>OU383778.1:64650120-65995313 GCA_910950805.1 Acrocephalus scirpaceus scirpaceus | reverse complement strand
TGCAGACTTCTCATGGCCATGCATTTCCTGACTGCCACCAGAGCCTGTGGACAGAGATGGTGTCGAGAACTGGGGATTTCTGAGCAAATTCCTTACTGTGATCCAGTTCCATGCAGAAATGTAGCTTGACCTAGCAAGCAGCAGCACACACAGAAAATTTAATTTACTTCTGCAAAGATACAAGAAACTGACACTTGGGAGCCTTATTATTACTCCAACTTTCTCTGGCTTTACAAGATTTCTTCTTAACTTTACTTTTAGTTTTACTCCAAAAAACCAAAATCCCACCCAAACCCCAAACTAACCTCTCAAAATGAAGAAATACTTACCAGTCAGCTGAAACAGCAACGTTGCTAACAGTGCAGTAGCCTGGCTCCTGGTCCTCAGAGCAGGAATCTACCGTCAGGGATGCCGCCTGCAAAAGGCACGCACACAAATATGCTGAATATTACAAGATTTTAGTCCCCAACCACATTATTTACAAGTGTAATATATCAAGGACTTGGCTAGAAAGGAGCACTTGTATATCATGATGTCACTTGGGATTGCAGGGTACTTCAGAGTCACTGCTCAGCTCCATACTCTGCCAGCACAGTGTGGACACCACCAAGGTGTGGATACAAACAGAGAGGGAGCTAATGTCTGCTTCATACAGAGAAGCAGTTAAACACCAGTTTTTCACATTTCGGCAGGGTTTCTTTCCTATTTGTTTGCTTTACTCCTTGAAACTGAAGTTGTTTTGGCTCATACCATATCCTACTCCTGATATGGTTCAGATAATGTGAGCAAAAAGCTGTCCCCTCCAATCACAAAGGGTGTTCCTTCAGGGGCTTTACCATGATATTAAACATATTGAACTTGATAAAAAGCATGTTAAAAAAGCTGGGAGTACAAACATTGAGATTACTAGTTAAAAATAATGACCCTGGGAGTAGAAACACTGAGATTACTAGTTAAAAATAATAACCAACCACTCAATAAAACTCAAAAAGTAACCAAATGGACCTGCTTAAGGTAACCCCTTGACTAAGAGGTCATGAGGGATGTTAGCTTTGGTAACAGAGATGCATCTGGACACCTGGAGTGGGACTGAGCTGATGTTTAGAGAAGTACCAGGCACTATCAGTACTTAATGCAATCCTACTCTTTATTGTTATTATTACTATTGCTATTTTTACCCCCAAGCCATCAAGTCCCAGACAACAAGGTTGCCACAACCTGGTCTAGTGGAAGGTGTCTGTGCCCATGACAGGGGGGTTGGAACCAGATGATCTTTAAGGTTCTTTCCAACAGAAACCACTCTGTGATTCTGAGACTACCCATCCAACTTATTTACTAAAGCTACTCATGGCACTTCTATTTGTAATCTATAAAAGTCTAACCAAAGCTGTCACTAAAATCATGAAATAAATCCTGCTGATTTAAAAAGGAGTTTTTATTTTATTCCTTATTTAGCAAAGAGTTGTCCCAACAGTGATTTATTAATAACAGATGCACTGAGAAAAAGAAATCCAAACCAACCCTGAAGGTTAGTTATTCCCTAAAACAAATTTTCAGAAAAATAAACATAATCTCCACATTGTACATCTCCACATGTTTCAGCTAGGTGTGTGGTACAGTTTTACAGCAAATTTAAATCAAACGCCACCTTTAAAAATGCCTGGGTTTATATTTTGATTTAGATTGCTCTATGGGAGCTGAGCAAGCAGCACTGGCTATCAGTATATCATTACTCTGCAGAGGTTTTTTTCCTACTGCCTGCAAATAAGTTTGGTAACAACAGCCTGTTGAAATCCCCACAGATTGTCCATGCTGGTTCCAAACACACGCTGCAAGTTGACGCACTGTATTGACCAAATAAATTCAGAGCTCTTAGCCCTAAATCATGCCCTACAGTATGATTAAATTGTTCAATCTGCTATTTTTAATGGAAGCTTATCTTGAATTTCTTTCCATACAAATGAGCAAAGTGCTTTTCCCAAGAAATGTCAGTCTGCAGTTCCAAAGCAGATTATAGCCCTGTGTAAATGAAACAATTCAGAGAAAGAATAATAAGCTGGCTGCTCTGTATGCCACCACATGCATACATATTTTTCTTCAGAACATCAACAACAAAAACCGAAATGAGTTTTTTGTTCTTAGCTCAATCAGCATAATCTCCCTAACTTACTTCACTATGTGCTCTGCAAGCCAAGCTCCAACCCCAGCTGAAGGGCTGGATATTTGAGAATATATTTTACTTGGACCAGAGTTCATACAATTTATTTTCTAATGTTAGTCAAATGTTCCTGCTTGTTACTTAAGCATTACTCTACAGTTACCTTGCCACATTATGAGCCTTTCTATCCTGTCACTTTGCAATAGCTCAGGACTGACAACTTAATGATTTTACCAGTTTCCGATAAAATCCCACTGTGCTGTAGGAAATGACAGATTTGGAATCCTGAAGGGGGCCTATTTTATACAGTTTTGGACACCTGGGAGACATTTTTCCTGCAGTAGAAATATCTAAGACAAAGGCGATTCTCTTCACATACTGTTTGTAAACAGCTGACATTACTGAATAGGTTTAAACATTAAAAGCAAACAAACAAACAATCACACAAATGTATAGGTTGCCTTAAATGTTTGCTTTTAGCCTGAAGCATTCATAGCTGAAATTTCTATAAATAGCCCTTTATATGTTCTCCTCTCCTCTGGCACACTGACAAGTAAAACATTTTCTTTCTCTGTTTTTTTTTCTTCAGAGTACTTCATTTATTTGTTGCAATTTTTACTCTGTGCCCCCTGTACTTAGCCATTTACATCTTATTTATAGAAGTAACATTCTACTTTAGTTACTAAAATGGGAACCTGCTGCAAGTCAAGATTAAAGTGCACCTTTGGGCTTTACCATTTAGGAAGCTGTGATGTAAATTATTAAATTTGTAAGATGCAAATTGATATCTGATATCAAAGCACATTAAACCAAAGTCATTGCTCAACATCACAATTATCCTTCATCTTATTTGGATATATAAGTCCTAAAAACACACACAAATTGGATTTGCAGATCCAGCTGCAGACTGGATTTCACAGAACCATAGAATCCTTAATATTGGAAAAGATCTGCAAGAGTCCAGCCACTAATCCAGCACTGTCAAGGCCACCACTAAACCATGTCCCCAGATGCCACATCTACACATCTTTTTAACACCTCCAGGAAAGGTGATTCTACCACTTTCCTGGGCAGCCTGTTCCAGCCATTGACAATCCTTATGGGGAAGAATTCTTTACTAATATTTAATCTTAATCTCCCCTTCTGCAACTTGAGGCCATTTCCTCTTGTTCTGTTTCTTGTAACTTGGGACAAGAGACCAACATCCAGGATAAATGGAGATATCAGGTCTTGCACTTTGAACTGGAGTTTCAGGCTCAAGACTCTGCAAGGACTAGAAGGGAGCCACAACGGGTTGAAAAGTTTATTGCTTTTATTCCCTTCATCAGTGCTAGCTTGAAATATAGAAAACAAAATGGGGAACCCCACCATATATTATTGTTCTATGACTTTAATTTCAAACATGGGAAGAATACGGAATTCCATGTATCCTGGCCATTTCTGCCTGAGAAGGGAACTGTTGGACAATAGTTACTGATTATGGATGGCAAATAGATTTTGTTTCATTTCTAACTCAAACAGTGTGGAGTCAAAAAAGTTGGCTTGTATTCAAAGAGCTTTTGGTTTATGTTCTGCTTTGGAAATATTATTAAAAAATGAGAGAAAAGGAATAGAAAATATTTACTGGAGAAAAAAATGAAGGCAGGAGAGGGGTCAGAGTGCTAGGCATATGGCAATCAGCTGTCCCAGTTTTTGGCAGAGTTCCTCACCTCAGATACATTCTGGGGGACAAAGAGAGAAATAATTTCCCTCCTCCCCCTCAAAAAATTCTCTTAATGTAGCACTTTTTAACTCTTTACATGTAGGCTACAGAGGAAAACCAGGCTCCCAGTCTGATGAGATTGGCGATATCTCTGAATCAGCTCAAGGAGGTCATGGATGCCTAGAATTTTAAGTTTGTCCACTACTATTTTTCAAATGTTGAGAAAAATTATTTTGAAGCTTTTTGCAATTACTGCGGTAATTAGCATTTCCTGATCATCATCGCTGTAATCTACACCAGTTAATTAGCTTTGTGTGTAGTCATCTATGTCATTAATTATTCCTGGCTCTTGTTTTTCACATTGAGAGTATGGGGGCATTTTACACGTTTTTTTCATTATACTTTATCATCATCGTGCTAAACAAATCACCACAGGGCTTTAAGTCAGTTGGAATAAGGCAGAAACGAAGGAGGTTTTTCCCAAAGTTGGAGTTTCTGCTAGCAAACGCAATGTCACTAATTTTACGTTCCTCTGAGTCTGCCTGGAAGCCAAAGTGATTTGGCTGCACTTGCCCCAGAATGCTCGTTTTAGCATTTCTTACCATTCCAGCCCGGCGAGCGATGACGGTGTGGAACTGTCCGTCAGACACCTTCTTAGCGGTGGTGAGCTTGTATGTGCCACTGCCCAGGTTGTAGGAGAACCTCAGCCGCCCTTCCGCTATTTCCAGGGCCAAGAATTCCGCCCGCTCTCCAGTTTGGTTGTCGTAGTTATACAGCAGCAAGGCGTTACTCTTTATGGTGGCAAACTTTATGTAGATGTAATTATTGTTGGGATCCATACTGGGGAACTCCATATAGGACAGCTCTTCAAATCCATAACTGTTGAGTTCACAGTGATTCCCAAAAACACCTGAAAAAAGAAAAGTGAAGTCTGGACTTGGGGAGTTCTTTCTTCACCATGCATTCTCCCAGGAGCGAAGTATGGACGTGCTCTTGACGTGGAACCTCTGATGTACAATTGAAATCACACAACCAACAGAAGAATGCTATTACCCACAGCTGGGTGTTGAGGTACATTATACTTAAACTTAAAAATCGAGTTAAAAAGGACAGATGCATCTATTGAAAAGCATTTTGTCGAGCTCTGTGGCTTCTTTGGAAAACAATTAACCAAGCCAGTTTGACAGCTCTGACAAGACCTGGTTGTTAATCATCATCAGGCTATGATTAATCCATTAATCCAGCTAATGAAATAAATGTGCAAGTTGAGTTTATTTTTCACTCTGCAGCTGTTATCTGAACTGCTTCTCATTAGGTAGTTCTTTTTTCTATTTATGAAATAAGCATATGTGTGATTAAAATATTATGTCTTCTCACATTTTTACTGATATGAATATTTTGGTGCATTCTACATACTGCTTTTCAGATAATTTGTCACATAATTTTCCCTAATTTTTCTTTTACTGCGGCAACAAAGGGAAAAAACTCCTGATTTAATTTATGATCATTAGTTAAATTTACAATGGAAATTAATAAACTCTGAGGAAATGTACAATAAAGGAAATAAAAGGGAATAGAGTAAATTATTCCACATGTTAACAGAAAAACTTAGACTTGGTTACAAATGCATATTGAGAACTACATTTTTGTGAGAGGGTTTTCAGCAACCTTAAAACACTGTAGATGATTTCTGTACATTTCTGGGCTTTTTATTAATCTGTTACATTTACTTTCATACTTTTCCATATGAACAATGGCAATTCTGGATTAATCTGAATTCAGAATCAATCTTGCTGCAATTGTGTCATGATGCCTTAAAATATCCATGTTGTTCTATGTTTTTATTGGGTTCGTTCCACAAACCAAATCTGGGATAATTAAATTCTAAAAATTATGAAACTATTTTGGCACTACTATATGCTTCTCTGATGCAAAATACTGATGATATAGTGGTCTTACTCTTCAGCTCCACTGGAAGTGCCTGTTATTCATCAGGAGAGCTTTGTTATCATCATACCTCCTCCTTCAGACTGAACTTTGGATATTCTTGGTGGTAAAGGTACTTTAGCCCTGAGCAAACTGTGGTTAAGTTTCTTCTTTAGGAAGTCGATGGTCTTGATTTGAGTACTTCAAGCATCCATTCTTACATTTTGACAGTTATCTGTAGCTATCTATCTATCTAATCAGAAATATTCTTTCTAATTTTTAGGCACTGAGTTGTTTAAGTCTTATGTTTTTGTGTGAGAGAGAAAGGATCTGCTACAAGGAATGACAAATATGTATTTGTAGTGATCACATCACTTTCTAATTTTCTTTTAAGAAAAATTAGTTAATTGAACCTCTAAATGCATGCAGTTTTTCCGAATCTTGAATCATTTTCAAACCAGAAATCATTTACACAGGTAAAAGTAAATAGAAATATGAATAGGAAATGGGGAGATGAAGAGGAGAGGAGAAGAAGGGTACTCACCAAAGGGACAGTGGCAGAAATATCCCTCCAGCCCACTTTGGCAGGACCCACCATTGAAACATGGGTTGCACTCACAGTAGTTGACAGTGGAATCACACGTTTTCCCTGTGATGAGGGAACAGAAGCAATTTCCAGATCAGACTATTCAGGGAAATAAGAAAGGCAGGCTGGTGTTGTAGGTAATGAGGTTGTGAACCAATGTTGACCTCATGGCCAGGAGAGAGAGTACCAGGGACTGGCTCTGGGATGGAGAGAGGAATCACAAACAGGATGCTGGGCTGCTCCCAGCCTTGTCATAGACATAACAAGTGGCCCAGAGAAAGTAACCTTACTTTTCAAGTGTCTCATTGTGATATAGGTACTGGTGGACTGCTGTTTTAATTGAATTGAATTTTACTTTTTAGTTTAGTTTAGTTTAGTTTATTAACTGGTGTCTATAAAAGAGAGATCATGCAATTAAAGGCAGTGCTGAAGTAAAGAACTGTAAAAACGCATCTTTTTTTCTCCCTGTTGAGTGTAATGTAGTCATGAGTGCAAAGGAGGTACAGACAGCCCTTGCTGGACCCTGCACAAGCAGGTCAAGCTGAACAGACGCTTCTATTGTACATTATATGATTTTTCTTATTTTTCCTCATCAATTACAACCTCCTTCCTGACTTGGAGAGACCACAGTCCTCTGGAGCTAAAACAAGCTACCCTGGATACAGTCCTTTCCTAAGCAGACATTGTCACATGTGGTAAATATTATTCCCCAGAGAACAAACTGAAATCACATAATTCATTTCAGCAAGGAAAGGAACCAAGAGAAAAAGTGAAGATTTTAACAGACACCAAATACGGACACATGTATTCTTTATACTAAACCAAAACCTTCTTTGTACAGAAAACTTAACTACAAAAATATTGGTCTTCCTTCCTAAGGCTTTGCACTGCTTGGCTTTGATGAGTTTAGCAACGCTTCCATTACATCCCACTCTTGGAACCTGTCTTCCTGTTGCCAGCAGTGCCAGCCTTCACTGTCTGTGCTTAGCAAAAACTTCTAAGTATTGTTATGTTTGTCCTCCTTGTTTCACTGCAAAAATTCACACAACCAGTCATGGTCTTCCAGACTTCTCCTGAACTTCATCTCAGCCAGGCTATATGCACAAAGCAAGGGCTAAGATTGTTCTAATGCTTCTTTTTGCACTGGTAATAAATTATTTTATTTCTTACACCATATGCATATGTTTAAATTAAAAGTACAACATGAGTTTGCATAGAGGGTGTCCGTTCTTGTATGTCACATATATCTTGTAATTTTACATCTCCCATGACAGGAATGCACAACAGGCAGTCCTTAGAGGTTGCTGGTGCTTAAAACTGTAGAAAAACAGAACCGTGCTTTAAGAACTCTGCTACCTTTTTCAGAGTTTAACAACTTGAGTCACCTAATGAAGAAAACCTCTTGTATTTTCCCCCCTCTTCTACTTTTCTGCCTAACCTACAGTTTGCAAGCAGCTCTTCCATGTGAGCAGCAGCTCTCCATGTGTGACTGCAAGCAGGATGGAAATGGAGCGCTGGAGGATTCCTGCGGTTAATACGTCACTTGTAGATGCACCATAAATCCAGGAAACTTTTCCAGTGTCTGAATCTAATTATGCTTTGGGGGTATTTATTTATGTTTTATTCTCTAATGGGCATGACTGAAGGATGAGCTAACTTTTTATGTGAGATTTTGCTGTTTTCTTTGTTTTCAATTTATGGTCCATAGTGGAGATCTTTGACTTATGAAGGAGAGCACATAGCAAGAGTGAGACAGACATGCTTAAAATAGCTCAGTGGTGTTCCTTAGTTTTCACAAAAATCAAGTGTGGCTAAAAAGGCTTATTCAGATTTTTGCAGTTCAATCTAACTAAATAATTCTCTTTTTCTCAACTAAACATTAAAGCTGGCACATTTGCTGAGTCAGCAAGAGAATATGGATATTTATTTCAGCTGCACTTACTTTAACCAATGAATAACAGCATCTTCTTTATGCTTAGCTATTGTTTGAAGAGTTCTTGAAACCAATAGAAGTGTGTTTAGAATAACAGCATTATGGAATCATAGAATGGTTTGGGTTGGAAAGGGCCTTAAAAGCCATCTTGTTCCAACCCCCTACCATGGGCAGGGACATCTTCCACAAGACCAAGTTGTTCAAAATCCCATTTAAATTGGCCTAGATGAAAATTGAAGTTAGCTGAGTTTATAGATAATTCTCATCTGAAATTCCGAAAGATGCAAGATTTCATTTCTGCATCAGAAAGATCATCTTCTGAGGACCATGAAATTTAGGAGAATGCTGGATAATTGGTAACAGACAGCATTCAACATTTATCATTCATCACCTCCAGCTGATGTTATCACAGGCAGGGGCTTATGCAAAAAATCTAAGTTCATCCGACTATTTTTTTTTTAATTGAAAAATGTAACAGGAACAGATAGCAGCTGAATGTTCTTGAGTTAAGATTTCAACTGATTGGAGTTTTAGTTTTTGTGGTTCTTTGTGTCCATCTTTTAAAGTGGTTGTTCTACTATTCTAATTTTGCATTTGAAACAACTTCACAAACCTACATTCCCTCATCTTAATGAATCCTGGAAAACAGGAAATGAAGGGTTCAAAGGAAGGGCACACTACTACTGTAAATCACCAAGCATATTCCCTCCAGAAAGTGATTATTTTAAAAGCAAAACCTGTTCATCATTAAGAGATATAATTATAACAGATTGTTCAAACCCTAATGATGTTGCTCTGAGGTAATCAGTCTTTATAATCCTATCCAGTGAAAAGAATGCCATTACCTTTTGCAGTATGATGAAGTGAAATGCAGCTGACAAAACATAGTAAATCAAGGAAAAGCAAGACTCTCAGTTTTCAGGTACACCATTATAAAGGTCTACAGCTCATGTACTCTAATTTACAGTGAACAGACAATCTGTCCCAGAAAATACTAATTTCTACTTGCATACACTGCCATGTAAACGTTATTTTTTTATCAAGCATGCAAATTCAATTATAAGACTGTATTTTCATTCCAACAGAAGCAGCAAAGCTATGTATATGGGAAACTGAATTAGAAAGCCACTATTTTGGATGCCTCTTTTTTGTTGTTGTTGAGGCACTCAAGGCTTATATTCATGAAGAAACAGTTTGAGGCTTTATTTTTACATCCACTGTGGCTATCTTTAATCACATATGAATGCAAATTAAGAGCCCAAGCAGCTGTGTTCTCTTTCTGTTGGCAGTATAATAATGACATAATAGCCTCTATGTCAAGCATTCTCAAACAATCAGTACTCTGACATTTGTTTGCAGAACCTATTGAATATTTAATTTTCAGAATTTCAAATATGCTTTTGCAGACATAAAATGTCTAAATATACTGTGTGCTAATTGTGATCTTATCTAATAAGCTCTGTTGATATTAAACTCCAAAGATATTTTGTCTTTCAATTACACTGGTGCCATTTGTTTTCTGTCTTGATCAATTAATCTCAGGACACTTTAATAACTCTTGATTCTGCAATGGCCAACTGATTAAACAACATCTGACTCCCAAATAGAAACATCTGCCTCAGTGGCAGTCTATTTTAAGGTTATTTGTGTTGACAAGGAGTTTAAGAAAGCTCCTATCAGATGCCACATTTAATTCATGGCATGAAAGAAATCCAACACTTCAAACTCTAAGAGTCTCTCATCACATTCTCTTAGTAAAAATACTCATCTTTTTTTTGAACTTGTCACATGCAGAGCTTCATTTTTAGCTGACATAAGGGTTGAGCATTAAGGTACGAGCTTTAACACCAGAAGGAATCAGCTGGATGCTTCATAGATGTTTCAAATTACAGTCTAGAGGCATACACTGTAGTTTGCTGCTGGAGCTAATGAAGTGTTTTGCTTCACTGCAACAGCAAACACATGCCCGTGTGCTACGGGCATGTACAGCAAACACATGTCTGGTGCTAATGACCTCAAGAGTTACAGGGCATAGGTGGCCTAGAATTATTTTTCTATGCTCCTGGCAAAATAATTTGATGTGCCAATACAACTTGAAATAAAATGCTGGATTGGTGACTTAATTAGAACTGCTTGTCAATTAACAACAATTGCTCCTGACCTAAGGCTCACAAGCATATTTGTGAGGTTCATGCAGAAGATCTCATCAGCATCCTTGATACTGCACTAAGTATGTATCCACTGCTGCAGTTGTGATTTAAATTAAGTAGCTAAACCTTTACTTTGAAATTAATTAACTTTCTCCTCCATTCTCTCCTGCACAGATCCACTTTAAGTAAAAAATCTCAAAGGAACAGTAGATCCCCTGATCCCTGCATGGGTTACAGGTGAGTTGTGGTGGTGGTGGTGGCAAGTCCCACACCAGAATGGACACAGCTGTGCTGAGATGGGCTGCCCTGCGCCTTCTGCAATACAGGATTACTCCTTAGAAAAGGCACTGTGAAAGCCTTACCTGATCTTCTCTGGTTAGGGTGTTGGTTTTTTTTTCTTCTTATTTCTATAAGAAGTGGCTATAAGCGCTGGTTAAAATTGTTCAGACCTACTCATGTCAGAAGCAAAGACCAGCCTGCTTTTCTAAGGTTACAATGCTGCTGTGTTTGAGTATGTAATAAATATCAGAGAAAAAATACTCAGAAGGGGTAGGAATGCTGCAGACATTTCTGAACTTAAGGGGTAGGAATGCTGCAGACATTTCTGAGCTTAATGAAAAAAATAAATGACAAAGGCACAAAATACAGAACAGAGAGGTTGACCATTTTGCCTGAATTCTGTTTTTCCCCATATCCCTCATCTGTTTTCTGTCCTGCAAGTAATTTGGGGCAGAGGCTGACTTTCTTGCTTGGCACACTTCTAGCAGACTTGAAATGTTCCCATAATATGCATAACAATAACATGTACAGAGAAATATACTTAAGTATTAGAAATGGTTTCCACACATTTAAAAAATTTAAATAGCTCTCGCAAAAATCTTTCTGTTCTAATGCAAATCAGGTAAGTGAGATTTGCCTTGGGAGAGAGCTGAAAGAAAATAATATTGCGGGCACCTGGTCTTCTGAGCTTTCATACTATTAATATGTCATTTGGCATGACCTCTTCATCTACTGGGGATGCTTGCATTCAGACAATCTCGGGCTAAGAAGGCACATCTCCACAATCTTGCCATCTTTCCTGGACTGTGATGTATGGAGGAGTAAAAACGTACCTGTGTAGCCCGTTTTACAAACGCAGTTGAAGCTTCCTGGGAAGTTCTGGCAGGCAGCACCATTTTTGCAGGGGTTGGAAAGGCACTCATTGACATCCCTCTCGCAAGCCATGCCGGTGAAACCCTCTGGGCAGCTGCAGGAGAAGCCCCCCACCAGGTTGTGGCAAGTGCCCTCATTGTGGCAGGGCGACGGGAGGCACTCGTCGATGTCGGTCTCGCACAGGCTCCCGTCGTACCCCGGCAGGCACCTGCACACGAAGGGCCGCAGGGGCTTGTTGGCCACGATGATGACGGGGACGCTCTCGTGGGTCTGCAGGGCCGGGCTCACCGCCAGCCTCCTCAGGCAGCTCCCTCCGTTCTGGCAGGGGCTCTGCAGGCACCAGTCGTGGTCCACAGCCTCGACCCGCACCCCGCTCTGGCGGAAGAGGACGTCCTTGATGCTCTCGAAGAAAGTGGCCACGCCGCTGGGGTTCACGTACTGGTTGTTGCCACGCTTGACAGCCGCCATCAGGAAGGTGTGGTTGCTGTCCTCATAGAGCCCGTAGAGCTGGATGGCCGTGCCCAGCCCTGTCAGCTGGGAGCTGGCAATGCGCAGGAAGTGCAAGTAGTGGTTGGTCAGGAAGTCGTGCACGCTGTGGGTGCTCAGGCGAAGGAGGACGCTGTTGTCGATGGTGGCGTTGCTGAAGCCCGCAAAGAAAATCCGGACACTGCTGGTGACGGCTCCGTGCAGCCCATCGTTGCTGAGGACAGCCAGGTCAAATGTGCCATCCGTGGACCTCGCCTGCGAGTGCAGCTCACAGGTGCCCCCGGGAATGCTGAAAAGGCTGGTGACTCCTGAGGTGAGGGAGCACTGGAAGCTGTCTAGCACGTCTGGATCCTGCGGCTTTACGTTGCCCAAAATTCCACCTGGGAATAGGTTGCCATAATAATGAACGAAGATTTCTACTGTTCTGGGCTGAGACGGATTGTCGTTTTGGTCTATTACCTTGATCTGCACAGTTCCTGTGGAAGACATCTGAGGAACGCCAGAGTCTCTCGTGATCACTGAGAGGTAGAAATCGCTGATTTGCTCCCTATCAATCTCCCTCGTCGTTGTCAGGACTCCAGCGGTGCTGAGGCTGAAATAGCTGGTGGCAGGGCCAGTGCTGAGCAAGTAATATGTAAAAGGACCTTGGTTGGGAGGGAGATCGGGATCTGATGACTGAAGGGTCATTACCAGAGTTCCTGCACGGTTATTCTCCAGGACTTCCCCTTGGCTGGTGGACAAGGTAGGGCCGTTGTCATTGATATCTTCCAAAGTTACCAATAGAGAGGCACTTCCTGTTGCAGATGGCGTTCCTGAATCGATGGCCAGCACAGACAGGTTGTAGACAGGCAGTGTTTCTCGATCCAGCTCTGCAGTAACCGTCACCTGTCCTGTCTGTGGGTTGATGGAAAAGGCGCTGTTCTCATTGCCAGACCCGATGAAATAGGAAAATCTGCTCCAACTGGGGACAGAATCTGAATCAAAGGCACTGACAAATGTGACGTGGGTGCCTGGAGGAACACCCTCACTGATCCGTATATTGTAGGTTCCCAAGGTAAAAACAGGAGGATCGTTGGCATCCAAGATTGTGATATTAACAGTTACTTCATCTATATCTGCGCCACGAATGCTCCCCAAATTTTTTGCAAGGACTTTCAAAGAGATTCGTTCTTCTTTTTCTCTGTCAAGCTGTCCTGAAACATAGATCTGGCCACTTTTCTCATCTATCTGGAAGCCCTTCTTCCTGCTGTTGCCAAAGATGAGGTAGTGGACTTCTCCATCAATTCCCATATCACGATCACTTGCAAAAACTTCACCTACAACAGTACCTTTGGAGGCTGCCTCTGAAACCTCAAAATAATAAAGTTTGGACACAAAGCGGGGCACATACTCATTTGTCCCTTCTAACTGGATGTTGACAGTAGCAAAGCTGCACCTCTCTTCATCTGGAACATTAAAAGCCTTTACTGTTAAATGGTAACTCTGCTTTGTTTCATAATCTAAAAATCCCTGGGTGGTGATGGTTCCCGTGTTGGGATCAATGACAAAGAGGTCGCTGTCTGAGGACTGGATGGCATAGGCAATCACAGCGTTAGATCCGGAGTCAGCATCAGTAGCATTTAAACAAATCACAGTTGTCCCACTGGGGGCATTTTCTAACACAGTGGGAAAGTACTCCTCAGGGCTGAATGCTGGGGAGTTATCATTGACATCAATGACATTAACAGTGACACCACAGTAGCCTGTTCGGGACACCCACCCTCCATCCATGGCAGCAACAACCAGCTCGTGCTTTTGGTGTAACTCAAAATCAAGTGGTTTGGCAAGTGTCAGCATACCAGTGGTTGTATTAATAGCAAAGATTCCCGCTTCATTTCCAGAGGAAATATTGTATCTGATTAATCCATTCATAGCAGCATCTCTGTCTCGTGCTGAAACCATCCTGACAACTGTTCCAACAGAGTAGCTCTCCGGGACAGTAACACTCATATGGCTTTGGGAAAACTCAGGTGTATGGTAATTTTCTTCTGTCACTACTATTTCAACGGCTACCTCAGATGAGAGTGGGGGATTACCCTTGTCCTTGGCTTTCACTTTAAACAGGAAGTTTTTGTTCAAATCAGCCATTAGTGAAGATGACACAGAAATCCAGCCTGTACTTTTGTCCAGTCTGAATTTACTAGTTTTGCTCTCATCAGAGATGATGTACTCCACTTCAGAATTCAAGCCAAAGTCCTTGTCATCCACTGCAGTAACTTTAATCAAATTTGTGCCAACCCTCACGTTCTTAGTAACAGGAGTGAAATACTTAGAAGCAAGGAAGAGTGGTGCATTGTCATTGCTGTCTACTATGTTTATGGTGACAGTGGTCTCACTCACTAATGGGGGACTGCCCCGGTCTGATGATGTCACGATGAAGCTGTGCCTATTGATGTTGACATTACTGGAACCGCTGGAGTTTTGGTACCTTAAGTACTGCTTGTTGAAAATCTCTCCCGTGGTTGCGTTAATGCGGAAGAACTCAGACTGGGATTTTATGAAGTAGAAGACTTGACCATTGGACCCTTCATCTGGATCAGTGGCTGAAACCTGGGTGACCTTTAGCCCAATCCCAGGAAGCTCAGGACACTCCAAGTAATAGGATGGTTTTGTAAATCGTGGGGCATTGTCATTGACATCTGTGACAAATATGGTGACATCCGTGCTCACTGTCCAGCCTGAGTCATGCGCAGAGACCCTGATTCTGTAGCGGTCGGTGTCCTCCCTGTTCAGTGGTCTGCTGACAGTGATGTCCCCGGTGCTGGGGTTTATGGTAAACGGGAGACTCGTATCCCTTATGGAGTACCTGCTGACTGCGTTCACCCCAATGTCCTCATCTGATGTTGTGACTCGCGTTACTGTAAAACCCAGAGGTGCATTTTCAGGCACAGAAGCACTGAATATCTGTGAAAACCTTGGAGCATTGTCATTTTCATCTAAAATATTAATGATAACTTTGACAGTTGTGCTCTGGAGCGGAGTGCCTTTATCCGAAGCTTTTACGGTTAATGTGAACTGAGACAGTTTCTCCCTGTCCAAAGGCCGGACACTTCTGATCTCACCAGTGGCTCGATTGATACTGAAACTGTTTTCAGTATTGCCCTCAATTATTTCATAATTTAGCTGCCCATTTAGACCACTGTCTCTGTCGACAGCAGCCACTGTCAGTATCTTCCGCGGGGACAGGTTCTCTGCTATTTCTGCAATGAAGGGATCTTGCTCAAACTCTGGTACGTTATCATTGACGTCAACCACCGATACTTCCAATTTTTTGTATGAGGAAAAGGGGGGAAAGCCCGTGTCTCTGGCCTCAATCCACACCACGTATTTCTGTACAGCTTCAAAATCTAAAGCCCGCGCGACAGAAAGCTGTCCTGTCACCTGGTCCACCAGGAAGGTGCTGCCCAGGTTACCGCTGGCGATGTAATAGGACAAGGAGCCTCCTCTGGCTGAAGATCCAGAGACGGTGGTGACAAGTGTCCCGACTGCTTGGTTTTCAGGGAAGGTGAAGGTCTCCTGCGCTGCCTGAACACGAGGAAATTCGGCTTTGTCCACAAACCTGACGGTGACAGTGGTAGAGTCTGTCTTGGGGTACCGGCCGCCATCCCTCACGTGAACAGAAACGGTGACTTCGGACTCTCCTGCCAGTGGTTTTGCAGCCAGGATTGCCCCCCTTGCTGGATCAATGTGGAATTTCTCAGAGTTCTTCCCCACAAGAGAATAATGGAGCTCGGCGTTGGAGCCGGCATCTGCATCGGTGACAGTCACAGCAAACACGAATGAGCCTGTAACAGAGAACAAAGTTAGGTCAGTCCTTTAATGAATGCACTGACTGTGAGAAAGATGATCCTGAAGCAGCATGCTCTTCCTCATACTACCCTGAAAATGGACTGCTTTGTTCACAAAAAAATGAGTTCAGCAAGGGGCAGGTGGGTCTGTGAGTCCACAAGACATGCACGCAGCCAAAAAATGTTGAGTTGAAAAACAGGACACTGCATTCAGGGAGAAGGACATACAGGTCTCAGTAACTGGGAAACAGACCCGCAGCCTTTTGGAGGCCTAGCATCCTTCTTCTAGAACATTTACACAATTAAAACCATAAACATAGTAAGACAAAATGCTATTTTGATTTTTAAAATTACTCTTAGCCTATTTATCCACAGAAAAACTCCACCCTGGATTTCAAGGACTATTAAGGTTAGATAAGTGCACAGGCAGCATCCACGGAAATTTACCCTACACCATCATCCATTGCAATCCCTTCTCCTCCTATTCCCCAGGTGCTGCTCCCTTCTCCCCACTAGCCCCTTACTTCTAATTTTTTAAGAGTATTCTAAGGACAGTAACAAAGAGGACTGTATTTTTAAAAGGACACCAGTGGAACAGAGATACAGAACTATTGCACACTAGTACAATAACATGACTACACTCAGACTTTTCAGGTCTTTTGAATTCATGCTTCACAATAAGCTTGACTGTATGGGCACCATTTGCATTATCCTCTACATTTGCCCAGGAGAAGCAAGGAGAACCTTCTCTGCAAAGAGAACCCAGGGTGTTCTTCCTCACCAGACGTTACAGATCTAATGCATGGCATATCTTTCAAATTTGACACTGTCCAACCAATTTGCAGAACACTGTTCATGTTTAACTGTTACCAAAATTTAGTAAATACCCAGTTTTGTATAAAAATCATGCAGTTTTCAACCTTCTAAGGGAAAATCATTTACAGGCAGGAATGACTTTGACAGCATCCCTTAAAACTATACTTCATGTCACTATTTGTCATGTGCAGTGATTTGTAATCGAGGGGCAGGAATATTTAGACAAGAACAGTATTCGAACCCCTGCAAGAAATGGGACAGGAAGAAATGAAGATTTTGTGCTTCAGTTGCTTGAATTATAATATTACTATTATTACTAGTTCCCCTTTTTAAATTCAATTTAAAAATATCAAAAAGAAAGGAAAGTTGTAAATAAGAAATGTGGATACATCCCTAGGTTTCTGCTAAGTTAAAAACAGAGTAAACATAGCTTAGTTTTCTAGTTATAAGAGATTTCATACAAAAAGCACCCAAAAACACATTGCCAGAAAATATCAGGTGAACCTGTGTGTACTCCCCATGTAAAGAGTTTAAAGAAACACTCCAAAAAACACCAAACAATGACACTAGTCTGATTACATGAAGTTTCACCAGTGCAATAATAAAACAATTTCATAATGTTGTTCTGGAAACAGAGAAGAATTGTAAACAAATCCACTCTTCCATAAAAAGGAGAAGTATTTGCAATTGTTTAAAATTAAGACAAAATGCAAGACATGGAAACAAGCTTTTTTCCTGTTAAAAGAAAAATTATTTTGTAAACCATTTGTCATGGAATCTTCTCTGTAGGCATCACATATCCATGTATGTGTATATATGTGAAAACATGGAACATGAACTGAACCAGAAATTAACTGCTGTGTTAAGTGAAGTAACTTTAATTTGGGTATAGGCCCCACAAAAGGAAGACTGCTGCTTGAGTACTTCTATTTTATTTTACTTCACCACTTGGCTCAAGGAAAGGCAACCTAATTAACATCTGACATGGACACGGCATTTTTGGAAGAGGTTGTCAAATTCCTGTTTAGGAATTGCTCAGAAGAGACTTTCAAAAATAAAAAACAGGCCATTGTCTTCCTGACCCTGGCAAAATAATAACTTTTTTGAGAGGTTGATCATTTACAGTATGTCTACTTTATATAACTACAGGAACATAATTGAATTTGGATGGGAGGAACACAATAGAAAAAAACCTGCTAAACTGTGGATGGTAAATTGAGGTTTGTTATTCCTCGTTCCCATGCAGCACAAAGATAATACCAGGATAACAGCTGCAGAGGAACATCTCAGAAACATTTCTGGTAGCACAGCTTTGCATTTCATTAAGATGTTGCCCGGAGACACTGGGAATGCCCATCCCTGGAAGTGCCCAAGGCCAGGCTGAGATGGGACTTTGAGCAATCTGATTTAGTGGACAACGCCCCTACCCAGGGCAGGTGGGTTGCTACTAGACAATTTTTAAGGTCCCTTCCAACCCCAACCACTCTACAATCCTCTGTCTATGGAAGTGCTTTTATCCCAAGCACTGACAGTGGTCAGGTTACCTGAAGTGGTGGGCGATGGGACGTGAGTGACGTAGGGGTGGTGCTGGAATTTGGGCGGGTTGTCGTTCACGTCGGCCACGGACACGAGCACGCTGGCGGAGCTGGAGAGAGCCCTGGGGAAGCCCCCGTCGCTCGCCACAACCACCAGGGTGTAGTTCTCCCTGGCCTCTCGATCAAGGAGAGCACTGGTGATGATCTGTCCCGTGGAGGGGTTGATGGTGAATTGTGAGTTGCTGCCCAGAAGCCTGTAGCTGTTTGAGAGGAAAATCAAGGAAGAAAAAATGGATTAGTATTTCAAAAGGCAGCCTGCTGCCTTGAGATAATAATCATTTTCTGTACTTTTCAGACCACCATGCTAATGGGTATCCATACAGACAGTCAGATTTTCTTCTGACTTTACATCTGTCTTCACCATTTTACTTTTTCAAATTTCCAGGCCTGTCATAAATGACATTTCTGGGGATTTCCAAGCATAGCTGTTTAACACAGATTCCTAATACATGAGCTGACTGAGCCTTTGGATGTTTGAAGATACCATTGGATATACTCTCAAAAATGCCTACTGGAGGCATCTTCTAGTGCTGATTTCTCTGGGCTAATGCATTAACTGTTACTCTAAAAGGCTGACGAACCTCTTAACCTGCAGAATATAATTAGGAAAAGTACTGGTTTTCGAAATAAAACTATGAGAGTTTTACAAAATAAAATGAACATTTAATATCCATATTGTTCCCTGATAGTAACTTTTGCTATTCAAGATTTCAATGTTAATTTACAGTAATTCGTAGCCTATTAGTATCCACAGAGCTCTGTTAAGAGAGACTAATTGGGACGAGAGTTTGACTCTCGTTGGGTGAATGTTTGTGTGTAAACATCCCCATGTGATCTGATATGAACTGACTGTGTGCTCACTGCAGGCACGTCGTAGGGGCTACCTCTGGATTCCTACCACACCAAGTTTGTCCCCTCTCTTGGAATACTTATCCAGCACGTGTTCATACAGAATGAATCTCAGAGATGTATTTTTAAAGGTACTTGGCTAATATTACCTTTTTAATAATTCAGATTATGGATTTTTGAGAAAACAATGGAAAGAAATACTGGCTCAAATGAACAATTCTCATATTCAAAATCATAACCCAACACAGCTGTGGTTAGCACTGCTCCTCTGCCAGAGCACAGCAGCAGCTTTCCTGAGGTATGATTCTATGAAAGATTCAGAATAAAGGGGCTTTAATGAAAGAGATTAATATTCCTATCTTCACCTCTTTAAGACCAGAACAGGTTATGACAGCAGTAATAACACAGCCTAGAAGCTGCATCAAGAGAGTTGAGAGCCAGCCTGTGTAATAAGCTGTGGCAACTTCTCCTGCTCAGTCATTAATCTCTACACAACGCCACGAGCATACTTTAATTGCTTAATTATGATATAATGTGATGGCCATATGCAATTATTCTCCAGTCATAGCAATGTGCACCTAGAATAGAAAGAATATGCACAAAGCCTAAAGCACCACTTAAATCTCCCTAAACAGCAGCACCAGGCACATTTCATCTGTGATTTGCAGTGATTTAACCCTGAGTGGGGTATTGCAGATATAGAAACTTTCTCTTCTCTGTTTCCACATATATGTAGTGGCTCAAATGTTAGCACTGGAAAGATACCATGAATTTATTTCTTTTTCAAAAAAGGAAATAATAAAGACGTATTACATTTGTCATAAGATATTCTGAATTATATCTGCATGTAAACCAACTGGACAGTGTACATGTGTCTCAACATAACTGCAAAAAATCCAAACTCAACCCAAACCAAATTAAACAGAACCAAAACCAAAAACCCCTTGAAACGCTAAAGGTGGCAAGTGGTGTAAAAGGAATTTAATCCGAAAACTTAAAATCTGGCCTTTTGACTCTTATGTCTGCTTTCTTTAACAGGACTGCTCAAGTGTGCGTTGCCATTTACAACCCCATCACCCTACTTTAATGACTTCACAGGTTATCACCAGAAATAAGAGAACAAGAGTTGGCATGTATGGACAAGTGACAGTTTTGCAGAATATTAAACACTTCTTTCAAAACACAGCACATTTTTTTGACTTTACATGAAAATGTTAGCCAAGGATTTTAAATATCCCTTTTGGAAACCAAAGGTTTAATTTTGAACATTCTCTAACAAGACTGAAAAGGAGTTCTGAGTGATCAGCACCTCTGACAAGACGACCATACATTTTCTGTTCCTTCTGGCTTTCACCAGTTTTGTAATACTACTCATACTTTAAGATCTACTTTAAATGCTGAATCTGGACAAGTTCTGTCCAAGAAAAACAAAGACTGTTCCTGAGCCTAAAGAGTGTAAAACAAAACCTGAAAACAATGTTTTAATAGCTACTTATGAAGGGAAAAAATATTTTTATCAACTAATTCTGTGATGCGGTACTGAGGGAATAACAAAGACTAATGGCAGAGATATTAAAGCAATTTACCCACACTAAAGAAATCCAAGAGCACTCTGATAATTTCTGATTACTGGACACAATCATAACAGTCATTCATGCTTTGCATGGAATTCCATTTTTTTATAAAGGAGCTTGCCCAGAAATAGTTTCTTAGACTATGAGTGAACAGAATTAAAAGCTTCATTGTTTCACAATTTAATAAATGGTAATTTTGGATGATTTTCAAATATCTAAAGATGTCTAAATGACAAGCTCTTATTTTTGGCTTGTAGCTAGTTGGAAAGAAAATATTTCAGTATGTTATAGACATTGCTTTGCCATAACATACTTCTGTTTTATTTTACTCTAAAAAAAAGTGACACGGTGGTATTCTTGTGCTCTCTGAAGAAGGAACTGAGGTGAACTAACAAAGGTAAATAAGGAAGCTACTTTTATATCCTGCTTTGTGAGTTTGGAAACAGTGATTGTTTGCAACTATTTAACGACAGTTAAATGTGGTAAGATTAAGAACTAATACAAATTCGGTTTGCATTCCATTCGCAACGTATCTGTCCTCAGTGGATAATCTTCAGCTTGTCACTTCGACTCAGCATCTTCATTACTCTTGGCTACGGAACTGGGAATGTCCAGTGGGCATCCCAGTGCCCAGTTAAGTTCCATCAGCTGAGCCCTGCAAACCCTTTGGCTTGTAGTACAAAAATGCCAAATTCCAACTTTTTACTTGTGTTCTGAATGGCATAAGCTTTATTCCTTACCTTGGGTAATTTTCACGCTAAACTGAAGACATTAATTGACCGAAGCTTTACTCAAGGAACATCATTTGCTTTCAGTGAAAATTGCCCACTACATAAAAAGGTGTGAATGTAGCAGCAAGGCAGGTAGTGGGTGCAGGTGCAAACTAAACTGGTTAGCTTTTCACTCAGTAAAAAATTAAAGTAACTCTATTTGTCCTCAATACATCTCTAAAAGCCTATAAACAACAAAAAGACATATTTGCCCGAGTAATTTAGTTACACACATAAAGCTGTTCTACTTTGTCTTACAGCTTTAAAGCATGCTAGTGATGGACACTGGGGAAAAAGAAATCTTCAGGCAAGATATGAGGCAGTATTACACGGAGCAACAGTAATCAACCTACCTAATAACAGCATTTGCAGAAGCATCAGCATCCAAGGAGTTTACGAGCAAAATATCTGTCCCCGTGGGAGCATCCTCCGGAACAGTGGCAAAATACATGTTAAAGGCAAACGTGGGGACATTGTCATTGACATCATCCACTGTGACAGCAATGGTTCCAGTGCCAGTGAGGGCAGGAGATCCTGCGGGAAAGGGGGGATACAAAGTGCTAGAGGTTACAAACACCAGCACGCTAATCGGAGGTCTGCCAGCCCCGATTTAGAGCTGAGCGCTTGAGCATGTCACAGTTCACAGAGCAAGAAAGCCAGCTCGTAACTGAGGACAGGGTCAGGCCTGTTTCAAAGTCATCTTGACATAAAGTACAAGTCGTGAAAGACAAAAAAAAAAAAGTTATTATTTTTCTTGATCCATCTAATTCCAGAAATATTTTGTAATACAAGCTCAGTGGAAAAAGATGGTCTTGGAACTGCTCAGAAAGCTATCCTGTAACAATTAGGACCAATTTGAAGATGTGGTTGACTTTCCTATTTCTCTGGGAGAAGACCTTCAAAGGTGGCATGCTGACAGACGTGAAGACTCCAGCCCTCAATTTATTCACCCACAGAACAAATAGAGTGGAAACAGTGGCAAAACCCAGCTTTCCGTGTGGCTTTTCCATTGCCGGTCGCACCCCTGACCTGGGGAGACCTTCTGGGAGTGAGTGAGAAGGTTGCAATGAGTCTCCAGCCCTGTTCAAACTCATTCTCTCCACAGAAGCAACCATCTATAGCAGCAAATAATGCTCGCTCCAATGGGATACTGGCTTACGGGAAATCAGACTGAACTTACTTAACCCAGGGCTTTCATCCTCCTTGTTATTCTAAACTTAACTCTGATGAGCAGCAACAAGCATGAAATAGCATGTTTATTCATGTGCAATCTCTCAGTATTTGCCCTCTTAAGCTTTTCCTTTGTCAAATCCAAAAAAAGACAATGAAGACTTTTACAAGTTCATGTTAGTTTTGTCAGTCCATTCATTACACTTCTTTGCAGCCAAGAATCAGCAAGACATTTTCTGCTAACCAAACTCTTCCCCTGGAAAAAAGGGATTGTTCCCTTCTTTGAATGCATAGGAAGGAGGAGGAAAAAGTGATAGCAGAGCTATATCAGCAGAGCAGAGCAGATGTTATGGCCCCTTTTACTCAAAAGACAGATGATGACCATGCCTGTTTCACCCAAGATTGCATCGCTTTCCCCTTCCATCTCAGATACAACAATTCAGCATTTGCTGGACTGGGAAAAAAGCGAGGATAACGAAATGTTTTGGGCCAGAGACTGGTGGAGTCCTTGCCACAAGGCAGGCATATTACACGGAGTTGTCACTTGATAGAACGCAGGCTGCCCCGCGTGACCACCCCAGTCCTTCCAGCCCCGCAGATGATTGGGTCGCTGCTATCCAAGGTTATTGCTGCAGCTCAACCTCAGGGCTGGGAAGGAGGCAGGCTCTGCTCTTGGGTCTCATCTGCTCCTGGCAAGGGCTCCAAACACAAAGTTCTTACATAAAAGAAGAAATAACAACCCATTTTCCCACACGTTAACCCTTGAAAGCTGAAGAAGCAACGCGGGAAGAAGCTGGGAGAAGCCTCAGCACGGGAAGGAGGATTTTTCACCACAAAATGCTTTTCAGTAACATGGTTTAATGCCCAAATGGGCTGAATGACAGACTTCCAATTGAGAAGTGTTATAAATCTCGCAAGGCTGGGTTTGGAGGCAGCTGAATCAGAGGGGAAGGATCACAACGCCGAGGAAAGAACGTGCAAGCCAAGGAGTATAGGTTTCACATCACACAATAGAGGCCTTTCTCTGCTCTAGTCTGAGGTAATTTACTCTGCCAATTAATACACTTTCAGCCAGGAAGGTTACATTAGGCAATAAGTCTGACTCATTTTTTAGCCTTTTTCTTTTTTTTAACTCATGATTTTGTCATTTAGCCAAACACATATAGATAGAAAAGCCTGCAAAAGTGTTCTTGATTGCTGAAATATTGCCTGTGAAGTGTTTATTATTACTGCATTAAAGGAAAGAGAGTCCTCAGTGGCGTTTGCTGCATGTGTCATCAAGCTCTGGCCTTCCAAGTGCATTTTATTGACATTCATCTCACAGCTAATGAAATGAAAGGTTGAAAGTTGTAAAGTTTCACAGCTGATTAAACAATTTATATATAATTCAGAAATTAATCTTGGGTAAGTCACATTCAAAGAGCATCAGTAATGCAATTTAGCCTGGAAAAGAAAGCTAACTCACAGCTAAAACCTGAAACTTGCTGCCTAAAATGTATTTGCTAAGACAAAGCCAAGGCCAGAAAATTCACACTGCGGGTTTAGTCACAAAAATGAACGGAGGTGGCAGCCTCCTTAGATCCCAGCCTTTGCCTCATGCCCAGATCCCTTGTTCTCCAATTCCCCATCCTCCCTGGAAGTGTCTACAAAGCACCATGCAGTGCAGGATGGGCTCATTTGTGTCAGCCTCAGGGAAGGGACTATACCAGCCAAGGCTGAGCACCACACCAACAAAATTAGCTGGGGTAACATAAGCAACCAAGACCTCATCAATGTTAGCTTGTGGCTGCAGAGTGCTCACAGAGACATCCCAGAAGTCCCATATTAATTCAGCTGTTTGTAACACCCCAAGCCACTGCTCCTCAGTTCAAAACCCCAAACCTCTCTCATCTTACTTGGATGGAAAAACTCACGTATTTACATTGGTTTCCTGTCTGTGTAGTTATCCAGATATGTGTTTTTTCCTCTAAGTAAAATATCACATCCACAAATTTACTCCTTTCTTCTGTTACACCAAAAGACAAAGTTGCAATTTCACAGAGAGTCCTCAAAGCTTTTACTCAGTTGAAATTAAATGACTAGCTCACATTTCTGCAGTTACTGAGAAATATAAGAAGAGGAAATTACAAATGAAGTAATTTCATATGGAAAAGAAATAGCTTGGGGCCAAATTCTACCGTCCTCAGTGAACTTCCAGTGAAAGCTGTGCTTGCATAAGAACCACAGAATTTGGCCCTTGGTAATAAGCAGATTTCATAAAATGTACATGCCATATTTGTGGTAAGAGAAGTAGTTTCCATGGTCAGGCTGAGTTCCCAGATTTCTTAGTTTTGCTTCAATTGCAAATCTTCCCCAAGTCAGTTAATTCTTATTATGGTAGAGCATCACCCCAATTTTATTCAAGCTGCTCTTAACATTTTGCATAAATAAGTGCAATAAATTTAGTGTAAATTCTGTAATATTAGCCAAACACACAAGATGACCCCAAACCATTCTTAATAAACCAGACATGTTACAACCTATCTAAAACTGCTGTACATAGCCACACAAGCCTCTGAGTACTTTTAAAAACTGCCCTGAGGGCTAAAGCCACAAAGAAACATACACTTTTCCCTTAGTGAACTTGCATTAAAAATTTCTATGATTTTTCACGCTAGCCTGGACTATTTTTCAGGAGAAGCAGGACGTATTTCTTTGTCAGACACTCCCCATTTAGAGCATTTCTCTGGTGTTATTACACAGCATATTATACAACTAGTAGGGTTTTTTCTCCAAATCCCAAAATACTATTTCTCACAGAGTCTTAGAATATCCATGTTGGAAAAAAAGTTTTCTAGAAGGATGTAGGAGTGAAGAACTAAACAATGAATAATGAAAGAACATAAAATTGACTATGTGAACTAAATGGGAGAGATTGAATTGGCTGTTCCAGTTCAGTGAATATCAAATCTTTAAAATTTAGAAGATGGTGCCATTCATATATACTATTGCCATTGTAGTTGTGAATTTCTCACCTCTGTGTGCTGAGGTCTGTTTCTACGAGCTGCACAGTTTATTTTCTAGGTGGCAGCTGTACATATACACTAAGCAGGCAGTCCCACAGATGTCATTGTTGAAATAGAGATTAACCTGGGATAATGTCAAAATAGTAATGCTGAGTTCAGGGGGAAAATTTCTTCCCACGGATGTTCTTCCAAAAGTTTCAGCTTTTTTGCTTACATCTGCAAGTAAACATGTGTCTGGGGATGAAGAGAAGGAGCAGACCTTGGGAGACTGCTCCTTGAAGGACTGTGTTGGGGGACGAGTTACAGAGAGAGGTTATGAGAGGCCACCTTGGGCTGGGCCAGCACTGGGCTGTGGCTCCCCTCTCTGCATGGGACACTGGGGGAAGTGACATGAAGAATCAGCCATGGGGAGTGTGGGTCAGGCAGGTAGCAGCATGGGACAGGACATCTCTTGTCCCATCAAGATGGGACTGGTGAAGAACTACAAGCAGGTCTTCTGCTCCATTCACTCACGCTTGCTTGAGGCTGATTGCCATAAGAAATACCATTATAGTTGCATTTTTTTACCTTAAAAGTTGCAACAAGCACTCTAAATTTTTTCCTCTCCCTGCCCAGGAGAGGCAGGATGAAAAATATTGGCTCGGTGCAGTAATTCAAGTAGAAGAAAGGAAACGGGATGCAGGAAGGTGACCATGGGGAGAAAAACCATTGAATCTGACAGTCTCTGCTTTTCAAATGCTGGATAACCAGCAAAGAGAGGTCAATACACCTTTCTGGATGAACTCATCATAAGGCACTCATTGCCCTAACTTGTGCCAATGCTTCAAGGACACGAAGTCACCCACAAGGGATGCACCTAAAGACTGCTTTCACTTTTGCCTTAGTCTATCCATGCACCCTTGGAAGAAGGGAGCACCATGAGCTTCTCCCTTGTTCTGGGGAATGGGGAAGGTGAGCTGTTTGGGCTCCCTGGAATCCCTCCACACATGGCAGCGTGTGCTCTGGTACATGTTCAGTTCTCCATAGCACATCTGGGTGACTGGGGAACGCTCGGAGCACTTAGTGCACTGGAGCAGCAAGAAAAAAGCCATGAAAGGAAACTTGCAGAGCCATTTAGGTTCTTCAAGGAAGTTCAGGAAAAGATGATGCTATTGGAAATTATCTCGGCTACGTGGTGCTGTTTGGCTCACAGCAAAAACTAGAAATAGGAGAATGTGTCCAGCACACCATCCACATATTGTTTGAAGCCTTAATGGTTTCTAGGTCCTGTCTGCACCATGCTTAGCACAGCAGATAGTAAAACCATCATTCCTTTCAGAAACTAGGAACTCAGAAGTTTTTGCCAGCATTAAAACATCAAAATCACATGCTAGAAAATGAACAATAAACTAAAGCAAAAAACCCACAGATACATTTCACTAAAATGAAAAAAAAGGATTAAAATTAAATAAAATTAATCTAAATGACTAATCAAGCCTCATCCTGCAGGCAGTTTACCATGTTTTGTGGTAAATTAAACACATCATTATCCTGAAAATTGGAAAGCGATTTAACAGAAATGGAATTTTTGCCTCAGTGAAACGTGTTGCTTTGCAACAAAGCGGATTTCACTTCTTCAGTTAAACACTCAGTGAATGAGTCCCAGGACTAGGAGTTGTGTGTGTTATCACAGAGAATTAACTTTTTCACTCAAGTAAACAAGGCCTTTCTCACAATAAAGTGGCCCATCTTTCTAAATGCATTTAAATGCAGATGGAGTGTGCTGAGCCTCACTCAACTGGTGAGTTTTAAAATAAATACAGAGCTAGATTAAGTGAAAATGCGACTGGCCTGCATTACACTTTGCATTTCTAGTGCACACGAAGCTTGATTTGGAACATGGATGACTTTAACTAATTTTCCAAGAACACAGAAGAAACTGTGTCTGTGAAATGAGAAAAAGTAGTCCTTTTTACAAGATTGCACCACAAATATTTGTCCTGGCTGGGTATGTTGACTGTGCTTTGTTTTCTTCTTACTCAATTTTTCACCACAGGCTGCCATACTAAGTCTTAAAAAAACTGGTGAGCCTAGATTATTTTGAGACAAATGCTGAAATAAGTGGCTAATAAAAGACACTAAAAAGTTAGAAGCAATCTGTACTCTCAATCAGTTCAGCAGGTGACTGAATGAGACCATGCAGGAAACTCAGATTTTCAAAAATTTTGACTGTGTCAAATTTGAGTTTATCTCATAATTAGGTACAAAGTAGCAGTTGATCCCAAAGCTGATTTAACAGAACTTGAACTTCAAAAACCAAGGGAATACACTGATAGTTGGAACAGATCTATACTCTTGCAAGGATTATCTAACAAGAAAATAAAACAGGGACTTTCTGTACTACATCAGGTATTAGAAAAGTCAATATCATCCCCCATCTAGCAGCTTAAGTAAACTGGGAGCAAATAGGACTAAATTTGAGAACATAAAAAGTGAAAACAAAATGACAAATTAATCACTAGACCAGAGTCCAACCTTATTCAAGCAAGAACATGTCCAGCCACACTTAGACTGGTGCATTTGCACGAAGACAGATACTCATACCTGTTTTGAGAGTGCAAAAAAAAGCTTTGTCCCGAAACAGTGATGCACAATGTGATCTCTCATCTAGTTTTATTCACATGGGTTTTAAATTTGGATACCAAAATTCCTGACTGACTGCATCCTATGAATTCATTCAGCTTTGGAGCTTCAGGACAGGGGTAACATCACATTACAACACATTTAACATGCTGTTGAAAGAACAGGACTTGCAGGCACACAGAGAGGCAATTTTAAGTCCTCTGGTGTATATACACATTTCCCTATCCCTGTTCTCTTCCTCTGATCAGCAGCAGTTTCCTGCAGCTGTTAATCCAGAGAAACAAAAAAATAAAAGCTGGAGCATTGTTACAGACCTACAGGAACACAGACACAGACTGAGAACAAAACACACTCAATAAAGAAAAAGTCTAATATATATTTAGCACAGTCTCAAGATATTCAACAATCTCACACATACATACTCCACATTTCTTAGCCAGAAATGCATCCATTTCCAGAGCAAGAAGTTGCCTTCTGCCAAATGTTTTAAAACAAGACAATTAAGGAAAATGCTGAACTTAATGTTCAAAAAAATCGTGGCATATGACAGGTTGTAAGGGTTCCCTGTGAGGGAGGCAGGGCCCTGGCACAGGTTGCTCAAAGAAGCTGTGCCTGCCCCATCCCTGAATGTGTCCCAGGCCAGTTTGGATGGGGCTTGGAGTGACCTGGTCTAATGGAAGGTGCCCCTGACTGTGGCAGCAAATTGGAAGTCGATGAGATTTAAGGTCCCTTCCATCCCAAAACATTTTATGATCTCCCTGTGCCTGCAAAAAGCAAGCGCTGGAAGAGCAGGCATGGCCATGTGCCCCACCCAAGGCCTCTGGTGGCAGAAGTGAGATTGACAGAAAGTGGAACTGCAACTCAGAAGAAAGGCAGAGCCATTAAAAAAATATTTTCTGAAAACCATCAAATTACTCCTCCTTGTTATAAGTTATTGCTGTAAACAGAAGAAACAGAGAAGATGGCTCCTTCAGGGACTGCTGACCAAGGCAATTTTTGACAGCTTGTGGCTCCTGAATATCCCACAGTGAAATTCCTGTAATGCACAATTTTGAATTACACTTTAAAAACACCTTGTATAAATAGAGAAGATTAACCAGCAGGCTAAGTGTTCAGGCCATGTGTCCATGTTTTACTTGTTTTATCCTTGCAATTAAGGCTTCCTGAAATTATAGCTTTGTATGTGAAGATTGAGCTAGCAGACTTACAATTTATAAGGTGTAATGTTTAATTTAAAAAACGGTTTAAGATCACCAAGGCTGGAAAAACCTTAGGATTTCTCAAAGGCTGATAAACTGCTTAACAACTACTCTAAGTATTCTTCTGCAAAACAGATTACATCCAGAGATCTCATTAGCAGATATGAAATAGAATTTCACAGGTAAGTGATGTAAGCAGAAGAACAATTTTAAATTAATTTTGATCTAGAAGTTCCAATTTAGTAAGAGCAAGAAGGATGAATGAAGAGGTAAGGGAGGAAGTGCAACTGCTTGAAAACTGAAAAACAGACAATTCTTTCAAACTTGAAAATTTTTAAATATTAAGCATTATATTCTAGCTTGTTTTCCAGTTTAAATAAATGAACCTGAATCTTTTTTTTTTTTTTTTTTGGAAGAGAGAGACCTCTTTTTTTTGTCCTGAAGCTAGTTCAAGTTGGTTTGAAAATGAAGTGCTATGCATTATTTTAATCGGAGTGAAAATCTTTCATTGTTTTCACAGATATTTCAGCTTGAGCTGGCCAGCCTGAGCCCTTTGCCAACCTGAATATAAGTTTCTCCTGAACCCCACACCAGAGGAACTTATATGCTTGGATTTAGTCCAGAGACTCTTGCTGGAGTATTTATAAACTAGTGATCTAATAATGAAGTTTTAAGTCCAAAAAGAGGACTAAATGCCTCAAATGGCATATGTGGGCTGTATTGTGCATCTCATGGAGCAGTTCTCTGAGGGGATGGGCTACAGCCCTCCTCTCCTTTGGGGAGGAAACATGTCACATCCTATAGACACTGACATGCTCTCTTCCTTGACAATAACTCCTCAGGGAATATTGGACTGACTTTGCCACAAATGCTCTTCCCAAATAGCTTTGGGAGCTTTTGACTTTTAGAGAAAAATGTCAAAGTGCTAACAGTTTCTAGGCTCTGTGACAGGGCAAGACCCTGCGATTAGATTCCCATAACCACAAAGTATCACTCTCAGTTCTCTTGTCTCCTGATTTTAGATGATGGTAAGACAATATGAACACTATGAACTCATTGATGAGTGTCACCATCTCAGTTCTCCCAAGGTGCCATTTAGAAATAAATTTAAAAATCATGTGGAACTACTACATCAGTAGTTTTAGTACCAGTATTAAAAGAGCAAAAATAATAAAGCCAGTGAAATAGAAAACCACTAAAACTAGACTAGAGCAGTGAGCATTGACACAAAGAAGAGCTTCCATGAATACAAGGAAATAAATGGAGCTGGGACAGAACCCAATATTCATTTTGAAACAGCTGTGCCATAAAACAAGACCACGGAAAACAGCAATCCTTCTGTCAACTGCTAAGCACCAAGGTGAGCAGACATCAGCTTCATTTAGCTAACCAAAGCCTCAGCAATGGGTGTATTTAGACATCACCCAGAAAACCTGACAAACAGGACATCTCTGGCTGAAATAAGTGAGTTGCTTGTTTGTTTTGACAGCACCAAACTTTAAAAATAGCTAAATTCTAAAAATAATATTCCTTATTTTCAGGCAGCATCTTTTCACACTGCAGACTCTGTGTTAGGTAGAAATACAGTACCTGCTAAGGAAACAGGATGAGTACAAATGTCTTTAAGCCTAGCCACTTAAATTTCACACAGTGCTGAGTCCTAAGACTTTCTCAACATTACTAGAAAATACAGCCGTCTTTTTGTTGCTGGGAAATATCTTGATATGTGTTAAAAAACCAACACAACTGCACTGTCATCTTTCATTTGATTTTAGGATTGAAGGGAACCAAAAGCCCAGCTCAGAAGAGAATTCCTGAGAAGGATATAACCTCTCTGCTTGGTAGCCCTCCTACATTCTTGAAGGAAAGAATGCATAAGTCAGGAAGCAACATTTTCTAAAGAAAAAACATATGGTTGTTTTTCATCCAGGCCAGGGATGTATATAAAGAACAGCTAACTAAATATAATAACCAGTTCACTGATTCATTTCTTTCAGGACTATTCATATAAATCAGTAAACAGATTATTTAAGAAAATAAATTTAAAAAACACCAAAAAACAAACAAACAAAACACAGGAACACAGCTTCTAATTAGAAACATCACAATTTGATTTTGGTTTTATTGTGGCAATGTGCCATTCTGACCAACTCAATCAAGAGATTGTGGCTGCAGTTTATTTAAACAGTAGTCCTGGGCAGTGAGCACGTTTCCAGATGTGCTACTCCACATCCCTGCAATCAATAAATAAAAGGAGGAGGACTGTTGGAATGCTAACATTTGTCCAGAAAATTCCTCAAAGAGTTAAAGACACAGATGATAAAAGCAGCTGCACCAGTTCTTGTCATGCTGCCAGAGTTGAATGTTTACCTAGCGCCGCATCCCACCGGATGGGGTGAAAAAAAAAAATGTAGAAAGTCTCTTTTCCCAACCATTTTGCCATGAAGAAAGGTATAGCAAAGCAGAACAGATTTATGTGGTAGAAGCAGACCCGTGAAGACACATTCAAATAGTTGTGTGTAGGTTTCTTGGCATTTATGTTAGCAGACATTCTGGGGCAGCATCTGCAATCTAAACACTATCCTGTTATTCCACAGTCCATCACTTTGCCTGTCGCTGTATTTATAATTCATGCATTCTGGTCTTACAGCTTGTGCTGCAAGAGGGTCTCTAAATTGGAATGGCTAAGCTTTGGGGTTGAATTATGTTTTATTTCTCGACCAAAGCCACAGGTGTACAGCTCTGGAAGATGCTGAATGTTCCCAGTGATGGATGCCTTGTGTGTCCTCATAAATCCCCCTGCCTGGAGTGGCAGCCTAGTATCCAAGACCCAGCCGCAGTGAGAGCACGGTGGAAGTGCAGAAGAGAGGGAAGAGTGATGATAAACCAAGGTAGGAATCAAAACCCTTTGTGCAGCCTGCCTTGTGGAAACTAGGCATGAAGCAGGCTGCATGGACACAAATCACTGAGCCGAGTGCCAGAAGATGTTTTGTCCATTTTTCCCTCCCCCATCGTGGAGGGAAGATTCTCCACTGACCTGCAATCCACCCTGAGGACTGCGCGGAGGATTAGCAGCCAAGGCCAAGGAATAGTTGGGCCAGAGCCAGGACAATGCATATATCATGACTGAATTCTCTGGGCCTGAGGGCAGCTCTTGCTTGGGAAAGCATTTCTTCAGCAACCGCCCGGATTTCCATTGCTGGTGCATGTGGTCCCACCAGCAGTCTTGTCCCCAGTGTTTATGAGCAGCTCAGCTCTTCACAACTCACAAGTCTTCTCATGTGCCCAGGACTAGGACCTAGGCTCTAGGAGAGCATGCCTGTGTGCAGTGAAAGGGCACAGAGATCCCTGAGGGCACAGGCACTGTATCCTGTGCAGCCCCGCTGGCTCCACACTTTACCACGTCCTAATCCTTTCCCTTGCTGTTACATTCAGCATACTTGCACCAAAACATGCTGTGAATCTATAAAGGTGCATTGGATGGACACCTCGAGATAAAAATAATGAAAAATTACAAGTCATCCTTCTTCCAGCAACTTCCCTTACACAGGCTAAGGTAACACAGCAAGAATCCACAGTCACAACTTGATGAAGCGAAAATAAACATAAGAAAAGCAAGAAATCCTTGATTATGGATAAGGAGACCAGGAAGACAGCCAAAACTAAGTTGGGAATCCATTAGTTCTCATGTCTAACGGTGTTCTAAGAATGTATTGTGTCTGCCTCCTGGAAAGAACAGGAAGATTTGGCATAGACTTCTATAGGAGCAGGATATCATCTCTGAATCTTTTAAACCAGTCAGTGCAGCCTATAAAAATTGAGATGCAGACCCTAAGAAAAATGGGAAGAGGGCTGAACAGACAGAATTTTGCTCTTGATGGACTTTTCTGGAGTTAACTGCATCTGGATGTGTACCATGATTTTTATCAGTAAAAAAACCCACAAAACCTTAAATGAGATGCACCATATATGGCAACACTGTTCTTTGGGCTGCTAAAGACTACTTGAAAGACTGTTTATTACAGCTAATAAAAGCCAATCTCAAAGTGCAAAGGATAATACCTTTTCCTTGATTCACTTTCAAATATAATATGGATGTGGACAATTTCAGACAAGTCTGCTTTCTTCAACAGTTTGTCAGGCACAGCTTCCCTACCTGTTTTGCATGTGTATTTCTGGATAAATGGTCTGTATTGCAAAATCCTTCTTACTAAGAATTATCAAACAAACACAAACTAAGAGACTCAAAAGAAATGGTTACGTTAGGCAAAGAGCTGGACATGCCTGTGAGAGTTTCTTTTATAAACATTTTGCAGCTGCTCAAGAACATAAATACTCCAAACACTTTTATTTGCCATTTGAAGACTGTGTCTTTCCCATATTTTTTGCTAGTATGGCAGGAAATACATAATTTAAGGAAGCAAGCACTGAGTAGCAGCAGCCAGTGTGGTACCACCTGGATATCTACCATGCCTATTGTTCCCATCCCACATGCACGAAATCAAGTTAAGTTTTGCCACTGACTTCTACTGAAGACTTCTATTTTCCTGTGATGTTTTAGATAAATCATGACTAGCATAGTTTTCAATGTATTCTTTGCTGGCATGAATTCAGAACAAGTCTTCAGTGCAACCAGAAGACAATACCTAATGTTATTCACCAGCCTGGTTGAAAACTATCCCAAATCACACCAGCTGTGGATTAGTTAGGTTGTAAACTGAAGCACAGTAGAGCAGTTACATTTAGCTTAAAGTTACTACTGAACAGCTCTTTTGAACCCACTTGCTGCTACATTTTAACACTGGCAGGAGGGCATGGGAACTTGTGAGTTAGCTTTACAAGAACATAGAAAATTTAAAAAGGAAGTTTCAAACAGTGTTTAGTCAGTGCGATATCTACATGTTTAAACACAGGAACTCATAAAACATGCTGCTGTTCTTGTCAGCCACTTATAGCAAAGGTCCCATGCATACCTCGTGTATTAACGTCTCCCTGGATTACCTGAAACTCAGAGACCTCCCAACACAAGTAAATATTTTCATTTGGGACTGCTGGATTAAACTGTTGGTAAATGTCCTGGATTTTGTGGGGTTTTTAGGAACCAGAGTCCAGGTAAAGCCTGTGCTCTGGTCAAACTCTTGGCTTACACACAGTGCTAGGCGTGGGGTACGGCTGAATTCTGCTCCCCTCCCTCTTCCAAGAAGGACAGTAATTGCTGGCTGCATGACACCACTTTTATCAGTTCAGTCTTTGGTGTTTTGTTCTGTACAGCCCTCACTGACTTCTGCCAGCTTGGGATGAGAAACCAAAGAGACATGAAGACAAACCCAGCCTCAACTTCTGAAGGAACATAAGGACATTCAAGCCCAAGTGAGTCCAAGTCACAAGTGAGCAGTTGGAGGCTACAGAGTAATAGAAAGCCAGTGCAAAAACCATAAAGCACACAGGTACCTCAAGCCAAAGTACAAGACAAATGATACCTCAAGCCTTAAAATTGTGTTTTCCAGCTTCATCTGTGCTCAGACAGTGGAATACCTGAGCCCTGCTGCAATAGGCAAATATAAGCCATAGCTGTTGTCACTGGCACAAGATACTGCACACAGCATGGCAGAAAACAAAACTGTATTCACTTGTCAACGAGTCTGCTTTGGTTCTATTTTTACTGCTAGAAAGCAGGAACGAGTTCTGCAGTAAATTAAATTCATCAAACCATGGGAGACCGGAGATCAGTCCAAAGTATGATGCAGGATGTCTTTGTTAATAATACTCACACCAAAATCTGAAACCAAAATTTTGGGCTTGGACACCTCAAGTGAAAGTGTAATTAATCTTCATAACAAAGCTTCATGTCCTGTTTTAAATGAAAGAACTTGGAATACATTTGGTATTGTGGAGCAAACATAAAACTGGGTGCTGAGCAAAGCAGAATATTAAAATATTGGAATGCAAATTCTTATTTCTTCTCAGGGCTAAGATTTCAATAAGATTAACTGGGTAGTTGTTGTCTGGCCACTGATGCAGCCTACGCACATTTGTGATGCCAACATTACACAGGGTTTTATTGCCATTTAAATTGGTTTTTTGTAGTCATGCATGAAGTTCTTATGACTTAGATAGGACCACTTACTACTGCAGGGCAAAAGTCCACCTACCTAAAATCTGTAGTGAGTACTACCAATAGCAGACGACTGGACATAGGAATAAAATCCTGATTTCTAGAAACCAGATTCCCTTTGACATTAGGTAAGCCCAGCTTCCCCTGCAGAGATCTCCGTTCAATCTGACTACCCAACCTCTATCCACTAAAGTTTCAGACCACCACAAAGACATTTATTTTCTGTCCAGAATACGATGTTTTCAGCATGACCTCAGCAGAAGAGATGTTCTGGTTGCCTCACCGGCATCAGCAGCTGTGACCAGCAGCAGGTACTGCTCCTTGGCTTCCCGGTCCAGGCTCCGCACCAGGCGCAGCTCACCGCTGCCCGAGAGGGTGAAGGCTCCCTCCTCATTGCCAGCCACCAGCACATAGGTCAGCTTGCTGTTCAGCCCTTGGTCATCATCCCTTGCTACAACCTACACAGAGCAACGCAAACAGAACAGATATCAAAGGCTGTAAAATTCCATCGGGACAGAGGAAGCATTGTCTATGATAATAGCCCAAATTAACAGGTTGAACTAATGCAAATGCTACAAGTGTAAATGAGCTGTAATTGAAAAAAAAAAATACTTAACACAGTGGTGGTGGATTTGAAAAGTGTAGTTTGAAAATACTAAATAGTTGATTATTTATTTTTCTCAAGTGTAAATAAAGTAATACTGTGTTGGAGCTCAGTGAAAACCACAAATGACGTGGTACAGGCTAAGCTCTGTCTGAGAGCAAGCACTGCACGTCCTGCATTTGGAATCCAGTTAGTTCTCTCTCAATATTTGGCACACAGTCTCATCCTATATAGGCAACGACCAGATTGAGAGATTTGTAGCATGGAAGTTGAGAATGAGATAAGAGGATAGAGCAGACTCTGAAAGTCCCAGTGGAGGTGTGAGGACAGGTAGGGGAAACAGAAAAAGAACTCCAAAGCATAATATTAACTTTTGGTACAAAACTCTCCACCCATACAAACAAAAAGGAAAACAAGCCAACAAAGACTGCAAATGCTATTAAAGCCAAGAGGCAACTTTTTCACTGTTTTGACCCTTTTTAATTTTGGAGGAAGGACACTGCATTAATACCACATAGGCATGCTACTAATTGTCAGACACATTTATTGCTGAATGTACCCACCTGAAGAATAACTTTTGGGAGCGTCTCTAAATTCTCAGGGACGTTCACAGAGTAGGGGGAAAGCTCAAATGTGGGAATGAAATCATTGACGTCCTTCAGAACAATGCTGACTGTCGTGGTATCGGTCCTGGGGCTGCTCCCGCGGTCAGATGACTGAACAGTCAGTGTGTAGGAGGGCTTCTTCTCTCTATCCAAAGGTTTGGCCACGGTAATCACCCCCGTCACAGAATCGATCCGAAACTCATTGTTGGCATCCCCGCCCACGATGGCGTAGCGCACCTGCCCATTTGTCCCCTCATCTCCATCAGTAGCCAACACCTGGATTAAATCCGTCCCTGTCAGAGTATTTTCCGCCACCTCCACTTTGTAAAGCTTTTGGGCAAAGAGCGGGTTGTTGTCATTAATGTCCAGGACTATGACCACCACATCCGTAGACGAAGAAAGGGACGGCTGGCCCTTGTCTGTGGCTACCACAGTCAAGGTGTAGTTGGCCACGGCTTCTCTGTCAAGCTCCCCGGTGAGCTTCACTTCCCCATCAATGGTGCCGATGCTGAACTTGTTTCCCAGAGGCCGGAGCAGGCTGTACTCGATGTAGCTGTTGGGACCACTGTCAGGATCAGTTGCCTGTGCTTTGAACACAACCGTGTCTATGGGCGTGTTCTCCGGGACATAGGTCAGCTTAGGGGAGATAAAGCTCGGGGGGCTGTCGTTCACATCCAGCAGAATGATGGAAACTTGGGCTGTGCTGGTGTACCTGGAGGCTGGCAGGGGGGCCATGTCGTGGACTTGCACCACGAGGCTGTAGAAGGACTGGCTTTCCCGATCCAGGGGCTGCCGGATGCTCAGCACCCCACTGCTGTCAATGCCAAACTGCCCTGCGCTGTCCCCGGACGCGATGCTGAAGGACAGCTGAGAGTTGGGGCCTGGTTGGGGAGGGAGAAGAAAGGTAGATAACGTGACTTCATCGCACTGACATAGCTATCAATATTTCTGGCCCCGTTTCCACAGGAAATTTTCCTTCATTTTCCTACAGAAATGGGCATTGAACAACCATGCTGAGTATTCAGCCTCCTCACCACCGTTTTTTAATCCATCTGCTAATTTCAGCCAAGTTTCAACGTGGAGCAAAAGCCCTTGAAATTATTATTTCCTGACAAGATAATATTTATGAAAGAGAGAAGGAGGATGTTAATTGGAGAGGCCACAGAGGGAACGACTGGCACGGTTCATCTCTTCATTTCATTCAGCAGGAGCTGCATGGCGGCACCAAAAATAATTTTTTCCCCATTTACAAGGGTTAGGGATAAAGGGTTTGAAGGGTTTTCCTTCAGAAATCAAGAATCAGTAGTTCCACTGCTCATTGAACATCTGGTTTCCTCCCTTCTTCCAAGTTCAACTAAGCAACGATATTATTAATGTAATTATTTCATGAATTTTTCCATTCAATTAAAAAAAGCCACAAGCAGAAACTCCCAAGCCTAGCTGGAGCAAGCCAAGAGTGAATGCTGGGGAAAGGTATGCTTCCCATATACGGCATGGTATTCCAAAATATCAGATGAACAGCCCTCACTCATCTCATGATCAAAACAGAACAAGCAATTATGGTCAGGGGAGAGATTTGTCATTCCGGTAAGGGAAATGCATTCTGAACCTGGACAGGGCTCTGAAATACCCTTAAATATTCCTTGTAGGAAACAATGTGTGTTACTGCTTCAATTCCTCAGTTCGCTCCAAACAACTAATTATTGGGAGCATCCAAATGTGAAAAAGGTTTTCTCTCCTCCATCTATCTTACTCCTACTTTAATTAATTTCAAAAATTGTTCTTGTTTTGCTTATTCAAGACTGTGTTTAGGATTAGTAAATTAACCAACCATTAGCTACTAATTTGCCCCTCAAATTAGCTTGCTCACGCAAAGAAAGCTGCCCACTTCATTGATTGTTGTGCATTTTGTCATTTTTATTTAGAAGCTCTTTTCTCTCCGAGTGAATTGCTTTGATAATAAAATTATCCCTGCATTAGATTTATTAATCTCTGGTCTTTATTATGCTCAGACTTGAGAAACCTAGTCTTACATGTCTTTCTCCCAGTGGCGACTGTAATTGGCATCTTTCCCTCTCTCTTTTTCCTCCTGTAGGAGTTAAATTATAAATAGAACCGAATAGAACCAAACATGAAAGACAAAATATTTGAATGCAATTAAAGAAATTAATACATTTATCTGCCAGATATTAGTGTTTCTCCATTACTTTGATCAAGTGAAGGATGGTGAAAGTTTAATGCTACTCTGCTTTTTGTTCAGTTTTGTTTTGAAATGACTAATTATATGGATGAAAGTCTTGATTTCGGTAAAGTACTTTCTGGCAGTTCAAGATTTTTGGAGATGGGTAGGATTTGGATCATGCAAAAGAAAATTACTTTAAAAAATACTCTATTTCCCCCCCTGCCCCCCAGTGTTTTCTATGGTGTTTATTCTAAGAAAAAATTACTTTGTTATTCCCTATCTCACCTCCATGAACCTTTCATTCTTTGTCTTGTATTCTCATAGGTTTCCATGCTGCTAATGCTTATATAAATTAAACTATGAAACAGGAGAGTTGCCTAAATATCAGTGGAGCCAGGAAGGGCACTTAATGAACTATTCTCTTTTTTAAACACAGCATGCCAAGCTGGCATTGTGCACTTCATCCATTCCCCTTTCCAAGGTTTGGAGTTCAACTTTTCTTAGAAGAATGTAGGGACATCCTCTTTGCTGAACTTTAGGTTTATTTAATCTGAGGGTTCATCTGATAAAACACTGAAAGGACAGACATGGAGTCACCAATTTCATGATAACACTCTTCTAAAGAGTTTTGTTTCTATTTTTATTTATTTACTAATAAGACTAAAAACAAACCCAACAAAACTACTTCCCCCCAGCCATTCTATAAATGCCTGTAGAGTTTAGCTGGGAAATTACACCAGCTTTGCCTGGAGGAATACCTAATCAAAATTTTAACAGACAAACAGGCATGTGCTTTCCTCTGAGATTTTTCCTGTTAATTCTTTGTTGAAAAAATAAAACCTGAATTTCAAAATGAATGTTTTTAAGGTAACTGAGTCCTTTAGTATATATTATTATATTACTATATTATTAAATATCCAAGAGCTGTAGCTGATATTTGCTATGGACCCGGATATGAAACAGTCCAAGCTGAGATAAACAGCTGCTGTTTCCCAAGGGGTGTGATGAACAAGAAAATGAAAATTGGAGAAGTTTTACTATCACTATGTTTCTGTCTTTTATCAGTGTTTATCCTAAAACAACAGCCATACCTCATTATAAAACAATGTCTTTTCAGAGCTCTTTCAAACTATAGGATTATGTAACATAAATAATCAACAAAATTATATTTGTATTGAGTCCATTATCTGTGAGCACATGGAGAAGAGTATAATACTTGCACTAGCTATTTTTGTGCTCTAGATAAATATAAGACAACACAAGATAACAAGTTTGGGCTTGAAACAGAAACAACAATAGATCATAACATTTGCTTAAGTTACAGTCCTATGGGAGAACTCAACCTGGCATGCTCTTGGAATGATATTTCTGCCCTATTAATTTTAAATCCAGCCTGCTAGAAAAGCAAGTGTGCCAGAAAATATAAAAGGCAAGATATCTGACTTCTCGTTGCATTGCTCCTCAAATACTCATTTGCCTCCTTGATAACTGAGTGTGTGATGAATGGGAATTGATATGTCAGTGCTATGATACAGTTCCCATCCACTGTGCACAGATGGAAATTAATGTATGAGGTGCAAGAGAAAAGGAAAACAGACTCATAATGGCGAAGTGAAATTAACTTCCAAAAAGGTTTGAAACCAAGTGCTGTAGTCCTGACAGGAAAACAAGAAATAAAAGAGGTGATAGACACAAACCCATTTATCTACAAGTCTGGAGGAACAATCCCTTCACCGGGTATGCACGATACAAACATAAGTTCCTCCTCCAACTATGTTTAGTTTACATAAAATATAAGCTTTAACAAGTGTGGTGAAAGATTCATGTGAGGACAGCCAGTATCACAAAGTTATGACTTTTGATTTGTTGGCTTATCTTATGGAATCTCTTCTCCCTTCCTCAGTTTGATCTCAAAACCAGTTACACAACTTTTACCGCGGAAAGTTCCATCCATCAGTGCAAAATTTATCTCCCCACAAAAATGCTGGAGTCCAACAACTCAGCATTTCCTGAGAAAAAACTGCTTTACTGAGCAATCTCAATAGGTTCAGTTCAATTTAGGTGCACAAACAGGGATTCCTCGAAGGATGTAGGTGCTTTGTCCTTGAGGCACATTTCAGTGTGAGACACTTCCACGGGCTCCACTGAGCCCCTGTCAAGTTGAGAGGACACAAGGTTGCTCAACATGTCACAAAAATAACCTTCACCTGTAAAGTCACTGTGAGGGCTATGAAGAGTTTTGCATTAAGTCACTCTGGGTAACATCTGTGGACACTTCAGAAAATGCAGTACACAATGAATGTTGTTTATGCACTTTATGGTCATATTCTATAATTATTCTTGCTTGGGCACAAACTGTATGGCAAAATGTTTAAGCAAGCTATAAAAATTGTACCTTTTACACTCAATGCATTACACCCTCTAGTTACCATAAATAAATCCCAATATTAGGGCTTATTTCAATGGGAAATTTTCCTCAGATCTCCTTCAATACGTTTTTTTAATCTCCTCTATCAACACCTTTTAGATGACAACTGTCTTTATGATAGACTTGAAAGCTATAGTACATTTAAGATGACTGCAGATAACACTTGATATTACCACAACCCTCTTTAGAATCTATAATAAACTTTCAGAAAAAACTTGGTAGACTTAGGTCTAATTTAAATGTGAATTTGAGCATATGAGAGCAGCAACTTACAGGGTAGCCCTAATTTTCCCTTTTTTTTAGTAAGTATTCTCATACGTTGCTAAGACGAAACACAGATTTGGGATGACAGATACAGAACGTGAAGGAACTCCTACCGTCATCGGCATCGGTGACGCTGAAGTTGAGGATGGCGGAGCCCGGGGGCAGGTTCTCCATCAGGGAGGTGCTGTAGGAGGCCATGCCAAACACGGGCGGGTTGTCGTTGATGTCCAGGATGTTGAAGTACACTCTGATGGCCGTGGACTGGCCTCCCCCATCCTCAGCACGGACGGTGAGGATGTAATACTGCTGTGCTTCATAGTCCAGGGCCCGGGTCAGGTTGAAGACCCCGGTGATGGGATTCAGGAAGAAGATTCCCTCTTCATCATCCTCGCTTATGGTGTACGTGATCTCCCCATTGACGCCCGAGTCGTCGTCGGTGGCAAGAATGGCTGCCACCAAGGAACCTGTGGCACAGCAACAGAGCACCATCAGGCACTGGCAACAGGCAGCTCCCTGGGCTGCCCAGAGCCAGCTCAGCATCAGGCAGATCCACAGATGAGAGGTGCCCTCCAAGAGAAACTCAAGCTTCCACACTGCCTAAATAACTGCTGCAAAAGGCTTTTCAAAGTTTAAAAGGACATCATACTCTTGTTTTTACTCAAATACCATAAGAAATGTTTTTTATCTTGCAGATATCAACAGGGGCAAAAATACCTTTTCTCCTGCTAGGTATTGCCTTCCTACAACTTAAAGGACCATCCCTTTGTCTCAGACAATCACAAGTTCTGGAACCTTCTAGATATTTCTTTCCAAATGCAGAAACCAATATGTGAGTACAAACCACATAACCCAGCTCTGCTTTTTGAAACAGTGCCTTTGCAGGGTAACTGTGGTTACAAAACTAGAAACCTTATAGGGGTCTGTTCTCTGCTGTTTTCTGAAATTCAACGCCCTGTGAATTTGTGCCAGTGTTTTCATTTCTGCATAGCTGCCCTCGCATGACTGACCTATCTGACTAGAGTTTGGAAATCAGGTGTCACTTTTTAGTATTTTGAACATTAATTATAATTAGGATCAGCTCATTTCCAAGAAAATAAATCATTAAGTTTCCTTTCCCTGGAACCAGATGAACTACGTTCAGCACAGTTAACTACTTTCAAGCAATGTGATAATGAAAACTGCTTATATCATCAGAACAAAGAAGAGTGGTGTAACCCCCCTTTAATCCAGCTGGATATGCTGGTATCTTTCAGACCCATTTGATTATCTCAAGCTTTAACGTTTCTTTAACTGCAAGGGGAGCAGGGATTACTCTCTGGGATGGAAAGTGGAACCTTGAAGGGGAAGCCTCATGATCCTTCCCCTCTGAGTGAGCCTGCCAGCTGCTCCCAGACTTCTGGAGAGCAGAGCAGGAGAAGATGTAGTACTTTAATACAAAATCAGCCTATTTGTTCCTTCAGCATATATCACTGCTGAGCTGGGTATAAAGCACTAATGTACACCCATAAACGATTAATGACAGACATTTCATTTTAATGTGGAGGGAATTAGGCTTGCTTTTTCCAGGGGTATTCCTTCTAAAACAGACCGAGATTCAAGGCTCGGAGAGCATGGCTGGGGATCAGCAACAAAAGCACTCTGTGCTGTACAGACATCTCAATTACTTCCAGATCAGATTCCTGAGAATTGATCCAGCTGATTGCACTGTGATCCTTTAATGCAAAACACCACCAAATTTTGGGACAGGGACTGTGGGGCAGAGTGCAAAAGTTTGAGGCGTGGGGGTAGTAACCTTAGCTCTCCCAAACTGAGACTCCCATGCTTATGAAAACCCAAATAAAAGCTTGATAGCTATTGCCATGTCATTTACATCTCCTTGGTTTATCCATGTTTTAGAATAAGCTTCTAAGATGCTACTGGCACATACTGCTTTTGTACTAGCAACCTGTATAAAATCTTGGAAGTAATATTCATTTTTCACCTGGAGATATGTAATAGAGCACAATATTTGGAAACTTTTTTTGATCTAAATACTTTTTAGTTTATGACCCCTCTTTTAAGCATTGACACACTCTTGCATATAAAACCACCTTTAAATGAAGAAAACAACCACTTGAGAGGCCAGTGGTCATATTCCACATCCTGTTTACCTGGAGTGGCATCTTCTGGGATGTCGAAGGAGTACACTGGCTTGGAGAACTTGGGGATGTGGTCATTAACGTCGCTGACAGTGATGTTTATCCTCATGTCTGAGGACTGCAGGCCGTCGTCAGCCCGGACCAGCAGGGAGTACTTGGAGCGGCGCTCCCGGTCCAGGCGCTTGGTGGCTATCAGCTCCCCTGACTCGGGGTCAATGTGGAAGCTATCATCTGCACCGCTGATAATGGTGTATGTCACCAGGGCATTGGCTCCCTAAGTCAAAACAGAAGTGGTCAAATCACGTTATTTCCCAGGAAAACCACACCATAACTTGCAGTAAGACAAGGATCGTTCCAGTAACTGCATTCGGAGATTATTTTTCAGAACAGCTTCCTTTAATAAACAGCCTTCCTGCCCAGTCCCTGCTTCAGTCCCACAATAAAGACACATACGCACACAGTTTTTATTTATGGGATGTGAAATGACGAGGTTACCCAGCTACTTTGTGCTCCACTCTTCATAAAAGGATTTCAATCAATCAATACCAGAAAACTCTGCTACCTGTTTTCGTTTCAAACCAGCATCACCGAGCAGTGTGACATCTTAATAAGGATCAATGCTTATTTTTGTTTTGTCTTTGAAAGTTAAATTAAATCCCTGCCAGTGGGATCAGCTCTGCCTTTCTTGCTCTCTGGAGATAGGATGGAGGGAGCAGGAGAGAGAGGGAGGGAGGCATGGAAACAGGGGAGACCTGGGGCAGCCATGTGGCAGCGCTTCCAGCCACCACACATGGCAAGGGCCACAGCTCGTGGGCAGGAGAAACTCATGGAGGCTGTGCTTGCAGCAGCCCCTCAAAGGTCAGTTTTTGCATGGAAATATATTTACCCATGTAAATAAAAAACCCCAAAGTGACAAATCACACATCATTAAAATCACAGTTCTGATCTCCTGGGTTATGCTGCAAGTCAGAAGCATTTTTTAGGTCAAAAAATTTCATGTATTCTTGGGCGGCGGGGGGGGGAAGGGGATAGCATTCATGTGGACTTGGAGCATTTTGGTTGAAAGGAAAGTAATATTACATAGAAAAATGCAATGTAATTGTTTGTCCAAGACAGGCTTTTGAGGATACTGAAGGTTTGGTAGCCTCTAACATCAGATACACTGCCTAAATCCTGTGTACTAACGGTGTCTGGAAATGCAGCTAGATATTTACTGTGCCCTCCTCTGATGCCAGGCCAGAGCTTGGGTTTCACAGCTGAAACCTGCTGCTGACATGCCAGTCATGCTGACATGCAATGAACAGCAGAACAAAGAGATCTGGCAGAAAGAAATTCTATGGCTGTTTCAAATACTTTTGCCTAAAAAAGCAAATTAATAGAGATAAGCACCTGCTTGTATTTGTGAGAGACAAGCATTAGTTACCTGACCTTATCAGAGTGCCCTGTGCCAAACTTTCTCTCTGGGATGTTGTTGGGATGTTGTTTCAAAGAGCCAGACTGAGCTAACTGATAAAAGGATATTTAGAATGAAAACAGGCTTCTGCAGGTGCCCAGCCCTGCAGAGCTGCGTGCAGGGCCCCATCTGTGTGCTCAGGTGTGTGTAGGGGATGTCACACACTTTCCTCCAATTGTGTGGCTCAGCTATCACGTCTCAGGAGAATTTCAGAGGTGACCACATTCTTCACCCCATGTTTGACCAGCCTTCTAACAGAGTGCAGCTAAAACCACAGCCATGTGTGATATTGGTTTATACTGTGCCCTCAGCTTCAAAAAGGGGATGAGGGGCAGAGATAAAAAGGTATCTTGGCCCTAAGCTGCACATCGCTAGGAAAACTTGGGCTCTTTACAAAAAGTTTGAGTAACAGATGTTCTGGTGGGGAAATTGAAATCATTCCTTTTGATAAAAACACTGACTGATTTCTCTCTAAGGTAACAAATTACTTTTCACTGTATGGACTGCTTCAGAATGAGTAATAGATTAAGGGCAGTTCAGGAATGGCTAAAAAGAGGCTGGAGCATAAGATATTGCTATAATCTTAGATATATTTGCCATACCACACCACAGAGCGGTAGTTCAGTATTTACTGCTTCCTAAAAGAAGGACAAGCAGCTAGAATTTTTGTTACAGAAGTGCACCTTTCCAAAATCCTGGGTTTTGTCTGTGTATCAGGCTACTACTGGAAAATAAAGGGAAAACCAAAACATTTACAATCACATTTGCACCATTCCCGGGGGTGTTCCCGTGGTTCCCTCTGTAGTAGTAAGATTAAATACACCAATTAACAATCACAGGAAGATTAACCAAGCTAACACAAAAAAGGCCAGGAATAAAATTCTCTTGAGGAGGTTGAGTTGCCCTATCATTTGAAAGCAAGAACTGCTTGTTGTTGTCAAGTGTAACTCTGTATTTTAATGACAACACAACCTTTTTGTATGATTATATTGACGTCTTAGTCATTTTCCTCATGGAAAGCAACAGTTCAAGTAAACAAAAATAACATGATTAACATTTTTAAAACTTAAGTTTCTGAAATACATGAATACATCAATAGCGTGGTAGTTTCTCCACAGCACCTTAGTTGCAGCATTCTCATAGTAATGAATCTAAGAGGGCAAAATTATTTTGCAAACAGATTCACGTACAGAGCACACACTTTATCATTATTTCTCTTCCCCTCTTTTTGGTAAAATGGAACCTTCTTTTGGAAGGGGTAATATAGATCTTTGTTAGGTCTAGTCAAAGGGAAAACAGGCATTATCAGAATTTTTCTTGTTCTCCAAGGCTTGTCTCAGGTTAATTTTATTGCATGCGTTGGAACAGGGCTCAACTACAACATCTTGGTTTCAAAGTTAGTTTAGACCTCCTCAATACTGGACAGAACTTTGTGAACGACTGCCATGATTCCAAAGGCCAAGCTCACACAAAGGGATGAAGAAAACAGGTAAAAATATGTCCAGAATGGCACTTACAGTAACAACATTCAAAACTGAAATCATGCTCCTACCTCATCAGCATCCATGGCTGTCAGCTGCAGTATTTTAGATCCATCTCCTATATTCTCCTCTACAGTCAGATCGAGCATGTCTGTGGGGAATACTGGTGGGTTGTCATTGATATCCTGAAGTGTTATTTCTACCTGTAAAAAGCAGGAATAGGAAAAAAAATTGAGTGAGCACTGGACACTGATTGGACCTGAATGTTACTAATAACATAATTCTGAAAGAAATCAGGTAAATTGCTCTTAATCACATGAATTGACACATTCCCAAATCACACCAACAATAGCAAAAGCCCATCCGGATATTAAAATTCCATGTTGTTATAACATACTCCTAGGAAAACCTCTAACACAAATAAAGTTAATTTGACTTGTTGATAGCAACTGATTTTAAATGGTCCTAGTCTAGTTTATATTGGAAAAGATCCACTGATAGACTGTCATTGTAATCCTCAAAGTCAGCCCCTGGAGAATAACTGCCAAGTGCCGGGGCAAGAGATCGTTCAACCATTAAATGCTGCCTGACATAAAGATGAGGTGGTGTAAAATTCTCTCTGAAATGTTTATATATTGGCCACTCTCCGTTCCGAGAGGGGGAAAAAACACCCTTGCACTTAATATATTTTATAACAAATAATCTGCTTTTCTCTCTCTCTCTCAAAACTCTCCTCTAATTGCAAACACAAATGTATCTTTAGGGGCACCCACTAGCATCTACTCTCCTTGCCTATCCAAAACTCAACAAACGTTCTTTTCACATGCCATATTTGCATGCCTTTCCAAGTAAGAATGATAGCTCCTGAAAGGTTGTTTTGTGATTTTTATCCCTAGTTTTTCATAAGCAAGATTGCTGCCCTGCTGATGCTAATTCAAAAAGATGCAGAGCTACATTTTCTCTCGTTGCTGGGTCTGGAATGTAGCATTCCAAAATAGAAAAAGAAGACACAGATGTTTTATATTTATCATGGAAAAAAAAGGTACGGTTTTGGACCCAAAATACTGAACAGTCACCAAACTCTGAAGACACACTAAGGAGAAAACAACTAGTGGAAAGAACCAAGGAACAGAGAAAGGTAAAAGGCAAAGGTATGGATGACTTAAAGAAGGTACCTGGATTAACAGACAAAATATAATTTACGCTACAGTATCTGCTATGCCCCTATCCACAAGGATTCTTATCCTTATCCATGGATTCTCCATACACTCTGTTGAAAATATATGGATTGGGGTGCTCTGGGTATACCAACACAGACATTTCTGGTGATCCAAAGTCTACAATTTCTACTGTTTCTAGTCCCCTGTCATAACATTTTCTTCTCTGTTCTGTTTTCATAGGGACCACCAGTTGCCAAGCTGCTCTGACTTCATCACCAAGATGATCTCAAACTCAGAGGAAATATTATATTAGTATGAGTGTAATATTAATATAATAGCTATATGGGCTGGAAGTGGAGACAAATAAGGGGTCTTTCATAGAAGGCCATTACTTATTTATCCCCTATTTAATCTCTTTAGCCACTCAAAAATGGTACACAAAACAATTCACAGCATGAGACAGATCAACCCAAAAGGTTTTATCATTAAATTTATATCCCTGGCAGCAGAAGCACAAGGAGTGCAGAGCATCACGGTCAGTGATTGACAACCACCTCACCAGACACAATATTTCGGAGAAGAAACCAGCCTGGGTTGGTTTTCAAGCAGACTGGATGACAATTAATCACAGAAATGGGAGGGACGTGGTAGAAATGACAGATGAAGGATTTTGCCAGCCCTCCTTGCCCATGAACTGGCACAGCACACTCTTCCTGCTTTCCTCCCCAAAGGGCAGCATTTCCCCAGACAGGGTTTCAAGGTAGAGTAGCTGCACAATTTCTGCAATTCATTTATTCCTACCATACGTGTCATTCACAGCTAATGTTTCAGCTGCGGGTGACATTTCACCACCAGAACCCATTTTCATGATGAGAGATTACCCTTTGTACAAATCATATGAAAAATATGTGATAACTTCTGGGGAGGTTGGGATAAGAGCTGTGCATTGCCCACAGCTTGAATAATGTAAAATAGTGAGGATCCAAGAATACACATGGCTAAGGACTGGGGGGGGACAAATAAATTAACTATAAAGTCAGATTCTGGAGAAGTGAAAAAAAAAGAAGAACAAAAGAGGAAATTTTATTCTGAAAAATCAGTTCACAAGTAAACCAAGAAACTGTATTTTATACTGAAGATGTGCTTTAGATGGTGGAAAAATAAGAAATCCTCATATAAGGATGAGAATTTTTTTAAAAAGGACATAACATTTTAAAAGAGAGTTTACACCATGATTTATTACCTATCCACAGGGCTTAGATATTGTGTATTGCTTCATAACTCACCATTAGCTAAGACTAATTAACATCTGTGTCTAAAGCCATCTTTTTACTTCTACTGGAATTCTACTATTTCAGCTTACAAACAGAACTGCAGACCTAGGGAGTAAGATCCTTGGATGCACTCATTTGCAGAAATTTCACTGAAGTAATCACAGAATCACAGAATGGTGTGGGCTGGAAGGGACCTAAAAGATTATGTAGTTCCACCTGCCCTGCCAGGGACAGGGATGCCACTCACTAGACCAGGTTGCTCAGGGCCCATCCAGCCTGGTCTAAGACATCTGTGAGACAGATTTGAGAAAAACCATCACATTTTCCCCAAAGAAGAATCTGTTACATTTCATTTAAGATAGGATCTCATACATCAAGAATGAGATCAGATGTAAACTGAATGTCCAGGAGCTCACAAATTAATTTCACTTTGAAATTATTCCATAAATTCTGACATGAAGCAGAAGCTCACAGGAGAACCACAACCACAAAGTCTTCCACTGCCACAGGGCACTGGAAGACTGCAGCAAATCTTATCACATTTTTACTGGAGAAGAAAAAGAAAAAAAAATCCACAAAGCTTTAATCAAAGATCTCAACTAAACCTTTTCCCAACCAACTGCTTCTATCTTTCTAATCCCACTTCATATTTGCATAAAGATATCAATGTGTGTCACTTTAGGAAATACATGGTTTGATTACTATCATATGCTGCCAATTAGAAATTAAGTGTAATTCTGCCCCAGACTTAACGAAGGCAAGACAAGGTGGTCATGGTGGTGTCCCCAGCTGTTTGCACCACAGCAGTCACATTCACAAGGGCCTACAGATCACATGCTGTTCTCCCAGCTCACACTGGTGGCAAACAACCCACTAGCAACAACAGCAAGTACAAGAATAAATATCTAGGAAACCAAAGGCCTCGAGACCTCAAATACACCACAGGGCAGAAAACAAGGGAGCTGAAGGGATTTATCCAAGCCTTGGAAACAAGGAACCATTACATGCCAATGCCTGTAGATCTGTAGGAAGCACACATGCTCAGGCTACATGGAACGTGGTAATTGCCACCCCCTTCTCCAAATCTATCCAAAATGAGGAACACTCTTCCCCGACCTCAAACTTGTCATTGCAAATCTAAGATGCAAGGGCAGATACAAACCAACCACCTCAGAGCACTCAAAGTACCATGCAACAAAAATTTCCACAACTTTCCATCTAACAAATTCTAGATTCCTATTTGTATCAACAGCAATTTTAATACAGGACCCGAGAGTCCTTACTGCCACTCAGAGGACTCAAATATAATAAAACACAGAAACAGCAAAGATAGTTAAGTGTCTTTGCACCTTTTTTGTGCTCTAACTTGCCCTCTGCAGTGGTCCAGGCACTGATGGGGGCTTTGCTCCTCTGAACAGCTTTGAATTTCTGCAGGAGCCATGAGAACACAATTAGTTACAGCCTCTCCTAAATCTGTTAAGACTGTGATAGAAGAACTGACTAATAGATTCATAATATTGCCTTGCTTTTGTTGTTCAAGGGAAAATGAAAAAAATCAGAAAGCTCTGGTCAATCCACATGCATGTAAATCTTCACAAAATCACTCTCTTTTGTACAAATTCTGGTACAGTGCTTTTCCTTCACACATTTGATACATCTAGAAAAAAGGACTGAAAATCAAAGCTTTCCCTCAGAGCTTGTTCTTCAGACAAATACACATTGTTTATTTACTAACCCTTGTAAAATAAACACATATCAATTTCTATGCAAACCATCTTTGGGTGGGTTTTTTATTAGTTTTGTTTGTGTGTTTGTTTTATGTTTGACTCAAGCTAAGATGTGAAACCAGAGGCATACAACAGACCACAGAGATCAGCAATACAGAAAGCCAAACAATACCACAGATTCCCCTGTGCATGAATCAAATTTCTCCTTCACAGGCTTAATAACATTCTCATAATAATGCCCTGCTCCTGCCACAGTTACAGATGGCCAGCCCATCCTCATCTGTGACAATTCGATTGCTGCAGCCTGTTGTCACAGACATTTTCAAAGCAGAGGAAGTATTAATTGCCTTGATCTTGTTAGGATTCTTACTTGCTGCTCAAATTAGCCTCTTGTGGGTTTTTTTTTTTTTTCTCCCTAAACAAATTCAGAACAGATTGAGGCAGGGTAGCACGCACCTCAAACAGCTCTGCCTCAATTTACTCTGAATGTAAATGTTAGAAAAATAGTTCTTCCTCCATTCAGATAAACCTCAGTTGTTAACAGATACAGGAATCATATTAAGACCTCAAGTTTTAAAGTATAAAGATCTATTAAAGCATTTAGGACATAAGCTATTCTTAAGCTTATTCAAAATAATCTGTTGAATTAAGAAACAGCTGCTAAAAGATGAAGTTTCACTTCATCTTTTAGCAAAAACACTAATTCCACTTCAAAAATACTAGCACCCCAGGTAATTATTACTGAACAGGCTAGACAAGTTCCATATTCAACATAAAAAGCTTAAAATGAGTTTTATTCTGGAAAAAGAAATTATTTTAGTGACTGGGTTTATGAGCTACAAAGGTATGTAAAACAAAACATTGCCCTGCAAGGCAATGGGCCAAATTCTAACCAATAATAACACCTTCCTTAAACCAATGGGCTCACTTGGCCAGACCTTATCCTTCTGTTTTACTACAGTTATTAACATTTAGTTTTCTTTTATTCCAAAGTCAGGAGGGTTTACAGACAGAACAGTTCTCTGAAGTTCTTCCACCTACCAAATGGCAATGAGAGGAGGAAAAAAGATGACACAGGAAACATGAATGAGCTCACGTGGCAGCAGCAAGTTTCCCTGGGAGTCCCAGAAGAGTAATTCTTGCTTGGAGCCACGCTATCCGTGGCACACACACTGGATCAGAGATCTATAGATAGAACAGGATCTGAGAAGGACGGAACTCCCAGATGCCTCACACATTCGATACCTCTTCAAACGCTACAACTATTTGATTAAAGATCAAACAGAGTGCAGAGGCAACAGCTTTTCTTCCAATTTATATGGTGCTGAGTCATTCTTCTTCCCTTTGCTTACTGCCATGACATTCTCTGCCTCTCTCAGGAGACACCATCTAACAATCAATGAGCAGCATCGCCACAAATCACCCTGAAGACTTTTGTTTATGCCTAAGTCATTAGATGATCCTTCATCTTAAAACAAAATTAGGGAGCTTTTTCTTCTTTGCTGTAGACCAGGGCAGCACATTATCAATTTAAAATGAATAAAAGTAAAAGGATTTTATCTCCCCCTCCCTTGGTAAATATTCTAAATAGTTTCATTCATGATGATAAAAGGAAAGAATACAACTATTAATTCACCCCATCCATGCAATTGACTGAAGGACTTGGCCAAACTCTAGTCTTTTTTTCGTTGCCTTCATCACTTCAGCCCTCTTCTTCATCCAGCAAACAATCATTCTCTAATCCTGGAAAACACACATGCATGTGTAGATTCCTTTTTTTAATTGACGTGCATAATCAGGTTGGCCACTCACACCAGTGAAGTTGTGGTTACACTCAGTGCTTGGGGACCAGTGCATGGGTCCTTCCTCCAAACTAGAGAGGCAAGGGAATGGGGAGATAAAGGATCAGAGTACCATGCATTTCTGCAAATACATTGTCAGGGAAAAAAGAAAAGAAATCCTCTTTAAAAGAAATAAAATTTTACATATATATATATATATATATGTAAAACCCCTTAGCCCATCTTGAACCAGTTTCCCATTTTGCTCTAAATCACTGGGAAACAGTAAGTTTGAGGATAAAAAATAAACACTTATACTCTGAAATTACTTGAATACCCAATAATAGCAGAGCTCAGGAAAGTGAAAAGCCTGAACTACTGATCACGCACATTTACAATTTTCACAACAAGATGGAAAGCCCATTTATAAAGAAAATATCTTGGGACAAGGCAATAGCTGAGGCTGAATGAGGCATCTGAATATCCCATTTTCCAGGAGGCAAACAATTCCAGCGCACGCTAGCACAATAAAAATCACATTAGTCTATTGTGCTGCAGGCCAGCAAACCTGTTAAATAGAAACCTAATGTTGTTAAGAATCCCACTGTTAACAGGGGTAAGATTGCAGCTGGGGAGAAAATGTGGGGGTAAGATGCTAAAAAAGCACTGTTTGGGGGAAAAAAAATTAAAAGATTTAATTTTTAAATTAAAAGATTGGTTTAAAAGAGCTCGTTCCAATGTCTGAGGTCAAGCTTAATGAAAGACAGGATGTGAAAGCTGTCCTAGGCCCCACCACTGCTCACTCCAGTTACCCCAAAGCAAATAAAACATCAACCCTGTACAAGACAACAGTCATTCAGAATATGGATTATAGAAATATTTCCTTTTACCTCACAGAATTAGGAATTAGTACTGATTACCAGCCTTGAAATTTTTGTTTGGAAACTTAGGGCTAATGCACTTTGGAAGCATGTTTTGCTTTGTCCATTAAACAAACGTGCATGGATCCTTGTAAATGTTATTATGATTAATATGTAGTGCTGGAATTTCCCAGGTAATTTTAATCTGTGGGCTCAAACTCCAGTATTTCAACACTGCAGAACCTTCCTGCAGCTAATATCATATTATGTAAAGTTTAGTTGGGTGATCTGATGTTTTTCAACCAAGACCCTTTTTTTTATAAAGCATCACTATAAAATGCTAGGAGATCAGAGTGATCAAAGCCACTTTGATTTAATTGACATTATCAGAAAAATCCTAGAATCAGAGAATAATTTCGGTTAGAAAGGACCCTTAAAGACCATCTAGTCCAGGCTCTCTGCAATGAGCAGGGACATTTTCACCTAGACCAGGTTGTTTAGAGCCCCAGCTGGCTCTGAATGTTCCTGGCACTGAATGTTCCCAGGGATGGGACATCCACCACCTGTCAGGGCAACCTGTGCCAGTGTTTCACCACCCCCACCATAGAAAATTTCTTCCCTATACCTAGTCTAAATCAGGTGTAAGTCCGCTTTCATCATCATTTAAAATCAAAACTCAAAAAGAAGCTACTTCCTTCCGTTGTCTCTAAGAAATATTGATCCTAGGATCTGCTGTAAAGAAAAGGTGCCATAATTGTTTCATTTTCTCTCTCCTTTTTTTTTTCCCTATCTGTTAAGGTGACCACTGGGAGTTGCACTGCCTGGAGTCTTGATTAAATGTTTCACTGCATCCAGAACACTTCATCATGCAGCATAGCCAAAATCTATTATGGCTTGCAAGTGACTCATGCTTTAGCAATGAGAAAACCATAATAAAGAGCATTTTACATAAAAATGCCCAAAAGGTTGGTAATTTAATCTTTATTTTAAGTAGTATGCAAGGTCTCTGCCTCCAGCCCGTGCAGACAATAAGGCATTGTCTGGAAATGCATTACCTACTGTGGTTACATCTAACTTTTTTTGCCAAAGTCCAGATGAAAGGCACTGAAAAGAAACAATCTTGTCCCAGTAGAAGGCCACCAGCCTGGACAGGACATTGACACTTCCATGTCAGAAGATTAAAGAAGTTTTCCTAAAGGCAAAGCAAGCAATGCTAAAATTCTCATTCTTTCTGAAATCGGTATTTTAAGGTAATTTAAGCATTACATCATTTTCTGCTCCCTCAAAAGAGACATGGTCTCACATGCAGCAGAGAGAATTAAAACTGGATTAGGGGAGGCACTACTCAAACCTTGGCTACTTTAACAAAGTAACAGCACGCTGACTTTAAAACACACATCACAACAAACAGAATCATAAACATGGAAACTCAACATGATCCAACTTCACAGCAAATGAGAGATAAACATCAAATTGGTACAAGGGATAAAACTGATAAGCACTGCCACAAAGCAGTTATTTTTCCCCTTCTTTCACCATCAGAAACATAATGAAACACTGGTTATTTTCTCAGTACTGGTTAAAGAGTACCTTATATAGCTCAGTCAATATTCATACAGTTTTAAAAAGAGATTGCTTGCAGGAATGAATTACTTTGAACTCCATTTCAACAGGACTAATTAGCACACTGAGACCTCTCCCAGGTCTGCCCAGAAACTGCAATCCAGTGGCACCAAGGTAGAGCTGGGCTGGCACTAAGGACCAAGAAAAACTTCTCCACCCATCCTTTCCATGGATGCTGGATGTGCACACACACGGCCCTACAGCATTTCCCCAGATAAAAGGGGTGACTTTCTCACAAAGACATTAACTCTTCTGCATTTAGTACTACCTCTGGTTACAAACTCAATTCCAAATACCTGCCAAACCAACACAAACACTTGGCAAACACTTGCTCGTGAGTGTTTTTTTTTTTTCTTTTTGGATTTTTTTTTCTTAAAGCAGTATCCATTTGGGAACCATTTGGTTTATAACTTTGCATTTAATTAAATGAGGTCTACTGCCATGTAATAAGAAATGGATTGAATCGGTAAGAACATTTCACTCCGTGCCAGAAAAGAGAAAAAAAAGAAAAAAAAAAGGATAAAGTCAGAAAATTCAAGCATTAGAAGTCCAAGAATGGGAATGTCACACCTCTAAATTAAATAAATCACCTAATTAAACTTACAGGTGTGACATTTAAGACACATGCAGTCATCAGGACAATGTGATAAATGCGTCCCATCACTGAAGGCTGCCCAAACAGCAAAAGAAAACCTCTTTACCCAGAGCCATGGCAGAAAAAGCAGTGCTATAGACACTAAGCAAAGCACAGATTTTTTTTTCTTTGAGTGCTAGGGAATTAAAGATACAGGACTGAATGCTGGCTGATGCTTTGCAGTTACGAGGGTTTCATACGTGGCACCTTTCTCTAAGAATCTAAATAGGCTTTAGCCAATAAAACACACAAGGCCAACGTGTTACTCTCTAGTTTCATGTTTAGAAGTACAAAGACATTTTATAGAAATGGCTAAAGGTTTTTTCCCCCTGCAGCATCAACAGGGTGCTAGCAGGGAACTGTCAGGGCTACAAATTCCAAATATTTCTGCATCCTCCTACGAATTTCAGGGAAATGCTTTCCTCACCATATTCCTCTTCTGCAGACTGCAGGCTTGTGCAGCAGCTTCACATCTGGTGTCAGGGAGGGCCCTTTCCCTGTGGCTACAGGCCACTTGAAGCCAGAAAGGCTTTTTTTCTGTGGCCACAGATGGACCTTTTCATGTGGCTGCCCTCAGCAGACCCAGCTAACAATCGAGGCTATGGTGGCAGGGTCAAGAACTTCAACTCACTGGGCACACCAGCCCTCTTTTATTCACCAACCTCCCATACAGCAGAATTTTTATTTAGGCAGCTGGATCTTCAGGCATATCTTTCCCCAGTTATCTTTTTGGTCCACCATGGCTATGGAACCTTCAGTACGATTATTAAGAAAGTCTTACATGATAACAGTAGACTGATGCACTATGTATTAGATCAATTCCTGTACCTGCCTCCAAAATCAAGTTTTTCTGCCTAGAAACATGTCTACATTATCTCTTCTTGAAAATATGGCTGTTTCTGGTGATGAGGTTTTGCAGTAAAGCCCTTCTTGAAGCTGAATAAAAACCTCTACATTAGCCCTTTACCAAAAGATGAAGATTCAAATTTGCATATAACTACAAAGTTTCGTCTCCAAAAATATTCTAAATAGCTGAATAGCACACTTATTTCGGCCCAGGAATGTGAAAGGTGGCTGAAACTCCATCTATAGAATTCTTCACGTCAGCCAACAATTTTTGTTTCCATCACTTACCTTTTGAATTTTCTTTCTCAGCTGTTGGATTTTGGATTTGACACAGTAAATTTAGAAAATCAATCATTAAAGACTAATTAAAAGATCTTTTAAAAAAACCTTCACCTTTTGAAACATATAATTTCACCACATCTGTAAATACACACACGACCTTGCGCACTGAAGAAAAATCAAGTAAAAAACCCCAGACTATCACAGAAATAGCTGGAACAGTGTGCTTATTTGGGATTCTTACAGTCATCTTCCTTAATAAAGAATATGGAGTGTTTTATTTGAGCATAAATTCAGAGATTTAACTTTTATTGGTTCCTAAATATCCACTATGTCTTCCCTAGATGCAGAACCTACATCAAACTATGAAGTTAAGCTCTCTGGCTGCTATAATCAAGAATGAGAACTTTTAATAGCCCAGATCCTGACATATTCCTATATTACATCTCTCTCCCCCAACACCCTGACTTTGCACCACAGCCAAATCTCTCACTTGGTTTTATTGTGGACAGCCCTAAGCAAGCCCTGGTTACTGGGTCAGAAATATCACCAGCAGCTGACAACTGTAACAAACCAAAACCTCCCTTCAATCAAGCAAAAACTTTGAGTTCTGATAGTCTTAGTAAACCTTTAAAGGGGAGAAAGAAAGAAGAAAGAAATACATTGGCATATCTTAATTTCAGTGTGGCAGGAAGCAGATACACCACAAGAGAATGGTTCCCATGGTATTTCAAGCACAGGAGAAACCAAAGAACCTTTTCATGCTCGGGTCCCTGTCTGATGTCTCGACTGAAGTGACTCAGCTATTCCTTGTATTATAGCACTTGGGTTTTTCAGTTATTACCCTGATCGTGCCAGACTTTTGATCCTTTGGAAGTTCACCACCACTGGTCATTACTACAAGTCTCTGGACATTTAAAATGTATGGGAGGAATTTTAGAAAAGCTGAGAATCACCAGTTCCCTTCTGAGGAACACAGAAAAAACAAACCAAACCAAATCCAAATAAATGTTCAAGTGTAACCATAAAAAATTCAGAAATTCTTCACAGAGTTCAAGAACCTCTAAATATACAACTAAAAGATATAATTCTGTCTTTTGAAGATTGAACCTAAGCTCAATTTCTTTGTGTTTTCCCCTTGTTTTACTTCTTTTGATTTGTGCCTTCAATAGGGTGTCTATGATGTGGCATGGGAATTTTTTTTTAAGTACATTTTTTCTGAAGATCTTGTAGGTTGCAACAGTCTCAGTCTTTCTGGTTTTAACTGAATTAAGGAGTGCTGTGTACTGAATGTACAAACTGGCCCACTATCCATGTGGAACAGATTAGAGGATGATCATTCATTGTATGCTCACAATTGAAGCATTTCAATAGTTTTATAGACAATTGAGAAAAAAGTATTTTGAGGACAAAATTTGAATGGCTTATATTTAAATGATTATATTATATTATATTATATTATATTATATTATATTATATTGTAGGAAAACAGAAACAGAGTAGGCAAAATTTAATACAAAAAACCAAAGAAAGTTGCACATTAACTCTTAGCAAGAAAATTACAGCAACAAACCCAGGCATCATGGAGAGATCTAAAAAAACAGTGCTGAGGGGTTTTGTTTCCTGGTTTTTGTACCATTTGCCCCCTCCACCCACCCCAAGATTCCTAAATCTCAGCCTGGTTTGATCCTTCCATAAGGTGTGACACACCTTATTTTATTTTCCTAAGCATATCACAGAAGAATAGCAGAGCAAAACTTTTCTGTGAAAAAAGTATTTTCCAGGTACAAGTGTAATAAATATGAAAGCTTTCTGAGAAAGTCATCAAGCAGTTGAAAGAAGGAAAATAAGGCAGGCAAAGGCTTCTGAATAATTAAAAAAATGGCAACAACTCAAATGCCTCCACTAGCTCATCAACGGTAATGGTAACAACAACATAATTACCAACATAATTTCATAATGAACAGCTGGTGATAGAGCAACAGGGACAGCATTAGCCCCAAAGACATCATGGTGTGCTTTACAGGGATTTGTTTCTCTTACAAGTAATGGCATAGGAAGTAGAGATGCAGATGTTCTGTTTAAAAATATTCTATAGCTGAAAATGTCCACACCTACCTAGAAATATATTGCTTGAAATATCAGCATTTGTGAGAAATTAATAATGGCAATTTCTGCATTTATCAAAATGCCTTGTACAAACTTCCAGCAGACTTTCTCCAACATGATTAAAGGCATCTTTGTAGTAATAAAATATTATGCTATCTGTCTTCCAAGGGGGAAAAAATAAGGGACAGAGGTATAGGTGACAGGATTGGTACAGTGCAGTTCATGGCAGATCTGGCTGCCAGCCTAAGCCCTCATACTTTCAGTCAGAATGTGACATTACCCAAAGGCTATATGGCCGATAACAACAAAGGGAGAAATGAAACCTCTTGCAAGAAATCTCAGCCCCCAAAAAGCACATGTAAACTGAAGCCACTCCTTTGGTCTTTTCTATGACCAAACTATAGTACAGAAAGGCAGAAGCTGTTATTTACCTTTCCTTTATGGTTTATGAATCACTGACACACTCCCTGCTGTGTGCCACTTGCTGACATGGCATATTTTGTCTCAAAAGAAGCTATTGTTCTAAATGATGAATTGCTGGTGTATTTAACATACCTTCTGATAACTATTAACTGTGCATTTTTCCAGACATGTTTCTTACATAGGCATCACCAAACAACACCCAGCAGCTTTTGTACCTCTTGAAGCCCAGTATGTCCCAGATGCCCTCCAAGCAGGCCATGACAATTCCCTGACATGAGATGGTATGCAAAATGCTGTACATATTTGCAATATGCTTCAGGGAGAAAGTCATGAGTACAGTAATTCGGATTAAAATAACAACAGTAAAAAGAAATGAAGGGGGAATATTTGTAACAATGCTAACTGATGGCTGGATTCACATTTTGTTTTCAGTTACCCCAAAACAAATCCCAGGAGACTCCAGCAAGGTTAATACCTTTCTTTGCACATATATACAGTATGGGCTAAGGTACTCAGCAAACCCTGCTGAGTGAATTAAAATGAGCCTACAATACAAGCAAGTTAGAAGGGTTAACTGAAACATCTTTGTGCACCAATGCAAACCCCTCAAATCTGTCAAAATTAATGAGAAAAGCCAGAAGAAACATTATGGTTCCGTCTAGACTGCCAGAATTAATAAATGCCTTGTATTAATATATGCTATAGAAAAGAAACTCTGCTGTGAGGGTGGTGAGGCCATGGCATAGGGTGCCTAAAGAACCTGCAGATGCTCCAGCCCTGGAAGTATCCAAGGCCACGTTGGATGGGGCTTGGGGCAACCTAGTCCAGTGGAAGGTGTCCCTGCCCATGATCTTTATGGTCCCTTCCAACCCAAACCATTCTGTGATCCACCTTCTGTGCAGCTCTGTCATCCTGGTGTACGGGGCAAAAAAAGCACAGAGAACCCTTTTATTTCTCTGGATTCGGGATCAGTGCTATGCTTGGATGGCAGAGCAGCTCCAAATGGCTTTGTTGTGGTGATGTCTGAGCTACAGAGCCACCTCTCCTCCCCAAATCCATCCTGTCCACAAAGTGCTCACTGCAAACTTGGTCTGACCCACAGCTGGAGGGAACCAGGCTGAGCAAAAGCCCCTTTCATTTCTCCCACAGCTGGCTGACTTCAGAGAGCAATACAATTGAGGTCTTTGATAATCATACCCTGTCTGCTCTGCAGCTTCTCCCATCTTAGCCCTTAGAGAAAAACAAGCAAAAGCAAAATTAACCAAAAAAAAAAAAAAAAAAAAGAAGTCTTACAAAGCAAAACCTTACAAAGCAGAATGGGCCTCCCAATACAACTTTGCAAGCCCAGACCAAGAGCAGAGCTTGGAGGGGCAAAACCAAGCAGAGGTGACCCTGAACGTGCCAGAGGAGCCCAAATGCCCAAATGAACCCAACTCAGTCCTTCTGAGTTTTGGGGTCTCCCGATCTCCTGGACACTCCCATACACAGGACACATAAGCACCTGTTGGCACCTCTGGTAAATCCCTACCTGCTGCCACAATCCATTTCTTATTTCTCAGGCTGATGAACATGTGCCCAATAACCAGCAGAAATGCAAACAGGACTCCCCAAACAACTTTCTACTGACCTAAAGTAGTTTGACACTTATGAAGATATCCTTTTTCCATTTATGTCAGACAAAAGTCTTTTCCTGCATTTCTAGCAGCCCCTGGTAAAACACCACAGATGTCAGAACAGCATTAAAAAGCAGCTTACAAAGTACACTATCAGTACTTTCTTTGCACAGAAGGTCATTAAAAATACACAAGTAGCTTCAAAATTTATTCACTGTGTTTCAGCACAATGAACAATTAACTTTCGATTCTTGGGCTTATTATATGTTGGTTTTTTATCAGCTGTGTACTTTGCAGGTTTAGAAAGTGTGCTGCAAATCATGATCACCAGAATTTGTGGCTCTTTAATTTAATACACAGCTACAACATTATAAATACATTGCTGAACTAATAAAATCATCACAAAACAACAAAGAACATCAAATCCTGCACTAATTTTTATACTATAGAGCCATTGACCTCACCAGTACTTTCTAATCAAGCTTCCTGTACCACACTTATATGACTGCAGCTCATCAAATTTTCTAATTTGTGTACAAGAACAGCTCAGCTCCTCTGGTTTCATGTATGCATCTTATTAAGACTAACTCAATTAACAACACATATTCGATAATCATTTTGACAAATAATAGCATCAGACTACACAGAAACAGAGCAGCACTTCATTTTTTTTTTTTTATTCTTCTAAACTTGAGCTTATTTCCTGGTATTGAAATCATAATTAACTTACATCAAAAATCTTGCTGCTGTAAATCCTACTGACTTCAGTAACTATGCCAGAAACTGGTCCATTATGTGAGTCATCTGCTACAAAACAGAAAACAGCAACCATGCAACAGAATTATGCCAACTGAGAAGATTTATGCTACTCTCACCACATGCCCCTTCGAGTTGTGTAACTCTGCACAATGGCTACGATACCAGCTTGTTTCTCTCAAATGTGACTAAGGAAAGGTGACTAACCATTTCAACTGATGTGTTTTTCTTCCTGTGGGCTTAAAAAGCAGCTTATTTGTACAACTCAGGCACCACAGCAACGAAAGTTGTGTCTCATTTGGCACAGGGCCAGCTAATGCTTGCCGAGTGCCAAATGCTCCAGTAACCTAGATAACTTATACAGAGCTGATGCACAGGAGAAAAAAATCAGGTTATTTCTGCATTTACTACTAGATACAGCCTTAAATTTCATTATATACAGGGCTGTGCTTCAGAGTGAGCCATCCTCAGCCACTTTTGGAAAATACACTTGGCACTTACAGAGTACCATTTAAGAAGAGGGAGAAGAAAAAAAAAGAGGTAAATTTAAAAACAAGAACTAATGAGTACATCTGTAATTCTGTAATTACAACATCTGCTGTTTAGCCTTTGCATCTGCTTGTATACAGCTCTCAGCACTGTCAACAATACCCTTAAAGCCATGACCAGATATCATCTCACAACTTCAAGCCAAGGAAAAAAAAAACAAAAACCACCCCAAAACATTAAATTCACATAGTGGATATGAACACAGTGATGTGACTAAGCTAATAACCCACTGGAGAAAAGTTCAGTTTTAAAAGTATGGGGGGGGGTGGGGGTGGTTTATGTTTTCAAGTACAAAAAGATTTGTGTGAAACTGAAGAGCTGCCTTCCAGGAATTAGCAAAAGGAATAGTCTCCATGGGAGAGGCTTGATCATATGAATTCGTTGTCTAGCAATTGTGTTTTATACACAAAGACTTTAATAAAAATGTTATTCTGTGAAATGTATTTTAATGTATTTTAGTAAAAATCTCCTCAGAACAAAATGGTCAGGACAAGCAAAGCACCACATTTCAAAACAAAGAGAGCTGTCAGCATCAACCCTCCCTGGTATTTTAGGAAGAAGGTTTCTGAAGGTGTCACACTAATACTTAGTTCAGAGGAATCCTTAACCAGTTCCTGGGGCATCTCAGTAGGGGGGATGGATAAGGATGTAATTTCAGTGGGAATTCAAAATGGGATGTACCTCAAAGCTCAAAGCTACTGAATATCCCCAAAGCCTACAAAAAGTCTCAGCAAGATGGTTTCAAATACAAGGTAAAAAAAGTCAGTATTTAATAGAGACCACCTCTTTATTTTCTGCTGCTAGCACTGTGCAGAGCTGCACCCTCTGGGAATGGCTGCTCCATCTCCCAAGCATCCACTTAGATTACTCCAGGCCTGGCAAACAAGGTTTTTATCTCTGTTTCAGTCTCAGTTCTGCCAAATACATGAGAACCAAGTGGAAGAGGTCCAGATATTTTTGTAGATGTGCAATTTTGTCTATCTGTGCTTTCCTGCCCTACTGATGCAGCGGGGACACACACGTTTGGGGTGCAACTTCCATATGCCAACAAGACCTCTTGTTTGGTCTCTTCCACTGTTTGTGGCTGCACAGTTATAAATGGGTTGAGTTACCATGATTATGGGTGTATTAACAGAAAAGTATGAATTAAATATGATTAATTTAGGAAGAGTCTAAAATTACTTTCCTTGGCAGAGTCTTCACCTAGTGGTGCTGTGGGATTTGAAAGGTCTGGCACTTCCTTAAGGAAAGGAGAACAGGTCGCCTGGGTTATCACTCCCAATATCACCCGCAGTTCATTCCCTCCTGTAGCAGTTACTGGGGTAGTGGTGGTGGTGCCACAGAAGGAACAGTTTTCCAAAACCTTGCCTATTTCCTTTCTTTAACCTTGCTACTTTGATGCCCTTGCCATTAATACCTGTCTCTCTCAGTATTTAAATAGGCAAACTAGGAAAGCGTCTGTGTTCTAACCACTGAAAAATTAACTAACCTCCCACGGGCTGTCCTCACAGGCCTTATTCTCTACCTGCAGTCTTCTCCTAGCTTTTATTGCTCTTCTGTGCAATATCCCTCCTGAGCAGGCAGGCAGCACTGTGGGCGAGGCGCAGTCAGTATATTCTGATGTTTTACAAGCAACCTTCCAACCCACGCTCCTGACAGGGGAGACATGAGCTGTTTAATATGTCCCTTCTGGAGGGCACTTACGTCCCAGTGTTCCACGTCTGGAGGTGGGGAGGAAGGATTACCTGCTCATTCCAAAGCCATTAGCAAAAGGTTTTGTGCACGCTTTTTTTTTTTTTTTTTCCTAGAGGAACACAAAAGCAGAGAGATAGATACCACCTAGACCGCCAAGGAAAGGGTTCACGGGCACCTAGGAGACAACAAGGAGATAAAAACCAGCCAACTGTGTACAACAGACCTAATTTCCTGCAGCGAGGGAGCAACAAACACTTGCCACAGGGGAAGAGCCACAGATGCCACATCTCTCTGTGAGAGGGGGGTCTTCCCATCTGAACACAGGCCAGTGACATGCCCCAGATGTAGGATAGGTGAGCCACATGCACAGCAAGGACCAGGACTGCCACGCGTACGGCATAGGAAAAAAGCCTTCGGTTCTCCTGCTCACCTTAGCTACAACTCCTGGATAAAATTCCAGTGCAGGAATCTAGTAACTGTGTGGAACCAAGGGAAAACACTCGGAAAAGAGGAGCAATGGTGACCACAGTCATTGAACATGACCCACAAATGGATACTGAAAGAGCTGAGATTCAGTCTTGAAAATTAAGATGGGGAGAAATTATATTATAATAGCCTTAAAGCACAAAAAGAAAGATACTAAACTGTCTAAAAACCAAAGGACTTACACAGTAATAAAACCAACTTAGGTTAGCACCTAGGAGAAAATGCTGCAGCACTGGGAGGAAGGAGAGTCTAGGAAGAAGCAGGAGAAGTCACTGCCAGGAACACTGAAGGCACATGAGGTTATGCCTCTGTGCTGGAAAATGTGCAGGTTCCTCCTAACCTGCTCCCTCTGTTTCAGAAGCAGTTTAGGTGACGAGTGACTGCCAGTGGCTGGTAAGACTGGCAGAGACCTCAGTGAGAGAACAGGATAACCAAAGTGAAGCTTCAGACTGCAGCTTGGCACCATCCATGACGTGCAGGACACTTCCCTGCAATCCCTTTTAAATGATCCCCAGTGCAAGCCTTTTTTCAGGGATAGGAGAGTATCAACACCACCTTGAGCACTATCACCAGTAAAAGTAAGGCCTTCATACAGAAACCATCTGCATTTGATTTGTTCTTCCTGCTGCTCTGCACATCACCATCACAATTACAAACAGAAGTATTTGGCTCCCCGCCTTGCCCTTTTATTGCTTTACTGTGCTTCACTGCCAATCCTTATGGCAAAAGAACTTGCAAAGTCATGGACTCTTATAAAAATCTCATAATACTAAAACCCTGTACAGAGACATTTCTCCTACTCTTGGACACCGTGGAGTTTCCAGGTATTGTTTTTGCTCTCCTCTCATTTTATATTTAATATAATAGCCAGAAATATGAGTCAACAAGAGTAAGTTGAAGATTTTTCTTTTTTTTTTTTTTTTCTTTTTCCAATCTTAGGTATTTCCTTTCTGCTTTCCTCAGTGCACTCTGCTCTGATTTTATTTGTACTGCTAACTCCTTGGGGCAGAGGCAGTCTGTACAGTACATTCTAAATTTGAATTTACAGAAGGTAGAATACTGACTTGTGAATAGCAAATACTGAATGTTTCCTCATCATTTGACCAAGTGTTGTCCAGTAGGCTGAGCCCACTGGGGTAAAATGTGTTCCTACAACCACAGCCTGAAAATAAGATTAATATATTTATCAAGAGCCAACAGAGCTTGCATTAGTTCTGTTCCTGCAATCGTTCTTTAAATCAAAGAAACAACACAGAATCAGCAAGATAGGAAATACATGGGTTCAGCTTTTTCCTTTCCGGCCAACATGCCAATTATTACACTTGGTTTGGAATCTGAAAGTTAAAAGGTGTTCCCCCAGGTGCGTGCATTAGCAATATGGCAAAAGTTTGAACTTGCATAAAATTAAACAATTTGTTGCTCCACAAGGTGGAAATAATCAAGGTAGCTCCACAAACTAACTGGCCCCTAGGTTAACAGTGGTTGAGCACACAGGGATCAACTGGGTCTGTGCAGCACTGGAAACCTGTTTCTGATGGCCCATGATTATGGGATCCTGGGAGAAGGAAAGTGATCTGTTAATTTGCAGCAAGTTTCCCACGAGATCACAAGTTTGGAGCATTTCTCACAGCATTAGAAACGTTCCAGGAACTCACCTGCTCCGAGGCACACGAGCTGCTGCCTGTGAGCTGCTGCCTGTGAGCAATGGATTGCTCAGTGCAACGTGATGGGAAGAATAACAATAATAGTAGTTCAACAGATGATAAGCACATTCAGGTCAAAAGAAAAGAGCAACAAAATCTGAAAACTCTCCTTAGCTTTACCCAATGCTGCAAAATGAAAAAGGCTGCCTTGTGCTGCATTCAAATTCTGTGCCATGCAGTGTTTACTATCCAAAGACTGTATCTTAATTGTTGAAAAGCTGGACTTCATGGCAAGAGAGATTTTTTTGGGGGGGGGGATCTAATCCTTATGCACACAATTACTTAAAAGATTTTAAATAAATAAGAAAAAATCTACATGTAAGAGAGACATTTAAGAATTTATGTATTCCTCACATTTTTTATTCAAGTTAAGCTTGAATAATGAGGAAGCAGCCATTTAATAAAAAAAAGGCAAATTTCAAATAGGCAGTTTGAGCCAGTTTGGAGGGCACTCATACAGATTTTTCTTTGTGAAAAACAATGTAATTCAGATGGGACCCCAATAAATAGGAATGGTGTTTCTGGGAAAGGAAAATCACCATTTCCAGTATGATGGCCCAGAGGCAGGGTCCAAGAGAAGCACTTCTCATCAGGACCCACCAAAACCCAGCAGTGCCTTTTTTTAGCCCCAATAACCCACTTTCTTTTCTGAAAGACTGCTTCTTGCAGCAGTGAGAACCGATCATCCCCATCACCTGAAGGCTTTGAAGAGGAAAGCACGGTAGGTAAATGCTGCCATCTACACATGGCCAACTGAAGGCAGCTGTGCCAGGCTTGGAGGGGAAAATGCAAGGAATCACTGCTGTGTTGCCTTCCACAAATAGCTATTAGAGGGTTTAACCACGCTCTTCATCAAGCTCAAACCAGCATTACAGGCAGGAGGCACATACTGGACAACTTAAGTCCCATAAGAAAAGCTAAATATTATCTAAAGCTGTAAGCAAGAAGCACACAAGAAAGTCTGGATTTGTGAGTACTGTGTCACAAAAGACTCGTCATTGAATTATCGCTTTCTTCTCCTGACCCACATGCACAGATTACATTCTGCAGTATCTCAGCTGTCAATTAGACGTTTATATGACATTCACAATATATTTTAAAATAACATTTCATACAGCAGCTGTGTTTACAGAAGGAAATATTTTTATAGGGCTCTTAATAACAAATGTCTCCCCTTTCTTCAAGGCTGTCCTTCATTCTAATTACCCCTTTCACTCTCTTGATGAAATCTGTCTCTGGTAGACATATTATCATCTGTAAAGTTCAGAGAACATTAATCATCTATTTTAACATGCCACCTGTAAAGGACATTAGGATTTCAAGCTTCAGTTACATCACGTGACAAAACATTCACAAAAATACAAATCATTACTTAAGACTGAAATTATTAACCCTATTTAGGTGACAGAGTACATGATGGAAGATAGCTTCTTCAACTTCTAATCAAAGAAACACACCAAAATACAATTTTAAAAGAGTAACTTTTTAAATTTTAAGAAGAATAACCTGATAATAATAAGAGTAATATCTCAGGTTTGGTTGGGCTTTGTCCTTTGTGGGTTTTGAATCTATTTTCTGTCTTTCCCTAATGCATGTATACATACCTCTAGGTATTTTCAAAATACATGCTTTAAAAGCAATATTGACACTATGATTTACACATTGGTCTAATATTCTTATATCAAAAAGACAGAAAAAGATGAAAGCTCTCCCACCTTGGACTTCACAGATTTGATAAGAAACGTCACGCTACCCAAATAAAACCTATGGCTCACTCAGCCTGTACTTAATGACAACAGCTTCTCAATGTGCATTAGTTATTTATTTAACCCCACTTTGACTTCTTGGGGTGATGTATCCTCCTCCCTAGTGTTACAGTGGTACATGAATATTCTAACAACCCTTGGTGTCTTTTACACTGAAGAAGATGCTCCGAGAAGGGCAGCCAGCTAACCATCTTCTGCCCACGTTTTTGAAATGATGAATTTCTGTTATGCCTCCCATAATGCTGTAAAAGTCAGCCTCTTGTACCCATGCATAGGTGCAGCAGCTGAAGAACTATAAACTCAAATCAAAAGAAATAGTTTTGCAAAGCTTTCACTATTAACAGAAATTATGGCCAAAAAAAAAAAAATTCAGAAATTAACTCCGGGGTCAGGAAAACACTGCCCTTCCTGACACTGTGAAACACATCCTCTTGACTGAAAAAGGGATGCACATCAAGAAAGCAGCGGTGGATAAGGAATGAACCTGAAACCTCAGCTCAGTATTGCTTTTGGCAGCCCTTGTCCTTGCCAGAACAATGCAATGCCCTGGGCTGCATGTGCCTTAACAGACCACCAGAATATCCCAGGTAAGTATTTGCTAGAGAAGCACAAGAGGTTGGAAGCAAGCCATTCCTTCTTTTTCAATCTACTGGAAAAGAGGGGAAAAAACATCTTGTCTTCATTTGTTTTAGACCTGCCTAGAAGGTTTATAGAACTCACAGTTATTAATAGGGAGAAAGGTAAACCACTACAAAAAAACCTCCTGCAACTGACAGCAATTCATTTGTAAACACCTTAATTGATTTTCCAGCTTAGAACACATTTCTTCCTATTTTAGGGCACTGCAGATTGAATTGTAATTTATTAATTGTACTATACCATGGCTTGGCCTAAGATTTGAGTACGTCTGAGTTACTCAACCCTGCTAGGATTAGTAGTCCTCAAAGCGATGCCAAGGCCTTCTGTCCTGCATTACAAACACAAAAGACTTTAGACTGGAAAAATCTGGAAATCGGCTAGCTGGTTCATCCCCATGCCCAAAGAGAGGATCAACTGTAGCTGTGGTATCCCAGACAGGCACTTCTGTAAGCACTCTGAGAAATATATATGCTAAGAACTGTTTTACAAACTCCCTGGACACATCTTTACAAAGCATCAGTAGCTTTGCCATTAAAAAGTTGTCCAACTGACTAAGCGATCCCTCCCTTAATGCTCCAAGCCCAAAATAACATTTGTTTTGCTGTCCAATAAAGAGATGGAGCTGCAGAAGCCATTCTTTCATTGCTTTTACTGCTATGCATGACCATGAGAATGCTCATACTTAGTCAGACCAAAGGTTCACCTGCTCAGGCCTTCACTAGTGCAGTAAGAAGAGCTCAACCTTAATTCCATACAGCTACCATTTTGTGAAAGAATTTATGAAAAGCATGCACAGAAAAAAAAATTTAAGTAGAATATATCATTGCTGGGGTTTGGGTTTGTTTGGACATGGCAGTGCTGGGTAAATGGTTGGACTCTGTGATCTTGGAGGTCTCATTCAACTGAAATGATTTTGTGATTCTTTAATTCTGAGTGAAAAGGCAAGTGTAAAACCTTTATGGAAATAAAAAAAGCACTGGGACACATATAAGAACAAATCTCCCCACACTTCCCAGCTCCCAGACGTTCTCAGTTCAAGGATTTCTTGAGCAGGATGTGGTTTCTATACATTGTCCAAAGTTCCCTTGAACCCATCCTGACTTGCAGCACACACAATGCTTTTTGGCACAGAGCTCTACTGTGCAGCTCCATCAATTGTGCAGAGAACCACCTAATTCCAGCTCTTTTGGAGACAAAATGGGTTTCTAGCTTCTTATATCACTATTTTTTCTTTAAAATGACATGGTATGTGCCGTTTCAAGTACTGCTCTGATAGATCAAGTAGTCCTACTCTCATCTTGATTTCCCTCAAGACCCAGGAGAATGATTTTGGAAACAGGATCAATGCCTCAGCAGAATTTACTAACCGAACACTGGATTAGGGTAAAGTAAACTCTCCCTGGATCTAAGGAAATGAACAAATGGATCTGCCAGGTGTACAACTGTTCAGTTCTTTGCTGTTTCTTGCAATAGGGCCCCTGCATCCAGGGCCTTGTCAGAGAGGCAAACCTACCAGCACTTAACACCAGTAAAAGCAGCACCAGGAGGGACACTGCCAAACACTGTCCATGAGCAGAGCCCCAGGGGCCAAACCCTGCTCCTCAGGGCAGAAAAAGGAAAATGAAAAGAGATGAGAAGTGACAAACCCAACAGTCATTGCTTTGTTATTTACAGAGAGGTCTTGCAATTGTAAAAATGTCTGTGTAAATCCAGTTCCAAAGCTTAGAGGTTTTTTTTAACATCTGCACAGATGGGTATGCTCATATAATCCTTTTTGCGCTGTCTATCTCAAAAAATAACTTAAGTCACAAATTACAGTGGTTTTCTGTTGCAAACCTCAGTTTTTCTCTCCCCACACAGGATATTGGTAAGACAGAAGCACATATGAAGAGAACTACCTTCACAGATCGCTCACACAAAAATGCCACAGATTAGTCTCCAGCTTCTACATTAAACAAACAGCAAAAGAAAGAAGCAAAACCAGCCAGAAACAAAACCAGCCATCTATAAACTTCATCTGGAAGTTTATAGATGATGGTAGAATTTTGCTCGTTGGGTGCTACTTCTCTCAATTCTGAGCTCTCCTGCTGGTGAAACAAGATCAGCTTTTCAATAAAAAACAGCTGGCTTGAGATAAACCGAGTCATGACAAACTATATTCATACAGCCAACATCATTATAAAGGAGAAAAATAAAATCTACCTCTCCAATATCGGCATTTGGAGGTTTTCCTTAAAATTACTGTATTTAAGAGTATTATGGGTAAAGTACCAACACTGGATAAAGTCACCTTTCTACCAGTGGTTGGCAACAGCAAAGGCCGTGGTGATGTCAATTTGTGGCCTCTGATCTTTACTTTCCCGCTTCTGGTAAATGAAAGGGAGTCATGTGAAAACACAGACTACAACAGGTCACCATGTTTTGTAGCAGATATGCAATGCCAGAGATCGTGCACTAGAATTTCAGTGTTTTTATAAGTGGATTCTTCACACAAACAAGTCTATAACTGGATCTTGCCTTGTTCTAACCTATTATGAGACTGCCAATAAGGAAAACAATTGACATGAATGAAACCAGGCAAGGTTTTCCTACTTGTATTGGAGGTAAATAGCTTTTTTAGAGAAGACTAGATATCCCAGGGACACATTTTAATAAGCAGAGGAGCCCTGTAGCCTGAGAAAGCTAGGCTGGATATCACGGTGGTCTCTGGCCTGTCAGCCTGATGCTATTCATTGACTAATCCCCTCCTTATGGCCAAGGGAGATGGGCTCCTGGCCAGCAGTACACCACAGAAAACCCTACATAAATTCAGAAAGAGCAGCTTACATGCCCAGAGCCCACTTGATCCTTGTGGAGATTCATGGAAGAACTATGAATGAGGTACACCAGGGAAGCTTCCCCAAAACCCAAAAATCAATACTTAGGAGAATAAACAGCTACTTCCAAAAGATACTTAAAAGTAGCTATCAAGAAAGTCACACATTAAAAATCTATGGAGCTGGTAAATGATTTCACAGGTAATGAATACTATAAAGGCCACCATCTGTGCAGCCAACTTCTGAGCATTGTGCAACTGCGTGTTGGACACATGTTTCTGGAAAACAATTCCCTTGCTGCCTGACCTGCTCAGATAACCTGTGCACTCTCAGCAGCCTGTGCCTATCTGCAGCATACACTCAGCAGTGGCCCCAGAAACAAAGCAGACTGCTGAATAAAATAGCAAGGTGCAAAGGGTGAATTTGTCCAAGCACGTCCTTGCTTTTATTTTATCTGCACAAAGACAATTCTGTGCTCTGAGAACAAAAATGGCTCCTGCCCCCAGCATTGCCAGGGCTTTTTGAAGTTATGGGTCCCCAGCCATCTACCCGTGCACGTTTCAGTAACCTTTACTTCTGCTGAATAATTCAACAAAGCAAAGATTTGCTATTGGCAATTTCTAATCTAAAGGAAAAAAAAATAAAGCTTGCATTTGGTTTATTAAAACTCCCAGAGGGGGAAAAAAAAAAATTTTATCTCTCCTCTTTGACCTTATTTGGGACTTTGCTTTGGGAACTGGCAGGAGGAAATCCAATGCTGTCCAAAGTTTTGATTATGGGGAAAACAACTGACAAAATTGCACGCCTAAGGGTTAAGACAACAGTGACAAATGAAAGTTGGTGACATTGCTGATGACAATCCACTCTGAAAGCCCTGGCAGGATGGCAAGGACTGCACGGACAGAGAGCTCACACTGTCCAGGTTTGAAAGGACACAACAGACTTCAAGGAAAAGATATTTAATTTTTTGTGCATGACTGTAAACTCAATGAAAATAGAGCTCTGCTTTAAATCTTGCCTGGAGGCCAGGCCAGGCTTCAGTGTGCTGAAAGAACCTGACCAGCTCATGGCTCTGATCTCACCCACCAAAGACAACTTGGCCAGTTGTTTGCCATCATCATTTTCCTTTTCAATACCTAAAATTATTAATCTGCTGCTTCAGGTCTATCAGGAGAACACCACAAGGCAGGACAGCACCACAGCCCTCCAAAACCACAGAGCATCAATCCTCCCTCGGCTGCAGCCTGGCATGAAACTGCACTGACATCATACAACCTGGAGCTTCACAGAGAGCACAAAATCTAAAACAGAAGCCGAAACAGGATACATTTCCATTTGCTATCCCTTCGCATTTAATATAGGGGATATTATCCTCCTACCCTATGGCAAACTTGCTAGGCTGGGGTTTTTTTCCATTCTTGATCTTCATCCATCGAGAAAAATGCCATCAGTGATGACAGTACAGCTCTTGGTAAAGGAATGATGTGTTAGCTTGTGCTCCCTCTGCTGCTCCTGCTGCAGCACAGCAAAGCACAGCTGGATCCGACCTAAAGATCCCTGGGGCTTCTGCCCATCGCTTCAGCCCACTTCACTGTTTTTTTCTGCACTTTTCTTTTTTAAAAGGGGGAGATTTTAAAACAGAGCACTGAAGTACGCAAACGTGTAGGATTTTAAACAAAGTGATCTCTGAGATGACAGATCCAGTTGGGACTTGAAGCCCCTTGGGACCCTGAAATCCTCATGGCATGGTCCTGCTGCACAGGCTTGAGGTATTTCCTCTCAGGGGGATGCAGAGCCAGTTGAAAGGTGTATGAAGGACCAGCACTCACAAACCCTTCATCCTCCCCTGCCAAGGTGTCACATTCCTAACATGGCAGTCACAGGCAGCCCAACTTTCTGCCCTTGCCAAGGACATTGTCCCTGCAGGGCCACTGCAGCTCAGGGGCTGTGGGGAGGGAAGAATGAGTATGGAACTTTAAACAAAGCTCACCACAAAACTAACTGTGGCTGTCCATTAAAAGATAAAGATTGGCAACAAAGCGTAAGAGGAGGAACATTTCTCCCAAATTACAGCTCTCTCAACCCAGGTACAAACCAAACCTTTGAAGAGACGGTTTGGTCATCGATGGTTAAGCATGGCCTTGGTTTTTACAGCTTGGGCACCACCATCTAAAACAAGTGCTACTAACTAATCACCACCAGCATCACTCAGACTGACAGGAAGACAAAGATCAGTAACATTTTTTCCTCTTTACTCACAGTATTTTATCTAGAAGTACTCAATTGTGTTAACTGTCATAAAGAAACTAATTTTAAGAGAAACACTAAGAAGGAAACAGGAAGCATGCCCCCGATGCAGAAAGGCTGTGCAAGCATACGTACACACGTTCATTTGCTTGAAAACTTACATCCTGACTGTCTTGGCAAGTTCAACAATATAAATAGCATAAGTCTAGTATTTCTATACATATATTTTTGCGTGGTGTGGGGAAAATACTTCCCTCAGTATCTAGGATTTTAGGACTGAAGGTTAGATAACATGCATTTTTTCCGTGTTTGCTTGTATTTTTTTAAAAAGTAACTCTAACTCACAATTCTGACTAATAACTCATAACTCATGAGGTGCTGTGATGATAGGGAAGGCAGGAGAAGACCTGTTCATGCTGCAAGGGAGTGGAGAATGACAACCAATTCTATTGCCATTGCCACCATAAGCCTTACTCAAGTAGGAGCAGTCAAAAAGCCATAAAAATGGTCAAAGTTACAGAGCTAAGCCAGCCAACAGCAAGGAGCATCCACTGCAATCAATGCATGTTAAAATAAGCAGGAAGCAACTGATACACAAACTATCCACAATAAAACGTGAAATTCACTTTATGCATCTTCCCTTCCTGGAGAGAAATTGTGCACTCAGGAAAGGCTGGACATTTTGCCTGAAGTTTTCTAATCTCCCACTTTAAACTGGATGTTGAGCCTTTGCACTGACCCGGTGATGCTTTATATTTTTTAAATGGAAGTGCATATAAATAATTTCGTTAGAAATCTATTTGGCAGACAAAAACAAGGGAAGGAAGCCTATCATTTACTGACCATAACTTTAAAAAAGAGGGTGTGTGAATGTATGCTTCTTTGATAAATCTTCCTCCCAAGTATACACCCATATCAGCATTTCCTCCTCCTGCCGATTTCAGAACAAAAATGTGCAGTCTTCGTTAGTGAATAAGTGAACTTCTATTTTATGCCACAAAAACCTATCATTCAGTGGTTAACAAAGACCACTCGGAATTTGTTTTTCTAAAAGACAGCTAACCAATCCCTGTAATTCATAAAGACTTTTTCTCATCAAAGCACCACAGGAACACTGAGGAAACATTTCAGAGCTCAGCATCCAAGATGTGGGCATTATGTGCGACACAAAAGTATTCTGGAAGACTCAAGGCTCTGGTATGACACTCTATGATTCAACTTCTTGGCACACTCCCCTTCCACCATCATCTGAAAACCATCTGAGATAACTTCTAAAGAAGATCTGGGCAACGGTCTCCTCTTCCCTTCCTTTCTCCCAGCAGAGAACTGTAATCTGCTCTTTGATATCTTTTATAAAACAGGACTAGAAAGGAACAGCAAGGAAAAAAAAGCCTGTTTGAAAACAAGGCAGCCAGACATCCAGCTAGAACTTCTCATCCAAGCTTGAGGGAATCTCACAGCTGGCTGCTGCCACATCTCCCTGTGGAGGGCCACGGCTTCCGTCTGTTTTTGCCATCACCTCCACCTTCTGGCTTAGACAATAGCAACAGGTGCAACAACACCAACACAAGGACAGCCCATGGAATGTACATGTTTTCTAGTGCAAGGGTTTAAGTGATATCACAGAAGTGCTCAATGGATATCGCAGCCCAAAGCCACAGGATGACATGCAGCCTCCCCATACAACAACCCATACAGCTTTTTGACCGTGATATTTGGTAAATGCAGCCAAAATATCACACTCAGGGCTTGGACACAGGAAAAATAGTCAGGGTGAAGGAACAGGCTGTTCCAGGCTGCCAAACACAAACACAGTCTTCAGCTGTTCTTCTGTTTTCTCACCTCAGGGTAACTACCACCTCTGAGTTAAATGTCACCTGTTGTCCCCACTCTTCCCCACAGAAGCATCCCTGACAGAAAGGCCAGAGTGAACAACAGCTGGTGAGGAGCTGTCCTAGGTTACAATGTAAAATTGTGCCCAAGGTTTGTATTCTATCCCCATGAGCCGTTGGAGCCAAGGTGGGGCAGTGTTTTCCTTATCTTCTGTTAACGAGCCTAACAATGCCTTGCCACATGACTCATAGATAACTCCCTCAGGGAGTTATCTCTGTTTAATGGGCCATCAAGGAGCCACTGCATGACTCATAGAATGAGATCAGCCCATTGGGAGATGCTCCGCCCAGGGGGAGGAGCCAAGCATTCCCACCTGGATATAATCCAGGGTTTGGGACAGCACAGGCAGCTTTTTATCCACTGGACTCCCAGAGGAGACAAGAGCTGCCAGACCTTTCTACAGGATCACTGCTTCGACAAGATCATCCCATCTGGACTGCCACTACCACCTTAACAGGGTGTCAGGTTGTATTCTGACTCTGTCAGTGGTTTTTTGTACTATTACTTTTATTTTACTTTCTTTTATTTCTTTTCTTTTCCTCTTATTAAATTGTGTTTCTGACTTGGAGTCTTTCACTGGTTTTGCTTTCAAACCAGCACAGGAGCCCACAGCCTTTCACCTTTAGGTTACCACCTGGAGACACCAAACAGATCACTGGAAACCACCTCCCCAGACACATGGAGACAAGAGTCAGCCACAGCACGCCATCCTTAAATTCTGGGAGGCATTACAGCTTACAAGGAATTCTTTTGTACTTGGAAGAAGAGCAGAAGACAATGTGTGTTTGCATATTTTCCATAATTCAACTGGCTAGTTTCTGTAGGTCGTTTGTTGCCTCTTTCCATCATCCCTGATGTGGACACAGCAGGAACATCTGCAATCCAGGCAGTGAGGGCTGAGAGTTGAGAGAAGGGCTGGAAACACAAATATGAACTCATGCTTTGCAATTAAAAAGATAGACGATACCAGCTTCACTCCTATATGAAAAAGACTGGTTATTACTAAAACTTTTTTCCTGTCAATCTGAATTTATTACTTAATATTTACGTTTGAACTATCATATTTCCAAAGGATATCTCACAAAAAAAACCTTGCCAAATATTTTCCGTCTTGAATTCTTGAAAGAACACATTTCTGTGCTTTCCAAACTACCGTCCCTCCTTAAAAAAGAGTGGCCCAGGCAAAAGGAGCAGAAGTGCCAAAAGCACACAGTGACCCAAAGAGAGGAAAGGTGGTATTGTCCTTAAAAATGAAGGCACGTGATCCAAGGCTCTGAGATCTAGAGGGGGAGATGACTGGCACAACCATGAAGAAGTAATTTATCATATTTTTGATATTAGAGCATCAGATGGAATAACAGTGCAGGGCCCTGACCTCTCATTCCAAGCATACATTTTAACTTGGCAAGAGGAATTTGCGTCCGGTTGTATTGTCCTCCTGATGGAGCTCAGCTTTACATAGGAGCTCTCTATATTTTTTGGCAGCCGCTAGCAAGTCATCCTGACTTTTCATTTTCATAAGTGTGCTGTCAGGAAACAAAAATAAGCCAAAAGCCCAAGTGTCAGACTGTGGAGTAACATATGTGCAGCACAGAGGAGCACTGAGAAGCTGGCTCTGGTCAGACCACCACACTTCACTCTGGCCTTCCAGGACTTAAAGGGGGCTTACAAGGAAATGGGGACAGACCTTTGGCAGGGCCCACTGTGACAGGACAAGGGGCAATGGGTTTAAACTAAAGGAGGGTGGATTTAGACGAGGCATCAGGAAGAAGTTTCTCATGATGAGGGGAGTGAGGCACTGGTGCAGGTTGCCCAGAGAGGTGGAAACATTCCATCCCTGGGAATATTCAAGGCCAGGTTGTATGGCACTTGGAGCAACCTGGTGTACTGGAAGGTGTCCCTGTTCATTGCAGGGCGGGTTGGCAAGATGACTTTCAAAAAGCCTTTCAAACTCAAACCATTCTATGATTTTCTATGAGCTCATTTTGTGTGAATGGCTGAACTCCACCTTAACCTCACCAGGCTTACTTTACTTCAGAGTATCTGTAACTCTCCCAGGAACTCACTTATACCTGTTATTGACTTTATAACCCAAGCTCTGTTAGTTTTTTTGTTTTGGTTTTTTGTTGGGTTTTTTTGTTTTGGTTTGGTTTGGGTTTTTTTGTCTTTGAAGAAGAAGTAGCAGTCCTGGCAGGCCTGTAGTTGCTTTTCACTGTAGTTCTCCACAATTATCTATTTCCAGTAAAGTCACACTTCTGGCTGGGCACAGCTCACCCAGGCACCCAGCTGTCTGCAGGGCCTCAGTGATGTCAGGGTGACAGGGGTTAACTCCTGTGGTCGGACCTCTTTTTGTGAAGGATCTGTCACAAGACTGCCTCTTCCCCACTGAGCTGCTTAAAGTAACTTTTCTCAATTTATATGGGGGGGGGAGCAAAGATTAAATGACTTCAAAAGAAACTAATACTGGCAGATGAAAGGAAATAATCTTATGGATACATGAAGGAACTAGCTGTTTCTTTGATTACAGCAGGGAAGGAGGTCCCTAGCTCCATCAGTTCATTAACATCTGAGATTTAACAGTGTCTAAAGGCCTCCAAAGCCTATTCACACCCATCCCATAACAAATTCAGCGGTAAATGACAACCCCCACCCCAGGAGGAAGGTACATGCCTTTCAAAACCCAAGATGCAAACAATATCCACAGGATACAAACCCTCCATCTTCTACCATTTATATTTTATTTATCATGCTACCAAGTCCCAGCTGCAAAGCTGAAGAGAGAGAGATGTGGTTTCTCATTAGCAAAAGCACTAAAACTTGCAAGAAAGAGCAGTAAAATAATGTCCTACATACCTATGTGGAAAACCCCTGGGATACCATATAAACAAGGATTGGCTGGTATTTTTCATTTAGCTAAATATGAATATGAGTTTTCCTGATCCATCTCATTTGTACCCTTTTGTTTTACCATCCCAAATTCATTCATGCCTCCAAATTCTTTCCCCCTGGAGAAAGGTTATAAACTTAATCCTGGAGTTTGCTTCACACATCATTTACAGCTTGTCAATGGGCTTTTGAATGTCACTGTGTGCAGAATAACATTAGCTGGGGGAAGGGTCTGGAGAGTTTATTTTGTTAATGGAAAGAAGAATTATACGACTAAAAATAAAATTTGTGTTCTGTTTTGTTTTTAAATCAAGTTAATAAACTTTTTAATATTTTTTCCCTGAAATATAAGTGAGTATAAAAATTTTTTTGGTCCACTCAGTCAATTTCTCTGTTACTACTTTTTACCTGTGGGACAGAATGAAAAGCCATTTGTTAAATTCTAGCTTTTTCTCCATTTCTGACACAGTTACGTGGTAGGTTTTTCTTCAGAACAAATTGCCTCATGGCTCAGTTCAAAACTGATACATTAGCAATGCGGTCTGCAGATACAATCTGCCATGCTAGGGGAAAAAAAAAAAAAAACAACCTTCCTCAGAGCTTTAGCTCTCAGGATGTTGCCACCTGGTAGCAGTTGCCTGATATCCCTGACTACAGGCAAATTCCTAGCTGGAAGTGCTGGGCTTAAGAAACAAATTCTTGCCTAAATTGTCTGCTACTTATGTGATTTGGGGTTTTTTGGTTTTAATTTGTCATTACTGAGAGCATTTGTGTGCCTTAACAGTTTGTACTGTTAAGAAACCTCCTCAAGAGCTAACTGTTCTCCACAAACATTTAATGCTTAAAGCTGTAATTTCTCCTAACATCACACACACTTCCTATCAAACAAATGGGAATTTTTCTGGCACTCTCTCAGGAAACACCTTCCTTTAGGGGGAGCTAAAAAAAAATTAAAAGTTGTGTTAATGCCCTTGCTCCATGTAATTTAAGGAAGTGCACATCACATCACACAGACCAAAACCAGAGCAAGTGGCATTTGATAAAGCTTGAGGGACTGGATTACAGTGACTTGTGAAACATCAGGCTTGCTTGAGCCTTCAGGCTGACTCCTGCTCTTGGAACCACAGGGAGCTGCTCAATTTATGGGAATTCCTCAGTGGGATTTGCCCAATTACCTGTGGTCAGTTGTTCCTCTGTGCCCTCAGGGCTCCCAGGCTAAGTACCAGACCGAGAGATACAGGGACACCACTGGTGGCCACCTCCAAGGCTGATGGGGAACAGGGCATCCCCAGCCCCCAGACAGCCCTGCCCTGCACAAGGAAAGAGCTGTAAGCCACACAAAGAATGCAAGTGTGATTTGAAATCCCGTTCAAATTAATCCTCTAGCTATCATCCTTCCCTCCCCAAAGCTATGGCATTGCTAAAGATTACACATGCAAGTTCTCATCTTTTCTTCCCTAAAGCAAGGCCAAATTATCCAGCAACTGGTATTTTCAGTTCGTTGCTGGATAAAACAGGGCAGATCCAAGTTATGGAGAGGAGAGGGTTTGGAAGAAGTATGGAAGCTACTGTGCATGTTGGCAGGAGCACCGCCACAGCACCCACCTCATCTCCCAAATAATTCAAAGAAACCGACCAGGAGGCTTTTTATCCACTTGGGGAACACAGCACCCACCAAGCAGAGTGTGTGAGACAGCAGAGACCGAGAACACCACACAGTGCAAGCAGCCAGGCTGCTCCTCTCCGGATGCAACTGCAATGTCAATCACAGGAAGCAGCTGCGATGCAGGCAGCTCTTTGACAAAGCAGCCCGACTCTTGCCTGTCTGCCCGTGCCAATTTTAGACTGGTTTACCTTCACAGGAATAATGAGACATGAGAATTGTGCTGGGTAAGACCCAAAAGCCGCTTTGATTTGTAAGGAAAGCTGCAGTGGGCCATCGCTCACAAAGCACAGCCAGGCCAGCCATCCCGAGTGCCTTTGGCACTGCCACGGCCAGACCTGAAGCATCCACACAACATACAATACTTCTGACTGCTCTGCACTGCTGCGTGCCTTCTAAAAGGCAATTTACACATCTAAGCCTTTCTGCGAAGGAGATTGGAGCAAGACATGGTTTGTTAGTTTTCCCTTGTCCATTTTTGAGAAAATATATTTCCCATGGAACAAGTGCATGTGTGGTTAAAGACAAGCTCTGCAACCACTGCATTAGGACCAAACATGGAATTCTGTACAAGCCTGGCAGTGATTCATTTTAGTCTTGAAAACAAACAGTATGCAATTAGAGCAACATTGTAGAACCAGGAGGTGGCTTTTGCAGCTAGAACAAGAAATTCTCCTGTCCATATTGGACCACACTCCACTGGTCTGCAAGCACTGTCAGTAAAAAAGTCACTAGGAATTTAAAATGATACAAATCTAGGGGACAGCACTGGAGTGAGACTCAGAAGACTCACTTTGGTGTGCTTCCGTCTTCGCATGCTGCTGCTCATTCCTTGTCTGAATGATAAGGATGTCTGGATCATAACCTGTACTGTTTTTCACAGATGGAAAGATCTATCCCTGCTGGTAAGCCAGCACTCTCAGTTTGTTTCCCAAAGACTGCAACAAAGCACAGCCACTCACACAAACAGGCTGTCCCATGCTAACTAACACTGCCAGGGAGAGTTTGTCTCTTCTTCTTGAAGAGATAACACTAACAACTTAATCCAATTAACACAGCACAAAGCAAGAGTCTGTAATTCCAGACTGGATGGGCTCTAATGCCTCCTATGGCTTTAGCGAAAGGAAAGTTCACACTAGATTGAAGAAAAATACTCAACATTCATTTTTGCTTTTTGTGGAGTAAAGCAGCATATAGGAATGCACGAGCCAAAAGCCAAAAGCAGGGATAATGTCTATCCCTTTGCTTGCTTTGAAAGAATGTTGTTTCTCAATGATATCACTAAATTACTGGCTTGTTTTCCATTTGAAAGATACTGTGGAGCTGCGGTCCTTAAGCAATCGCTCTGACCAGCTGCCAAGCCACTTAATCACTTACATGCATTCGAAATAAAAGCTGTCTAACTTACAAGAACTGCATCAGCTCAGTTGCCTATCCCAAACTGCAAGGAGCAATGTGTGCCTTTATTCTAATAATGCACAGAGGAAAAAAGTTGAGAAACTACACAGAGAGAATCAGCTTGTTCATCACGCTCGTGAAATCCTAATTGCAACCAACAGCAATGGAATTTTTACTGACTTCAGAAAAATTACAGTTCTGCAACATCCAACCACACAATCACTTAAAAAAAGTGCCAGGAAACTTGGGAAAACTATTAGTAATAAAAGCTGAAGATAGAGAATAGATCTACTTGAGGCCTAGCATAATACAAACAATGGGAGTGATAAATCAGAGATTCCACCCTTTCACAGTGCAAGAGGTTAGAAAGGGTAGAAATACAAAATACCCAGGATTTCCAAAAAGTCAGAAAGCATGGGGTGGAGAAAGGCCAGCAGTGAGGTCTGGAGCCTGGGGGATGGCAATGAAAATGCTCTCACTGTTTGTAGTGGGATAGAAATGAAGGTGTGACAAATAATTGGAAGTCATGTTAACTAGGAATGTCTAGGAATTACTTTCCACCCTAACCATTCTGTTGGAATAATTTCACTAAATATACACAATGGGTGGGATCAGAAATTTTTCATTCCACTTCAGACAAAAGGGCTACAACTTAAGAAATACACTGGGTAACAGCCACAATGTTATGAAACAGCTTGTTATGAAAATGGCAGCTGCTTGCAGAAATACAACATCTTCAAGAATTAATTTTTCACTTTTTGTGCCTTCAGTTCTTCTCAGCTATTATTATATTTTATGCAGCATCACTGCATCACATTTGTCTATCTACAGAATGGAGCACCACAGTTTGTCATCTTAATACATTAGCTCTGGATTCAACGAAAGCAGATTTTCTTTTTTTTTTGCCTGAATGAGTAGCAATAATACACAGCTTTCTCTGAACACTCAAACATCATCTTCTCCTGACCTGATGTTCCTTTTTCAGTCAATTCTTCTCATGAGTTTAGAGAAGCACTGAATAGCCAGAAAGGAAGGAGGCAGCTATAGGAATGCTGCAAGCAGAGGGAGTGACCTGAAAGCATGAGTTTGCCAGGACATGCAGGTTGCTGGCCCACAAATCAGCTAAAAATGGATAATCTGCTGGACGAGGTGATAAAGATTACAGATCAGACCAATTACAGTGGGAAGCTGCTTCCCAGGACTAATTAATGCACCTTAGGTCTAAGCTGAGGACAGCATTTGATCTGGTGGGTGCTACAGAGAGCCCATGGGATTCACAGAGCTTTCCTCAGGGGATCCAGGTTTGCCCACGGATCTTCCAGCTGGAAGATACCCAGTAAGGGGTACTTCCATCAGGCAGAAGGCACTTGCTGTTCCTGTGGTGTCCACACAGCTTCCTTGAGCTTTCAGTGCACCAGGGCCTCCTGGAAGGAGAAGGATATCTGATCCTTCTCCTTCCTTTGCATCCTTTCACCCCCACCACATCCCAAGCACAGAGCGACCCCCACTCGCACCCGGACTGAGGAGCTCGCAAGGCTCAGCGATGTTCCAGCACTCACAACTGCCACTTGGTGAAACACAGAACATTCAATAAAGCTCAGAAGCCCATATTTCTGTTTCATTTTAATGATGCCATTTACGCCTATTAAATTATCCATAAAGCACTTTAATTTAGCCAAACCAACTCCCTACCCTCTGCTGCTTGCCTTTTTTTTTTTTTTTTTAACCACCTTTAAAACAAAGACAATCTGAAATAAATATTTTTCCACAGCACCATCCTCAAAGCAATTATTCTGCTGCAGAGATGCAGTCAGGAAGAATAACCTCCCCGTGGTCTCTTTGGGAAGGCAGGAACTGAGCGAAGCCCTCAGAAAGCCAACCTTTCAGCTCCCATTCTTCCCACACACATCTCAAATCATCTACTGCATTTCTTCTGCTCATTTGACTTCTAAAGCTCAAGCAAAGCGGGGATTCAGATAAAAGACAGCGCTAGAAAAGAAAAAAGAAACAACTCAGCCACTTCCTATAGTGATCTTTGTGCAGCACTAACCCCAGGGTTTTTTGGATGCCGGGCAGTGTGGGTCGGTTTGCTTTCAGCATCAAAAACCATGGACTTTGCCTTGGATTGCTGTTCTGAGCCTTTGCAGAGAACAGTTCCAATTCAGAGCAACTCTGTAAATTAAGGGCTGCATGTGTGAAAGGAACCCCAGCTCTCTAAAAAGGGAAATTCAACTGATGGACTTCACAAGAGTTTAAAAAAAAAAAATCAAAGAATACTTTCACAAAGCTTAGCAATTAATGACAAAACATTTAAAAAAAAAAAAAAAGCCAAAACTAAACAGTAAGAAGTACTGCTTATTAAGGCAGGTAGCACTTCTCAGAGGAACATCACATACACATCTAAATAAAACAAAGAGCTTTCATACGTTTGCATATCTCGATACATATTCACAAGCCCACTACAGGCAATTCATAAGAATTAATGAAAATTCAGCTGTAAGATCAGACTATGAAGATGTGCTGAACTGTTTTGTCATCTATGAAGTCATACTCAGTGAAACGATGTTAAATTGTCTGGAAATACAGAGAAATATTTTTAAAAATCCCAGTTATTTATTTGTGAGTCAGAAAAAAGCCACTAGCAGACAGCTCCTACCTCCTTGCCTTTCCTTTGGCCTCAGAGACTGGAAGGAAAAACCCAGCTATCACCTCTTGTCACCCTGCTCTCCAGGAGCACACAACTAGCAGATCTCATTTCCTCACAGTTTCTTCATTATTTTTGGGTAAGGAAATTATTATTCTCAGTTTTTTCCAGCTTCCAATCAGTTTCCCAGCTCTGAATCACCTGAGTTAACTGAATGAAGAAACTTCTGACACAGCCAACAAGGCTTTTGCTGCTAAAACTTGGTTACGTGGTGAAAACCAAAAAAAAAGAAAAAAAGGAAATGGTTCTGAGATTTTAGGTGGTGTTTTTTCTGAATGCAGTGGTGAAACCTTCACAACGGGGTCACACAACCAGGTGTGGCACGCTGAGCAAGGAAAAGGGTTTGCTCAGCTTCTCTAAAGAGTATCAACATTTTGGAGCCCAAAATAAAGCCTGGGTGCCGAGGTAAAATGCTGAAGGAGTGAAGAGACTACTGTCTTAGGAAGCATTTAAGGGCCAAATTTGTTTGGTTTGACTCTTTCCATGATTCCTTTACCTGCAAAACCACATCCAAATGTAATCTGCCTTGAAGTTATTTTAATAGTTTATGAGATTAGGCTTTAATGAATTGCAATTTCTCTTGAAGTGTGGACTTCTTAAACAAAAAAAAAAAAAAAAAAAAATTACTTCTAATAACAATCTTGTATCCCACATTTGATGCTCAAAAGAGACCAAAACCTTCCTGAAGAAAAAAGCTGGAAAAACCAACGCAAGAGGGAAACTTGGCTGGGGATAGAGCTGCTGGCACCCAGTGAGGGTGGGAAATAATGGCAGAGGTAGAGGGAGGGACGAGAAAGACACGGGATTAATGGGATAAAAGCAGACAAATGACGAGTCAAGGTCTTGCGGGCTGTGACCGTTTTGGGAATGAGCACGCACGAGTGAAGGGAGGAGGAGGGAAAAGTCTGGGATGTGCTGGCAGAGGCAGGAGGGTCACAAGGAGCAGAGAGGATGGGCCGTGAATTTTCCCCTCTGAGGAGAGGGGGTGACAAGACTGGATGAATATCCATGTGTTCACATGCAGGATGCGGGAAAGGGATGGTGTATTTATGTGAGCACACCCCAGTGTCCAGATTATTTCTAATCACAGAGTACAAGCAAAGCAGGTGTCAGACAAACGAAATATTGAATATAATAATAAAAAAAAAAATCTTTAGTTACTGAAGATTAGTAGAACTTACTAGGAAATCTAGCAAATCACACCTGGATTCCCAGATTTCTTTGGCACGAGCTGCTGCTCTTCAGCAATGAGAAGGTCTGAAAGGGCTGCCAGAGCACCCTCTATACCCTTCCACAGCATGCAAGGAGGGACACAGCACAGCCTCTCCAGCTCCTTTTACAGCAGGCCATTCCTCACTTAAGGGCAGCCCCTTTCCCCACACTTCTATTTCTCTACCACAGCCCACTGAGTCCAAGCACAACACACGTCCACCACCAAGGAGCAGCGGCCCCTCAGCCCAGGACACTGCAGCTACTGTTCCCTCTCTCTTTGTTTTCCATCTTCCCTTGTTTTTCCCCAACAAGCCGTGGTGCAATCCCTGCTCCCGCAGGCCCCCCTCCCCAAACCCCAGCTGTCAATACCCCCTCGCTCCACTCCTGGATATGCGAGCGCTCCGGAGTCAATCTTCCCATGAAAATCAAGTCAATGACCTGCCCTTCCCTGTTCCTTAAGAACCAAAAAAAGAAAAAAAAAAGAAAAAGAAAAAGAAATAAAAAAGCCGTAATTTTTCTTCCCCTCAGTTCTCACGTGTTGTTAATGTTCACTCGAGTTGTTAGGCAATACAAAATGCATTAATTCCTCCAAAGTGAGTTCCCCGTGAAAGATTTAATTGTTGCTGATTAGGCATAGTTTTCTCCTTTGCCACCCCTCCTTTTTTTGGGGTTGGTGAAAAAAGAAGAGCAGAATGCAAAGATATTTTTCACTCAAAGACCACGTTAGCCTTATTATCTAATCAAGTGGAAAGGCCTTCGTCTGTCCTGGCCCTGCCAAAAAAACAAGTGAGGCAATAAAAACCTTTAAGATTTTTCTCTATCCTTTGTTATCCCAAAAGACCCAAGTTTAGTCAATTGCTGTCACATCACTAGAAAGAAAGAGAGGAGGAAAACAGAAAAGAAAGAGAAAAGACACTGCTGTAGCTGTTTTAAAAATAGGGGGGGCTTTCTGTAACCCATGAAGAAGCCTGGTACACAAAATTGCACAGTAACTTTCAAAAGACTTGCATTTAAGAGATTGAATACAGGTTGCTTCCCTGTGACCATAGAAACATTAGAAAAGGTGGAAAATTCAGTCTACTGAACTTCAAATGACTTTAATAAAGTGTCACTAATCAGAACCCAAGAACACAAGGTTTTAGTGTTTGGGCTAACAACGTGAATAACCCTCAAAAGTCAAATGACCTTCTAAGAGCATTACATTTAAAAAAGCCACTTGGTGACAGCAAGTTCAGTAACAAAAACTTGACTGCCTCTAAGAAATTAGTAATCCCATGCAGCTCACAAGAACACAACTGAATTATGTCTCTAAAAGCAGGCTCAAATAAGACAAAAATCTCCAAAGCTTTTAAAAATTATGCTATGTGGACAACCAAGCATTTGCTTTCATTTTGGACAGTTTAAGACAAATTTTGAATTCAGTATATAAAATATCAATTTGAAGTTATTATCCACATGCAATGAAACAGGGATAAGGACGAATTTCTAACAAGCCTCTTTAGGGAATGATGTTTATCCATATCAGCAGTGTCAAGATACAGGTAGACACTTAAAAAAACCCTGAAAATAAGTTACATCCACATGGCATCTTCTGTCGTTAATCAGAAGGCTACCTGAATCACAGTTCAGTTAACATATTTATTCACCTGAGGCACCATCACTTCTATCCAACAGGCATCATCTCCAATTTGGTTCTGTCTCTAGAGTTACACCAGGTGTTTTGTGCCTAAATTGTTGTTCCTCCCAATACAACCCTCTGCAACTCTGGACAGCTCTCCTGGTTCATGCAGTAAGGATTTCTCTCATAGGCATTTTCCTTTTTGAATCTTAACTCCTGCATCTCCATTCCTTTTTGCTTATTCAAGTATTTGCTGTGTCTTTTATACCAGTTTAAAAATACTTTGGGTGTAGGAACCACCCGCTAGAAACAGTCACCAGTAGTAGGAAAGTGTCACGTTGAGACACGAAATGAGCACGCAGCACACACTCAGTCGCCCAAGGAGAGCTTTATTTACAGTTTTCTAGAATTTATAGACTTTCTAAAGTGAGAGTGGATTGGAGGATGACATCCCTCCTCTGAATCACACTGGCCAGGTGAACAGTCTGTCAATTTTCTCCTCCTCCAAGAAGGATTGTGAAAAACACATAGTGTTTTGAGAAAAGTGTGGGAATTCTGACTCCAAGAATGTAAACATCAGAAGGCTTCGAAAATCAGGGCGACAGGAAAGTATCCTGTAATATGGATTGAACAGTTTTAGAAGTTAACATTATGCTTCAGAGCCAAGCAGGTAGCTTTCAGAACTGAGTAAGATCATCTAGAAGGCAGCAAAAATTTAGTTTGCTTATTCTAGTGTCTTCATTATGCTTCAAAACAGGGCAGCAGAAACACTACCCAAACAGATGGTTCTTTTTCAGTAGAGAGGTTATATTCTTAGGTTATGTGGGCTCTTCAACTACACCAACCAGCAAATCAGCACAATATTTAACTTGGGGCTGAGAGAGTCCCAATTTTTAGCAATCTTTTAGTTAAAACTGGTAAAGTCAAATGAACAGAAAACTTCCTTTAGACTATGAACAGCACTGGGGCTCTGATCTTTAGTGACCAGGCCCCAGCAAATAGGGCAGATGCAGGGGTTTCAAGTGTTGGTACGGATAACTTCCCACAGGGCGTGCTTCAAGGTGACTTACCTCCCAAACTAGAGGGGAAATTTGGCAGCACCTATTCCGGACATGCCAAACACAAATGTGTAAAGCTCATTAATCTGAACTAACAGGTGACTAATATTTCCAACACATTTTGGGTGAGCTGTCGTGGCACAGACTGAGTAATCCCCTTAGCGTGACAGAGTCCTGGCTGGGATTCCTGCCCAGCATTGTGGACCTGGACCAGAAGTTTGTCCTGCCCTACAGTGGCCTTTCTCTGCTTCCTTGTTAATTTTCCTGGGCTACGACACAAAGCTGTGAGGATCACATCATAAAGAACACTCAAGAGTTATCCATACGCTATCCTTAGGAAGATGCACCATCTTTTTCAGGGGCACAGCAGCAACACAAACTCCAGTGGCAGCCATAATAATATTTCAAAGGTGATGATATAACAGTGATACCCATTTCTACCCATGCCTACAATCTTCCACAATTAATACTAGATCCACCGTTTGGATTGAGATGTTTATCCACATAAAAATGATGCCTCAAAAAGTAATCTGTCAACATGAAAATTTCATTGAAGCCTGTAAGAAGAGGTAAAATTCCTTCTCCTCTACGCATATTTTTTTAGCTGACACGGGCACACATACATGACAGACCCAATAAGGGTTCAGTTCTCACAAATGCATGAAACAGTTTTTTACTTTCTTCCTACTTCCAACATGCATTTTCTTATCCTGGCAGGAATGCCCATCAAACCCTGGTGAAGGGAGCAGTTTAATTAAACAAAAAACAACAACAAAAAATACTCTTAATACATTAACCCAAATGCAGACAATTCAATGCACTCTGTTTTGCATTACACTTGAGTGGCTGGATTCAGTGTCTGCCCAGGTCTCACAGAGCTCCATTGCCTTGCAGGCATAACTTGGTAGGTGCATGAACTTTTAATAAGATATTATGTCATATTAATAAAGGGAATTGGTGGGGTTTTATTATAATTGGCATAGCAGTTCTTATAAAGTTTCATTGTCAGTAGTCCTTTACCCTAGCAATTAAGGAAATCTTAAATATCAAATTAGCTATCTACATAACTTCTCCAGAATTAATCCTCTGTATTACAGACAAAACAATTGGTAGTTAAACAAGTGTGAAATAACTACAACATAACGAGTAGCTTCAAGCTACTTATTTCTTAAATGTCAGTGAACAAAGGTGAATGTTTTTCAACTGACTCATGCAAGTAATCTCACTGGAGATGAAAGCTCTTTAAACATCATTTTTTTATTAGATCACTTCTTTCATGGGTTTACTTGATGAATATCATTGATTTGAAGTTTTTGGTAACTAGCCCGGTCAAGAACAGTGCTCCATTCATTACTACCTCTTACTCAACAAGAGCTATTTTTAGTATAAAAAGCCTAGATTAAAATAAATTAATAAATAAATAAATATTTGCTCTGAAAGGGTAGTGTTTATCCCATAAAGTATCAAAGTAGAATAAATAGATATTACAACAGTTTAATGCTACAAGTGCTAATTCTAAATTCAGATCAAAGTAGGATGCCAGTTATGGGATTAAATTACAGGAGTGAAACAATAAAAATACAACATTATCACAGGAAAAACAAAGTACTTGTTATTGCAACTCAAATGTGTCTTTGATTAATGTAGAGAAGCTCCACAGTTCCAAACCCTTGATTTTGTAAAATTTACAGAGCAGGAACAAACCCTTATTTGTGACACTGAAAGATCAGGCAGAACTTCCAGGAGCAACAAATTATTTCCCTGCTTGCAGCTCAGGCCAGATGTGACACCAAAGGTGGGAGATGTCTGCCTGAGACCAGCAAATGTACAAGAGAAAAATAAATGCTGAACTGATTTGGATTTGGCCAGGTTAAATGGGGCTCTGAGCACCCTGGTCTAGCGGAAGGTGTCCTTGTGGGAATTGGAACTAGATGCTCTTTAGGGTCCCTTGTGACAAAAACCATTCTAAGGTTCCAATCCATAAAAACCTTTGGTTAATTACCTGTCTTCACAGCAGCCAAACACTGAGCTCTTTTTTTGGCCTGTGCTCTTTTGGTGTGAGCAGGACAGTCCCACAGTGGTCACTGCAGGCCCCGAGCAGCAGAGTTATGAATGCAGCACACAAAGGGATAACAGCTAATGCACATAATCCCTGGGTAACAGGATCGGCCCAGGAAAGGAGACCTTTCTACTCTGCCTGTAAGGAACCGCAGGGTTGCCCTGCGCCGTGCGCTTACCAAAGAGATGCCAGGGAAGTTTTCCTAAGAAAAGAACCCTGGTTCTTAAAAAATTGCACTGCTTCAGCAGTAAACTCACAATGAAAAGAGAATTCTCATTTGCATCAGCTTTAAACATCCATGTTCTGGCACTACAAAGCCTATGGCCGATAAAGTACTCTTTCTCCTTAGCAATAATTGTAGTGAAAATGCAAAGATCTGGCCAGATATTTACTTCTGAAATACTTCTCTATTACCATGGAGAATTAGGAATATCCACCACTGCACTGGAACAAAATGAAGATAAAGGAGTTTGAATGCTACTATTATTGTTAGGATTTCTTTCTTCTTTTTTTAAAGGCTCTGTGGATTTCAAAGGGGTAAGAATTAATCACAGAAATAAATCAAATACTGCTGCCAGTAACAGAGCAGGAAGAAGTGTTAAACAAAAACAATAAATACAAATGATTACTCACTCAAACAAACACACACATAGATAATTAGCATTTGGAAATTAACAGTGGAATGTAAATCCCATGGGTGCCACCAATGACAGAGAGAATTAGAATACAATTTCAAGGAAAAAGTACAGTACCTGTCTTCTACAGTAAAGGTACTTAAATGGATCACAGGCTCTACCTCTTTCCCTGGGGAAATCCCATTTTCTTGCCCTGACCTCCTCTCCCCAGCTCTCCTACAGGAGGGTCTCTACACTCTGCAAGAGGACCTGAGTGTTTATCTGCTCTGCTGCCAGAGCTCTCAACCAGGAGCCCTCCATGCCTGGGGAAAATCCCTTTGCAATCAGCCAAGTGCTCATCCTCAATGACCACTGCAGCTGTGGACAACCCTGACTTGTCCTGGAGCCCTGGGATGCAGCTCCATTCCTTCATTCCACTCATTCCTGGAATCCATTATCCAACCAGGCAGGTCTGTAATGAGAGATGTAACGTTGCACCACTAACTAAATCTTTAACTTTTTTATTTTTTGGCCAGTTTGTTGGAAGGCACAGGTAAAACCCAAACAATGCAACATTTCTGGCTTGAAAAGAATAGCTACTAAACACAGAAGTTATGTTGTTTAAAAATTAAAATCATGAGTTTCTGCTAAGTAAAGAAAAATGTTAAGTTTAACTATGAAAAAAGACATAAGGAAAGATAACAGAATTTTATAGACTAAACAAGAACAGATGAAGGCTCAGTACAGAGAAAATTCTAAAGAAAATGGGTTATTCTGTGGCTCCAGTTACGTCAAGGATACAATATGGTGGCCCTTCTCATTGAGGGCAAGGTCCAGCCATACAGAGGTATCCCTTCCCACCCCAAAACAGGCACACAAGAAAGGAACGAAGCCCTAGGAGGCTGTCCAGATGCTCCAAACCTGTGGAATGCTTTTATACCAATGTCCAGTGCAGGCCATTTTCAGAAAATAGAGCCACTGTCATCATAAAAATTAATGCAAACCAGCCTGGAGGAGAATTTACATTCCTCAAAAGACAGTAAATCCTCAAGAGAATAGACCACCAGACAATCTCATCAGTGTGTCACCATCCCACCAATGTTTTCAAAATCCAGGGGAGCCAGACAAAACCTATCAGCCTGTAACACAAACAATCCCTCAGAAGTATATGTTAGGCTCAGACTTGAAGCTATAAATCTTTCTGACAAGATATTCACACACTGTAAGAGACCTAATTCCATGCTCTGTCATGATAAAACTCAACTTCAAATGCTTAGGTGTACACAAGCTGGCAATTGGGAAACTATCACTGGCTAAGCTTAGTATCTTAGAGGGAAAATGACTTTTAGGTGGCTTATTAGATGAGAACGTTGAGCTGGAAGCTACTGACAGGCATTGACTGTGTAAACCTACAACAGCATATTTATAAAGTAGTTCAACATAGGATATATCTCTCAAAACATATAAATTAAAGTCATCCCATTGAAGCTAGCCTGGTGTAACTTTCACCTAAATCTATACAGAACATCTGTTAAATGGATTCAAGACTGCCACTACATTACATAAACTTCTGTACTTGTAAAGCTGTGGTGAATCACACAGCTATATCCTACTATTCTCCTTCACATGACTGGGGTGGGGGGAGGAAAGAAAAAAATCACAGCAATTTACAAAGTTCTATCAGCTAACATATGGACAACTCTTCCAGCAAAGGAGTGAAGTTTCCCAAAAATAACTTCTCTCAAGACCCCAGGTTTAAAAGCAGAGAATTGCAACTGATGGTATTGAACAGGAGAGAAAACTGAGGTGCCCCACACACCTCTTTATTTCCAAAACCCTGGATATTGTGTAGGATCCATTCAGGAGGTACATAACTACATTCCTCAGCAAGATGCAATCACTGCTAGTGGTAACCAACAACATGGAATTCCAAGTGGAATATGATAACCATCATCAGTTGTGTTGGACAAGGTACAGTTCCCTTGCTTATAGGAAAAAGTTCTCATCTGCCCAGATACCAAAAAAAATCTCACATTGGAAAGGGCACGTCTTGAGCCTTGTTACTTTTCACCAAGCACTTAGAAATGCCAAGCCAGAGCAACGTCATTTGGCTTAGAATTGGCAAAAACTTATCAAATCCCTGGTTTGAAATTCCAGCAGAGCAAAATACAAGAAATGTTGGTAAATCGTTCAATGGAGGTGTTACTTAACCTAAAATTCACCGATTGTGATAGCTTTTCTCTCCCAAAACCATCAAATGACCTGGAGCACACACGATTATATTAAGATCTTGATAGCTATCACATGGAAATTAATGTTTCTGGCTACATTTAGTATATTGTGAAATATTTGCCTGTGTTTTTATTGTGCACAACAACAACAACTCCAACTGTGTCTCTTCTACATTCTTTTGTAACCATTTTATATGCTCAGTGGGGGGACAGAAAAAGAATTTAGTTAATCATTAAGCTTTTTCTTTCTAAAAGCGAGCCATGCTGACTGTCCCAATTAATCAATGTCTCTGGAAGTGGCAAAGGAAATTTAACGCACTGTTCCTGTTTCAGAATCCTTTATTCAAAACATCAGCCTTCTGGTTTTTAAATGAAGAAATACAGCACCAGATATGTGCTATAATCATAATAAAATTGATTTTGGAGTGGCGGTAAAAGTTATATTTCACCCCACTAAAAGCAATTCTTTCATTCCAAAAAAACTTTCTGAAATTAAAATTAAAAAAAAAAACTATGAGTAAACTGAATTTCTTATGAGGAGATTGTCACTTAAACATGCTTAAGTATTTATGAACAATTCAATTTCACACAGTCTATTTCATACCCTTCCATCTGCAGGTGAAGTTGGAGCCTCAGAAAGGAGGGCCTGTCACCACCAACCTGCTCTCAAGCATTCCTGAAGGATTTGCTGGCTGCTATTCCCAGTATAAACAGAAACCTGCATCAACTATAGCATCTACTACTGAAATTTAACCAAATCCCAAATATAGAGGCTTGCTTTAAGCAAGGCATGCAGATCCCAGCATGGACATCAAGTACCTACCCACATAAGTCAGACACAACAGCCAATTTTTGTCTTTCTAAAACTATGTCACAACAGAAAGCCTCTAAATTAATACTCAATTATTTTTAACTATACAAGCAGTGTGTTTGTTTACAAATTACATTCTAGAGTTTGACTTCTCAACCCAGGCTCCCACAAAACTGCTCCCCATTAAGCTGCCCTGTAGCCCACTTCACAGCAAAATTCTTCTCAAGTTCTTTTCCTTGGAGTAGTGTGCTAACACCATTGTCTTCTATTCCTTTTTACAGAGTTCCAGCCATGTAAAGTGCCTAATTATAGACTCCAGAACGTCTAGATTTCCTTATTTCCTTGGCAAGGGCCAAGCTTTTTGTTAGATGTTTAGTGTTTACCCCGTGTCACTTTCAATACAGATTTTAATTTACACAAATAGAAGGTCCTTCTCATGTACTTGGGGCCTTATTTTCTGCTTGGTTATACCAATGTAAATTAAGAGCAATTTAACTAAATAAAATAGAGTTACAGTGAAGGAAAATTAGCATAACTCAAAAGTCAGTCCACTGTTTAGTAATAATTTCTTTCATATACTCCAGATTCTCATGCTCATACATCCTTTAGAGAGCCAAAGCTGTAATAACAATGTTATATTTTCACACAAAAAAAGTAGCATTTTCTTACACAAAGGGGCTTTTTGTTTTTTTTTTTAAGAAAAGGGAATGTAGCTGGGCTGCATTTATTTTTCTATTTGTATAGTGGTAGCCACAATTAATAATCATAATATTATGGTATACTTTTAGAAGAGACTGTTTTGCATATGTGAGACCTCATGGCATCAGAAAAGCACATTCACTTTTATGGCACTACATCTCAGAATGAAAAACTGTCTCACTCCATCAGTTTTGAGCAGCTTTACTGTTGTAAATGGTATTTCCATGGGTGTTTTAAAAACAAATACATGTGGGATGGTCAAGGAAGAACAAAAAGAGTATCTAGATGACAACAGACTAAAACAGCCCTGATTTGGATGAAGCAGAGTTACACCATTAGGTTTTTAATATCTTTGTTTCTATGAAAAACAACTGTGATAGTTCAACTTAATGACTTCAAATTGAAAAAAGATATTCAAAATTAAATTTATTTGCACTAGTGTGAAGTCTCATGTGCCATTTTTTTCCCATTCTCACCAGGAAGAACATCTTGCAGATTTCCAGCTACACTACTGCCATTATTTACAAGACAAGAATCTCAGGGCCCTCTGAAGAAATTGCCTCTTTAAGATTTTGCTTTAAATAAATGGAGGGAAAAAAGGTCTTGCTTCTACTCCCTTCTCCTCAGCCTTGCCCTGATGGATGGTGCTGCTCATAGGTGGAACAGCTCTGACAGACTTGGAACAGCCACCACATCTGGTGGCAGTGATTTATTTCTGCAAGCAGCTTTAAAGTTCAGACGTGACATTTCCAGATAGCGGTGACCAGTTAATTTCTAGAACAATAAATAACAAATGCTAAGAACTAGGATTTGCTCAGATTAAGAGCCTGTGGGACTTGCTCTTCCTTAACACATTCCTGTCCTGGGGTGGCCTGGCTTCCTCCTCCAAGCAAACCGGAGGCAGAGCTGAGCACCACCTTCTTAGAGGACAGGACCCTATTTGTGCATGTGTGTCTTCTGTATATACACATATGTACCTGATGTTTATACAAAGACGTCATAAAGCATGGCAATAAATAAATAATCACAGTGATAATCACCTGGGGATCCAGGAGACATGAAGGGGCCATGTAAGAGGAAAGCTGGTTATGAGCAGAGGCAGCCACGTGCTTCCAAGGCTTCTGAGTCCAATTTTTAGGAGCTACTTTCAGCAGTGGATGGGGATTTTTCTATTAGCAGATAAGAACTGAAGGTTGGACAGCATGACATAAATCCCTGAAGATCCATTATTGTTCATTTGTTACAGAAACCTAAAAGGAGGGCTTAGCTCCAGCCTTTGGCTTCCTACCGAGAAGGAGTATTGAATTTACACAACTCCTTTCCTACGCTGTAAAATGTTTCAAAATAAACATATTATACAATGCAGTTGTCTTCCTCCCCTCTTACCCGTCCCTCACACACAAACTCAAAACAGTGCTGAGGAGAAAGAAAAAAAAAAACCAACACAATAAGAGACACCTTTATCAGCTTCAGCCATCTGTGTTCCTCTAGTCTGATCCAAGCATTTTGGCAGGCATGTGTGCAGCTTGCTCCTACCCCATATCATCCTGCCCTGCAAGAAAAGGTCCCCTCCCTCTTCCTCCCTCCTCTGCTGATGCGGGTCAGGCACCATTCTGAGTCTGTTGATTCCAGGACTTGAAATAACAAGGTACTGGTGCATTTGTTTAATTAATTACGATCTCAACACAATCACTTAACCTCATTCTGAGGAACTGCAACCCCACTTGGTAGCTTGGCCCAAAAAACAAGCAGATGTCAAAAAACCCACACAACTTTCAGTGCTGACCATAGGAAATATCTGGAGTTTAGACATTTATAGGTAAAAAAATAAAATAAAGCAGGGCTAATTCCTCAAAAGTTTGAAGTGCACGAGTTAAGGGCACTGCTAAAGAAAGAAAACAGTGGTAAGAAAATTACCACCATAAGCCAGTTTCCAGACAATCTGACATTACCAGGGTCAAAATTCTGGATTTTCATTAATTTGTTCACTGAAATCATAAAGGTTCAAATTCTTTCCTCAAAGCAAGAGGGCATAAAAGCTTTATAAGGCAACTTTCAAAGGGAATAGAATCATTCTAAGGAAAAAAAAAGTCATTTAAATACACTCAGAAATGCAGGTCTCAAAAGAGTAAGAGTACAATAAACTACTGAGTTCGCCTTCTGTTTCTTAACAGCCTTGTAATAGCAACATGCCTTTAATATTTCAGGAAGCATGACATTTTGATGGATTAAAAAGAAATGCTGTATTTCAAAGAATAAAGAATGAAAATGGGGAAAACACCAAGAACCCTGAAGTGTAATACTATAAAAGAAAACCCCTATGGAAAAGTCAAGCTTTAAACACATATACTACAGATGTGCAGCACAGCTTTGGCATCTTATTTATTCCTCTGAACTATTTCAGGAGAATTCTCCTTATTTATCAAAAATGATCCAGAAAGGAGTTGACATGAAAAGCACTCAGCTCAGCTCTCTCTCCAGCTCTCCAAGGAACAATTTATCTCCTAGTACACTCCAAGGGAAACAGAATTACGTATTTCCCCACACACAGTGCCCGTGGCAAACATACCCCTCCAGCTTAAAGTGTGTTTTTTCTGTCTTAATAAACATACATGTCCTGTGATGTGAACTTGGTATTTTTTCTCTCCCCAGATGCTTCAAGATGCTGCACATCAAATTCTTGTTTAGAAAGCCAATTAGCATGGCTCTGTGTATTTCAGCGCTATCTAGTGTTGGATGCTACTTAAATTAATTTGGTGCAAGTAGGATATAAATTCTACTCATAGCTTAGGAAGAGGACTACACATCTGGGTAGATGAAACATCATATACATGTTCTTGGAACTAACAGTCTTCTGGATTATATTGCAGCTACCAAAAATAAAATGTTGGCCTTAAAACCCAAAGAGGACTAGGTATGAAGCACGTGTTTAAAACCTTAAATTAGTGTTTTTCTCATTTAAATTTTAGACAAAAAAACACCTTGGAAAGGCTTCAGAAGCATTAAAATTTAAACAAACTATCTCCAAAGAAATCCTTGAGGAAAAAACTTCAAATTATTTTATAACCAAAACTAACACTCATTAGCAAAACTCATTGGGTTGAAAGTTGTCTTTTGTTATTTTTTTGCTTCAATAGTAGATGATAAAATTGCATCCGCAGCAGTATCAGAGCAGAGTTATGACCCAGAGCAGCTCCACATGTGACACCTGGCAGAAAGCCCCAGGCAGGATTGCAGACCCTGCTCCCAAAGGCAGGACATGCACATGGGCACTGCTGGTCCAGCTCTGCTCTCCTGGAGAGAGCACAGCAATGAGCCATCATGCTCCATCTGGTGATGGAGACCTCCAAAAGGGGCTGCTGTCCTAACCCAGCTCATAAATCCCTTCTTTGATCCCATCAGTGACAGAGACAGTCATGCTCTGTACTCTTAAGATGCCCCATAAAAGAGAGATCCAACTAACAGCCTGGAAAGGAGTCAAAAGTAACTTGTAAAACACAGTGTCTCCAGCTCGTCAGTGTTATCAGTGCCATTCATACAGAATTTAATAGGAATGGATGACATGAGAGCTGGAGCACCTCTTCTGCCAAGACAGGCTGACAGAGCTGGGGTTGTTCAGCCTGGAGAAGATTCAAGGGGGACTTCAGAGCACCTTCCAGTGCCTAAAGGGGCTATGAGAGAGCTGGAGAGGGACTATTTACAAGGATCAATGAATGGCACATCACAAACCTATTCCCATTTGTTTCACTTAAAGATCTGTGAGAAAAACCCTGTCTTCATGTTTCAGCTCTATTAGAGAATCCAAATCAGCTTCACAGGGCTCTTAGGAGTCATATTCCCTCACATGGCCACTGCAGGGAACACAAACTTGGCCATGGGATGATGCCACCTTCGGGACAGCGTGGAGAGGGCGGGAAGGTGATGAAGTGCAAGAAGATGCTCTTCTCCAAAAGGAACCCCCAAAGCTCCTTCCACCTGTCTGAGCCTCAGAGCTGCTGAATGCCTTTTTGTCTGTAGGTCTGGATGGCTGCATTAATTGCAGCAGAACCCTTACACACCTTGTTAAGATCAAGATCACTTACTAAGACTGTCAATACAAGCCACAGCCTACCTACTCGCAGCATGCATGTGTGACGGCTGCAGGACATGAAATGCTGAGGCAAACTCTTGTTTTCTTTACTTTTTGCCTAGCTGTTGGCACATAAATTACCACTTCATAACAAGCCCTTTGAAATTCTTTTGCATTAACCAATGCAACTCGATGTATTTTTACAGTGCGATCATGGCTATCAGTTTCCATCTGTTCTACTGTCCTTTTGGAATGTTTTCGCTGTGAGGAAGTAAACAAAAATAGATCACTGTAAAAACAAACCTGCCTGACAGTCTAGACTGAGGGTCTAATTAAAAATAAGATTTATTAGAATAGAGAGAAACGTCGCAGTAAAACAAAGACACAGTTTCTCTAATGTATCTGGTATTATTCTTGGCAAAGCAGAGCCAGGCTATAAATTCACTGAAACAAATCAGTATGGCACCGATGCACCATTCTGATCTAGCATCACTTTTCCATACTTGGGGAACGTGTGAGGAAAACTCTTTGTTTCACTTCAATTTTAGGCACCATAAATTCCTTTTTTAATTGGAACACGAGTGTGCTAGGGCTTGTCTCCACACAAGATCTTGCACAGAGTAAGAAACCTAACTGAGTTAACAGTAATGCTACTCCCTAGTCTAAACACAGTTAAAACAAACTGTACCAGCAGAACTATGTCATGCCAAGGGCTTGCTTTGATAGAAATTAAATGGACACCTTGCTCCCGGAGGGGCAGGAAGTGACAATTCAAACTTGAAAAGACTCAGAACATGGAAACTTCTGCCAGTCAAAAGGGAATGAGCATCCTTTGGTGAGGTGTAGTCTCGGAGAAACTGCACAAGGAACAGGACCAGACAACAGCAAAGATCTCAGACACTACCACCAACACAGTCTTGCCCCAGTAAAGATACAGGTGAGGGCTGGGGACACCAAGAGGGCAAGCAGGCTTTGGTGACCAACTTCTGGAGCAAATGGGCAGCCACTCATGGCTTCACCTAACACATGGAAAGAACCCTGCACTCCCTCAGCCCTGGGGATATCATTTTACATGGAAAAGGACTCACTCATTAACATCAATAGGACCCAAGAACCATTTGGAGATTTGTATGAAGAATTTAACACTTAGCAAAAATAAGCACATGAAAATTTTGCCCTGTTTTTCTGGCTATTGTTTCTAGTGTTTGCACTAGAGACACATGAAAAATAATATTTTCCGTAATAAAGAATGTTGTTTTCAGAAGTCTAGCGATTTTTAAGATAAAAATTATTAGGTGACCTCACATGCAAAAATGCCCAAAGGCTGCTAAAATAGCAAAGAAATGAGAAATTCTAGATATTAAGAACATGTAGCAAGGCAGAATCATTAAAGAAATTAGAGAGGAGGAAGAAAGGGCCAACTTTGAACCAAAACATACAAATTGGTTTTGAATAGTTTTCCACATAAGGAACATTCATCTCCCACTCTAGTTCAAGGACAGCTCAGAGATTCTTTTTCAGATCGTGCAAATGACAGCAGTAACTTAAATAATTACACATTTCTTAGAATCAGCAATATCAGCTTTAGGAAGAAAAAAAAGTGTCTTTGGAGCTGGGACAAGGCAGCAGATTTTCATTGTTTACTCCAAGGTTTCATAAGCAGTTTCCTTTGTCAGGCAACAATTGATGTGCCATGTATCATTAAAGAATGAACCGATTTATAAATAGCATGAATACAAGGAGAACCCCATTGTTCTTATTTGCACTGGTAAATACGAGACACGCCAGATAAGACTTCTCTGAAGTGGGTTTCAAATTCCCTTACTAAATTTAAAGCCTTCCATTAGCCAGCTTGGCTGGAGAAATAGCATCTCCAGTGTCTGGCCCCACCAGGCCACTCCTTTTCCTCTCTCAATGGGATGAGTGACATCTCACCCCTGAAGCAGTACCCAGCCCGAGTGGGGCAGCACAAGGGATGCAGGAGGACACAGCCTGGGCTGAGACAAAAAGCTCTACATCAGATATTTACCTCATGCAATCCTGGGTTTATGGCCACGGCTGCAGCTCCTACTGACTCAGGGCCATTCCTTCTGCCTTTCTTCATTAATTTCCAGACCTTTGCTAAACATTGTCTGAAATCCCCACATCTTGCCCGAAAAAAGAACAAACACTTCCCCAGCTTAGAAGCCCAAGATTCCCAACAGTGTCAGTCATGACGTACTCATAAGATGAAGCTACAAATGCACAAGGGCAGGAGAAAACCCAGTGTCTCACTTCTCCTTGTCTGCAGATGAAGACAATCCCTCTTTTGAGAGGACATTAACATTCCCAGGTAAAAAAGCACTAACAGGACCACTGATGTGCCTCTCCAAGTGTTTCCATTTTTAAATCAATAAAAACCCTTTCATTTGAAGTTTATACACTTTCCTCATTTACACCCTTCTCCTCCCTTCCTTGGGAACTATGAACCTATTTAAAGCATATGAAGGAGGTTCAACTGAACGAGGAGTTCACCTCCCAAGGTGTTGCCCCCTCTCAGTTGGCATAGATGATACATCCATCACTATAAATGATATATATAGGGACTACTGGTTCCTGCAAGCCCATAGCTCCCTTCAAGAAAGCCACCCACTGAAGGGTTAAACATTCAAACTGGAGATCCTGTCTAATTCCTCTTAATCCCTGGTAACACAGCACAGAAGATGAGGTATTGTCCCTGGGTTCCTATTATTGCTGCCAGATACAAACCGGGGTGCAACACACGGCCACCTGAAATATCCCACAGCACACAGCCATTGTTTGGGGAGGCAGGGCTGAGGGGAGTCATGTGGTGTGCAAGCAATGCCAGTAGGCATTAGTCATTCTATATTAAAAATAAAATCATGGTGGTGAAACCCTCAGCCCTGCCCGAAAGGTTAAAAGAGAATTTATGTTGGAAAGCCAAGACAAAGGAGTTTAGCAATTGCTGAGGGGTTTTTCCTAGCAGAAACATTTAAAAAGGTATAGAATGGCAAACTGAAGGGACCTTTAGGACATCTACATTATTCTTTTTTACACAAGATCAACAGTGATGATTGTATTAACCTAATGATTATTACAACAGGGGAAAAGCTAAGACTGATCACAAAACATTCACATTATCATCTCATTTGCCACTGTAGATCACAAATAGGATAAAAATCAAAAATAAAATTAAAAAGCAAGCTTTCAAATTCAACAACTACCATCCAAAATTTCACCATCTAGCTGTAAAATACACTGGAACAAGCACTTGAGTTTTCTTTACAAATCTCAAATATTTGGTATTTGAAGAAAGCTTTACCTCACTACTTGCACTTTTCTGATACACACCCCACCACCACCACTTTTCTCTCCATATAGTAATAACAAACACAGAAACATACACAAGGCTAAAAAAATAAGCCACAAATTTGAAACAAACATCTTTGTTCCCTGAACTCTTCTTGTTACCTTACTGAAAATAACAGAACCCTTCAGTTTCAAGGCATGTCGGCTGCTTAGGGTTCAGCAAGGATTCCCCACAGTCCTACCATTGCAAAACCAAACCACTGCCCTTGGACACTGTCCACAAAGCACCTACATACAGCCCTGGGAGCTGTGCAGTCAGTGGGTCTTTAGTCTGATTCCACAGGGCAATCCACAGGGCAAACCCCAGGGACAGATAAGAAATATTGAAAAGATACTTTCTTTTTCAGTTAGGGCACAAGGTCAATCTTTTCCATATATTTGATACTATTTTAAAAGATAAATAAAATTAATTAATGACAGAATTTAGGGGGGCAAAAGAAAACCACACCACTTCCCAAGGACAAGGATCAATTCACTTCTAGAGCAAGTGGTTTCATGCAAGCCTGCTCTTCTTTTATACTGCCTGCTGGCAAGACAAAGCCAAGTCACTGTTTTGAAACTGCAAATATCTCTATTTCGCACCAGGTATCATTCACCCAAACCCATTGCTGGAGTCTGTATTAGACAAAAGATCTATTAACTTCTTTACTCCCGCTGCTCTCCTCGCCAGTCTCAGACAGCACGCTTAGCACTGGGCAGCTCCTCATGCTCACTGGTTCACTCACATGCCACGGTGCAATTAATATGATTTCTGGCATCAGGGCAGAGAGCATAGCAGGCAATGAAGAATAATCATGTAGACATTGTTACGAATATCCTATTACCGTTTTTCCCTTTTCTTTAACCATGCCAGGACACAAACCTCAACACACTCTTCGTAAGAGAAGGAAGAAAGAAAATACACAATATTCACTTTTTTTTCCCCACCCCCCAAAAAAAATCCAAACCAAAACCAACAAACAAACAAAATCAAATAGAAAAAAATATTTATAAACGTGTGGAAAAAAAGCTGTGCTGTTTATTCATCACCCACTGACAGTCAGCTTGCACACAGAATGTCACTGTAGTAGTTCTTGTGTTGGACAGCAAAAGCCTTCCAGAGAAATCCCACCAGTTAAGAGGAAGACTGCATATGGTTATGTTTTTGAAAGTTGAAAGCTGATTATAATTTATAATACATTCATAAAGAAGCACAGTAAGCTAATTACATTTGGGAGATGACACATTTTAGAGGCTATAAAGATACAACAGTAATAGGAAATTCTAACTCCCAATTATGTCTCTCAATGCTCTTTACAGAATAAAACATTTGCTTGTGATTTCAGAAGTGGTTTGCATTCAACAATGTAAAAATTGTTTTAAGTTTCGATGGCTGTTCTTTTCCCTGCTCAGCAAATACTCATGTTAAATGCTTTTACAACGTGTAAGAATATTGCAGCCATAGGGCTGTGTTGGGGAAGGTGAAGCAAGAAAGCCTTATAAATAGGACTGTTTTGATTTTGAGAATATGAAACCTATAAGTGAAATAGAGTTGAAAGCAAGTGTCGATGTCTAAGATGCCAAGCTTTACTTACTGAACAAAAGGAAAACAATAGTATGGCCAGCTGAAGGTAATCCCTTTTTGATGAAACAATGCCCTTCTCCTTACCAAGAGTCCAAGGGTCAGAGCAGGCCCTACTACCTTGGCAGGAGGAGTCCAAAGAGTAGTTTTTAAGTTTAAAATATAACACAGTATGGTAATGTAGTGATTCTTGTAGGCTGCATGTAAATGCTATAGGATTTGTATCTTGTACTAGATTGGTTGGTGTAAATTAGAATATTCAGTATAGAAGAAGTAATGTATTGTAACAAGAACTTCTCTCTCTTTTTTCTCTCTTTTTCTTCCTCTTCTTCTTCGCTCTCCCTCTCTCAGACCTGCTCTGAGCTGCAGCTGGCAGCTCGTAGCAGGGCCCCTTCACCCTCGTCCTATGCAAAAAAACTGCATGCTCCAAAACCAGCCTCGACTCCAGAGATCTCTCATCTCTGTTCGTCCCATCACCATCACCATCCCATCCGACATCATTCCAACAGGCTGGCTCTCCTATGAATCCTTCCCCAGTCAAGAAACTCTCTGCTCAAACTCAAGAGTTGAACAGTCATGACTCAAATGCCCAATGACAAAGGTCTTACCCTCAAAACAACTGTCCATCAAGACAAAATATGACATAACAATAAGGAAAAAATTATAAAGGGCTATCTTTTACAAATTACTAGCAGGGTACAAAGACCTGCACAACAGGAATATTCTCATAAAAATAGCATGAATTATTTACACCAGCAGCACTACTAAAGCAGGTCATTGTCCAATACACTACTGACGGTCAAAACATGACCATCAGCAGCGCACTGCACACACACCAGAACAGGATCACATCTGTGAGATGGAACAGTGCTCGGATTTCCTGACAATTACTTCAGAGAGAATCTGTCACTGCCAGTATAGGAGAGCAAGGTTACCCATCTGCACAAATCATACTCAACCTGCAGAAGAAACAACAAAAGCAGCTATGATAAGAAAAAAATCTACAGCTGTCAAGTAAGAATTGGAAATACCACTTTTGTTAAAATCAAACAAACACCTCCTTCCCCCTCCCCCCCAAACCTGCAAACCACCACAGTATCAAAACTAAGACTTAATTCCCAGGAGGAGGTGTGGCTGGGGGATCTGTAGGGCTGTGCAGCACTGAGGGAGTATGTTAAGCCAGAGAGGGAAATGGCTGAACCAGTACACACTACCATCATCCTCTGCTGGCTGACCCACTCAGCAGTGCCAGCCCCAAATTTCCAGGAATGGCAGGTCAAAGGCTTATGGTGAAGTGCAGAAGGCAGCTCCAGGAGATGCTGTAACTTAAAGCAAACACAAGACTCCTTTTCACATCTGGCTTCTCAGTATTACCGCAGAAGACAGCAGGAATGGTGTCAATGACCAGCTGTTACTGAAGACAGAGCAAATAAAATACTTGTACTTCACAGATGACATTCCAAACCTGGTTTCTACCCTTTGCTTTTCAAGCTTGTCAGGCAAAAAACCTTTAACGACCCTTCAGTCAAGGCAAATGGCTTCATGATACGGAAGTTTCCAACTAAAATGTTACACTTTTACCACCTGTCAGATCCAAGAACAGAAAAAACCCAAACATTTTCATACTCATCAGTGAGTTAGGTAAAAAAGTAACCTAAATGGGAGGTGTGTGAGGAGACCTGTCATCCCAGGGACTTAGCCAGGCAGGGATGGCAAGAACTTCCACGACTGGAGACACTATATGAGCTGGTCAGAGCCAATTCTCATGTTCAACACTGACACCACAACTTCAATGAGAAACCAATCATAATCCTGGAATTACACAGGAGTAAAAAACCAAGGAAATAATCACTGAATAAACCTTTACCTCTGCTCGTTGTGTGCGGGGCAGAACAGATGACTTTTCAATGGCGTAAACATCCACCAGGTAGAGCCGTGCTCCTTGCTCCCTGTCCAGAATGGCAGCGGTCTGGATGACCCCAGTGTGGCGCCCGATAGTGAAGAGGCGCCCGAGGCTCTTGTCATCGCACCGAACAGACACGATGTAATATTCCACCTGTGCCTCGGAGCCCCGCGGGCTCGCCGCCTCCAGGGATATCACGTTTGTCCCGATGGGCTCACCCTCTTTCAGGATGGTGATGTATTTCGGCTGGGTGAAAACAGGCCCATCGACCCCTTGCAGAATTATAGTCATCTCAGTGGTGGATTTTCTCCTTTCGGGGCCCAGGTCGGTGGCAGAAACGATGAGATTGTAGATGAGCTGAGAAGGCACCAACGCTGAGGCTACTCTTAAATCTCCACTGTAGCGATCCACGATGAAGGTTTCGGTATCTCCATTGACTATCTCATACTCCACCTCCCCATTGGCACCCTCATCAGGATCTGCTGCGATTATTGTGGTTAGGATTGAACCGATCACAACCGAGGGGTCAGCCGCGAGGGCGTTTTGCGATACGAACACAGGTACATTGTCATTTTGATCTGTCACCAGAATGGTCACGTTCTTGAGAGCAAATCGCCTGGACTCCACAGGAACGGCCTGATCGGTGGCTTTGACTGTTAACTCAAAGAGATTGGCAAACTCCCGATCGATTTCAGCATTGGTAAATATTGTCCCTCTCACCTCATCTATACGGAAGTGATTCCCCCTTGGCATCTGCTGGATGATTGCATACGTTAGCTGCCCGTTAATATCTGCGTCTGGATCGTGAGCAGTCACAGAAATGACAGAGCTACCCACAGGAACATTCTCAACAATTGATTTAAAGATGTCTCCTGGAGGAAAATGAGGAGGGTTATCATTGAAATCCCTAACGTGTATGACCACTGACATCGTAGAGGACCGCGGGGGCCTTCCTTGGTCTTTTGCTGTTATATTTAGCTTATACAGAGACTGTGTCTCAAAGTCCAGTTTCTTGGCGAGAAAAATACTCCCGGTGTTGGGACTGATGCTAAAGGTCCCATGATTGTTTGTCCCCGTAATGCTATAGTGGAGGTCAGCGTTATCACCTATATCAGAATCAGTGGCAGTGACAGATGACACAAGTTCACCAACCCTCATATTTTCTAAGACATCCACTAGCAAGGTTGACTTAGGGAAGGAAGGGCTGTTGTCATTTTCATCCAAGACATCAATGCTCAACACGCAAGTTGAACTCAGGGAAACAGCTCCAGAGTCTACTGCTTGGATGACAAGGGAATACGATGCGGTAGTCTCATGATCTAGTCTGCCTACTAAGGTCACTTGGCCTGTGCTGCTGTCTATTGCAAACTGATTTTCTTCATTTCCCTTGATTACAGAGTAGTGAATCAACCCATTAACCCCTTCATCAACATCTGAGGCAGAAACTCTCAGCACCTGTGTCAGATTTGCTGCCAATTCTGATATAGTAGCCTGGTAAAGATCTTTCAAAAATTTGGGGGGGTTATCATTGATGTCTTTCATGTAGATCTGTACAGTTGCCTGATCCTTCAGAGGCTTTGGCAACCCATGATCTGTTGCTATTACTGTGAGACTAAATACTGCAGCCCCCCTCTGTCTCATGAGAGCTTCTCTGTCAAACTGATGAGTGCTTCTGATTTCCCCAGTTATTGTGTTCAGCTCAAAATCTGGCTGCATATGCTCAAATGAATACCCGACCTCCCCATTTGGCCCAAAGTCTTTATCTACAGCATTTATTTTACCCACATACGACCCACCTCTCTGTTCCTCTTCAAAGTAAAACACATAGTTGGTACTGTTGAACAGGGGCCTGTTATCATTTACATCCTCCAGAATCACAGTAACGTTCACAGTAGCATTGAGTGGTTCTACTGCTCTATCGGAGGCAACAACCAGTAAAACATATCTTTCCTGAAGTTCACGGTCCAGTTCACTTTTTATATACAGCTGACCATCTGGGAATATGCCAAAGGCATCCCCAGCATTTCCTTCAATTATACTGTAAGCTATTTCACCATTCACTCCTGAGTCTTTGTCAGAAGCCTGTACTTTAAAGAACCTGGAATTCACAGGCTCTGACTCCAAAATAGTAATTTCATAGGAAAGCTGGTCAAACACAGGTGGGTTATCATTTACATCATGGACAGAGACAGTTAGGATAAAGCTGGAGGACAGCTGAGGCACCCCCATATCTGAGGCCAGGATTTCAACCTGGTAAGACCCAGCATTTATATCAAGCGGCCCCGTTAAACTTATAGCACCAGTTTGTTCACTGATTGAGAACAAGCCCTTTGGGTTTTGCTTAAGGCTGTAAAGGACCATGCCATTAACACCTTCATCAGGATCAAGAGCTTTGGCCTGGAATATGGTATGCCCAGCTTTCCAGTTCTCAACAACATTTACACTTTCCACCACATGAATGAAGTGCGGGGAATTGTCATTTAGATCTTTGACAGTTATATTGACCACAGCATCGCCAGTTATCGCCCCACCTCTTGCAACCACTTTCAGCTGGTAAAATGCTTGCTCCTCCCTGTCAATAATACTAGCTGTGGTGATCTGCCCCGTCACCCTGTTGATGGCAAACACGCCCCTCTGGTCACCTGTTGTAATGAGGTAACTGATGTTGGTGTTGAGGTCCATGGTGGAAGCAAAAACAGTACCTACATGGTAACCCAGGGCAACGTTTTCAAAGACAACAAAACTGTATGTGCCCTGGCTGAAAACAGGGGGGTTGTCCTGAGTGTCCAATACAGTGATGGTGACAATGGCTTGGTTCTGCGACTGAAGATGGCCACCGTCAGTGGCCACAATCTGCAACTGGTAAGCAGTTTTCTCCTCCCTGTCGAGGGCTATTTTTGTTGTGATGACCCCTGTCTGCCCATGGACCTGAAACCTGGAGGTATCTCCAGCTGAGATGCTGTACTTGACTGTCCCGTTGGGTCCCAGATCAGGGTCTGTGGCAGACACAGTGGTCACATAGGTTCCAGCTGGCTCGTTCTCTTGGATATGAGCAAAATACTGAATGGGGTAAAACACGGGGCTATTGTCATTCACATCTAGGATGGTCACGTTAACTCGGGCTATCGAAGACAGAGGAGGAGAGCCCAAATCAGTGGCCAGGACCTGCAAGGAGAAGTGAGACTGCTCCTCCCGGTCCAGCTGTGAGATGGTGCTGAGCTTGCCTGAAACGGGGTCCAAGCGAAACATCTGGCGAGGGGTCACGGAGGAGGGGCCAACTGCTGCCAGCACTGGCTCGGCTTCCTGCAGGGAGAAGCGGACAGTCCCATTGTCCCCCAGGTCCCCATCAGTGGCACTCAGGACAAGCAGCTCAGTTCCTGATGGGGAGTTTTCAGCCAGGGACACCTGGTAACCCTCAGGTTGACCAAAGCGAGGCTTGTTGTCATTGACATCCAGAATGGTCACCACCAGCTGTGCGTAGGAGAATTTGGGCTGCACCCCCTGGTCACGGGCACTGATGTTGAGCACCACCTGAGAAGCAGTCTCCCGGTCGAGCCTGCTGGAGCCGGATGGGCCAGCAGCATGCCCGGCAGTGCCACCGTCGGGGACAGCCGTGGTGACCAGCCCGCTGTGCTCGCTGATGCGGAACCAGCCCAGCTCATTGCCTGAGACGATGCTGTACTTGAGGTTGGCGTTGAGGCCCGAGTCACGGTCCGTGGCACTGAGGCCCCGCACGTAACTGCCCAGGGGCACGTCCTCGCTGATGTTCACCCCGTACACCGACTGCCCAAATACAGGCGGGTGGTCATTGATGTCATTCACAAAGATCACCAGGCTGGCGACCGAGGAGCGGCTCACGGGTGCTGCCACCGCTCCGTCAGGGGGAAAGAAAGAAGTGGGGGAGCCTGGAGGTGGCGGTGGGGCCCCGTAGTTATCCGCCACTGCCACGGTAAGGTTATAAGCCGGGATGCGTTCCCGGTCCAGCGCGGCCGCTACCTTGATAAGGCTGAGGTTGGGTACCTTACTGCTGTGCACCTCAAAGTGCCGCTGCTCGTTTCCCGCCAGGATGGACACGGAGATGTTCCCGTTGGCCGCAGGAGAGTCAGCATCGCTCACCGTCAGCAGGGCCACCACTGTGCCAGGGGCCGCGTTCTCATCCACGGAGGCAAACCGGGAGGTGGCCGGGAAGTAGCGGAACTTCACCCGGGGTTCGTTGTCGTTGACATCAAGCAGGCGGATGAGGGCCTCGGCCCGGCCGCTCAGCGCCGGCACCCCACGGTCCATGGCCTGGACCGTCAGCGAGTACTGCTGCCGCATCTCATAGTCCAAGCGCTCACGGATGCGGATCACCCCGCTCTCAGGGTCCACCTCAAAGGGGAGGCTGCCAGCCCCGTCCCCAGCACCGCTGCCGCCATCGCCTCCTTCCAGGCGGTAGCGGATGTCAGCATTGGTGCCCTCATCAGCATCGGCCGCAGTGACCTGGAGAATGCTGGCCCCCACAGGCGCATCCTCAGGCACTCGTGCCTGGTAAAGTGTCTGGCTGAAGATAGGTGGGTTATCGTTGATATCCTGGACGGTGACGTTGACCTGAAGGTACCCGCGCCGACGGGGCTCGCCCTTGTCCTCCACCTGCACCAACAGCTGGTAGGTGGGGGTGGCCTCTCGGTCCAGCCCTCCGCGGGAAACCAGGTGCAAGAAAGCTCCCTCACCGCTGGGGTTGAGGGTGATGTTGAGGCAGAAGCGACCCTCCTCATTGCCCGCCACAATCCGATAGGAGCCATGGTCTACGCCATTGGTGCCACTGTCGGCGTCAGTGGCAGTGTCCAGGATAAGCTGGCGCCCGCTGCCCGTGTCCTCCTTGAAAGTCACCACAATGGAGGGGTCGGGGAAGACAGGCGCGTTGTCGTTGAGGTCGAGCACCAGGACGCGCACCTCGCTGGGGTAGGTGGGCTGGCTGGAGAGCACCACCAGGTCCACCACGTCGCTGGCCAGGCTCTCGCGGTCGATGGTGGCGCGGGTGTGCAGCGCGCCCGAGGTGGCGTTGATGGCGAAGAGTTCGTGGTGCTCGCTCAGGCGGTAGGTGAAGCCGGGCCGGGTGGCGATGGTGCCCACCCAAGTGCCGGGCGGCTGCTCCTCCAGCACACGGAACACCTGGCGCGGCTCCGCGGCGGCGGCGGCGCTCCCCAGCGGCGGCAGCAGCGGCAGCAGCAGCGACAGCAGCAGCGGCGGCGGCGGCCCGCGGGCGGCGAGGGGGCGGCCCATAGCGACCCGGGGGCGCAGCTCCCCGAGGGGGCGGCCCGGCGCCGCCGCTCGCCCCGCTCCCGCTGCCCTGCCCGCCGCCTCTCTCGGCACCCGCGGACGCTGCGCTCCGGACGCGGACGGGAGCGGACCCGGCGGCGCGCCGCGCTCACGGGACGCTCCGGCTCTGCCTCTGCCGCCGCTCCTCCCGCCGCCGCTCCGGGGCTGGGGGGCGGCCGGGGGCGCCGCGCCGCATCGCCGCTCAGCAGCCGCCGCCGCTACCGCCGGGGCCCCCGCGGCCCGCCGCTCCCACGCCGTGCTCGCCGCCCCGCCGGCATGCCCGGGCGCACGACGGCCGAGCCGGTCGGTGATCCGCGGCCGCCCGAACCCAACTTTGCCCGGCGCTCATGGATCCCGGCCCTCTTGACGCCCGGTCCGGCTCCCCCCACGGCCGCCCATTGGCCGCCGAGCCGCGCCGCCCCGCCCCGGCCCGCCCCCCGCACCTGAGGGGCCGCCCCGGCGGGACCGGGACGGGCGGGCGGCGAGGGGGAGCCCCCGGGTGCCCCGGGACGCTCCCGCCTGGAGCGGGGAGCGGGCCGGGAGCCTGGCGGGCTGCGCGGAGCGGGTCGGGCCGGCCCGCGCACCGGGGGACGGGGCTGCGGCGGGCGCCGCTTACTTTGGAGGCAGTTCTGGAGGGAACTTGCGGGGACCCTCCCGTTATCCCGGGAAGATGCGGCGCTGGCCGCGCCTCCCGCGGGCCGGCAGCGCCCTCTGCCGTCACCGCCCGGCGCGGCTCTCGGCAGCGGGGAGCACCGCCGGGCTGCCGGAGCATCATCCCGCGGGAACCGCGCCCTCGGTGCAACGACAGAAAGCTCCCTGCTTCCTGCATCCCAAAAAACCAGAGGGAGCTCCTTTTCCCTGCCGTGGCGCAGGCAGCAAAAGTTTTAATTTTGTATGAGTTCGTCTTTAAATACAAGCAGGGGTCGTAAAGAGAAATCTGTAGATAGCAATTAAAGTGGCAAGGTAAATCTAGCAATTAAAGTGACAAGATAAATGCAGCATAGCCGCGTAACGGATCAGCAAATTACAGAGTTTATTTATCCCTGTGAGGGAACCCGGTAGCGTATTTTCCAGCATGGAAAAGTCGAAAAAGCGAGAAAAGAAGTGGAAAAAAAAAGTAGACGAGTGTAGAAGGACGAGATGTCAAAGGCAGTTTGTTCCCCACCAGTACCCTGGATATGATTAAAGAAATGGAGATCAAATAAACATTAGCAGCAATCTTGACTGGGAGCAGTAAGGAAGAAGTGGTGGTTGCTGTTCCGTATTGTCATCTAAGACAGAGATACCCCGGGCCAGTAATTCCTGCAATCCCTGTTTCCTCTAGGGATGGATCCTCACACCCGCGACCAGCCCCGACCCTGTGGACACAGCAGTGAGCTCTGAGGGACGCTGAGGCTGGGAGCGTGGTGCCCAGCACCTCTCCCTGCGTGGCAGTGCTGTGGTCGCAGGTAAATCTCTCCTCTGGCACACCGCTGCCCTCATCCTGAATTTTTTTTTTTTTCATTTTTCAGCGTCTGCTACCGACCTGGAAAAGGGCTGCTGTGCCTCGAAGGGCTCTGCTTTTCCTAGCTGCGCTGGTTCAGTAGGAGATAAGTCATCCACAAACTGTTGTTGGTGTAAACACCTCCTCCTCTCTTGCAAGGAGCTGGGCGACAAATCAACGGGACAACTGAGAACGGATCATCCGTGCTGCCGCCCGCCTGGATGCGCAGCGCTGCCGCGCTCTGCACCAGTTCTTTGATATTTAACTCCACCTACAGGCGTGCATCGGCCCTTGCCTGCAGCCAGCAATTCGCCGGGTGTTCTCGAAAGGTGCTTTCTTTACTTCTATTACAAAAGCTCTCGGATTTTAGATGAGCCAGCAAAACCCAGCAGTGATACGCTATTCACGAAGAAATAAGATTGTATGGGCTGAAGGGGGAGGATTACCAACATAAGTTAACATCAGCCTTCACTAGAACACATCTTTGAGCATTCACATCTTAATCACTGGAGTTTTTTCCTTACTACGTGGGATTTTTCACACCTGCCAGGTAAATTTGACCTCCAAGTCCAAAACACAGCACGGAGAAACATTCTGCCCCTGAAAGGGACTTTGGTTCTTTCCCTTATTAAAAGGTCAAAATGAATCACTAGGCACGATCTTGTTCTGACATTGTTCAAGCTTTTCTGTGCCCATAGCTTGCGCTTCCCTCTGGGTTCTTCTCTTAAGTGTCAAAATGAGAAATGCTTCTGCAAAAGTGTGGAAATTCAAATATATGAAAGCAAAGCATTAGCCTTTAAATACTGTACATCAGAGGTAAGCAAAATGGGTAAAATTCTCGGCAACAAAGAATATCCAGAAAACAGGAGGATATCTAGACAACAAGTTTTAAAGCACCTGGGGTTTTTTTGCTACTCTAGAACCTCATAAGTAATGTCTGTCAATATTAGATCCCAGAATTATCATATGTGCCCCTTGCATTATATTAACAGAGAATGATACATTGCAAATTTTTGCAACATGAATAAAAAAAATATATTTGCCAATTTACAAGCCATGTAATTTAATACTTGCAATTATATCAATGATCTGATATGATAAATGTAAATATTTCAGAATTTCTTCAAAAACATAATTTGCTTAAGCCTTTTGTACCTGTACATGTAAAAATGTTTTTCTAGATGAGTCATTCACAAAAAAAAATACCCTTTAAATTCCTGATGTGTTTCAATATATCAAAATTCCATTTGTAGGATTCAGAAAGTTGCTTTTTTAAATCCAAATGTTTATAAAAAGTTATACAAAACTTTACAGACAATTTTCAGTTACAAAAATAATAACAGGCAATTTTTAAAAATCATTTTCTCGTTGCAACTGTATTTTTTTTTTTACTGTGAGCTGTTTCAAATGTAGCCAAACTTAGAAGACCAACTGTACTTTTTAAAAACTGTACTTATTTTAATGGCTAAGAAAAAGCCCATTGAAGTTGAAGCAGCTTTGGTGGGTATTAAGCAATACCTTTATAACAAACTCAGTGGAATTACTCTGGTGGTTCATCAGCATAAGTGTGGGCTGAGTTTTGACCCCTTTTAGATTAACAGAAATACATTTAGACAGAGTTAAGGCTGTGCTAAGAAGCACTCCGCCACTCATAACTTGCAGGAATGGAAATAAAGTGAAGAATAGGCCATTTTTGCACTTTTTGTCTTGCCTCCAGCTCTGTTGATAACACCTCCCAACACTTCATCAGGCTTTCACCTCCAGATATGGAAGAAGCAATCTAATCCCAACACTGTCCAGCTCACGCTCCACAGCAAAGTCTTAATAACGACCTCAGTGTCCATTGTCAACAGATCAACACATCTGGCTGTCACATTTAATGTGCTTCCAACCCTGTTTTTTGCCTAAAGTGGGCCATGATGCTGCTGAAATGTTGTGCTGGAAGGCACAGACAGTACAGAAGCAGTGGGCTGATGAATGAAGTGAAAAGCGTTATAGGGAAGAAAAAATTTCTAAGCAATTTTTTTCCTTGGATAAGTCTAATGAAAATTGAATGCATACCTATTATCTCACACAGCCCTCAGAGGTCTCAGGGTTGCAATTGAATATCACAACAGGGAGAGAATTTTATTCTGCAAAGAGAACAGGAACTGGTTATGAATTCAGCAGGTCTGGCAGGTAGGTTTCTGTGTTTTATTTTTGATGAGCTAAAGGTAGGAGCACAAGAGCTCTGTTTGATGCACCGTACTCCTGAGTGATGCAAGACTTGGCACTGGGCATTCTCATTATTCCTTGAAGGCAGCTGGAATCCTGCCCACACTTGCATCATTACAGTTTAGTCGATGATCTTAAAGGTCTTTTCCAATCTAAATCATTCTATGATCATCTACAGACCCCAACTTCGTTGAAGTCTTCATTGATATGAGACATTTCTTTCTTAAGAGGGTGCAGCATGTGTTTGATGAATGAGTAAATTTATTTTTCTTTGGTTCTCTTACTGGACTTTTTCTCTGTTGATTCCTTTTACTAACTGCATTTGAATTGTTAACACCACTTTATATTTCAGTTAGGGACAGATAGAGTGGAAAACACCTTGGCTCCACCACTTTCTCCTTTGATACTCCAGGAATAAAATATTACTATAGCATTTTTCTCAGGATGCAGTTTAGCAGTCATTGAGGCAGAATAATATTGATTTAATTCAATAGGTATTAAACCCTACCTTTTCATCATTGGATAGATCATATACCATGAGTCCTGCTGTTGTTGTGAGGACTGAACATGGCATGTCATTCAAGTTTCACTTGCTAAACAATTCAGACTGGGGTAGCCATAATGTGTCACTGAGAATCACATCCTCCCAAACAGGGGCAGCAGCATCAGACCTTCAGAGTCTGACTCAATTCTCCATTGCCTTTCCAGTCACACTAATGAGAGTTGAATTGGCCTTTTGATATTTATCACTTAATAGACTACTCTGCTTGGAAAAAGAACATTAAAGTGTTTTTCCAGCCATGTTTTATAGCCTAGAAATATACTAGTCTGAAGTCAGTAGTTTAATTTTTCAACACCTGCTCTGCAACACCATGTTTTCTTTTTCCTTTAACAACCAGAGCACCCCACAGTGCTCTTAACTGTATAGTGTGGCTGTGGCCTTTTTTTTTTTTTTTAATTAAAGATTGGGGGTTTTTTAATAGCTCATGGCCTGGATGCTAGCAAAACCCTGCTGAAGTCAGCAGCTGCCACATTTTTAAAGGTTTTGAAAAATATCCTCTACAATTCAAGAGTTAAATTCAGCATTATTCCACTCAAAATTACATTCCCATCAAATGAACAGATGAATCCCATCACTCCTGAACAGAAAAAGAAAGTAAAAAAGTTCCAGTAAAATATCCCTACCACATAAAAAGTGGAAATTCTGCAGTTCAAAGCCAAAACTGTACTGATCTCTGGCACTTAAGGATAACTTAAATGACCAGGAGAAAGAAAGAGAATCTCAAAGCAAGTGCTTATTTTTGGTTCACTTTTGGTTTAAGTGTTCTGATTTCTTTGTCACAAGATGCAAAAGCCTAAATTTCAAAAAAGGGCTTGTATAATTCCCTTTTCTATTGTCACAGTAAAACTTCCATGGATCAAATTGGGAGTTTGTAAAGTAACCAGGAAGTACTGAAATATGTGGAATGCATACATATTCTTATGGCTTGGAAAGCCACGAATTGAAAGAGTAAATTAAAAAAAGAAAAAAAGCTTTAATAGTATTTTTTCCATAATATGCTACTTAGTCATAAAAAATACCCCACAAAAGCAGTGCTGTCAGCTATTTTAGGTGGACAAACCTATTTTAAGATTATTTTAAGTCTGAAACTGTAATTTCCTGGGAACCCACAAGATGGTAGAGTTCAGCTGAGGAGAGAAACTAGGCTAACTCTTTTGTCTGGACCATGAGCACACAGTTACTAATTAGTTAAAAAATGCTAATTTTGCTATGTCCCAGAAACTCAAACAATTTCAACCTTTCTCTTTCTTTTTCATAATCTGTTTAAACATTTGGAGAGCTTTTCTTTTCTGGCTTAGTCTTTGTTTTCTATTTGAAGTAATGCACCTCATTACTCCTTCAAGCATCTGTATTCCATACTCTTGATGGAGTTTAATAATGGGATGCAATTATTGACAGAGAGATGCTGGGAAAATAACCTATTTGTCTGGAATCCAGAAAATCTGAAACACATCATCATGCAACTGTACACAGTCACTGTGAAGCTGCTGGGCACTCACTCAGTCTTCATTAAACAAAGCAACCTCAAATCTCTAAAACCTAAATCTCTTAAAGTCCCTAAATCAGAAATACCATCCATTATCCAGTAAAACAGCTCAGCAAATCTACAGATCTGGAAGTTAAATCTGCTCATTGGAGCCCAGCAGCTTTACTGGTAGTCACCCTGATGCTAAGTGGGGCTTTACTGACTTTCTTGTCATGATGCCAGTTGCTCAAGGAAGAGGAATAAAGTGCCTATAGCATCTCAAATGCAGCTTTTGAAGAAGTAAGGCCATGAATGTCCATATCACTTGGAGCTCAGAAGAGTAAAATTTTGGTATGAACATGGTTACAATGGCAGCTTACTTCATCATGGATAGATTAGAGGATAAAACAAGAAAAGCTAGGGAAAAATGTATTTAGAAAGAATTTTAATAAGAGACAGTATCTGCATAATATTCAGAAATATGTGCTCTCTATAGGGGAAAAAAAAAAAGCCCAACAACTTCCCTCAAGTTCTTAAAAAATATTGAGAAAAATTATGAAGCATTCAAGGGCAAATAGCACACAGGCTCTGTACTGAGTAGGCGAGAAGTAAGTAAGCCTTATACTACAAAACCTTAAAGTAAATTATTATATTTCATGCTTGGTAAAATATAAAGATCTCATTTTAAATCAGTCTCAGAATAACTCAGTACAAGTTTATTACAGCTTTACTTTTAGTAGCATATAGTGATTTATTAGGAGGGCTTTTTGATACGCCAAGGAAAAACCTTGGAGCCTTTAGGCTGTGCAGAAGGTGAAATACATCATGTTTTATGATAATTAAACATTTAGTCTTAAACTGATTAAGGAACTAAGGTAGAATTTTATTTTTACAAAAGTTTCCAGTAATGTTAAAATTCCAACACATTATGAAGGGACCCTAAAGGTAAGTCACAGTCACTTTATATCACTACTTAATGTCATCCTGAAAAGTACTTTCATTACTCTAAGGTGAAATATAGCACACTAAGTGCTGAATGGGAATTGTAAGTGAAAGCTGGGACTCACATCAGGTGACAATAAATGAGGAACGATTACTTGTGGCTGGAGAAGCAGCTGCAATGCCCCATGCAGGGGAGGCTAAGTCCTGAGCAAAGGAATTTGAAAATACCAAAATGACAGGTTAACCCAGAGCTGGGCCAAATAAGAACTTTCTCTTGAAATTTATTCAAAATGTTCATCATGGAGGTGGTTAGAGGGCTGGAGCAACCTGGGTCAAATACAGTAAGAGTCGAACCCTCCCCTGAACAGAGAGCAAAGTCCCTCCACAGCTCTTTGATGTCCCAGGTTTCGGGTTGTTAGAAACTTTAATAATAAACTTCTTTGGTATGCATAATTTCATATAGATAGTTATGTGTGTGTGTCTGTCTGGGAATGAAATAGCAATAGGAACAAAGAACGAAAAGGGAGAATGAGCCCAGCAGGTGTGTATTTTACACCTCTTCAATATTTGAAATGGTCTTTGAAGGGAATCACTAAAATTTCTGCCATGATTTTCCTTAGGGAATGCCTCATTTACAGACTGCAGTGTATGCTCTGCATTATTTCAGAATAGGAGCCTAGAATATGATGAGTTGGAAGGGTCCATCAGGATCATTGGGGCAAATAAATTCTGTCTGGAAATTTTTGCTGTAGTACACGATCAGTTATATTAGCAAGGGATGGGAGGTTGTTTATTTTTATGCAAGCTTCATTTGAGGCTGAGCTGCTTCACTTTCTTGAGGACTCATTATCTATATGGAAAAGCCACTGTACATTCCATTTGACTGATTTCTCTGTTTTATAGCTGAATGCTTCCATTTAATTTTGGGGTAACGAGGATTTACAAACACCACCCCCCCCCCCCAGCCCCCACCCCCCTGCCCCTTAAAATGTTTCTGTCGAAGTTTCTGGTTTTGGGACCCTAAAGAAAAGCTGAAAGTTGTTCACTAGTCACCATTTCAGGGCATGGAAGGAAAGAGGCACAACAGGTTTCAGCTCCTTCATGAAAATAAACATAACCAATATAACTATACAAACTAACATAACTAATTCCTTCACATATAATGTGCTGAATGCAGAGGACCCCAGTGCAGGGAGAGCACCTGCTCGGCCATGGGGAGGCACTGCAGGTTTCTAAAACTGACTCTTTCTGCTTTGGCAGGAGTGTTCTTTCACCTTGAGAGCATTTATTAGATGAACTCTCCTAATTACCTGTTCTATAAATCCTGTTATGAAACGAATCCAGTGTGCAACCTTAACTAAACAGTTACTTCCTCTTAAAATGCTTGTCTTTATAATCCAAGCCACATTTTGAAACAAATATTTAAAGACATACTAAATATTAGGAAGCTTCATATTTTCACACTGAAATAAACATTTCCATCTATCCAGTTTTGGTGTCTCTTGAAACCATAACGTTTATATCACAGCGTTATTGTGAACCAGATTGGTTTGAAGGTATATGTTTAAATAAGAAGCATAGTCATGCTTTCAGAAAGGCAGGTTTACCTGTGTGTTTATAACCAAACCTTTCTTCCTATCTGGACTTCTTTTCTGCTGGGGGTGCCCCCACCAGCCCAGCTCAGGTTTGCAGCCAACGAGGTTGGTACCCCAGGTGACAGTGCAGGTGACATGGGGGACTCATCCAAACATTAATTATCTTCTACCTACAATTTTCCTTTACAATTTCCCTGACAGAGCACTGACCTTAAAATAGGAGGCAAAGCCTGGAAGGGATGCAGAAGACCTGTGAAAGTAGAGCAGCTTTTGGTTTAGCACAACGTCCTTGCCCTTGCCAAGGAGGAGACCAGCACGCTGCAGACCTGGTGGCCTTGCTGCAACATGACCCAGGCCTTGACCAGGGAATAGTCCAGCTTCTTCCCCCCCAGATTTCACTACCATGGAAATGTGGGTGTTGAGGAGAGGGATGGAAGTCTGCTGGGGCAGAGAACCAGGAGCAGAGCCATAGTAATGAGATAATTCCCTTCCTTACCCTGCAGCTTCTCAGCATTGAACTCTTCCTGCTGCAGGTCACGTTTCCTTAAAATTCACGAAAACTAACTTGACTTCTCCTAATGTCTGTCATTTTCCATATTCCACTGGGAGTGTGCATCTGTATTTGTGCTTGGTTGGTGTTAGAGGGAGCTGCTGTGTTTATGTTTAGAGTGTCTCAGGGTAAATGGATTTGGCAAGTCACTGCTCGGGGCGCAGGAGACCAACTGTTCTTGGGTGCAGTCTGCGCCCACGGAGCTTCTTGGGCTGCTGCAAACCTGGACTTGTATGTAGAGAGTTGTACTGGGTTTGACAGCGTAGAAATTTGTAAAATCACTTCCTAGTATTGTGTCATTAATATAGGGCGTTTTTGTTGCTTTTTTTGAAGTGTATGCCAAGGGGTTAAATCTTGGCAGGTCAGATTTTCTCTGTGGCAAAAGTGTCAAATTGAAGATGGTATGTATTTCCCACACCACACTTTTCCTTGGTGTTGCCTTTACTCATCCCAGCAATACAAAACACTGCCAAAATCCTTGTGTGAAAAGCACCCACCTGTTCTTTGGCACTCCCTCCAGCAGCACAAGGCAGGCAGGATGCATGTAGAGAAGCAGAACCACAGTTTATCTGTCCGTTTGCCTGGAAACCTGAAAATGTTGGAGGGCATTTCCCAGGGAAAAAAAAATGTAATTTAATAGATGTATGGACTTCTGTTTCTGTGGAATGATATGTGCACTAGGAAGCACATACAGCAATTAGCACTAAGAGCTCTTAATACACAGCCCTGGGTCAGAATAATTTCAACAGAAAGATTTTTTTTTTTCTAGCAGAAAGTCCTTATAAAAATATGTCTGCAATTCAATGTTTTAAATTCTTCTTCCCTTTTCTGTCTTCTCATTGCTTACCTTTTTCATTGAGATTTTAAGCCACAAAGAGCAGGGACCAAAGTCACTCCACATTCGAACCACCCATACCACAGTGGCATCCCTCCTTGTTGGAAGTCCTTCTCTTAGGTACAATCCCAGATAAAAAAATGTTTAATTAGTGAAACTACCTTGCAAAAATATTCTGCCCCACTTGCCCAACTCTAGCAAAGCAGTAGAAAAAGAAGAAACAAGAACGCTGTATAGTGAGCTCTTGGGGTCCTATCATTGTGAATCAAGTTTTATAAATCATTTCCTGTGAAATTTGAAGAATAAAACCCAAGGATTTATTCAGCTTCTTATTCTGTTGTCTTAGATCTGGCTTCCTACCAAAAGAGGTTTACAACAAAGATGTTAGTGCTGTATTTCAGATCCAAGTGCCAATATCAGTATTTTTCAGAAAATAAAACTTCATTGTTAACCAAATTTATTTAAAAACAAATCAGCGGGACCTCTTTGTAATTATGTATGTGCCTAGCTATTTGCAAAATCTTTTCTTTATCTGTAATCCTTCAGAGGATGTAGTAGAAAAGGGCCAGTTCCTCTGAGTTTCCCCCCTGCTCAGAGTCTAAAAGGGTTTAATTGTCTGCACAGATGTTGGTCTCAGCAGGGTACAGTAGCGCTCTGTTATTTTTTAAAAGAGGGAAGAAAAAAAGTTAAAGATTTTGCGAAAACTAATACTCCAAGTATTTTCTTGGAGCATTTATGTATATCCCTTTTGGCTGTCTCTGAGCATATGAAAAGATAGACTATATTTCCAAGCAGCTCTGGACACAAAGCCAGCTTTCTGTGTCCCCTGTGTCCCTCCATCCTGCCTGCCCTGCCCAGCCTGGCCCCGGCGGCTGCCCCTGACCCCCAGCCCCAGCCAGCATGCCCATGTCTGCCCTGTGCCTGGGGATGCTGAAAACAGCTCTGAGATGCTTTGCCTTTGTGCAGGTGTAGTCTCCCTTCTCTAAGAGGGGGCTGCATAATGTGGATTTGCGTGATATTTGCATATCTTTCCTAAGAGAAGCTGTGGCTGCCCCATCCCTGGAAGTGTTCAAGGCCAGGCTGGATGGGGCTCTGAGCAACCTGGTCTGGTGGAAGGTGTCCCTGCCAAGGGGGTTTGGAGCTAGAAGGTCTTTTAGGTCCCTTCCAAAGTGAACTGTTTCATGACTCTGATCATTTCAAAAAGTGCAAATTGTGCTGTAAGGGAGCATCTTATTTCTGTTACATATGTGTGAAGAAACCTTCAACAGAGTGAGAGTGACCACCTCTCAAATGAGTAAGAATGAAAGCTGCTAATGAAATGATTCTCTGAATTTGTCCTACCTAACACAATTTTTTAATTTAATTTTCGGCATTTTTTAAACGTAATTTTGCTTTCATGCTTTCTCTTATTTTATTAATTATTATTATTTCTAAATTATTTCCTGTTTCTAAATTTAGTACATATCATGACTTTAAGTAATCTGCTATTATTTTTTAATAGTATCAAAAATGAACACTCTTGTTAGTTCTGCCACAGTTATCTGAACCTCATTTACCACAATCTCCTTGTTTTTCAAAATAATTGCATCCCCAGAAAGCTATTAATTGCATTTAAAAACATTACCATTAGCCAAGGCCTTAATTATGCAAACATATTCAGTGTCCCCATGATGCTTGGATAATCAAGGTAGCAGTGTCTAAACAGCAGCCCTGTGCTTAAGTCTTTCTGCCCTTGGCTGAACAATCTTCCCTGCACCTGTTGTGCACCACAAAAATAATGGGATGTCTTATGAAATAATAAAAAATCCTAAATTATGACTCCAACTCCAGTTCACTCCCTGAAATAATATTCAATATCTTACATCAGCAAAGGACATGATTCAAGATATTCATCGATTATTAGTAGGCTTTTTAACAGCAGAATTTTGAAAGATGAAAGTTCTCTTTGCCTAGTCTGTTTTCTTTCAAATGCCTGTTTATAGATCAATTATTAAAAAAAAAAAAAAGAAAATGAAAAGGTCCTTCAGTTATATGGATCAATATCCACGAATCATTGACAGAAGGGAATCCCCATAAGGCACAATTAAATTCTGCAGCAGGCGAATTCCATGCACACCGGCTTTCTGACCACTGTCAAATGGGACATTCTGGGGGATATGCTGACTAAATGTAGAAAAATAATTCATAACTGATTACTAGAAAAATAGCTACAATCTTTGATTAGGATCCTCCCATTATCTTTGTATTATAGCAATTTGCTGTAGAGCAGACTGACTCCTTTTTCACCAGGAATTGCTGCCTTATTCCACATGCATTGCTATATCCCCAAATAAAATTGTGGCATAAACATGAAATGCTGCAAATGGAGCTGGTATTTTGCTCTGGGATGGTTGCTGCAGGTGGATTTGAGTGCATGAGGTGGACAAGGCAGCCCCTGCACTGAAGCAGGAGCCCATATTTTCGGGAATGCTGCTGAGGCTTACCCTGCCCTACTCTCACGGGAGGTACCACTGGGACCCCATGCTGCCTGCATCCCTTTGTTCCTGAACAAAGGAGCCTCAAGGTAAAAACAGCACAGATCCTTCCTCTGTTATCAGCATTGATTACAAAATCAGTTCATGCTACTGAGCAAATGTTCTATAAATTGCTTTCACTGAGGTGTCTCTTGTTTATCATCCACCTACACTATTCGCTCATTTCCTATGGCGTTTGGAAAGGCTATGCTCAGTACCCTCAACACATCTTGATTTTTTTCACTTTCCCAGGCTGGTGTATTTCCTTAGAGCCTTGTTGATGCCATCTGATAAGCCTGCTCTTTAAAAAACCTGACTTCAGTGATCACTACATGCTCTGTGGACTGTGTATTGGATCCGTGAAGCAGCACCCGACTCATGTGCCCCATCCTTCCTGGCTTCACTTCAGTGCCAGCAGTGCAGCCACACTTTCATTCTTTTACAGAGCCGTCTTCTCTCTGTTTCTGCTAACTAGACATCAGTGCATTGCTTTCCCATTCAAGGTTAACTCCACTGAGCCAAATTTCATCTTAGATTCTGGTACTCTTTGGAATTCTGCACCACAGAAATGAAACACCGTGTTATATTCTCTGCTAGCTCAACGTTACCCAGTATTTTAGAGCAGAGATTTGTCATCACTCCTCCTAGAGTCTAAAATGATGTCAGAAAGCTTGGTGTTGGTCCACTTCAGACAACACTTTGCTCCTCATAGCCTGAAGAGCATCATTATGTCCTCGTTCAGTGGATACCTGGCAAAACTGAATTTCTTTCTATCTTCTTAAGAACATAATCTTTTGCCTTCCTATTATGAAATGTGTGATTCAGATGATGAGGGAAAGATCTCACCATTGTTTATACTGACAAGGTTTTCTCCCTCCTTGGGCAAACCTGATTTTCCTAATTAACAAGATGTTGTCAGTGCTGCATGGAAACATGGGAACCTGCGAAAAATTTTACAGAACTGGCTGTTACACACTTAGGAATATCAAGTGCTTTTCTAAATAATAGCATCTTGTACCAGAACCTGGAATACAAATTACACTTGGTAATAGAGGAGGCAAGGATAAAATAAAATCGATGTCTGTACTGTGAACAAAGAGGTGTGTTCCACTTTTTTTTTTTAATTTAGTAGAATACCAGAGATTATTTGAGCATGAATTTCACTGGCATATTTTTTATCATTTTTTAGATGGAGAAAATCTCATCTTATGTAAATTCAACTGTTTCCAAGCATTTCCATGTATACAGTTAGTGTAAATTAGAAAAAATATATGGATAAGATTAATCAAGCCAGGACCTTACCATAAAATGCTGTATATATTCATATATGTGAAATATACATGCAAGAGTTTCAAAATACTGAAAGATGCCTAAGGAGATAAAATTTTCATCTCACTTCTATTGGATCAAAGTCAGTCTTGGCTTGATTTGAATTATTGGAAAAATTCCCAGGATTTCACCTTGCAGGTGTGTCCAGTAGCTTCTTGTAATGGCCAAAATATATTTGTAAGCCAATAAATCAGCTAGTAATAAATTTCCATGCTAATTCATCAGCAAGAAGAATGCTTTAGCCTATTTCATGCAAACACTGGACAAAATTTGCAGTATTTTAGTTTATATGCCATAGGTAGAAATGAGATGTAACCTGGAGTGTGTCTTGCTCCACCTTCTCAGCAGGGGCACTGAAGGACAGAACTATCTTTGGATGGGATCAACACTTGTAATCAGAGTTGCCATGATCCTTTGAGCTGTCCATATCATCTGAAACCTTCAGTGATGTTCATTGTGTGATGATTTTCACACTGTCCATGATGTGTTAGTGAGAGACAATGATAAAATTAAGCCAGTTTTAGCAGTCTTGCAGAGACTGAGGCATTAAATTTATTTATGGCCAATGAAGACAGGCAAAAGCCTGTCATTAAAGATCACAGAATCATAGCACCACTAAGGCTGGGAAAGACCTCTAAGATCTTTGAGTTCAACCATGAGCCCAGCACCACCATGTACACCACTAAATCACGTCCCCAAGTGCCACATCCACGCTCCTTCTGAACAATTCCAGGGATGGTGATTTCACCACCTCCCTGGGCAGCCTGTTCCAATGCCTGACCACCTTTTCAGGGAAGAAATTGTTCCTATTACCTAATCTAAACCTCCCCTGGCACTATTGGAGGCCATTTGGGAAACCCTGGGCCTGATAAAAGCTCTCGTCAGTCTTCAGGGTGCATTCTCTGTGTCCATAGCAGTGATGGTGAAGGCACATTTTGGATTCGGGCAGGAGTTGGAAGTGGAGATGAAAGGAGTTGGCTGCTGTCACAGCAGTTTCAGCTGGGTAATGTCTCTCCTACAGCCAGAGACTGCAGTAGCATGTGTTTACCCAGAGAACTCTTCAATAATGTATGGTCGGCTGAGGAGCACATCATAATTCTGTCAGGATGGAAAGAGCAGCAGAGAGGGGCTGCTTTAACATCCAGATTGGCTCAGGAATCTCTGCTGTGAGGGCTTCCCAGTGTGGCATTACTGTCACAGCAATCCTTCCATTTTGTACCCATTAACACTCTCCAAGAAGGAATAAAAGATGATAAAAGCTGAATTTTCATAAAAAAGGAGCACAATTCATCTGCAGCAGTTCATAAAACACCATAATAATAGAATGGAAGCTGCGAGAATGAAAAAAAATCTGCTTTTTCCAGACATAGCTGTAGGTATCCCTGGCTGCAGTTTGGCCACTCTGGCTGGCTTGGTAAGGCAGGAACACAGCGTGTGCTCTGTCACTGCAGAGGAAAATGTCCACCCTAGCCAGCACAGGCAGTGCCACTTGCCAACCAGGAACTGAAAAGTTCCATCTCAGGTACAAACTTCTTTAAATAATGTATTCTGTATCCCAGGGATCAGATTAATAGCAAAGGATGGGATTAAAGGATTTCCCCTGTGTTTTCTCTTTTTTGTTGTTTCTCAATGCAGAAATTGCCATTGCAAAAGTCCCTCAGGGACAGAGAGGAAAGAAATGTCTAAATGTTATAATGCATGTTCTCCTTTATTTATTTTTTTTGGTCATAAAACTATAGCAACATATAACTCACTTCTATCACTCTGTTTATCAAGTCAAGCATACTGGAGCTACTGAGGTGCAACCGGTGGCTAGCAAGGATTTTTCTTCCCAGCTATATATTTATTAATTTATTTATGACAAGGAAACATATGCGTGCCTGCAAATTTTATCATTTTAAAACTGAAAATGGTGTTGGTTTACTTATGTCTTCTCATTTTTGGCCATAATGTGTGTCCATGGGTGCATGTTACAGAGAAGGAGGGATTCAGGGAGAGGGCTCTTGATGACAGGGGAGAGAAAGAGGGGGGAAAAGGAGTTAGAACAAATATGGGCCCAAAATATCAGGATATTAGGCAAGTGCAGGATATGGCCCAAAAGGCATGGGTGTGGTCTCCCCTGTAGCACTTAATAATTATTGATAAAACTGAAGGATATGAGATATTTTGGCTTGGCTTGCAGGTCTTTCAGACTCAGCTTTTAAGATTCAAAATAAAGAGCTCTAGGGTAGAGACTGGCTCTCTATGTGTCTATATATTGGAAGCACTTGTCTGTACAACACTTCTAATTCAGTTGTAGGTTTTTTAATTTTGTAATGGCTTTATTTTGTGGCTTTTAAATTAATGGCTTTTAAATTTTAAAGAACTTGAGAGGTATAGGGTGATTAGGAGATTTCAAAAGAATGTTTGCATGTAAACTTAAATATAAATATTTTAAAGTGAAAGTGCACCACAGTATTCTGCATTACAGTTGCTGCTGAAAAATATTCCTATAGCTCTGCTCCCACAAGTGCTGATATTTACCAAGATAGCCTGATCACACATCTACCAGAGGAGGAGATACCTCAAAGGGAATCTCTGGCACTCATATTAACACCTTCAGAAACATAACCCTGTTCTACCAAGAGATGCAGGGAGATTTGCTGAATCTCTTGACTCCTTTTGGAGCAGAAGGATAACTCGTTTGTTGTTTTTTGGGTTTTTTCCCCTTAGACTGTAACAGTGAGTTAAATAGATTTTTGTTTGCAAATGCCAATGACTTCTAAACAATGCCACCATTGTAAGGCCTGCCCTCCACAGTGCAGTGCCTGGAGTAGCTTTCCTTTCGAGGAAACCACTCCCAATTATCTGTCCCCCTAATGAGCATTCCTTATTTCTGAGAAGCCATAACCTAGAGGCTGAGGTTGTATTGTTATGACAGCACAACTGTGTATTGATGTCAAGCTTGTAGGTCCCTTATCAGTTGTCCGCCCCAGCGCATTCAGTCTAGGACAAACATCGTTGAGGCGACTCCATTTACAAGAAGTCCCTGTAGTGCTCAGAAATCCCAGATGCTATCAGGGAGTATTGATGGCCAGGGGTATAGCATGACAAAGTGAAACCTCATAGCCCCGTGTGCCTGTGTGGGGCCGAGGCCTGAGCTCCCCTCCGTGCCGCGCAGCAGCCATGGCTGCAAGGGCTGTGCTAAAACTGCCTCACCATTCCCAACTAAATTAACTTTCCTTTTGAAAGATGAGCTTCCAGCTCTGAACTGTGCTTGGCTACCATGGCAAAGATAGGATTTCTGGGGTCTTTAAGGCCCCTTCCAACCCCAAAACATCCTGTGATGCTATGGCCAAGGCCCATTCAGACAGGCCTCATTGGTAACGACCCTGTATCCAGAACGTAGATGCAACCCTACAAATATGACTGTGTTGAACACTGTGCTGAGAGGTATATTTTTTGCATTTCTCCAGAATATTTTCTCATCAGTGAGAAAAACAGGTTAAAGGCCCCAGGCATTTTGTGAAATAATGTTGCAAAATTTTATTTGTTCGGTCCTCTTTTTTTTTTTTTTGTAATATTTTGACTTAAAGGACTTTATAGTGTAAATCCCTTTAAATATAGCATAAAAGTACATTTCAAAATGAAGAGTGACTTTGAAAGAGAATTTCTGAATCATCTGAAGCCATCTGAAAAAAATGACTTGTGACATCTTGAAAAGAAAGTATTTCTACTTTTTTATTCTAAATATAGGACTGTTGTAGCTAATCGTTTCCGGTAGGAAAAAACCTTGACTCTGAATGACATTGAGGTATCCTCTGTTCCTGACACAGGACTAAAATATTTATTCCTTGCTGCCTTTAGCTGCATGAATTTACATACATCATATGCTGTACTACGCTGGGTTTATAAGGCTGATAAAAATGATGTATGAGGGTCGCATTACATTTTGAAAAGGCTGCGTGTAGAGGAAAAAAAAAGTGCACAGAAGGAGAAGGAGACAAAAAGGAAGTCATTATCAGTGAATACAGGCCCAGATTTGGCAAACAAAGCTCAGCCCAGAAAAAACATGTACGGCTGCCTATACAGAAGCATGTGGCTTAATGGGGCTCATGTGGGCATTAGGCTGGCTTGGCAAGGAACCCCGCCAGAAGATTGAAACTGGAGCAAAACAGGAGGCAGATATAAATCAACTTCAAAAGTGGAATTGAAAGAAATACTAAAGAAAGAAGTGTTTGTTATAGACAGAATTTAAACCTAACACCAGGGAAGTGGTCCCTTTTATCGCTGGTACATGTCACTCTACACCCACAAGTGTTTCAGAGGGCTTGAAAAACCCCAGAATTGCATGTAAAAGTCAAATATTCCATCCCAAGTGAGGAACAAAAAAAGTGATTAATAGTTTGCTACCACATATTCATTCAGTTATAACACAGGTTTTCCTCACGATCACTGCTGGACTGGGATGTGCCAGCTGGAGTACCTGAACTCACACCCAGTGGGGATGTCCATCCATTCCCACCCCTCCGAGCCATCCCGAGTTCCCTGAGGGACAGCCTGGAGTCAGTGGCTCTGTTTGAGAAGTCTCTCAGAGGGACTCTGGCGCTGACTGTTTGCATCTGTGCACATCTGTGTGGGTGTGAGATGGAACATGTGGGGTTCCTGATGCCGTGAGGTGGGATGCTGTCCAGCGCTCCCCTGACAATTTCTGGGCTGGGAACAATAGTGCTTTATGCGTGCAGGGGCTGACACAGGACACGGGGAGAGGCAGCCAGGAGGAGAGCAGCTGCAGCTCCTGCTGTTCAGCCCAATTCCACCCTCTCTGCTCTGCAGCCTGGAGCAGGCAAATGGAGCCCCCAGCCACCCCTAGAGCTGGGTGGGCTTTGCTTGTGCCCCTCGCCAACAGCTTTTGAAGGACAGGCTGCTGTGCTCCATGGATTGGCATTCACAGCATCCCATTTTCTCCCTGGCGCCTTGTGTTATTGGGATGGCAGCAGAGGGAGGTGATTGCGAGCACAGGAGACTCCTGCAGTGTTTTAGTACTGTGCCCTATTGCCTCTGCCTTGCTGGCTATACCCAGCAAGTGACAGCTGCATGTAAATGTAAATCAATAGGGCTTTTCTTTAAGATAGTCACAGCTTACAGGTTTTTCTCCTCTAGGCTTTTTCTGGCATTAAAAAATAAGTGTCACTACCTGAGAACTAATGAGTGCCTGCAGTCCCATCTTTCCAGGAGGAAGAGGATGTGCTAAAGGGACAGGTACCAGCAAAACCCTCCTGAAGGTCTCATTTTCCTTCCAGACACATGACTCCAGTGGAAATTCACGCTAAACATGAAGATTCAACTTCTCTTGTTCTTTTATATAATTTGGGTGTTTTGGCTGCTCTGAAAACCTTGGGAACTGCAATCAAAGGTGTTGCAAAATCTGTCTGTGCTTCGCCACCTCAATGGAAGTGTGCAAGAAGGAACATGACTGCCTGCCCTCATGGCTGCAGCACTGCCTGGCAGGTGGAGACTTGCGGCCTCACCTCCATCTCCCGGGCTCTTGTGTGGCTCAGGCTCCAGACCGAGGCGTTTCTGCTTCTCTTCTGAGGAGTGCAACAGCTACCACAGGAGCTAGGGAAAGCGGCTTGTGTGGAAAGATGCTGATGACTCATTTTTTGGGAGTATTTCCTAGCTAGCTTGCGTTTCACAGCCCTGACCATCTCTGGAATTGACTCCTCTGGCCATGCTTTCCAAAGGTCCCTCTGAGGCTGCTCTGGCAGGACTCTGAGGTGGGGCGTGGCTGAACCTGTCTCTCTGGTTTGAAACAAGGGATGACAGGGCAAGGTACAGGAAACACAGCAAGCTCAGGCATATGTGGCACAGAATAAATAAACAGGGAGGTGTGAAATCTGTCTCAGTCTGAAAAAAATCCCTAAGAGTAGCCCTTATAAATGTGATGGTAAACCCACATTTACTCAGGTGTCACTTAACTGTCACCATTTCACTCCTTCTTACACAAAATCCTTCTTCTTTCTTTCTTTCTTTCTCCTATATATATTTAGCATATCAGCAGCTCTCAGCTGCAATTCCGTGAAGTCGGTGTGGGCTCCCGGGGGCAGGTCTAGGGATGGAGGGAATTGAGCGCCACTGATTCAATTAGCCTCCTGTGACTCATGGCTCAGAGAAGTGCCAGGAATTGATGGCCATGGGAAAGTACTTATTTTTTTTCTAATCAGGAAGGAGCAAATCCCAGGAAGTCCAGCAGAGCATGTGAACATCAAAGAATCCAAGAGAGCCAGGCCAGCCAAATCCCAGTACTGTGGAGGCGAGTCCAAGCTGCCTAGCAGGACACAGTGAAACCAAGAAAACCTCATGTTATTTTCAACATCTGCATAATCCAGTAAGACAATGAATTATTTGTCACCTAGTAGCAGAGAGATGATTTGAAGGTTGAGGTCTGTGAAGTTGCTGGCAAGCTTACAGCTTTGCAATTTGCTTTTTCTTTTTAAGGATGTGGCTTCAAATATTGAAGGAACATGTGAAAAACAAAAGCATCTGAGTAAATACAGCTCTTATTTTTCTTATTTTAATACAACTGTTCTATTTTGCAAGTCATAGACAAAGCATCAATTATTTGTCTGTTGTCAGTGTAATGTTTAGTTGAATTGCAGTAGATTTTATTATTTCCAGGCTAAGGATATTCTTTTCTTTGCCTATCAACAAACACCTCTCTAATTGCAACAGAAGATATGGGTCTTGTATTCATGCTGCACAAGACAAGATAATGAAGAAGTCATTATCAGAAATTATAATTTTATAGCTACAGCTATTCTCTCATAATTAGGTTTTCACCACTTTCTGTAGTTCCCCCAGAGAAGCAAAATCAACTGTCGTAGGCCTGAGAAAGAAGGAAGGGAAAAAAAATCACAGTAAGTCTGATTTACAAAAATGAGTAGCATAGAAAAATAAATACTGCCAGTGTATATTACGGAGCCAGAAGTTTTGATGTCATGGTGATGATGAATTTCTTTCTTCCTAAGTGTTTTAGCTGAGGTCAAAGGTAGGACAGAAGATATTAAGTCAGCACAAAAAAGTGACCTCTCAAGTGGTCTGTCCCACTCCTTGGTTTCATTGTGTGCATTACTCAGTTTAGAAGGTGACAGATAGAGAGAAGTAAAAATCCATGACTATAGTAATAGTCAAAATAGTGAAGGCACCACCAGCAACAATTTCACTAGCAGCACTGTAATTTCAGAGCATTCATTTTGCCCAGGTATTCTGACAACTTGTTTTGAGATCATTAGGAGGTAAAGCTGAGGTTATCTCTGGCAATAAATGAATCTGAGGAAAAAAGTAAATACAATAAACCCAACAGAGTGGAACAGCAAAGCTGTCTCACTGAGAAAGAGGGCAGCAGCTGTGAAGGTAAAAAGTATTCATTTCCCTTTGGTTTAAATTGATTTTTTTTTCCTGTTAAGAAGTAGAATATGATCCTGTTTTCCTGTGTCCTCATAAAGATTCCAGAATAATTAGGACTGTGAAAAGGAGACCTGTCAATCTTGAGATAATTTCTGTTTCGAATAACTACAGTATGAAATTGACAGGCATAAAAAACAATGACCATCACCCAGAATGGAGATGAGAGCAATTCTGGTGTTCACCAATAGCACTGGGGTAAAAATGACACCCAGGGTGAGCCATGCAGATGCTTCCTTCTCATCTTCTCCTCTCCATCAGATCCAGAAACATCCACCTGCATTCCTGCTTTTACAACTGCTATTTCCCCAACAGACACACTCCTTGTCGCTGTTGCTGACAGGCTTGACTTGTGGATATTTTCATTAATGTCAGGGCAAATATAGGTCAAATACCTGTCAGTCCAAAGCCAGCTTTAAAGTTGATTTTTGTTGAGGCAGTTGCATCTATTCAGTTATTCTTGTGCACTTCCCAAAGATTAGTAGTACAACTTAGTGTCTGCAGCTGTATTTTTAGTTGTCATGAAGACCGGCGGGTTTATGAATGGAAAACATTAATAAAACAGGTTGGGTTGATCTCATTCAGAAGCCAGAATGGGCCCTCACTGTCTCTGCTGCTTGATTTGTTGCACACTCAGTCATAAGCTCAAGTCTGAGTCCTTGGATGACTCCAGACGCAGCGGCTCGTGTTTGACAAATTTGGATATATCAAATGTGACACGACTAAATGAGACAATGAGACAGCTACATCTGCATGAATGCAAAACTGTGGCAGTGACCACGCTGAAGGGCACAGGAGGGATGAGTGCACAGTGGGCTTCAGGGCTGCCACAGCCACACCAAAGAGGCGACACACAGCTTTGATGGGCTGCCAGCAGCTGAGTGGGGTGTTCTCCTTCCAGCAGACATAGGAGCTGGCATCTCACAACATCCTGGTGCCATACCAGGTTCTGACTACTGGCCTGCTACTGCTTAACCCTACTGTTTATTATGTGGGACAAACAGAAGCCAGGAGTGTAAATCGAGAGAGTGGCGTAAGTACGAGACATGAGTGGAAGCAAATAATCTTCAAAAGGCTCTTGAACATTGCTAGATTTATTAACTTACTCCTTAAGTTTTCCTGCCAGAATAATATTTGGCTACAAAGGATTGTCCCTTAAGTTACTGAATGAATGTAGCATGGCAATACTAGTTTTGAAAAGCCTTTTGAAGAGCAGCCCACTACTTTTTCAGTTGCGCAGCCATGGCTTTCTTGTTTATTTTCTGCCGCCAGGCTGCATTTGATCTGTTTGGTTTGGGTCGTTCAACTTTATGCCATAATAATTATTATTGCTTGCTAACAAAACACATTATTAGGAGGAAGTGGGATCAAAAGGATGATAAGGAATTAGTAGCCTGGAGAACAGTATCATCTTCCTTGCAGAGACAATAACAAAGCCTGATCACATCCCCTTTATTGACCACTGTGCCACATCTGATTTTTCTGCTTAACTTTTCACAGAAGACACCTCAGAGAGAGTGAGCAATGCCTGAAATGGGCCCCAGCTTCAGCAGGAGTTTTTTGAATGTCTCTACTCTTAGTGCAACCCCGAGAACATCCTTGTCCCAATTTTAAAGGTGGACAGCAGAGTCATGGCTCAGAAGTCACGCAAAGGCAGGACTAAAAGTTCTGAAGTACAAAGAATAATAAATTAAATTATATGACTGCTTGGCCCAGAAGCTGCTAATTAAGACAAGGCTATGCAGACTGTTTAGCAAATTTAGGTATGTGGGAAATCAAATGGAACAAGATGATTAAGGCTGAAGGAGCTCAGCAATCTGGAAGAGTAGAGGAAATAATCAGACCTGTACTGAAGGTATGTGCTCTTGAAGGTAAAAGGAAATAACAAAAAGGCTCTTCTGGTGATCCTTAAAGAATGTTTTTAAGATTTCAATTAAACAAGCTAAAAAATGAGGGGAAAAAGCCAACAAGAAAAGCCATTGTAGCCTTTAAAAAAAAATGAGGAAAGCCCATAGAATTGCTGGATTTTGAGGTAAAGTGCAGTGACAGGAGCCTTAAATTCTCTAGAAACCACTAAAATTCTTTCAGTATGATCTAGGAAGAAGAAAATTTCCTTTACAAGTGGAACAAAGTTTCATTTCCCGAAGGAGGGAGACCTTATAACACGCAAGGAGAATTAGAGTGGCTTCAAGGAAGAGAAATCATGCATTTCTGCTTCTGATAACAAAGTTGAGCAGAATACTGAGTAGCAGCCAATGCTTTTCATGAGGTTAAAACACATTTGCAATGTCATTCTGTCTCAGAAGTAATTTGGAAGCAACACATTATTTGTACTATTGTTAAATTTTTCAAACTATTATTAAAACTGTCAAAAAAATTGTCATGTGTTAGAGATATATATAGATAGATATATAGATATATATGAAAAAAAGAATGGGATGGAAAGCAAGCTAACATTTTAACTTATGCCAAGTACTGCCAGCAAAAATAGAGGACCCTTGAGTCTCTAATTATCCTGTTCTTCTAAATTCCAAATCATTTTGATACAGATGCAGAATGGCTAATGACTTGTAAAGCTACATTTAAAAAGAAAGTCTAACAAAAATAAACCAGCAGAGCCAGGTAAACCTCAGGTTACCTGAAGGAGTGTTGGGGGTTGCAAAACTTGACCTGCCCAGGCCAGCAGCTGTAGGTCTCCTCCCCCCTCCAGGCTGCTCCTCCAGATCCTGTGTGGGCTGTAGTCAGTGGGAGTCTCACACGTGGTGGCATTGCACCATGGACATCTGTGATTTCATGATGTCATTTTATGACTGAAAACATGGATGTTTCAGTCTTTACTCAGATGCCATATTTTGGTTTTACAGGAAGTTCTTAATAGCACAAATTTAATGCCTCGATTTCTTTCTTTTTCTTTTTTTTTTTTTCTTAAAAATAATACATAACTAGGTGGTGTCCTCAAATATTCCTTCCAATCTCCTCTTGGACACATTTAACCCCTATTCTACCATCCACTGACTAGTTTAGTGTATATAATAGGAGTTGGCAAATTTCTGACTGGCATTTTCCAAATTGAATTGAATTCAGTCTTTCACAGCAGGAAGAGCGTTGGCACTTTTGGAACAGGCGAAGGACAGCAGGTAAGGTGCAGGGACTGCCATCAGAAGGGTTTCCTGCCAGACAGAGAAAAGAGCAAGAGGGAAATGAAGAGAATCATGTTTGCTAGCAATGATCTTTCTATATCCAGCAGCAGAGAAACTGGGCCACTGTCTTCAAACCTTGAAAAGGTCAGTGCCAGTGGTCAACAGCGTGGCCAAGAGACTGATCTCCTTCACCCTCATCCCACCCAGCATTTGTTTTCCTCAGCATCTGCAACCAGTGAATCCTTAAGGTCTGAAAAGCCCTCTAAGACCATCCAGCCCGGATGTTGTTTGCCCACAAATTCTGCAGCAGCAGAGCACAGGCAGAGACTCCAAGAGCTTGGAGCTCTCCCTGTTTGCTACAGTGAGTATCCATGGATGGCATGGGTTAGTTTTTGTACTCCTTGGGTATAATGCAATGAGATATTATTCACTTTGTAGGTATCATCTGGGGCTAAATGGGGCAAATCTATCTGTCACCTGTCATAGATTCACATGCTTGCAAGGTGACCGGTTTGCTTCCCTCTTCGAGGGAATGCTGCTTCATCCAAGGTCACTGCAGTTGCCTCAACACATCTCCTCTGCCTATTTAATTATAACATTTTTTACCCTCTTTTCAGAAAATTGTTGCTTCATTGTGGCTCTTTTGCTTCACAGGGAAATTACACTTCACTAATGGATGAGTCCCAAGATAAAAAGCATAGAGAGTTTTGACCATAAATTCAGGCAGATAGGCAAATCTCAACTCATAAGAATATTTAGCACTTTTCAATGGTTCTAGCAGAAGAATTCCTCAGAAGCAAGAAGCTACCAAGTAACAACAACTTTCTGTTATGGCTTTCCTTAATGGAAAGCTGTAGCAAAGGGCTATTCTAACCTCTACATATTTGTATCTATTTATTTAGAGCTTTACTCTAAATAGAAGAGAAGCTGCAAATCAAGAACAAACTCATATGATACTAACCCATACACACACTACTCAACTGAATGAGGACAAATATTTAATTTGAAAATTATGCCTTCTTAAAATTGATGGATTGAGGGATAGAATTTCCAACATGCTGCCTTTGCTGTCCAGAATCCAGGTTGGGTAATGGGCACCAAAGTGTCTTCACTGACAGCCTTCCTGAAAAGTTTTATGCTGTTAAAGTATTGTGATAGCTTTTCCAGGTTTCTCCAGAGACCTAATGGCATACAGAAAACAAAGCCAGCAGGTAAAGAAAGCCACTCGAGGTAGCGTGAAGTTTGTGTGGTGTTTTCTTCAGAAAGAAGAATCTGCATCTCTGCAAACAAAGGGAGTAAAATAAACATGCAACTTCCTCGCAGTTGAGATTGCTTTGTAGAGCCTAAAAAAGCTTGCTTGAGGGAAGCACCTTCTGCTGCAGACAAAAGAGTTAATTCATCAAAGCTATGGGAAGAACTCTCTCCTCCCCAAAGAAAAGATCTAATGACCCCTATAAAGAGAGCCATATTGTGATGCTGTAACCTGATTACAGGGAAAGAGGGTCTTTGTGTCTTTTAGCCTCACAGGAAAACAAGGTGTTCTGCAATAAATAGGAAACCTTGTTTCTAAAGCTTTATGGTCTTCTGTGCACAAAGTACCCCATATACTACTCACCTCAAAAATCCACAATTAAAGTGAAGTGATTCTCCTCTTTTCAGAAGTCAGGCTGGCTGGGAGAGCAGGGCTAGGAAGGAGAAAGGCAAGAGGCTGCTGCTTTGAAGCAAGCAAATGCGATACTCTCATTTTAGAATAATTGCTGTATGTTTGGGGCACAAGGAGATGGGAACGTACCTTGCAGCAGGATGAGTGCCTTCAGGTCAGCCAACAAAAAGCCCTTTTGTGAGCACACAGGGGCAGGGATGACTGCTCTGAGTGACTGAGATTGGTCCCTTACTTTATGGAGGAGATGGTTGAAAGTAAACATGCAACCAAGCAGAATAAAGGAGGAAATAAAGGGGGTGAGCTAGGCTTGCCATTCTTATAAAGACAAAAATAATCACAGAATGGTTTGGGTTGAAAAAAACCTTGAAGATCATTTACTTCCAACCCCTCTGGGCTGGTCAGGGATACCTTCACCAGACCAAGTTGCTCAGAGCTCCGTCCAACCTGGCCTTGAACACTTCCAGGGAGAGGGCAGCCAAGACTTCTCTGAGCAATCTGTGCCAGGACCTCACCACCCTCATAGAAAAGAATCTTCCCTTAGTATCTAATCTAAACCTGCTCACTTTCAGAAAAAGCAAGGGCCATTCAGTGGGCAGGGGGTTTCTGCTTGCCATGTTTTAAGGAAAACACATGCACACTTAGCGAATGGTGGAACTTGCCCTGAGACAATTTGAAAAGTTTGGCATTACTTAAAAAATAACATTTTTTTAATCAAAAGAAAAATCAAAAGTTTAGAAAAAAATATATATTCCCCTACCTAAGAAAATAGGTACAGAAGGGAGCTGTTGCACTGAAGAGTGCCTACCTAGGAAAAAAATTGTCCTTTGGGAGAGCAGTTCAATCAAGCAGCCTCTGTAACACACAATTCTTAACTTCCTCCTCTAATGCAGTTCCTACCAACCACTTTTAAAGAAAATTAGAGCTGATGGACTATAATGTTTAGTCTGTATGACTCCTGGGAGCCAATTTGTGCTATACTATCCAAGCTCCTTTACAATTACGGATGGCAGCAATGCTGTACCTGGTGGCTGCCTGTTGTTTAAATGGAGGCGGGTGAGATCTGTTAGAGATCTGGTTTGACTTCATAAAGAGGTTGTATATTTTTCTGAAATAAAAGAATTCCCTATATTCCACCTTTTTCAGTTGCTTTAAGGTTAAAAGGGAAATTAGGAGGCTGTAAGGAAAGAGCTGAAAATCTGGGACAACGCTCAGCTAAGCCGTGGTTTGTGGGGCTCACACAAGCAGCAGCTCCCAGTTTCCCTTCCTAGATGAGCATTTGAACACCAACGCTGGGCTGAGCAGCTGACTCGAGAGGGTGTGGATAGAAAGAGGAGGAGCCAGGGCCAGGTGTTGGAGGGACCTCGATGCTCTTCCTTTGTAGGTGGACTTAAGAGTGAGAAACCTTGGAGGCCACTTTGAGCTTATGGGTGGAGTTCTTAAAAATACAAGTTATCCCTATAAATGCTTTTTCTCCAAGCACTGCCTAAGGGTGGCACATGAAACAGGATAAATGGAGGAAGGTTGATAAACACTGTAATTCCCTGCTCCTTGCTGTCAGAACCCAGCTCTGTGCATGGAGACAGGTCAGGGAGCCCTGGGAGGAGAAAGGCTGATGCACAATTCCTCAGGAATTTCCGGTTTAGAAACTCACTTTTCATTTGGCAGAAGAAGAATGTCCTTCAGGTCAATCAGGCTTTCCCTTAGTGATGAACAAAGCAGAAATGCACTAAGTTCCTTTTCTGGTGACATTTCTAGCAGGAAAGTGGCCATTCAGAGGACTGGCTTGTCTGGTGGTACGGCAGGATGGCCCTGCCTGCATTTGCAGAGGTGGATATTTTTCTACCACCTAGCTATCTAATCTAGCAATCCACCTATTTCCAGCTGGTGAGAGGGAAGTGGAAAGAATAAGGTTTGGGAGACAGGTAGGTTCTGCTGGTTTTTGAGTTTTTGAAACGGTGTAATAACTGTGATTCATGGGGGTGATTAAAGGGGTTTACTGGAAGGAGATGCCTGCCATGAATATTTGTCTCTGATAATCCTTTTTAACAGACACCACTAAGCCTCTGGATACGATAAAGACAAATACTGAAGTTATGTATTAGCTACTTACGCTGCATGAGATTTCTCAAATATTCCAGTGTGTTCATATACATGCTATAAATAAATAATATTAAAAAAGCCTTCAAACTCATGCCATCCTCATTCAATCCCTCCAAAGCATGTTCAGGGGAAGCAGATAGCAAGCAGTAAGGGAATTTGGGGTAATACCAGGAGGGAATAGCTTGAAGAAAATGAGGTCATTGAACAGTACCTAGTAAAATGGATGTTGATTGTTTTGTGAGTGTTCTCCACAGATAATGAACAAAGAAATTTTGACACAAAGTTAATTATAAAAAACAGGACTGCACTCTAATGGCTAATTACTACCTGTGTAGGCTGACAAATGGCAAAGCCTCCCAGTTTCACTATTAATAAGCAGCATCCAAGATTCTGAATTATGATAGCAGCTCGAGAATGAAGCACATGAAGCCCTTATCACTTTGAGAAACCCTCTCTGCACCCAGATTTAGCTGGTTAATTTTGCCCTTGTACCTAATCTACCCACTCATCCCCACGTCAACAGGCAGCTCATTAATCACATCTCCTGCTTTGTTTTCTTCTCAGTTGATATCACAGCAGGGCATTTTTCTCAGCAAAATAATCTGAGTAAACAAGAATATTTCCTGGGCTGGAAATCTCTGCCCTTGGAAGGAGCTTCTGTCAAGCACATCAGATGTAAAGCAAACCCATAAAAAGGGGGGTGGGAATGGAGGAGCATGGCACCTCCTGCTCAAGTGGAAGTGCCTTTGCTTGGGAATGCAGAAGTTACAAAATGCTCACTATAAATACCGATAAATATTTATTCCAGAGCTAAGATAAGGATCACTTCCTGAAATATATTGTTGGGTGTGTGAATGTAAAACCAATAAAGCACTTACTTTCAAGGAAAGATAATGTTTGCCATTTTAAACTCTGCATCTCTCCTCAGCAGTCAAAGCAGTAGGAAGATCAGCTGCCCTTACTGTTTTCTTGCCTTAAGAAATCCTTGGTAATACTACAAATGTATGAACTATAGCAAAAAGCACAAAGTGCTGCCAGTACCATCAGGATCGTCTCTTTTCCTCTGTGAATATTGTTTCTTATTTGTTCTCTCATCTCTTCCTTCTGCTTACCAGACACAATCAACAATCAACAACTACTCGTCCAAAGTGAAATGGAGGGGATGAAGCACAAGGCATAAACCCACCCATGTTAATCCTTCTGCTTCAGTCACACAAGTGCCTCAACCCCACCCCAGCTAGTTCACTGAAGGTCATTGCCACATCCTTCAAGGGCTGGGACTGGTGTATCAGCTACTTGGTACCTCTGGAAACTGTCAGCAGGCAGAAAGGGCAGCTCCTATCAGGGACCTCTGACGTGCAGCAGCAATCCTAATCTAACAGCTCACGGCTGCATTTTGGATTAAATCGTGAGAAACATTTCTCCCCCTGCTTAGGCAATGCAGGCATTGTCACTGGCCTTTAAAGCTCTGCAAATGGGCAGCACAGCCCTTCTCAATGGTAGAAACCAACATTTTCCTCCCTAGTTTAGGAATTCCTTGTGGCCATTATAGCTTTTAGACTGAGGGAGGTGTGGTTTTTTGGTGGGTTTTTTTTGTTGTTGTTGTTTTGTTTTTGTTTATGTTTTTCTCTGAGCAGAATTAGCTGCTTTAAATCACACTTTTGCTCTGGCTTGTGAAAACTTGATTTTGTTAAATAGGAGGGAAATGCTGGGCAGTGAAAGGAGGGGAAAGACTGCACTAATAATTTCTGAGTAATTAAACTGGTGTGGTGGAGAACTGAAGCACAAGGCAGGTGAGGGATAATTCTAACTCTGAACCATTACCAAAACCTATTTTCCACAGCGGCAGGAAGTCAATGATGTAAGTGGAATTTCCTACAGCCTAAGAAACATGATAATGTATGTTGGCATGTGAATATCTGGAATTGCCTCAACAGCAAACAAGAACCTTGTTAAGTTTAGCCATGGATTTACAAGTAGGATTCTCTTCTTTTTTTCTAAATGTTTTTCCTGTATAAGCAGAGCTATTATGTTATCTTGGAAGCAATAAAGCCTTTTATATCACATTTTGGTTTACAATAACTATTAATGTTGCTATTTGATCTGGTTGGAACTCAGCATGTTGATTTTGTAAAGCCTTTTGTGAACTAGGAGACTGAAGCAGCAAGGCAAAAAGAAGCCATAGAATTTCTAGTTATTAAGTACAACATATTCTATGTCTCTTTCAGCATCTAAAAGTGGCCCATCCAGCTTCCATCAGAGTTGTCTGACAGCCTGAATTTTTTACTCTGTGTTTCCATCTTGCACTGTATACAGACATCTCAAACTATAAGAGTTTTGTATGGTGACTGAGGGCATTAAGCCCCACAATATTCAGAATGGGTATCACAGCCCAAGTGTTTTATGTTTAGGCTTTAATACTATCAGACATCTCTCCTTGGGAATGGCTATGACATATGGAGGCAAGTTCATTTTGGAAGAAGCAGTAAAACATTCAGAAAGGATGTTAAAAACAGAAGGAGAGTGGGCTTTTTTGAGCACCACAATTTAAAACCTCTTCTCCAGCCACATTAAAAAGAACAACAAAAAAAGAAGTCACAAGCTTAATTGCCATGGCTCCATTTTGCACAGACTGCATTTATATATAACTGTAGTGATTGCTGCCTGGTGATGAATTAGGCTGTGCTAAAGCTCTGCCTCTTTCTTTTTTTCATTTTTTAAAGCCTTGCAGCTGCCTCTGCAAGTTCTCCTCACGCTGACCTGCCTTGCTCTGTGCCTGTAGCCCATCAGCCAGCAAAACCCTGATGCTGGGTGAAGTGTCTACAAAATGAAGCAGACAAATCCCCTGTTCCACCGTGGTTTTATACCTTAAGGTTTTCATCACTAGAGCGTTCTGGACTTGTACCCCAGAGGAAACAATGACTTCCAAGGGCTGGAATTGAAACGGTCATTCAGGGAGAGAAACTCCCTCCAACTCCAAAAACATCCCCTGACCCTCAAGTGTCAAGAAGAAAGATGAGTTTTGTGAGATGTTCTGTAGCCATCTGGGAAACAGTGCAGCTGATTTTCATCACAGAGAGGTGCTGATGGAGTACAGGGAAAGCACTGGACAGTGTGTAGTCCAACAGCAAATATTCTATCAAATTCAGCGTGCATCTGCTGAAGGAGAACACTGCAAACATGACCCTGTTTGGGCTTCATGTATCAGCAGGAAATAAGTGTGAAATCAGTGTTTACCTGACTTTGACATTCCGTGTTTTTCAGTAGTACAGCTGTTCTTTCAAACAGGGAAAACAATACTTGGCCTGTAACTACCTCTATTTCTCTTGCTGCCAGTTTCCCTCTACCACAACCAACTAGGACCTCTTGCTGTCCCCCACATTTACATCTTGGAGATATCACCAACACAAGTTATTAGACTCCTTATGCCAGTGACTTTTCCTCAGCTATTTTTTTTTCTGTCCCTGCATGCACACAGTGAGCAAGGATGCATTCCCAGAAAGAGCCATCAGATGCATCTTGCAAGACCATTTAAGTGCATCAAGTCAAAATAAGAACTTGCACAAAGTACCACTTATCTGAGTTTAGGAGCATGGTTTGAATATGCATACAAAAATACCTTGAAAAAATGATACAAGAACTAGGGTTTGAAGCTTCAGCTTGTTGTATAAAGGGTTGGCAAGAACACTTTGTTATAGAGCAGGCTGCATTCTGCAAATTATTCTTGTGAATGCTGTTCCCTGTTTCATTAAAGATCACTAAGAAGCAGTGGCCATGGCCCACATTTCCTATGCCTGACTTATCATAAGAATGTAGTGCTGCACTGATGCATTTCAAAGACCTTACAACTTTTAAAACAAATTATTGCAGAAGTTTAACTGTCCCCAGTATAATTGTTCTCCTCTCCTTTTAAGGAAAAAAACTTCCCTATAGTGTATCCTAGAATGACAGAAAATAAAGACATGAGCCAACAGATCACCATTTTTCCTTTCCTCAGAAACATAACACCTATAAAGCATAATTCTCTTTAGCACCATACTGGGGCATTGGCTGGAGATTAGTATAGAAACAGAAGTTCCACCCCTTAAATCACCAAAGTCACTCATTTTAGCAGTTACTTAACTTTTCTTTGGAAGTTTCCCAAAAGCAGACCAGCCCTGAAAGCCTCATCCTTTAAGATGTGGCAAGATCACAGCCTGAGACATGACAGATGCAGCTCTATCACCCTCCTTAGGTGACACACACATACCATAACAAGTGGGAGTGCAGAGGGCCATTCTCTGAATGTCTTTCCTTTTGGCTCAGCCAGGTTTAAAACAAAATCTGATTTTTGACTGCAGATTCCTTCTCCATTCTGAATGCCATGAACTTCCAAGTTGTTTCCTATGATGCCTTTTACATAGGGCTAATATAGGAAACACTGCACCAAGTATCTTAAAGCAAGGGGAGCTGCGAGGAATGAAACTTTTCAAGTTCTGGTCAAACTGAGATCCTAACAGGGTTAATGCTCTGTGCTTGGACCAGCCTTTAGGGGACTTTTAAATTAAAGTGAGCAAAGAAACCAAAGTTCCAAGTGCAAGGCAGGAAACCAGAAAGGGCAGTGTAAATGGAGAAGTTTGTGCTCAGAGCAGAACAGGCTAAGATGATTTATTTTTCCATGGGATAAAGTGCAGACGTGCCAGCAATGTCATCATAATGCAAAACAAAGCTCTGGAAGTTTATTGCACTGAAAACAAACAAACCAGCAAACACAATGTGCTTTCTTTCATAATCGCTGGTATCCTCCTCCTCCTCCAGGGATCAAATGCACATCTGGTGTAAGACATAATTTGATTATCACAACTGAGCTACACTAATTTATTGAAATTTTGCATCTGTCCTTTTTTGCTCAGAAATGTTTTCAGGGTACATGCTACCCAAGATCTGATGCAATCCTCACTGGCACCCGCACCTGGATCACCACAGGTTGTATGAATTCAGAGCAATGCAGCAAACAACAAAACCATTTTCTCTGTCTTGCAGTGTTTGGCCTTTTTAAGAGACTTTCATAGCACAACTCCTCTATTTGGGGTCTGGCAGGAAAACAGCTCTGGGCAGGTGTAAAGGAAGCTTGGACTGGGTCAGGAGAAATATGGCCAAGAAAGAAAATGAGTTCAGTCTGGAAAAGAAATTAGGACAAGGACATAGGGATCAGTAAGCCCAGAAGTGGGGCTGAAGCTGAAAACAAATGGAAGGGGAAACCCAGAAAGGATGCAGCAGAGATAATGGGAGGGTGAAGAGGAAACACACATGTACAGGGAGTAATTAGGTGACTGTGGTAATGAAAAGGAAACAAAAAGAATCCAAAACAACATGAGAAAGATGTAATTCTTTTTTTTTTTTGTCCTCTCAGGCATAAGCTGCAAGCTCTTTTTCCAAAGAAAAGGAATAAACTGCATCTGAGCCAGACTATCTGAAACTTCCTGCGCACATGAAATTTTTATAAAATTGTCCTCATTTGCTGCCTCTGGTCTGAGACATTTCATCTTTAGTGGCACAAATGTGAGAATCGTTTAAATCACAGACTATTCTGAGCTGGAAGGGATCCACCAAGATCCTCAAGTCCAGCTCTTAAGGGAATGGCCCGTATGAGGATCAAACCCAAAACCTTGGTGCTGTCAGCACCGTGCCCCAACCAGCTGAGCTGGTCTCATCACACAGGATTTAGACTTATAATCTATTGTTAATAAATATCTCTAAAACACCAGTAAAATGCTACTTTCCTGGGTGAGGAACTGAAACATTGCTCTCCAAGCACCTAGGGAAAGGCTTGTTTTTAATTTGAAAATAAGCTTCATCATTGGAATATTCTTCATGCTTCTGAGTGGTACATTTGACAGTGAAATATCTCCCTGCAAGAACCATTAGAATGTATTAAAAGTGATCACCTCACAAGCTTTTGTTCATAAAAATGAGGAGGCACTGGGGGGAAAAAATGACAATTTAAGAAAGAAAAGACCGGAATTTAAATTCAATTCACAGTTTTATAAAGCAACTCTTCATTTCTCAGGAGCAAAGATTGTCTTGAGTTTCCAATTTTGCTCAAAATGAGCTTCAAAATTAAGTTAATACAGTCATCCTCCTGCTTCTGAACAATTGTACCCTGGCTCTGATGGGAAACAGAGGTGTAGGAAAATCTGAAATAGGAAATTACAAAATGCCTTCAAGGCAGCCTCTGGTTTAGAGGGAGTACCTGAAGCAAAATACTAGTTGCATTGAAACTCTGCTTTTACAGATTTTTTTTTTTTTTTAATCCTTGATATTGTTGCACTGTGAACAATCTGCATAGGGAGGAAGGAGCCTGAAAACCTAACATGAGGTTGAAATGGAGAAAGTCATGTTTGAAGTTGTGCCTTACAGCAAGAAGTTATTTCCAATTTATGATTCTTACATGCCATGTTTCCTGGTGTCTCTTTGTCCAGAAGAGGAAGAAACAGGAAAAGAGAATCTGAATGGAAATGAAGTAATACCATTTGTTGTGTCACAACACAAGACAAAAGTTTACCATGTCAGGAACTCTTTCACCAAGATCATTCCCTTCCCAAACATAAATGTTCTGCCTCAAAATGAGAACAGTTAGGGAAAAACACAACAAACAAACAAACAAACCCAACAACATAATAATACTAAAAGGATCACCAGAATTATTTAATAAGGAAAAATACTCTATTTTCTCCTGTTCAGAAGTAATAAACTGTTTCTGGCATAAGCAGCAAATAAACCCACCACAAAGCTGACTTCCAACAAGGAAAATTTCAGCTTGTTTTTTATATTTGTTATTTGTAGAAGAAATGAAAACCACAAGCACAGAGGCACTTGGCAAGTGTGAGAGGAGTCGGTCCAGCCACCAGCCATCATTTTCTGCCCTGCCTGGAGCTGCCTCTCAAGACACAGTTTCTAATTGCATCTGTTCACAGCCTCATTGGTTTAGAAGGGGCTGCACTGGGAACCAGGGGCTCTGCCCATTTTTTGCATATTGCAGATGGATGTTCATTTCTTTTTAGTGATACTGGGATGCAGCTATTTATTTGTGAGGAGTTCTGCAGCAAAAGCTACAGCTGATTTCTGATGCAGGTTGTTTTAATCATCAGAGTATCTTCCTGATGATTACCTGCCTCAAAAGGTGCTGTTTTATCCAGGTATTTTCCCTGAACAAGGTTGCCATTATTTCCAGACAGCACTCATAGGAAGTCTGCAGATGATTATCTCATACATAGAAGTATTTTGACGTTTTATCAGATTAACTGGATATGTCTACTTGAGGTTTGTTGGGTTTTGCTTTTTGTTTTTTTAATTAGGGCTCTGAGACATAACCATAAATAGGGTAACCTGAGCACTGGGTAGCTCATTCCAGGGTGCAGGGGCTGCAATTTTAAAATAGCCTCCCTCAACTCAGTCCAGTGACGAACTCTGATAAATAAACCCATTACACAGATGTGTAAATCATAATTTTGTAGTTATCCAGCACCATCCTCCCTGAAGTAAGAGCAGTACCAGAAGCAAAGTACCTGAGTAAGGGCAATGCTCAACCTCTTTTGTCCCAGTGAGGTGGCTGACCTGAGCGCTGCACAGCACCTTTAGGAACAGCAGAAACATATAGTTAGGCATTCCATTTTTGCATTTTTGATGAGAGTAGAAGGTCCCCAGGGATCCCTCACAAAGCTGATGCAAGCAGCAAGCTGGGAAGAGAGAAACAAGCAAAGAGTATCACCTGGAGGGAGCACCTGGGTAACCTGACAGCACCAAGGTCTGAGTGGCAGCACCAGCACAACCCAGGCTTCTCCTGAGGCAAACTGAAAGTTTCAAGAGGAAACTGCAGTCTCTTAAAAATAACTTGATGCTAGCTATCTCAGAAGGCAGGCCCTTGCACAGGGCAGATTAAATCCTACTTGAGTTTTCTATGTGCCTAAGAAAGGAATTTGATGCATCTTCATGGTACATAAATATACGAAAGGCATAAATAGAAGGCTTGGTTAGTGATGGTGCTTAAGCAGAAATAAAAAACGATCTTTGGAAAAGCAAGCCTTTTGGATGGAACTATATCCACAGATATTTCTGAACCCGGGGACTGAGAAGCTGCCACAGCTGAGCTGCCTGCAGGGTTCACCCAGAGGTGGGCAGATGCTTTGGGGATGTCAGAGAGATCAAAATCTACATGTTTAGCTGTCACACAAGACCTAGCTAACAACAAACCACATTGCCAAAGCCGGCAGACTCACACACACATATAGGAACACACAAAAATAGATGTCAGGGCCGAGCTGCCTGACTGAGCAAACACCACGCAGCAAACTGGTGGAAGGTGGTGGGGCTGCAAAAGCAAATATGCAACAGAGTAGAAAAGGGTCCCACAGAAACCCACTGCATGGCAACAACGTAGGACTCCTGGCAGGTTTTTAGAGGCTGCCTTTGAGGGCAAAGCCCTTTGTGTTAGTGCAGAACAATTAGCTGGGGAAGGCTGGCTCGGGAGGCAGGAGGTGACAGCTGCTGTGGCAGCCCAGGGGCTGAAGGAGAGGACACAAAGTGGCCTGGCTGCATCCCTGCAGCTCGCCTCAGGGCTTTTGAGGAGTGGTTTGTCTCTTCAGCGCCTCGTACAGAACACTGACACAAAGCCAATTATTGGATGGGGTCTTTTGTCTATTTTCCTGCATGCATTCAGGGAAAGAAAGGCAAGAAAAAAAAAGATCCAGTTATTAAAACTGTACCATTTTCTGCAGCTTTACATAGCACAGACCAAATGGGTTTGTTTTCATTTCCCTTGTGTGGCTTCCCTTGTTGGAGAAACCAATTGGAAATCATTAGTGGAAATATTAGCAGGAAAAGCTAATGGGTTTAGTCATTCATATGCATCAGTCACTGGTTATTTCACAATCTGCTACCTGGAGCACTGTTAATGTAATTTCCAACACTTTATTTGATGTTGTCAGCCCACTCGGATTTGCACAAGATGGTGAACAGCAGCAGCTCCAAGTGCCTCCAGCTCTGCCCTCCTGCCCTTCTCCTGTCCCACTAAAAACTGCCAGAGAGAGGATAGGGATAATCACATCTGTGGGGGGATGAAAGGCTCACGTTGGGCACACTGATGTCTAATAGCATTGCCAAAGCAATTCACCCATCAGGACTAACCACTGCCAGCAGTGTGCAGCAGGACAGCAGCAGACCAGAAAGCTCAAGGCAGAGCTTTCTCCAACAGCATTTGGAGACCCACTGGAGCAGCATCCTCCCTGCAAGGTTTGGGCATGTTGTCACAATTTGCACTGCTAACTTAAGTCATTCTGGGCTACAAAGGATCTCTGGGCAGGAGAGCCAAGTCTGTGCTGGAATCAAAGCCAGGGATGCAATCCTAGAGTGGTTTTTTCTCCTTTCCTTACACAAGACTGCTGAGAAACAGCACCCTTGCTATGCATACAGATGTTCAGAGAAAGCCTGTCACAAAACCAGAGTGCTGCAGCCTTTCTTAACATGTTTCCTTAATCCCATGATTAATCTAATCAGATGGGATAAAAGCCAGAAGGACTTCAAATACATGCACTCAATTCCCCGTCACTGTTTATCAAGGCTAGGGATGAGCATCTGTGGAGGCAGTTTGCTTGTTGTTGGTTTCATTTCAATCCTCTGGGAATTACACCTGGATCTTCCCTTCAGTGAGATGTTCACATGAGAAGAAACAGCTTTGCCAGAAATAAAAATAGACAAGCATTTTTCCTGGATATATTTTTTAGGGAATTTAAAAGTTAATCCCAAGCAATTAACTCCTGAGAATTTTAATTCCCCTCCCTGACACAACCACCCCATAAAGTACGTGGTTCTTCTGAAACCACGGAGGGATAATTTCTCTGAAAAGATAGTGACTGGTCTGCTTTCATGCATATTATTTAATCCATTGCTTTAAATCAGGAGACTGAAAGTGCAATTTTTTTGCTATGAAATACAAAATCTATGATGCAGATGTAATTTTCTTTCTTTGTGTGGTGCTTTAAAATGCCACTAGCATGTAAAGAATATAATGTATTTTTCTCTACCTCACTAGAGACTTCCACTTCAGCATGAATTGACTGCACAATTAAAATTAATTTAGAAGAGCCAAAAATTTTTTCAGCAAAACAAATGTATATGAGGCATGCTTTTCAAAGAACACTTTTCCTGTTTCATCCTGTGTACTCTGTGCATAATCTGTATTCAAGATGCAGGATATTTTCTGTGCCTCAGGATGCATTTGAAGTATTTTTAAAGTAATTATGCATTATTATGGGATAGGAAATGGCAGTTTCCTCTCTCAGAGCTGTCTGGAATTCAGGATTGAAACATTACAGTATCTTTAAGTCACTGCTAGTCTGATCTGAAAGATCATCTGTTTCCCCTCAATAGTACAGGCTGAAATACTACCCCAACGATGTGCTTTTTTATTTTCTAAACTCATCACCACTGGCATTTTTTTCCTCCAAGACATCTTCATTGATTTAAGAGGGTAGGTCACTGCCTGCAGCAGCTCATCACTAGTATGTTAAAGGCCAAATTCATTTACTGAATGGGCCTTCACAAGCTGTTGAAGGATGTCGCTGTTGCCTGATGGCAAAAATTTTGGAGTGGAGCACTGTACAACAGACTGTAGGTTGAGTGAACAGCCAGTCCTTCTCACAGTGAGTCCCACACTCACTGTGCATCCTAGAGCTGGGCAGAACTGGAGATGTTACAGTCCCAGACAGGTGAGAGCCAGCTCCCCCCCTGGCTATGCAGTTCAGAGGGCAAGTGAGGAAATAAGGGAATACATTTGCAGCATCATTTTGGGACTGTGATCTGCACGATCTCTATGTGACAGGGCAGACAGGAAAGTTGCTTTGCTGTCTGAACATTTGAAAACCAGACAGTTACCCCAATTACATGCATTTTTAAAAGTCCATAGGCTTCTCACAGGCAATTTCATGGAGAGGGGAAATAAAAGGGGAAAAAAAGCAGGCTAATAAAATACATTAGTTGTGACTCTTTTACCAAGCATCACTAATTAATCCACTCAACAGCCCCATGGGACAGATCACTGTTAATATCCCATGGGTAGTTTGTCAGTACATCTCTGCTTTTCTCCAGAAAATTGTCTTCCCAATCCACAGAAACAATTGGACTTCAGCTTGGACATCCTGCCTCTCCAAAGTCATTATTGGTAATTCACCCATACCCACAGAATGATAATGACATAAGGGACTAAAGAGTTCCACCTCAGGAACGTCTCTATTCCTTCAAGTTTACAGCCCTGAAACACTTCCCTCATTACACTGAGGAGAAAAATCGCCTTGGAATTCTGTATTTGAAAGATGCTTTTCCGTTAAAAGCACAGGAAGACAGAGGCCTTGCAGCATAAGAAATACAAGAACAAAATCAGACCTTAAAAATATCTTCTTCCATTAAGACAACTCTGACTTCACCAAGATTTCTCTCATGATTAGGAGCTTGCAGGAGTGAGGTATGCCTGAGCTGCAATTAAAACTTTATGCTCACCAGGGTTCCTGCATCAAGCCTGCCCTGGGGATTTGAAGCCATGCAGGGCATCAAGGAGAAGAATTGCAGCTCATTTAAGCAGTTGCACCAAGCCTGGTAAGACAGCCAATGCTATTTTGTCATGGATCAGCAATGTGGGATTTCACACAGTTCCTTCAATGCAGACTTTTCCTGGATAAAATTCCACATTATTTGGCAGACACTGATAACAGTGCCCTATCTAATTAGCTTAAGCAAATGAGCTACAGTTATCTTGATCAAGTATGATTAAAACAGCAGATACTTTTAATGTAAAATTCTGAAAACTAAGTATGCTTTTTAATTTACCATTTATTGATTCAGAACAAATATGCTCACTCTGATCTGGGTGAGACTGGAGATCAGAGTGTCATTCAGCATTGGGCTGCCTGACAGCACTGAGAGGAGCCCAGTTTGCATCTCTCAGGTTCAGGGCACCTGTCTCCAGCAGGAAGCTGAGTTTGCAAAACCCATCACTTTGTTGTGGTGCCTCTAGCTCAGTCCCCAGGAGATTTCAGCATGCACATTGAAGCTTCATTGAAATATCCTTATAATTCATATTTGGAGGGTTAGTTTGAGGCCCTGAGGATGCCAAAAGAGAGACCAGGCTGTTCATCAGCATCACTTGGTACAGCTCTCTCATCATACAGATGCATAAGTAATGAATGAGTAGGAGCTCTGTATAGAAACTCTGGAGGGGGGGAGGAAAGAGAGGGGGAAACCACAGCCACACAGCCTTGCTCCAGAGGAGGAGCAATGCTGGAGCTGGAAAGCAGTTTACATTCAAGTATGACCTTCCAACCTTTTGCTGCACTGGCTATATCAAAGAAAGATGCCGCATCTATGATGATTTACACAAATAATCAAACCCCTAAATTTACTGGGGTTTTTCTCCCTTTCATGTGTTGCCTTTGATGTTGCAGCCTCCCTATGCAGGTGCAATAACAGCCTTGGTCAAAGGACTGGTGCGAGAGTGCTGCATCGCAGCTGAATGTCCCAGCTCTGATTTGCCTCTGCAGGAAGGCATGGCAGGAAGAGTCACATGAAAACCTACCCAGGGCAAGGAAAATACTTCTAGACCTACCCAGGAGGCCAGGTAGTTACACTTGTCTGCTCTTTGCTGTTCTTTGGAGGTTCACGGCACAGTTTAAAAACACATGCACTTTAAAAGCTCATGGATGCAGTACAGCTCATAAGGATGTTCCTTGCCAATTCTCTTCCCCTGACATTCAGTTTTACTTTTAACTAACGGCTAATAATTTTCATTACACGATTTGACAGTGCTGAATATCACAGATAAAACCAGACAGTTACTATATTTCAAACCTATCACAATCAAGTAAAGCTTCTTTAGTTCTGTGAACCATTGCAAGGCAAGTCCTGAACAATAGGAAGCAGCACAGCAGGAAGGGATCTGGTTCAGACACCCCAATGAAAGCTCTAAGAGCTAAGTTATTAAGACATTTATATATATTTTATGTTAAATTTCTATCTGCCAGAAGTCCCCTGGGAGTTTGTCTTTGTTCTGAGGGTTTCAGGGACTAGCTGGAATATGCATTATTTATTAGACATGCAAATCATGCATGATAATCTCAATGAGCTAAGTATAATTGTTGCAGACAAACAATAAATTTGTTTAAAAACTGGCCTAATATAGCCATATTTCACCCTGAAGAAAGACATTAAGTTTTCCTATTCTTTATATAAAATAGAAAAAAGGGCTTAGAACAGTCTGTTCAATGGTTTGGTGGGGGGCTTTTTAAATCATCTTAAGAATAATAAATAACCTTAAGAATTTATAAGAATGCAAATCTGGGTTTGTTGCAGCAAAAGAAACATCAATAGGCATTACTCATACTTCTAGTCCTAGGAGATGATATTTATTCAGTCAAATTAGGCTCATTTAGGTGTAAGGAAATCATCACTTAGAAATATTTCTAAATGCATAAGCAACACCACATACAATTAATATAAATAACCTACCAGGAGCACACCCCCTGATGCCAGCACACTACAGGAAGTAGGAAGCAATCAATAGCTTTTACATTCCTTTTAACCACTTAGATTTGTCTACATAACATACTTTTATTATTTAAAAAAATAGATCTTTACCTAGAATTTTTGATACAACTGCATTTCTGACTTTTTCTGTAGGACACAATGGTGGTTTTGTTTTACAGAAGCAGTCTCTCCTTAGCATGAGGAGCTCAGTCTTCTGCTAAAATAGACAACAGGAATCCCCTCAGAGTTGTTAATTATCAGTAGTATCCTGCCAAAACTAGAATAGAAAAGAATCTCCATCAATGTATTTTTTAGACCTGCACTATTTATGGCAATTTTCTTGCTGTAGTGGGATTCTACTCATGACGGATTTTACTCAGTGTACTCCAAAATTTACTGGAAGATGGCTAATGTTTCATTAATTTCAATTCAAAACCTATGCAAAAATAAATCCTGCAAAAAATGCAGTCTCTGTAGCTTGGAGACTCAGACACATCGAAGTGCTGGGCACTGCTTTGGAGTTACACTCTGGTTTTATCCATATTCCCCTGGGACATTAATGCATAATATATAGGGATACCTGATGCAGCATCAATTCTGCACCAGTTCCCAATGGTGGTTGGTTGTTTTCTCTTTTCTTTAAATTGATCCCCTTTGTTTATCACTTTACATAACACTCGTATGTAAAATATGTTGTTTGAAGCCCTCTTCTTTCTTGCTTTTCTTTTTCCTCAAAAAAGCTTTTATCTTTCTCAAACCCACTGAAACCAATTAAAAAAAAAAAACCAAAACAAACAAACATTGAAAAACCAACTGTCCTTGCCCCTTCCTCCCTGCTTTTCATTCTTCCCCTTGTTTAAGTCTGCAAGATCATGAGATGGCAAATCCAGTCCTAAATGTTCTCAGATTTCCAGAAATTAGAGCTAAAGTAGACAAGTAGTTCGTGTCACAGTCCAGGAAAACACCAACTCACCACAATACACAAAAAGTTTTGCTCCCTATACCTCAGTCAGCGAAGCAGCAAAATTTTCCTATGGTTGTTCTTAAACAGAAAATGCATGAGAGAGAAATTGCATGGAACCATCCTACAAAGTACCAGCTCAGTTTACACTTCTGATTCAACAGGATGCCCAACTGCATGGCCCAGTCTCCATGAATAACTTCTCAGAATATTTAAGCTTTTGTTCATTCCCTTCAGAGAGTGCTCCCATTTAATTTCTCCTCCCTCTCTTCCAGAGCCCCTAACTGCCCTGTTGTTTGCCTGCCCACCCCACCATGCTCCTCGAAGGAGCCTGAGGTCCTGCTGAAAGCCATCAGCTGTGAAAATTGCAGCAGGATAAAGTGGGAGCCGGAGGCTCCTGTACAGCACTGCCTGGCAGCACGCTGCTGGGGCCCCATTACATCCCATCCCAGCCTTCCAGCCCGGCTCCCAGGCAGAGCTGGGGAGGGAAAGGTGCTATTTGCTAATAGCCACGCAGGCAGCAAAGCACTGGAAGGTCCTTCACCTCCTGGGGAGGTTTTACAGCCCATTAGTGACAACTGCAGGGCAGCAGGTCCTCAGTGCCACCTGCCCCCTTGCAGGAGTGCTTAATCCAGGTGTGGCAGGGCTGAGAGACCGGGGGCTCAGGCTCATTCACAGTGGGAAAAGTCACCTTTCTCCACCCCAGAAAGCATCCAGCAGATGGAGGGGTGTCTGCAGCACACACCTACACCACAGCCCCCAGACATCCACTCATAGTCCCACTGCTCTTCAGTCTTGGAGCCAGGAGCAATAAAAGCATTCCTGGGTGTTGCTTTTAATCAACAATTACATCAAACCAAGCAAGCATTTTTCAGTAGCTGAAAAATACCTGTTGGCTTAGCAGTTCAGCTCTGTTCCTGGTGTGTTTCTCACGGCTTTCCCTCAAGGTCAAAAAAACCCCACCAGCAATATTAGAGATAACCCCATGTCTCCACCAGAGTTCTAAATCAAGTTCAGGCTGCTACCTTTCATAGATTTGCTACTACCATTAGCACAATCCAGCAAGAGCTTCTCCTGCAAGTTAATTTCTATTCCTTTGACTATGAACTTGGAGAAAGCACTCACAAGATAAAGCATATTAAGTTCAGCTTTTGCAAAGTCTTGGAAACAATTACGGAAGCGTGGAAGTGTAACACTAGTAAGTCAGACAAGGCCAAGGGGAATGCTCTAGTAATAACAAATGTGAAGGGACTGGAAAATAGGCAGAGCTTCAGTAGATTTTATTTGACTACACAATACAAAACTCATCATCAATATTCCCTGTGTAGCACTACAATTCACAGTGCAGTGCAGATGGTTCACATATTTTAAATTGTAATTTAATTACACTTTTCATGATCATACTGTATTTGAACTCAACAGAATTACTATCATGTTTCTGCAAACGCTTTATTGCAGAAATATGGCTTTAACTGCTAAGTCCCTTCTCATAATTATCTTTTATTTTTATACATCTTTTACATCATTAGAAAAACACAGATTAAGTACAGAACATAGGCCTTGGAAATTTATATTTTCAATAAGGCTCTGCCGTATTTCTTAAATTCTATAGGCTGGTTTACTAAAACTGTTTCATGGCTTAACACCATTAAGCCAAGAGACCTTGTAATCAGTAGCAAGACAACAAAGCAGCAGTACACCTGTCCTTTATCAGTGAAATCCTGGATTTCATCTTTTCACATTTTAACTGCAACCTTAAAAATTATTACTCAGTCTGAGAACAATTATGGTGGGTTAAGAGACATTGAAGGGGTCTGCACCTCCCTCACCTCCTCCCACACCTCTGAATGAAACCTTGGGGAGTTAAATAAATTATCTCTCACCCTTCTTCTACCATCACGATGCCTTTTATCTTCTTTCTTTTCCCTCATATTCAGTCATATGAGACATTTCTCAAGGATATAAACCAGCCTTCAGTCTCACTAAACACTCATTGTGTTATTGCATCAAGAGATATAAAATCCCTCTTTTTCTAGGACTACAACTCACTTCTACAAGAAAAAGTAGCTTACAAGAAATAACTTCAAATATTTTTACCTTTCTAACTAAAGGAAAATAGGCTCACCTTCTCCCTTCAAACCAGTCTGACAAGCACCACTAGATATTGGCTCTTCCCTGCTAAGAGCTCAGCCCCAGACATAAAAACTGCCTTTTTAACTCTTTGTCCAAGGTTCATATTGATATAAATTTATCCATTACTGCTGCAGTGTCTTGCCTGCAGAACCTGTGTGCTTCACCTGGGATGGTGGGTGGAGCCCAGGGGAGTTAAAACCCTTAAAAGGAGCATTCAAAGCAGAAAAGGCTTTTAGTTTGGTCTTGCAGGTTTTTGGTTGATTTAGGGTATTTTTAGGGAGTGTGATGTGGCTGGGTTTGTTTGTGGGTTTGGTGGGTTTTTTTCTTGCTGGTGACTGTGGAGGAATCTAGCATATAGTGGGGCTATACTGATTCTTAGCATGTGGTGGTCTTGTTTCTGAGAAAATTAATCTCTTTTAGTTGCTTACACTTAATAACTTTCTGGATACTTAAAAACAAGAACAAAAACCAACAACAAACAAAATCAAAACAGGGCTGTTGTGGAGGGCTTTGTGGTTGCAGATCAGCATTTTGTGTTTCAGCTACAGCTGAACTCTGGAGCAGAGTGTAACTGCAGAAAAGGGCAGTGGGCACCTGGAGCATCCCCTGGTACCTGCAGGCAGTCAGTTGGATGCTGTGCTTAGACCATCCTTCACCAGAAACATGGGTTCCAGACCCTCTTTAAGTTTCCTCTACACTTCTAAGCTGATGTAAAGAAGGACATTGGGAGAAAGCTTGAAAAACTTCAGAAGAATGCTAGTCCTCTTGACAAAGCAGCTCTCATAAAGAGAATACACTAATAGAAACAGCAACCCCTTCCTTTGCTCTGTTCCCAGGACACCTGGAAAAGAAAAAAATAGGAAAATGATTTTGTATGTTTGTATCTGGGTCCCAGCCCTCAGAGGGGACAATCTGTTCTTCATAGGGTTTTTCACTCACGTTGCAAGAAATCATCCCTAAATCTGAAAAGCTTGTGAAAGATGGTCTGGGAGCCTCATTCTCAAACTGATAATGGAATATCCTGTTATAAGCTATGGTTGTGCTCCTTCTGTTGCAACAGATATCTGAAAGCAGTACTTTTTTTCTAGGTGCCAGTAAGCTCATCGACCTAACCTAAAACCTCTCCAGGATTTTAATTCAGGCCTCTATTATTTACCTCTAAACCCTTAGTTCAGGTTTACTTTAAAAGACTATTTCTTATCAGACCACATCAGGTTTTTAAGTTTTCCGGAGTAAAGCAGTCTTTTAAAAACAATTTTGCCCATAATTGTTATGTTGCTGGCTTAAAAGGAGGTCAAAACATAAAATACTGTGTTTAATTGGTTTGTTTTGGTTTGCCTTTCCTATTCCCCCATTAATGCTGTTGTTTTAACACCACCTTCAGACAGGGGAGTTCTCTCATCTCTGGAGTGGGTTCACTCCTTTCCAGTATTGACTTCTCTCCACAGACTTGTTTTGTTCATTTCTGTATTCTGAATATGCTTCCCACTGTTTACACTTTCAAAGGCTGGCGATGACTCAGGTCTCAAGGAGTTAAAGTCCTGTTTCCTTTTTCCTGTAGCAGTGCATACCAAAGGGTTCCGGGACTATTGCATACGAGTGGCCATGGAGCTGGTATTTATTTTGTGGCAGTTACATAGGAAATAGGAAACTAAAGGTTAAAAGTTAATTTTGGAGTCATAAAGGAGTTGGTTATACTTCTGGCTGCTCTGGTGTATGAGACACACACCAAAACTCTGAACAGAATTACAGATCACAGAGAAAAATAAATACATGAGCAGAGCAACTGCATTTGCCATTGATGGGAAAACAACGGAACATTTATTGTACAGAAAGGCCGTATGCAGTAGAGATGTGTAAATACTTCTACCATAATACTCTGTTCTTAATAGAATATAATATGCCATTATGCAGGTGGAACAATGAACATGTCCCAGAGATAAATGTGCTTGTCTTGGATGCTGAGTCACTTGGACTTTGTTTCTGTGCTCACAGCACCCCTGAGGCATATCATGCCTGCCTCCACAAACACACACTCTTTTGTTTACCCTAATTTCTCCTGTTTGCCCATTACTGAATGTTTTAATGCAGTGACAACAAAATACAGTTTTCTGCTGCAAACTTCCATCTTCCCTACTCAGAAGTCATGGACAACTCTGTTGTCGTTAAAGACTCCAGTTGATTTAAATAGTTCAGGACTGTGAGTTTCTAAGGAGCTCTGGGACATGTTGGTTATGAATGGCATTGACTAAAACTCTGTGAAATTATTTATTTTTATAAATAGTCCATGGAAAACCAGTATAATTGAAAGCCATTCTTTATTTCTGTAATTAGATGGGAGCCCCTTGCTGAAGTAGCAGAGTCGTATCTAAAGGGCAGTCGGTGACCCTGCGCCCACAGATTTCAGCAGGACAGGGGATATATCCTATTATTGGGGCACATTGATGTGACTGCTTTGCCTCTTTGGGTTTTTTTTCAATCAAAATGCATACCTCACTGGCCTTCTGAGGCTAAGCAAAAACCTCATCCAGTTTGGCATTCCTGAAACTTTTTCTTGTGAATTAAGATTTCTCCTGAGGAGCAGATCCTGCTTATCTCTACTGCTGGGCCATCTTAAGGTTGAAATATTAGGCAACAAAACTGGTGAGGGGTCTGAAGCAGAAATCTCCAGAGGAGTGGCTGAGGGAACTGGGAGTGTTTAGCCTGGAAAAAAGGAGGCTCAAGGGAAACCTCATCACTCTCTACAACCACCTAAAAGGAGGCTGTAGCCAAGTGGGGGTCAGCCTCTTCTCCTAGGCAACCAGTGACAGCTATAGGAAATGGCCTCAAGTTGTGCCAGAGGAGGTTCAGATTGAGTACTAGAAAATATTTCTTTACCAAAAGCCTTGTTCAGTGCTGGAACAGGCTGCCCAGTGAAGTGGTTATGTCAACATCCCTGCAGACACTTAAAAGACGTGTAGGTGTGGCATTTAGGGACATGGTTTAGTGATGGCCTTGGCAATGTTGGGTTAATGGTTGGGCTCAATGATCTTTGAGGTCTTTTCCAACTAAATGATTCTATGATTTTAGCTATAGAAGCTGCTGGGAGTTTTGAGAGTGGGAGGGTTTGAGGAACAGTCATCCGTGTGGGGAACCTTCACTGGCACAGTTCAAATCCCTCCAGAAGGATTTTTCAGGCTGTTCCTGAAACCTCCATCTTCAGTTTCCAGAGTCCAGCACACAGCCCTGACTAACTATACACATCAGCAGCAGCAGAAATTTCTGTACGCCTTCTGTTTGGTTTGCACACTTCTGTCTCACATTTTCTTCTGGTACTTGAGACAAATTCTTCAAATTTCTCATGTAGGTCACTTCTGCATTGCATGATTTACTCAGTAGTAGGTTTTGAGGTTAGTTTGTCTGAAAGGTGGCAGCTTTCAGACTGCAAATCCAGTGCAGGAGGGCAGAGGTAATTACCAGGCAAGCAGCGCTCTTGCTGAACTGAAACTGAGCTCACAATCCCTTTTATTTTTTGCCGTATCAAATACATCTGTGGCCTCTCCCATTTTTATTTTTTTCTCTCTCATGTTACATATTTATTTTGCTGCACTATTTGTCCTTTGGGGATAGCAGCCAAGAGATTTCTGTGGGCGGCACAGGAGCAAACCAGAGGAAGTAAACAAAACGCAATCCAAATAAACAGTTCAAATACACACAGCACCAAGGGCTGCACAAAGACAGACAACTGATGGCAGGCAGGCGTTTCTGAGGGTTTTCATGTACTCAGAATCCATGAACTGTCTCTCCTGAGCAAACCTACTCAGCAAAGCTACTCAGTGCACAATGATTGGCTCTGTTAACTCTTTGTCTTCCTTCACTTCACCATCTTTGCAGTGATGTTTGGATCTGATTCCACGCCTGCACACATGTGTGTCTGACTTTATTAATACAAAAACAGTAAAGCCACCTGCTCCTGTTCTCCTTGGGTGTCTCTTTTCTTTGCTCCCATCAATTGCATCCCACATCAACCTGCTACCTTCAATCTCTGCATCTGATTATGGCTGGCAAAACCAGCAGTGGATACAGAATAAAGGACATCACAGTGAGGAAGAAGTACCACTTGAGAGCCTAATGCAATGGCTCTTTGCACTGTAGCATTAATGGTTTTTGTATGTTTTCTCTCCTTATCTGGTAAATACACGGACACATGCTCACCCCCTTCCCAATTTCCTGCTATTTTCCTGTGTTTTCCAAAGATGCACTGTCTTTTTTGGAAGGAGCCAGGGAGTGCTGATTGCTCTTCTCTACTGCTTGGGCTAATTAACTTTTCCTTACTGTTTCACTGCTATGAAATAAGTCATGGAATTCAAACAAAATTAAAAAATATAAACACAGATTGTGCAAAACTGCAAATAAATCTATTCTCAGGAAGCGATAATCATGGCCACAATTTGGCAGAGGAGTACAATCATGGATTTTGATAGCACTGATATTCAAACATTTGCTTTGTAACAGAATATGGCTGCTCTAGATTATCTTTGGGTTTTTTGCAGCTGGGAGAAGGCAAGAATGCCATTTTCGCAGTTTGCACTGCTTAGAATTCTTTCTTGGCAGTGGATTGTATATTCTACAACCTCAGTAAAGATCATCCAAGCCAAGATTAAAGAAACCCAGCTGAGTTTTAAAGAATTTCTGTATATGTAACACACTTGTGTACCAATTTTACTACAATTTCTTCCTTTCAGGCCTTTTTGAATTACAGTTTAAGGAACAAAAAAGTTAATAAATGAGAAATAAAACATAGGAAAAATTTAAATTGTCATATAGGGTTTTTATAATTTAATGTCAAATGAATTATTTTCCCAGCTTATATTCTAATACACAGTTCTGGTTTCTTGTTACTCATGAACCTTACTTAGCTATTCTAATATCATCTCTAATTTTTTTGCATTAAAAAAAGTCTTCTGGAAACAAAAGAACAATCACTTGGCACTCAATCGTGTAAGCAACAAAGAAAATTTCTTTGACGAGTAACATCTTATAAATTAAAATTTGTGACAGTAGATTTTTTGAATCATTTAGGCATTGGTGGAGCTACATTTTAATTAAGGAGAAATGATCAAAAAGTGTCCTAGTGCACAAGCCAAACTAATCTTCATCAAACACACAGGCTGTGTCCCATTCCTCTGGGATATAACAGGTGTTTTAAATTCCCAGTGAAAACATAACATTAGGGTTGCCTTTTACTGATTGCACATTTGTGTACAGCAGTATAGAGGTGTCTGAAAATTGCTCATCTCTCCCCAGAGAGCACTCCAAAATGTCATTTGCTACCCTCAGCACATCAGTATTTCATTCCTTTATATCCCTGTACCTCAAGTCAGGACCTTGGAGTCGCTGTAGCAGAGCTCAGCAGGATCACTGAACACTTTTTGAGTCTTATTTCATCCTCTGCTGCTGTAAGGACAGCCCTGGCTGCCAAACCAGCCTGCAGTCCAGGAAAAGGGAATTTTTTGACTTTCTTTGGCTTCAGCCAAGCAGCTTGGAGGGTAAACAGAGACCACAACAATGATTCATCTGGTCTAGGGGAAGGTGCCCCTGCCCATGGCAGGGGTATTGGAACCAGATAATCTCCAAGGTCCCTTCCAACCCAAACCATTCTGTGGTTCTATAACTTTCACCCCAGAGAAGGAAAGCAGACACAAGGTTATCTCATAGCACTTCTCCTCCTGCCTCATATATTATGTCCCACATCTTTGTGATAACTATTTCCACGCTATATCATAGATGGCGAAAGTAAATCCTCAACTGTGAAATTGTCAATATCACTGTGTGTTACCACTGACAACTTCAGCTTGCTCTAATAGAATCCTCTCTGCCACTGACAATTAATTCAATCTTCAATACAATGCAAAATAACTGGAGAGACACACAGCTGTCTTGTACACAAACCTTACAAGGGAATTTTGTGGGATTACTTCCACACAGAGAAGTTGCTCCCCTCTTTATCCAGTGCATAGTTTGTGCTGGATTTCAACCTCATTGTACTCTTGGTACTCTATTTCTCTGCTGTGTGCTTTATAGAATTCTCTTAATTTCATGCATGGATGGCTGTAGAAAGAAGAGATAAAGTTTCAAGTCTCTTTGTTTAACCCATACGAAATAATTAAAACACATTTTTCATCTTAGCATTCCCCTTAGGGCTTAACATATTGTGAGAAACACATCCTAATGTGAAATGAGCTTTAAGACAAATGGTCCTGGATTTGGTTTGAAAGTCACTTCTGGAAAGAATGCATTTGTTTCCTTATTCATGCCACTCATTTATTTTTAAATTCTGACACATTAAGATAAAATTGTCACAAAAAAAAAAAAAAAGCACTACTCTAAATACAAAGCTGTACACTTTTATACAGGTATTAAAAAACCCTTCAGGGCTGGTTTGCTTTAGGCTTTGGCAGCCCTCCCATGTTGAGGGCTCCCTTCATTCAGCTTGCTGGCAGAGCTGCAGTCCTCCAGGGCAAGGACAAATTCTTCTCCCCGGGTCCATGCCCCTCTCTTGGCACACACCTGATGGTGAACACAGAGCTCTCTTGGTCTCACCCAGCTCTCCCAAGAGTCACAGCCAGGCTGGGCTTGCTTGAGTTGAGCGAGCTTGCCCAGGGAGCCACTTGCATAATTTGTCATTTCCATACTGCCTGGCATCATTGCATTCACCCAACACTTACTAAGAAAGGCTATCGGGAAATAAAACACAACTGGTAATCAGAAATCTCCTTAGTCCCCTAAAACAGAACTGAAGGACACAGGCTGACTTTCTGGCACATAGCTATACTTTTTATATATATATATATATATATATATGCACATTTTCCATGGCTTATTATTTATTTATTGAAGCATTATTTAGTGTAAGCCAAAGCATTGGCATTGAGCCCTGAGAAACAAATATATGTTCCCCCAAGTTGGGAAAATCAAGGCATTCCCACCCAATGTGTTACAGCTACTTAACGAAGCAGCCACAACCATGAAGGCCCACAGAAGAGAGGTTTGATTTGGGTTATGTTCTCACATCTCCAAGAAATATGGGTCCACAACAAGGTATTATTTGCTCTTACAGCACTGAATAGGGCTGCCCTTCCCAATATACCCAGGAAAGGCCTGTGGTATCTCTTTCAGCAAGGTAAATGAGACTCTATTATAGAAAATAGATCTCTCTCTCTCTCTCACCGACTTCTCCCATGTGCCTGTTTATAAATTCCCCCAGCCCAAATCCTTTCATCAGATACACACATATGAGTCCCAGGCATGGAACACTTACATTCATGGAAATGCATCGAGCTCCCCAGTTCCCGCAGAGCCTTATAAGGCTTCTGTACAGTTATGAGTACAGAAAATCACTCCAATGAGAAAACTACTTAAACTTAATTGTCTCATTTAATAGGACTGTTTAAATTGCTAATCATTTTGTAAGTATTACTTTCTAAGTTGTTTTTAGTGGGTAGTTTGCCCTTTTTGCTGTTGCTGGAGGAATTCAGTAATAATTAACTGACCTAGTGTGTAATTATACCACTGAAAATAAGCTATGAGACATTTAATAAAAAGAGACTATTAACAGGATTTGAATTTACGACCTTCAAAATATGAAGCAAGCAGTTTATCCATGAGGTCACACAAGCTTCCACTACTGTCTGAGAATTTATGGTCAGTAGATTAGCCACAGAAAGACTTAGCTCACTCTTTTGATCTACTGAGAAACACACTGAGAAACTGATTAAAATAATATCAGAAGAAATATAGCAGTGGAAAAATGCTTGAGAAATGTTCCTCCATGTATACCATGGCCTGTGGAAGGGGGGCTTGATGTGGTAACGATGCGATGGTAAGCGTAAATTTTTGGGGTCTGAGGATTTCCCTCCCCATGGGGTTCCTTATGGAGCACCAGCCCATAATGCCCTCTCCTCAGCTAAAATAAATGGTGGTGGTGTTTTAATCTGCAAACCCTGCTGATCTCTGAGTCCTTTCTGTACCCAATTCACAGGACGTAGTTTGAGATAAGAAAATTATCAAACATCTTGGCTCTCAGACAGCCTAGCAATTTGTGCCGTGTTTTTCTTTAGTTTTTAGGGCATAATGTATTTTACCAAGTCTCTCACATAGAGCTGCAGCAGCTTTGCTGTATTTCCTGTGACATCTCTGGCTATGTGAAACACTGCATTACAGATAGAAGCAGGACATTTTTAGAAGTTGCTGCTCCAGCAACATCAGCGTGAGGAAAATGAGGCTGTTGTGGTTTCTGGTTACCAGGAATCCGTGCAGTTTCCTCGGGAGTTATCAGCTGTGTTGTGCTTTAGAGAGTGAAGCAGAGCACATCTTGTGCAAACCTTGCAAGATTTGAAGAAAAATTGCCACACTTGCTTTGGAATCACACAGATCTTTCCTCAGACTCATACATCATGTCTTCCATCTCTTTAGGACCCTGAATATTTTGATATCTCAAGCACTTGAGCAAGAGACCATGTACTTCTAGATATGTAGTGCAAGAAAATGATCTTGCAGCAGATGCCAGGAGGCTGATAGCCAAGGACTGGTTGAAAAGATCCTGGCTCTTTCTGCTGGCCAGAGAGGTTTTGCAGCCCCAGGTTGGGGTCTGATATTTAAGTAGAAAATTCAGAAAGCAGAGGCAAAGGGGAATACAGCAAAGGTGAAGTGGAATACACTGCAATTTGTCATAAACAATTTCAGTGCTTCTCAGGTTTATTCCCATCCTTCATCCCATGTACCTAAGCACTTTGAGTGTATTGAAACAAAAGAAAAACAATTTGGACCAGAGGAATACTTGAATTATTTCTTCCCTATAAACCAAATAGTGTCATTGAGACAAATAGGATGGAGAGCCCTGCCCCTTAATCCCTTTTGCATCATCAGTGAGGTGCATGGCATGGTGGAGTGGCTGTGAACTGCTAAAGTTTGAGTTGTCTATACCTCACAGGCACATGGCTCTGAGTGCTGTGAGCATCATGACTTTTCAGAAAAAAATTTGATTGGTGTGCTGGGATAGAGAATAAATATTCACTAACTAGCTTTGATTAACAAGAATAGAGACAATGTAATCAGGTTTTTACAGTATACTTGAGTACTAACAGTTCTTGGTTGGTTGCTGATGTACAGGGCAGAAAACAGGTTCTGGGTGCAAACAGATTTGCAAGCTCTGATTTCTAAAACAAGCAAAGCCACTTTTCAGCTGTAAGAGGGAGGAATGGTCTGTGTTATCAAATACAGGTCCAGCTCAGGCAAGGCTGATGACCTCAGTCAAATATTTATTAAAGGGGAAAGAAGTATTTGTAGTGACTTGTTTATTCTAGCTCTTGCTCACACTGATAGGATTTCCTCCTCACTGTTATCGTGCCGAAACCTTCCTTGTGACTAACTCTGTCTTTTGGAAATGTTTCCCATCCAAATCTGACCTTTCCTGCTTTTCTTCACTAGAATAACAAGCAGGCCATTTCAGTGGTGGGTTATGTGGTTTTTCCAGACCCCAGAGTGGGACAAATGATGGTGATGATGGTGATGGTGATGGTGGTGATGGTGGCTGTAGTGGGAGAGCTCAAAGCACAAGAATGACTTCTCCAGGCAAAGTGCAGCTCACCAGAAGCTCGTGGCCAGTCTGCAGTCCCAGAGGATGGTTGGAAATTCAGTTTGGTGATGTTTGAACCATCAGGCATGCTAAGATGAAACAGCTAAATACTTTTATCGGTCTCATTTGTCTCCTGAGCTGTACTGTGGAACTAATTGCAAAATTACATCTAATAAAAAAAAAAAAAGGCATGTGTTAAAGCTTTATGACAGATATATTATTGCCTGTGTAATACTAAAAGGATGCAATAAAAATTACTTTCAGGTCTGGCAATATTTTCTCCATGAAAGATTTGAAGTAATTTTTAATATACTTATCACCAGTAAGATAACACTTAATGCTTTTATAGTATATTCCCCCCTGGATCTGAAAGTACTGTGCAAATGAGAGTATGTGCAATTATTTCTTCAATTATAAGAAGAGATTAAGAAGCAGACAACCTGCAAAACATGCCCAATATGATGATAGAATTTAGTGACAAGCTTGTGAGAGATATTCACCTTTTCTGGCTTTTAAAAACTAGAAATGATCAGATATTTGTAACAATAATGATAACAAATGGAATTTAAAGTGTTTTAAAATGATGCTATCTACATGAATTAAGAATTATTCTGATTAAAAGCAATGGCTTTTGGAGAACAGAATTTCTCACACACTGGTGTTTCCTGAGGGGAATTACTCCTTTTTAAAAATTATTTTAAAATAACTTAAAGTTTTCCATTTTATTGTGTTCTCCTCAGCTGCTGAAATGCCATCATGAGTCTCATCAGTCTCCTGTTCTTCCAAGGGCAGCACTCTCTGCATGGCATTGTCCTGGTGTGAGCTTTCTGTTTCTTCTGGCCAGTTTTCATCACAGGGCAATGACAGGAAGAGTTCCCTGTTCAAGGAGGAGAATAATCCTGTTGGGCTCTGCGTACAGTTTATGTAGAGCTTGTTTTCACTGTGTTTCATGTTGTATTTTTAATTTCTATTTAAATAATTGAAAGGTTGTCTATTCTAAGTTAATGTAGGCAATCTTGTCTTTACTGGTCCCAGAAGTATTAACATACATTTATAACTAATATTAATTTAAAATAAAATTAGCATTTTCTTTTTCATGGTTTTCTTCATTCTAAGCAGAGTTCAGAGGATAATTCATCATAATTTTCTTGATAAACACTGTTTTACTCTCTGCTTATTACTAGCAATCTAATTTGTTTATTATTTATTTACTTTAATGGCATAAAAAACACTTTGATGAAAGGATGCAGTGCATGACCTGTGTTCTATCAAGGAATTATTTAAACTAGGCTATTACTAGTGGGCTGGAAAACTCGAGGCTCCATGAGCTACAAGATGGAAAGCCAAGGCTATTAAATTTCAGGGACCCTCTGTGTGAAAAACGTTCTGTACAGACCATACCTTGCGACAAAAACTGAACTTTTCACATACCACACTATTTTTAAAATGCATATCAAAAGCTATTAAATAACCAGCAGACAAGAGGAAGATATCATGTTCTGAAATCAATTTTCCCATGCTCCTCCATTCTAGCTTTCACACAAACCCCTGTCCTCACCTGACGCATTAGAAGCACAGTTTCTGCATGCCAAAGCATCCCAAAGTATCCTCAAACAAAAACTGCATGCCAGGTGACCTGGGGCCCTCACCAGACAGCCAGCACCCATCACTCCTGAGCTGCATTCATTTCTCCCACCTAGCTTCATCATCAACAGCTTTCAGAGAAAAAAAAGTGACAATTTGTTTTCCTCATGGGTAGGTTACAGGCTGAAGTATATATATATACATAATTTTTTTTTTTTTAATATACTGTGAAAAAAAAATTGGAATATTTGTGGCTAGTCAAAAGTTTAGACTTGATGCTGGGATTTATTTTAATAATCTGTGAATGATGTAAACCCTTTACAAATAAGAATGTAGTGGACAAAAGTAGTTTAAATTTTGTAACTTGGAGGTGCAGCTCTCAGTTTTAAGACAAAAAAAAAAACAAACAGAAAATGAAGAAGGCCATTGAGTGTATCACACAGACTGACCAACATTCACGTGTGTCATTCACGTGTGCTGTTTCCACTGTGCTGGTTTGCTTTGGTTGAAACAGATGGCCCTTCCAGCAAACAAACAGGGAACTGTGGTGTTGTTCTCAGCTGCTTCCCAGAGCTGGAGCCTGCTGGGGCTCAAGACTGTGGGAGTCTAGGCCAGGCCTACTCCAGCTTCTTGGCAACATTTTCCACTTAATCCCACTGACTTCAGCTTCAATCCTGACGTATCATTCCCACTTCAACATTGTTTACAGCTAAGAGGGACAGGAGGATTCTGGAGCTGATTTAATCTAAACACAGAGAGCTCAGGGCTGTCCAGACCTATAAAGGAAATAAATAAACTCCTTTGAAGATGGGAATTGTAACAAGAATGGTTTTGTTTGGTCTTTATTTAGCTTCAAGGAAATTAAATTCCTGTTGTAGGAGCTAGTTGTGCTATGTTTGTTCTTAATTAACTAGACAAACTTTGCATGTGCAGTGCAAAATAGAAAACCTTGGCACAACTCAGGCTGTGTTCCTTATGCAATTTGTGTTGATTTATTTCTCAGTAGCATTTGTAAGGTTGTGTTCATGAAACAAAGCACCAGAACAACTTTTCTAAAAAATTAATGAAAGCAAAAGACATCTAAAAATATAAATTATCACATGGTAATGTAAATATCCATGCAGCTATGTAAAGGATATGAGAAATATGAAGCACAAGTATGTGAAAATCCAATGTAAGACAAGGAAAAAGCTTAGGGATAGGCCTTTGAATTGTGGGTGATGTATCCACAAGAAGGTGGTAGGTCAGGAATGGAAATACAGTTTTTTGTTTTCAGTGTTTAAGGGAAAAAAAGATAAAAGCCACCTTTCCCATGGTCAGCTAGAGGAGTGCAGGGAATCCCCAGCAACGTGGGATGATAATTTTTCTCATCATGTCTCTAAAGCAATCCTATCACCTGGGCATCCTCCTCACTGGGCAGATATAGTCAAAATAATGCCTAAACTTTTTGTATTTTTTCTTTACCATCTATCAACTGAGGAATAAACTGAGAAAAGCACTGAGTTTTGCTTTTGCATCTGGAGCAGTGGAAGAGTGTCCACAATTTTCTCCTACAGGAAGCATGCCCGGCAAGACAGGTGATCAAAGCAGCTGGCCATCGCTGCCAGCAGTCACTGGGAATTTCTGTGGCAGCAAAGGAATGATTGCACAGGAGACATGAGGAATGCCAGAGTCACAGGTCAAGCTTTAATGGCTCACGGAGCCCAGAGAGAGATTCCTGCAATTCCTCCTTCATGATGACTTTGTCTGATAAAAAGAGATGGAGTGGGCATGCCCAGGGACATGCTAGGCAACCTTCTTAATCTTAAAGCTTAAATAGAGGAGGCAGGACTGGAAATCAATGTGAATTAATCAGGGGAGGCAAGATATGGTCAAATCAGAGCATAAAAAATGCCACACAGAGAATCTGTGAAAAGCCTTGCTATAGGTATAGATACAGTAACAACAACAACAACAAAAAAAATAGCCCCAAACTGTGTTTTGTTTTGCAATTTTTAGTAATTGTATTACTAATACAATAATTTCATTATATAAACCCCATTGGTGTTAAAATATACATTATGTTGCAGTCTCTCTTGAATAATAATAACTGACTGATCATTATTTATTTAAATTGTCTTTCCAGGCCATTTTCTTTTGAAGTAGCGAGCCTGATTTTCAAAACAGAGCATTAAACATTAAATTAGATTTAGGTGGTCAGATCAAAATACAATACTGGGAACAGGTGCATCTCAAAATCCTAGTCCAAGGTGTTTTACAGAAAATTTTGTTACAAATTAAAAAGGTAACTATGTACTTATGTGGGGCCAAGAAGATCTTGTTAGCCTGGTTAATGTTTTACCAAACTAACCAATTTCTTACTTGTCTAGTCAAAATTCTAGGCTAGTACAACACGTGGCCCCTGAAAAATAGGGGCAAAACTTTGTGATTTGGACTCCAAATGCCAAGAGATATCCCTAGGAGATATGATTTACAGCTTTCAGTCCTTTAAAACTTTTTTTTTTTACTTTCAGGAAATCTTATTTCATTTTTGATTAAAAAAGATAATTCTTTGGGGATTTAATTTAAAAATGATGGTTGAGAAAATATTCTAAAAACTTTGGAGTAACTGTATCCCCAGATCCCTGCACTACAAACAGATAAAGGAGTAAGTAAAATGAAAGGTGACATTGGATCTCGAGTTCCCAGCTTATCAGATAGTTGGATACAGACAGATCTTATCGAAGCATTAGTCTCCAAAGAAAATAACTCTACTTTCTAGTGTGTAACACACAGAGACACTGAATTAAAAAGTACCTTCTCCATTTCACCACTTAAAATGATACAGTAATTTGTAGTGGATTTGAAGGTTAAAACAAAATAAAAAAATAACTTCATTTACTATCTTACCACAAGGATGCCATTCCCAATGAGTATACCCTGATATTACCTTGGGAAAAATGGTTTAAAGCACATAATGAAGTAGTGGTACTGTGGTGCTTGGGATGGTTATTTTATAATAGGTGTTCTTCAGTAAATGATAAACAAATTTCTGATAATAAAACTTACCTATCTTTTGCTGAGAGATCTAGTATTCTGCTTGATTATTCTCCTCTATGATAAAGCTGGATGTGCTTTGAGGAACCTGGTCTAGTGGAAGGTGTCCCTGCCCAAAATAGGAGGGTTGGAACTATAGCTGCTTTAAGGTTGCATCCAACCCAAACTATTTCGATATCTTGGAAAAAGTCTTCAGTACAACACTAAAAAAAAATTCTGAGTAATATTTTGGAGACTGAAGGAATCTCTAAGAGAGATGTTATACCTCCTGATGTGGGAAACCACAGAACGGTCCATGATGGGCAGCAGTCACTGCACACAGTCCTTCAGTATTGATGGAAACACTCTGGGAAACAGTGAGGGTGTCCTTTACAAATCTGGAAGACAGGAGGGCCAGTTTTATCAGCTATGAAGTTTTTATAAAACCATGAAACTTAAGAAAATTTATTCCTCTTGCCTATTTATGTATGTAGAACCACAGAAGGCCCTGAGTGGGAAATTGTATTTCCGTATCAAACTTGTGCTGGAACAGATGAGCTGAATATGGCACAGTGACTACTTTTATTGAGCAACTGGAATGTTCACATTTCCCAGAAATAAAATTTCTAATGACAAGATGCAGCCACTCTGCCTTGTTTTTCCCAGTTGCCTTTGGGAAGAATAACGCTACATGGCAGATGGCAATACTTCAATAAATTTCAATAAACCTGTTTAGAATTCATGGCGTGTCGCACTTTGAGGTAGGTACTGTCAGCAGCTTAGAAGTGACAAACTTCATGCATGACTCTAACCCATTTGGCAGTACTCAATGGGATCAAAAGCAGCTGCAGTGGAGAGAAAAGTGGACTTTGTTGTTCTTTATTTAAATACCTGCTTGCTAAAGTCTTACTCATTAGAAATTGTTGGTTTTCAGTGATTTTCAAGTTGACGCTTCAGTGACGGCCAAAGATCCCATAGACAAATCCAGTCAAGCAGCAACAGAATTGCACTTTGAAGACCATTTTCTAGCAGATTTGATTGGATTATGAACACTTCTAATGCCAGTGAAAACAAAAGCGGGGGAAAAAACATGATTCAGAGCCCAGTGGTTACATGTTGTTATCGGGCTTTTTGATACCTCTATGAGGGTCTAATTCTGGCCGCAAGTCCCGGATAGAATGACACCTTTAGGGATCACCCAGCTCGAAGCTCAGGCGAGGTATCTAGCCTCAGGCAAACTTAGCAAGCAATATCAGTGAATTCAGCTCTCAGCAGTGTATAGCTCTTAGCAGTGTGATATATCAGCTCTTAGCAGTGTAATTCAGCTCTTGTTTGCTAAGTGCCCTGGCAGACACAGGGAGAGAGAGGAGAGAGCCGTATGCAGTTCCTCAGATGATTTCCTTTATTTTGGCATTCTCTTCGAAGGGTTGCAGTGACAGCTCTTCTAACTTAACAGGGCAATATTTGGGGTTTATATAGGACAGAGGGGTTTTGAAAAGTGGACCAATGGGAGAGTTGAGGTACAGTTTGGCCTATAGTCTTACAGAGAGATAAGAGAGGTCCAGGGGCTCTAAGGGGCTTCTTTTTGGCCACTCATCGTGACTTGCATTTCCTTATCTCAGGCCACTGACCGCCAGGGAGGCCTCACAGCCTCCGAGGCTGCAACAACATGTCTCCCTGCTTATGTGGCCTTTAGATGCCCCTTTTATCTTTTACCAATGGGAGCATTGAGATGCAAAGTACTAGACTAGAACAGAAAAAAAAATTTGAGTAAAATAATAAAAAACCCTAACCCTGTATAGCAAACAAATGGACCTAGTGAGTAATTTTTACAGTGCTCTGAACGGTTTTAGAAATATAGGATTAATTTTATGGTTGGTTGTGTAGAAAGCTGATGGAACAGAAACATAGCAGCTTCCCACCATCAACAGGATTGTAGAAACAGCCCTCACCCCAAACACGCCAAAAACTAGGGACAGCAACAAACAGAAGGAAATTAAGATTCAATTTCAGAAAGAAAGCATCTAAATTTGAGAAGGGGAAAAGAAAATAATTTTGCAGAAGGTTTTGATACAGCCAGCTTAGGACGTAATTTTGGCAGCGAGTATATGCAGACAATGACACGCGAAGGATGGGAATGACTCAGATGAAATCAAGCTAGCCGCAGGGACAATAAAAAGGGACAGGAGCTCTCTCCTAACAATCTGGTCATGTTCAGCCTTCAGGAAGAGAATAGCTTTTCATAGTACAACCATGCAGATATCAAAGACAAGTTTTAATCTTTCAATCCATAACTTGGTAAAATTATAGAATCGTAGAATGACAGAATGGGTTGGGTTGGAAAGGATCTCGCAGCTCATCTTTTTCAATCCTGGGGCAGAGACACCTTCCACTAGACCAGGATGCTCAAAGCCCCATCCAAGCCTGCCTGGAATGTTTCTGGGGATGCAGCATCCCCTGCCTCTCTCAGGGCAACCTGTGTTAGTGTCTCACCACCCTCACTGGAATTTTTTTTTTTCCTTTCTACCGAAATCTGCCCTATTATTCCCTGTACTGCCTTGAATGCCTGTGCTCAATAAATGTGCCTTGTCATTGGCTATTTTTACAAGCTGAATCAGAAAGCTATCCATCCTTCCTGTCTTGCACACAGGGCTCCACCAGAGTTGGCTCAGCAGCTGCTCAGGCTGGGAACGGGTGGAAAAATGTGACCCCTGAAGTGGCATGTGAAATGATAACCTTAAATGCTAAAAACCCTGCTCCCACCTCCTCTGCTGCTGCAGTCACAGCCCATTACCAAGCCGCTCAGCAGAAAGCAGATCAAACCCCTGGCAGGTCAGCCTAAAGACTATGTGAGCCCTGTGGGGTTTGTCCATGGGAGCCCACATACATGGGTCAGGAGATATGGGAGCAAAGCCAGGGATTTAAGTGGCATGCAGCAATGGAACACGGTAAAAAAAAAAAAAAAAGCCTTTGCAGCTCCTATCAACAACTTTCACCTTCTGCAACTATTTGAGGAAATAGCTGGCTTCAAAACAAATTAGTAGGGGTTTAGATGGCTGCATTTCAATTAATCTCTGGAGGAAATGGGAGGTTTGGAGGAGTGATCGCTTTCATTAGAATTTAGACAAAAACTAAAAAGAAAATAAACTGGGAACTTGGTCTGTTCTGAGGTTAACAAAGATGTAAATGAAATGTAAAGGTTAATCCCATGAAGTTTTGGGTGCTATCTATTGTGAAGTGGGCTTTACCTAGGGTTTTGTGCTAAGAGGCTGCTGGCAGATGAGGAAAAAAGTTGGTCCCTGCCACAAAACATTATGATGGAAAAAGGGATAGAAGTTGTTTGTGATACTCAGTTAAAAATAAAGATAATATAAACAAATAAACCGAAGCCAATGTATAGAAAGACATGAAAAGCGAGTTGCTAGAGGAAAAAAGAGGAGAATTAAATCACAGACATGGTGTTCATTTGTGCAGAGCAAATGCCACATACCTCAGAAATGCAAATGATATTGCATTAATTAGACAACTGAAATCAGGCACTGGAGGGGGAGCAGAGCTGCTTCTTTAAGATATGTTTTGAATCAATTGATCAAGCGATGCAGGCATCTTGCTTTTATTTGCAGAGGGGATTGGGCATCAGACTACAGAAAAAATGAAAAGCAAACTTTCCTACGACTCATTACCCTTGCTGGAGAATTTACAGCCAATGTGGTAGCGTTTTAGAGCAGTATGAAAATGTTATAATCCACGGAATTTGCCACAGCAGGAAATCCTTTTAAGTGGTTTGTCTTCCCCTTGTTTTTTAATTATCAGGTGGCGTATGAACTCTGCCATCCTATTGAGTGTCATCTCTTGCTGTAAAGACAAGTGACATAATTTACAATTTGATGTCCCGTTTGAAGGATAGACATCTCCATGGCTTGAAAAGAATGCATCCAGAGGATTTCCAAACTGCTGATTTATATTAATAAAATATTAAATAAAGCCCCACAGCTGTGCTGGGACAGCCGGTGCCGAGCGGTTGGATGCCATGAGGAGGAAAGACAGGATCTGCCTTCAGACAGATTTCAAACAAACCCAGGGAAGAAACATGGCTGAAATCAACTGTTTAAAGCAGAGCTAGCACTGAATCAAAGGTCTCCACCTGAATGAGCTGGGAGGACAGGCAGGAGTGGCATTGGGCCTTATAAATGGACCTCAGCTCTTGGCCAAATGGACCTTGACACTCAACCAGCACTGTTCTGGGCCTGCTGCTCTTTGAAGACAGCTGTAGTCATGCTGGATCATCTTGCCAACTAGATTTGCTGTCTTCAAAGGTGTCCCCTCCTTGCTGAAGGCCAAGAGCACTGGTGGAGCCAGGTGAGATGCTTTCCAAGCTGTTAAGTCTTCCAACCACTCCAATTTTAATGACCACTGGGCCCTTTTGTATGACAGGAAATAATATTCGCATGATAGTGCTTTCATGTTTTCGGGAAGATTTTTTTTTTTTTGTCTTTTAACATTTGTTGCTTTAAAACTTTTAGTGTAAATCCATTCAAATCTGAGAAGCAGGAGTGATAATAACTGGATTCCACAGCAGAAGAAATGATATTGCTAAGAGATATGCTTCACAGAAAGAAACTTTGGAGCTAGTGAGAACCAACTGTCTCTCCACAGAATCACTGAATGGTTTGTGTCAAAAGAAACCTTAAAGATCATCTAAGAGGCATTGGGTTGTTTGATTTCCCTTTAATTTCAAATCAAGAAAAATGAAACAAAAACTAAAAATCAACTTTCAGGCACTTGTGGCAGTTATTTGAAGCCTCACCGACCTTTTGCTTCTACTTATACTGTCAGAGGTAGCAGTAAAAGTAGCTGTTCCCTGTTATATTTCAGCCATCAAACAGGAAACCTGAGAGGATGGCGTGTAGGACAAGGAAAGAGGATGGAAAGGATGAGATTAATGAACCAAACTAAGGGGAGAAAAAAACAGAGTAAAGCCAAACCAAGAAGGAAAAAATGACATGTAATAATCTGCCTGTCCTGAAAATCTAGTGCAATTAATTTTTTTGTCAGTGTGCACTTGTCAGACTGGTGAAACCTTCTGGAGGTAAATGAATCTGCTCCAAGCTTTCATACAAGTGGAGCACACAAAGGCAAAGTACAGCTTTCTCACATATAAATCTGTATCAAATCACACAATTACCATGCACTAAAAACACTATCTAATCACCTAGATAAAACAAGAGACTATTTCCTAAACTTTTGAAACTAGAAAAATGATTGAGTTAAAGAAGAGTTAGATTGGGAATAAAGTGTTTGTATTTTCATCTTTTATATCTGAACCTTTCAGAACAGCTCTTTGGAGCAACAACCATGTGGTTCTGCATAGCATTTCTGGCCCTTGAATTTCACAGACTTATAGAATGGTTTGAGTTGGAAGGGGCCTTAAAGATTATTTATTTCTAAGCCCTACCATGCACAGGGGCACCTTCCACTAAACCAGGTTGGTCACATCTCCACAAGGGAGTTTTTCTCCTGTTTTATTTTCTTCTCTTTTTCTCCCCAGCAACAAAGGTCCAGAGCCCTCAAAGGGACTTGAAGTATCTGTGCCCTGTGTGATGAGAGGCATTGGCAATTTAGAAAGAGGGATCTATCTCATTGTAAGAGGGAGACTTAAGGAGGAGACTGAGTAAGGAAGTCTAGGAAATGGATCGCTCAAAATGACTCAGCCCACTTCCCTTCTAGGATAATAATGGCCCTGTGGACAAAGACATGTGGGATTTTCTTTGAGCTAAAAAGGTCAAATTCACCCAGTAGAGAGCAAGGATAGGTTGAAGAGCAGGTAACAGCAAGCCCGTACCAGGGTGACATCATGGAGAGGCTCCATTCAGCCAACCAGGGTCTCAGAACCCCTTTAAGACAGCTGGGCATGGAGAAAAGGTCTTTCCCAATGCCTCAGTTCCCAGAGAGATGGAGCAGGGTTGTAAGGATTGTGTCTTTGCACAGATCTCTCTCTCTCCTCCTCCTTCTCCTACCAGGTGCAACAAGGTAACTGGGGTAAGAATTGCCTGTAAGAGAGAAACAGTGCCAGGAGATCCAAACGTGTTGTGTTTGCAGCCTAATTATCGTTCATGTCAAGGGACAATAAATACATGGAGGTTCCCAAAGTCCTCATGAACTTTGTATTGGCAGTGGGCTGAGTTGAACAGCCACGTGTAAACATCTCAAAGCTGTGTAGAAGTTGCACATCCTGGTTATTCTCTAGGAAACAAAACCCACAAACTTTCCCAGGCAGTTCTAAACGCCCATAGCAATCTTTGGTGAGAGACGTCAAAATACCTTTGTGAGGGCAAGCACTGCTACCTCTGTTTACATGGAGAAAGCAGGGCACACAGGGACACAATGACTCCCTCAGGTCTCCGGCAAAAATGTTGCCAGAAATGAGAATATAAGGTAGTTCTTATCATTACAGAGCTCTGCCTTCTGATTCTTGTCTCTCTGTATTAAGATCTGAGGTCAGGCACAACTTTATTATGCCAATTTTTTTTTCCTTCTCGGAGGAAACTCAGATGAAGATTATGGATTGGGGTCAGGAGCTTTAGCACAGATGTGATTTCTGCCTGTGTATGTAAGGCATCGTTGTGAAACACTTCACAGTCAATGTTCGTATTTTGTCCCTGGTATCAGTGCCCTCAGGTGGGGGACTGAATGATCAAGCAGCACCTTGGCATCATTCCATGGCCACATAACACAGCCACCTTCCTTCTGTCCCCACAGGCTGTGCCTGGAATGGGAATAGAATCTGTAATGGATGTAATGGATAAATTCGTGCATATAATATTGTATCAAGAATTTGGTTTATTAAAAGCTACTCAAGGGCATCTCCAAGATTTCAGAGTCCATTGTGCAAGCTGTGTGACCACCACATTTGCAACAGAAACTACAAGGCCGAACTGGAGATGGCCCATTCATCAAGGATGGACCCTCACTTCACAGCTCCTCAACATCTGATATCAATCTTGGTGGGGATCCAGAGGATGATCACGTCACCCCTCCCAAGATGAAATCTGGGAAGACTATCAAATAATCCTTTCATGCAGACGGGAAATCCTTTCAAACCTCCATTTGGAAATAAAGACATACATGAATATTTGGACTTTCAATGGACTTAGCCTTGGGGTAAAAAAAACTGTATAAAACCCACATGCCGAAGCTCGGTGTGTGTGGTCGAGGTTGGATGGTACCTTTGTACTGTCACCCTGCCCACCCAGCATTCGATTGATGTTGTCCAATTTTATTGCGGCTTTTAATTCGGTGTTGGAAACTTTGCTGAATAAATTCTGTTATTTTGAATTGGCTTCTAATAATTTATAACAGAATCATTATAGAATCATCATAGAATCACAGATAGGTTTGAAAGAATGTTTAATATCATCCAGGTCTCATCCTTCGCCATGGGAAGGGACAATTTCCACCAAACCAAGTTGCTCAGAGGCTGTCACAGTTTAGCACAGTTTGACTTTTTAGTTAAAGAGAAATATAGAATATTGCCTTGCCAGGACCTTGGAGTTGTTTTGATGGGGATGGGCACCTATCAGAGCGTGCTTTAGATATTGGCATGTTGTTTCACCACTGAGAAATCACTTTGGAAGTACACATATAAAGCTGGGATTGTCCAGGCCAAGTCTCTTCCTTTCGGGACAGATGAGCAGGTTCCAGGGCCGGTCCCGGGCTGCCATGTGGGCTCCTGGGCCTGGGGCCCGGCTGGGGCTGCCACCTCCATGCTGGGGGAGGGCTGGGCTGGCCCGGGACCGGCCGTGCCTCTGCTCCCCCCTTCTCCCCATCGGCTGCCAGGACCGGCAGTGCCTCTGCTCCCCCTTCTCCCCATCGGCTGCCAGGACCGGCCGTGCCTCTGCTCCCCCTTCTCCCCATCGGCTGCCAGGACCGGCAGTGCCTCTGCTCCCCCTTCTCCCCATCGGCTGCCAGGACCGGCCGTGCCTCTGCTCCCCACTTCTCCCCATCGGCTGCCGGGAGAGGCTGCAGCTGAACATCCAGCCAACTTTTAAAGCCCAGCCCCAAGCCGGCTGGGCCAGGACAGTCCCTGGGGTTCCCGGGGGTCCCCTGGAGCAGCCCGAACACGAGTCCAGCCCATGCTGTGAGATCCAAGGGTAGGCAGGAGGCATTGATCAGCATTTATGATCCCTGACTGCCCGGCAGCTCCGAGCTCCGACCTCTTCAGCCTCCTCCCTCAGCCTGGCCTTGGGCAAAACCTGATACCATGAGCCGCTGCAGGCAGCTGAGGGAGAGAGAACCTGGGCAAGATTTAACCCTTTTCCTAGAAAGATGAAGCTTTCAGACTCCAATCTTTTTCCCTGCGAGAGAGGAAAGGACAGACTGATTTGAAACATAGAGCAACAGCATGATAAGAAGTCAGTGGAAGAACTGATAAGATTATTGGATGAGGGGATAGAAGAAGTGGACATTACCGAACTTCTCTAAATGTAAACCATGGAGACTGAAATAAATATTCCTTTAAACCATAGAAAGATATGCATTTTGGGAAGGTGATTGTTTGGATTTATGTATGGACTCTTTGAGCAAGGTGTTGTGATGACTAAGGGAAATTGATTTTATGAGATGCTTGGACAGAGATTGAGATAAGTGGTCCTCCTGTCAGTGAAGAAGCGAGAAGATATTTTTGTTCCCTGAGAGAAAGAATCCTTTGCTTTTGAAGTGGTTCACCTTTAAAAGCTAACACCCCAGCTTGCAGTCTTTGAGTATGTGACCCATTGAGAAGCCTGGGAAACTGCTAGATGGGAGGAGTCATGGAAGCAGGGTTTTCCTACCGGGTGCTGTTTGTGTGATAGTTGAGACCCACATGAGAATCTTTCTAAGTAGTTGGTAGGATCCATGGGGCATTAGAGGGGCTCTTCTCCCAGAATGGTGAAAGATTATGTTTAAATGGTAAAACTGACTGAAAATCACGGTTTTGTCTCTCTATGTTGGTTGGGGGAAAGTGAACAATTGGTGAGGAAAAAGAAGCGGTTTGAAGTTTCAATTTTCCTTTTTTCCTTTTTCATTCTTTGGTGTGTAAACATAAACTATGTTTATAAATAAACTTTCAAGTTTAGGCCTGTTGTGCTTTTTATTTTCTCCTGGTCAAGTCCCACAAAGAGCAAACATGAAACTACTACATGAATTTGGTGTTTCCACCCAGTTTTGAACCAAACCAGAACACAGACCCATCCAACCTGGCCTTGAACACTTCCAGGGATGGGGCAGCACAGTTTCTCTGGGCAACCTGTGCCAGTGTGCCTCACCACCCTCACAGTAAAGAATTTCCTCCTAATATCTAATCTAAATCTATCGTCCTTCAGCTTAAATGATTTTATATGGGTTTCAAATACAATTTCAAAGGCAGAAGGAAAAAGCAGTGCCTTCAGAGAGATCAGATGACTGAGGCTTTGAAATGCCATATTGTGCCTTCCTCAAAGGAAGTGGTGTATGGGGCTTGCTGATTTTGGCTTGTTCTGTTTTGACTTGTAGGAGTTCCTGAAACAACATCATATTTTTTTTTGTGGGAAAAGTGCAATTATTCAAAATAAAGCAGTAACTTTACGACATTTCTGTACCTTGCTCCAAGCCCTACTTACCAGCTGCCCACTTCAAACAACCCCTTGGCAGAGTTAGGTCTTCCAGGAGTATCTCAGCCTTAATTTTCCCCAAATTTCCTTCTTTGACACAGATTTTCCTTGCCCTAGCTGTCTGTAGTTTGGACAGCAGTTTGTACTCCACCACCATCTTACAGTTCAGCTTTCATGCGCTTATGTCTAAAAATTTTTTGCCATTTCCTTGGAAAATCTTTGCTGTTCCACTTTCCAACCTCCTCCATCTCCAAATAATACTTGACAGCAAATGAAAGCAAATGGACTAATTTATCACAATCTGCAGAATTCTGTTGCTTGTCCACCATGGACGGACAATTTGCACGGAACAAATTCCAGATTGAATGTCTCAAGGAGTGAAGTGAGTGAGCTAAGGACACCTGGAATGTAAAACATACCATATTCCTGTAGGTACAGAATAGAAGCTTCAATAGCTCTAGGAAAAAGTGCTTTGTTCTTTTCAGGGTAATGTGTAATTCTTGCTGGCATTTTCCTCCAGGTTTTTACTAAGATCAGTGTTTGCAGTTCCATTTAAGTGATATTTTCCAGGTAAATTTTTTTTATTCTGCCTCTCTGGACCAAATTTTTTCATCTGTTTACTTGAGCTTAAAAAAAAAACCCCTCAGCTCATACAGTGTCCTGAAAAAGTCACCCATGTCAAAGTGCTACTGAAAGAACCTGTGTTTTGTGGCTGTCTTGCTTAAGGTTATGCAGTCCTTAAATGCACCAAGACAAGTGGAAAATAGCTTCTTTTCAATGTGTGAGGTGCTTTTTTCAAAGGCAGGGTTTGCCTTTCAGGTGCTTTGCACTTCTCAGCATTGGAGCTCTGCAGATACGGGCTCTGATTAAGAAGTTTCTCGTGTTCTGATGCATTATCACTTATTAGCTAATAACACTGAGAAATATGGTATTTTCTTCATCTTATAATGTTTTGACTTGAAGAAGAGAAAGGAAAAATCAATTTACAGTCTCTCTCTTTCCCAGGGTAGCTGATTAGAAGAGAGAGGATCCAACAGCAGGAGTAGAGCAACGCCTTTGAAACAAGCTCAGGAGTGCAAAACCAATGAAGTGTGGAGATAAGGGCTATCCAGAAAGTCAATCTCTCCCAGATCAATACAAAATCCGAGCAGGCATCACCAATGCAGAGCAGAGAAAGCGCCATAGGTACTGCTAGAAAATTATAAGGGTTTTTGTTTCCTTGGAAATCTCAATTCCATTAAAATCAATTTACAGCCTGGTTTATCTACTGGGTTTGTGCACACTTCCCTTCCCTGCCAATACAATTGGCATCTCCTGAGACGTTGCCTCCTATATGTTGTTTCCTCAGTTGTAAAACTGAGGCTGCTCCAAACAGGAGTCACAATACAATGGATAGTAATTACACAGCACTGGAGGATAATCAGCAAGCAGGCTTTCTTCTGCAGGGCATTTCGTTATTGTTTGGTAGAAATCCTGTTTAGCATTCTACAGTATTTATGCAGACCTGACTTCCTTTCATCTTCTCAACAATGTTTAAAGCGGAGCACCAGAAGCTTGAGCTTTATCTTGAACTGGAAAGATTCTATTTTGTTATAACTCAAGTCTCTTCTTGAAACACAGACCAAGTTGGGTTGTTTTTTGTTGGTTTTTTAAGTTTGTTTGGGGTTTGTTTTGTTTTGTTTTGTTTTCACATCAGGAGCACAAGAGGCTTTGGAAAGGAATAGAAACTGCTGTCAGTTTTCTCCTGTGACAGCTCCTCAATGGCCCAGCAATTCTGTATTTACTTTATTATGTAGTCATTAGTGGGCTGTAAATCTCACTGATGAGCCAGCAACCTTTCTGTGGGCAACTCGCTTACCTTCAGAGTCCCATAAATTCTCAGAAATTAGGGCAGTCTCAAGGATAGTTGGGAAAATACCATTCATAACTGAAATGGTATTATAACTTCCAGTTATAATGAGCTGGATGTAGAAATTGAGAGTTGGCTTATTAGATTTGCATCCTGCAATAAGCCAGGAAGGGCTGGAGATGTTTTAAGTGATCAGAGCCAAGGGGGAATCCAGAGGGAAATGGGAGCCAGGAGACACCCTGAAATGAGCATGAGAGAAGGGGTGTTGCAAGATAAAGGGACAGAAGACTGAGGGTGGGATAAGATGACAGATTTTAATACACAGAGGTCAAAGAGTAAAGGGCTTATTGTGGATGAAGTACAAAATAATGTACTCAGCAATGTTACAGCAAGGAAGACTTCTTTTAGTCACTTGAAAAGCACCAAAGTATAGAAAGAAGATAATGCTCTAAACCAAATATTTTGAGATAGGATTCCAAGACTTTATGAAGAAGACAGAATTTCACCTGTCAGGTCTGGCCCAGGCATGGCTGATCTCTGCCTTGGTTCAGGGGAAAGGATGGCCCTTTGGGTCACCTTCCACCCCTGTGAGCCCTTGCTCAGCTCCAGGTCACACCTCCAATTAGTCTGGCCCTTCCAGGCTCCATCACAATTGATTGTAACTCTGCTTTCTTCCCTTTTCAAACTATTTTCCTCTGTTAAAAAACACAGTCAATATTTCTTCTATATCAAAAGTACTGTGATGGAGTAAACAATAATTTTGTTCCCAAGGTACTCATGCTGTTCACGTCTCACAACGGTAATTCCAGAAAAGTAGAAAAGAATGTGTATATCACTGCCTGCTTTTTTGTTGTTGTTGTTGTTGCTGTTGGGGTTTTTTTAAATTAAATTGGAGCATTTCTCCCTTACAAACACCTTACACAGATTGTTTTCAGTATGTTCTGACATGGTTGGTACAATTCTGGCTTGTTTTCTTATCGCAGTCATATATTAAAGTCTAAACAAATACTACTTCCTTCATGTCCTTCTAGCATCGTTATGCAACAGTGTCATCCACAATTTTAATGATGACATCTCATTTCAGGAGGGCATGAGCTGAATCCAAATGAATACATTCATGAAGTCTAACCTCTCCATGACCCCATTTTCACCGTGGTTTTTTTCCCATCCCACCCCAGCTCATTAGCTGTCCTGACAAAAGCAGCTGAGATGGGATGTGGGTCTCATAGCTGCGCTTTAAACAAAAAGAAACAGTGGGAGGAAGGAGAAAGGTGGAGAGAAGCATCATGCTAGGTCTGGAAATAATCTGCTGTGTATTTGTAAGCAAGCTAATTTTTGCTCAGTATGACACGGTTCCAAGCCAGAACGATGGATCTCAGACTGGAAACTACCCTGACATTATAATTATGTTAGACCCTAACTAATTTCTTTCTAATGTACTGTGAGCAGCACCCAGCTCATTGAGATGCAGACTCTGTTCCAAGGACATCCTGTGGCTATCGAAAAAAACCTCTGTTTCACACTCAATTCCAGCAGTGTTTTCACTGTCAACTGTCACCATTAACACAATGTTTCGGTTCCCTTTAAAATAAATCAGCCCATTTTGTCGCCCTCTTATTGCTCTGCCAGCAGCCTTCAATCATTTTAATGCAGCGCCAGTTTGGTGCCCAAGTTGCTGTTGACATTTGTCTCTGAGTATCTACTTTCTTTGTGCATTTACCCCTTAATAAGACTACTTAGAATCCAAAAAACAACGTTTCTGAGAGCATTTATCTCAAAACATCAGCTTATGAATTAAGAGATTATATTTTAATCTACATTTTGTAAATAGCCAGTGATACTCATTGCCATGTCCCAAGCTCATGCAGCATTGAATCCACTGAGTGAAGTTTTTTTTAATTGTTTTTATGGCTTTCTTACCATCTTGTTATCCATATCTTCAGCATTAAAAACTATCAGGTAGGAATTTCAGCGTGTGTAGGATTGGAATTTCCCCCTTGATTTATTTTTCCTTTCTAACAGAGTGGCAGGGTCAATTTTAGGGACAATTATCTAAATAAAGTGCTAAAAGCTTGTTTTATCTATAGTTTGTTAGTACACTTCATTAAACAGAACTTCTGTGAAATTGCTTTGTATCTCAGGTATTAAATGTCTAATAGCCTATCCCCATTTCAGTTTTCTGAAATACCTGTGAACTACTTTTGCTGAATCCAATTGATTCCAATCATAATTCCATTTACAACTTTCCATTTACAATGGAAAGGAATGCAGTTGACTCCCAGAGTATCACCATTAATGATAGTGTCTTCAGCTTTATTTAAATACCTCAATCTGGGGACAAATAGCAGCAATTTTTCCCCGTTGTTCTACACCAGGAAAAAGACGTTAGAGAAGCACAAGGGAAAACAGGAGTCTGATGATGTTAGCTGAATTTATAGTGAATTGTTACTGGATGAAATCTGTTTAGAGCAAACACGTCCTGTTTACTGCAGGATTTTATGGGAAGCTCTCAAATTTGCATGCTGATCACATGAAATTTAGGAAATCCCTCCCAGCTGCACAATGGGAAAAGAGGATTGTTCAAATGTGAAATCCTCTGGAACGCTGTGTGATTTGCTGTGGGAGATGCAGCAAGGGACATGGCTGTTTACAGTAGGAGAGCAATCCCATGGCTAGGAATACACCTGTCCAACCTGTTCAAAGGCTTCATTATATATGGGAAGTTTCCAAATCTGTATTTCATAGATACAGCATCACATAAAGATTATTCTTGTCTGAGATTTCTGGGCTGTTTGTCTTCAAGCCAGCACATCCTGAGCATGATCCATAAACACAGCGGTGTGGTAGAGCACATTTATCTCCTGTTCACCCTACGGTGAGTGCTTCACTTGGCACTCTACCTTGGGCAGCCTTGGGCAGTCAGGCTCTCTACCACCCCTCTAAAACCCCTTTGAGGAGCCATGTGCCCAGAGGTTTTCCAATAAGACCACAGCAGACACATTAGCAGGGAAAAAAAACGCACCTCAGGAGAATTTTTTTTTACTGGTAGGTTCCTTATCTAGACCTTAATCATAAAACCATTGAACAGTTTGGGCTGGAAAAGATGTCTAATGCCACCAAGTCCAATTGTTAACATAGCACTGCCAAGCCCACCACTAAACCATGTCCCCAAGAGCCACATCTACACATCTTTTAAACATCTCTGGGGATGGTGACTCTACCACTGCCCTGGGCACTCTGATAAAAAGCTTGATGACCCTTCCAGTGAAGAATTCTTTTCTTGGTGTCCAATGATCCACACAAAGCAAATATTTCCTTCAAAAATAAGTTGGAATCTGCCCCGATACAAGGCAGTGGCTGTGTGGGCTGAGAGCTGTTCCGGTTACCTGCTTTGACATCTTCTTACACAAAAAGTCACTATTTCCTCCAAGTGAACACCAACGGCAAAGGATTCTCTGAAGGCGATGGTGTAAGGAGCAAATGGGTTTTTCTCCTATTCACTGACACAAAAGGATCTAAGAATGAGCCAGAGAGAACTGGTAAATGCAGCAATAAAGGGAATCAAACAGGAAAACCAAGGAGAAAGGAAAAGGGAGCGGAAAAGGTACAGGAAAGGGGAAAATTATGTATGGATGCAGCCAGCACACAGGAAGGATATGGGAGCAACAGTGAGCTCAGATGCTTAACTCCTAAATACACTGTCTCTTCCTCATAAATTTGACATCACAGGAGTAACTGCTAGGCTAAACAGGAGAATAGAACCCTCATCTGAAAAAAAAAGGTAATTAGAGAGGGGAAAATAGCAGAAACAATGTGCATGAGACATTAAAGAACCTTTAAAATTTCTCTACAAAGCAAAAATGTTTCCCTTCATACCCTTTCTCCCCAGTAACCCAGTAATTTACATTTATTCTGCCATTTACCAGTACGTTCAGGATGATCTCTTCTTCTGTACTGATACTGAAACTTCTGTCCACACTGTTGTCACTTTACTGGTGAAATGCCTTTCATTCCGCTGCTAAGAATGAACATTGATATATTTGGCTCCTGTGCCAGTGTCATAGGTGATGTCCCTCAGGTACCAAAGAGCTTTACAGCTCATCTTCTAGAGGTGTCACTGTGTGAACTCTAAGCCAGTGTCAGGCACAGGTGACATGTAAGTCACCATATAACTGGTACTACAAAATCCAGATAAAATGTGTTCAGTTCCAAGCACCCAAAGAGGCAGAATACTGATAGAAAAATAGCAGATAAGTTTCCTTTTTTAGAGATTTAGAAGTGTTAAATACTTTAAAGAGTGAGACCAGAGAAAGTAACAACTCAGAAGTAGTCCTGGAGACCCCCATCACTTAAAAGATTAAGTGATGATTTAACAAAGTGGTGCTTTGACAAAGAGCTGAATCCAAACAGCAAGTCTAAATTTAGGCACTGTGGAATGCTTTGCTGATCCCCTTTTTTCTGTTAAATTGACCTTATTGCCCACAGAGACTGAGGAGTCAACTCATTACCAGTTACTGCTGTGCTCTGTTCCCCTGCTCGGTTTGCAGCCACAAACAACAGGCAACATTGAGCCCAGTGAAGGGAGATGCAATTCCCCAACCCCTCCTTGGTGCCATCTGCAGCATTCAGTAGACACAGGTTCAAAGGAATGTGAGAACAAACCTCGTTCCCTCAGGATGTAGGTCAGTCTGAAGGGCTGCTCTATAACCACAGGCACAATTTTCCCAGATAAATTATGGCTCACGGTGTCAGACATAGACTCTAATTGTGTAAAATGTACTGATCCTCTTACTCAATGGGGCTTTGTTTTCAATTAGGACATGGTTCCCCTTGGCCTTGAATTTTTCAGGGATGATTTCTGGATGAGAAGGAGAAATGCTGGGGACTGAGAAGGCAAAGGGCAAAAGAAGCCCAAGGACACTCATTAATGCTGATCTCAGTCTCACTGTGGATGTGGCCGCATCACTGTCCCTCCCTGTCCCTCCATTACCCAATAATCTTAATTACAGCTTTTGCTGCACAAGGCTGTCACATCGCTTCACAAGCTGCTTGGTAAATCCAAGAGTATTTAAATGTTTTATTTTAGTATCAGGACCATGATGGCCACTGAAGGTGCCCAGCTACATAACATGTGCCATCTGCTTTCACCCCATAATTTCTGCAACAAGCCCCTTTCCTTAACAGCAGGTTTATGCATAAAAGTAAAAATTAGGAATGCAGAAACCTTCATAGATATTTAGGCAATCTTCAAAAATCAGAATTTTTCATTGTTCCTTTTGCAGTAAGGTAGAGACTATACTTACTTTAAGCCATTCGTTGACCCTTGCCTGCTCTTTCCTTCTTTAAACCTGAGCTTTGTATTTCTGTTGTCTTATTAGTTTTAGCCCTCTGCTCATACTAGGAGATTTTAGTGACTTTTTGCTATTAGGAGTCAGCTGTATAATGTAACATGTACAATTCTAGATATTATGGAAACTGGGAAATGAATTTTCAACTGTTTCCAGCATACAGCACATTCCATCAGCAGCAGCAGCAGCAGCCTGAGCTGAAGAGACTTGGTGATTAATGTGTCTTCTCTGACTTGCCTTAATAATGATCATAAAAAGACAAGACATACAATTTTTCATGGGCACTGAATGACACATACATCCTATAGCAAATACAGAATGAAATTGTATTTCCACTAGTTGCAAGCAATTTTCTGTATCTTTCTCATTCTGGGCAGTTTTGAATGTTCCGTAACCAACAAATGACAGGAGAACATTGCAAAGGTATCATACTAAATTACAAATGTAGTTGTGTGGCCTGATTGAAAAAGACAGTTATTGATAGAATTAGGGATTTCATTTCTTTGTAAGCACAAAACTCCAAACCCACAGCATGGATCCAGACACTGGGCTTTCACAATTTGTGCTGCTGCTTCTGCATGCAATATTCATACCAGAACATCCACAGAAATCACAATGGGAATGACAGTGTCTGAAATAAGACTTGGAAACATATTGATTCAACTCACTGGTGACAATGGTTGACAAAGTAGCAGCTTCACTCCTGACTGAAATAACATTATAGTAGATAAACAGCAATAGAATGGGAAATAGGTTTCAGGCATAGGCTCATTCACCAGTATGTAGATCATATAAAAATTAATAGTATGAAACTTATTATTTAGTAAAACATTAAGATCTTTAGAACATAAAAAATTATGAGAAAAATTTACATTTCTTCCCTTTGAAAACTCACATTTTCTGTCTTGCTACTTTTCTGACAAGTTTACCTTGTGCCACGGAAACTGGATGCTGAAAACTCATTTGACCCTGGAAAGCTAAACGAAGTCTGGCATGCAACATGCAAACAATTTTCCCCTTGGTAAATATTTCAATTTTTGTGCCCCATCAGAGAGGGCAAGAGATAGAGGACTTACAGTGGTATGAAGGGATAGGGAGTGGGGGAATGGCTTCAAACTGAGGGTAGGTTTAGATCAGATATTAAGAAGAAAATCTTGACTCTAAGGGTGGTGAGGCCCTAGAACAGGCTGCCCAGAGAAGCTGTGGCTACCCCATCCCTGGAAGAGCTCAAGGCTAGGCAGGACGGGACTTTGAGCAGCCTGGTCTAGTGGAAGATGTCCCTAATCATGGCAGGGGTTTGGAATGAGATGATCTTTAAGTTCCTTTCCCAAACTATTCTATGGTGTGATGTTTTCCTCACAGAGGAAACTCTTTGGAAACACCAGTAGGAGAAAGATGTTTGTGGCACTAAACTGTGGTCAAAGCCAAGCTAGAGGAGACAATATGAGCTAGGGAACTTGCAGGTTGCCTCATACTTTGGGATCTGTTTGCATTTCTCTAGCTGGGATAGCTGTGACCCAGTCAACACTTTTGGAAGAAGATTGCTGGGGGGGAACCTCTGGTTTTTGGGAGTATTTTTTCTGTTTGGAGTGGGCAAACTGCAGCTTGGAGAGGAGGGGTTGAATTATTCAGTGATACAGTTTTGCTGCAGGAAGAAGTGAATTGTAAATACACTTACATGTGTATTTTCTATGATGTTTCCTTTTTGGTGTGGCAATTGGGAGACGATTTTAACCTTGAATTTTTATTTTAGGACATAAACATTTAATGACAGAGAAATATTATCTCTGTAATTTATGCTTTTGGGAAATGGTACACAATTCTGTGAATATTAAACAAGAGCTTATATATAGCATTTAGGGAAAGATTTACACGGTAGGATGAGCCAAAATTGTGTCAAAAATATTCCAGTGAACATATGTCACACATTTATGCATTTGTAGGATATTTTATACTGACAGGTCAGCAGCTGCTGTACTTTGTTCCAGGGATCTCTGCCCAAGTGCTTTGTTTCATTTCTAAATTTAGTGGCACTGAAAATTTGTCCTGGTAATAATAAATTCTCTAATTCAGATTTATTTCCTTAGAAAAGGAGAGGATAAAGTCAAGGAAATTCTCTACAGCTACATTACATTAATTCCTCTTGTTGGGAAAGAAGAGTCAGTGAAATCAAAAATTAGAAGTGTATGCATGACTTTGTAACTAAATACCTATTATAATTTGGTTTGCTGGTGACTAAACCACTTTGGATTTGTTTTTTCATAAATAAGCCTTGTAAAGTTAAAATCATTTCACCTGAAATATAAAAATACTGCATGGACCAATCCAGATGAGGATATTTTAATATGGTGACAAGTTCTAGCCTTAAAATCCTTTAGTTTCATATTTTGGGAACTGCTAAGGACTGTTTTCACCTGCTGTGTGACTTTTTCTGTACCTACCCCCCATAAAAATAATTCTAGCACAGCTGGGTCTATGCAGCCATGCTACCAAAAACTCCTGATTGTATTTGTAGTTAAGTTATTCCATCTACACTCTTCCCACAGCAGCCTGTAGTGTCTTGTATGTGGAAGAGGGATTGAATTAAAATGATATATGTATATAGTGATAGTGCAACTCCATCTAGGCTGGGCTCTTCAGCTGGTGTAAATCACAGGCCACAGCTTTGCGTGCCCCTAATGGGTACAGACTTGTATGGCAGAGGTTTATACAGCAGCCCTGGATTAAGTGGGGTCAGTATTGATAGCTCTAGTACAGCTCTTTAATTACAGATGGAGACTCATCGCTGGTGGCAGGATTTCCTGTGGATCTCTGCAGTGAGCAGCCAGGGCACAGCCAGAAATGTTGGTGCTGTCATGCTTAGCTAAAATGTTGCGTGCTAAAATCATGGCAAAGCTAGTTTCCAGGTGGCCCAAAGACTGACAAAGCAGCAGCTAATGAAGAGCTGGTGTCTGTGCCTCTGGTGAGATCTGCACAGATCAGGTGCAGATGGTAGATTTTGGGTGCAGAGAGTAGGTTTTTGAGTGCAGACAGTAGGTTTTGGGTGCAGCCAGAATGATGCAGTGCTGTGGTTTGCAATGAGGATACAGCAGTGTGTTTTCTCCTGCTCTGGAAGATGTCCCCTCGCTTTTCCTCCAGCCACATCATTCGCCTCAAAATACCCAGTGACATTGTCAACCCCCTCTTCTCCAAAACCTGGGTAGACATATGGCTCATACTCGTCATTTGCACAAGTTAGGCTGGCTCCTTCCCAATAAGTCATATTTATCCCTCAGTGCATTACTTCTGTTTATAATAATCTTTTCACTACTTTTCACCTCACTCCTGTGAACAGTTTTGACATTTTAAAAGGGAAGGAATATTGTTTTTCATATCATGGTCTTTTTACCCCATCCCTTCTCACTATCTCTTGTACAAAAATGCAGAGCTCTAGTCCCTGCCCATAACAGGGATATTGGACCCAGACAACCTTTCAGGTCCCTTCCAACCCAAACCACTCTGTGGTTCTTAGATTCTCCTCTGGCATAAAGATTTTTGATACCACTGCTTATCCTATTGTCAGAACCCCTTCCCGTGCCACATGTAGAAGATCCCAGATTCTCTGCTGGGACCTTCACAGTGACACAAAGAACAGTTTTGGTGAGTTGTGGAGACCTTCTTGCTCAGGTCTCTCCTTCCTGATGGACCTCCTTCCATGGAAAGCCTGGGAAAGGTGGTCAGTGGCATGGAGGGGAGAAGGGATCAGAGATTTTCACTCAGGGAAGGTCTTCTTTGGTGATCAGTAAACACTGGGGAAATGAGACAAGCTGGGAGCAGGAAGAATAACTCAAAACTCTTTAGAAATGCCCATTGACAGAGGTAAGAGGCTTTACTTTCTGTGTCCCTTCTGTTTTAGTGTGATTTCAAGCAGATTTATTCAAACATAAATGATCTGGACCTCTGTGCTGCTCCCTGCTTCCCAGCTTGGATGTTCTCGCTGGAATGGGGTCCACATGCCATCATCCTAAAAGCCAGGAAGGAATAAATCAGAATGATGATGGCAATGTTTGCACACACCAGGACAAGTTGATTTAATGCTATCTTGTTTCCTTCTAACTTACATTTTATTCCAAGCTTGTTTAGTGTGAAGAGAATATGAAACTGTTTCAGAATCATCCAAAATGGAAATGGTGACAGATGGCAGTTAAAAAAAAAAAAAAATCCATAATGGGTCCCATTTTGTTTTATACTCTTAGGGCAAGGTTATTGCTACAGCTATGGTCTTACACTCTGTTTTATTTTTATAGCTATGATAGTAGTTAACGTTGCCTTTGCCTAGCCAGCTGCCTCTACTGAATAAAATGTCTCTAACAGTTTTGAGTAGCCAACTGGGGGAGCAAACAGTGTGGGAACTGCTCCAAAGTGCTGGTTTAAAATCCAAAAGGGAAATAAACGGGAGCTCTCACAATACCAGGGAAAAACACCTGCAGAAAAAGTGGCAAGGAGAAGGAAACCCAGCTTGAAAAAGCAGATTAAGCCAATGGATTTATGCCTCAGCACTGGAGGGGCAGGTGAGGGGGAGAGAGCAGCAGTGGGGCCTGGGGGAAGCAACACCAGAATGTCTCTGTCAAAAATGTCTGTGAAACAAAGGGATTTTGAAGCTTTATCAGAATATTTGCTCCTTGAATAAAACTATTATTTTTGATTGAAAAGCAGCTTTCATAGATTTATCAGTAATATCAATGGTGTTTATACATTCAGACTGAACAATTTCTCCTAGGTTTAATTATGTGTCTTATTTTTCAGTTGCATTGTGAGTTTTTACATTCACTGATAAAATATTTTTAAAATGTAGATATAATATATGGATCAGAATAAATTACACATTCTTAAATATTTTTATTTTAAGTGAAACTATCCAGTGTTTTCAGCAACTCCTAATCACCAAATCCTGAGCAGAATTATCTTTGAGACAGGTAGCAACCCCATAAACTAACAATATGTTTTTAAGAACACACTAATATTCAAACATTCAATAGTTATAGTGGCAATTGCTTTGCTTTCCTGTAGCTGTGGGAAATTAAATCAAATTTCAGTGTGTCGCCTCTAAAAACTTTTAGCTGTTTCCATCTGCAGTTCAATAAAATGCTTAGTACCTGTCTGATTCAAGCAACATGTGATTACATAGAAAATAAAAGACTAAAAGTAATGAGATAGGTAAGTTTATGTGCAAATCTCCACATACAGAAGATGTGAAAGCAGAACTATCATTGCAGCCATATCACCTTTTATACTATCTCAGAATAAATGAACATAAGGTGAATAAGGATGTGACTCCTCACCTACCTCTAGCACTAAAAACACTAAAAAATAAACATTTAATCCAAGTCAGCTATCTGGGCTCTCTGTCACCAGTGTCCCAGCTTTCTCTGTGATCGTGGACAGAGGTAAGCACTTTGCATGTATCATTTATGGGCAGGTTTTATACACACTGTTGGCCTTTAGAGGTGTCTGCCTCTTTCATTTGATTACAAATAAGCCTCACAGACGTGCCTATAGCTGCACATCTGTATTTTGGGTGGCTGAAGATGATTTTCAGACATATGTGGGCACAGAACCCTGAATTGCACACCACTTCAGTAACTGCTCTCAGAAAAAGTAGGTCATCCATGGGTCTGACTGGTTCTAATATACCCACAGATACTCATCCAACCCTGAAAAGTCTGGAGAAAATGGGTTTTTATTTCAATGTGTTACTGTACATGGTTCATTCACTCCCATTTCTCTCCTGCTGGGAAATGTAAGAGCCTGAAACAACTCAGATATTTTCATGGAACAGCACATTTCTGTCGCTCATTAGCACTTCAGCTGTCATATTTTATCACAAAAACCTGCACTCATGCTACTACATGTAGCATATGTTGCACAGCTCTGAGTAACCACATTTCAATAATATATTTACTGTGAGAAATAAAGGAAATCCTCTTTCAGATCTGTGATTACTCATAAAATCCCCAATTTGAAGTGTTACACAAGCATGATGCAAGCGGGGTATATTTGCAGGAGAGTCTAAGTTTAATTTATAAGATTCAATATAATCTTTAAGTTGATTAGCTATTCAAAGCATAACGGAGATTATCCCAAGTGTGTCTGAATGGTATAATGCTTGGAATTAAAAGAACAACTAAGGAATACCTTGAATTGGAGAGTTTTGTTAACTACACCATAAGTAAGTTTGTTATTTGACGGGTTTTTTCTGATAAATACAGGCAGCTGAAATTATTTAAAGTACTGTATGTCTGTCTCTATTTCTTGAAGTACTTCATGGCTGAACAGTGGTGATATTATGTGACATTAATTGAAGGAATTCAGAGATGATCATCCTCTATTTTGAGGTTGCCACATACACATATCACAGAATCAGAGCATTCCTTTGCATGACCCAACATGGAGATTTTATTTTAAATTGCTATATTGAAATGTTAAACATGTGACTGCTTGATCTTTGTCTTGTGGTCTAGCACTGTATTATAATAGATTCAGTCTCTTCTTTAAAAAAAAAAATAAAAATACCAAAAGAAAAGTGACTTTGGTTTCCCAGCAGTCATGAATTAGAGATAAGACAGACTTGAAAGAAAGCTCTGACTTTGGGAATGTGATGGGATATAACCTTCCTGTGGCTTCTTTTCCTGCTGTTGCTACTCACTGATACCTGAAGGTGAAAAATGCACGTCCTATCAAATCCCAGAGGGTCGCATGAGTTCTGTATCTCGAAGCCCAGTGTGATCTTTCTGCAGGCTGTGACTCTTTGCTAGCTAGTGTTAAAGCTGTGCTCTGCATTAGGCCTGGCTGCCAGTGCCATTTCTGTGTTATTTTTAACAGGATCTGCTGCACTCTGGAACACACTTTGCATACAACAGGCATTCTGAACCAAATCAATAAGCCCTCTGCCCTTTAAAAGCTAACATCTCCTCGGTCTGTGTTTGTCCCTTGAAAAAGATCTTGGGCCATGGCCAGGACTTCCAGATCCTACTGTATTACAAGTAGTAAATAAAAACTATTTCAAAGAGAACTCAGAGCTCACCCAGCCCAGGCTGCTCAGTTATCCTCGTGCTGCCACTTCTCTGCCTCTTACCAAACAAACCACGTGAACCAGGAGGAACTGAAAGGGGGAAACATTAAAAACCACAGGCTTAATACACAGGTCTGAGCACTGCTCCTGTGGTTTTTGTCTTCCTCTGAACCCTTCCCCCTTCACTCTGCTTTACAAAGCAAACAGCAGTGACATTCGGCAGACACTTCCACAGCAGAGCAGACTGCAGCTGCAGATATTTAGTAGACAATTTGTGTTCCTAGGCATCAGCTAAAAAGAAGGGTTGCTCAGCACCATTCAAGCAAAATCGTGTAGCAGATTTCATGTCTCTAAAACTGATATGCCTTTATGCCTCTCCTACAGTTATTTTCCTCACCAATGTGCTTCCTGAAATTGAAAAATATTATGTTTTCCATCTTTTTTTTTTTTTTTCCCAGGCATTCTTTTTTATTTTTAGTGTCATGGGTACCACATTAACAGACTGCTTCTTCCCATTGCCTTCATTGTTTAGATACACGACAATGGAAAGACCATTTCATATTCAAGGCAGGGCAGTGGCAGCAAGCACAGCAGGTAACACAGAAGAATTCTGTGTACTTAGTCAGATTTTACTGATTACCGGTGAGGTAGTTAAAGCCAAATTACAGCTCTAGTAATTTTCAGGAGTTGAGCTTGATTTAGACTTGCTGCAAACACTAGCAGCTGTATTTTGTTTAGAGGGTTTTTGGACAAAAATGGATTGTTGTTGAAAATATGACCAGTCCTAAGGAGCTAGAAAAAGTTTTTTTCAGCAAGACTGGAAGTGCAATTTCTGGTTGGCTCGGGAGCTGGTTTAAGCTCTTTGTGCTTCTCCAAACATGCCCTTTAAACTCCCTTGGTTCATTCCCCCATTAGGTGAGATAAGCAGGTAATCACCCCTGGAGAGCCAGGTGAGATGCTGGCTGCCCGCTGCCTGCTGCACACCACAGTGCTCTTACTGACTGTCAGAGCTACGAGTGCATTTTACACACAAGGTCTTTGAAGGGGGGATTTTGCCCATGCAGGTTGCAAAAGGGCACAGATACAAAACCCTATACTTCACAGGTCCTTTTGGGACTGCTACTGAGCTCCAGCTGTAGCAAAACCACCTCACCAACATCCATGAATGGCAGTAATGTTGCACTGGGACTCAGTATCTTGTCCTGTCAAGGGCTTGGTGGCCTTTACACGAAGGAAAAGGAGTGATTCTGTCATCTAAGGTGGTGCCTTTTACCAGCATGTTGGGGGTTAGGCTTGTTTCTTGTTTTGTTTTTTGGTTTGGTTTTGGTTTTTTTTTACCTATAGAATTTTTTCCCAAGGGTTGCGAGGCAACTAACTACTGAGTACTTATTGGCACTCAGGTGAGACGAAAGGATGGAGCCTGGCACTTGGCTACACTCTTTCTTTTTGTCTCTGGGAGTTTCTCTTGGGGGGAGGAGGGGGGGCAGGAAAAAGATGGGGCTGGGGGCAGCTTGGCTCTGGCTCTCGGCATCGGGGAGAGACAGAGGCTGCTGCTTGCTGCGGGAGTTTTTCACTGGCACCACCCAGGTCTGATCCTGAGGAAAGCTACCACCATTCTGCTCGTGTGCCCAGGAAATCTGAGCTCTCCTCCTGCTGTCCTGCCCCCACTGCCGCTGCTTTCTTGGCACTGCTTTGAAGGGGTTTTTTTCTGCTACGCCGCAGCCCTGCTCTGCCTCATCCTGCCGGGACATCCCTGCCCTTCCAGTGACCACTGACAGAGCTCCAGATGTATCTGATCCAGCAGCCTGGGATGCCTCACCGTTCCAGCTTGGTGCTTTTTTCGGATTCCCAAGAGTTCAGACTTCCCTGGGATTTGTGAAACAAAGCTCCCTCAAGGTCCCTGGTTCACTATTAATGCTGTAGTTGTTGTTGTTTGTTTGCCTTGTTATACATAATAGTAAAGAACTGTTATTCCTATCCCCATATCTCTGCCTGAGAGCCGTTTTAATTTTCTAAATTATAATAATTTGAGGGGGGGGTGGGGGGGGATTTGAATTATCCATTCCAAGAGAGGCCCTGCTCCCCTTTAGCAGATACCTGTCTTTTCAAAACCAAGACACAGCACAGCATTAAAAGTATCATGAAATTCTGGGAACTGTTAGAATGATAAAATGCCATGGAAATAATCCACTTTTTCTTTCTTTTACCTGAAGTGTTGTTCTAGCACAAACCCCTGGTGTGCAAAACAAGACATGCCTACTCAAAAATCTTTCACTGAATGGTTGATATCTGTCAAACAAAAGGGAAGAAAAACAAAAGATGTGAAACTTCTATTTCTGAATATGATTTTTGCATCCAGCAAGGAAATGTCATGAATTAGCAGCCAAAACAGCCCTAGAAGAACACACCTGCAACAAGTGGCTGGCTGCCTGCTGGCAAGCCAGTGTTCCAAACATTCCAAAGGCTGACTGCAGTCAAGGGACTCCTTATCTGGAGGATGAGCATGGGAAAGGGAAGAAACTTTATTAATTGAATGCATTATTTGCTGTTAGTTATTTTCTCAGATCTGTTTCTGACATGGAAATCAATTTTCCTGTGAAATAAACTTCCACCAGAGCATTGACACACTCAGTCTAGAAAGAGAATACACTTGGTTGCAAGTAGTAATGAACGACTTTGGTAATTAGCTGGCTTGAGCTGCTTGAGTTCTGAGCTCTGAGCACCAGATTTTGTTTTAGTGTTCCTCTGGCAGGGATGGATAAAAAGGCTGATTTTGGATAGAAAAATGTGCGTACACAGGAGGACAAGTGAGACTTACATTGATGCACTATCTCTATTTGTTGGTCCTTGCTGCCCATTAAAATGAATGTCCCATTTCTCTGCACCTCCACATTGATTGTGAACAAATTATTTCTCCTCTACCGACTTCCTTAAGAGATTAAATTATCTTTTTCTCCATCTATTGAGGACAAGAATACTTTATGAGCCTTAAAAAAATCTCTGCCACTTGAGCAGCTATTGGTCCAGGGTGGACTCTATCTATTGCAGCCTCTCTGTGGGCACCAATGCAACATGACCTTCCTAACTTTCTGCTGCAACTCCTCTGCATTCATTTTGTTGTGACCATTCAGCCCCAGAGAGCAACACGTATTTTTTCCAAACTTTGGGAAAATGTTGCCCACCTCCCTCAGGCTGCTTTCTACCAGAAATGCATCAGTGTGGGTGGGTAAGCAACCTGCTGGCTCTTGCTGCTATGAAGGGTGAAGTCTGCTGCTGAATTATTGTGCTTTTCTGGTACAAAAAGCAGAGAACACATTTATTATCAATGATTTCAGAGGAAGTTTTCAGATGAAAACCTGCATATTTTCCAGGCATTCAACCAGGTTGTTTTCGCCCATCTTTAACCAGGGTATTTTCATGCCCCATCAGCTTCTGAGATTCCCCCAGAACAATATAATCGGTTTGACACAGTGGCTAAAGAAGACCAAAGCCTGCTTTAAACTGCACAGGTTCTCCCCTTGCAGAGGTGATGGTGACAAGGGGAGAACAACACAAGGCACTCCAGCAGCCTTTCCAGAATTTGCAAGGAAGGAGGAGCCATCTGATGGGCAATGATGCCGAGCAGGGCCAATCCCCATCACCATTTAATCAAGGCAGCTTACTCCCCTAAGCAGGTACTTTATTCAGAGAAGAGCTGTTGCTCTGATTTATACGGCAGCTGGAAGCTGATATTAATTTCCAGCAGCTTTCTCGTGTGCCTCAAAGTTTCAAAGTGATGAAATATTTGCATATATATTAGGGAGGATACAGGAATGGCTCTTTTATGAGTACATCCTTGCATTTTATTGCATATTGCAGGTGATCATTTTGAAAGGGAAGAATGAGTTTGCTGCCACTTTTCTTATGATATCTCCCAGAATACATTACATATCCTAATTGACAGCATTATATCAAAATGCCCACAGACTTGGGTTGTTTCATGGGCCCATAAAACTGAATCATTATTCTCTGCTGGTGAGTTTAAGAAAATTTTATTTGTATCTGATAAACTGGTTTACAGCTACATCTTGGAAGGCAAACAAAGGACTGAGTGTTCAGAGGAAAGAAAATTTACTAGAAAATGAAGATATTACTTGGATTCTGCATGCTGTCTCATTTTTCTATTTCTTTTATTTTCCCAGGTTTGATGAATGTCTGTAGAAGTCAAGAAATGTTAGAAACATCATTAGCATAAAGAAAAGAACAGAATTGCTCACTCTTTGGTTTTTAATTGTTCATTGAACCATACAGCAGCAGAATTTATATTGAAAAGTTAAGGAGCTATTTTTGCCAGCTATGATTCTTCATGACTATATACATAATTCTATAACATGAGATTTCACATAGTACAGTCCTAAATTTGACTCTGAGGGTCATGTGCTCTGGTGAATTGTTGTGTTTTGGTAATTTATTTTCCATTTCTTGCCAAAAAAAAAAAAAGCCTTCTAAAAAGTTCAAATAGAAAATGCTATAGAGATACAACTACGACTCCCCCTTCTACCTCAAGCTGGCTCCTAAAAGCCTTTTTTCCCTGCTTCTCCCAATATGAACATAGTTTTCTTTTCCTCAGCACACCACAGTAATGGAATTTTGCCTGTGCCCTGCTAACAACAAACACATTTGAACATGACAGATCGCTGTAGTTTAGCAAAGCTCTGTCTGTGCTCCAAACCCATACATGCCAATTTTGCATAGCGAAGAGTCTGCATTTTTTCCAGCTGTTGAGAGCAGTTAAAGCCATTGGTCTGAGGAAATGCTTTGGTTGTTATTTGATTTATCCTTGCAATTTTGTGAGTACATTGAATTTTCAAGTTTAGCATGCATGCCCAGAAATACTCTCAAAAGTACATGTTAATATATTTAATGTAATGGTCCAAACCTCTCTCAGCCCTTTAAAATTAATACTGAAGAAGGAACATAAATCATTAACAAATGTTTTAGGAAAATCAACCTTAACAAGTCATATTCTGTTCTGGAACTAAAATGCCAATAACAAAAAAAAAAAAGCAGAGTAGGCCCCATTTCCACCACATCATCAGACATTGCTCTGTAGCTGCAGCTTGCATTTTCTACTCTTCCAGTGGCAGGCTGAAGCAAAATATGGAAAAGTCCTCTCCAGCTGGAGATAACCATGGAGCAGCCAGCATTGGGACAAGAAGGGAAAGGTCATGGCTGACCCTTGAATAAGTGGGACGTGGGAATTCTTGCTGGAGTTTTGGCTTCTGCAGAGATGAGGGGTCAGGGCTGATGGCTCAGCTCAGCAGTTGGGATTGAAAGCTCCAAGAGTTGTGCTATTGTCCTCAGAAATTCCAGGAGAAGGGAGCTGTTAATGCAGGGGTTTCATGGAGAGCAGAAGCCACTGGGCTTTGTCCCTCAGTGCTCTCAAAGAGTGTGACAGTGCTCCATGCTTTGGAACAGAAGAGCTTCTGTCCTCCTGGCCAACCATGCAACTGCATCCCATGAGCCTGAGTCATCCCATCCTTTTCCCTGGGAATTTCACATTACGTAAGACACTGAAGATGCATGCATATCATGTTAGATAAGGTTGTATGTGCTGAAACGTGAGTGGTGGAGCTGAAAAAAACCACCAAAAGCTGTAAAACACGACACTTCTGAGACCTTTACAAAACACTTTTGTCTCATGTTTCAACTATTTCACTCAAAAATAAAACTCCTTTCTTTACCCCCCCGGAGAAGGAAAATGATTTCTGAGAAAATATTTCTTTCTTACTAATTGCCATCAAATGTTTGCCTGAATTAATATTTGTAAAAATCTGTACTCCTCTCCAAAAAGCAGCTCCTGTGTAACAGTAAATAAAAGTCACTTTATCTGGATTAAGCTCTGGACTGGCTCCTTTGAAATCTCAAAAATCTTGCGTCAAAGAGCCAGGATTTCAAAAACCAGAAGGCTGAAGTTTAGACCTATTTTCACTTGTACTGATGAATTGTTTCATACCAATTATTATTACAATTTCTTCCCGAGTGGAAATTGCTACATTTCTGTTCAAAGCCAAATGAAAAATAGGTTTAGATTAAAAGCTGGAATTGTCCTAGTCAAAATGAGCTAATAAACTAAATATTTCATCTGTTTTAAAGATGAAGAGGAGTCTAATACTGACGCTGAACTCATTAAACCCAGTCCTTGTGTTACCAGGACACAAGTTCTTTAAAAAATACTTGACTTTACACAGAAAGCTAAATTAGGTTATTTTTAGTCACAGCATTTCAATCAAATTTAATGGTATTCCACAATTTTTAATTACATTGTTAATTATATTGAAACCCCTCATAGGTTTTCTGCTGTTACATAAAATGTCGTGTATGAATATATACTGCGGATATTTCAGTCTAATATCCTATCCCACAAGTTTTATGCTGGTTATTGTTGCTGGTATAAAAGCCCTGAAATGTTCCATAAGTCACTTCTTATAAGAAGCTGCTGGATACAAAGCAGCTAGAAAATAATAGCTTGGGTTTGGCAGGTCTTAAATTTAACAAATAAGTCCTTAAACTAGTCAGGGACTCAGGGAATACTGTATTTCTCTCTCTCTATTTTCAAAGAAGAACTTGGGTCAGTCAGAAGTCCTTTCTAATCCTTCCAAGGCAGAATAATTAATAGTTCAAGGGCATAAAAACATTCAGTTGTTTGCAGTTGCTTGCTGCTAGAACAGCTTTAGTTCCTGTCAGCATTTCTGTCAGCTATTCTTTAAGCTGGAGGCTTGTAATTTTGAATAACACTCGCTCTGGCCTGGAACTCAATGATATATGTATTTTAATCAGGGAACTTCAGCTATTTGTCTGCTTCTTTGCCACAGAGCTAGAGTTACGACCCCTTAGTTCCACTAAAGAAAAAGCTGGCTATCTTAAGGGGAAAATGTATGTATAGCTCCAGAAAAAGCAGAAAGCATTTTGCAAAAAGAGAACAATGAGAGAACTCATGAAAATCTATAAAGCATCAGATTTATCTCTTGAGGCCAAAACAATCTGCAACCTTTTTTTGTTCTTTCCCTTCCACAGAGGATATATAGGAAAAACTGCTCTCAGTGATCAGAAACTCGGTGTCTTGTGAACCTGGGGTTTATTTTCTCCCTACATTTAAGTTCGGTGGCTTGGGGAGCTTCAGGCAGTTCTGGCTTGGAGGCAGTGGGGTGATCTCAGAAGTTGTTGCTGGAGTGACCCACCAAGAGAAACTGAAAGAGGGCAGGCATAGATCAGTCATTAAGAAGGAATTCCTCCCTGTGAGGGTGGCAAGGCCCTGGTGCAGGATGGCTGCCCCAACCCTGGAAGCGTTCAAGGCCGGATTGGTTGGGCTTGGAGCAATCTGTGGTCTGGCAGGAAATGTCCCTTGCCCATGGAGGGGGCTTGGAATGAAGTGATCTTTAAGGTCCCTTCCTAGGCTCTTCTGTGGTTCTGTTGTACTTATTCTTCCTACATTACATTACAGCTCTCAAGATAAAAGATATCTCAGAACACCCCAGAAAAGAAACGCAAATTACAGTTTTGTAATCTTTCTCTGTAAAAGATTTCTACCAGCTGTGTTAAATGCCATTTATCATTTCACTTTCATATCTCAGACATATAGTTAGATCAAAGCAACTTTCTGAACACAGGTGACAGCAGTTAGTCTTTAATTAATAAAACAGTGAAATTAATAAAACAGTGAAATTAACACTCAGATATTCAACTGTTTCTAACTTTCATGCAGCTCATCCACAGGACATGTGTTTTATTGCTGCTAAAAAGTATTCTGGATCCTCATCAATCATAACTGAGTGTGGCTACAGATTCCAGTTGTTTTTAATATAACTCAGGTCTATCACTCCCAGTGTTGTTTCCTTTTGGATATATGAACCTGCCATCTCTTTTTTTTTTTCTTGTTGAGACCAGCTTTATGATAAATGAACTCTCCCAAACCAGCACATTAAAACGGTGAGAAATTATTGGATGTAATTCCCATGACAGACCAGAAGTAGTCTGAGAGAAGGTCCAGATGGAGAGTGTTTTTGAAAGAGGAAAGATGAATTACTGTTAAGACACATAGGACAGCCAAAGAGAAGGGAAAGAAAAGAAACCCTAAGAAAGAGACACATATACACTATAAATAAAAAAAAAAAGAAAAATGCTTACCTTAATAAACCTGCCCCAAACAAATCTTGTTTGCAAAAAAACTTTGGGTAATTTAAATTCCCTTTGGATAATTAAAATTCCACTTTTCTAGCATGTGAAGAAAAGCAAAGCTGTCCCTGTTGTGGCCTGGTACACTGTTAGCCCTACCTTTTCCTATGTTTGCTCCTTGTAGCATGTCAAATGCCTGTCACTGAAAGCACTGTTATTTCTATGGGAGAGGCAGCATACCATGACTAAGGTTATAAACTGCTGAGCAAAGAGAAAAGGCATAAAATGGATAAGAGAGGGGGAAAAAAGAAAGAACCTGCTGTTAAATAATCCTTCTTGTTCTGTTCTGAACAATTTGACAAGATTAATAAGCTTTTCTCATAATAATCCCTTATAGAATGGGATGTGTAGGAACGGGGAACATCCGTTTGTCCTGTCTTAAGCAAAGGACAGAGGCAGGTGATTAGGAGAGACTGATTTTTGATTCTCTGACTTAGAAATATGTGGGCCTATACTCAACTAGCCTTAAGGAAAAACTTAATTAATTTCCAACTTATTTGGAAATGTAGGCTCTGTCACAAAAAAAGCCCCCATGGGTACAAACACTTAAATACACAGACTCTCATGGACCCTGTCTTTGTAGTTCTTTCTGCAATTGTTTTGTGCGTTTCTAAAAGTTTACCGGGACTGAAAATACTCAGCAAAGTTTTATATTAAGTTTCATTCTCAGTCTCTCTATCTTTTTTTTTTTCTTTGAAGAGATACATTTGAAGGCACAGATGCATCCAGGATGTAAACTCGGTCTATGTTTCACATCTAAATTATGTTTTCCAAGATGCCAGGTGAAAGCACTTGTACTTGCAGCCACCCACTGCAAGTGCAAGAGCATCCCTAAAGTGGAATATTTCACCCTGCAAGAATGTAGGGCACAGGCACTCAAATCGTACTGGAAGCATGGAGGAACAATTTCCTCACTGAATTGTAGGGCAATTGTTGTTTCTGTCATGGACAAAGTTTTCTGCCGGGAAATTGAAACCCTTGTAGTGGTTCAAGGACAAACAGCTTATGCTGGCTTTATTTCTACCCCCACCACCCCTTGAAAACAGGGGTCCCTCTGAGCCCTCACATCGAGAATTAAGCCCTGGAAAAATCTCAGCTTACAGACGGCTTCTGTGATCAACAGTAACAGAAAACCTGCTTTAAAATACCAGCACAGGAAGCTACTGTGCTGTTCTCCAAGTCACCTACAGAGCTGCAAAGCAAGCCATAAATCTGCTAACGGGTCCAGCACAGATCCCACTTTCTTAGCAAGACTGTGCACAGCCATATAACACGAGGGGCAAGCACACACATCTCTCCTTTCACCACCTGAAACCCTGATAGCTGTTGTGCTTATAAAGCCCCTGCTGTTGTGGTGGATTTGAAGCTGCAACAAGTGCTGAGGACTCACTGTGGAAATACTTGTCTGCCCATGACCTTAAACCTTTCAACAGTGTAGCAAGTAGGAATGACAGCATTTGAAAAATTTCAGACCTGCTATTTGATGGCTGAATAATGTGTCCCATAATTGCCTGAGGATTTGGGGGAGATTTGACAACAGTTTTGCCCACTACCAGAGTGGAAATGAGATGCACAAGCTCTTTTCCTTACCCCCCGCAAAAAGGAGAGGAGAGGTTGAGAAGGCTGACAAGCTGTAGGCTGGTGTCTTTGGTCCATTTTCACAGAAAGCCAGAGCTTGTCTTGCATTGCTGCTAACAGCAGCTTTAATTGGAAATGCATTTGGAAGGTTCCGAGTGACAGAAACTGTTGGTGCTCAGCAGCTTCCAGGTCACAGAAACAGCTATTTTTAAGTATGTTTAGGATTGCTGTTAGGCATGTGATTATCTTCTGAAGTTTACAGATTTTCAGTTCTTGACACCTAATTATTTGCAACTTGCCTGCTGATGCTGTGTGAAACCAGCTCTTACAAGTGTCTGCTCTGCCGGGCACTTCTGGGACATGTGCAGGGACACCTCTGATCCTTGACGGACACTCTCCACCTTCTCTGCTGAACTAGTAGAGTACTTTTTTCAGATAAGGAAGTGCTGGACCCTGAAATAAGAATCCAGACCCTTATTTTGAGTTCTTGGAAAAACTTAAGTCTGATAAATGTGAGTAATTAATGCTGTAGAGAATCATAGAATGGTTTGGGTTGGAAGGAACCTTAAGACCATCTCATTTCAACCCCCTGCCACGAGCAGGAACAATTTCCACAAGAGCAGATTGCTCAAAGCCCCATCCAGCCTGGCCTTGAACTGTTCCAAAAGCAGCTTGATTCGTGTAGTGCAGCAAACTAGGTCTGCATCTTATTTATTTCTCTTTATTTTCCCAGTTCTCCTATTATTATCTTTGGTTGCCCTGTAATAGAGCTTGTTTCTCTACTTGTATTTTGATACAAACAGCATGACATGAGTGTTGCCCTTATAAAATATTTTTCTTGCATTAAATCAAACTCAGGAAGGAAAAAAAAATCAATTTTATCTTCACCTGGGCACAGAGATATCAAAACCACTACAGTGAGAGCACAAGGTAATTTTCATTGGGGCAGTGAATAACTTCACTCCCCGCTGAGCAGCAGAATGATGCTATTTCTGAAGCTCTCACATTCTAGTCCTTGTTTTGATTTTCTTTGGAAGAAACCTGCAGCAGTCAGCTCCCACTCAGGCCTTGCCTCTTCCAGGAGATGGACACCTTCTGTTCCTGCATATTGCCATCGTCTGTGCTGCACATGTTTGCTGGAGCTGAACAGGAGTACATGTGAGGGGAAGCCTTGCTCCACCAGACTGTTCCTCCTGGAGAAGATCCATTTCACATGGACACATGATGGTGAGATGTCCCAGTTTATTGAAGCTGGGGATTGATTCAAATGCACTTCCAAATGCTGGCATGCCCTGAGGTGTGAGTTATCCTGACAGGAGTCAAGGTCAAGCACGGGCTGTTGTGTGCCAGCAAAACAGATGTGTAATCAAAGCCATATAAAATATTTACAGGGAAGCTGCAGCTGCTGGTGAAGTGCAGCACATGACACGTCATCTGATATGAAAGGTTTAAGGAAAATCCTGAGATGTGGCCTGGCAATGGCTTAAAATAAATAATCTGTCATGAATCTAGTTTTTCTCCTTCTTAAAGCCAGGTTGGATCCAATCTGTCTAAATTAAGGTTCTCTTTGCCAGGCTGTTCAATGCTTCTGCCACAAACAGAAATGATGATAGTTCCCATAAAGCCTCTTTAGGTCCACATTTCACAGCTTATCTGAAGCTGAAGACATTACATTTCTGGCAGTTTCCAGAAAAGAACCAGGATGGCACTGGTTTCCAGGTTTGGCTTTTAATGCTGCATGTGCTTAAGTCAATAACCACTCTTATTTTCTGACATGGTGTGTAATGATAAAGATGTGGGTGGAAATGTAACTTGGACTTCATGCAAAGAAAGCAGACAGCTTGTGATTTCCCCTCTTGACTCTGCAAACTATTTATTACCTGCTTATTAAAAATTCCTCTTCCAGAGTAAATTGGAAAACCTTCTTGGTATCCTCTTCCTTTTTCTCTTAATGTTTCAAGCCAGAAGCTTGCTCAGAATTTCACACCAGCAAATTGCTCTTTCAGCTCTGTGCTGGCTACAGCTGGGGATCCACAGCCATGCAGAGCTTGCTCTGCTCCTTCCAAAGAACAGAATACCTGCAAAGGATGTTCAGCATTCTGCCTGGTTGAACCCCTTTTTTAAGATGAGTGGCGTTCACATTATTGCCTGCCCAGCTAGCACAGTGATTCATGCATGGACAAATTACCAAGATAATAAAATTGACACTTGGAAATAATTACTCTTTAATTTAGGATGGAATTAAAAACCCGGGCACAATCCTTTGCAAGTAGTTTTACTTGCAGAGTAGCTGATTAAGCACAGTGCTTCTCATTTAATCTGACTGTTCACAGGGAGAAACAATGACCTTGCTGGAGCTGAGGGCAGAAATCCCACTGATTTTTGTTGAATTGGGATCTTACTTTCCACATATAAGTGCAGGTGCAGGTATTTGCAGACTTAGACTCTCGAGTTGGGTTTTTGATGCATTTATATTGAATTTTTCCACCCAGGAGCCTTATAAGCAGGGCAAAACCCACTTTCACAGCCAAGTCTTTATTGTTTATGTAGGATTAATTTCTAGTTAACAGGGAATATGTTTAAAGTTACATTCTTTTGAAAACTGGTGAATAAGGAAACTTTTTTGCTTGAAAAAACAAACAAATTTTTAAAATGGTTTTTTTTAATCAATACTGGGGCTTTTGAGAAACCCTGAACGGTCTTGGATTCCCAGTCAGACTTGTCTAACTATTCTACTTTTAATTCAAGTAGAGTTTGTTCTTCCTTGCCCATGGCAAGGAGGGTGAAACTAGGTGGTCTTTAAGGTCCCTTACAACACAAACCTATGACTCTTCTACCATTCATTTCAAAGAGTATGTATGAGGGAACCTGCATATTTTCAATGCAGGGTGACAATCATCACACATGAGCAGATACATACAGTTCTCTACTTTGCTATCTACTGTTACCACAAATTACAAAAAAATTTAGAAAGTTTGCCATTGCTTAACATCAAAAAACATCTCCTCGCCCTGGGCACCCTTTAAAACCGTAAGAGCAGGAAGGTATAAGAACAGAAAAAAGGTTCTTATTAAAGAGGTACAGAAACTTAATTTCTGTTGAAGTATCTATTCCTCTTGAGGGTCTGGCACTGGCATTTGATCTGGTGGCAGCAGAGATCTGTAGGTTAGTTTTACTGAGGTATAAAACCTGAGTAAAACTAGCCCCAGTTAGTACCTGGGCAAGATCAGGTACATGTCAAGGCATCTCTTTGCCTCAGATTGAGATGAAAACCACGTATTTACAATGTAGCTCTTGCCAGGATATACTGTGCTAGCCCAGGAACCCTCCATGGAAGCCTCTTCATTCAGGGAAACGAATGTGAAATGTAAGTCTAACAAGCCATGCCATGATTAAATCTGATCATTTTTTGGCTTTGGATACCTGTCAACACACATTGGTTCAGAAGATTCCCCAGAGATATTTTTACATCAGGGTTGCCTAGCATTGGAATGGGCAGCCAAGGGAGGTAGTGGACTCACCATCCCTGGAAGTTTTCAAGAAAAGACTGGACATGGCATTTAATGCTCTGGTTTAGTAGGCAAGGGTTGGACTTGAAGGTCTTGGAGACCTTTTCCAGCCATAATGATTCCATGATTCTATGCTTATGGACAATAATCCATGCTTTTGTTAAGATTTCATGATCATACAGCCTTACAGCAGTATGATATTTAGCAAACATTAATTTCACTAAATCATTCTCTTTATCTATTAAGTCTGCCAACCTTCCCAGAGCAAATGGTTTCCTCTTTAGTCTTGAAGAATTATATATGGATAGCAGAAAGAGGGTGAGCGGGACAAGGGGTACAGGAAGGAGAGCACAAATAACATCTGGTGTCATCTTGCACTTTCCTGAGTGAAAGGAAATATTTGCACTGTGTAGCCCACACCTATTTAATTAAAGTTCAAAGCTTGAAAACTATGCCTTGCTTTCACATACCTCTGTAGGGAGAGCCGAAAGAGCGGCAACGGCTCAGGGGAGCACGGGAATAAGATGTGGGAGACAGGCAAAACCCAGCCAAGTTACCACTTACAAAGCCAAACTCAACCAAAACAAAACGAAATGGTGCCTAATTTTCCAGGAAATAGGGCTCACCCATAGTAACTTATCTCTTAGCTGAGGTTATGAACTTCAGAATTTAAGAGGAAGGATGTTGGATGAATTCTCACTTTCTCTTCAACTGAGTAAAACACTTTTTCAGGAAAATAAAATGAAACCAAACCTAGGCTGCACTTTATGGGCCAAAAAAATCAACTTGTTCACTAATGAAGAGCCTAGATCCTCTGCCAGGAAAGGAAGATTGGAAAAGGGAGAAAAAAACTCAGCAGATGATAAAAGGGAAGAAAATGGTGGTGTCCATTTCAGATATGGATCCAAAAAATGATCAATGCAGTTTTGAACAGATTTTAGCTTGCAAGAGTAGATTGCATGGATTTCTAAGAAGATTTGCAATTTAATTAGGTTTCTCATATGTCCTGTTTCTGCATTTCCTCGGTGGTAATGGAGCATGCTGAACACCAGGGACCAGAAGAATGGAAGGGTGTAAAAGCAAAAAGTCATTGCATTAAGACAACATAATCATATATTTTAAAAGATTACATGAATCCAAGTCCTGGGCAAAAAATCCATTGTATTTTGAGAAACTAAATGAAAATTGCATTAAACCTTGAACTGCTACGTTTTCTGTTTATTTTGTGCTCTCTTCACACTGTTCTGACCTTTTTACTGCTAGTTTCCTCTTAAAAACCAATAGCACTATCCAGACTCTTAGCAGCCTGCAGAGAACACAGGTAGTGCTTCCAATTTTTTTTTTTTTTTTTTGGCAGGTTGTCAGCCACATGCAAAAGAATATTTCTTATCCATGTTTGAATTAACATATTTTCAAGGTGATACAAAGTGCCTTTGTAGACCCCCCAGAAATAAGAAAATGTCTTAGATGGTCTGGGATATATTATAGTATTTTTCTCTCCAAGTAAATATAATTATTTTCTTTGTCAGTGCAGAGAGGTGCATAATAAAGCTTTTATTAGCTCAAAGCCAGAGCTGAAGGAATAACAAATAAAATAAACCCATCAATATAGCAATCTACAGCTCATTTGGCTGCTTTGCATGTATTTTAATGTATTCTTGTCTAAGGTGTGATGTGAATGATGCTTTGTTTGCATGACTTGTTATAGAAAATTTATATTCTTCTACATGCTATTGTTTGCACCTGAATGTGGTATTTGCAAGCAAATGTGCAGTTGTTAGCAAAAAATAACAAAACCCTATCTCCTAGAGGATGAGAAACTCCGGTTAGTTAAACCTGGGCATCATGACCTCAGCTCTCACAGCTGGGAAGACAAGGTGATGAAGCCAGCGGCTCCCTGAGCGTGGAAGCATGTAAATGCAAATTTCTTTGTGTGAATGTGAAAAGGGACTTTTAATAGAAAATCTTCCAAGTGCATTTATTGAAGGACTAGAAAATTTATTTTAACTCTCCTCCCCACCTTCACACTACAAGGAGCTTAGTCCCCGTGAAAAAAAGAAATATGGAATGCACTTTTCTCCCATTAAGTACAGAAGGGAGAACAGAAATCCATCCAGCACCTACTACTCTGCCTAGAAAAACCCCTCCTAAAAGCTTTAAAAGTATTGAATTTGGACCAATTTTCAGCTGGTTTATACAGAAGCCTTGAAGTGAATTTTGCTTTTACATGGGTATAAATGCCTGTGGAGTAGTAAGAGAGTTCAATGAGAAAGGAACTCTTGGGTAAGGGATCCTTTCACAAGCCTGCAATCCATAGCTCTAGTGGGTAATGAGTAAGATTTTTTTAAAGAAATATTGGGTTTCAGCCAAAGATGTGGGCTTGATTTGGGAGCTGGATGGTGAAATTCCCAGGTGTATTTCTGCAAGCACATCTGTTCTGGCCTGAAGCACCTGTTGAGCCCAAAATGGGTAGCATAATCTGAGTTCCTGTCAAGGTAATTTAGCTTTTGCTGATCTCATACTCTCCATTCTTCCCCACCTGCACTCTCCCAGCTTCAGCTGCATTTCCACACTGGATATTTTGTGTTCCATCAGGTGGCTGTGCACTGAACACAGTCGGCATGTTGATCCTCCTAAAATCCACTCTTCTCTCACAGGCCTGGCTTTTGGCTGTGTTTATGACCTGATCCCATTTGCCAGATCACCACGCACTGAGACAAGGCTGGTGATGGACAGGTATACAGCCAGGGTTAGAGAGGAAAATGGGAAGGCCTCTTACAGCAGCAACCTCTGATTTCCTGAGCTATGAAGCTGCCTTTAGGACTCCCTCATCTGCTATCCGGATCACTTTTCAGGAGAGCTTGGACCTAGGTGAATTGGACCCAGAGTTTTAGAATCATGGAACCATTTAGGTTGGAAAAGACCTCCAGGATCACCAAGTCTGGCACTGCCAAGTCCACCACTAAACCAAGTCCCAAGTGTCTTTTAAATCCCTCCAGGGACAGTGACTCCATCACTTCTCTGGGCAGCATGTTTCAATGCCCAACAACCATCTCTGAGAAGAAATTTTTCCTAATATCCAATCTAAATCTAATCCATGTGTCAGTGCATCCACCACTGGATGACTCTTGGTGGATGCTGGCTGTGGTGTGGTCATGGTAAGCACCACTCCCAGATGTATTTTCCTTTCCATGTTTAAGTGGCTTGACAGCAATGTAGATTTACTGTAAAAATAATACAGATTGTACAGACACGTTTTGTATGTGCATTAGATTTCTTGGTCTACCTTAAAAATGTTTCAGGCCTGTAGTATTTTAAAGGGAAATTGTGGGAGCCGGGGAGCCTGGCCTGCGCTGAAGGGGTTGTTAAAGAAACAAAGGAAGGCTGGAGTGGGTAGATCATTACCAAATAGCCCAGCTACACGGTCCCTGCTCCCCTAATAAGCCTGACAGCATGCAGTGCCACCTCCCTCTTCTTATGTAAAGCTAATCCCTTGCCCTCTGTGACAACCAGTATTTACATTTGCAAATGAATCCATCTTCCCACACCCCCCCGCCTTTCTCTTGGAAGGGAGCAGAGGGTGACAGGACCAACAACACAGTCTCCCAGAACAGCACAGCCCTGCAGGCATCCCTCACCCTGCTGGAGGAATAAACGATTGGGTGACAAGAACACCTATGTGGGATGCCTGAGCTGATCCCAAGTGAAAAGTAAGGCTAACTCCCTCTCTGACCGTGAGAGCAATGCCAGCATACACTGGTTTTCTTCAAGCATCTTGCACATCCACATTGCCCTCACGCTGAGGCTGTGCTGCGGGGCTGCAAAGCTGGGTGGGAAACTGATGCTCTCCTCTGCCCCTTGGCCCTGCGGCCCTTCAGCTCCCATGGCCAGCTTTGAGCTCGGTTAGGGAGCCAAAGGAGCCCAAACCTGATCTTCCCCAAGGAAAGACACAGGTGACTGGTGTTGTCTGAGCTGCCTGTGGCAGGAGTGCGCACCAGGCAGGGCAGGGAGGATAAAGGTCGGTGTGAAGCACCACCAGCCCTCATTCTCCTCAACTATTTCATCCAAGCAGTTGTGCTTTTTGGGGGGCGAGGCAATGTGAATGGCGATGAGATTTTGTGTTACCATCTCATCTAATGGCAACTGCATCATTGATTTGACTAACTGTCTGGGAATCATCCTGCAAACGCATTTTTTATAGGAAAAAGAAGGCGAGGAGTCATCCCCCACCAAGGGTGGGATCTCACGGTAATCGCTAAATACGCCGAGGCAGGGGAGAAAAAGGTGGGAACACATGCGTTCTGTTCCTTCCTTTGTTTCCATGAACGAGCAGTAATTCCCCTGCAAAGGCAGGGAAGGCAGGAGCGGAGCGCCGGCCCTTCCTGCAGCCCGCAGCGGGGAGCGCCGCGCCTGCCGCCCGCCCATTGTGAGCCTCCCAAAGAGGGGCTTGTTCTGCCGAAATGCCAGGCGTTTCTGGAGCTAAGGTTATCCTCGGAGCCGAATACATAAATACGAGATTACTGGCGGGCCCTGCAGCCGGGCTGGGGCTGTAGGAAGTGTTTGTTTTCCTTTCTGTCACTAGGCAGCGGGGAACCCGTCGCCTTTGTTCTGCGGGTCGTACTGCTGGGGATGGCAAATATTGACATACATGGAGGTGGTTTTCGTTTTCACGTGTTTCTTGTTACCTCTTACAGCTGTGTGGTTTGGCTTTTCTCTTCTCTTGTCTTCCAACATTTTTTTTTTCCCTTTGTCTGTGTGTGTTGTTGTGTTGTTTTTTCTTGGTTTTTTTTTTTTTTGTTTTGTTTTTTTGGGGGGGGTTTTCTGTTGGGTTTTTTTTTTTTTTGTCCACTCCCCCTTGAATGTTTTCCAGCACTGATGATAGCGTCCCGGATTGCTCATTACAGCCTCATAACCTCGGGTATGGCTTGTCCAAGTGGCCTGGGAGCTTCAGCTCCTGCCCAGTGCCACGGGGACATTCATGAACAGGGATGACAGGGAATCTCCGGAGAAATTGCGCTTCCCTTCTGGTCCTTTTGCGGTTGTCATTTCAGCTCGAGGTTCAGAATTGTTGGCAGGTGCTGTATACTTCATCCTGGTTTTGCTCCGGCCGGACCTGGCTGGTGCTTAGAGGCAGAAGCGAAATTTTCAGGGTTGTCAGACATAAAAAGGAAAGGAGGGACACACAGAAACAAGCGTCTCTCCAGCTTTCTTGCTTCAGTTAATTTTCTATGGTGCATTTTAGTGGAAACTATTTCTACTTTTTACTGCCCATAGAAAACACTTGTTTCTGTTCCTGATTAGATCCTAAATTCAGGATATTGTCATACAACTCAATGCACTCAGGTAGAGGTATCTTCCAGGCAGAAAAATAGTCATGTTAAAAAATTCTGGGAATGACCACACAAAACCTGCAATACAGAAAAAAAAAGAGGAAATGCAGGCAGAGACAACAAAAATCATCCCGGTACCATGACAACAATTTTTTTTAAAATTGATGTGCATTTTCCCTTAATCACTGCGGTAAAACAGGAAATTATAATTTACTACTGAAATAAATATTTGCAGTACTCTCAACATACCACATAGAATGGGATCCACTTAAACATTTGACATTCTACAGAGGAAGCAGTCAACTTTTTGAGTCAAAAATGCATTCACAAATAAAGGGCTGAGAGAAAAGCCACGTAATCTTTGGGGTAATTGCTATCTTTTGAGTATCTTGTGTGTTTGAGAGGGTCTGCTAAGTCCTGTGACAACAAAATGGCTCCATAGTTCATACTGATGATAGTGCCAGAGGTAACTTCCAGTTCCATATGTCTCTTGTCACCTGTTTCTGCTACATAATTTAGCTTTCCTAATGCTGTGCATGGACAAACATCCCTTGTACTGGCACATCCTGTGCATATAATCCTTTTCTCAGTATTTCTGAAACATCTCAGTAACTGTGATGCCTTTTCAGAAAAAAAGCCATTTTGGAAATGATTGCCTTTGCAACAATCACCTCAAGTTTACTGGGAACAAAAGACAAAGCATTCTGCTGCTATGTGGAGTGATTTAGCTGCTCAGCCTATTCCTGTATGAATATCCAATTACCCCTTTGAGCTCCTGTAGTGGCGAGGGAGGGGAAGGTGGGAGGTATTCTCATCATGTTGTAATTACAATTCTTCCACTGTCCCTTTCCCCTTCTTCTGAAAATTATCCAGACTGGAAGGGAGTCATTACCGAGCTGATCATGATAGCATGTATTCTTTAATAAATATGCTCAGAACGGTCTGGATGAATAATGCTCGAGCGACAAAGGATTGCCTCATAGGTGGCTCTGTGATTAGCCATTGACCTCGCATGTGGTTTCTGTCCCACCTGGGTGATTGAAGCATCTGAAGAAGGAACAGAGAGCTCTGATTATAAATTACAATTTCTGATCAGAACTGCTGGACTGATAATAACTCATCGTGCAATCCGTGAAACATTCAGGTTTCACAAACCCCTCGTGATTAGAGTCCTCACAGAGAAATGGCAACATGCCTGAATCACTCAAAATTTTAATTTGTGAACGTAATCATAAATCAAGGTTCTCTTCATAGGAGGGCCTTGCCCTTTTTCTGCTTGTTCAGGTGCAATTTTGTTCAATGGGAACAAATAATTTTGTTCAATGGGAAATAAGGCCAAGCACTGGGTTTGGGACAGACATGCCTGTGGAAAGCAAGGGATGTCACTCTTTGTGGACTCAATATCAAAGCTCTTCATCAAAAGGTTGACATCCTCCATCTGCAAACAGCACCCAGGGTCAGGTCTCTGATGTCAAAACATGACTGGTCCAACAGTATCCATTTCAGGCAGTTCTTTGAAGGCTGGGTATTTACAGGCCTGACCAAATTCTGGCACAGCATCTCTGTCTGCCGCCACTTGAAATTTGCTGTGTCTAGCACAAGAGGTAAATCTCTGTGTGCCAGGGGGAAAGCAAAGAAATTATACGTCCTTAAGTCTTCTGGAACCTGCCCTGGTTTATATAACCCTCCTTCAGAGCAGGACACTTCGATAAACAGTGATCCCCATCCTCAGAAAGGTGGTTTCCAACAAACCTCTCTACTGAAGGAGGACTGTAGCTCAATTGGGCTTGAAAACTTAGACTAATATTGACAGTGCCCTCATCCTCTAATCTGATGATTTATTTCCTCAGCAGAATGAGTTCTCCCATAAAAAAAAAAAGAGTCCTCATGCAGGACATAAGGCCTGATTTGCATCGTGATTGCTCCTGCCCCAAACCACTGGCAGAGAAATTCAATATTGCCCTTGTCACCAGAATTGTTTGTGTTGAAAGGGGCTTTAAAAGATCATCTCATTGCAAGCCCTCTGCAATGGGCAGGGACACCTTCTATGAGACTAGAATGCTCAAGGCCCCATCCAGCCTGACCTGGCCTTCAGTTTTCCTTATTAAATAAAAAGAAAATTAAAAGGTGAAAAATAGAAAAGAAAGGTGTTATGGTGTACACAGAGGGATGAAGCTGTATGCAATATACAGTGCACTACCAAATCTGTGTTTAGTGCTCTGTTTTGTTTCAACAGCGTTATAGCACTGAATTATTTATCAAACAGATTAACAGTATGTACATGTATATTTAATGTAGAAATTATCATCCATTTACAGAAGGGTTTTAAATTAACACATGGGAGAAGCTCCTTCCTTGGGTGTTTGCCCTCCTTTATAGCAGCTGTCCTTCCTCAGCCTGTGAAACCCCTCCTATTTTTGAAAATATTTCTCTGAGTTTTGACACTGTTGAGCAGGGTGCATTGCCAGTTAGCCAGAAGCGGCCTGATCCCACTACCTAAAAATCTTCTGGAGGGAAAATCCACTTGCTGTATGACATGACAACTCCAGAAACTAAGCTGTTGCTTAGCCACCCTCCCAAGCAATCCAGCTTTTCCAAGTTTTCCAGCACCAACATCTCCTCAACTAAACTCAGTGCACCCCAGGGGTCTACCACTGGCACACTCTGCAGAGTAATTTCACTGAAGTCTGGGTGCAGACATTTTAAAAATATTGAGCTAGAGTTCAAACAGAGTTCTTAAAATGAGGGTCTTTTTGGTGTATTTTTTGCAGTTTGAGAAAGATCAGGCCTTTGCAAGTTTAATTTACTCATTTCCCAAAGGTGAAAAGTGTGTGTTTTATCATGTCTACAACCTACAGCTTGATTTTCAGAACCTGGCTTCCTCATCCACTCAGCATAAATGTTATAGTATTCCTCTTAGGTAGTGGAACAAGCATTTCTTCACAAAGACTTGCTTTGAGTTATTCTGGGCAGCTCTCACGAGAGGGGAAATATAATAACAAAAGATTTAACTACAGTTTGCAGTGCTGTAGCCAAGCAAGGAATCGCAGTGTTACAACTAAATATTTATAGCCAAATGCTTGCTGAAAAGCTCTGTACAGTAAATAATTACCATATTGCTTCAGTCAGGACTTCTCTGATGCAAGCCAGGCAGAGCCTGTTCCTGGCACCACTTCAGGGTGGGAAGGAGCCATCTCACACATCCCAGTTGTATGCTCCAGAGTTACTGCAGCTCCAGCATCCTGGAGACACCTGCCCCATCCCTGATATCACCACCAACACCTGTATTAGAGTGAGACACTACCTCTGGTGTTAATCAGGATGTCCCCCTGCTTCATTTTCTGTTCTCTTGGAGGACAAATCTCTTTTAATTCTTCAGATATCCAAAACAATCCACTTATCTCAGCCTGCAAAACTTTCGTCTGAGGATCAAAAATATCCTGGTGCATTAGGAATATGAATTTACCCTGTAGGATAATGTATTTTAATCTTTTAGTGAGCCAGCTCTCCTCCTAGTTTTAAACCAGGGAGGCCTCTCAGCAATCTAAAAGACTTGAAAGGCTTGATTCTCTCCTGCATTAATGCACACACATATTATCATTAATTGTTTAGTCTCTCTTTAATCTATTTAAATGCATAATACAGACTTCAAACATATTATTCTATTTCCATTTCAAATTGCATGAGTCATTAAGTGGAGAGATTTGTTCATTGGTAGTTTTTAAATGTTGCTATGAGGGCTAGATTCTACCATAGTGTTAGGTGGAGATAATTACCTTTTCACCTGAGTGCTGGTGGTGGATGCCTCTCACAAGGAAAATGCTCAGGTTGGATGTTCTGTTTTCATTTCTCCCCTTCTTTTCTCTTTTACCTTATATTAGAGAGATTGAACTTGTTAAACCTCAGTATTTGTACTTGACACATGAATTTATTATTTCTGTAAAAATGCTTCAAGACTTATGAACCTTATGAAGTACAGACCTTAGGCAGCTCTTAGGTAAAGGTTTAAATGACAAGGAGAGAAAAACAGGCATTAAATGGTGTCAAAATCTTATGTAATGGCAGCAAACTTACAGGTTTTTTTCTTATAAAGTCCCAGAGCATACAGACAAGGCAATTCAAAATGGTATGAAGTTGCCTCTGATTGTGTTTATTTGTCTCTACAATTCACATCGGTGCAGTGAAACGCAGTGTCCAGAGGAGGCAGGACAAACAACACACCATATTTCAACCATCAGTTGTCCCAAGGGCATTTACCTCATTAATGAGGATGATGGCTTCAATTTTTCTCTTGAGAGTCTTTGAAAGGAGGTGATTGATACAGTTGCATAACAGTGACATATAACTTCTGTGATTCATGCAATAAACTCTGTTTCACCTCTTAAAAGCTCTGGGGACTATGGTAAAATTGGTGAAAATTCTCTGGGTTGTCCTGTGAAACAGTGACCTTAGATTAAGTGGTAAAAATAGGGAAAAAAGGAAAATACTGAGTGAATCATGCAGAGACCCTTGTGCCCATGGTCTTCCACAGCAGCAGCGAGTATTCCCACAAGGCATTGTCAGGATAAAGCCAGATGACACCTCAGAGACCAGAGCGTAAAAAAGAAAAATATAAATCCCTCTCTCTTTTTTTTTTTTTTTCCTCGTAGAAACGGATTATTTAAAAATTTTATTACATTTTGTCTCCTTCATACAGCCAACGATTTGCCATTACAATCAAGGCAAGCTCTGTGTATCATCAGGAGATCTGGACAACATCTTTTATACAGATGGAGCAGTCAGACATTACTTGAGCAGTCGAAGTTGCCATGCACTTTTTTTTTTTTTTATTGGTACCTAATGGGAGATATTTCCAAGTTGCTTATAAAAATGTTTGCATGGAAAAAAAGTATTATGGAGGAATAAGGCCATGCTATTTATAGGGTGAATCTGTTGAAACAGTTCTTTCTGTGATAAAACCTCTGAGAAAATTGGCTGAATCTACAACAGCATCTCTTTTGGAAGATGGAGTGTTTGGTCAATTCTGCATGTAGACACAGTAAAATATCACTGAAGATCACGTTTCATCAGTGCTGTGATGCAGCTTGGTCTTCAAAGTGGATCTTGTAGGTAATAGCTAATTTGTTGTTAGACTAAAGGATAAAACAGTTATTTTATATATATGTGTGTATATATATACTAATATTTCTTTATAATGAAATTATTTGGCACAAGTAAGAGAATATGTGCAAAACAATCCTTGTGCTTTGGTGTCAGCTCTATGCTGGCTTCAACACAGCCTACCATTCAATAAATTTCAAAGATCATCAGGAGTTACGTCCACAGATTAGTTTTGGTTATAAAATCTTAGTGTTCTGCTGTCTTGCCATGTGCCAGATTTTCTGCTGCAAGTGTTTCAGCTCCTAATGGAGTGCGAGGAAGAAAAGCTGAGCAAAACCAGTGTTGAGTCAATGAATTTGCAGCCTGCTTAAAGAACTCGGCTCTGCCCTAACAGGATTTTATGGGAAACAAAAGAAGAAAGAAAAATGGGTTCTCTGACAGAATAGAAATCCCCTGGTTTTGCTGATGCCAAACGTATCTCAGTGCCACATGACGAGATGTCCCAGCAACACATAAGTAAGCACTGAGATCAGATTGGTTCCACATTTGTGAAAAAAAAAAACCAAACAACCATCGAGTGCCATTAAATCCCTCCAATGACCTCTAAATGAAAAGATTTAGTGCAGGCATGAGTGGAGAAAAATAATGTAAGCTAGTTTTATCTTGGCAATGCTAAGCTTGTTGGAAATGTCTTTTAAATAGAAACACTGGGCAAAAGCAGTTCCTGGGACATCTGGAGTGAGGAGTGTCCAGGGTTGGACTTAGGCACGTCCTTCCCTCTGCCGGGGTGGGAAAGCTGCTGGACCCTGAATTACATTCCTGCCCATCTCCAAGGAGCACTAGAGAGCCTCTGAGAGGGCAGGGACCTGGCAGAACCTGACTTCCCAGCTTCTTCTTCCTTCCCACAAGTCAGGAAATGACCAGGGTGAGGTCAGGAGGTGAGGGTGCATCTCCACATCCACCTCCTTAAGTGTGTCCAGCAGCCCTGAAGATGCCAAGCACTTACCCCATTATTCCCTCTTGGCAAGAACACACCCATGGTTACTAATAGACTGACATTTTAATTTTGAGACATGCCTGGTAGAAAACAGAGGGGAAAACATTCAGGATCACACATCTCCATGTTTGGTTTCAGGCAAGACTTGCAAAATGTCAGCCTTAGAGTCAGAAATGAAACGACAGCTCTGGGTTGCCTATACATGGTATTTTGACTGGAAAAACTCAGCCATCCACTCTTCCCCTGAGCCAAATCCCAGGACAGCCCACTGGATTTCCTTTTCTGTGAAGTAATACTGTTTTGAAGCAGGAAGCACAACAAAAGCATAAGCATGCAGGATATTAAATATTTTATTGTATAAATATTGTGTTGTATTGCGTTGCTTGATGGGAGCAAAGCTGAACAAAACCTCTGTCTTGGTATGATTTTTTTTGGGGGGGTTATTTTTTGTTTTTCTGGGGGGGTGTTGGGGTTTTGTGGGTTTTTTTGTGGTTTTAGGGGGTTAGTGGGATACATCTCGATCAACAGCAATTAGATACCTGAGCTGCAGCATCCCTGTCTCTGGAAAGGGATTTTGTCCAGCAGGAATCCAGCAGCAATGGGAAGCAACTGGTGAAATATTTCAAAGGCAAAAGCACATCACAGCTGAGTAATGAACAACTCAGTGCAGGGTTTACAATAGTATTAAACATTGGTTTAGTATGTATTCTGCCAAAATCTATGTTAAATCCATGGCAACAGCGTTAGTTTTTTCTTGGGCAGCTCAGTTTTGGGCTGTAAGTGTACATTAAATCCTTGCTGGAAGAGAAACAAGTAATCTGAGCCTCAGCATGATCTCTCCTGGCTTAGCCCTCTCTCTTATTACAGTTGTTCACCCAGACTAGTGCTTTGAATGTAGATGAATTTGGAAAAGCTACTGAAGCCAGCAGAAAAAGGTAGAGGTGTCAAACATTGTGACAGATCTCCGAGCAGGGAGCACCAGCTCTTCCCCTTCCTGCAGAGTCTCCTTGCATCCCAACCTCTCTGAAAGTAAATTACTGCAGAAAACACTTACAATTTTCTTTTATATTAATCAACACCCCTTTGTCTTCATGGGTGATAATTGCTCCTGACTTTCACTAAGTGAAAACCGGCGAGCCAAATCCACTGCTGGCATTCTCAGCGGGAGCGTCACTGGGAATCGGGAGGGATGTGACAGGGACACTTTTTGGGCTTTCCTCCTGTGCCCAACACCTCCACAGCACTACACAGGGCTACTGGGAAACAATTACTTCCCCTTCTAAATGGGAAGGCTCAGATATGGTGTTTTCTTGTCATTTTTATTAATTATGACTTACAAGGACTGTTTTAAGCTGTCAGCACAGGAGGATTGGTGGTAGAGCTCTTCAGTCCTTTCTCCAGGGACATGATGGTATTAATAATATCATCATTTTCTATTTTTTTTCAATCTATTATAAAATCCATGAAGCATAAGAACAAGTCTTTGAAGCACCTTCTCCTCTCCCCTGCCTCTGACAGGAGCTTGTAGCAGTTGCTGAGGGAAGGGGCTAATTACGTACTCTCAGATAGGCAACTGCTCTATCAGGCAATTCTTTGCTGGAGGTTTTTTTTTCTTTTTTTTTTTTGTATTTTAAAAATGAAGGGTTTAAATAGTGAATGCAATACATAATTACCGAGGTGAATTCTGAAATGCTGAAGGCAAAATGACACATTGCATCTCAGTGGGATAAATCTGCTAAGATTTCAGAACTTATTTATTTATCCATTCATTTATTTATTATTAATTATTTATTTGAAGCTGTTCTCATTTTCCCTGCTTGTTTTTTCTCTATCTAAGAATTGCAGCTTTTCTCATCTCAGCTGTTGGAGGCTTACCTTTAAAGGGCTGGCTCATACCTGAAGTATTCTTGAAATTTGCTATAAAATTTCAGGCTGTTACTCCCTTTCTCAGCCCTCCTTGTTTTTTGTTTTTTGTTTTTTTTCTGATGCCTTTTAATTTTTTAAAAAACATGGCATTTTAAATCTATAAAGAGACATACTTTTTATATTCTTCCCACAATAAAAATATTAGAGAGCATAGAAGATAATACATTTCCAAATTTCAGCTTAGTTTTGCAGGGCCTGTTTTTGTTTTATGAATTCAGAAATATCTGGGCAGATCCTCTGCTGTGATAAATAAATTAAAACTCTGCAGCCAAGACAACTAATATAAGGTGAAAGTATGCCCTCCATAAACTAGAAAGTTATTTGAATAGCCCTATTGTTTGTTCTTCAAAAGATATATATCAAAATAAATCCAATCATTTGAATTATTAATAAAGAAAATACCAGGTTTATTGCAAAGAAAAGCTTGTTCTTCTTTGCTTCCGCTGCTTTCACAAATGAAAGGGGCAAATAACCTCCAGAAAAAGGAGAGCTCATCCTAAACTCTGGTCTCCTGTTCATAAATAAGTGGAATTACATCACTGAAAGGATTGATTAATAGGACATCACAAGAGTGGAACTACATTACAGTAACATTATAATCCTGCATTACTGCTGATTCCCTGAAATGTTGCACATTTCCAAAGTGTACAGTGCACTAGAGGCACTGATCTTCCTGAAGAGTCCATGACCAAATAAATACTTTCCAGCTCAATGTACAGCCCTCATAAATCAGCTCATTATTTCTTAGACATCACTATATGTAATTGAAATTGGTGTCATATTAATAACCCCTGCTCACAGAGCATGTGTGTGGAAATGGGCTAAAAGCTGCTGAATAGATATTTTGACCTTAGTTGACCTTCATTTAATCATCTTTCATATGACACAGAAGAAAATAACAGTGTTAAAGAAGAAATTAATATAATTTCAGGGAGTTATCTCCATCAGTCTCATAAGGTCATTTATGAACTCCAGTAATCATGGTGGGTGCCCTTCTCATGTGTGCTCATTGAGAGGTCAAAACTGGGATATTTTTACTTGTTTTGAGAGCTTCACAATGATTTACAGAGCAATACAATTCTTTTTTTAAAGAAAAAAGTACTTCACCAGAGTGTGGCTTAGCAGAGTATGAGAAATGGGAATTTATGTCAGGAGCACAGGAAAGGACTGAGCATGTCTATTACACTGGCTGGGAGATGTTGCATGCAGCCCCACATCACAGAAATTTTGGAGAGAATGGAAATGCAGCACCTTGGATCATCACCCCGATGGGAGACTCTCCTGTTGTCTCAGGCCAGCTCCCGATTCATCCAGGAGACAAAGGAAGGCCCAGAGATGAAAGTCCAAACCCACTGTCACCCCACCACAGCAGGAGGAAGTTGCCAGACAACACCTAAGCGTTGTATAGCTCCTTATTGAGCCCAAAGCCTTTTGAAATGAGCAAACAGACTTTGATGTGGCAGCGTGAGATCTGCTCTCCATCGCCACAGGGGGGACCCTCCAGGGGCAGCTGATCCCCTGGCAGCTCCATCGAGAGGCACAGGGAAGGCTGGAGGATGGATGAGTGCCCAGCTTGGTGGATGGTGCAGCTCCTACCTTGACCCTCACATTCACAATATTTTGCCCTCCGTTGCCTCTGGCAGAGGGAATGCAGAGGCAGACGTGGGGTGGGGAGGGAAGAGCTACATCAGCCTCAGGAGGGGGAAGAGCCAACCTTTAAGTTAGCCACTCCTGCTAATTCCTGTGCTTCCTGAAGCTCTGTGCTCCACACTCATGGTGTTTAACTTTCTCAGTAGGGAAAAGTGCTGTGAGCCTTTCCAAGGTAAATAAACCACAGCCACCTTGCACTGTGGGAGCATGTCTTACCCAAAGCCTGTGGCTTCCTCCCCTACAGCTTCTTTCTGATACTTGGCCTTTTCCTTCTGCTCAAACCACAGAAATCCCCTACAACTGTCCCCTTACCTCCCGTCTCAGCTGCTGTAACTTCCCTGGAAACTTAGCAAAGATGCCCAATTCCCACTGAGGTCCCTTCCCCCAACACTCAACACCGCTCACTCCTCCCCACCCTTAGGGGTGCTTGGCTCTTCCAGAGTCTCAGGTAACACTGCAATCCACTCCCAAGGTTCCCGTTCTTGTGATTCTTGGACTCAAGGGAGACCCTCATGTTCCCTGTCTGTGAGTTGATGTGATCACTTCAGCCCCACCAGTGTCTTCTCCAATCCATCAGCCAAAGGACGCCCCGTGCTTCCCACCAGCTCCATTCCTGCTCTCCTCTGCTGCCTTTATAGTCACTTCATGTCTCCATGGGCTCACTTATAATAATAATAATCCCAGTTCTGGGATTAAAAAAAAGAAAAACTCAATCCTTGATATTCAGCAAAATAACTAAATTCCGTAATTTTTAAGCAAAAATTATGCCTTATCTGTGGGGTAACCAGACCTTGCCCCTGCCTGCTCCAGCCTCAGTACTGGAAGCATAGGGAGAGAAGGAGGCAGACAAGGGACATGACATATTCTGTGTCTCACTGAAGAAAAAGGTCTTTATACCCTGGGGTCCAGGTGATGATGGCAAACAAACACTTTCCTGAACTCCTCCCAAGCCTGGACAAGTTAACACAGACCAATTACTTGTAAGCCAGGCTACTTTCCAAGTGAGAGAACCTCTTGGTTGTCTCTGCCAGGATTGTCACTTAAAAATGAGAGAGACAGAAAATTTCCACTATTCTCCTTAGGTGATTTATTTAACAAATATTTTACTTTTTGCATCATTTAATAATTCTATGCCAAGGCTGCTGCAGAAATTTCAGTTTGAGAAGAAGGAAATTGTTGGCTCCTTTCACAAGACTTACTCAGAGTCTCTCACTGGCTCCAAGCTGTAACTGTGAGTTATGCCATAGCTACAACCACTTCTGCTGAGTGTGCAACACGGGCCACTGCCCAATATCATGTACATATCTGCAGTTTTTTGTCTGCAGTGAAAAAAAATCCAGAAAAAAATCCAGATCAACTGAAACCCATGGCTGAAATTCCAGTTGCAGCAGGTGGAGCTAAGAATTTCCTCCCAGATTTCCACAATGCATAAGAAGGTATTTTCCATGCTAACAAAAATATGATTTTTCACATCTTGATTTTTCACAACCCTCAACTAAGGACCTGCAATTATGTTCATACAACCATTTACACTAACCTCTGGCTACCTTATTTTATGTGAATTGCTGCTCAGATATTTTATGTCAGCCTGCACTGCAGCTGCCAAACCCCTTGCAGTTCATAATATTTTACCTCTGTCAAACAAGGGAGAAAACCTGTAAGTATTTAAGTGCAGATTAGATGCAGCTTTGTAGAAGCTGATAAACGGACTTGGCGAGGACAGCTGTGAGCCATGGAAAGTCTAGTGGCTGGTCCAGCAATGAGCACATGCAGAGAAAACACAGAGCAGAGCTGGAAACAGGATCCAGGTCCATGAAGTCCTGCTGGTTTCACAGCCAGACACCCCTTCTCTACCTGCTGGAGATGGTCCTGGCCATCCACTGCTTTGGAAATGTGCACACAGGAGTAGGAATTTCCACGGCAGTAGCTCATTCCCTCTGTGTGTCCACAACAATCTTGCAGATGCCCTGAAGTGTTCAAGGCCAGGTTTGATGAGGTTTTGAAGAATCTTGTCTAGTGGAAAGCGTTCCTGCCCAGGGCAGAGGGGTTGTAACTAGAGGATCTATAAGGTTCCTTTTAACCCAAACCATTCTATAGTTCAGACCTTTCTTTCTTCAAGGGGTTTCCTTATACATCAGTCACTGCCTCCATTTCTTGCAAAAATCAACACCACTGAAATCTCAGTTAACACAGAAATTTAGATGAATTCTATGTCCCATTGTGATCTCCTTCACCTCAGTCTCAAGCCAAGCCTCAAGGACCCAAAAATATCATGGTTGCATTTTGGTCAGGAGAAACCACCCTAAAAATTCAGCACCACACGTATGGTGTAATGGCAGAGCAGGAAAATGCAAAGAACTCTGAGAATTCTTTTTTTAAACCTTTAACTCATGGCCGTTGGGGGGAGGGGGGGGCATTAAAGACTCCCTATAAAGAGACATCAAAGGGGAGAATGTGATAATCTCAGTGAAATAGCAAATGACACCCAAATCTCAGGAAGGCAGTGCCTATGGTTCTCCTGAAAGTTTTCCTGTCAGAGTGCTCAGTGAAGGAATCTGAGTTAATCCATGGGAGCTGGGGTTTCCTGCAGCAGCCTGGGAGGTGAGGCAGGTAAGCACTTTACCTAGAGTGAACAGCCTCTAATAAGCCACTGTGCTAATAAGGTGAAAGCTCATTTCATCCACCATTAAATATCCATTAAGGACTTTAATTCTTGCCAGCTTGCTTGCACAAAGCAGAGTCAATGGAGAGTCGTGTTTATTAAGCTTCACTATCCATTTTGCCCAAAATGGCCTTATACCATCAAGGGGAAGAGAAAAGCCAGGGATGCAATAGATGTGAAAAATATTCCAACTGGTTTCCATACTAATAACTGAAGTGTTAATGGAAGTAGGCTTCCCCTTACGTTCCTTGGTCACCTTAAGGAACCAAAATACTTCCCAGGTTTGTTTTGAAAAACATCAATGGCTGAGTTTTCAATGTTCCCCATTAAATGCAGCATTCACTGACTTCCTCAAGGTGCTCCTAATGTAATGTAAAAGATTGCTGTCAAACCTAGGGAGGAATGTCTGGCCCTTGTGCAGGGGTGTGCAGGGATGCAGGGATGGAGTGGGAAGGAGACATCCTTCCAGTCAAGAAGCAGCTTTCTCCATTTTGTTACACAGTTCTGTGTCTTATTTTTCAAGGAGAAAGAAGCCTCTTCACACACTTGTGTATGATCTGTCCTTAGGCTGTTTATTTCTGCTCAGATTCAAGAGGAAGACATGCTATTCTTAAGTAAGCAGGTTTAAGGGAGTTGTGATTAACATCAGATAATTCTGGGATCTTATGGAAAATGAAACCTCTCAGACATTTCAGATTTGGCTCCTGCTGATTTTGGAAGACATTCTTTACTCAAAATTAGATCCTGTATCTTTAATTCATATTTTCTGCCTTTACATCAAACCCAACTAATAGGGTTTCTGAAAACATTTGAAAATATTGGTTCTGCTACACTTTCTTCTTTTTTTGATCAAAAAGCATGACAAACAAATCATCTACAATAGCTTTCATTTAACTACTGGCTCTACATATCAGAATACTTCACTGCTCCAGCAGTTACCAGTTTAACAAACTATTTTTTCCCCTAGGGGAGAAAGTCTTGCCAACCTCAACTAAGTATTTGGACTTACAGGTTGTTAAGAGTACTGTATCAGATTTATTTTTATAGCTCTAGAAGAGATCATGGCTACTTCTCAGAACAAACTCAGCATTAGAGCCCCAGCTCTGGAGTGTCTGGAATTCAAAGCATGGAAGTTGGAAAGAAAACAGGTTTCCATGGCAGATGAGAAATCCTACAGACCACTACATGACTCCTGAGAGTGTGATAGGGATATTTGCCACATGGAAAAATTTTATTTCGTTCATCAAAAAGAGCCGATCGAATTTTTTCTAATTGCACTTTCTTAAAACAAACAATTAAACAATCAAACAAACAAAAACCCCAATGAAGCAAGCAACTCAAAATATTCTGAATCATGATAAAAAACAACCTGGAAACATAGAATCTTCCCAAATTCCACCATATCAATATTGTGGTCCCCCATGGACATCCAGTGGTTTTTATATTGCAGAAAACTTTGTTTCTGAATACAGATGCCAAAATGAAAATGCCACTTAGCCTTTCATGCAAGGCCAAATGCCTTCTAAACATTAAACCTTTGTATTTTTTTGGAAAAAAGAAAAATCTACTTTTCTCAAAACACTTCAAAAGGAGACAAGAAGGCGAGGGGCGCTATTTTTCCTGCTTTTAAAAGCATTGTGCAGGAACCTAAACTGATTTCAGATTTAAAAAAAAAAAAAAAAAAAAAAAAAAGAGGTTATTTTTACAAGGTCTCTACATTGATTAACTTCAGAGAAGGAGACTGGTGCACTCCAGCTCTAGCAAAGGTGTGTAAAAGGAAACAGGAGAAAACAAGAGAAGCTCCATAGAATAGTGGCTGTGTTTTTTCTGTTTGCCTGCTTTTCTCAGCTCCAAAGCCTCCTGACGAAGACGTCAAAGGCTTTTGAGTTGTGCTGATTCCATGGGAGCAGAGGATCCTCAGCTCCCAGAGGAAGGGCTCTGTAATTACCATCACTGCTGTGATCAGAGTATTGATCTGCAGTGAAACAGCACAGCATCAGCATATGGGAGTGCTTCTTTTATCCCCAGGATGGAGGCCTGGGGAGTTTAGCTTCCTGTGAGAGTACCTTCTTTATATTTTCCTGCAAACCATTAAGAGTATTGACAAACTAGTGAGATTTTATCAGAAAGGGTTGGTTTGGGTTGGGTTTTTTTAATATTAAATATGTCAGGGATTTGTTGATTTTTATTTATTAGGAAGAAAGATTCTTCTAAAAAAACCTATAATCAAACAATCAATTCCAATTACCTTGTTAAACATAAAACTTGTGAGCATGAGAATACCAAATAATCTAGTTTTGTGCTACCTTTTGGCTTCTTTTTAATATTTAACACAGGCTCCTTCCAAGATAGGTCTAATGCTAGCTATAAAATAAAACTGCAAGGGCTAAATTCTCTTTTTATTGATATGCCAGCCCAAACAGATATAAGAATAGGCTGTGTTGTTTGTTCCCTTCTTAGGCTCATGGGTCTGAATCCTACAACTAGTGTTGCTCCTTTATATTCTGCATCCATTTGCTTTTTGCTCCTGGCAGATAAGCTGAGCGCTATTAATATGAATTTTCTCGCATAAATATGTTAATATGCTATGGCTGAATGCAGATAAGTAAGGAGTTGGAATGAAAAAAAAAAAAGGTCCTCTCCCCATCCAGATTTTAGGCCATGCTCTGATTTTTTTGCCATTTCTTTTCCAAGCACTTTAGAATTTCAACTTTCCACAAAGACAAAAAAAAAAAAGACCCCTGAAGAAAAGCCAAAAAGAACACAAAATGAGGAAGAAAACCCCCACCTGCAGCAGAACTGGTGCCAGCATCATCTGTGCAGTGCAGCCATCACAGACTTCCTTTCTGGAGCAGGACTGAGTCCAGGTGTTATTACTCCACTGGGTGCTGTCTGCATTTAAGTAACTCTTTCTCCTTCGAAACCCCATTTTTCAGCACTGCCACTTCAATGTTGCTCTTCTGTGAGTTGCATGCTGTGATTTTTTTTCATGCATTAAGTTATTTTATTCATGCATTCATACATGATTACCCAGGAAAATTCAAGGAGAAAGAGACCCAGTTCTAAATTCCTAAAGAAAACAAAAAACACACAAACCAAAAAATTAGCATTCATTTTCCTTTTTTTCAGGGAAATATGCTCAATATCTGAATCCTAGTTACTGTTACCTCAAGATAATATTGCGGGTTTTTGAAGTAAATTCCCTTAATCTACCTCCATTTCCAAAAAATGTCAGATGTACCTATGTAGAGAATCAGACACTTAAACATTCTAATAGGCATTTGAAACAACCTTTGAATCAGTTAATTAGATTGCATGCAATGCAGTAATGAGGTCACAGAAACTAATTTGATGACCTTTGTTATAAATAGCTATTAATTAATGTATCATTAATCTTCATATTCATAGGAGACATTGCATGCAACTTGTACATGAAAACAAAATTAGAAAACATCATATTCGTGTTATATATGATTGTTGATTAAACAGTTATCATATTCAAATTATTCCCAAATTATCATGCAGATAAGCAATGAAGGTAATCAGATAACAATGATTTGCTCAGCGTTACAGCTTGTTCAATGTGTGACGACAAGCTAAATCATTAAGCAGCTGTTTGAACATGAGGCAGATTCACCAACACTTCCTAAAATAGCGTTCCTTGCTTACAAAACCAGGATCCTGCTTCTGATAAAGCTTGGATTTCATAAAGGAGAAAAGAAGAAATAACCATAAGCAAGGGCACTACCAGGATTATCAGAGATGATGTGTAATGTGTTTTTTTCCCTCCACTTTTTTGGCTAAAGCGGAGGGAAAAAAAGTTTCGTTTCAGAATTAATTTATCTGCAAAACCTTTCTCCAAACTTAGGTGGCAACACTGCAAATAGATAGATTGCCCTGTACTCATCTCCATGCCCTCAATCCTTCCTCCCCTGGCACAGTGGGAAGAACAAATATTAGCAGAGCTTAATGGCCAGGACAGTTACAAACTCTGAAAGTGCGGATTTAAAATGTGGGATGAATTCAGCAAAATTACTTTAAATGTGTTACATCTCATCCAATGCTATTAATGAAGGAAATTACCTACTTTCTTGCTCCATATATGAGGGAATAACTCATTAATGAGCAATAATACATTAGGGCTTAATATGGGGAGCTACGAAGCTAAATTCTAGGGGTCTGTTTGTGCTCCTATGTAAGATTTACCTCAGACATTAGCAAATCCTGTTCTAAAAAATCCACCCATGGGATATGGCTGCACTGTGAAGCCTTTCATTTCCAATGCCTCTGGCTTAAGCTCCGGAAAAAAACATTCCCAGATGACCATAACCCAAGTAATCATTTCTGCATGGTCATAAGAAATTATTTTTAAAAATTCTAAACATTGAGACTTGATCACTTCTAGGAAATGGCTGTAAAAATAGCACCTTATTGTTTCCAAATGATTTCCAGATCAAAACTGTTCAATTTTCAAATATAAAGCTTCAATGTGCAAGCATTTATAAGTAGCAGTTTTCTTCTTGTCAATAGCTGTATTGAACTCATGTTCTGAGTTCAGAAAATGAAACCACCTCCCCTCAGCATTGCAAACTTTCTAGCTGGGGTTTGGGTTGTTCCCTGTCTCACATTACACCAATTACAGAGCTGTACTTCCATTAGCACTAGGGCTAATTAAAAGACATGGGATCCAACTGTTCTGACAGAATGTTGGCTACTTGACAAAATTAATATTTTTGTGAGAATGTTTTCCGGAGAGAATTCTTTCTGAAAAAGAAATGCTCCCTTTCATTTTCCCTCCCACAATTTTTTGGACACACAGGCACACACCCCTATAACTTGGAGGCAGAGATGCCACCACACATTTCTTGTCCCGTTTGCACTGAAATCCCTGTGCCACTTCCATTTTTGGCATTGAAATTTCTACCAAATGAGAGGGGAGATGAGGATGCTTCACAGGAAACAACACCCAGGCAGAAATTCAGGGATTAAAAATTATATAAATTAAGAATTAGCAGACTTCTGTTCTTCATTTTCCATAAATTACTGACACAGCTTTCCGAGTCTATTTTTTGGGATAACTGAAAACATTTGGGTTTTGGAGAAGTTAAATATTTCTTTTTTGAATACCCCTCTGTTTGTGATTAGATATCTTGCAATATTTTACTGTAATTGGTAACTCAGATGAAAAAAGAACTTACGGAAGCATAGCTATTGCCCTGGAAAGTAGAAATACAAAATTGTTTTTAAATAGTGACAGGTTCTCTGATCTCGTACAGAAAAAAACTGAAAACAGAGTAAAAATTAAAAATACTCAAAATTATCATTTGACAATGTCCCTTCAACTTATTTTGAACATTTATTTTTAAAAAATCCATTAACATTTATTGCAATATAAAATAATAATTTTCCTTTGGATTTGAATAGAAATAACAGTGAGACCAATAAAGCCAGGTCTATTGATATTCCACTGCCAACACAGGTAAAATACATATATTTGAAGAGAGACATTAAACTTGGATGTGGGCTAGAATTTTCTCTCTTTGAGCTTCCTGGATGAAAGGTACTGTATGGTTAATGTGTGTTGGGGCAGTGATGTATTCTTAGTATTCCTGGAAGAGCAGACATGTTTGGAAAGTCCATTGCTGTTTTTAATAAGAAGGAACCCAAAAGTTCCCACTAAGGCCACACTACTGGCTGGTGAAGGCGGGATTGCCCACAGATTGTTGCAACTGGCATGTTAAATTCAGCCTATGGTTTATTTCAGAGCTCCCCGTAAAGCAGGTGGGCTGTATAGAAAAGGGCAATGATGGGAAATCCTGGCTCATTCCCCTCTCCTTGGTAACAGCCTGAGTGTGAAGATTATGGGAATAAGAGGAAAAGTGGAGGATTCTGCCAGTAATTCTCTTATTTACACAGTGAGTCTCAAGTCCAATGTCCCACGGTGCAGTCTCAGCTCTCACTCATTCCTTACCTGCTCTTTATTTATTCAGTTCCTGAAGTTAATTTGCTTATTAATGTGAAAAGATACAATTTAGAAAGTGTAATTTAATCTGCATCTGTCCCTCCTCATCGTCCCCAGTGCTGGGGAGAGAAGCAAAGACCTACCTGAATGCACTGTTGATTCTGTATTAAATAACCTGTTGTATGACCCTAGCGCTAAAACTTTCCTTTTCTGCTGTAGGATATTAATGATTAATAACCAAGTGGCACTCTGGAGGATAGCACCAACTCAGTTTGCCATGGCCAACACAAACAGAGGGACATATGAATATAAACTATTATAATAAGCAGTTATAATAACCTGCAGCCACCCTGAAGGGTGAGAAGGATAAGAGAGGGGAGAGGACAATTTTCATTTGGTGGATGGATACAAGGAAGACAGCTACATATTGTCAATAACCTCTTAATTACTTAATTAATGTGAAGCTGCCTTCCTGAAAGCAGTGTCCTCTGGTACCTTGCTCCAGTGACCAGGCACCCAAAGGTTGCAGGGTAAAGTGGCATTTGAGGGTATTGCTCTGAACCACCATCAGATTGGAGGTAAGCCTGGTTTGCTCCAAGCTGCAATTATTGAAGTTAAATTCTTTCATGAAAAATTAACCCCCCAAAAATGAAAACTGCTATTGCAAGCTTACTGAATTTGGGAAATGAGAAAGCATGGATGCTCAGCCAGGCTTGGCATTGATACTTCTCCAAGTAAGAAACAAAAAAACCCAAAAAACCAAAAACCAAAAACCAAAAACAAAAAACAAAACAAAACAAAAAAAAAAACCACCCAAACCAGAAACCAAACCTTCACTAAAGCATTGGCATAAAGCAGATGCAGAACCACTTAAAAAACCTTCCTGTATATTGATTTCATGGTCTGGATACCCTTCTTTCACCCTGACTCTCTTCCAGGAGGAGTCCCAAGCCTGCAATTTTTCCCCTTCCACATTATGGTTTCTGGGATGCAGCCAGGGGATGCCAGAGCTGGACAATCAAGGGAGCAGAGTCTTAGGATGCTACATAGATAATGCAGACCAGAATTCAGCTTTTATTCTAACACAGGTATCGCCTTCCTTAAACGAAGAAAAAAAAAAAAAAAAGTAAATATCACTAAATAATGCAGGTAAAAACAGAAAAAAAAAAGCTTATCTGCTCTTCTTCCACAGTTTGTGTACTCAGCTTTCTTGAAAGTGTCTCTGTAGTGTGTCATTTTTCACTGTTAGATATGTTGGTGTTACCATTTAATTCATTACCCAAGGGCCTGTAGTGTAAAATACAATTTTCTTCTTGGATTCCAACCATACCTGCCATGCATAATAAAAGCCACACATTCATTTCACAAAAATAAATCGAATTCCTTTTGGGGGCATGCTTTTATAGATGGCTGAATCTGCAGTGTTTCTGATTAGACTAGAATAAAAAAAGGAAAAGGGGGAAAAGAAAGGAAAAAAATATTTGTCCCTGTGGATATTTGTTCACAGTGTTACAACTGCTTCTGGGAAGGAGGACTGCCTGCTTCTTTAAATAGAGCGTTAGTTGTTAGCCATGTGAAGTGTGAGACAATCGCGGCATTACAGACCAGTGGGAAATGTACACATGGAGATACGTTCTGGCTTGTTAACGTGCTCCAAAGCAGCTTTGTGCAGCTGCCACGAGGTTTCCTCCTCTTTGCTGGCTGGTTTCAAGAGCTGCCCCAGCTTGGTGGGCTCAGGAAGGACAAGGCCACAATCCCAGTACTGCAGCCCCTCTCCGAGCACCACCGATCCTGGCCCTGCCACCAGTGTTGGCATAGGTGACATGAACAGCTCAGTGTGACCTGCCAGCTGGGGTGTTCATCCTGGAAAAAAACTGCTCAGGGCGTCCTGGCTGACCACCTCGCTTCAAGCTTCTCCTGATTGGTTTGACAGCAGAAGTACTTGTGAGTTCCTCACAAGCGCTGTTGCTGCCTAGTGAGTTATTAATGTATATTAGTGATTTATTATGTCACCATTTGTTTATTTTTGCCCTGAAAGTGGCACTCTGCACCGCTGTTGTGACAGGCACATGGAGGAACTGTGCAGTTCTGCACTTAATTTCCATGGAATTAAATGGGATCTGTGGTTGCCCAGCACCTCAGAGGAGCAGGCACTAATTGCCAAGCAAGTGGAGCACTGAGAAGCACTGAGAGCAGGAAAGTTAGGTATGATGCCACCCAGAAGATTAAGAAGTTGTCATGCTTGCTCACAGTAAATCATTAGCCAACATGTTTTATAAAATAATGACACACATTGCTCCCTGCAGTCTGTGCTTGCTTCTGTTACATGAAATGTAACACAAGTCTGTAACAGGGAACAGAAGTGAGAAGTGCAAAGTGAGGGATGGGAACACTGTAGTTCCTCTGTCCTTGGCCTGCATAGAAAAGCATAGAAAATCAGCAGCCTCCATATAAAGCTGCATATGCATGACTTGAGGCCAAGAGAAATCTCATAGGTATCTCCAGTATCTGCTAAAGGCTGCCATTCCCTCTCCTAGGACATAATGGGAACCTCTCTGGAGTCAAACAGAGCATGACTTGCATTCCCTGGGTTTCAGGCATGCCCCAAAATTATCTGACTGCAGAAAGGCTTTACCACTGCAAAGGTTCTAGCAAAGGGCTCACATTCCTTATCATATCTGCTGGTTTTTCATATCACTGGGCTGGTGTAGGCATAACTTACCTGCAAATGTTCATTTTGAACTCACTAGTCCTCCTTCATGTTCTATTACCACGTGGGGTTCACTGTGGCTGGTTAACTCCAGTCAAATTAGAACCACGGCACTTAAGAAACATCAATTTGCAGAAGTGTGTGATTCAGCAAGAGAAATAACTCCCCAGGACTCCTACTGTATTATCAAGGGATTTTTAGATTATAGTGGCACGGTTAATTTTGGATGCCAAGTTCCTGATAGCTGAATAAATAGCTCAGTAAATAAGGACAGAATCTCATCAGTCATTCATTCTGATCCACAGTTGGGCTCAGCAGGTGAATTAAGATTTGGGTTCTCATCCATCCTGTAGGGAAGGAAAACATTTCTGCAAAACGTTCACATATTCCATTAAGACTATCCCAAAATGGTTCAACCAGAATCCAGACTTCCAGGTGCACTTACACCTTGTGCCCACGAATAAAACTTTAATGCAAACCTCACAAGATAATTAACTTCACTTAAAAACCAACAATAACAAGGAAATTTGGCAATGGTCAACTTTTTCTCTTGCCCTCTGTTCCTGATTAACTTTGTTGGAACATCTACAGGATCATGTGTGCATTTTGGAGCTGTCCCACCAGTGTTAAAGGAAGTTTTGCATGTGCAATAAAGAAAGCAGCAATAGACCTCACAGGCTTGATCCTCATTCCCAGGAACTTCTGAATGTGATTTGACGCTGGTGGAATTTCACAGAGGGAAATGGACACCCCCTCAGGAAGATGACCACAGCCCATCTGAAGAACCTTGGGGAGAAAGAGTTTAGGCTCAGATGAGGCTTATCTCCATTCTCCCTCTCTTGAAGGTGCCACAAAGCAAAGAGAGCAGAGGGAACTCTTCCCACCAACTCCTGCAATCTCCTTTCTCAGCCTTTCTCTACCTTGCCCATCAGCTTGTCATTAAAACACACATGTATAATGGGAGAACATTTAGTTAAGTCTGCTGGCACTTGAATTAATAGATTCCCTTCACAACACTAAATCAGACATTTCCAGAGTGATATATTGAAAATCTTGTGAGAACACAAGCAGAAGCACTAATTGTGTGTATATTATTAACTCCAAGCTGATAAAACATTAGCTGCTTAACTCCTGCCAAATGCACCAGGCACTTCTTCCAACAGTGTTTGAATGTTACCTGTCAGAAAGTGAGAGTACTTTAGCTTTGCTAAATCACTTCAGAATTTGTGGAGTTGGGACTTCAGAATTTCTGTAGTCATTACATGACTTAAATGGAGAAGAAAACCTTTCAAGCAAAATGCAACATTTCAGAAGTTGGGTTATCTTTTATCTTCCTAAATTATAAGAATTTACCTTTTTTTTTCTTTCTTTTTTTTTTTTTTTTTTTAATTAAACATTTTTGGCCCTTCCAAACTACTGAGTTTCAGAAAGGCTGAGGAGGAGCAAATGCCCCAATGCATGGTCTGGAGTGCCTGGCAAGGAATTTGACAACAAAAGTTGGGGTACGTCTAAGGAGGTGTGCAATGCCACATGGAGTGCTTTGTCTTAAACCTCTCTCAGCTCTGTGCCACAGCAGCATTTCACCCTTGATTGTGCTACTGCTGCTGGTTTGATCACTGTATAATAGAAGTTATTACATGCATATTTACATATGTATGGCAAATATACTATGCACATAGAGAGAACTGTGACTGGATAAATGCGTTCTCCCTGTGCATCTAAGCCATCCCTTCTGAATACATAAATCTCTTGGGTTTAGACTTAAAGAAATTAAATTCCACCCAGTGGACATCGTAGGCACCTACTACCCTTTTGGATGCTCACACCTGATTCTTTGTGTCAGGAATTTCACTGAGAATATTTTAATTTTTAATTTCCTAAAGTTAAGCTTGTGTTTGGATCCAGTAAGAGTCTGATGAGCAATCGTACTTGCCCCACAGATGAGTAACATATACAGTTAAGGGCTGCATTTAATTTGATTTATAGCACATAACCTCATTTTTCAGTTCCACTTGTTATTTAGTCCTATCAGTAACTCTTTCTTCCTCTGTCTTTCATTTGCTGCATACAAGAGTGTCCTGATTTTTTGGGCTAAGTGGGGTTATTCCATGCCACCCCTGACCTAGTCTGCTGTGGTGCTCTCTGGCATAATGGATATGCCCCAACTTCTTACGTGGAGTGAAAAATACCCATTAGCTGCAAAAAAATAGATCAAGTTATAGTGAAAACCAAAAATAAGTAACTGGGAGTGGACACCTTAGTCAGATTTTTCCCTTCCCTTCTCCAGCCAGCATCAAAGGCTGGATTCTGCCTACTGCTTCCTCCTCAGAACCCAACAAAAATGAGTCTTACGCTGCATAATGCTCTAAAAGCCTTTCTGCAGAATACACTTGCCTTGCTTGCAAGTGGCTGGGCAAGACTTGGAGGCCCTCTAATTGTCATGGATAGATCAGCAAACCCCTCTGAAAGCCATGTAAGCCCCATTTAATTATTTTGCTTCACACTTGGGTGCCTTTAACACAACAGTGCCTGCAAGGTGTTCTCCATGCCGGCAGCTGCCTGGGAGAAGAGCAGCTGATTTAAAGGTTGGAAGGGAATAAAAAAAAAACCCAACAGAGGTCCATTACAGTTTCCAAGGAAAATAAAATGAAACTAAATGAGAACTAAAAACAATTGCCCTGGTAATCAGCATCATGATTAAGGAAATGGACCAAAGAGAGACCAAAAGATGCATCATAAATCTTGAGGATCAGCTCCCCAAATGCTGCTCTATTACAGCTGGCTGCTCAGCATGTCATTAATGCCATGCAGTTCAGATGCTGGAAAATGCCTGCTCATGATAACACTGATAAGCCATTATTCCCGTGTAGAAAGAAGAGTCTCACTCTTCATCTGGGCAGCATTTTTGAAATATTTTTCAAAGTCCAACATAAAGCCTCACTTTGCCAAGTCTGCCCAGGCAATGTGCATGACTCTTAGAAAGGGTAAAACCAGAACACCTGAGAGCTCTTTCCTGAGACCACATCCACCACTGCTTTTTCAAGAGAAATGAGGCCAAGCTTTTGGCAATAAAAAGTTTCCTAAAGAAGAGTGTCAATGCATACCCACTGGCCAGGCCCACTGGGATGGTGCTGGCTCACCAGGAATGCACTTGATGCTTGTATAGTTCAGGTTTTGGTCCTAAATTATATTTTCTGATATGTAGGCAAACATTAGAGGGGTTTTTTTAATATATATATATTAGGAATTATATATAATATTATAATTATATTTATATTGTATGTAACTAATTATATAAAATACAGTCCACATTAAGCGACCATTATACTATTTTTCTCCCCTTCTTAGCCATTAACTTGTCACATGACTTCTTCTTCCTTTTTAAGTACTTGTCTCTAAACATTATTTTAAGTGAAAACATGCTAATGTTGCTGGTCTAGATATTGGCACAGAAGAGTTGGTACACAGGTTCTATTTCCATTTTCTCCAGAGCTCTCCCAGGTTCCTGTGCATATTATTCATCCCAGAGCTTTACTGATGAAGGAGTGACTTTTGTATATAACTACACAATATGCTTGCTTTTTTTTTTTTTTCCCCAGCATGGTGAAGAGCCAAAACACATAAAATAATATTAGCATTGAACAGCATTAATTTTGACAGCAGTTACATTTTCCAAATTCTGTTCTCCACCTTATAATAACATTCTCAAATTATAAGGCACAAGATCAAATTGCTGCTTAAACTGACATCAAAATGTAGCAATTACTCTTGTTTTAAGGAAATAAGTGTGTGTGAAAAGAAGCAGGTTTGTGTCATTTCTAGGGCTGTTTCCATATAAATCAGTCTTTCCACTATCAGAAATGTTTCTTCACAAGAGAAAGGAAAGAGAGTTTGGTCCCTTCATGATAAAATTGAACCAAACACCACAACTGCCTGTCCTAGGCTTAATTCTGTATGAACAATGATTCTCTCTAGAAAATGATCATGCATGAGGCACGACTAAAAAAAAAAATCAATATTAAAAACTATCAGAGCAATAGGAAGATTTTTAACTGTTACTTTATGCTCTCTTTCACCTAACTGCATTGGCAATTTTTCATCCCATTTTAGCATTACCGGTTTGCAGAGTTAACATCATAAAGAATTCTTCTCTTCCTATATGTGATTTTTCAAAAATCCATTTCATCTTTAAAATATGCTTTTTAGCAGTGAATGGTAGCTATTGATTATCACTTAATTTAATGGCATTACTATACACTATAATTATTACCTAGTGATTAAACTTATTTCTTTTAGTTCCTAGCTCATGGAGACCGTAAATATTACTGTGGTTATAAACAAATACAATGCTGCACTTTGAAGAATGACCTTCCTTACTGGTGAGTTCGTTTCTTGGTTGGTTTATTGAAAGTGAAAAGAGGGCAAAAAAAGGGGTAAAGAGCATCCAGAAGAGCTGATGAATATGAAGTAAGGAGATCATGATTTCAGGTGAGATCAAACCCATATGTTAACTCAATGCAGAAATATTTTCATGGCTGAAATTTTGCTTCAGATCGCAGAAACAGCAAAGACATAGGAAGGCTGGAGTACGTTTAGAAAACATGCTTCTCCCTCTTCCATCTGTCATCCCAGCCACCTCCACCAGAGAATCCTTAGCCTGACTCCACAACAACTGCTTCTTTGGATCTGGCCTCGTCCTGCCTGCTCAACAGCAGTGGGGCGGCAGCAGAGAATGGCACATGCCTGGAATTCAATAGGCACTTGGCACAGCCTCCTCACCCCTCCTGGGAAGAGATCCATGTGCTCCCAGGCATTTCTGGGTGTTCCGTGCTGCTTGAGTCAGCAACACATATGGTGAGCCCCAAGGAATTCTTGGCAGGAGCAAGAAAATGCGGATAGCAAGCTGTAAGCTGTGCCTGTGTCCAAGAGCAGCTGGGCCTGGCTGGTCCCTGAGATGGGACTGGACTCCCAGTGTGTGGGGGTGTGGGGGGGAAGAGACAGCCCAGGGGAAAAACCAAACAAAACAGCATAAAAAAGTCTTGGCTGGAACATCACTCCATAGACAGAGTTTTGTTGATTGCATGTGATGATCATTGGAATTCTTCTTTACAGAAAATATTTTCCTTGGTGCCAGCTCATCACATGACTCCATCTGTGAGTTCGCATTAGACCACAGGAGTGGGCATGAAGGAAAAAAAACTGATGGCTATTTTCATAGTGTGTCCTCCCAGCTCTTCCCCTCAGCATTTCTCTGCAGTTTCATATTCCCACTGCCTCTAGAGCCTTCTCGTGAATTGTCTCTTATTTTTGGTTTATTTACCCAAAGATGCCTTTACATTCCCACAGGCCTGAACTGCATTGACTGCAATTTCTGTTAGTTGTTACACAGCACTAGAAAATCCATGGAACACTCTTCAGCATGGCAAGAAGCAGATGAAAAATGACTGTGTGAGAGAGAGGGAGAAAGGTCAAAGTGCTGAACATTATCCTGAAAAAACATTGTTTTGTTAATAAATACATCATTTGCCAAGGGTGGCAGACCCTGGAATATCCATGCTGTGGGAAATCTCTCTGCTATCAAAAGCACTATGATGCTTTGCCACGTGGACAAAAAAATACCCACCCAAGGATCATCTCAGGGCCAAATCCTTTCCCACTAAGTCAATAACAAGTGAGAGCTTTTAAGGATATTTTTTCAGGCTGAGAGCAGATCTTGGATGGACTCACAGGAATGCTGGTCACATTTTTATCTGTGTACTCAGAGAAGAATGTCTTATGGGAAACTTGTTTAAAGCAGGAGATAAAATGCTGCAGGAAGAGTTCCCTTGCAGTGAAAGGAGATCACCACACAGCAGATGGACATCATCCATTCCTGCTGGGGTGGCACAAGTACCACAAATAGGCTTGCAGTATCACAGGGAGAAAGAGATGACAGCAGAGTGTTGATTACCCAGCAGACATTTCCTTTATAATAGAAACAATAGTCCCAAAAAATCATTGCACTATAGTGATTATTCAATGTGATGCTGACTGAAAATAAAAAGGGATTTTTCATTATAAACCCAGTTCTACATTCCCAGTTGTCACAGCTGCAGCACCAAAGCCCTTAATGGTTTCTAGGTACCAAGATTAAAAGAAGCTGTTTACTGTGTGTCAGCACCTATGCAAAGTCTCTCCTTACACAGTGGGAATTCTTTCCAAACTGTCAAGAAGTGCCAAAAAGCCAAAACTAATAGCGCTACATAAATATTAACATAATAAAGAGAGCTGCAAATTGGCAACTTTATCTCCCAAGTCACAACTCCGTGGCCATTACAAAATTAGTGCTTTGAGAAATTCTGAGTTTAAAGAAGGTCCATCTCATCACCTATGCAGAAAACCGAAGCATTTTCTATTTCCATTTCTCCATCAAGCAAATCTTGATATCCTAAAATCCGGGATGAGGGAAATGCAAGGCTCTGAGCTATGATATGGCACTCACCAGGCACAGCAACCTTGCACATATGAAATGGGGTCATGGTAAGAGTAACGCCATCTCAGCTTTGTAATTTTACTCCCACCTCTGTTGAGGCACCAGAGCAAGACCAGCCCTAGGTGGTGGCTTCAAAAAACAAGCAGTAATTGCTGTGCGTGAGAATGGTTGCTCAACCCCTTTTAACATATGCACCAGACAGTACAAGCAGGCTTGGAAAATATAGCCTTTAGACTTTTGGGAAAAGATTCATTGAGTTTTGACAGCACAGAGAGATAATACAAACAGCCCAGAGGTCTGACTTACGGACAAAATTAAACGAGCACGATGTTGTTTGTCTGGTCCGTACCTGAGAACCAGTCTGGCCTGATCCCAGGTGAGTCAGAGCCGGTGAGAACAGAGGATATTCCCTCAGCTCTCAGGCTGAGACGCTCCCTGGCCACGTGTGCCCAGCTCTGCAGTGCCATGACGAGGGCTGCCTGGATGTCAGCAGGGCCCTCCCAAGCCCTGGGCCATCCTGTGCCAGTGTGACCCCAGAGAAAGCAAGGAGAACTTGGGTTTCCCCCTCATACCCACCCCATCCTTTTTCCATAGGATCATGTTTTGATTTTGATTTACCATAGGGCTGGAAGGGTGCAGGCATTGTTTAGATGGGGAGATGCAGCATTACTTGTGTAATAGCATGCAGGGCACAGATGACCACTTCTATGCTTTTATGTCAAAAAATGATAATATTATTTCTTCCCATTAAAATTTTCAACTGAGTGGAGCGTTTAATATTTTTTAGCAATTTTCCTGAAAAAAGTTTTTCTGTGTGTTCTCTGCAAAGCTGCATATGTGACTCCTGTTAAGAAAACAGAGAAGTAACACTGACACCTCAGCACATGCCCTTCTTCCACCATGAACAAAGGGCCAACAAGTACAAAGTGTTCTTGTCTCCTCTATATTGAGATGCCACTGAAGTAGGATATATCCAAAATAAATGTTAGGTCCAAAACTTACAAGAAAGACACAACTGAGGGAGCTTGCAATTGCAAGCAGATTTTCTGAAGAATAAAAATACCTCCTGGGGATACTGCACCAGCTACCCCCACAGTGTGAGACAGATTCCTTCACTTGTCCTGAGCTGGAAGTGTCTCACCCAGGCTTCCACTAATCCTCAATCCTTGCTGAGTACTGAGCACTTGAGAGAGAATCACAGCTCCTCTTACCCCATTGGCTTTTGTGATCAGGATCTATGGACCAGTCAGAAAGACTCAGGGCAGCTTGTGTTGGTCTTGGGCATCTCTTCTGCCAAAGGAATTATCTTTTATGGGCCTTTAAGGGCTGGTTGGGTATGAGAATTCATATTTGATAAAGAAAAATCTCGGGGAAATATGGAAATATCTTTCTTTTTTCAAAATGTAGAATTAGGTGCACTATAACTGGAAAATTCACCAGATCCACTGCTTCCATTTGAATGAGCAGCACTACAGAGACCAAAATGTCTCCTCTGCTCTCCAGTAGGAGGAGAAGTCTGTAAAAGCCTTTTTTTCTGCTGCTGAACCACCCACCCAGTTTTATTTACCTGTAAAACCAGTAACCATATAATTCCTCACAGCCTGTTCCTATATTACAGAAACAATGGTCCAGAACCAAATAATGGAGCAGTAATTTAACCTCAGCTCTTGGGTGCTGCCCACGAGCAGCACGAAGAGCGGCAATCTCTGCCATGAGTGAGCTGGATCTGTGCTGGGGCTCTGCCCTGTCCTGCTCACAGAGACACTGATCAGGCATTCAGGAACTCATCTGGATTTTTTCAGCCTGCTTGTCCTTGTTTCCCATTTAACACTTCACGTGAAATAATGGAAGGGTGGCCAAGAGCTGGCAGAGGCTGCCCAGGGAAGGGATCAAGTCACCGTCCCTGGAGGCATTAAAGAGATGTGCAGATGTGGCTCTTGGGGTCGTGGTCTGGTGGTGCACTTGGCAGTGCTGGGTTAATGATTGGAAGCAACCATCTCAGAGGTCTTTTCCAGCTTAAAAGATTCCACGATCTTAGCTTTGGTGACAAGGAGAGTCCATGGGGTTAGGAGCAAAAGCGCTTGATATCCATGAAAGAAGCAAATGCTGACCAAAGCAATTCCACACCAAACACATCAAAGTTCCAAGAGCTGAAGAGCCAGCACGTGTCATTAATGCCATTTTAATGCATTTTTAATGGTGCTAAAATACCTTGACTTTAAAATAGGCTTATATCCACAGATAAAATCAGCAGAACACGGACACTTGTTAAAAGTGTGGGATTGCTTTTATAAGCTATGGAGGAAATATCCTAATTAGCTGTGTGAGACTGAGAGCAGCAATAATTCAGGATGAATGAGGTTACAGGTGATGTTACAGATGATAGAGGCAGGAGTTGATGTTCTTAGAGCAGTCTAGTGCCAGAGCTTTAAATTTGGAGCAGTTTGTGAGAAAATTATGGCAAACGGGAAAACTGAGGAAAAATGTTGCTGTATAAGACCAGCTTGGACACCAAAAAAAGGCAAAAATTCACAATTGAAAAAAAAAAAAAAAAAAGAGCAACACTAAATGAGATACATGTACCCACATGCTGTGAATAAACACACAAAAACATATAAACACTTTGTTATACACACTGCTTTCTTAGGAAAAACTCCTTGGAGAACCATCTGTGGCCTGAATTCCGATGGTGATCGGGCTGAGATTTCATCAGTGGCAATAAATCCACCCTCATGTACATCCAGTCTTGTCACTGAGCAGAGGATTATGGTGACTAATGGCTCTCAGGTTAGCATTCAGCTCCAAGTGGACGGGTAGTTTGTATTCTGCATCAGATCTGTGGCTCACTAGCAAAACAGTTTTCAAGCACATATTTTCCATACCACAAAGATAATTCAATATCTTTTGTTCTGAAATATTCCAGAAAATTTCACAGATTTTATAAACTGCGTGCACTGAAGTTACACTGAAGCAAAGCCACAGTTACTCCATTGATTTTAGTAAAATTAAACACACCTGCAGCATGTACACATACTCTGCAGCTTTTATGCTTTTCACTGCAGCATAATGTGAGGTTTTGCACATAATTTCTTTAAGGGAATTCTTAAGCATACCATAAATCTTTCTCATAAACGTGTTTTCGGTGGACCAAGTCCACAGCTAATTGATATACGTGCCAGCATCCATGCTAACCTTTTCTGAGGAATATGTACAGGGGTTTTATTAGTAAAATATTACAGGAACAACTCAGCCCAGGTACTTGAGGAATTTACTAAGATCACATAAAGTGCATTTTGTTTCTTTCAAATACACAAGACCTGATCTGATGTCCATAGGATTTTTTTTTCCGTGGGCTGTCCCTCAGTACAGAAGCTGCACAAGACACAGACCTCAGCAGTAAAACAGGCTCAAGATCCTCTTCTCCCTCTGACTCTCTTTTTTATTTCTATTTACTCCCATCTTCACACTTCCACTCATGACCCCGTCACTTATGGGTAAATATCTGTGGCTTGGGAGCAATTCCCTCTGAAGAGGTTTTGGCTGCTGGAGTTGGTACAGGGAGGGAGCATAGCTGGAATTTCAGCCTTGTGGGATGGTTATTGAAACCTCTGCACAACACCTGCCCAGCAAAAGTCACACCTGAGCAGCCTGGTGCCCTTACTCTGGTAGGAGCCAGCAAAAAAGAGAGGCAGGGGTGAACAAAAGCAGGCAGAAAAAGAGGGGTCCAAAGGGAATTGCTGGTGGATGCTGGGTGGGGAAGGGAGCCTGCTGGTCATGGTCTCCTGGCTGAGGACACCAGATGCACAACTGCCAGGAGCCTATTAAATATTGAAGAGCCAGCATTCAGCAGGCAGGAAAAGCATATCGACTAATTTAGTCTCTCTGAGGCAAAATGTTTTGTGATATGGCTAGTGAAAGACAACACACTGTGTCCTGCTCCCGTTTCCAGCCCAGGAAAGTCACAGAAGTAGTCTCTACTGTGAGCCCGGAGCCAGGAGAGCCCAAAGAGGGTATTGATCCTCCTGTGCTGGGTGTCACTGACGTCCCCAGCTCCTCACAGATTGCTTCTGGCAGCTGTGCTCATGCTGAGCACTTGCTGCATGCAAACAAAAGCTTTGACATTCACTCGGGGGCTGTAAGTGACCTGTTAGTGCCACAACATCGGCATGACAAACAAGGCCTGTGGAGAAAAGGAGACTCAGGGGTGACCTTATCACTCTCTACAACTTCCTTAAAGCTGGATGTAGTCGGGGGGGCTGGTCTCCTCCTCCAGGCAGCAACTGGCAGATCGAGAGGACACAGTCTCAAGCTGCACCAAGGGAAATATGGGTTGGATATGAGGAAAAAGTTTTTTATGGAAAGGGTGATAAAGTATTGGAATGGTCTGCCCAGGGAGGTGATGGAGTCACCATCCCTGGATGTGTTTAAAAAAACACTGCATGTGGCACTCGGTGCCATGGTTTAGTTGAGGTGTTAGGCCTGGGTTGGACTTGATGATCTTGGAGGTCTCTTCCAACCTAGTGATTCTGTGATTCTGTGATACCTTTTGGGTTTTCTTCCTCTCCCTAGGATGCTGTGGAGAACAAGGATATTTCACAACTGCATCCCACAATTCTGCTTTATCCCCTTGGATTTCTAAGGAAATCTCTGCTGTGATTAGACCTTGGGAAGGTTCACAACCTACTGCAGGAGGAGTGTTTTATTCCAAGCCATTCAGCCAACCTTTCCATTTTTCTCGAAATAACATATTTCATTACTGGCTGGGCAGTAAGTGAATTATAAAATATAACTATAATATGCTGGTAACAAAGGTTGAAGCTGTTATCAAATTTCACCACCTAACAATAGTCAGTTTTACAGAAGTGCAATAAATAATAAGTGCTGTTTTACTGGATATGTTTTGTTCTCAACACTAGGAGAGTAATTTCTTTTTTAACATAAACCAGAATTTAATTGAAACCATACTCCAGCTTATACTTGTCACACAGGTCAATGTGGTTTTCCTCTGCTTCCAAACTTTAAATTTACAAAATGTTTCCTTCTTTTCTGGTACCTACACTCTCACATTCATTTGCAGGGGTTTGCTGCTTTCTGTGCACCTGGATGACAGACTTTTCTTTTTTTTCACCAAACCTTTGTGCACTACCTTGTACCCTTCAAGTAAAAATCAATTTTTTGTATCCTTCTTGGGTTTTTCTGTCCATAAGTAACAATGATCAACAACCTCTATTCCTGGGTCAGGCCACTTTGAAACTACAGTTCAAAAGCTTCCTGTTCTCTTTAAATGCCCTCTTGTCCTTTTTAAATGACTCTCAAATTTTAAACTTTTTTCATTCTGCGAAAAGGAAAAACCTGAACTTCTTCACTTAACTCTGCCAAAAAATACCTCCTATATGGATAAATAACCTCTGTGGCAGTGAAGTTTGATTACTTCCCATAACCATTTTCATTTCTAGAAGGTTAAACCTAAGACCCAGCTAATCTGGCCAAGATCCAGGTGATAAGGGGAGCTCATCAGCAGGAACAAGGCCGGGCTGGATGGGGATCTGAGCAACCTGCTCTTGTGGAAGTTGTTCATGCCTATGGCAGAGTGTAGGAACAAGATGGTCTTTATGGTCCCCTCTAACCCAAATCTTTCTATGCTTCTGGTACCCCCTACCTTTGTCTCCTGCTCTACTCTGTCCAGGATTGATGTGACACACACCCACCAATCTTCAAAGAAAGGAGGAATCATTCTTGCACTGAACAGAGCAGACATACTACTGCAAAAACCATATTTGCCAGCTGACCTGGCTCCCCTCTATTCCCTTTATGACGATCCTGTTACAATGGGTCAGAAACCAATTCTCTCCAATTCTGGCTTTAAACAACCAGCTTGTCTCTGTGCAGGAGACTCTGCAGGGACCCACCAGGGAGGAATTTCTGTGCCCTGTTCACACCAGCCAGCTGCAGGCACATCAGCAACCAGCCCACAGCCTACATGCTTGATTGAAAGCCGTGACCTGTTTGCTAAGGCCACAGCAATTACAATTTTAATTAACCTCTGCACTTTCTGCAACCAACAGGTAACTTATTTCACTTATTGACAGAATTAACCAGCTCTCACTCCCATCATAAACCCCAACAATCACCTCCTTCCCACCACCTGATTTAGAGGCAGGACACATAAAGAGGGTAGGAAATGGGTACCTTAATCACTCCTCCCTCACAAGCTTGTAGCTCCTGGTTTTACATGCTAACAACTTCCAGACTGGTCCCTTTCCTTTACTGAATGAAGACTGAGTGTTATAAATCCTTTGCCATCCCACATTCATGCACTTTCAGCCATCAGAATACAAAAGGGTATCAGAGACATTTTGTGGGCACCCAGTCCAGCCCACAGTAAAATAAATTAGAATTTTCCAGTCAGTTCTGATGGAGGTAGGGTCAGACCTCCTGGAGAGTAAAATTTACGAGTTTCATGCTCAGATGGTTCCAAAATAGAGGATTTTCTTCAGCTTTGGAAAATGATACAGCCATAGACTGAAAAAATGAAATTATTATGTAGATAGTCAGATATGGGACTCTTGACAGTTAAATAAAAGTCCTCTTCAAATTTTTTAACATCTTTCAGTGAAAATAGCTAAATAAGCCACTAAGGTAATATCTGCTGCCACATTTCAGGGAACATAACTTTTTGCAGAGGGTCACAGTTAATAAACAAACCGAAACAGGTGACACTGGTAACTAAATCCTATCATTGTTCTTTTCTGTCATGATCTGGATTGCTTTTTGTCTTCCCTCTGAATGGATTTCAATATTTCTGCCCTGATGGTTGCAAATCAGAGTTGTATCCTGGAGAGAGACAGTTCCTGGCTGTCCATCCCCCTCAGGAGGGGAGAGTTGACAGAGATAACATATTATCTTCTCCTCCACAGGTGGGAAAGGGACTCCAGTTCTGGGCTGGGCTTCTCCATGCAAAGAGGGATGAAGGAGGTGCTGAGAACTCCAGAACTGCTGTCCAGCACACAAGAAGTTTTCACCGGGTCTTCCTATTCTCTCTCTTCCCAGGGCCCACCCAGTTATTCCTTCTTTGCTCTGGTTCACTCTCACAAATATTTAAGCTGTCTGAGGGGCTCTTGCACCAACAGAGAGCACATGTGGCCCTTGGAGCCAGCTGCACTGCAGCAAGGCTTGGAAGTAGCTGTGACCTAGGAAAGGATGAGGGAGAGAGCATGAGGAGGAGAACATCAAGCGTTCCATTACAAGGCTGATGAGACTTTCCTAACAAAAGCAAAAGTTCTTCAATCATTCTTCAAGGTTGAAAGGTTTACTCTGTATTCCCATGTGCCTTGACCTTCTCTAGTTAGCATGCTGTTGGTATTCCACTTCTGAAATATGAATAAGCTATTCATTATCATCACAGCCATTATTCTTCTATAAGCCACCACAAAGGAGAAAAGTTGCTTCTTTTCACAGGAGACAAGGTCAATCTACTCTATCAGTTGACTAAGCCTGAATAATGTATAAACTGTTTTTCATGGGAGGCTCTCACAGCTGAGCAGGGAGATAAGCAAGGCATATCCATAAGAATGGACAGCCAGAAAAGATATTCTCCTGTTTGGAAATATTTTTACTGTGAGGTATTTGCTACATCTGCTACAGCATCATCTTAATGAGTGGGCCTTTGCTGATAGAAACTCAATTCTGTTATCTTTTTACTACAATCCCCTCTCTTTAATAAGGTGGGAGTTGTGGTGCTGATCATACATGACGTTGAAGATAGAGGAAAGGGGATTTCAGAGCAGGAAATATTTATTATTCTTGTGGTTGGTATCAGCAATATCTGTATTCAGTGCCCAGGTGTAGTCAGGTGAAGCTTTTAGGGAAGGTAAAAACTTTCATTAGGACACTTTTTTAAAAATCCAGCACTTCTGGACACAGGAGCCTTTCTGGAGGTTAGAAAATTGGCCCAATTTTGTTGATATTTCTCCTTAGTCCTGAGGAAAGGTTGGTGTGCCAAAAAAACTTCCTGTCTTTTGCAGCTATATCACTTCACTCAAAATACTCTCTCACCTCTCCTTTCAAAGTGCCTCAATATATCCTTAGGGTATCATGACACAACAGCATTACTGGTAATTACATTAACTCACCTCACATAATGAGAATTAATGAGAGTTCTGCCATTGTGAAAGCAGTCAAGAGTGCAGCACAGTACTAAAGACATTCTTAGAATTTTTCTACTTGTTTGATGCTATTTCTATTACATTTATTAACTTAATTGTGGGACACACAGATGGAGTACACCCACACATTCAAACAGAGATATCACTTTTCTCTGCCTCTGCTGATGAAGTTACAACTTCATACAATATGAATATGTGAAGTGCAAGGATTGCAGTTTCAAGGAGATCATTTTCCTCCTGTTTTCTCTGTTTGTCTGCCTAAAACCATAATACAAACTTAAACTTTTTTGATTTTGACAAACCTATATTGCCCTAAAGCCTCCATCCATTACCGATGGAAATCAAGGACAAGGGTGAGTTGACTAAATGACTTCATTCCTCAGTGAGTAGCAGTGAGTGTACTAATGAATGTCTGATGCCACCAGAACTGCTGGTGTCCTGATATCTCTGCAGTTTGGGATGATGAGTTTGAGGTCAGCAGAAGGGAAAATCCTCGAAGGCCATACAACTGTAAGCCCACTTGAAGGGTTTGTTTAAATCTTCCCCAAAATTCCACTGTTATCCATATCCTTATCCCACAGCTTACACTCAGTCTAAGTGCTACCCTAAAACCATTAGGAGTGATTTCACAGGCGCTTGTGTAAATGATGAAAAAATTGTAATTACTGCCCACATGGACGATAATAATAAATCAGATTTTTTTTCTCTGAGTGTTTTAGGTCAGACTTGCTAACTCCATTTAACAACTATTTCATGATAAGGCTGCTCAGACTCCAGCAGAGGGAGGGCTGTGGGCCTCCTGTGTGTGAAAGCAACAAGAGCAGCCTCTTTCCACAGTCTTATTTATTTCAGGTTATTCCTGCACTAATAATGAAACTGCTGGGGGAAATAAAGGTCTAAAAGAAACAAAGTGATTATGGAATATCTGTGGTAGAAGAGACAGGACAACCAATGGGGGATTGGTCAAAAATAGGGTAGAACCAGTTCTTTAAGTTTTGCCTAGAAAGTTCCTCCAAAAAGGATGCTGCTTTCTGCCGTGCCAATTATCTGAGCTTCCAAAGTCCTGATTTACCTGGAAGTAGGAAAGGAGGAAATGAAGACTCTCTGCTTTCCCAAGTCAGCTGACTTTGCTTAACTATTTAAGCAGCAAAATCAAGGTATTTAACCTTGACATAAGTTATATGAAGTAAAATGTTATTTTATATTCACTCATATATTTCATCTATAACTTTTCATATTGATACATTTTTTACCAATTGTATTAGTAGAAACTTAAGACAATAACTAAATCTAATTTTTCAAAGTTGAGTAAAACAAATTTCTTTTTTCAGGCCCACAGGAAAGCACGAAAAAAATTTTAAGTTCAGCTGAACTATGTCTTAAAAAAAAAGATTTTTAATTTTGTCTACAGAAGAACAAGTTCTTCAGACAGGTTTTTATAAGGCTGTGCATAAGAACACTTATGAGAAATACGTTGTATTATATTATCAGCCATGTCTATGTTGGCTGCAATGGATAAGTCAAGAGTTATGTTGGGTACTTCCATGGTCTGGGTGTTCAAACATCCTGATCAAGCAACTTGCTAGATGCCTTCATGCTCTTGTAATCCTGAAGGTCTTTTCCACAGAAAACAAATGTCCTCAGTTGGAGGAGAATAGAGCTAGATGATGAATCTGGACAGAGTCAGAGTCAGACACACATTTCCAGCAGAACTTGGAAATAGTTATTTTCTTTTTTTTCACTGGAAAAAACACACCTTTTTTTCCATATCAACTTTGTCTGTTTGGATAATTATATTCTAAATTAAAAAGAGGACTTGTGCTTTGATCAGCTATCAGCTATCAAACAGCATCTCAAGCACTGTTTTCTCCTAAATCTCACAGGAGTTTTCAGTGACTTGAAGTGACTCAATAAATTCTTGAGGAGGCGTCAGGCCATGCAGGAGGTTTCAATACACTGATTTTTATTTATTACACGCTCAAATGGTTTCAGAACAGAGAGAAAGCCATGCATGGTTACATAAGAGCTGAAGCACACGATAAGGAGAGCAGATGTTTCTGTGACCTGGGCTCAAAGCCCTAATTGCCAGCTGGCGTGTTTTCTCCTTAATCTTTTGAATATATTGACTTGCCAGGCTGAAATGTAGAGTGCCTTTGAACCCTGCAAATATTGGGTGTGTAGCTCATCACTTCCTATGGAGTGAAATGCTAATTATAAATGGCATGCCTCGTTATCCATGAAACACGGCTGGGTAAAATACTTGCTAATCTGAGAACCCAAATCCAGACTCAGGAATGACAATATCCAGGTTTTACTCCACTACTGCTACCTGGACATAGATTCCAGAGGTCAAATAACTTAGATATTAGAGGCAGCAGCACTATTTCTTTTCTGGTCAGGAAAGAGCTTGAAATGCTGTAGCAGGTCCTTGGTTGACCTGACATTGCTGTACAAACCAGATTTATATTTGCCAGCAACCCCAGCAGTTTGCTATGGATGCAAAAACAGCATTACTACTTTGGGTATAAATTCCTCTCAGTTTCAATGCAATAGAAACTTGAGAACGGTACCTGTACACAACTTGAGCACAGAAAACCCTGCTGAAAAAGTTTAAATGCATATTAGCCTGACTAGGACAAAGAAAATATTATCCAGCAGCTAGCAGCTGAGATAGGAGCAGAAATTGTGAGAGCCACTGCTGAGGGTAAAATCCTGCACAAAATAACCAAGGTTTTTAGTGCAGGATTAGCAAGCCAGCTTCTTCCCAGCATCTATTATAAACACATGGCTGGGTGTTTGTTGCTACAAATTATATGCTTGGAGACACTAGGCAGCAGTCTGTAATCTGGAACAAAACATCATGCAGAGAAGGGCATGCAAAAATGCTGTAAGTAGCTGCATGCCAATTTATAGATGTTTATCAGCCTGAAAAATTGCAGCTCAATGCATCATGCTATACACAGGTGTATTGGAATAATTTACTCTCCAAAAACCAACAGAAATTCAGTCATGTCATTCCCCCTCCCCCCCTATTTATATCATAACAAAATATTAGTAAAGAATTCACAAAGGTTAATTGAAGACACCCTGTACATCTTTGCAGAAGGTGGCCAACAGCCATTTCAAGTAATTTTGCAGAAACAGACATTTTATGACAGATTTCTCATGTCCAGCAGGGAATCTCTGTACAAAGAGAGAACCAAACCGGACCAGGTATCTATCAGGACCTGCAGGCTGCCCTAGGTCAGGCAGAGAAGTGCCTTGAGCACTCACTTGATTAGCAGAGAAATAAGGGGATTTTATGGGGGGAGTCTCTCTTTTGCTTAGAGAATTCCAGGCAGGGCTGGAACCCAGTCAGCTGTCAAAATTTGTAGTTTTATAAAAAGTCACACTCATTTCATTACCTTTCTAGCCCCGATCCTTTCCTCATCTCTCCCATGACTACCTTGCTGACCAGGCAGTGGGCTGTCTCTTCTACACCCATTGAATATTTAACCATTTTAGAAAGCTCCATCAAGACTCAAAGAGGGAAAGCAAGTGACTTGCCCCCAGGGCCAGCAATTAAAGCACTCGTCTGGTATGGCAGAAAGGACACAGTTGTTTCTAGCCCAGGGAATGTCTAATAATAGTTTATAAAGCAGAGCATTGATCCCAGCTTGGACTGTGAGGGTCGATGATCCAGACGTGAGAATTCATAATCCAATAGATACAATGTTCTTATTTCTAAAATTGAAGCAGAGCACAAGCTCAGCTTAATTTTGTATCAGTCTCTCCATCCTCTTGCACAACTGGTTGTGTAGGAGGTAATTGAGCAGCCAGCCATGGCATCATATAAAAACACATGGAAATCCATACACCCACCAGCACGTATGGGTTCACAAAGCTCAGCCCTTCTCCAGAGGACATTCGTCATACTTAGCTGGGAGAGATAAATTTTATTATTTCTGTCAGGTTTTTTGCAGAAACCAGGATGTTATTTAAACAGTAGTCTGGTTTTATAATCCTCAGGAAATGGCCAGTTAGGCATTTATGGATGATCATCCTGGCATGCCACATTACTACATGAAGTGGCCTGGTTATCACTTGTACCTCATACCACTCCCTCCTTTCTTTGCTATATCTTTTAACCCAACGAAAAATAAATTTCTATTGATTGAGAAAACTTAGCTGATGCTCTAACATGAAATTCAACATCCTGCACAAACACTTCATCGATCTGAAAACTCATCTTACAGCATTTTTTATTTTATCACTCGGTACTATTATTCTTGTTTCACTGCATGTGTGTTTCCTTCCTGAGTGTTGTGCTCTTTATTTCTATACAGCTTATGTTATTCAAGTAATACAGGAAAGAAGTAACAATTAAAAGTTACAGAAAGAAGTAATAGAAGTGGATTGGTCCTGACAGAGAAATCCTGATGGTCCCAATAACTCTCAGGTTTCCTACAGGGTACACTGCAGGAAAAGTAAAATGCTCAATGAAGGGGAATAAACGAGTTTGTCTTGGCACTGCACAACTCCATGAGTCACCTTTGCGAAGAAAAAGAAGCTAAACTTTTAGTGCTTTTAACAACACACGTGACTGATTCTTGTACTGTATATAGAAACAAATTTGGGACATTAAAATAGCATTTTCTCTTTCATTTCCTTCACCTTCTGCTCCTTGTGAAGCCTTGTCAAGGCAGCCAGTGACTTTCTTCATTTCAAAGAACACACAATTCTAATCTCTGAGTGTGTTTATGGAATATTTTCATTTTTGAAGCATCTTTCTGAGAGTAGTAGCTCTTCTCTGGACTGAATCTAAACTTTGGTCCTTCTGTGACTTTTCATTTCTGCTATAGTAGAACAGAAATTCACATATTCACAGAACAATTTGGGTTGGAAAGGACCTTAAGACCATCCAGTTCCAACCCACCTGCCACAAGCAGGGACACCTTTCACTAGACCAGGTTGTGCTAAGTCCCGTCCAACCTGGCCTTGAACACTTCCAAAGATGGGACATCCTCAGTTTTTCTTGGAAACCTGAGCTAGGGCCTCACCATTCTCACAGGAAGTATTTTCTTCTACCCCTTGCCCTATCACTATATGACCTTGTGAACAGTCCCTCCACCCACTGTACCCTTCACTCCCATTACAGTGGTGCTGAGTCTCATCCTTGGTCTTCACCTTTGTTGCTTTATCCTCCAAAGTAGCTTTACTCAGGGTTTTAAACAGGAATGTTGTGTCACTGTGGACAGACTGTACGTCTCCCTCACACTCATCTACCAGCCTGACTCAGTTCTTTCACCTGTAAAATCACTGTGACTTCCCACTCCTACTGTATTCCAGTGATGAAATCACCCAGCTGGGTGAAAACACAAATGTCTGCAAGTCCTGGTCTGAGTTCTGTTTAGGGACACTCCTCCTCAGCTCTTTAACTTAACTGGAAGACTGAATTCTCCATAAATCTGGCAGGTCCTGGTCTTTTCAGAAGGAGATGTTTCAGAAGTGGGAAGATTTGCCAGGCACAGCCAAAAGCTGAGGGTGTGATGGCACTGAGTGTGCTGCTAGGGCCACTCAAAAGAGAAGTGCAAGAACTGGTCAGACCTCCTGAGCCCTGAAACACTGTTGGGAGGGATATAGGGATCAATGGATTACAAACCTTAGCATTGCCTAGAAAAAAAGTTTAAAACAAGGTAAATTAGAAACCAAGGAAAGGAAAGCAAACAACGTAAGTTACATTTAATCAGACTCTTCTGATACCATTGCTTCATTTAATTTTATTTTCTGGAAAACTCCACAAAATTAGGCTGATCAGCAAAAGTAGAACTTTGTGCTTCTTCTGGATGAGTATTCGAAATTATAAGCAATTTCAAAAAACAGGGTTAAAGTCCATTTTCACTTCAGTTTGACATTGAAGAATATGCTGAAGGTTCAAATCTGAGCTGGTCTCACCCATTAGGTTTAAAGCCTGCAATTTAGGTGAACCAAGCTGAATTTGGCATTCCTGGAATGACTATAGTGTCAAGCTAAATGCTTTCATCTTGTGTTTGCAGTATAAATATTAAAAAAAAACCAAAAAAAAAACCAAACAAAAACCCAGAAAAATAACAAACAACCCAAACCCAACAGTCAGAATGTTCCCAACCCCATTTGCTGAAGAAACACAAACACAAAAAGGGCACAGAAACATGGAGATCAAAGAAAATACATGAGTTCATCTATTTCCCATCAGCTGCATGCTCTCACGCTTGAGTATTGAGCAGGAAACATGGTGTAGGGGGGCATTAATTTTCTTAATTTCACATTTTGTTTTATTTTACTTCCAAAAGCATCCTGTGAAGAAATGGGAGTGGCAGAAAGAGAGCTTGAAAGTCAGTAAGCCAGTCCCCTTTTGATTAATGCAGGCATTTGCCTTAAGATACAGGAAGCCAAATTTGAAGTCCACCTTCCAAATCAGGCAGAGCATGGATGGAAAGCTATCTGGAGTGGGGCAACAGGTGCCATTCCATGAGATTGCTTATCAGATTTTCTTCCCAATGTGTTGGTCACTTCTCTGTCAAATCCCCATGATGCATATTTCAGCAGAGCCCTACAGGATCAAGTGAAAAGGGACTTGACTCTTCACACTAGCAGGGAATGGGACTACAGAGGCAATCCCAGGGATCTGTTGTGAACAGGTTCCATCAAGGATGTGGGTAGTGAAGAGAAATGCATGAGCTATGGGAGCCTCTGCCAGCTCAGGAATAACAAAAATATAAAGAGCTGTTTGGGTTGCCAAGTGATATTCTCAAGTTTTGGTAAGACATAAGACAGTGGTGAATATCCTCACCCATCATTTCTCTGGCTACATTCACTCTGACACTAATGGGACCATGATTTTATTCTTAGACTTTACAGTGAGAGGGAAGCAACAAAAAGGATGACTGTTCCCCATCTGCAGACATTCGTCTCTTTATAATAGCTTCATTCATCTTTCTACAGAGGTCATCTGGTTTGTGCATTTCTCAATATTCCCAGGATTTGGGGGAGGAAGCGACTGAAGAGGGAAAGATTCCATAAGAGAATTCATATTCCATAAAGAACAAGCCTTGTGAGAAACTGTTGGATGATTCTGACCTTTCACACTGCAACATCTTTAGTTCAAACCCAATGCTAGATTTAGATGGTGTGGTGCTTCCACAGCCCAAGCCTGTCCAATTTGCTCTGTTTCAGTTTAAATTAGCATTCATTATGTCTTCCCTGAGTTATCATATAATGTGCATGTTACTGTTCGTGTTTTACAGCAGTTTAGCAAAAAAAAAAAAAACATCAGTGTTTACAGTAGGTTAAGAAGCTGTTATTTCCAGTCTATAAATGGTTTAATGCGTGACTGCTCCCTGATTGTTAACTTGCTCTAGAAAATAATTGCATAATCCCCATGTTATTTCACTGCTATTGACACACCAGGCCATAGATTTTCGTGTTGCTTTCTGTCATAGCCATGTCACTTGTGTGACCTTAATCCCATTAAGAGCACATTCTGAAGTGTGCTGTAAACACCGTAAAGCCCATTTATGGAGCCAGGTCCCTTCACAGCGCTACAATCACAGTCCAGTTTGTCCTTTTGTGTCACCTGGCAGGCTTCACTCATGTGGGGTGCTCGTAGGACTCCGTCTGCATTTTTATTGGGATAGCACAAGGTCCAGCAATATGTTTGGAGAAATAACAATGCCTCCAGCCCCCGGGGATGGCCACAGCCCAGCCCGCGGGTTTGGGAGCTGCGGCTGGGAGCGGTGTTGACGTTGCTGACCGCTGTGATGGACTATTCCCATTAGAGGCCACTGCAGCTGGATGCAATTTAAAGAAGCCCTGGAGGGGTGCTCTAAACTCACAGCTCCTGCAATTCTGGAGGATAAGGAAAGCAAAAAATCATGGTTTGAAGCCATATGTTTCTCAGCTGTCCCCCCACTTCCCCCAGCACTCCCCAGCATGCCAGGCACATACTCCCCAAGCCACAAGCCAAGCTTTTACACAGAAAACCATTTGGCTAAGCATGGAAAAAAACTCAGTGTATTTGAACTCGGTATATGCTGAGTATAACGTCCAAATCCCCTCCAGCCATATCTCTTAACAGTAAAGCAGAGCATGCAGAAGCCACATGGCTTCTCATGGGTCCAGGGAAACACAAACTTTTATTTTAGTCGTACAAAACAAACTTTTATTAATATTGGATGCCAAGCACTAAGCAGAATGAAAGTGAGTGTTAAAACAGATCATGTTTATTCAGTTTAGCATAAAAGCAAAGCATTAGGCATGGCAAAGGCTTACACTTTTCAAAGCACCAGAGCCTCCATGAAGGGGACAAGGCTCCTATTATAGGCTCCAACTAGCTAGAAGTTAAATGCATGAAAACGAAATTTTTGGCTTTTGGAGATGAAACTTTCTGCTAGTATGAACTGATGAAAAGCAACTCTTAAATCCCTTGCTCGTACAGAGCAGGTCCATATCCCAGCGTGCCTATTCTCCTCTCTGCTGTTCTCCTTTCAAATGTTTCTGGCTTCTTTATAAAAACAGCTGACAAAGATGCTGCTGCTGCTTGCATTTTGTGTTATTTCTGTAATTATTTGTATTATTAAATTCTGTGGGTGAATGGTTAGCAGCAGCACCAAGTTTTTCCTCATCAACTTGGGCTGTCATTTGAAGCTTTCAAAATTCACAGCCTCATTTTCTTCAGTTGAAGCAACAAACAAAAAACCCAGGGCAGAGGAATACATCCCCTGATAAAAACAGTCTCTGCACACACATATTAAAAGGATGTTTCCACAACTTATATTCTAGATTAAAGCTTCACATTAAGGTTATAACCCCACCCGCAAAATTTGTGACCTATCTTTACTGCTAGATTTCAGAAAAAAGAAAGAGGGGAAAGGAAAAGGTTAGTAAGAGGTTGAATTGATTTATTTCCTTTGTAGACTTGCAACACACTGAATGACCGATACAGTGGAATCCTCCACATACCCAGAAATGCTATTGCATTTCTTTATGTCATGCATTTCATGATGGATATGATATTTGATGTTGACACAAATAGTCCAAGAGGAATCAAGAATGCAAACTTCTCCGGTACTTTCCAGCTGCTTCACTTCCATTTTTTTTTAAATGGACACACTTTCTTACTTTTTGTCAAATGTTCTCCTCCTATGGAGCTCTGAAGTCTCATGTATCATTTACTGACATTATTTCTGTAATACTCTAAATGATTGAACCTTGTTCATTGGGAAAAAAAATACAAAAGGCAAAAGCTGCTTGCTAAGCATCTGCTGACCTGTATTTGTTCAATAAACGCTCCCAGGACATAGGCACAATGTTCCTGTGTCTTAAAATGCATGCAGATCAATATCACAGACTGACAAAATGCAAATAAAAATTGACTTAATGAATTTATTTTGAATTAGACATATCAGATTTGGCTTGTTATACACTTACCATTAGGAAGTAATGGAAATGATGAGGACATGTATCACCCAGCACTCATCATTTTGAAAATTCACAGATATATACTAAGCTGATGTCTTTGACCAAGTTTCAACTGAACCTATGCCAATTAATGGGTTTGAGTGGAAGCCATGTAAAACTCAGTGGTTTAGACTGAATTTGGAGGGTCTCCAAAAACATAACAATATCTAAACCAGTAATAATTTCAGCAAAGCCAATGGAGTTCCACCCTGGTGAGGTGGAGCATGGAAATCCGATAGAAGGGCGATAAATGTCTACAGGCTAAAAAGCAGGAGACACCACCCTTCTGCTTCCACAGGCCAAACCTGGGTAGCTCTGCTAGGTAATTACTGCTCTCATCTGTCAGCAGGCTCCTTACCTACTCCTCACTTTCATTCACCTCCACCTCCCCAACAGGAGCTCCATGGAAAACTTTGGGGAAGTGTCAGGTTAAGATGTGTTTTCCCAGCGTAAGAGGTGTTCTTACAGAAATTATGGTGTCATCTCCACGTTTCCTGAGAGAAATATTTATAACAGAAAAATATTTCCTGGCCCATTCAGGAGCACTCTGTGCTTTTTGCCTGTCTCCTGGAAGACAGTGGGATGATTGCAAAGGAGCTTTTACCTCCAGCTCACAGCATCCATCTCAGCAAAGCTCAGTAGTAACTAAACATTTGGTAGTACTCTGACAGCCTGTGTCAAACAAGTTATCAGCCTGCATAAATCTTTTGCATGAGAAACAGCCACTCTTGGGAAATCATTGTCAAAAACTACACCTTTGCTGACAAGCACTTTCCAGAGAAATACATTGTTTTGGGGGAGTAACATTTGAGTATATCTAGAGGTACAATCTCTCAATATGCAGCACACAAATATAAGCACATTGAGACAACATCTAATATTGGAGGAATAATTTTAAGAGACAATCTGAAAGTACAAACCATTGCTTCAGGCAATTTTCTCTGAACTTAGTAAAGCAAAAACTGCACAAAAAAAAAAGGCTCTGAAACAACACTGAAAAGGCAGACTACAAACTTTATACAGACCAACTTTTTAAAATCATGATAGACAACTTTCCGAATTTCAAGTTTTGAATCTAAGTAGAATGCAGAGTTCCTCATTTCATTTCATTTCATTTCATTTCATTTCATTTATTTAATTTCTATCCAAGGTCTATCTGTTTTGTGGTATCAGGACTTAAGTCTTTGAAGAACTCAAATACTCATACAGGGTTTGGAGATTTTCTCCTCTAAATCTGAAAACACCCTGAAAAAGTTAATCTGAAAGGTATAAACTATCCTACCTAGTTCTCTTTTCCCTTTCTCCTTTATTTTAAGGAGAAAAGACCTTAAAGATGACAACTTTATTACTGACTTAAATTGGAATTCTGTTGACTTTTTCTATCTTGAGCTTCAGATTTTCCTTGAGCCCTTTGATTATTTGGTTGCACATTCCTTGTGAAAATAAACACACAGCTGGGACACAGGAGTACATGGGTATCAACTGGGCTCAGGTTGCTTGCAGTGCACAAATCTGAGCTGTAGTTAATCATCTGAGAAATATTACAGGATCAGACAATTCCAAACTGCTAGATGTGTCAAATACATATGACCATGTCTGCATTTGGCATAATGTAATTGCACTCCAGGAATTTATCTTTTACTGTGTTTTGATTGTTTAATGTTATTCTAAGCTAAAACCTTTCCCACCTCTCATACCAATCCAACTTTGCATTTTTTATTGGGTGCTATCTGAATAACTGACTGGGGAAAAAAAATGAAAGATTATGTGACTATTTTTCAGAGCCCTGTGAGCCAGAGATATTTTTTTTTCATTTTTGGAAGTATTTATTTAATTTATTAGTTATGAAAATTCAGAGCTAGATACAGAAGAAATAAATCCTTCATTCCCTCCCTGGAACATGTGAAGCTGCCCTCTGGACCACCCTCAGCTGCAGCTTTCCAGTAGCAAGAGTGAAGCCTGCGCTCCCTCTGCCTCATCAAAGTCATCTCCTCAAAAGCAAGGAGGGGTCCCAGCTCAGCTGGAGTGATTTTCTGGTGCTGGTGGGACTGGGGAGAGCTGAGAAGGCAACCAGACACTGAGTCCCCAGCTGCAGGGCTAAGGGGAGAACCCTGGCACAGGATGGGAGATGCTCCCAAAGCAAGCCCAGATGCCATTCCTGCTCACATTCCCCCTCACAAGCGTTTCCTCACTATGAAAGGACGTGTGTGGCTTGGGAAAAGCATTCCCCACACCAACTGTAAGAAAGGGAACTTCTTGTTGTGTCACAGCCTGGTGACACATGGGTTTATTTGTATTTCCTGGGCAGTACACAAGAGGCTGGGACCAGAACAATGTGGGACCCCCGGGCAATCCTAGGCACAAGAAAATGCTCTGACAGAGCCCACAGATGCTGTTTCTCCTGTGCAAATGACTGAGGCTTTGCTCAAATTCAAAAAACTGTGCTGTAAGATTACATCTCTACCTGGTATTTATCCTCCAGAACTTTTCCATAACATCCTCCAAAGCAGGCACCTCCCATGTGCTGATCTTTCTGTGAGCAATAGAAAAGAAGGGAGGAGGAGAGGGACTAGTGACAGCAGGGGGAAAACAAGTCAAGTCAGCTTTTCACAGACTTCAAGCCTGATCTGTTTGCTGTATTGAATTTCCCTCCTCTGCTGTGAGTTGTTAATAATCCAGCCTCTGTTTAAACGGCATCTGGATCCCTATGGAAGCAGATAAGAGTTACAGGTGGTGCGTGACTCCACACAGCCTGGGAGCTTGGAGGCAGAGAACAAGGAGAGGAGAAAAATGAACTAAATGCTTTTAGATACCTATGGAAAAGAATGGTCGCTTTTCCCATTGAGTCATATATCAATACAGACTCCTTTCCTCAGAGAATGAAATGCTGGAGGAGGAAGAAATGAGGAACAACTTTAATCAGCTATTTTAAGCCAACAGCACTCGATCTGAGATGAATATTAGTAAGGGCTTGGCACCTTTTGCAGGTACCCGAGGCACAGGGCTACGTGACATGCCCAAACCATGGAACAGCAGTTCCAAAGTATAAATATGTCTCTGCTGGCACCCTCCTCTTTGTTATTCCTGATGAGATAATCCCAGAGAGAAGAGAGAGGCAAAGGAGAACTTCCACATCAGACAGAATCGCCCCAGCACACTCTCCTGGAGCTTAGAGAGAGGAAGAATCAGAACCTGGCTGAGCAGGGTCTCCTGGTTTATGGAGGGGACTTAGAGATGTCCTTCCCAGTGTGTGGGGTAGGGGCTCCTCAGAACCATGCCCAGTGCTCCTCTGGCATGCACAGACTTCTCCACTGCTCATAACCTGTCTTCCTAAGAAAAGCAGATCTTGTAAGGAGCACCAGGCTGCTAGATGTGAGCCAAGTTTCCCTGATGGCCTTAAATTTGGGTTAAAGATGGAAAAGTGACCCTCCAACTCAGTCCAAACAATGAAACAAAACAAAATACTATTTTAATATAACCACAAAATACATCTGTAAATGCTAATACTTTATTCAAAACCTGCTGAGGCATCAGTACCTTCATATTTAAGCACAAGAAACAGCTCAGGCTATGGAGAGGGAAGTGTGTTGTGGACTTGGAAGTGATGGTTTAACAATTGCAGTCAATCATCTTAGGAGTCTTTTCCACTCTAAAAAATTCTGTGATTCCAAGAGAGGACTAGACTTGCAACAAGAGGCAGCAGAAGCCGTCCCTGGGAACAACATAAGGGTGGTCTCTTCTCAGTGACCTAAACACTTCCTCCTGTACCTGGGTCAGGTAAATAGCTGTGGCACTCAGGGAAAGCATGGGTCAGGGATGGACTTTGGCTGTGAAACCTTGTGTGCCATTAGCCCATGAGCAGCAGTATTGAGAAAAACACCCTAGACCTAAGCTACATTACCAGGAAATTCAAAGTCAAAAGCTGTTGGGTCTTAGCAATGGATTAATGGACCAAACACCAAGAGAAAATCTCAGTGATAAATCTATGCTACAACAGCAATTGTAGTTTCGTATCTGAAGATTTAGTTTGCTGTAAAAAAATATCATAAAAGCAGTACATCTCCATGTGTTTAGGCAGTAGGTAGTACAGACCAAAGTATAAATATGTCTCAAAAGGTCTAAATGCAAGGAAGAGAGGGAAAAAGGATTTGCTATTGGAGCCACACCTTCTAAATATAGTTCAGCATAAAGAAGAGAGCTTAAACATCTGCCAAACTCTAAATTTAGGAGAGTGCCAGGGCATGTCCATGCCTGTACACCTTGTATATGTGCACTATGATGGGATAAGGAGTGCATGGCCCAACAGGAGCTTACAGTGAGCTCTGGAGAGCTGAACTGCAGCGTTATCCTGAGGCAGAACCATGCCCTGCTCCTCTGCAGTCCCTTACCCAGATAGATATTTCTTCAGCCCAAAACCTTTCCTGGAGGGTCCCCAAAGTAAAACTGAGTGCAGTGTATAAATACCCTACTGACCTGGCTGGTTTAAATGGGTTTTTACATCCCTCTAAGCACATTCATCTTGCTATAGAGAATTCAAAGCTGAACTGCAGGCTCAGCAACCACGGGCAAGGTTACAGAAATATTAGCACACCAACTCATACACAGGGGAGAAGATGAAGGCTCAGGGAACCTCTGACAAGAATTATCTCATTAAACAAGCTTTTAAAATTTCATTCAGTGCTTTTTTTATTATTATTATTTTAGTTTGGATGTGCTTTGAGTCAAGGCGGAAAAGAAGGCATGATTAGATTGTTTCAAACTACATAGAACACTACATGTGCCATTCAAGATAAAAAGGCAATCCTGTTTAACCAGAATTCTTCCATCATTCTCATTCTATGCAACTGAAGCATTAAAATTATTTCCCTGCCATACATTCACTTTGCTGTGTTAGCCTTTCCTAGTCCTTTATCTGGGATGAGGAGATGAATCGCACAAATAATGGTCCTCTTCAGAAAAAATGTACCAGTGTGTACATTGCTGGGTTATCCTGATCTTCTGCAGGTTTAGATGAGAAAAAGCCCCACAGAGCTCAGCACGTCACATTGAAATGCAATCTATATGCAACAGACAGTTTATAAAAGTGACAGCCAGGGTGTGTTGCAACAGCCACACAGCACCCTGGTTGATAGCATATTTTAAATCCCTCTCATCTGTGAGCAAAGTTGGTGCCCATGAAAGCAGGGTGTCCTGGGTGTGGTCACACTTAATGGTTTCACAAGGCATGTGCTATTTTTAGCTTGGTTTCATCTTCATTCCACTTGTACACATTGCCTGTTGTTGTGCTGCTCCGCATCCTCCAGGTGACTTTGAGGCTGCAATGTGTTGATGACAGCCATTTGCTGGGCTGGCTTTAAATCTACCTTGTCCCACCCTATTTGAGCTAGAACAGACACTGAGAGCCCATGGTTATGGGGAGAAAATGGGAATGGTTCAGAACCATTTCTCCCCTAAAGCATAAAAGAGATGCTACAAGGTAAAAGAGCTCATTAAGATGAAACGCCACATTCAGAGCAATGTAAGTTAAATGTGGCATCGATGTGCTGGTTATGTGTAAGGAGAAAGGCAGACTACTGTTGTAGCAACATTTATTGTCCTGAAAAGAGGCAGAAAGGGGCAGTAGCAGTGTGATAGCTGCATGTTGGCACACTGTTTTCTCCTCCTGATAGGTGCAGATGTGTAAGAGTTATTCCATCTAACACAGACAACTGGGCACAACCCTGGCAAAAGCAAGGGACCCACGGCCTCACTGTGTTAACATATCCAAATTATCAAACAGCTTCTAGCAGACCTGTCTCCTTCATTTTTTTCCTCTCATCCTTTGCTAGGCCTAGTCCACCACACTGGAGGAGCAGTGCCCAGTCTGCCACCGAACGTTCCACAGGGATCAGTGCCTTTTCCCTGCACAACCAAGGAGCCAGACTAGGAGCAGTCTCGTCCATCCATCCACAGGAGACCCAGACTGAAGGAGTAATGCTAACTATGGCCAAAAAAAAAAGCATTTAGGCATAAGCTTTGTTGGTAAAGTGCTCATTTGTCATCTGCTCTTGAAAAGGGGGCTCATCAGACACAAGTGCCCTTTTTTAGAAATGCATAAAAGTGAAACCTCCAAAGAATTTTGATACAGCATCATCTCTTGGCTCTAAATCACCTCTTACGAAAATGAGCTACTAATTACATTTGCTTTCCTAACAGCAACTTTACTCTGCAACATGATAAACATCTTTCCACTTCTGCATAACCTATCTTTTGGCAAATATGCCTCTTTTTTTTGAACAGAGCGATTGGAAAAACTGGGAATGAGAACACCTCCCCCAGCCCCACTGTCTCGTCCCCCAGCATCAATACCTCAGGACGCAGAGACAAAAGCAGGCTGTGAGCTGGCTTAGCACTTTATTGCCCTTCAAACTATAGCTGGGCTGCCTTAAATTATGTAAAAACACCAGTTCCCAGAGACAAAAATATGACCAAGATTTATGGGGCCATACAGAAGCTCCATCTATGCTTCTGCCCCTTTCCATAAGGAAGGGAGGATGGATGTGGAGGCTGGCTGAAAGCCTCCCATGGATCCATGCCCTTGTCAGCCAGCCCTGGGAGAGCTCCTGCAGCATCTTGAAGCTGCCGAGGTGTGTAGAGCAGGCTTCATGGAGCTGCAGATGAGGTTGGATATGAGCTCACACAGACATGAACTTTTGCTGTCAGTGGAAAAAAACATAGTTTTTTTGAGTCTGAGGATGCTTGGGGTTTATTTTCTGTGCAGTAACAAGGGCCCTTCTGAAGTTCAAGGCATAAGAATTTATAGCAGTGCATTAAAATGTCGATGTTCAAGCACTCAGAGCAGAGCTGCCCTTGCTGAAGGGCTCCCAGCTCTGTAACACAAATTGCCCAAATGGTGGTTCCTCAGCCCTCCCCTGTGCCCCCTCCCCCCTCCATGGAGATGGAGGAAATTGGGGAGAATGGAAGAAAGGTTTGGAGTGCTTTGGTGAAACGCTAACAGCTCTATTTTTGATGCTTTGTGGCTTTACTACACGTATTCATTGTTAACTTCCAATATCAGTTTATTATAGAGAAAGTGGATGTCTTGAGGGCTAAATTTGGAATTGCTGAAGCAAGAAAATTCTAAAATTGCAATTGCAGCCTACTGAAACATTGGATTTTCTCTCTAATTAAAATTTCTTATATAAACTTGAGCTACTTCAGCATGCAGAGCATTTTCCCCTCTCTCTGCTTAATGTTTATACATTCAGCCTCTGCAGAAGATTAATAAAGTTTTCTTTTAGAAGACCACCCCATTTTAATTGCAGCCTGGTCTTTTTCAGCTGCAGTCTTTGTCGCCAGAAGGGATTGGGTGTTTCCATCTCCAAGTGACATAAATTTTCTGTAGTGCATGGGATTAGGAAGTTTATATATATTAAGGAGTATATATACATTAAGGAGTTTACATATTAAGGCATTTATACTATATATGTGTGTGTGTATTATATGAGTTCATATATATTTGCATTTATAGCTATATACACACATACATACACACATACACATGCAATGTTCATATTATTTATGACTAATATGAAGACCACACCTGGGCAATAAAGAAACAGGTTTTTTTCTGTCCAGAAGGATGTTTGTACCTGCTATGAATTCACTCCCTGTTTGCAGCTGGATCTCCTTCTGCAACAACAACAACAAAAAGATACACTTCTCTGATAGTGATGCCACAATTGTGATTCACATCTGTTTATATTCAATCTTGTCTTCTGTTAGACTTTAGCTTGCCCTTCCCCCTCCCCTTCCAGGTTGCCTCAGTGCTGGTTATTGCCATTACAAATGGCAGTGTGAGGCTGTGTGAGGCAGCGTGAGAGCAGGCAGAATTAAAGGGCTTAATGAACTGCCCGTGCCACTGAGGGTTGCCTTCGCTGCGGAGGGAAGCGATGGCTCCAGGAGATCAATTAAAACATTCCCGCTGCAGAAAAATTATAACAAGGGTGTTTTAAGTGAGGAAAAGAAATATCTGAGGGGAATATACGACTCCAGGCTTTGGTCTGAAGGAGCGAAATGAAATACTCAAGTAGTTTTGCAGATATGTACAGCTGTTGATTAGGGATGAACACCAAGGCCATCCAGTATCGGCTGAACCAGCGGAATAAGGTCGACGTTGTTTCTAAATATATTATCTTCCTAGAGTAATGCATAGCCACAAAAAAAATGATGAGGTTTTAGATATAAGAACTGCAGAAGGACTCCAAGGGCATTGTGCAATTAAGAGTAGTGAATCCTCTGGCTATTATTTGAGCGACTCTGGAGTTAAAACAGCAGAAAGCTGATTAACTGTACAGGACCTGTCACAATACAGCTCTGTCCATAGTTTATACATGTCCTCCTTCCCAAAAATTCCTGGATGGCGGCATTTTATAGCTAGGCTTTCAACATTGATTTCAGAATTTCAATTCTGTATGCGGAAACACATCATGGAATCATGGAATTGTTTGGGTTGGAAGGGACCTTAAAGACCATCTCATTCCAGCCCCCTGTCACGGGCAGGGACACTTTCCACTAGACCAGGTTGTTCAAAGCTCCATCCAACCTGGTCTTGGACGCTTACAGAGATGGAACATCCACAGCTTCTCTGGACAGCCTGTTGCAGTGCCTCACATCACTCATTCACATGTATTTCATACATCCTCTGTGATGACTGCTGGTATTCTGTGAACTGTAAGGTTTCGGAGGCAAAGAGTCTTGCTGTCAGTTTGTTTATCTGTCACTAGCTGGCACCCTGGCAGTTATGAAAGTGTTCCTGGAGGTAACTTAGAAATGTTTGTCCCCAGCAATCTCTGCTGAACTCTGACTGCTCAGGAGAAGCCCCTGGCTGTGAAATTTTACATTGGTTCCCAACCCATGTGTGCTGGTTTGAAAGCAAAACCGGTGAAAGACTCAAAGTCAGAAACACAATTTAATAAGAGGAAAAGAAAAGAAATAAAAGAAAGTAAAATAAAAGTAATAGTACAAAAAACTACTGACAGAGTCAGAATACCTGACACCCTATTAGGGTGATAGTGGCAGTCCAGACGAGATGGTCTTGTCGAAGCAGTGATCCTGTAGAAAGGTCTGGCAGCTCTTGTCTCCTCTGGGAGTCCAGTGGATAAAAAGCTGCCTGTGCTGTCCCAAACCCTGGATTTATCCAGGTGGGAATGCTTGGCTCCTCCCCCTGGGCAGAGCATCTCACAATGGGGATGATCTCATTCTATGAGTCATGCAGTGGGTCCTTGATGGCCCATTAAACAGAGATAACTCCCAGAGGAAGTTATCTATGAGTCATGGGCAAGGCATTGTTAGGCTCATTAACAGAAGATAAGGAAAACACTGCCCCACCTTGGCTCCAACGGCTCATGGAGATAGAATACAAACCTTGGGCACAATTTTACATTGTAACCTAGGACACCAAGACAGCGGATGACAACTGATTTGGATCCTGATCCCAGTTTGGACTGGAGCACAAGCACTTCTCACACATCCCATGTTCAGTCTGAGATCTAGAAATGCTTGTGTAGATAGTCTGGGACATCATTCTCTGGCCACTAGAAAATCTTCACTGCCCAGATTTCCTAACAAAGCAAAGGAGACTTGCTCTGCTTAAGCCAACCTCAATTTACTAAAGCTTATTCTGAGCTTGTAAGTACAAAATTACCCTTTTACCGGAGAGAAGAGAGTGAAAAACACCAGCATGATTGTTTTCATAAATAATGAAAGCAAAATCTCCACCACACAGTCAGCAGTGAACTGTTTTTATCTGAAAGAGAGGAAGAATTGGTTGGTGAATTCATCGCTATAAGAGACGTATACAGCCTGTCAGAGACACAAATAAAAATGCAGCCAGAACACATAGGAGGCAAGGCAGAGGAAACAGAGAAAACAGAGCCAGTTATTTTTAACTGCCATTAATATTACAAGAGGGACTGTGACAAAGGGAGCAGCTTCAGAATTCAGAGTAATGTTCTCTTTAATGCCAGTAAAATAGTATGTAATGAGAGATGTCATATCAAGAATAACACAAAATGAAGGCAAGGACAGGTGTCTTGTTAAGAAAACCACAGAACCAACTGTATAAAAAATATTATTGTGAGTCCATGAATAAAATCTTGATTTAATACAAATAACAGACATTTCTGTACTTCACGTTTCAGTCTCTTAGTTCTACAAGAGCATAAACATTTCCAAGAAGAAGAGGTGGCTTACTAAGAAAGACAAGACAAGAGCACTTATTTCTCAGCTCGGATCCCCAAAACAGACTCATTTACTTCATACCGCTGATTGGGATGACAATTTGTAGTATCAAAGATGCTTTACAAAATGTTTGCAAAAAATAAAAAGAGAACATGATTCCTGTAATCTTTGAGCTCTGATAAAGAGGCTGCTCAAAAAGTCAGATGCTAATTTGAATAAGTGGCATCAAAACCACCTGCATATGTTTACTTTCTGTGTGTGTGGAGAGACGAAAAACATAACTAGGATCATGTCATCTGAACATAATTTCAAAGCCCCAGGTGTCCCTGGAAAATGCTACCAACTGGAGTTTGGCAAGCATTTCATCCAGGGAAAGTAACATGTAAATGGTGTCCCCTTCCCTGCTTTGTGTGCTTTCTCTCATGCAATTTAACAACTTCTTGTTGAAAGGACTAAGACAAAGCAGAATCCAAAATTTACTGGTGGTGTAAGCATTTCCTAAAAATTTCCACTACAAGCTATGTATTTCTTTGAGTTCAATCAACCTATTCATCCACCTTTCTATCTGTCGTAAACAACCTTTTGATAACAGAAGCATCTGCTATTCCTTTCTTTCCAGCTACTGTTCCTGAGAGATTATCCTCCCAATGGGCTGTTCTTCCCAAACACTTGTGATAATAAATTTAATTAATATCACTAGAATCCAGGAAAAAGGCAGTATCGTATCTGATAATCACAATTACATAACTCAAGTATTAACCAGGTTGTAAAGAAGCAAATATTCACAGCAGATCAGTTCACGAACCATCTATTGAGGAAAAGATCACAATAGTCAACTGCGAATATTAATTTACAGGCTATCTGTGAACACACGGACAAGACTAATTAAAGATGCTTATCTCCTGAATTACTTGCTCATCTGTGGTAATTCCTGTTCTTACTGTCAAACAAAACAGTTGTGCAGACAACTTCCTAATTTCTGGCCACTCCACTGTAAAAATTATCAGCCAGTGATGTACGGCATGAAAACCACAATGCTTTATAAATACAGCACTTTTAAAACAAGAGGAAAACAAATTTTTTTCAATGAAGTAGTCCCTCCCCATGGTTGTCATTTCTGTGGTGAATTAGCATTTATTAGCATAAACATTTGTGGTGGCCACTCAATTGAATCAGAAAAATGATCTGGATTAAAACAAACCTTGACAAGAAAAACAAAGTTTCATGGATTTTAAGGATTTATCTCATTTTCTCCTGGATGAAGCATTCCAGTCTCTTGAAGAGTGCCAGCCTATCTATTGAAAGGAAGAAAAATTCTGATTTTGATTCTGAAATAAAAGGAAACTACTTAAATCTCTTGCAGAGAAGAGTTATTATTTTTTCAGCTAAAATATGCTCAGATTTCAAGAGCTGATATTGTTTTCTTCCATAGCTTTGTAGACCTGAAATTCCAACAGACTCCAATTTGCTAAGGATATGCCCAACACAGGGGAATGCCCTGGACAGACGAGCTCCTCCTACATGATCTCAGCTCTGCTCTAGTAGAGGGAAGCAGCCAGAGAGAAGGGATTATAGCTCAACCTCTACCTGTCCTTCACAGCCTCTTGCTGTGTGCACAGTCCCCAAGGAGTCAGGCAGGTAAACCCAATTTACAACAGCTCCAAGGCAGTCCATAATTATCACAGAGGCCATCCTGGACTCCAGACACTCCTGATGTGAGAAAAGCAAGTAGGTGGCCATCAGAGCCTTTCCCTTTTTGCTCAGGAGGACATCAATTATTCCTATAGAAGCACTCTAAGTTCTGAAGCAATGATCCCATAAATAGGAAACACTGAAGTGAAAATAAACCATAACTATGTTTTGTTTAAAATCCTGATTCCTAACAAGGCTATGAATAACATCAAAGAAATCAGTAAGGACAGAGCACTAATTCCTAAGTAACAAACCATTTATATGTGGTATTAGTTTCTGTGAATTTCTTCATACGGACAGACTTGAGTAACTTGTCTTTTCTAATTTTTTCTCATGTGGGATCTAGATTTAATATACTTTGAAATATAAATAGTAATGAGGTCATAAAAGATGCAGAAATGAATGAGAGTCAGAGAAGGAAACATAAGGAGAGGATTCAAGATGATGAAAAAGTTGGTAATTTCAAAATGACTTGGAGTTGGGCTTGACAGTAATAGCCCCCTACAAAGAAGAAAGCCCACAACAACCCCAGTAGTTTGTAGTTAAAAATTCCTGTCAGAGAAGCCAGTAGATGAAAATGGAGCTCAGCACAAGGCAAAAGCAAGGCAAAACACATAGCAGAGAATAATTCAAGGCAACGTGAGGCAGAGTGGAACTTTCAGCTTGTGGACTCCATGCCCCAGCACTGGAGGGTTGTGCCTGTTGTTCTCTTAGTGTCTTTTCTTTTCTGTTTGTGCCCATTTTAAGCCTCCCCAAGGTACAATCCCTTCTGGGCACTCCTTTTGCAAGTATTTCTATGATCAACTAAAGTTTCCTGATAGGAAATGCTCATTTCTGCACAGTCAAACTTGGAAAAAGTCAGGTTTTTAGCCATAAATGTATTCAGTTGCACTATCTGGAGTATTCCACTCCCAAAGCTTTGCAGTTATGGAAATTTTCCTTAGAGACGTTGCTACAAAAGTATATTCAGTTTCTGCATTTGATTTTTAAAATCAAGTGAAAGAAAATGAACATGTTATTGAACTAGTTTTCCTACAAATGGCATGCCAGTGTGTTTTCTAACCCCACACTTAAAACTGGCTAAAAAGGGAAATGCCTGCCAGCACCACCCATTCACCTTCTCTGGCTTTTCCTGTGACCATGGATGGCAGCCGCCAACAAGAGGCAGTATATGGGGATTATTTTGCATTTTAAACACAGTTCCCATCTGGATCTTACTCCCTTTCCCTCATGACCAGGTAAAACTCCCATTCATATCATCCTGGTCAGAACTGGTTCCCTGAAATGCAGATTTCACTGCAAGGTTAAGGCACTAAAATAATTACACCAAATTTTTTCTTCCACCTGGAGTATGAAGGCATGTGGGATATCAACTCCTCAGTGTTATCCCAAGCCATAAACATAAAAGGACTTTGCAAGGAGGGAGTTAGCAGGGGCTTGTTGGGGCTTTTTATGTTTGCTTTAGGGCTTTTTTTTTTTTTTTTTTTTGGGGGGGGGGGGTTTGGGGGTTTTTTGTTTGGTTGGTTTTTGTTTGTTGTGGTTTTTTTTTTGCTTTGGAAAGCAATCTCTGTGCGTGAAAGATGGTGATTGGTGACTTGAGGAATATTTTTTTAACCCAGCTAATGTAAAAACAACAATTCTTTCTGCATCAAATCAAAGATAATTCATTTAACTCTGCTGGGATATTTACATACATTGGAGTGATGTGTTACAGTGTAAAATGCTATAAAGAAATACTTCCCATATCTCTTCTAAATTAATTTCTTAAATTTAATTGTCTTCTATTAAGCAAAATAAGAGTTCATGACTCACTTTTTTGATATCATCCTTTGGTTTATATTTCTTCTCCTCTCCAAATGTAATTAATATTAATATTTTAAATTGCTTCTAACATAGAAGACCCCTGTGTCTTTAATCATGCTCATTTCTGGGTCTGTTTAAATTCTTCTCTTTTTTTCAGTCGCAGAACATGACTGAAATTTTAATGCTGTCTGCAAAATTGTGTGCCATTGTTTCATCACACAAATGCAATGCAATGACATTCTGCTATCATTTGGCTTTGCTGTCTGTTGTTATGCATCCAGAAAAAGTCTCTATGTATCCACAGTCTCATAATAAATAAAAAAAATTCCACCTAGAAATGGAAAATGTTAATAAGGAACATTTCCAGGGGAGAAATAAAGCTCAGGCACCAAGCAGTTTTGTCACCCTGAAGATGCCTGTCTGTTCAGGGTTGCAGCTCAGAGCTGAAGGAATTTCTCAGCCTGTAAGAATTTTTATAAAGCCACATAGAATTAATTTTATCAGCCTGGCACCTTCCATGAAGACTACATATACCAGTGGAAGGAACATTGGCTCTCCTACCAAAGCCCTTTGCCTCTGGGTCATTAAAAAAACTTAAGATAAAACAGTCCTTACCTCAAATTATTTTGCTAAATGTCTGCTTCTCTGTGAGCAGGATGGATTGCTGGCTGCTGCATCAGGAATCCCTGAAAGCATTAGGCTGGGTAGGATCTCACTCAACAGTTGGTCTGGGCAGGTTTATCCATTGCCAGTCCATGGGAGAAAGCTGCTCCACGGGCACCACTCCCTCTGATTTGATGCCAGGTACAATCCTTGTATTAAAGACGGATTTTGAAAATGAACATGCCTTTTGACCCCTGATGAAATCAATAGATGGCTTCTGTTCTGTCATTAGAGATTGTGGGAGAGGCAAGACCCAGCTCCTGGATAGACAAATGCTCAAGGAAGAGATGATTCAATGAGTCCAAATTAATTTCTCCACCCCAGGAGTTTGGGAATTGCCTTGCTCTCTTTTATGTCAGGTGTTGCAGGGCATCTGGCAGCACAGCAACCACTGCACATCAATGCAGTAAATGTGGGGCAACAGTGAGGGGACATTGGGAGGAGGATGCTCTTGTCCTTGCCTGATATGGCATCAGTGAATCATTTAGTTTGGAAAAGACCTCTAGGATCGAGTCCAACTGATAACCCAGCACTGCCAAGTCCAGCACAGCCATGTCCCCGAGCACCACATCCACACAGATCCAGCACATCCATGGGGACTGTCTTCATTTCAGGCTGCTGCTCAGAAATTACAGACAAGGCAATCTAAACCTTCTCTTTCAGATGATTTCCATTTCTGCTCGATTCAATTATGAGAACCTGCCCCATAACCTCATAAAGTAACAACTCCTTTTGGCCTTACATCCAAGGGCATTTTTTAACTTCTAAATTATGAAAAGGCAAAGCTCCTAGTAATATTTTTTTCTAATTTCTTACAGAGTTTGGGCTGCTGGAAAATATGCTTTTCATTAGCTTTATCTTTTTGAGAAACTATTGAAACTATGGAGGCTTCAAGTTTCTCCAGATGCCAGCCAAAAGTATGATTTCCGTGTCCAACTGAAAAAATGAAGTGGTAGCAGTGAGTGCACCTCAAGGCAAACTGTTTTAAAGCTAATGTGTATGGGAAGAAACTGCAGCAGTGACTGCATAATTACAATTGTTCAATTAACAGCACCACAATTAATAGCACCATTGATTCACCACCAACAAAAATATTATACAATTTTCTTTAATTCCAACAGAATGAGCAATTTTTATTGGTGTGGGAACTCTTGCCTTGTTTTGAGCTAATTCATTTCTGTCTTGAGATTCTCCCTTCAGCCTCTTTTTGGCACTCCGTTTCAGGCAATTACGATGTCTGAAGAAAAAAAAAAAGGCTGCCAAAAATGGCAATTGGAAAAAACCCTACCCTTTTTAGAGAAAAAGACTCAGCAAATTATGCTCTTTTGAGTATTAAAAATCCTCATTTTTCAGAAACCCACTACCACACAGTAACTTTAAACTACCTGACAAGAATTTTTTTACAAATTCTTGGTGTTTGGGAACAGCCCAACGAATGACATTTTGTGTGACAGGGCTTAATATATTTACCTATGAATATGGGAATTTTGTCTTATTTGTCATCTAAATTTTGATACGAGCGCCAAAAATAGCAGTCATTGCCAAAAATAGCAGTGTCCTGTTGGACATCCTTACCTTGGTTTTCGGTGATGCGGAGTTGGTTGCCTTTACTACACACCAAGTTTCACAGTCACTTTGCATTAGGGGATTAGGATATAGAACAGACAATATAGAATCCATTATATATATATATATATTATATATATCTAGAAAGGGAGAGATTTTATATTTGATGGGAAACAGTGAACATGGCAAAGTTTCATTTATTCAGACCAGCGAGACACTTAAGCAAAGGGGAAATATCACTGGCTACACCAAAGTGATGAGTGAGATGCAGCTCACTGGCTGGCTCAGAAATCAAAGTCAGATTATTCTGGGAGTTTGCTCAAGTAAGATTTCTTATATAAGAGCTGGGAATAAGCCACATATTAACCTGTTCATCAGGGTCTTTCAGGCTTACCTTGTGCTCCCTGGGACTCAAACTGCTCAGCAAATTTTCTGCAAAGCATAAAACCCTTCAGACACAGCAGCAATGAAGGGTACTGTGTAAAGGCTGCTGCTGTACAAAACCATTCAGATATTCAACAATTCCCTGAAAAGAATCGCAGTCACCTGCATTATGCAGCCTGTCTGCCATTTGATAGATTACATGCTACAATGAAATATAGACTTGTCCGTGTAATTTTATAACTTGAACAATGATTATGATATGCAGTGCATTTCCAATTATCTTCCATTATGTTTCATGTGCTGTACAGATTTCAATTGGCATTTGCAAGGCAGCCAGAAAATTACAGCAATTATTGAAAATTATTGTGATATAAAAGCAATGCTTCCCCCTCCTCCTATCAATTTTCTTTGTATTGGTATATAAAACAGACTGCTGCTTCAGCATCTAGGAAGACAAACTATATTTTGCCTTCTTAACTATATAGAGAGAATGAATTCTACTCTAGTTTTGGGGTTTTCATAGTAGATATACCATCAATATTAATAATGAATTTTTTTTTACCATTACACATTTCATTATATAGTCATTTGACTATAATTTGACTTAGGTTAGAATTAAATCTATAGTTACATAGATATATGTGCACTCACATATATTTCTGTAAGTATAACACTCAATTCTTTATTCTTCTTTAAAAACATAATCTATTTTTAATTTCATTCCTGCTGCTTTTGTTTGGACTGAGGAGATTTTAACAAGAATGCCTTTGACCTACCTTTTTTTATTACTTAATTTATCTTAACGGCAAGGACCTGTCCTATAAACTCATCTACCCATGGTTATTTTTACATTCATGAGTAGTTGCTTCAGACCCTATGGGTATGCTCATGTACACCAAGCTAAACATTCACGAATTTATAAGAACAAGGTCTTATTTTTGCCTGGGCTGTCTTAAATACAGAGCACTAAGACTTCATTGTGTCCCTTTAAGGGGAGAAACAATTCCAAAGTGTTTGAAAAAGAGGATTACTGTTTTTCATAGCATATATAAACAACAGTAATAATTTTTGTCGTGTGTGCTTGACTATAAAGCAAAATTTGTAACGCAAATGTCTATGCTATAGCATAACAAACTTGTACTTTCTGTGTTCCTCTGAGTTTAATTGAATCTGACATTGGAAATGGCAGGAATTTTAATTACTTAAAATAATATCTGTATTATGACCTAACATGCTAGTTAAAGAGGATGCTGTTTGATTATAATTCAGTTCTACACATCTCTTTCTTCTCTTCTTTTATGCTTAGAAAAGAAAATACATCCAATGTCTTTGCTGTGACAAGGTGTCACATGCTAGTTGCTGGAAAAACAAACCAGAAAAAAATATAAATAGGAAAATGTGCTAAAATCAAACAAAATTTAAAAAAAACAAAACCACAAAAAAGAAGAAATAATTCCTATTTAAAACTTTGCTTTGGCTCCATGTTACATCCACTGCAGCAGCTACTCCAAAAAGGTCCATAGAAAAGCTTTCTGATGTGGAATACTGGGTGTGCTATGTCACGATAATACAAAGTCAGGACCTTAAATTAAGCAGGACTCTTATTTATTTACCTTTGCCTTCTCTTGTGGTTTTCTCTATGAGCTCCCTTTTTTTTTTTCTTCTTGAGTTTTGACTGCCAAAAAAAAAAGAACCAGAACACCAAGAACACAAACGCAGCACAGCTTATCCATAAAGCTAATTTGAAAAAGCCAAGCACCTCTGTTGTTTGCTAAATATCAGTAAAGGGAACTCTGCTCAGTATCCTTACCTGGAAACAAGGATGCTGTGACAGCAGGAAGCAATGCCATGAGCCTGAGGATAACTGGAAGCTACAAGCAAGTCATATCTAACATTACTGAACCATTTCAACCTCCACTAATTCTAGCTGATTATTTTGACACAATTTGTGGCACTAATTATACTGGTTGAATTACTGGGCTTCCTCTCACACACATTCCAAGTTCCTGGAGATTTACTTTCCCTTTATCCTCCACTTATTCCACAGTTAAACGTAATTAGGCTTGTATCCTGCACAATATAGTGTCAGTTGTTGCTTGCCACAGTGGCTGCTGACCAGTGTCAAAGCAATTTTTAGCATAACACTCCACTTTCTCACTGCTTCTGAAAAATGTTGGGCCAACATGTCCCAGGAAGATAAAGTTCCCAGAGCAACAAGTTTAATCACTCTCTTCTCTTTCCTTCATCACTCCTCACCATGCAAAAAAAAAAAAAACAAAAACAAAACAACAAAACCAGCCCCAAACTCATATATTGGTGCAGTTCAAAATGGTTATTTTTCCAGGAGCTCAGTGCTGTCCTAAGCATTGGGTGGAGCATGTCAACCTGAAAACAGCAAAGAAATGGAGCAGGCTCTAAGATACACCTCCAAGCAGTGAATGCACCAAGGGATGTGTGCTCACAGCAAATTTGCTCTCGTGGATCGCCTCTAAACTCCCCTTTTCAGTGCTTTTATTCAACATTTTGATGGAGCTGGTGCAGTTCTCACTGCTGCTGAACTTCTCACTTCTACAACCTCACAGAAAACTTTACACCCCCTCATGGATTATTTGGCTAGGGAGGAGTTAAAGGACAGTTGCAATGCCTGGATGGTTATTACTGTGTCCAAGCAGATGAGCTTATGTTGCAGAGCTGTATAGTATTACAATTTAAAAATAGACATATATTTATGCCAGCTTTAGTTGCCATGGGTAAGTCTAAACTGTGTTTTGTTTCCTTTCTTTTTTTTCCTAAACAGTGCTTTGAGTTATGTGAACTCAAAAACCCTAAAAAAGCAGAGTCCAGCCATGTTGCACTAAAATAATTGATTTTCAATGTGAAGTGCTGCTGACAGAAATGCACAGTGTGGCACAACCAGGCAGTGTGACAAAGGCTAAGCTACCAGTGTCCTGCATCTGTCACCCACAAAGGAGACTATCCACACATTTTTATATCAATATAGGTTACTATAGCAACACAGAGCTTTTATTTTTCTTTAGGTTTATTATGTAGGAGCCAAGGAGCATGTTCAGACACTGCATGCATTCATAACCCCACAGAAGTGTCTGTCGACTGCACTCTCCAAGGCACCTCTAATGGACTTGTTAAGTGCTAACAACTGCAGCCTGCACTGAACAACTCCAGGAACAAAAAGCAAGCACCTCTCACAACAATAACACACATCCAACACTCAGACTTGTACCCTTGCTCAGCAAAAATCAAATATTTTCTTAAATATTAATAAGGCCAAATGATTATTATTATTCTTCTATCAAATCGATTTCATTATTTCAGTATAATGATTTCTATTAAGTAAACCTAATAATAATTAAATAAAATCCCAGGTTTCATTTTTACAGGGTAAACTCAAGGGACAAGCTCCTATTGCCAGGACCTTTTCATACTTCCTTATTCCATTCCAGTGGCAGCAATGGAACAATCCTGAGGAGATGTGAAATGTGGGACACCCTCACTTAACTTCACAGAGAGTTCTGATCTTGCTCCCTGCAACTTGGTTTTACAGCTCAGTGCCAGAGCTTCAGTGTAAAAGTCATAAACAGATTTTTGTCAGGTTCCTCTTGCAGAAATCCCCAGTCCAATGGATACCGGGGAACCACTCAACAGAAATGATTAAACACTCTGGAAAGGCTCTTTTTCTACAAGCACGTCCATCTTTTTATGACTCACGTCTTTTCACATCACTTTAAGCACAATCTAATTTTAAAACTGAAAGCATTATAGATAGCTCCAGAGCATCATAGATAGGACAAACAGAAAGCAATGATGCCCTGAGATTCTGTTTGCCCTTAGCAGGAGAGTTATGGAGAACCCAACCCTAAAAATACAAGCACAACCTATTTAAAGCATCCCCACATTTGCTCACTCTTTTGTGTCCACTATGCTGTGGCTGAGTTGAGAAGAAAGTCTTCAATCTTGTGGCTCTGTGGTGACAGAAGAAAGGCAGCCACGTATAATTTAAGTTTTATGCAGCTGTATAGCAACACTTTGGGAACTCGGGAATTAAAGGGAGAAAAATTAACTTGACTTTGATTTCCTGCAGTGAACTGTTTTTTGTGGCAGGCAGGAAGGATAGTCCATGGCTAAGAAACTGGCTGCACACTTAGAGGATGAAAGTTCAGCTCAGATGAACATTGCAAGGAGGTTTGCGTTTCCACGGGCAAATTACTCAGGGCAAGGCTGTCCCAAGTAATTGGACAGAAGAGCTCGTTCAATCACAGACAATTTAATGGGTGTTGATTTTCTGGGATTCATGGGGAATCAGCATCCCCAAAAATAAGGTCCCTTTGTCTCCAGTTAGGGCAGTGCAGATTGCCCCCTCACATTCCTTCATGTTTTCTGAAAATCATGGCAAATCTTCCAGGGGGTCAATTGCTTCTCTGTACTGAGAGAAGTCTCCTATTCTTTTCCCCATCTTTTCATCTTTCTTTCATTTTTATTTTTTTTGCCTGCTTAGCTGCAACTCCCATTTAACAAGCCTGCATATAGTGCTTGCTACCAAGCTCTCAAATCCCACCCAAGGGATTTGCAATGTCACCTAAGTATCCCAGTATCAAAATCATCCATTTTTCTTGTCTTTTTTAGCACTTTACTCTGAAAAGTACTGTGCACCTGCACCCAGTGTGGCTATGGGATAGGTGGTATAAGGAACAGAACAGGAACTACTTGGATTTTTCTTGCTGTGACAGGCAGAAACAAGCTCTGTGGTCACTCAAGAAGAAGAGTCTGGTATTTCAGGAGGTGTTGGTGGGAGAGTATCTCGTAACTTACCCAGTTCAAGCTTTAGCAGAAATAAAGCCATTTGCTTAGGGGTAATTTATTGCAATCATTAACATCAGTTCTGGTTCAGAAGAAGTAAGGACAGCAGATTTCCCTGCCCATTTCAATTTGTTATCCATGAGCCAGTTTCTTGGACTCCAGTAAAATAGTCTGTCTAAACACTCCACAAGCCTTACTGAAGAGTGCCCAAACCCCTAAGGTCTTCATCTCCCAACTTTTGATTTCTGTTCTGAAATGCAGGACTTTAGAGCAGCTTTGCTTAAACTAAATATCTGAGTGTAGAGAACACTTAAATTCAGCCTTGAACTGACCTTGCTGTACAAACTGTAATATTTTTTGAAACCAAAGCCTCAGGCTGCAGCCTGGTCCTCATTGTGTGCTGCATTCCATCTTTCCAAACACACCCGCTGAATGCACCCCATTAGATGTTCTCAGCCAAAGAGAATTTCCAGCTCAAGTGCAGATGCTTGGCCAAAAATTCATTCTCAAGGAGCCATTGCAATGGTTACTGGGAGTCAATCCCTTGTCTCAAAAGGAATAGCAACTATGAAATAATCCACAGGATAAATAATCTGTGGGATAATCAAGGGCAGGATTGGTTGGGGGTTTGAGCTAGCTGGTCTAGTGGAAGGTTTGGCCCATGGCAGGGGGATTGAAACAAGATGGTCTTAAAGGTCCTTTCCAATTCAGGCCACTCCATGATTTTATGATTTTATGTTAAACTGGGAGCTCTTGGAGCTCAGTGAATTTGTGAAATTCAGCCCCAGAAAAATGAGAAAAATGTGACTTTCTAATCACCACATGATCATACCATGCATGCCTGCAGACATCTGCTTGACCACACTTAGCTGCTTCCTGTGAAAAAAAAGGGTGACTTTAAAACTTGTTAGCCTCAGGAAATTTTAATATTTCAATGTTTCATTTGTCCTGAAGAACAAGGCAGCTGAAACAATGATCTTTTTTCTTCCATTTAGCACTGAGGGCGCTCAAAGTGAGTATCTAATTTCTATCTGGCAGTATTTTTGAGAATAAAATGGTAGTTTGATGAAATAATGGAAATTTCAAATGGAGACATCATTTGCCACTAGGAAAAAAAAAAGGTGGAAAATTGTAATCCATTCATTCAGGAATTGCTTTTAATGTTTGAACAGCCTTGCACAGAGTGTATCTTTATCACAGAAGCACAGAATGGTTTGGGTTGGAAGGGACCTCAAAGATCATTTAGGTTCCACCCCCCTGCTGTGGGCAGGGACACTTTTCACTAGACCAGGTTGCTCAGAGCCCCATCCAGACTTGAACATTCCCAGGGATGGGGCACCCACAGCTTCTCTTTAGGCACATTTCTGCAGCCTTGAATGATTTTTCACCATATTTTCCATACATATATTATTCTTGTCTATTTTTCGGTTTTTTTTTAGACACACACTGCCAGCATCTAGACTGTTCATAGGCTTGCCCTGTGAATATCCCCCTTCAGGTCTTCTGGGCTCCTGATATCATTCAGAGCCCTCTGGGAGCCTCAAAACCCACACAGGAAGCCCTGGGTTGTACAGAGAGCCATGAAACCACGATACTTCTGGGGTAAAAGTGTAATCAGGAGCTCACTGAGATAATGGCACTGCTACTCCTTGCTGCCATTCTGTCCCCAGCCACCTTCCCCACCAACGTGGGAAGCTGCTGCCCCTCTCCCAGGAGGAGGTTACTCAGTCATCCCACAGCCCACAGCTTGCAATGAAACAGGAGGAGAAAAGAGATAAAAACATCTTCAGCTGTTTGAAACTATGTTGCTGAATACAAGAAATCTTAGGGGGAAAAGAAATCAACTACGTGTCTTTAATAAATGGGAAAAAAAAAATCTTGCTTTGTTCCTAATGTGCAAAACAATGCACAGGACACAGTTGCATTTGTATTGTGATCTTATAACCACCCTCTGTTTAAAAAAAATGTATCTCTTAACAGAAAGACTTTCTCAAACTGAGCATTTAGCACTGCTAAAATGAGGCAAGAGATCTGCTGTTTGACAGGGGCTTTCTGTCCTTTTCTTCTTCTTGCAGAATAAAAGCTTCCTCCCAGAAACATGCAAAGCTAAAATTTTCATTTCCACTTCAGAGATAAAAAACCTCACTTTGCCTCTCAGAAAAAAAAAAAAAGGCACTATTACAGAAAAATGTATAAAATATGTTCCTCCCCTTTTTTCTCTTTTTCTTTACATATGTGCCTGTTCATAGATACGATAATGAATATTCCTAAAAATTAGATTTTAATAATGTGCATATTATCAGATTATAGAATAAAGCATAGGTTAGCAGCTATGACTGCCTGGCAAATACTGGGGTACGAAAAATTCAAATGGCAAGGTTTCCAAAAGCCTTCCAAGACAGGTGGTGGCACCTTGCCAGGCTGATTTATAGACAAGGCTCATTTTTATTTTCCCAAGCTGTCTCTTGCTATCACTCTGGATATCCAGATGTCATACATTTATGGGTCCTGAAGGAGTTCAGAAATAAAAATGGTGAGCTGCTAGCAAAGATATGTGATCTCTCATTAAAAACAGCCTAGGGTTTGAAGGACTTGTGGATAGCTGATATTTAAACCATAATTCAGAGGTCAGGAAAAGCATTAGTGTGGGGTAACCCTGACCTTTGTACATTTGAAAATCTGGTCAAAATTTTACTTATAAGCAGAATATGAAGTTGTATTGTAGCAGAGGTGAGTTAAACCAATGGCCTTTGCAAGGAAAAAGTCAGCTCACTTTTTACCAAAAGATTCAAGATTTATTACTTGGAAAAATCAAGTAATTAGTAAACAAAACCTGGTTGACACTATAGGCACAGCCTTACCAAAAAATCTTGTCCTGGAGCATTTACCACAATAAAGTCAGAACATTCTGGTGACTCAGAAGCACGATAGGAGATTGAGCTGTGGTTTAGGTTTATTTTTTAAAAGTACTACAAGGCTCTGTGTTAGATTAAATGCTTAATATATTTCCTAATCATCTGAAAGGAAGGTGAGCAGCAGAGTAAGGCTGCTCACTGATGATGGAAAATTATGACATGAGAAGTGACAAAGTTTAGTGCCAAAGGGAACTGTTTTCTTGCCCGGGTCTAAAAGCCTCAGTTTAAAAAGGGACCTGGTAATAACCCTGCAGCTGTGGTTAATGATGCAAAGTATCCCTTTCTTCCTATATACAGCCATAGCCATCCAAAAGTGAATTAATTTAACAAGTAGATCAGATTATAAAGTACACAGGGAAAAAATAGTATCAGAATTCAGAGTATGGCTTCAGCTACAAAAAATTGTGTAGAATATTCATTAGGTCATTTTAGAAAAGATATTGCAGATTAAACATGAAAGATGCTGAGAGAAGGGTAATAAGAATGGTCAATGGGATGGAAAAACCCCTCACTTTAAATGGCTTTAAAATATTGGGACTGTTTCCCTAAAGAAGTTTTATAACACTGGATACAATAATAGAAATATATTTGAAGTGAGGAGTCATAAGTAAAGAAGCATATGAGAAACTGCTACTATTTTTTTTCTGTGATTATTCAAAGTTATGACAATTTATGAAAATGGAAAGCAGAGAATTCAGATTTCATAAATAAATATATTGGAAAGTTGAATCTGCCAAGGTGGATTCATAGAATCATAAGTTAAACAAACATTGGAATATTTGATAGCAGAGTTATTTTGTTTTTTCTTTTAAATAGCATCGTAAAAAATGCAAGTACTTCAAAGTTTATGGCCATCTCCAAATAGCAGAATGACTAAGACAAGAGCCTCCCAGACACTCATGATCCCTCTGAGATGTTTTCTCCACAGGATCTGGCTGCAGTTTGATGTGCTGATTCTGCATGGCAGCCTCTCTGTTCCTAAATTATCTATTGCCATTAGTGAATGAAAACAAACAAAAAAAAAAGCCTCTTCCAAGACACTAAGTGTCAAGTTTAAGCCCAGCTACAAAAATAAGATGACATCAGCTTCACTCAAGGGATATGGTGAGGCATCTTCTGATATATTCAACCAGCTCCTTAACCTTGATAAAGATGCTTTTATAAATGTATAGTACATATTTAGTTATGGGCATTTATTTTTTGGCTCTGCCAGGTGAGAATAGGATCAGAAATCAGGAGCCAACATGAAATATTTATGGCAGGCATCCAAAAATGCAAAAGCATAATTGATATGGAGAGCAGGAAATATTGCTCATATGGCTTTTTTTGTATAAATGCTTGTTCTATATTTAGCTCTGTTAGGAATTTTAGAACTGGGATGAGTGATCTCATCAAATCACTGGTTTCCTGATTGCTCTTTGGCTCATGGTCATAAAGGATCAATGGATGCAAAGGTATAGATGGAGGCACAGAGTGCTAACATAACTTGAAGAGCAGGGTTCTTCTGGAATTCAGGCCAGGAACAGCCCAACATAATAAAAATAATATATGAAATGGAGGGGTATTATAAAACAAAGCCTATGCTTGGCAGTAATTTTCAACCTATTTTTCTGTTAACGTATTTAAATATCTGTCAGCCTGAGTTCTTATATACAGTTCATATATACAAGGCATTAATCTCCTCAAAAAAATGCTATACTTTCCCACAGAAGCCAGCAACATAAAAATAAAAGAAAACCTTTGCTCATATTTCACAATAAAAGTGATCCTAAAGAATTGTTGAGTGCAAGGTTTAAACTGTGTAAGTCTGCTGGCTAACACCCTGTCCTAGGTTACAATGTAAAATTGTGCCCAAGGTTTGTATTCTATCCCCATGAGCCTTTGGAGCCAAGGTGGGGCAGTGTTTTCCTTATCTTCTGTTAACGAGCCTAACAATGCCTTGCCACATGACTCATAGATAAGTCCCTCTGGGAGTTATCTCTGTTTAATGGGCCATCAAGGACCCACTGCATGACTCATAGAATGAGATCAGCCCATTGGGAGATGCTCCACCCAGGGGGAGGAGCCAAGCATTCCCACCTGGATAAATCCAGGGTTTGGGACAGCACAGGCAGCTTTTATCCACTGGACTCCCAAAGGAGACAAGAGCTAACAGACGTTTCTACAGGATCACTGCTTTGACAAGACCATCTCACCTGGACTGCCACTACCACCCTAACAGGGTGTCAGGTTGTATTCTGACTCTGTCAGTGGGTTTTGTTTGGGTTTTGTTTGGGGTTTTTTTGTTTGTTGGTGTTTTTTTTACTATTACTTTTATTTTACTTTACTTTATTTTCTTTCCATCTTATTAAATTGTGTTTCTGACTTGGAGTCCTTCACTGGTTTTGCTTTCAAACCAGCACACACCCTCTTTGGAGATAAGAGCTGTACTGCGGATATCCCATGAAAATGAGAGGTGGAAAGAGCATGTGAACTGAAAACATGAGTAGAAGAGTTAATACATGATTTTTGGAGTGCTTTTATAAACTTTTGGCTATTGCAAGTTCCCATGTCTCACTGCCATCAACAGAGCCACCATAGTAAAATCTGTCCCTGGCTGGTCACAGAAAGGGCCCTGAGGGTTCTACGAGCAATGTGGAATGTGCAAAAAATTGCATGAGCTCATGATGGCGTGGCTGTGCCTACAGTGGCACTGTAGTAAACTCCTAGTGTGGCAGCAGAGTTCAAGAAGTAGGTGCAAAGCTCAGTTGAGGGTCAATAGTTTTACCCTTTGAAGCTTTTTTTTCCCCTAAGGAACCCTTTTTCCCCATCTCTTTCTGACCATCACCCTTCTGTATGGCTTAGCCACTTCCAGACTCCATCAGAAATCCCTCCTGGCACTGCAGGGAGCAAAGAGAGGAGTAGTGCTGTGCACAGACTTTCTGTCAGCTGGAGTCTGCTCCTGTTCAGCACCAAGAAATGAAGGAATCCTGACACATCTGCCTGGTCCCTGATCCTTTTGAGTACAGTGACAAAGAGCAGAAAAGTACAAATGATCATAACTTATTCATTTCTGAAGTGGATGAATTTGCCAATACCATATATAAGATGTTATAAGGCACAGCAGATTTGTTGCCCTTAATTTTATCATGCCAAGCAATCACATTCTGCTGGAGACTCTCAGAGACCCAGTAAAATGTATAAAAATGGAATGGGACTATATGACCTGAACAAGACAAAAAAACCCACTTTTGAGTCATCATTTATATTAGACGATAGATCCTATGGTAGTTTTCCATCAAATAAGTCATTCTTACGCTCCCTGAGAGAATGCTTGTTTATAGTAGCCTGTCTGTTCTTCCCATCTCTTTTATTGATGTAGCAGGAAACAGGAGGAGGTTTGCTTGTGACCAATGTATTTACTGCATATGCAATATGTGCAGGTCATACATAGTGCACAATGTATGGCAAAGCATTTTTCTGTAGAATTTAGCAATGTGAAATTGCTTTTCAAGTTTCTTGCTTCCAACTGCCTCTGGTAGAGATTCATGCATTATTTTCCCAAGATTATTTTGGGCACAGATAATGATGCTATAAGCATTTGAAAGCTGTCATTTCTGGTTAAATCTCCATGCTGAAAAGGATTATTGCATATTGGTATCTAGGCAGCTTTTGTCAGTATAATTCAGCAGATCGGGAATGGATATTCTAATTCTGCGAATTGTCACAGTCCCTGGACAAGTTACCCTGACTTTAATGCAGGGTGTTCATAGCTAGGGATGCATAGATTTAGCAAATTCAAATTTTTTCCTTCCTCTTTTTTTTTTTTTTTTCCCCCCTTATTTATTTTTTCCATCACCAGACCCCTGCACAAGCAACCATTACCTCCAAATTTCAGGGAGCAATTTCACAGGTATTTTCACAGCCAGACCTGTTGTGGCCAAGGAGACAAAGTGATCTCCAAAGCTATCATGAGCAGCCGTTAGCTATGAAAAAAAAAAATTTGAAATATCTCTTGCCACTCTCCTTCTCTCAGGAGAAATGGCAGCTCATTTCCAGTCTCTAGATTTAAGTTACAAGTCTCTAAGCTGCAGATTTGTTTGACCCACAAAGCTACCCTGCTGTGTAGTGAATCATGGTCAAATGGAACAGAAAAATCAGGATGAGTCCATAAGGACTGGTCTCCAAGATACTTTCAGCCAGATATTTGATGTGACCCTTAAGTTTGAAAAATCAACAAATATTCTTTGATTAGACTTGCCTTTTTATAACATCAGAATGATCAAAGCTGCTGACATTTTTTGCAGCCCACTATTTTCTCCTTTAAACATACCAAGGCACTCGTATTTCTCCACCAAGTAGAAATGGTATAATTCCCCAAATGAGTGAAAATTCCGCACAGTTATTGCTAAAATTTCTCATATAAAAATGAAATTATGTTTTCAAGTGCCTGGGGATTGAATACAATTTTCCAGAGTCATTCAGACAATCCCACTTTCCTCTAAAGCCATGCTTTTGAAATCGGCCACACAGCATGCTATGCGACAGTATCCTGGATCTAATTATTTTCCCATTTATCAGAAAGTGTGAAACAAACCTACAATCTCTTTCATTGCTTTTACACTTCTAATTATATCTCCAGCTTGTTATCAAAAACACAATTAGGTGAGGTGCAGCAGGTCATGGAGCTGGGTTGGGAATTGTGGAGGGCTGGCGATCCGCCCATGCTCCGCTCCCACTCACATCAGAGCTGTTTTGGGAAATCCACCCAACCCAGGGCTGGCTGCTGCTTCCACAGTCTATCTGTCCTTTGTTTGCTTTATTCCGCATAATTTGCCACTCCTCTTTGGAAGAGAATCCAACAGATTTCATAATAGTTACCTCTGCTGTAGCCTCCACATCTTATTAAATAAGAAAATGCCCCAAATCTCACTTTCTAGCAAGTGGGGAGCTTTAGCAAGTTTGAAGTTAGCTAGTTGGATGACTGCTCTCTCTAGAATAGAGACATGGACACGATGCTTGGATGGAAATTCAGGCACTTTTTAATTAGTTTCAACTCATTAATCACCTACATGTGTAGTGTATGTGTTTTCTGGCCATGCAAGGAATACCAAATGGGAAGTTAGGGAGCTGCCCTTACTCTCTGCACCCATACTCTGTAGCAGTACTCCTGCTCAACCTGGTGGGATTATTGGCTGAATGGTGGCTTCAGACCTAGATTCCTTTCCAGTACACTTTGCAGCTGGATCTTACCAATTCATGTCAGAAATCACCTGGCCTTTCCTTGAATTTTTGCTTTGAACTGAACTCAAAGGTGCCTTCAACCACACATATTTTGGCTAATCCCAAACTTTCCAGCTGAGGACTCATATTTCATGAGTAAATTCAATGCAATATGTACCTTTGATCAGTTCATGACTGTGAGTAGAACAGAAAACATCAAATGCAAACTAACTCAAGCCAGTTTTAACCAACTTAATTGACATTTTCTTTTTTTAATACTGAAACCAAGTTTACTGATGGGCAGGCCAAGGCAGGGCTACATAAATTTAGACTGTTACATGGAAAATCCTGTCTTTCTCACAGGTGACACCTGTCCTAATATGATGTCTGAACATCTTTAAACCATGGCACAAGTCTAGATTCAGGTCTGGAGATAAACATTACAGGTAGGGAGCAACGATGCAATTACAATACACCATTTTAGGAGTGGCAGGTGTTTCTCAGGCCACCTTCTCCCTCTGCGGAAGATTAATTAGGTTCATATTCATTACATTGGATGTTTATGCAACCTCATCTTCAAGACTCTGAGTGACAAGAGCCAGATGACCTATTTCAGTGCTTCCAAAACTTTACTATTGGTAAGCTTTCCTTACTCTCTGCTCTGACTCATTCTTTTTCTAGCTTCATCTAATTATTTCTTGTCATAGTGAACCAACCTAAAATCCTGAGATTTCTGAATTGATACCATGTGTTCAGAAGTCATTAAATACTGTAACTGATGACACTGTTGTAACTTCTTCTTAAAGATACGTGTTAAGCTTTTATAATTATCTATTGATAACTGTGTCAAATATTTTTCTAGGAACTAGCCCTACCACCACTAAATTGTCCTCTTTTTAAGAGTTTTACATTCTTTAATTACTGTATGTAAACGTAAGTACTGCAATCATGCAAGCAAATGGAAATCTCTTAGTATTGTACTCATTATTACCATCATCATCATTATTGTCATTATTTTATTAAAAACTCTTTTGTTTCTGCATAAAGCTATGATTCTAACATTGATCAATGAATATCCAAATGATGCTTTACTATATTTATTCAAAATTAAAACTTGTACCATAAAACATTGGTTTTGATCCCTCATTGGATTGATTGAATTTCCTCCAGACTTCTCATATGTAGAAGTTCAAGTTATGCTAAGCTTTTAATTATTCAAATCATCTGAGTATACTCAAGAAAAATGAGATTCAGAGTGGACTTCTAATGGATAATGCCACCAGTGTGAAGACGTTTCTAAATTGCATTTCTCATCAAAATATTTTTGCATAACTTCAGCTGAAAATAACCTTGCTTACCCAAACGTGAGCAGACAAATGAGCTGCAAGAAAACATGTTTTTATACAGAACATCATTATCTAGGCCAAGCTGCAAATCCAGCTGAGATGTGTCAGCCTCTCCTGAGCATAGCAGGAACCTGCTGAAGATCACCGTACATTCCATAAAGATGTCATGCTGCTAGGAAATTCGTTTGAAATATTTTCTGAGAGGCAGAGAAATTGAAAAAAGAAAGGAAACGGGAACCTCTAAAAGGGAAGTGCAGAGGAATAGCTGAGGTTCCACCAGTCCCCAGAGAGGTGACCCATCAGATGGCACTGAAGTCCCCACTGATGCCTTGCTTTTCCAAGCTCACAGCAAAGAAAAAGCCATGCAGGGAAGTGCCTCCAAAGGATTTTCTTCCCATCCAAAGATAATTGTCTACCCTCTGTGAAATGCATGGTGCCCAGAACATTTCTCTTTACATAGGGACTTCGAACATCTTTAGAGATGTCCTAAACAATTGGCTTGGCTGAGGAACTTGCCTTTCAAGGGGATGAAGATATAGAGGAACAAATATCATTCTCAATGACAGACTATAAGAATGAAATATCAGTGAGATAGGATATCTATCTGTCTATCTAGCCAAAAATATGAATCCTTCTAAGTAAAGGCTCTTTTATTTTTATTTTATTTTTTAATGTAAAAGGCATATTGGAAGCAGAGACCAGACTCCAACCTTTTTCTCCTCCAGAGCTGTGTGTGCCTTCAGCCTTTGTTCCCCTGTCTTCTGCCTCACTATTTTCTTCTACCTCCAAGCTGAAGAATAAAGAATGTTCCTTACCTCAGACTCTAAGCTGTATCTCAGTGACCACGGCAGATATCTATAAAAAATAAAATCATTTATTTAATGCAGAATGAAATGAAAATAGATTTGCCTCAGAAAGCAAAAACAAAGAGCTCCTTTCACAGAAAAGTTTTTCCTGTATTGTAAATACAGCAAAGCATCCTCAGAGGACCTTGAGATTAAATGAATGGTCCCAGGTGTCCTCAAGACTTTTGAGAACACAAAGAAACTTGAAAGACTTCACATGGTAGAGCTAACAAAGGGAGAAAACTCTCTCTTTTTGTTCTCTTGCATCTGCCCACAAATACATCTTACCATGTTTAAGGGGATGGAAGATTGATGATGGAATTATTTGTAATATAATACTGGATTCAATAACTCACATCGCCTTTTCCAGCTGCAGGCTATTTTATCCTGTGGTCCTCTGAAGCCTGAGAGGAAACTGGGCTACAGAAATAAATTAGCCTAAAAAGAATACGCCTTCCACTAGCAAGTAAGAAAATTATAAGATGAAACTGCCAATTTTCATCATTAAAGTATCCCTTAAGATTTGTTTGACGACATATCATGAGTTAATTCTTAAGGCCTGTATTTTTTTTTTTTCTGTGGGAAGTTTATCTAAAAACAAAACACTAATAAATGTGGTGGGAAGTTCCTGAACTTCCAGAGCTGCAGCAGGAAATATTTGACCTTAAGGGCCCCCTAACTGTGATGTTTTCATCAGGGAGAAATATCACTAAGCAGTGTCTACAGTAAAACTGTCTTACAACAGCAGTGAAGAATTTTAAACAAAATATGTCAGGAGTAATTAAAATCAGAAGAATGATCAAGTGTCTGTTAGCGTTGCTACATAAACAGTCACTACCAAAACAAGAAGCAAAAACCCCCGAAGATTATAGAGACAACAGGCATCTTATTTAAGAAAATGTACAAGTTTGGAGGTTTTGTGTGAATGCAGCCATCATTTATTCCACTTTAAGCTGTTCATATTTGCCATTTTTTGGTGTCTTTCATGAAGTTTAATTACAATACAGTAAACAGAAAGAGATTGAGAGCGTTTCTGTTGTGCAATAAAATTCAATTACTGACAGTTTTAAGAGGGATACTTGGACCTGTGGCAAGTTTGAAAGGGAATCTCCTTACACATTTTGCCAAAAGCAAAGAGTGCCTCCACTCAAGCCACAGCAGCACAAAGAGGCTTTTCTAAAGCCTAGTGATAAAAAAACCCCACCCAAATAACAATAAATCAAGTAATCTCTTCCATTTTGAACTACCTTACACCTTTCAAGATTGCTGAACACCTTTGCTATGGGTCAAGTCACTCTCTGGAAAAAAAGAGTCAGAAAAGTCCAGAATAATTTTGAAGAGGCAAAAAGAGAATGCATGGGACTGTCTTGGAGAAACTGCTTGTCTGGGACAAAATAGGCTAAGAACACCAAATCCATGTTACAGGTGTAGTTTGTGTTTTGCTCTCCTTTCTGTGGCTCCCATGCACTTGGGGCTGATGAGCAACTCAGTGAAATTCGGTTTGTCTCTTGGGATTGCCTCCTGGATAGGCCAGAGCAGACACACAGGACAGCAAAAAACCATAGCACTTAGAAAAACAAATTGAAATTGGCTGGGGAACTGGTGGTGCTTTGTGTTTGGATCCAAGACTGATATTCCATAAATCCAGGCAAACTCCAGATGCTGATGCACTCTCACTGTAATACTGAGAGGTCTTTCAGACTTAGAGGGGCAACAAATTTGAAGCACCCAGAATTTCTTTAATTTCTTCTATTTGCATACAACCAGCTTGCAAGGCTTCACAGGTTAAGGATTCCAGGCAGGATGCTTGAAAATATGATAAAATTAAGTTTTATGGAGATAGCAGAGGACTCCTACATGCTGACTGTGTAAGTTGCTGTCCCTGAATGGTTTTAATATGGCTTTGCTTATACCATACACAATTTCAGCTCAAAGACTACCGTTACAGCCTATTTTCTGATGGTTTTACAAGAATTTCGTGCCTGACTTCCTAAATTAGGGTAGCACCTTAAAAAAGACCTTTTTAAACAAGCTCCTATCAGAACAAAGTTTCCCTGATGTACAAGGTGATAAATCCTACAGTACAATTTTTCCACTTGGAACCTTACAGGTCTTCTAAGGGAAGAGCCATTTGCCACTCGCTTCTTTGGAAAAAATTCCAATTTTTTACTGGCATGAGGGAGCGCCTTCTGGAATCCATACATTGCTTGAACTCTGAAGTTCCTTGTAGTGACTCTGGAATGTGGAGTGTGCTGAAAGCAAATTCAAACCACATAAAGACTAATGTTGACTAGTACATGATCAAATTATTGTTATCATTACTTTTCTCGCTCCAAAGCATCAAAGGAAATGTTACGGCTTTGTTGGTTTTTTTTAAAGGCAAGACTAATGAGAAAAATAATCACAGCATAGGAAATCTTGGTGGTTTTGTGTTCTACAGGACAAAAGCCTCTGTGGATTTTTTTTTCTCAGGTCAGGTTAAGGGCTTTACTTTGTATGATAGGGAGAAATAGCAACCCAAGTTGTGCAGTCTTCAGTGCTTGAATTAAATCAAGATTCCACTGGAGATCTTCCCATCTTCTGTCTGGAAAACATGTGGCTTTAAGATCTTTTTCATTCTGTGTGTGTTTTGTTTCCCTTTGACCTGTGTTTGCTAATGGAGAACATCTTATTGCCATAAATTACTTTATGAAGTAATGATCTAAGGATGTCATGAACCGGTGAATCAAACAAAGAATTATTTAAAACCTTATGTAGGTATAATGCTTTGTTAGGTCTCCTAGAAAAGAAGAAGGATTCAGAGGTGAATAGCATCATTTGCTCATCTGAATAAACCATAAGACATGATAAAAGAATTTGAGGGAGAAAATATCTAGATTGTGGGTGCAGATGGTTGATTAGTACAAAGACAAAAGCATGCAGAAAGTGTATGGCAAATAATGTTTTCTTTCAAGATGTTCCTAACACAAAACACTATCAATGGGACATCATCAGGAACACTTTCTGAAAAGGAGCCACAGAGATTTAGAAATTAAAATATTTTGTGGTTTTAAAAGCACGAGTATTAAAGCTGGAACTCATAAAATTTTGGGACGTTGTTTCTGTCAATAGAGGCTGAGCTCTTTCACGCAGAAGAGCTGATTCAGTGTTGTACAGGGGTAAGAGAGGGTGTGTATGTGATCAAAAAGAGCTTTGGAGGCCTGTTTGCTGTGTTGCACACTCACTGCTGCAGCAGTCCTGCAGCAATGCTCTGTATTTCTGGGATTTTACACTTGAGTGAAAGTACTCATTTAACCCTCTTGACAATGTTTGTCCTGTCTGAAGTAGAGGAATGAAAAGCAGTTTTCAGACGTTACGGATCTGTTGGAGCAGGTCCAGAGCAGACCATGAAGGTGACTGGGGCCTGCAGCACTTCTTGTATGAGGACAGGCTGGGAGAGATGGAGTTGTTCAACCTGGAGAGCAAAAGAAGGCCTTGGGAAGGCTGACTTGGAACAGAGACAACAAAGCTAGAGAACAAAGTAGATATTTATTGAAGGGCCTTTAGGGTACACCTGTGGAATGACAAGAGCCCGGCCAGGGCTACACCCAAGGTGGACCCAAAATAGCCACAAAATGGACAACTGGTCATGAGGTCTCACACTTTTATAAGTTTTGGTCCATTTGCATATTGGGGTTTAATTGTCCAATTACAGCTTTGGATTGTGAAGTATCATCCTTCTTGTTTTCTCTTTTCAATCCACCATTTTTTGTGCTTTTGGACCTGAAAGTTGTACTCATTGTCCTTGGTCTCCAGCGGGAAAAGGATTTGTTTTGTCTACCTACTCTGTGAAGAGAGCTTACTGACACTTATGAGGCTCAGAACTACACCCTGAGGCAGCACAGAATCTGAAAAATATGAAAGCTAAAACTTAAGGCATAATTTCCCCCTTAGGGCACCTTCCAGTACCCAAAGGGGCTACAAGAGAGCAGGAAAGGGACATGTAGTGCAGGGCATGTAGTGATAGGACAAGAGGGAATGGCCTTAAGATGAAGAGAGTAAAGTTAGTTTAGAGATTAGGGAGAAATACTTCCCCATGAGGGAAGCAAGGCCCTGGCACAGGTTGCCCAGAGAAGCTGTGGATGCCCATCCCTCGAAGTGCTCAAGGTCAGGTTGGATGGGGCTCTGAGCAACCTGGGATAGTGGAAGGTGTCCCTGCCCATGGCAGGGGGTTGGAATGAGATGGGCTTTAGGGTTCCTTCCAACCCAAACCATGCTGTGATTGTCACATGGACTAAAAGGCACATAGAGGGTGCTCAGTACTTAAAACAGGACTTTGAAAACTGCCCTTTGCTGTAAATGGTGAAGCAGGGTGACAAGTGATTGTTTGTCACTGACCTGGATTTTCTAATAAGTGGAAATGTCACAACTGTGTACTCCTGCCATAACACTTCAGTCATGGCTTGGCTCGTTCCCTGTTCCTCAGGAGGTGAACCAGTGGACACCAATTTTATTTGCTTTCTAGTACACCCATGCCTGTGGTAAATGATTGTGCTTCAATAGATGGTAAAACTAAATGAGAAAATATGTAATTTGTGTCTGCATCTGTCAGGGAGAAGTATTTTGGTTGTGTGACTCTAGGAAGAGAAAGCTGCCAAAAGAGCTTGGACTATAAAGTGCTGAGGTTTGAAACAGGCTTTAATTCTTCCGTAAATGAACTTCCCACTCTTTGGAGTACTTTCCAAGAGGACTGCAGCCTGAGATCAATGCCTTCAACTGGCTGCAGTTCTGTTGAAATCCTGCGGGGAGTGGGAGGAATAGCCCATATTACCTCATTCCTCACATGTTTTGGATAGAATGACTGCACTTTGCCTTTGCCACCGGTCTTTATCCTGGAAGATCTTCCTTCCCGCCTGGTATGCCAGCGTACGGAACGCTGCTTCTAATTTGAATCTGAGGAAAGCAAATCAAAGGAATCTGGAAGTGCAGAGAGTACAAAGGCTGGTGACTCCTGTGATGTAGCTGCAGATATGGAGCCAGCTGTGCCTCCCACCAGCACCCAGGCACCCAAAAGCTGTCTCTGCACCCAAAGAAACCACCAAAAAACTCTGCAGGAACACAGGGGAGACCAGGGGCTGGGGGAAACTGAGAGAGTTAGGGACGAGCACGGAGATGTTTATCTCTGCTATGTGAACGTGAAGGACCTACCAAACCAGCCTGCCTTCAGCTGATGGCATCGCTTCCTGCCTGGAATATTCCTGTTAGGAAAGAGGTGAGTGGATGCTTTCAGGGAAGGGCTGACTCTCCTTTGAGCACAAGGAGCTGCAGCAGCCCAAGGGCACCTTATCCCTCCCAGGATCTGACAGGGCACACTAGGGGTTTAAAGGAGAGCTTTGCCTCCTGCTTGTGTGCTCCCCTCACTGCTGCCCCAGCCCTGAAAGCAGGGCCAGGCAAGGGGCACCTCACACCTCCTGCTGTCCTCTGACATGTAACTGTGGTAATTTTGGCTAATTTTCTAAGATTTCACAGCATGGATTTAGGCAGCCAAAGAATCAGAAGCAATGTCATATGACATATCATCTGTCCTCTTCAACCTTCCAAATAAGACTTTTGAAAAATTACTGTGACAATTCTCCATGAGAGTTTGTGGGATATTTTTTTTTAAACGTACATGAGCATTTTTTTTTTTTAATCAAAAGTAGAAATTTCAGCAAGGAATATTCCTTGATTCTTGAAGACAGCAACTTTGTTACAGAGCAAATATTTGCTTAAAAAGAGCCTAATCATTGATATTTCAGCCAGGCAGTTCTGAAAATGGAAGAGCACAAAATATCTAATGAGACTCAGAGAAACACCAAAGCAAGCAGGTAATTGAAAAGTAAAGGAAATTTTACCAATTGTACTGTAGATTCGGTCCTGTCTTTTAAATTTTATCTAATGTTTACAAAATGTTAGGTAACATTAAAAACCCAATTCTTTTGAAATAAGTCAGTAATATACCTGCATCTGGTTTACATCATGTACAGGATACAACTTCTACAAGTTAACCCTTCTAACCCTTCTGGGGATTATTTGAAAATGGATTGAGAATGTGATTTGTCAGGCAGTTACTCAACAGGATGCAAAAATGCAAACCATTTAGCTCTTTCTGTATGTTTTTTTGCGTGTTTTGGGGGTTTTTTTGGGGGGTGGGGGGACTTTGGGAGGGTTTTTTTTGCTTCCTTGTAATGTTTAAAAAGAAACATTCAAGTATCTTCATTGCTTTTTATGTGCTCCTGCATTTTACAACACAGCTTGAAACATTTTGTGGCTCTTAATTTATTATTGACGACAAAATTTCAAATTGTAAAATAAGAACTTCTTTAAAATTCTGGGGCTAGAAATATGAACATTTTGTTTGACATATTAACTCACCAAAAGTGAGAAGCATATTGTAATTGATGTTTAATTTGGTCCTTTCACGTGAGCCATTCAGACTGGTACATCTGAATTTTTGTTGTATTAATTATTATTATATATTTGTCAGTGAAAAAGCCAAACTGATTAATTTTTGTTTTCTTGTGACTCTTCAAATTCTCATATTTAATATCCTTTTTCTCCATTTACTCTAAGTTTGAGGTAGGGATAAGTCCTAACGATCCATTCTTACAACTGACTATAAAATACTTACTCAACTTTAATGGAATCACCTGTAGAATATAATACATTTTATTGCCAGAAAGATTACTAAAAATCAAACTTCAAGTGTCTTAGTCATGTTCAAGACTTGTTTTTTAGATAAAGAGGAAAATCCATTCGGGGGTGGGCATAGTGAGGCTGGGTTTGAATCCCAAAATTCCCTGAATTACGTTTTCAGTGGGTCTTCTAGAATGCCACAGGAAGCTATAAAAGCACTCCAGTACTGAAAATACCTAATTCTTAAAGCATATATCAAAGTGCAATATTAATTAATGTCTTATGCATTCATAGGTAATCTCAGAGATACTTTGGAAAAACTTTACCTTGTTACAGGGACAGACAAGGACAAATGGAAAGAAGGAAGGGAATTTTCCGTTATTCTCTGGGGATTCCTTTCATCCTGGAAAAGGGATTTGTACCATATAATAGCATTAAATCACCTGTCCCTGCAGGTTAACTCATAAAACCCAAGCCCTGAGAAATGAAGGTTGTATGCATTAAAATAAATGGAAAGAAAAGGTTTTTTAAATGACTCAGTTAAATGTAACAAAATTGCTGTAAAATACTCTTTTGTCCCACATTCCTTGAGCGTAAAGACAGAAAAGTGTAATTGTTTCTATGAATTCCTACTCACTTAGGGTTTTTCCTTAGGAAGAAAGGAGCTTTTCCTTGTCAGAAATTAGTCTTTACCCATCCTTTACACCTTAAAAACTGCTGGGTATGACCACACTAGTAAAGCCTGAGTTATGGCAACTGACATATTTAAAATGATTTAGCAAGCTCATTTCACCATTGCATTTCACATAATGTCATTAGATGACACACTTATTAGAATTAAAGTTTGGCAACTATTTTAAAAAAAATCTGCTGTGTCTAATGATGGGTTTAGAAATCTAATAGTTATAAGAGAGGCTTAATTCACATGCTGCACCATAGCAAGGGGATTCAATTCCTCTGGAGGAGAAAAGTAATCAAAAGATTTAAGTATGGTCTTAAATCCTGGAAAGGTCAAGATCTAAGGATATTTATCTTAGGAACCCTTGATAAGGCAGTAAGACCCATTAACACATTATTTCATAGTAGATGTGTTATCTTGCATTTTCATTTTCAAATGGAGAAATGAAGCAATTTCTGAACTGATGTCATTTTAAATATTTCTATTTTTCTTCTGTGGATGATGGTTTGATATTACAGAATTCTGTGTATCTTCAGTTGTAGCTTCAGTTACTTTATTTACAGTGAAACTGGAAAGTATGTTTTGCTTTGCATTTGACTGGAGACTATGTTTGCTACTTGTCTTGAAAAGAACTGTGTTTATTAAAGTATTTAAACTCCACATTTGCTAAAGACAAGTAGGTCTATGCTTCTTCAGAGCAACCAAGTGCATCCCAGCTACAGCTCAAAGCCAGAGGTGATGGCTTTGCATTCCAGCTCTGTTCCCTATAGTGAAAACAGGTTTGAAAGAGAATACTTCATCCAAGAGAATGGAAAATGTTCGTGGCAGGGAGCAGGTGCAAGAATACCTGTGCCATCAGATGAATAGAAATGCAGACCTGGCAGATCTATCATTGTAACTGAGATGTGATGTTATCTGTGGCTGTCTCCAGTCGTGGGGGATTCCTCAGTGTGGGCTCCTCTCACTGCTGGTGCAGGCCAAAGCAACTGGGACAAATCAATTGCATGAGGTTTTGATGAGTGCAAGAGGGAAACTCACTCTGGGGTTTCCTTTTTCTCCCCTGCCTTCCATCCTGACCACACATTTTGCTTCAAAGCTGCAGGATGTTGTGAGTGATTTGTTTCCAGATGTTTGATTCAAGGTCTTTTCCCCCAGTAAAAAGACTTCAGCATGTCCTAGAGGTAGCCAACTGGTTTCCCAAACATTTTTTTCCACCGTTAAACGGGTTGTAAAATGCTTTGTTGGAAAATGTGGAGTCTTCCAAACTTAGATCTATTTCCAGTCAAATAATTCCTTCTTTCCAATAACCTAATATGCACCTATAATCTAAATATGCACCAAGGAGACACATGAGCCAACAAAGATTAAATTATTGCCATACCACTATCCCATGTCAGATGGTACATAGAAAACCTTAAATATAGAAGATGCCTTCTTACCTACAGATAAAAAAGGTAATTTTCCCTTTTTTCTTGGACACAGCTACTTGCATGGGATGGGATTCAGGTCAGTGAGAAACAAAAGGTTCGTTTTACTACAGATTAATTTTTTAAGAATGTGTCTAAGCACTTTACATGCTTGGAGTACTTCATGTTCACAAATGACCATAAATTTGTGCAGAGTTGGCAAGATTTTAAATGTGCACATTTCCTGACTGAAATATGGATGTGGATAAATAACAATTTTATCCCTCTTGTTCCCTCTGATCTGTTCAGAAAGCAGGAAGCAACTTTCGTGCTGGAGGGACAGAGAGAGCTGTCTGAGAGAACTCATGCTGAAAGTGCTCACAGGTGGAGCTGTTCTTTCTCAAGACCTAGAAGGAGGTACAAAGATTGTGTTCCTGTCACAGTGGCTTTGAAATCTTGCACGTTTTCAGCCTAGTTCTGTTGGATTCACTGAAGGTCAGTGTCATTCTCATTTCTTCAGCCTCTCACAAATCCTAAATCTAAGAGCTGGATGGTTATCTCACAGGATCTGTCCAGTCTTCTGCTGTCATCGCCAGAGCTATTTTGTCACATCTCGCCCAAAGCCCGTTCCTGTCATGGTTGGTGTCCTCAAGTTACAGGTCGCTGGCTACTTCTGATTGTGATGTTGTCACATTATGCTAGGACAAGGTTGATGGGAAGCACTGACTGGAAATATAACTCCAAGAAACAGGGAGATGCAAAGCCTTGACTGGCAAGTAAAAAGCCTTCATGGTGTTCCCTTTCCCACCATTTAAATGACAGGCATTTACAGATGTCATGGACAAGAACCTGTTGTCTCAGAGTTTAAAAATAAATGCTTTTTGTCAGCTTGTTTGCAAATCCCCAGTGCTGGCTGATCACCAGGAACTCTGCTCAGATATGATTTTTGCATTAGGATAGTGAGCAGACGTTCTCATCCTCTGGCAGATCAGTGTTTCAGACCACTTCCCACTAAAGACACTGGACTAAGATCCTTGGCTGAAGTCCAGGAAGCATGTTGCTGCTCATGTTTATGGATGCTGGCATGTTTAAACCACATCAATGCTTTAATTGTGTTAAAGTGTGCAAGATGATCAAGAGAATCAGTCTTTTTCATGGGAAGAAAACTGTTCTGAATTGCTCAAAGTGATGTCTTCAATTTCACCTGAATCAAGCTATCAGTCTGTTTTCTTTCCAATACCTCACTCCAAACCTGGGGCAGAAATAAAATCTAAGCCTTACACGTCCAGATTTCTTTTACACTTTCCTTGGATACCATGAAGTAATTTTAATTTTTTTATTGCCTTTGGGTTCAGCATAAGGAGAAGTAGTCCCACTTGGCATCTGTCAAATTATTTTCCTCTGAGAAATCTGCAGAGCTGTTACCCAAAATTCTCTTCACACGTTTGCACGGCTCTGCACTTGTCCTTGCCTCCAAGAAATAATGATTGATTTAGAGGGCCAGCTCTGTGCTCTGTGTTTAATTAAAGCCTACACTGCCCTCCTTTTTGCTATACTGTCTTCCACGTCCCAAAACTCTTTACAGAGCGTACAGTTGGCATTGTAATTAAATTCTTCCATTCTGGGACCTTGTTTTTTACTACTAACCACTGGGTTTTCACCTTTAGAGCAAGGTTTTGCAATTCCACTCATGCCCTAGAGTATAGACTTTACCTTTCCCTATCAAAGCTTCCTAACTTTTCTCTCTTGTCAATTTTTGTGACTCTGAAGAGCCTCAATACATCAGTAGCCTTGGTACACTGCCCTTGCCTGGACACGTGTGACATGCTTGTGGTTTTATGGCCATAAACCATCATCTTTCCAGATATTCCTGTGCTTGGGGTATCTGTAACTCCCCAAAATGCTTCTCTAGACCCTCAACAGCAGTCACAGCATTTCTAGTCTCATGTTTCTTGCAAAGGTCCTTGTTTTTAACACTGCACTGCTGTGTCTCACCTTGCTGTAGAGCATACCCATAGCATTTTCCAAGAGTAAATGCATTTATCAGCATCGATTTAACAAAGTTGGTGTTCACTGAGTGCTGCTTCAGAAACATTTCTCAATTTCACAATGCTGATGTGGGTATGTGAAGGGGCACTCATTTTTACCCAAAGATTTGCTGATTAGTAATCTTTTTTTCTCTACCATGCAGTTTATAAAGTTTGCCTATTTGTGTTATAAATAGACCATGAAAAACAAATTTGATATTAAGTGACTCTTCAAAGAGCTCTACATTTCAATGAAAACTCATAGTGGGTTTTCCATATGAATATATTTATTATGTATAAATCTGGATGGTTGCATGTACTGAATACCCAAAGCAAAGCAATTCAGCTTTAAGGATAAAATTTTAATAGGTGTCTAAGTAATCCATGATGTTCTTCCTTGAATAACTTGGGTTCTCAGAGGCAGACAGACATCTGTGGGGTAGATAAGCATGTGGTAAATGTCTGTATCTACATGCCTTCCTCTGGCACAAAGGTACATCTAAAACACAGTGGGAGTTTGAGACCTAGGTGAAGGTTACTTCAGGCTAATGCTGTCATTCTTCAAAGCCACCTCCATAAAGAGGTCTGAAAAAACCAATTTTAATATGAAACCTATATTAAAAAATAGCATTTACAACATTTATATATTATCAGGCTCCCTTACTGAGCACAATATATGTAGTTTAATCCATTTCTCATCCACTTTTATCTTTGTCCTCTGTAATCTGTCTCATTTCTTCAGTGTGGGGAAAAATACAGGGAGTCAGTCTGCTTCACCTTCTCCTCTAAGTATAGAATCTGTTTAATGCAGCAAAAAGAGCAAAGCCAATAATGGATGTAAATATTGACACATTTGAAATGCATCAGAAATCCTTCCTCTCAAAGTATCCCATAATTTTGAAAAACTAACTCTACTAAATTATACTATGAGGAAGACAATTTGGATTTTTCTCCCTTGACTTGCTAAATGGGACCTTTCTTAATTGAAACAAGCGTGGTTCAAATAATCTGAAAAAACAATTTGATTAATACAAAAAATTGGTTTCATTTCACTAATTTAAATGAAATATTTGAAGTACTGAAAAGCTAAATAGGAGAATGCAGATTTCAATTAGCATAGATGCTATTAGTAATAGAATATAAATTTGCAAATCACTGACAATGAAGATCATGCTTAATTATTAGCTCAGCAGGATTTAGTCCAAAGTTGAACAACATTATTTGATGTGTGTGCTCAACACACTGACAACTTCAGGGTGTGATTTGAACAAACTGAATTGTCATAGCATTTTTTAAAGGAAAAGCTGTTTTTAATTCTATTTTTTAAAGCTGGCAGAAGAATCTTCAGTGACTCTTTCAGTTTTTCTGTATTAATGATGACTGTTTCTCAACAGTAATGACAATCTTTTTTTTTTCTTCCTGGATAAAGTAATCCAAAAATACCTGGCAACTGTAAAAAATGGTATGACTGAGATTCCATCTTCCATGGGATTTTGATTCTGTAGTGACAGTAATTAATAATTATGAAGTCATTAGGATTAAATGGAAATGTCACATTGATGTTATTATTAATGAAGAAGGTTTTCCTAGAGGTGACAATGTGCCTTGCTTACAAACCAGCGTGATGACAGCCACTACATATTTTTGTGGCAACTGGTGTGGTCCAAATTTTCTATGCTCCCAGGAACAGGAGCAACATGTGTTGGAGTCATCTGGCTCTATAATCAGAACATGAATGTAATTATATACACACACAGTGCTCTGACTCTGTACCCACAAGGGCTGCTGCCGCTGAGCTCTCCCTCTGGCATCTGGGGCCAGCTCCCATTTCATGCTGCTTCCCGGACAGGGAATGAGTTCATACTGGGGTTTTGTCCCATTCTGGAGCTGGAAACACTTCCCACCCAGCCATAAGCTGAGGAAAAGTCTGGGTTTCTAAAACACTTGTGTTGCATTTTCCTAACTCTGCTTGTGCTTGTCATCCCTGCTCCCTCCCAAAAGCTGTGTATAAAAGCAGGCATGGGATTCAGAGTATTTAGGAATCTGATTTCCTGAGTTGATTGTAATTCTAATAGAGTTAATAATGTTCCTCAGAAAGCCAAATTACCCAACTAATTATTATATGTTTATAGTGAGATAACATTGAAGCTGTCAGTCAGCAGCCAATGATGCTGTATTTGTTAAAAATGAACACTGTTTCTACACTCCTCTGCTTGGCTTAAAGTGGTGGCTGGTTTAGTTTTGTTTTGTTTTAACTGCACAGCTTCTACTAACTACTTCTTCTACTTCTCATTAACAGCACCAAGGCAAATCCTTTCTTTCTGCTTTGGCTGGCAGTTTCAGAACTGTCTGTACATACAGTGTAAACAAATTTTGCCTTATTAATACCAACCGCCTACCTCCCGAGCATCTGATTAATCCGCCTAATCTATGGTGTGCAAGAAATACCTATTGCCATGGTGTAATTAAATTTCCAGATTAAATATAATTTGATTTCACTGGGAGGGAATTACTTTTCACGGCGTGGGTGGATCTCGAGGAAGGTTTGGAAGAATCACGCCAGCTCCCTAACGAGCTACTCAGGGATTTAGTGGTGATAACTTTCTGCTGGGAAGGCAAAACACTGAAGAACATAACCAGCCCAGGTGTATGGCTTGAACAAGGGAAAAATGCAAGTGGGAAATTAGCAAGAAAAATACTGACGGGAGGATGGAGCCTTGCTCAGACAGCTGCTGCAGTCCCCACCATCCTTGTGTACTGCTCACATCTGACTTTGGTTTATGTCAATAGGATTATAAAGCTGTTGATACATACGAATGCTATTACCTCCAGTAATAAGATGCTGAATTAGTAGTAAAATACTTAATCCTCTTCCACTGAATTTAATGCTGTGAATACAGTGCAAGAGAAAACACAGACAAGTCTAAAATTCCTTGGAAACAGACATTTAGCTATTGACTTTCCTTAAAGGCATCTACTTGACTTTCAGGGATTTCTGAGATCTGGAACATTTGTCAAAGGAGGGAAATTATTGTTTTCCTATTATGGCAGTGGCATTAATGAATGTCTTAATGCGGATAGTTAATATAGTGTCTTCGTATAGTGCCATAATTTATCATTCTTAATTAGAAAATCATTGAATTTATTTTCTATTTTTCTGACAAAACCTGGTGGAACTTCTGATAAACCTGGCTTGAATCAGTTTGGTTTGATTTACTGTAAGTGATTAGTGGTGAAAGGGGAACAGAAAAAATAGCTGCTGAAAACTGCAACAGAAACAGTATATATGATAATGGAGTCCCAGGCACCAAATGGATTCTTAACCCTTGAGAAACAGATTAATCTGAAAACAGTTGCAAAAGTATTTTAAAACGAGGCTCTCGGCAACGAGATTGAAAAGCTGTTGATGTCATGGATACACACTGATTTCTATTGCATGTCTATCTGCTGTACAGGCAGCTTCCTCAGTTATTTTCAGACTACTTTCAATCCTCTCCTTTATAGTAAGATTGTCTTTGCCATGGTGACTAATGACTTTTTCCTATGTTTGTCAAGGTTGATTTTTGTGCTGCCCTTCTGTCTCACTTCACTGCATCTCTAGTGAGACACTAAAGGTTCCTTCTCACACTGAGAATTATTCCCCAGGCCTTGGATAATATATGAGACACTGACTGTGTCATCTGAAGGGAAACTTAACCTGCACCAGCAAATACAAAAATCCCTTTAGTCCCTGCACTTCCCCAGCAATTCACACCTGACTCCCACCCAGATAATTTAATCTGTGGAGGCTTCAGAACTCCATTTATCATCTCTTCCTCTTCTCATTTACAAGACAGCTAAAGTTATCTCCACCTCCTTCTGCCTGGGTCCCATTACCCCCTTAATCCATTTAAATCCTTCCATTATTTTTTTCCTCTGCTAAATCCTCAGCTTCAAGGTCCTATGTGCCACTTCTTAATGTTTCCAAGTATATTCAGCACTAAAGTACTGGAGTGGTTTTTGCCAAGACTGAGTGGAGCCTTGCTGCCAGTTTATCTTTGGCTTTTTTTTCTGCTGCTTATGACCATGCAGCAAAATAGACTTTGGGCTTTTTTTCCCCAGTCTTCTTGCAGGTTCAGGATCTCATCTATGAGGAAGTGAATAATGATTGGACTCAATGATCTTAAAGACCTTTTCGAACCTAAATGAATAAATCTGTGAATGGGTTTAACTAGTAAATTTGTTTAGTTGAATATAGCATTTCAACAATAGACTCATTTTTGTTTGGTTGTTTTTTTCCAGAGGAACTGTATCATCAAATTCATGCTTTTTACTCTTTAGCCTCAACTCCATTTGTATTTTTTAAACCTTTTTTTATGACACTTGTTTCCAAGAGAAAGCTAAAATAAGATGTGTGTTGCTCTAGATCTAAATATCCTTTAATCCTTTTGGGCAGTGTACTCCATAAAACAATCTCATAAACTCTCTGCTGCCTCAGTCAGGCCTTTCCCTCCTCTACCAGGTTCCATTTCAATTGCCTGCATCATAAGAGTGTTAACAGGATTTTATGAAGATGATGGAAACAGCCATGGAAACACACATGGAAACAGCCAGTACCCAACCCCTTTGATCTTGTGTCCTAGATTTTGACTTCAGTTTGGATTTCTACAGTGTGCTAATGCCATACAGAAAAGGCAGAGAAGGGTGTTGGGTAATTAGAGTTGAGTGGTAGGAGATCAGCTGATGGTGAGCAGGAAGACATTCAGGAATGCACCATCACACTCAGTGCTGAAGAAGAGCTCTTTCAAAGCAATCATCACGTTTGTTTTCCAGGTTCCCTGACACTGACTGGACCAAATCAAATGTTACTGAAATCCAAACTCCTTCAGAAAAGTCTGCATCTGTCAATTCAGGGGAATTTTTTGTCAATTACCAAAATATAGGAAAATTTTGGAAGCTGTTGCTGTCATTGGTATTACTACTACTATTTTGGGTTGTAGTGGCTTAAGACATTTCACCAGAACAGCAAAGAAATATCCAAACTTAGTATCTACCCTGAATCAATTTTATGTACTCTCTGAATCTCCCCTGAGTTACCTTTACCTTCTGAAGTGTCAGTAAATCATATGGCTTATGTGTTTGGTAAGTGCAGAAATAACTAGTTTTCGTATTATGACACACCAAATTCAATTTTACTCCATAACCCCCTGATTTTTTTCATGTGGGAAAACAGTAAGTGGAAAAGGTAGTTGCTTTGATGCAAGTATGTGTCTAAAGTTTTGAGTTATTTTGCTGTGTTGCATGAGGAAACATAATTTGATTCTTTCCTTTTAATTCCTTTAAAATGAATTTTTTTTTTGATTCCTAAAATCCATTAGAATAAACAGCCTGGATGATAAAAAACAGAGCAAGTTTCTTATTTAGGGGAAGGGAATTAAATTCTGCTTATCAAATGACACTAATGACCAAACTAAATTCACTTCCACTCAAAATGCACATGCTGTTTTTCAATCAACATTAATTTGTCTTTCTCATTCTATTTTCAAAGTCTAATGGGACATTTCTAAGGATATATTTTAGCTGCATCTCCTAGATTCAGAAGGAGTTAGCTGCAATTAATCTAAGCAAACTTATCCAAAATATGCTCTAAAAATTCCTCATCTCACTATGTCTCATCTGTGTTTAGAAATGTGTTAGAAGGGGACTAATCAAGTGGTTTCATAGATGTAGTGAAACAGATTAAAAAATCTTTTATATTTACCCCTGTTGATTACAATTTGTCATGAATAAATTTATTTTCTGAGTGTCTACAAGAATTAGTGGCCTCAGCCTGGGAAAAAATATAGTTTATATTGCTTTTTTTTTTTTTTTTTTTAGGATTATGCTAATTACTTGTATTTACTAACTTTGTGGGCATAAAAATAATTCTGCAAGCAATGGGTACGACTATTCCACTAGACCTTGGTGGAGCAGTGGAAGATGCTGAAACAGTTTTGCAGGGGCAAAGGCCAGAGCTGTCCTATGAGGAATTTTACCAGCAAGGGCCACCAGGACAGCTCTGAACTTGCACCTTCTGCTCCTGGCTCTTCCAGTGCTCCCACTGAGCTCCTGTAGGTGCTCGATATTCCTTGAGTCTCCTGTAAGAAAGGCGGATCTATATTTGCTATTTTGAGCATCCCTTATGCTAAGGAACAAAGATGGGCATAATTGCATTCCATATTCTTTTCCAAAGTGCTGATAAGTCTGGAAGCTGAGCTTATAGATAACCCCAAATTTGCATTTGATCAATGTAGCACCCTTACAGGTAAAGCGATGGAAGGTAGAATGCTGCCTTGGCTTCACAGGAAGCACACTGTGTGGGTGCAGTTTGTTTAAAAGTATAGGTAAAATTAAATCCTGCCATTTTCTCACTCCTGAAGTGATGATTTGCAGAGCCCCCACAAACTGAGAAGGGCAGCAGTCAGTGCTAACTGACCTGGGCAGCCTGCCTGCCTAAGGATTGCAGCGCTGTGTTTAAAAGGCACAAATTCACAAATAACATCAAACTCTTGAGCCAGCGTAATGGAGATGGAGAGAAAATGCGTTAAAATGACTCATTATAGTACCACAGTGAGCCTTCTCACATAAAAGCTTTTGAGCTACTACCGTCTTAGGGCAGAAGTTTGTAAGAGCTTATACAGCAAAAAGCATTTTGGTTATTTATTACTTCTGGTTTAGCCTGAAGAGTTTATGCTGATTCACTGACACATCAGTCAAACTTAGCTGGTTGGAGCAAGTTTATGCCTATCTTGTGTTACTGAAGTGGTACAAAATATTTTGGCAAACCTTACTTCAGCTTGCCATTTGACCAGGCATAAGAAAGGAGATAGGAAAGATTTACTATTTTTATTGTACTGATGGAGAAATAGAAGCAGGTAAGGTAACATGAGTTGCTCAAGATCACAGAGCAGGTCAGGGCAAGTGTACAGACACTATAACACAGACAGATGAAAACACTGAGATTATGTGAGAAATATACACACATATATATATTTACTTACATTATTTGTACACAAAATTTCCCAAAGTCCACATCTTATTCGTATGTAGCATAAAGCAAATATTTTGTTAGGTTTCACTAGGTTTATACAGAATCTTGTGTCAGCATAATGTCTTTCGTTATTGTAGTTATTTTGAATATTCACATAAGAATCAGTTGCCTAAGAATGTGACAATTTCTTTCATGCCTGGTCTGAGAATGTTACTGAATATACTCAACCAACTCACATAAAAAGTCACTTTCATTATTTAGTTTTCTCTTTTGACTTAGTGCTATGGAATTTTTTCCTTCTACTCCACAGACATTTTCATGCCATCACTTAACAGCTTCTAAATTCTTCCCTTCCCAAGGAACAGACAATTATATTTTCATCCAACAAGACAACTTATCAACTGCAGCACCTGTTTTCAAGAATATCATTGCCTTAGTGTTAATTTTGGCTTGCCTTGTGCATTGTCAACTGCTATTAAATGGAATGGTGATGTTATACCACAATTCATATTGCACAAATGTTGGGTAACATTACTTCAAGGTAGGAGGAAGCTGAAGCAGATTCATGTTCCTGTACACACAGAAATACTTGAATTAGAATGACATAGGCTGGATGGACCACAGAACTCCAGAGCACTACACCAACATGCATTTCTTGGATACTAAAAGCAGTTGTTTGGGATTTTTTTGTTTTTTATGTAGCTGGCTAAAATTGTCATGCATTTTGCAGACAACCACCTGAATCCTTGCCAAGTAAGTATCAGAGGTCAAGCATCAATTATTAATCAGAAGATCCCTATCTTCCTAGTTCTGTGAAGGTGCATATTTGTGTGTGTATAAATATTACACATATATATATAAAAGATGTTGCAGCAAATCTTTAAAGCCAGTGCCTGGGTTTTGCTCAAGAGGCATAAAAAGTGCCTTCAAGCCTATCGACTAAATTTAGTGTGCAATCCTAGCGCTGCATTGGGAGGATGGTGCTCTCAGAGAGCAAGACAAAAAGCTACTCCTGAAGGAATTCAGAGGATTTAGACTGATCCCCTATTTTGAACAGTCATCTGGTGGAGTGTTTTCCTTGACAGCATAGCAGTGAGGAGCAATTGTACCAACAGGATGATAGTAACACACAGTAGTAGATATACAGGTACAACTACATGTCATACAAATTATGTTTTCCAGGCAGGGCCAGCAGGTCTTTTGAGTGTATCTTAATTCTGTTAATAAGCTGCAAAGTGAACATCCGCCACTGCTGTGTATTCAATGCACACCTGTATTTGTACAGAGGATGAGGATATGTGGATGCAAACCTCCTGCTTTCCCTTTTTTGTGGCTAAAGGACAGACCTTGGCCCTTGGGTAGCAAGGAACAGAGAATTGCCTTTTCTCACCCAAAGCACAATAGCCATTTCTCTACCAAAATGCAACTAGATTATGTTGTGGTGGCAGTTCTGTAATGACCTAGAATGACCTAGAAATGAATGCTGTCAGCCTGGAAATGGGAACTAGTTCCTTTTCAGGGAGAATGCAAATACAGCTCCCCCTCTCCTGGCCAAGTGTTCCAGCCACCACATGATCCTAAGCAAGATCTTTTGTTTAATTTTGCTTCAACTTAATCACTCTTGCATCCTTTGTTCATAGAGCTCCAGTTTCAATACATGGGATAGATAGTACTCCTACCCAAATTACCTGGTAATGAGGAAGGGTGAGGAAAGAGCTGAAAGGAACTATTATGTTTCCTGGCTATATTCTTATGTAAAAGAACACTATTGCCTTCATCTATTGAAAATCGAAATTGTGAGTGCAAGTCCCTGAGAAGTAGGAAAAAAAGAAAAAAAAAAAACCTGACAAAACCAACCTGCATTATGTTCCTCTTTAAAAAAGACAAGAAAGGAACAAGATGGTCAGCCAGGACTCAGTTCCTGAGGAGATCAGGAAGCACATCCTCTTGGAATCCATTCCCAAGTACATGACTGTGACTGGCTGACTCTGAAGGATATAATAATTATGAATAAGAAATAACCAGCCCTTTCTGAGGCCTTTGACATCCATCCTCTGTAGCATCATGAACAGGATTTCCAGGTGATTTTGTGGAGGCATCTTATATGATACTGAGAGTCCCAAGATTAAAGTTCATCTCAGCCTAGACAGATTTTAGGACCTGAACATCAGTATCAGAGGAATGCTTTTGCCTGAATGCTTCATGTGATAAGATTTCCACTATTTGCTTGGGAAATTATAATTTATTATTTTTTTATGTCCATATTCCTATGTTATCCTAAGTCTGCACTATCTTTATTTACCATCAACCTCACTAATTTTACCTGTCAGAGAATGAAAGTATCTGAGTTAAAAGATAATGATGCATGAAAATAAGGAACTCAAAAGTTACAAAAGTAGTGATGAAATGACTACAGAAATGACTACTCCGTGCTTAAGCAGATAATCATGCCTCAGGCCCACCCTTGCAAAACATTTATTTCTGGACGTGAATCACTGCCTGCCCAAAGCTCTACCCAAGACATGACGAGCTCGCAAGGATTTGCAGCCCCGCTCCCTCTGAGTGGCTCCGGGCTGGCTGGGACGTGCATGCACCTCGACCACGGACCCCAAGGGCTGAGTCATGCACCAACCACCACAGAGGCAAACTGGAAACAGCGCTCCAAACTGCACACAAAGCAAGCCAAAGTTTGTGTACACACAGGATGGCTCCAATTTTGATGACTTCAAGGATCAGCCTCATGCTTGCCTTTCTCATTGCGATCCATTATGTTCTCTCGTCCATCAGGACTGCCTGCTTTCACGTCCAAACAACATCACACTGAAACTGTTGAAATAATTGAAAACAACATAGCAGTCTTTCCTAATACTCTGCAAAATATGTGGTAAATCATTTGGTAAGCATAAAAGATTTTTGCTTAACCCACCCCCTCAGGTTTTTCCAGTGTTACTGCAGACTTCTTAATGTTACAACTTTTTGGGCAATCTTTTCACTCAAAGGTTCTTTTTTTTGCCTTAACCAGCTAAATACAAACCCATACCTAAAGTCATGCACAACACAAACATCCCCTCATTTAAAATCAGGTGCCTCAGTGTGGCTCAGATTAACCAGGGAGGTTCCCACAGCTTCAGACCACTGAAACGAAAAGTATAGAGTGTTTTTGAGGGATTGGGGGTTTTTTCAGATAGGAAATTTTGCTCTGTTTCGTCTTCTTTTAGGTCTTATCTGTCAGCCTCGTAGCCTGCAAGGTTGCAGCCAATTAGATCATGGCTTGTTTGCTATCTGTGTCAACCTAAGTTATACAAAACCACAAAAAATAAGGTTTGTTTCTTATCCTGATACTGTCTCATTAACTACAATGTTGCACAATTGTATCAGAAATATCTGACCCTTAGCTATAATAATTCACTAGTATGATGTCATCTGAGCTGTCAGTTAGGTATAGGAGGTACTATGCAAATAATCTTGATAACAAAATGCCTCCCTTGCTTTTGAAGGTAGACTTCAGGGTCTTAGTTTCTTGTGTACAGATGAAAGATCGCGGCTGCGCCTCTTCATTACAACCTTGGGGTTTTAACCATTTGAACTTATTTTCAGGATTTTTTTCTTTTTTTCCAAGAAAAAAAAAAAAAAGGATTTAGCATTGAAAGTGTTTATATGCTGTTGCTTCCTAGTAGTAATTTGAGGGGGGGTCAGTGCAAGGTCATTCACTTTTAGCTTGTACACAGAAAGATTTTGAAAGGTCATGGTTTGGACTTTGCAAGATTTTGCCAAATTATACTTTAGGCCCGTCACATTTTCTTCCAACTTCAATTCCTCTCTCTTTCCTCCTCTCCTTCTTCCGTTTGTAATTCCAGCAAGTATTTCATACTCCTGATGTCAGCTGTAGGAGTGATATCCTGAAGGGAAACTTAGCTCAGATGTAGTGCCCAGCAGTTAGTTTTAGGGTGTTAATTATTTTGCGTCCTCTGCACCACGCTAAAATCAAATTATTGTCATCTGTTTTAGGATTTATGTATTAGCATGGAAAAGTTAAGTATTTTCACAGTTATTATCTATAACTCCATCATGCATACACTTAAATATCTGATTTTAGTAAACCATGCTGTTATTCCACCTGCTTCACTATATTCACACTGGATGTTGTGAAATCTGACAACTCATCTTCTCATCTAAATTGGGTTTTCGCTTGTGTCTTGGTCATCAGAAAGGAAGAAGCTGCACCTTCCCCTGCATCTCATCATTGTCTGATTTCTTTTTCTTTTTTCTCCTTGGGTCACCCACCAGTCTAATGCTTGTGCCAAGATTTGCTTCTTAACGTGTTGAATCTGCAATTATTTCTTGTGGGTTTTTTACCTTTTTTTCTCTGTCAACTCCTGTTTTTTCTCTAGCCTGCTCAGCAGACTTGAGCTGTAATCCCATCATTCCAACCATTATCTGTCTCTATCCCTATATTGTTAAAAGAAAAAAAAAAGAAAAAAGAAAATATTTTACAGTTCAAAGTCTCTTGAATTTGTATTAGCATTAGTTTTGGAAGTCTCAAGTTCCCACAACATTTCGAAATGGAAGGGTGGTGCAGCTGGGAAGGAAAAAAAAAAACAAACCAAAAAAAACCCCAAGCCTAGAGAAGATTATCTGCCAGGAGTGTAGGGTTAATAAAACCCAGCCGAGTCAGAAAGCTTAAAATAAAAACCAAAACAAAACAACCACACAACATTTTCTTACTACTAATCTTATTTCTGTTTCTCCCCCACTCCCAATTGCTCTGCGAATTTGTAATTCACTGCTTCCAAAGGTTCTTCGAACTTGTTCTACTGGTTTTCAGAAGCAGACAGACTTGTTTTCCTAAGCTCTTCGGTACACCAACTGAATTTATTTAATTTTTCATTTTGCTCCTGCAAAGAACCCCGGGACGCTCCTTGAAGGGCCCTAAATCACTCTGTTGTATCCTATGGATATATTCAGTGTGTACTCCACAATGCTGTAATTACCTGGTGCACAAAACCATACAGAGCCGCGCTAATATGAGGGAACTATTTAGCAACCATAAAGACCTTGATTCTTGATGGAAAAGCGCCCTATCATAACTAACGCAGCCAGCTGCAAGGAGAGCAAATTTTAATGAAAATCCTTCCCTTCTCTATCACAGACAAAAAAAAAAAACCCGAGGAGAGCACTTGTTTTGTTGTCATGGGCGGAAGGGGCTTCACAAGGGCCTCGAAAAGGTGTCCTGGAGCAAGATCCACCCTGTTTTCTTCCATATCAAAGTTGTCGTGGAGGAAGTTCTCCCCTGGTTTCTTCCATATTAAGGTCCCTGGTTCCAAGGGTTTGTAGTGACCCACAATCTGTAAAGCTCAGGGGTCACTTTAACGTGGTCTAGGATGTGGGATGCCCCTTGGAGCCCTCACAGTCGTGGAAACATGATTTTTGGATCTGTGTATCCCCAGAAACAAAGTGGGAAAGGTAGAAAAGGTTCAGAGTTGGTGCTACGATGTGGGGAGACTGTCAGGGTAATTAATGGGAGCTCTCTCTGAAACGGGCCAGTTCGAGGCACAAGAAGAAAAGGCGATGAGAATATCCCGCTCTGAGGTCTGCACTTGGTTCAGAAACAAGACTCAAATAAGGCGTTAACGTGAGGGCCCGCGTCAGCCCGGCGGTAAGAAGGGCTCGCCTCCGGCCAGGACCTTTTCCCCTCATGTTTCGCTGCCGCGGAGCGGGGCCGGGACGGCGCCTCAGGCTGGCGGCGGGAGGCGCGGCCGCCCCCTGCAGGGCCGCGCCGGGAGGCGCCGCGGGAGCGGGCGGGACGGAGGGCGGCCCCGGGGCCGGGACAAAGCCCGGGGCGGCGGCGAGAGACACCGCCCGTCTCCCTCCGCTCCGCACTACTTCGCCCCAGATGTCCCCGCCGCCGGAGGGGAAAGAGGGCGGGCCGAGGCGGGGCCGGGGCGGGCGGAGCGGGGAGCGAGGGAGGCGCCGAGCAGGGAGAGCACCGGGCGGGCTGAGGCAGCTGCGGAGCGGGGTGGCCGCGGCCCTGGCACAGCGGCGCCCGGGGGCGGGAGCCCAGGGGCCGGGCGGAGGAAGAGGAGGGGCGCGGGCAGCGGCGAGAGGAGCCGTCTGGAAGAGCCGCCGCTCGGAGGCGGCGACGGAGGTGAGCGAGCGGCGGGAGGAGGCCCCTGCCCGGGTGGGGCTGACACCGGCCCCGGGGCTGGGGGTACCCGCCGGGCGCGGAGAGGGCGCCCGGGTCGCCGTGCAGAGCCGGGGGTGTGTGCGGCGGAGGGCGGCAGGCACAGGGCGTGTGGCGCCGCGCCCGGGGGACCGGAGGCAGAGGAAGGCGCTCCCCAGCTGCTCGGGGGGTTTCCCGGAGGGAGGTGGTCGCGCTGCCAAGCGGCTCCCGAGCCGTGCCTGCGTGGCGGTGCCGGGGCTGGCAGGGCGCGGGGCTGAAGCGCAGCCCGGGCTGAGGCGGGGGTGCCGCGGAGGGCACGGGGCGGCGGCGCGGGGTGTCACGCCGTGACCCCGGGGCTGCCGGGCGCCGCTGCCGCGAACAAAGAAGCGTGCGGGGAGCAGCGCTGCCCTGCAACACAAACTCCCGAAAACGCCCGCAGCCGGCAGGAGGAAAATGGGGTGAGGAGAGGATTCCGTGATGAAGCCTCGCTAGGAGGAATGTTTCTAGGATGAAAGGATATAGTCAGTTCTCCTCGGGAGAAAATGCAAGACTTGCCGTGGTTTTGAGGCCACTGTCATATCTGCTCATTATTTATTGTTGGGGTTTTTGCATGTGACTAATCACACCTCGAAACAACAAATTTCCTTTAAAACGGGTCTCTTGATTAATTTAACAGTGTTAGCAAAAACAAGGAATATGAGCCCTTGGCTTTGGTCTTTGTTGTCTGTGTTTGCAGCTGACTGAATTATGACTTGCATGTAGGGTTAAAAGTGCTGTCTCCTTTATTTCAGAGCTCTAGGGAAAGATGTTGTCTCTTCTGACATCTTTCAATTGAGATACCTGAGAACAGGTTCAGTAAGAATCCAAGTTCCTGAAGAAGACACTACGAATGTATTGAAATAAGAGCTGTAAACATTTTTTTTCCCCGTCGCCTGTACTGCATAAGAAACTGTAATGTGAAGCACTTCTCGGACACTCTCCCAGATGTGTGAAGTCTGCAAAGCTCACTGTCCAGACTGGCTGCTGTAGTCAGTGGTACTTGCCACGTTTGTGGTGTGTATGTAGTACTCTGAAGAGAAATCACTTTTTTTATGAAATTCCCAGAAGGAACGTTTTATTATGGACAGCTTTTTCTGTATGTATATCCAGAGATATTAATGCCTAGAGTTGAAAGGCATTTAGTATACACTGCAAAATTGGCTTTCCCTCAGCTTTTCCAGATGTATTGTCTCCCCTGTACACTGGGAACACTCACAACTGCCTGAACCACCGATGCAGCTATGGAGCTGCATGAACTTGTGAGCCACACCACAAGTCTTGCTGAGGGCTGGTCCCAGCCACCGCTGCACGATGTCAGCTGAGCTGTGATTGTGCCATGCTGATCCCAACACAGCGCACAGATGGAGTGACACCCTTCCTGCAGAGGAGAGGCTGCTGAGTTTTACAGGGAAGGGTGACTGGTTTCTGTCACCTCTGTCAAGTTCTGTGCACAAGATTGTCCTGTGCCGGATGAACGCGTGTCTCCCCACTCCTGAGATGTTGAAGATGTGCCGCAGCTTATGACACATCCAAGAGAAGAAGCTTTATAAAATGGCTCAAACCAGCTTGCTGCAGGGAAAGCACTTTTACTGTAGGGAGTGGGTTTTCCACAAGCTTCAGCACTGCCTCCAGGAGAAAGCGAGCTGCGGCGGCGGTGCTGCCAACAAACCATCTCTTGTAGCGAATCCTGGGAATAACACCGGTGTTGTCTCTGGGAAAGGAGCTGCCTGGGGTGTATTGTTGGTAGGAGGGCCCGGTAGTGGGAAGACAGCCCTCTGCACTGAGTTACTGTGGCCAAGCTCACCTGCAAACCTACAAAGAGGCTTACATCGTCAGGCCCTGGCCTTCCATTTCTGCAGGGCCCAGGACTCTGACACACTCTGTGTCGGAGGCTTTATTAGAGGTTTAGTCACACAAATATGCCGCAGTGGACTGATCCAGGGATATGAGGACAAACTAAGAGATCCTGCTATTCAAAGTCTCTTGCAGCCCGGGGAATGTGAGAGGAACCCTGCTGAAGCATTTAAAAGGTAAAAACAAATTTTTAAAAAGCACTATTGAAAACAAACCCAAAATAAAACAAACAAAAAAAATCTGCTGTTTAGGTCTTCCTTCCGGTGAGCCTAAGATGCAGATAGTTTAAAACATGTTTGTTTCATTGCTTGTTATCTCTGTCAGAGCGTGCAGACTTACCATGGAAAAATCTAACTTTGTCATTATAGCTGACATAAATAAATATTTACTTTTAAAACAGAGTTTATTATTAATAGTGAATTTATTTACATTTGTATATTAGTACCCTCAGATGTTACTGGGTGTTTTGAAAAGACTTGAAAGTAGTTGACTTCAGAGTGGAAAATATCTAGTCCATGGTCTCCCATGTGCCATAAAGGTAGGGCAGTTGTCCTTCACAGACCTGAAACAGACCTTACAGGACCCTTGGAAAAGCTTCCAATAACATGCTCTAAGAGGAAACTGGGCTAATGGATCTCTGGGTCTGATCCAGCACATCGGCTTTATGTTTGTCTAAAAATATGTGGTAGGAAAATGTCAATTAACTCCTTATGTTACTTCTCACAATATGCACAGATTGTGTCGAATCTTTATTGCTACCTCTTCTGCAAGTACTTCTGTTGCAGGGATCAGAAACTGATCAAAAGGGCTCACTCTGCCCCTTAAGAGGTTTGTCAGCTATCCAAGCTGAATGGAAAAGAAATAGATTTTTTTTTTTTATTGGTGTTCCCTAACAAACTATAGTCTCCTGAGTATGTCACTGATAATTCTGTTTCTGTGGGGATAAGGATATTTGAGAGGATGTATTACATGTATATAGCAGTGTATATCCATAGATATACTTAGAACAATGTACAGACTTGAGCACAGCCTGTGTCACTGTGTATCTATTGGTCTTTATTCCTTTGGGCCACAATGAAGGAAAGTTCATGAAGGATAAGCCTTGTCTTCATCAACAGAGCTTCAGTTGATTGTGTTGCCAGTATAAAACTTCTCTGGAGTATTGGTTAAACAGAAATTTTTTTTGGTATTGTGTAGTGGTGTAACTTCTTGTGGTACTTGAGGGTTTATCGCCTGTTTCCAGTATAAAATTCCTCTATTTTTTCTTTCCTGACTACTAGGATTGTGGAGACAAGTACTGAGGTTGAACTGTAGCGCTTGCTCTCATTGTCACGGTGGTGTAAAAGAGCCTTCTAGTTCTGATGGCTGTTTTGTCCTTGCCTGCTGAATAAACAGGATGCACGTCTGCATTGTTCTCAGTGTAGTGTCTTAAAACAAATAGTCTAAACCGAGACTAGTTCTGGATTTTTTGTTTACTGCTAAGTGAATATGCAACTTCTAACAGCTATTAGGGTCCTAATTTCAGAGGTATTAAGCCCTCTTAAATTCTAATGAATAAAAACTGGGTGCAATTAAGTGTCTATAAATGGAATAGCAGACTGGCCATCTAGCTTCAGGCAGTCTTCTAAAATCATGAAAGTGGATTAATCTGTGAGTAAGAGCCTGTTCATGTTTAAAAGTCTGTTACAGGGAAATCTCATTAATTTAGTTCAGGCAAGTTCTCAGTAAGAGCTGGAATCCTTCCTCTGTTCTAAAAGTGATTTCCTTACTGCACAGAACGGGAGCTAGGTAAATGTCTTTAGACAAAAATGCAACCTAGAAATATAAAATATAAGAGATAATTGTTTAGACTGATTTTTATGAACATAGGATTTAATGAAGGGCTGTTTTGAGTGGGTCAACGTAACAGGATTCTTGATTTTGTACTGGAAAAATGAAATAGGCACAACATCCAGTGATAGTCTTTGCCTTCTCAAATTTTACAGCAGTGATTGTGAACTCCCATTATTACACTAAAAATACTAACGGGGCAGTGTAACAGCTTCAGTCAAGGAGATTTTTCTTTTCGCCCTTCATGTATTTCCTTGCTCCCACTTATCGTGATCTCCTGCTCTCAAAAGCAGCCGTGGTGGATGGTCTTCATTCTCCTGTTTCAGATTTAAAGGGAGATGAGGTGTTGGAGACAAGGTGCTGTGCTGGGAGTATAAGTTTTCAGCACTGTGGCAGGGGACCAGGAGGTGGCTGTTGACAGCGGCACCACAAGCTTGTTCTGCTGGGTGATACAATCTCTGTCCACAAACAAGAGGCACTTGGCAACCCCCCTTCCCATCATCAGACACCTCAATCATTTGTTTAATTGAACCTTTTTTTAGTGTATAAGCCGTGCAAGGAATGTTTTAACAAAATTATAATTTAGGATGTTCCGTGGTTTCTAAGACTTGCCGCTGAGCACTTCAGTCCTCTGCTCCGGTGTGTTTATAGATAATGTCAAGTGAAAGTTGTTGTAATGTGAAATGAGTTCTAGGAAGACTTACCAGTCAAATGATTGCATCTCATTGTGTAAAGACACTGAAGAAGCACTAAGTGCTTGTCTCAGTGCTCCATCGATTTTTGCCTTATTTTAGTTTATTCAGTAGAAGAAGAGAAAGATTTTTCTTTAAATGCACTGTCAAATTTTTGCTCTGCTTTTCACAGCTGCTCCAGACCCAGCCGTGTATTCATGGCCTAAAATGGAAAGACTTCTTTTTATAAGTGCTAAACAAGATGATATCACTCTATTTTTGTGCTAATTGTTCTGGAAATACTGAGAAAGAAGAGCTTCCCACTGTCTTATAACATGCCAGTTTATAAACAATATAAAGTTTGTTAGTTAAAATAGTGACATGTTTTCCTGAAGGATGTTTCTTAAATACATTTTCAACATTCCTGATGTCGTAGTGGTACATGTGCAGGTGATGACCCTCAGAGTTAAGACATTTCTCATGCTGTTTAAATGTCTCCATCTTAAAAACTTCTTATGCGTTTATAAGCTTCAAATGCCCTAAAAATTCTTTCAGGGGCAGACCTTGCAATGTTGAAGAACCGGAAGGGCTGAATTATACAAATGTATTTGGCATTTGTTGCTGCACTGACAGCTGAGAGAAAGAACAGCTACTTACAGCACTTCTCTTATCAGGCACTCAGTGCTGGAGCAGAAAGCAGCTTAAAATGTAAGGGAGAGTGCTGAACCCTCACACTCAGATTTTCAGTGAAAGTAAAGCAGAGGGGAAGGAAAAGATGTTACAGACACCAGAAGCTAAGAAATTATGTGATAAGCAAAGAATTTAATTCAAAAGGTGTATTAGGCTCTTCTTCCCTGTTGATACGGAAAAGTTAAATTCTGAATAACCCAAATTTTGCAATGCTATCTCTAGGGTTGTTTTGGTTTTCCTGCAGTAAGTTTATGTTTCCAGTGATTTGGTAGGAATACAGGCAGATACCACTTATCCAAGGCCATGAGGGCATAGAGGAACTCTGATACAAACTGTGGATAATGCTGAAATTTGTGTAAACTAGGCTGTAGAAAGGCATTTCCCTTGTGTTCCTGGTTTATGTTTTTCAGACAGACATTGAACACCTTCAGACAGGAGGGAAAGGCACATAATTCCCCTGTGTTGTGCTGCAGTTGGAATTACTGGTGGAGGCAGAGCTTGCTTCGTTCACAGCCCAGAGTGTGGCTGTCACTAGAAGCGCGAGCATAGTTTACTCTACAGAGTTGATTTGTTTTGTAGCCATTGCTCTTGAGTTTGAAAGATACCCAAGACCAAAGCTCCTTGGACAGAGAATTTAGAGCTGGACGGTCTTAAATAACATCATGTTTTTCAACTTCCACCAAACTCACCTTTAGTGTGTGTTGGTCTGGTACAAACTGGAACCAAACTTTGAATTTTGCTGCTGTATGTTGCTGCAGTTGAAATTCACCATTTTTTGGTGATTTATTCACATCTCCCAGCAGGTTGGTGCAGGTGGAGCTCTTTGCTCTCACAAGTGAAGTTTCTTTCCATCTGAGTGTCTTTTCAGGGAACCTCAAATCTTGTGGGACTTTTCACATCCTTATTTCTCACATACTGAGTTTGGGTCAATGATGTCCAAGTGTTTCTTGCTTGTGAGGTATCTTAACATTTTATTACTAACGTATTTCTCATACAACTACTTTAATGTAAGAGGGTCTAAGTGATTTTTTTCAGGAAAAAGAGTGAAGATTTCCACTTACTGCATTGCTACACTTACTTGCATTCCCATGCTAGTAGATGTCCCTGACCAGCAGAGACCCAAACCCCCCAGAAATTTAAAAGAAATAAAGCCACAAAACCAAACCACAAAGAGCTGCTGAACAAATCTATTAAAGAGCTTCATAGAAATTTTTTCAAGCTGATGTTACATCTTCTTTATCAAAAATGAATATAGGGGAGCTCTACCCCAGAGCTTAAGTATACTTTCTTTTTCAGAAAGGACACCAGGTTCTGTGCATGCTGGTGCTAAATTCAGTGCAGTGGTTCCTTTTGCAGATTCGGAGACTATCACAGCTTTTTTAACTCCTGATTTCTGCGTGCTCAGCAGATTTGCCTTGTAATTTAATGTGACCAATAATGTTAAGTGATGTAAAAAAGCCAAACAGTTTTATGGTTTTCTAGAATATGCAGATACCTGTAGACTTGAGTGTAAGAGGTGTGAGAGGTTATGTGAGGTTCTCTGCTGACTGCAAGTTTGAAGCAGGGGTTTATGTTGATTAAATTTGAAAGCTTTGTGTGAGTCACTCCCTTGGACAGTGTTGAAGTGCTGCAGGTCTTATGCCAATTGCTGTTATCTATGTAAAGTTCCTTCTGCGTGCTTGGAGAACTCCAAAGGATTGAGCCTCTGGTGTTTTGTCTTTGGCAATGTAATGGAAACCTCATAAAGGGCAGAATTCAGAGGAAAAACCTCTGAGTGTCAGCCAGTGCTAACAAGCATTTCCTTCCCCCAGCCCTTCACCTGTATTGCCTTTCCATGTTACTAAGTTATTTATCCTTTTCTTCCCTCATGAGTCGTGTATCATCAGGAAGTTGCAAGTTGTAGGGTATAGAGTTTTTACTCCTATCTAAATGATACAGGGTAACAAGTTTTATTTCGAGTTCTGAATTCCTTTGTCTGACAATGTAGAAAAACAGTGGTTTGTTCAGCAAACCTTCTGTGACTTTTGCCCAGGGACTTTCAGTCTGCAGTTCTGAAATGCGTTTTTCCTGCTTAGATGAAGGAAGAGATTTAGACATTGAGTTGTAAATGATAACAAAATGAAGTGTGAAGAAGCTGTTCATTTTTAGAATGCCTTCTACCATCTTTGAAGTCAGTAATATAATTAAAATTATAATGGATTGTGTAGGCTTTATTAACTAGTGAGCTTTTTGCTGGTTTGGAGTAGCTTATTCTTAGTTGCAAAAATTTGAGTGCATTTTGGAGTAAATTTGAGATGAATTAGGAGTATCCTGACTTTACTGGGTTTTGATATTGCACCCTATAAACTTGGGAGTTTTCCTTGCTAGTGAATTAACCATGGTGTGTGCTTCTACTGCAGTTTGCAGCACCCAAGTTCTGAGACTGCTGTGAAAAGGTGAGAGACAGCACATTGGAAACAGATACTTGAGCTTGGGCTGCTGGAAACCTGAAAGCTGCTGGGATTTCTATCAATTTACTCTAGAAGATACTAGTAATTCAGTATTAATCTTTCATAGATGATAAATGACTTAGTTTTTCTCACCCAGGTCTCAGACTGTCTGGGAGTGATCTAACTGTTTTTCTCTCATCTACTTTCTTCTGGAAAGGGCTGGTACAGGGTCTTTTCCTCTGCTTCCAGAGCTTCAGTACAATCTTGGGAGCTCTAGCTTTCCACTGGTTGCAAGAAGGGTGTGAATTTATAGATTTTATCAGACTTTTAATTTTGTACAGCTATAAATGGTAGAAACAAAGGCAAGGACTAACTGTATCCTGTTTCATGCAAAAAAAAGGATCTGAATGCATAATAAATTTATTTACAAGACCCTTTAAAGAAGAAAGCTGTTGAACCTCCAGTGTATTTGTTATACATTTACCACATGTAAAGTTCAGATGTGCAACTAACTGATTTGAACATTGAGAAAGTTGGGAGAGGAGCTCAGACAAATCAAGTCCAGCATCTCCTTCACCAAACAGAAAAATTTGAAGATGCTGGCTTCATCTGCTCTTATGCTTCACAGTTCTTCTAGAAAAAAAAAAAATCCAAATGTTACCCTGAGTTGTTTTTTTCTTGCTATAATCCAAGTTTTTTACTACTTAGGGTGTTCTCCAGAGACATGGAGAATAAATTCTTTCCTTTTGGGACAGCCTTTTACATCTTTGAATACAGCTTTGTTCTCTTTCATCCCAATCTGAAATTAAATAATTTATTTTGTTATTGTGTCCTCAGAGGTCACACCTAAGAATGTGGCATTAAAAAATCCCTTACCTAAACAAAAGGGTTCAGTTTCTAAAGGGAATTTTTCTTACCAGTGTTGTAGATGTGTAAATAGGCAACATTCTACTTCTGTACTTTTCCAGATTTTTGTCCATTCCTACATCTTTCACTTACGCTTAGAGTCCTGAAGCTAGCTGGACCCTAGCCCAGAAGAGCTTGATCTGATAGAAGATTGAATTCTCCTTTTAGTAGGAGTTTTCAGTTAAAAACAATCTCATTACAGTTAAAATCAAGTTGTTTTGTTTATCTTTGATTTATTTAATACTCAAAAATGTTGGAGGCAAGATACCAGCTGAAAATCATACCAATTTATGGGTGAGATGAGAAGCTATTTCTGTAAAAGCATACCACAAGAGGTTAAAAACAATCTGCCAACACAGTCTGTCTTTCCAGTGGAATTGCAGAAAGTAAATTTGCTTTTGTGAGAGCATCTCGAATTTGCTCTTGTGAGAGCATCTTGACTCAGCTGGAGCTTCTGAGTATGAATATGTAACTGAGCCTTTAGACTTTTTACTGCTGCTGGATTTCATAGAAAACTCTGTTCTGGTGTTCTCCAGACCATTAGAACCGTTGAGCGTTGCCTGAAGCTTAAGTACTTTGTGGCATGTTTCTCTTTAGGCTTTTCCCTTAAATCTGTGGAGTTAACGGGTCACGTAGCAGCAGTCAGTGTTTCTGCAAGAGCAAGCTGTATGTTCCTCTTTCATTGTATGGAAGCACAGCCTACAGACTGAACATAATACCGTTTAAGGTTTTAACCTTTTCAGATTAAATTACCATAAGAAAGTTTCCCCAAGGCATTTTAATAATGACAACTTACATAGACCTTTTTGTCTTCTACTTCTATAGGCATTAACATTTTGGCTTTAATCAGTGTGGCTCAGACTTAAATCTTACAGGTTTTCCTATAAGCTGTTTAGTTAGATGGACCTTCATAGCAATACTTACTTGTTAATTATTTCCCTTCCCTTCAGTTTTCTGTGCACATGTTCATAGCTTGTGCAAGGGTTTAGGTTTCTTTTCCTTTCTTCTTTTTCAATGAAAAAATGAAAGGGATTTGGAGGATTGTGAAGTAGAAAGGATGTAGTGTGTCTTATATACTGGGAGAAGATAGTATTGAAATCTTGCCTCCTGAAAGCAATGACTTGAAGAGGTTTCAGTTTCTTGAGTGTGTTGATATGTACAATACACGGGGAATGGTGAGACGTCTTCTGTCTTTGTCCAGGAGCAGGAGTGTTTTCAATAGTTAATGCAAAGACACTTCGTGGTTGAAGAATTGCTGCTGAAAAATAAATAATCAAGCAAAAAAGGCAAGAAAATAATTACTTTGACCCAAGGGTTGAGTTGTACAGAGGTGTTCAAAGGTATTGCAGAGGAGGTGCCGGAAAGAATGGAGGTGGGTAGGTTCCTGGTCTGCTTGTTGACGTCAAAATGTGATAAGATAGCATGAAAAAAGAACTGAAAAGAAGGCAACTGGGGAAATTTACTTGCTATCAAATTCCTCTCTCTGTCACATGTTTGCAGATAACCTTCACACAAAGTGCGTGAGGGCCGTGCAGGTAGAAGGCCATCAGACTTTTGGGCTCAGTTGTGGATGCTGCTGTTTAAATTGATGGGAGTGAGAGAAAGGATGGAATAAAACATCATATGTGAGTGGACTTTGAGTCCACAGATCACCAGCAGTGTCTTTTCCTTGGGTTTTTTTCTTTATCATGTCCTAATAAGAGCTGGTAGTGCTTATGTGAAGAGGGAGAAGCGGGCATCTGGCTGTGCATAGATTCAAGTTGTGTGCCACAGATCTGTGATATCGTAGAACATGAGAGAAGGAAGGGGCCCTGGCAGCACCTGATTTAAGGTTATTTGCAGCATCGTGGAGTTGTCCTGCACTGTTGAGAAGTTCTAGGTTGGTTAAGGAAAGTACCGGCAGTGTAGAGATGACAGTAACAGGCAGGTAGGAATGAATCTCAGGAGGAAAAACTGTTAAGAATGGGATTACAACATGATCTCCATCTGAGAGCAGTTAATTAACAACTCTTGGTTTAACTACATCAGCTCTCCTGCAGTGATAGTGAGTATGATACACTAAGCTTTTTCTATGCTTTCCTGGAGTAGAGTTCAGCAGGACATTAGAGAAAAAGCTCAGTTTGTAGGTAAAGTGAAACTGGACTGTAATAAGAGAAATTGTGTCCTATAGGATTTTGGATTACCCTAAATGATCAAAGTCTAACGGATGGAAACTTCAGCAGCCAACAGCACACCACTGAATCACTCTGTGTTTCCATACTTTTTTTTGTTAGTACCTTATATTATTTTAAATTGTGGTTTTCATCCACAGTAAGCAATTTGTGTATGAATAATTGTAGGGGAGGAAGAGGAAGATGTAGTTTCTGTAACTTGTTCTATTGTAGCTAAGGCTAATAAATATGAGGCTACAAAATCAATTCCAAAGCTAAACGCATCAGTGCCGTAAGATTATAGATTCAAGTCTACATGGTGCTAACCTAACAATGTTTTTTGAGAGTGAATTATGGCAACAATACAGAAAGCATCAGTTAGAGCTTTACAGGCAAAACAGAGAATATCTGGTTGGGGCTGGGGATGAGGAAACTCAAACCACAAGGTAATTGATAAGGCCCCAAAATGATGCATGAGGAGCATATGCTCATTGAACTTCGGGTAGTATGGGAGAATGATTTTGAATGGGACACACGAAATTCTGTCTATTGCCTCTTCAACTAAGTGCAATAAACATTAGGATAGTCCATTTTACTAAGGTGGAAAAGAAGGTGGATAAAGATACGTAGAAACACAAAGAGTAGGAAAGCTACCTTGAGTGTGCTTAACTAAGAAGGTAAATTCACAACAGCTTTTCTTCTGATATTTGTGTAGAGGATTTTCTCAAAATGAGGTTGGACAGTATAATCCTGCAATCAGTTCACAGTGGAAGTGTGGGGTGCTTTTTGATGGTGTGCAAGACATGACACAGGCAGGTGTGGAACAACTTGATGAGGGAATGATGAAGATTTTAAAATGCCGGTTGTTGTTTAGCCTGGTTGTTCCAGGCTGGCAGGTCAAGAGGCCCCTGTTCTGAAGGAGCAGCATACTGCTGAAACAGCCACTGCAGCTCCTCTTCTTCTTGCTTCCCAGTCAGTATTGCTGGGGTTTTTTTTTTCCTTTGGAATGCATAGGAAAAATCTAACTAATCTGAGGATTGTCAGACTGAACTGCAGTAATGATGGTGGCTCTTTTATTACATTAATGGTGTGCATTAATGTACTGTATTCTGTTTTATGGTCATGGAATAATAGAACATAGTAAACTAGCATATAGGCTGACAACAGCCACACAACTACAGTTTTCTACCTGCCTCATCTGGGAGGTTTTAGGTTTCTTTTTGTGCTTAGCATTTCTCTCATGCCAGCAAATACAATCATATACCTAGAACGAAATATCTGTTCCTTCAGATGTGTTTGTTCACTGCATAAATAGAAAAAAGAAAGGAATTTTTGTCTATCTCCAAAATGTAGAATTCAAAATGCCTACAAATTCAAACGCCTGTAAAGCTACAAGAATTTCAAGTCTTTTGTGTACTAATATGTTCAGATAACACAGCTTATAGAAGTTACATTTTGTTTAACAAAGAAATATTAGTTTTGCAATGACTAGGGAATCAGGTAGTTAATAAGGAAAGCTGAAAAGACTGAATGTGTGTGTGTGTATGTATACATATATATATTTCATTTGCTGTACTTTTGATTTCATAAATTATTTAAAACTAACCTATTAATCCATTCTGTTGCATACATAAACTTGTTCTTTTTCTTATTGTGGTGCCCCACTCTTACACGTTGCATTTCAACCACAGGCTTTTGAATATTTGCAAAGTAAGTTATTATCCTACCTTTACATGTATGGAAAATAAGGTACAGTATAGGCAATTCTCTCATTTCTACTAATGATAGTTTTTGGTGAGTCTAGTTTTTGATGCTTTCATCTCATGCATTTGATGTAAAGTGTACGTTCTTTGACACCTCCTACTTTTTTTAAAAAAGAGAGAGATGGATATGCAGAAAAAAATACCATTGAGAACTTAACTGATGCTTAATAGAAAGAAAAATACTGACGTTTGACCCTAAGTAAAGAGCTTTAAAGCAAAACCTGGTGGATGACAAATTCCAGGAATAAATTTAAATAGCAGCAACTTAGACAACAGCTCAGAAACTGGGGCTGGAGGAGGGAAAATAGGCTTAGTCATGTGGGTCATGGGACAGACAAGAAGATAAGTAAGGGAGTAATCAAATGCCTTAGGAGTCTTTATACTAATGGAAAGAAGGTAAGGGGTGAACAAGCAGAACTGGAAATTTTAGTGTACAGTCAAGATTGAGTTCAGTGCTCTAAAAGGTCTGTCAGGATAACTTGTATAACAGGTATGTGTTTAAAAAAATAGCTTGTTTTGTACATAATATGCTTGCTTGTAGTTCTAGAATAAAGAAATTAAAGCCACTGGAAAAACTGAATAAAATACATGTATCACATGTGGTGATAGCCCTACGTGTGGGATTTCTATTTCAAGGTTTGTTGGTAATCCTGATCTTCCATGGACTGTAAATCAAACTACCAACCAACTACCTATCAGACCATCTTATGTGTCTAAGAGTTTACCTGTTTTGTCCAAGTAGAGTTCTTGGGAACTAAGCTAGATTCCTACACCTCAAAACCGTGTCTTTTGTAAAATTACAAGTGCTTTACCCTACAAAAGCAGCAAGCTCAGTAAACTAAGCTGCTTTAAGGTAACAAGTGGCATTATCCACAGCATAGGATTTGGATGATAATGTCTGCACAGTTAAAAATTTGAATAACAAATAGGAGATAAACATCAACTGGGAAGGCATGATGCAAGCAGGAGTCTGCCAGTGACCATACTTCTGATGTCAAAGAGGAGAGAATAGCTAGTGGGGAGACATAAATTAGCTTCAGTCAGACTGGAAAAAATCAGCTGAGGAAAGAAATCTTTTGGTCATAGTGACTGTGAAATGATCTTAAATGCATGCGTTTGGTTAATGGCTGGACTCAAAGGTCTTCTCCACCCTGAATGATTCTATGATTCTTTGCTTAGAAGGGGAGGTGCAAGAAAGAGGAACTAAAAGATGGAGATGTTCACCATATCAGAGGATTTGTGAGTAAGATCTGATGAAGACAAGTATAATGAAAGAAATGAATTGGCTGGGAAGAGCACTGAGGTCTCAAAGCACTGTATTAATTGTCTAGTTCAGTGAAACTGAGCTCCTCGTGACTCATGTGTTAAACTCCAGCAGGAAGCTGGCAGAAAGAAAGTAGAGCAGCCAGTAAATGTGAAAGTGAAAGAGTAATGTAAAAATGAGAGCAAGACTGCAAGTTCAAGGTGCGGTGATCATGTTTCCTGTGAGGTGTGTTTTACAAGAAGTAACTCCATATATATGTTAGTAGAAAAAAGACAATATCCACCAAGTGTTGGTCTACTATTCCTTGGGAAGGAAAAACTGATAGCAGTAGGAATGCTAAAGTTTCAATGCTCGTGTATATTGCCCTTTCTAAGTCATTTTGCAGTCAGCCAGCAAAAAGTAGCGAGAAATAGGTAAGATCAAAGTAAAACATAGCCCAGGCCAAAAACCTCAAACAGATGCTCAACATAGAATAGGTGAGATGTTCTCAAACTGTTACTGATTGTCTTCAAAGGAGAGGTTATCAGCATTGCTGAAAATTCAGAGTTGAAAGAAAAATTTCTGTATTTAGAGTCTTGATTTAAGAGGGGATATAAAAGGCATGGGGAATTAAAAATGTGTCAGTCAAGATGAAAAATGCTGGAAGAAATAATCAGCCAAACTATTTGCAAGCAAATAGAGAGATAACAAAGAGGCCAAAAACAACTAATATGGTATGACATGGTTTGGTTTTGATAAATTTAATCTAATGTCTGTTTGGAAGAGTCACAGGACTTGTGGATAAGGGGTAACCATAAATGCCATCTTGACTGCAGGAAGGCTTTACTTTCACGAGACTGGTGCAAACAGGCCATATGCAAGGTAGAACTATATTTGGCTACATGGAATAAAAGATTAGTAACTGTATTTAATTATCAAAACTCCACTTTCAAATTGACACAGCACATCATGTTGGTTTCATAGGGGTCTGTGGCTTTTTTCTTTTCAGCCTGTTCCTTAATTCTGTCAGCTCACTGGAGAGTAATGGTTAAAAATTTGGGGTACTACTGACTTCCTTGTAATAACCCTGGTGTTATCGGTGGGGCAGAAGTTATAGGGCAGGAAGTACAAGGTTTTAATTGCAGGAAAGCAGGTAAAGGTTAGACACATGAAGGGAAGGAGAAATTTCCCAGTTTCAAGAATGTTGAAGCACTGGAATGGATTGCTTAGGGAGACAGTATTGATTGGTGGAAATCTTCAGGAATGCCTAGGCTTCTATCTCGGGGATGACAGATGAAGGGCTGATCTTGCTGTAGGTGGGGAAGTGGACTAGGTGACCTCTCCATCACTATAAAAACAGAACTGTGAGAGTTTGTGTAGAATACATTGCCTTTTTTTTTCTTATATTACATATTTGGGGAAAATATTTTCCTTATGTACTCTCCCCCTCTTTGGCTTTGGGGACACAGATTTTTGTAGGTCACACTTGGAGTAAATTAAAATATATTTTATATGCTAGGACATATGGCAAGTATATTCCATTTAAAATACGGTCAGCCTGCTTCTGGTAGCAGTTGTGAATGGTTTTCAGCCACAGTCATCTGTCCTTTATAGTAGCCAAGTTGTTTGCAAACTGTTGTGGACAGTCCACTATTACACCAAAATATTTACTCTTAAGGCTTCTGTTTTCCGAGGTTTCAAGTAAATCCACAAGTAGATCTACTGTGGATGCTTTGTAGCCAAAAATTACCTCTGTATTTGTGTGAGACGGTAGGAGGGCTCTAATCAGTACCCAGGGTCCAGCATGGCCTGTTTCTGTGGGACCAGTGGCGCTGGTTCCCCATAAACTCTGCTTTTGTCTGGCCCGATGCCCTAGAGCTGGCTTTTGTGCTCTCCTGGTGGGGCTGCAAGTCTGCCTTACAATTGCAGATAAAATCCAGGTTGCTACAGGACATTGCAAAATCAGGTATTGAGTTGCACAAGACTTGCCTGCTGTTTCTAATTCACCACTTTTGAAAAGGCCAGACCCTTGATTTACATCTGTGTACTTCACCTAGAGCTTTCCCAAGAGGTGATTCTCAGGGTGGGTTTTGTTTTGTTTTTTTTTCTCTTCTGCTTTCTGCCCCTTGCTTCATAAGATTAACCATGGTTAGGTAGAATTGTTAGCACCAGTTTGTCTTCCTGTGCAGCCTGCAAATAAATAATTCACTAGAAACAATGTTTTTTATTATACTGTAGCCCAGGAGTGTGCCTTAATTCCAGTATTACACTTAGTCAGAAAGCCATAATCAGCTGCAGTGCACTTTATCTTGTTGAGAAAATGCAGAACAAATACCTCGATAACCAGATCAGATCCGTCAGTGTGTGCACAGGTGTGCACACATCCAACTGGGTCACTTCACTTTTGCCTTATGGGTTATATTTTGCAGCTTTTTAAAGTGTGGAATTGTTCTGTGCTTCACAGCCCTCGTATTTCATAAATATTACCTGTTAGTTAAGGGTCCCGTGTGTCTGTTTTTCTGGATGTTATTACCAGTATAAGCAGCTAGGAAGGGCCTGTATTCCACATGTATGTATAGTGCCAAGAATTGGGGTGTTGATATACAGAAAGCAGCTATTGATTTCATCATTAATTTCCCTTTTAATCATTAGCCAGAATGCATTATAAGGCACGTAAAGTAACTGTTTACTGTAAGTCATCCGTAAGACGTAAATGCCTTGTCACAGGATAAAATAAAACAAAACACACTCCTCTACAAACAGTGCTACAAACAATTTGTAAAGGTGCTCTAGTTTTTCTTTCTGTGTGAATACAGTTGCTAAAAGTACTTCGAAAGAGGGTAATATTTCATCAACTGAACAGCAGGAATTGTCAATTTTATTAGATGTTAAATTCACCTTTTCTTTTTTTATTGCGACCTGTGCCCCAAATGCAGTTTGGAAAACAAAAGAGAAAAATGCAGCTATTGGTGTAAGTCTGTCTTTGCTGAAGCTTCTAACTGTCTTTAACAGCTTTATCTCCACTGGCTCCATGCTTTTAAATGCAAATTGAGAACTGGGGGTGGTGGGGACAGACAGCTTTAATGGATTATACTCCCTGCTAACCAGCCCTTGGATTATTACAATATACAAATGAACATGTGTCTGTAAGCATATGGGAAGCAAGCTCCGTTGTTTGCTGTCACTTGTGAAAATTCTTCAAGAAGAGATGTTTAAAAAATACGTGGGGTTTAGTATTTTGTTTTCTATTCTTAGGCATTTAGAACCTCTTATATTTACTCCATGAGCAGTGGAAGTAGTGACAACCCTACTGTATAGATTTGTGCCTTTGGGTACCTCTGTCCTTCGGTATCCTGCGATGGCGTGAGCCCCCCTCTGTAGTGTCTGTACAACATAATTCCTTCCCCTTTCCGTGGCATGCAGCTCCTCCAGCTCTTAACTTCCCTACAGAGCCTTCTCCTTTCCTTGTGTGTTCCCCAGCAGTGGGCTGGGGACAGCAGAGCTTCTGCTGCATCCCATTTAGAGCTGGAAGAGGCAGCAGCATCAGGTTTCCCCTTAGTGGTTAGGACTGTTGCTAGGTCTCAGCGTGTGATTTTTAGGCGAAAATCCCACTGCTTCTTATGTTGCTGGCAAAAATTACTACAACATTATGTAAATATAGTTGGCTTATTTACAGTCTCCCTGTGCACTTCATTTTCCGTATTTGCTGATACCACATAAATGGAAATAAGTGTCTTAAAAAATTACATTGTAAATGTAATTGTAAATTACATTGTGATAGATCATGTTGTAAACCGCTTACAAGAAGGAATATGCTTGTTAGGTTTTCTGAAGATTGAGATGATGACTTGGACAATTATTTTGTTATACACTAGGTATTGTTAAACTCTTGATATATAAATACACGTACACAAAGACATTGATCCAATACATATACAGGCATATTCCTGATCAATATGCAGGGTTTAGGAATATGACAAATAGCTGGTGAATTTCCTCGAGGAATCTGGTGTAGAAACACGTAAGGAAAAGCAGGAGGAGGCTATGTGTGGAATAACAGTGTTGTCCACTTTTTTACAAACTTTCTTTGGAAAGAACAAAGTTGGTAATTCCCGATGCAGACCTCTGGGACAGTGCTTCTCGGGAATACAAGTTGGAAATACTGAGATATAATCTCATGGGAGGTATCATCACAAAAAGCAGTTTGTCAAAGCGTTGTTACGCTGTTTAGAAAAAGAAAGGTAAGAGCTCAGTAGTAGTAGTACAGCAGATTTCCAAATATGTAATTTTCGTCATGAAATTTGAAGTGTGTCATGGTTTGCTACAAGCAACAGCACTTGTAGTTTGACAAATCAGGGGTAGTGGTTGTGTTTTTCTTTGGGTTTCCCCCCCCCCCCCCGCTGTTTCTGGGCTGCTTAGGGGATGATTTTTATATACTTGTTCTTTGTGTTTGTCAGTAGTGAATGCTGGCAGCTGGGTAGAGAAACAGGAGCCCTTTTAGGAAGCTGTGCTCCCAATTTAAGTGGGACATAGCTTAATTTTTTATACACCAGAGACAGTCAAATATGAGGAACACATTATGATTTCTTTTGCCCCTGGAGCCACTCATTAATTACTATTTGGCAGTATGTTCACTTTATTCTTATTTTTTTCTCTTTTAAATAAGTGTGTGCACTCCACTGTGACTCTTATAAGCCTTTGTGGACAACTCTGCTGTCTCTCTACTCTGTTCTGTTGTGTCTTTGTGTTTTTGTGGATCCAATCTAAAAATCTCAAGGCCAACCGTGAGCAGAACTTCAGCATAGCCTGTATATATTCCTTCCATGTGTGGAAAATCATGTTTGCATGGGTTCAGTCAACTCAGTAGCAATCCTGAAGAATTCTGTGGGATGGCTCATTGTTCTGAGGAATTCTTATTTGCTGCAGAGCATGTAAAACATCTTTGCTCTGCATAAGTAAGTCATTAGATTGCCATTAAAATGAATTCCATCATTTAAAATAGCTAATTGTGCTGTTTTCTCTGGAGATTTTGTACTTTTACTGACTAGTTAACTTGGTTGTTTTTAATGATGACCACTTTTATATCTGTATTAAATATAAAAGTTGTAAAGATAAAGCTGTTACCCTTTCAGAAGGTAAAGAAAATCAACTTCCAATCTTTTGAGAGGCACTCTGCAATTAAGCAATCTGTTACAACAATCTGTAGATGAATCACCCTTGAGGGAAGTACTTTAAAGACATTGTTAATTCTGTGTTGATTTATGTCATTTTCCCATGTAATCAAGAGATGGTAGGGGAGTGGAGTCTAAGTCTTGTTATGGAGGCAAACACAGACTCATAGGATGATGTAGGTTGGAAAAGACCTTTGAGATCATTGACCCAGCACTGACAAGTCCACCACTAAACCATGTCCTGGGAGAAGAGATTGACTTAGTGAGGGTTCACTCGGTGTCCCTGTCCAGATCAGCGATAAAGATACAAAACAGAACTGGCCCCAATACTGAGCCCAGGCAATACCTCTTGTGACCTGCCCCCAGCTGGGTTTAACTCCCTTCCCCACCTCTATTTAGACTCCACCATCAAGCCAGTTTGTCCAGGAGGATGATGTGGGAAACGCTGGTAGAAGCTTTACTGAAGTCTGGGTAAACAACATCCACAGCCTTCCCCTGATCACTGAGCAGGTCACCTTGTCATAGGAGATCAGGTTGGTCAGGCAGGACCTGCCTTTTGTAACCCCGTGCTGTCTGGGGCTGATCCCCTGGCTGTCAAGTAATGTGACTTCTTGCAAATGAGCTCAGCACTTCCCAAGAAGTTTCACTATTTTGTTCCTTGGCATCGACACTGAACTCGTGATGTAAAGTGTCTCGGAAGAGCAGAATTTTATCAAACAGTTTCAAAGGGCACTTAAAGAGAAAGCCTGATCAATATCTTGTGAATGCCACACTTTCATTAATATTGCTCTAGGCTGGGAGAAGTCATTGTGCCTCATTTCTTATGTGCATATATTTTTCCTAGTGGAATTTAAATTATGTTAAGATTCAGAAATACAAGTATTGTGAAGTTGAAAGAAGCAGAGCACAGGGAGACAAGGGACCGTGGAATAGCATTTTTTGGAGTACCTTCAATATGCTAGGACTCATCTGCCTGGGAAAAAATAGCTCAGAGAGGCTGTGGTACAAATGGCATAGATAGTGGGAATATGACATTACTGCTCACTGCTCCTTCCAGTCAGAAGTTGAAGGATATCAAATGGAACAAGGACATTTTGGTTTTTAAACTACAAAAGGAAGGGTTATTTCATGCAGTGTTTAGCTAAAGCTGCAGACAGCCTTCCTGTTGTGAATGCCAGAGCCTTAAACCAGTTCATACAAGACTTGGACAAACCTGTGGAAGTGTGGTCAGTTACGGAATGTTAAATGCAAAGACTGAATGTCAGAAAGTCCCTGGAAGCAGTAATACTGGGAAAATTTGATCTTCTAGTGCTTGCCCAGTGCTTACATTATCCCTTAGACATCTGCTTCCAGCCCTGTTTGGAGGCAGAGTGATTTGGGAATCTTTCCCAGACATGACTGTTCGCTTTTCTTGGTGATGTTCCCGACAGGTAAATACTGACACAAGATTGCTTCTGGATGCTCCTAAGGTATTTCGTAGGCATTTTGTTAGGGTCACATAGATTTTAAGTGAGATTTTTAATTTAAGATAACCATTACCATTTCTTCATATCTCATAGTAACATTCATTCTCAAAAAGTAATTTCATCCAGAGAACTATGTGAGAAGAAAATGAGTTTTGATAGGGAAAGAAATGTTGCAGGAAAAATGCCTTGACACAAATAGCTGAGGGGGCAAGGCAGCATTGTGATGGGGGAAGGGGTGGAAAATGTGGTCATTTCCAACTGCCTTCTTTCATTGTGGGATTGGCATCACTTGGGAAAGTAATTTTACCCTCATGGCTACTTTAATTTCCTGTTCTGTAAATTGGTAGCTGCTTAACTTCCCAGCTTAGAGAGCAGTGATTTCAGTTGTATGTCAGGCGTCCTCTGAAGGCGTCTAGCTGAAGAACTACCAAAGAGTTCCAGAAATCTTGTGCTTCCGAAAAAAGGGGGGTAGGTCATGTTTTAAAATCCATGTAATACTGAATATTTTCAGATCACAAGTATCCTGTACTTACTTTTTATATCTCTGAGGAAATTCCCCCCCTGTCTGTTCTGCTAGGTTCTGCTGTTACTGTCAGACATGAAAAGTGTACCACTGTTTCCATTTTACTTTTTTCTCAGTCAGAAAACCAGAAAATAACAAACCTCCCCCTAACAAGGCTTATGAATAATTTCTGAAAATGGTTAAATTCTTGCATTAACAGGCAAGATTTTCCTATATTCCCATTTGAATGCTTGGTAGGTGATAATGTGTTGACCAAAGTCTTCTGAAGGTAAATTTGTTCAGTAAAATAAATGAAGAAAGGTTATTATGATTTTCAGTAAAACAAAAAATACTTGCAACGGGCATGCCTTCTGGACATGTGCAAACAGCAAATTTACAAGAAAGTAAACTGTCAGAAAGGTATTTTTCTCACCTCATTTCATTTTCCAAAACCTTGCACTATAAAGTCAAAGTTTACTTGCCAAGTGTATTTAAAGATAATTTAGTCAGTGAAACTTATGGGCCTAAATCACTATTAAATAGTTTCCCAAAAAACAGTAATGTAGTGTGGAAATACTGAATAGATGCATGATGGTTTTGTAGTGCTATTTAAAGATATGTGTAAATGCAGCTAGGTATATTTTTAAGAACCACCTGCTAAAGGGAGCAACAGTAGATGCAAATTTGAAATTTTTAGCCATACAATCAGATGTGTTGTTAGAGCTGCATCCCAAGGATGCAGATAATCCTTTCCCAGTGACAGGAACTTGGCAACTTCAGTATAAATAAAAGCTAATACATCAAAGTCACTACTAAATGCCTCAGTGTGCTATTCATTTGCATTTTATTTGTGAAGGTATGGCAGAAATTCTGTTCTTTGTAATAGCATTATTCATTCAGACTTGAACTCTTTGAGCTTTGATATTTCATGTGTCTTTCAGATTTTTGTTTCATGACCAGCTGTTGTTCACTATTCGTTTCTGTCAAGCGATAGCAACAGCTTTGGCAGAGACAACAGTAGTGAAGCTCTTAAGCTCTAGGCTAAGTAGCTTCTTAGTGAAGCAACATTTTTCCAAGTCTTCTAATTACCCTTGACATAATGACACTATGACGTAATTTTAAGGTATTGTTATAAATTAAAGGTTCATGAAAAAGTAATGGTGCCTAAACAAGAATTACATCATTTACCTGTTCAAAGTATTTTAGTTTAGTCTACTTCAATATTTTCCATGGTAACTATTTAAAAAGTAACTTTGCATTTTTAAGTTGATTGTAGCTTCCTCTTGCATGCCTATATGACAGTCAATGTATTGTTAAATGCATCTAAAATACCGAATTTGTGTCATGTTCCTTCCAGGTGCATTCTACTCCCACTCTTGGGAATGAAGCCCCCTCAGCAGAGCCTCTTCATGCTGGTGGATTCGGTGGACGAGGGCTGTAACGTTTCCGAGGGTGAACAGACCTCCACGAGTTTATCTGGGACAATAGCAGAGATTTTAGCCAGCCACTTTGAGTTCTTCCCTCCCTGGCTGCTCCTCCTGTGTTCTGCCCGCAAGCAGAGTAAAGCTGTTACAAAAATGTTTACAGGTGAGCACAGGAGTTGTTTGGGACCTTTACCTAAGATGATGTATTTAGCAAGCTCTGGGGATGGTGGAAGGCACTGCTGCAGGCTTAGTTCTAAAAAATGACAATAGCAAAAACAATAATCCTAAAAAACGCACATCCCTGTTTCCCAAGTACAAGCTTAAAGAAAGCTTAAATCAGCCAAGCATTTTAGAGTTAAATTTTATCTTTGCAGGGCATCCATTCTTCAGTGTTTTGAGTTTTCCCCTTGCTATGCTCATTTTATAAGCTTCAAACAGCATAGGTGATGTGTAAGTGCAGAAGTATTTCAGCTGCATACACCCATTCCTTACAACCTCAGAAGGTTTTCCTTTCATCTCCCATTAAAATTTCTCCCTGTGTTTGCAGAAAGTGGGTAATAATTCTGAAGGTGAAATTGGAGAGAGGAACAATGTAAATGTGGATTCTTGGACTCTGCTTTTGGCAAAGGTTGCACAGTAAAAAAAACTTTTACAGCTTCTTCATCCAGGCTTTACTGTGTCATGAGAACATTTCTTCACTGTAATGACGTTGTTACTGGAAGTTCTCTGAAATTTAATAAAAGGCAATATGTGGACTGGATTCCAGGCCTATGTATAAAGCCTGTGTGTATTAAGGACACAATTAGGACAAAAATGTGATTATAGAGCTTAAACCCATAGGCTTGCTCATTTCCACAGTGGCAGAAGGTCAATGGGATAATTGCATTTTGGAATGAAGTACTGCATTAATCAGTGGCAGACATGAAGACTGGTATTTGGGAGTATGTGACAGTTAAAAGAAACTTTGGGGTAGCTTCACAGGATTTCTTCAGGCATTCATATGGAATAGTTTTGTCAAAGTTTGGCTGATTAGATATGTTGTTATTGCCAAAAAACCAGACAAGACTTTCTCACAACAGTCCTATTTCCTTTCCATTGAATCATACAGTGTTTCAGACTAGCCCTAAAAAATTGCTGTTGTCTTCTAAGTATATTTCCAAATGGAATTCCTGACAGGAAAAATCAGCACAAGTAATGGATATACCTTTAAAATAATTTTAAGTCCAGTGAGTTAACTTTTCATTTCCACAGACTATGACTTGATAAATAGCATAAAGGAAATTGGTGTGTGATACTATAATCCCGTCTTCACTGTGGAAAAGGTGCAGCAAAGACAGAATTGGATACAAATTGAGAAGAAATTTTAGGGTCTGTTTGGAGGAAGTTTAGCCACTGTGAAAGGAAAATGTGACATTATAGCCAATGTGATGGCTGCCCATTTAATACACTGTTGGAGGATTTTCCTGTTACCAGACAATATTCAGGTTTGCAGAAGATGTAGTGAGGATATGAGGAGCATGGATGAAGCTTCTGATTACTTCAGAAACTATGCAACTTGGTGTTGTAAAACTGCAAATAATGTGGATTTTGCTTGGGTTCTGGCCTGAAGAGGATTGACTGACTCTTCTACTGGGGCACACACTTTTCCTCCTTTGTTGTATTTGAATGTTTACTTTTAGCTGAGCCAATTTTTAAACCTATTTATATTTAGTTGGTGGGCAGACAGAATTGAAGATCACTATTTGGACCAAATAAAAATCAGTTACGCTGTAACTTGGTAAGAGAGATTGGGATCCTTTTAGGATTGATTAAGAAAGTGTATCCCATCTGTTTTTTCTGTTAAAGAAGTTTTGGAGTATGGTATGAAATGTACGTTAACTAATATTAATTTGTTTGCAGTAAGTTTATATCTGTTTTCACTTAAAATTTTCATGCAGTGAAAACTTCCTCCGGATCTGTCTGACAAATACATTTAGCCCTCATTTCAGCTAAGTCTATCCAGTGACTGGAAGCAGGCTTGCTGCAGTGGCCTTGTCCCAATGATGCTGTTTTTTGGGTGTGCAGTACAGATGGGAGTTGTGCAAGCAGCTCCTGAGCCAAAAATAGTGATGACATGGAAGAGAGGGTCCAGTCTTTCTCACCCACTGTCATCCTGACGCTGCCAGTGATGAATAATCATCCCTAGCACTCTTGAGAATGAGAAAAGGAGGAGGGGTGTTTGTTCTGATCCTCTTTCACTTCTGGTGGCAACTTGCTTATGAAAACTGAATAGCTGTGCCTGCATCTGCTGCAGCTTGTGCTCTGGGCCCTTCTGTATTCCCAGATTCTGTAGTAGCACAATGTGCTACAGATTTTTTCCCCTTACTGAGATTCTCAGGTTCATTATTAAAAAAAAAAAAAATTAAAAAAAGTTTTGCCTCTTGTGGCTACAGAGACATCAAAAATATGAACCAAATGTGAGATGATGCCTGGCTGAGTCTGTGGTCACCCTCCACAGTGAGCAAACACCAAATGAGTTACAAAAGGAGAGGGACAGATAACTGCCTTATCTTTGTATGCTCTGTCACCAACTGCCACACGCTGCCTACTTGCTTTTCCTAATGGCTTTTCCCCTAAATTTAACAATTCTGTCTTGCACCCATAGTTATCCACGTTGTCTCCCACATCGTTTGTTATCATTTGGCTTCAACTATGGACACTCAAGCCACGACATCAACACTGCCTTTCCAACATGAAAGTGGCACAGTACATTAATTTTTTTTTTTCATTTTTAGCTAATGAGCTAATTCTAATGTTTCTTCTGAAATGAGACTAATGAAAAAATCTTGAGAGCATAGGAGTCATGCTTACAAAATGAATTTTCTATCTTGAAAATCCCTCATATTCGTTGGAAAACTTGAGGTATTTTAAAATCTGGCAATTTTACATAGATAAGTTGGAATGAACAGTAGATAATTTCTCATTAACAGCATAAAAGTAACGGGCAAAAGTGCATATGTACAAATGGTTTTTAAAGGGTTTTTTTAAATGGAAATTTACCTAATTTCTTCTTGTTTTGCTAGACACATAAATCAAGTATCTGTGACACCTGGCTTGATTATACCCCTCAGTTAAACACTGACATTCTTCCGAAGAATTCCTTCTCATGCATGAGGCATGAGTGCACCAGTGCAGCACAACCTGTGCAAATGTCACATCTCAGGGAGCCATAGTTCTCATGAAGTTAATGGCAAATATCAGAAAGATACTGGAAAATTTGATAAAAAAACCCCAAGTGGAGGTGAAAGGGTCCAGTATAGCCTCAGAAGCAGCTAAAGTTCCATTTACCCACTTGTCCATAGCCAGGAACTGACAATGTCATCCATTTTTCACTCATCCTTTTTATTTGTCATTCAGTTCCAGACAGACAGAAACTTTTAGGAGTTGATATTTATCCAAATTTGTTCTTGATTGGAAATCTCAGGAACATATCTTTCTCAAGTTTTTCTACTGTTTACTGGTCTGAATAGATGTGCAGGGTTGTTTTCCTTACAGCCTTCCCCAAAAAATTAAAAAAGAAGCAAAAATGTGAAAATCTTAGAGAAATACAGTAAAAAATTATCATGCAGCTTCCCTCAGAAACCTCACTGTTTGGTGATTACAGCTACTTAAGTAGTTCTATTGCTGAGTCCCCAAATCAAATCAGTTGCCAGATCTGGAGCTGAACCTTTCTTCCATTCCAGAAAATAAATGGCATGAGACTACTTCAGGACAGATTGCTTCCGAAATAAAAAATCTAAGTTGTCCTCTAGCTTTTCATTGTAGGTTGGAATTTATTTGGGTGATTTCATGTTTCTTTGAAGTCTTCATGGGAGTTGGATTCTTACTATCAAAGATAAACAATATATTTATGTGGCTGTAAAATTTGCTTTTATAACAGTGAAGCTTTGAAAAAGTTTATTTCTTGTTTAGGTTTAGGGTTTGGAGAGAAAAATTATTTTGAATGCTTGGGAAATATGTAAGGAGCTTTTAATTACCGTGTTCTTTCTTTTCATTACCACTTTGTAAGCATTGTACTAGGGAATTTCAGATTTCCTTGTAAAAAGTCGTGTGTGAACTTGGAATTTAATTGCCTCGTAATTAAAGAGGGAAGACTAAATTGTTTTAAATGGACTATTACCTGTAGATCTAATTAAATAAACTTCTGTGCAGTGACACAGGAGCAGTGAGAGCAGCAGATTTCAGCCTCAGTGTCTCATAACACCTGCAGAAGAGGCAGAGAAATTTGCAATGCACAATATACTGCAAATGCACTAAAAGCTAAGTGTGCTGCCTGAGTCTCCAGGTGCCCTTTACTCTGCTGGACAAGTTATTCTTTTTGAGTAGGTGTGCATAAATGGCCACAGAAGTACCTGATTCAATACATGTTTAGATCAGCAGCATAAATTATTAATGACAAATTACTGCCATGTTTGTAATAATTTGGATTACTCTAAAGCTAAAAATTCAGTCAAATACATGAAAATATATTTTTAAACTTCCGTTATGTGCTTATGTAAATCCATTTAAAGATATGAAAGTGGAAGGATATTTAAGTATTGAAACTTGCTAGTTAATAGGTTTTTTACTATTAAAGTGTGAAAAGGTTGACATGCTCTAAAAGTATTTATAACCAAGATACCTTTTTTTCCTCTCTTGAATGACCCTAGGTCTTGCCAAGGAATACATTTGGAACAGATTTGTTTACAGAACAGCCAGAAATATAATAAATTAGAACAATCCATATTGGAGCTCCCCTTGGGTTGAAAGTGATGTGCTGTAACAAAAATTTTAACAATGCAAGAAGCAGGGTCGTGGGACTGCAAGTTGTGTCTACTGTAACTTCTGTTTTGCTGGGAATGCATCTGAAACAAAATGAGTTTTCTCTTAGTATTTTGATGCTTCTTATCCATGAAAGTGTCTTATTGTATGACAGGGTTGAAAAGTAAGTTTGCAGGAGCTTTGTCTGGAAATGTAAAATGACTTTATTTAGGCAGATATTTTGGGGAAAAAAAACATAGCTTTGTTTCCTTCTTCAAGCTAGCAACAAAAAATTCAGACTTGAAAAATTCCGTTCTATCTATAAAGCTTTTTTGAATTATTATTTGCTTATTATAGTATGGTCTGGTGCATGGTTAAAAATTTACTTTCTGTTTATGTCCAAAAGTCTGTTACAGTGGCATTTTGTTAATTCCAGCTCTTAAAGGGCATTACATCCCTGGGATATGTGATGGTCTGTGTGAGTGTAGTGTGCTTCTTGTTGTCCAAGCTTATTTTCAGATATAATGTATAGGATCTCATTAGCAAGGAATGTATGGAAATACTGCAGAAAAGAAAAAGGAAAGAAAAACCCAGTTTTTTGCTTCCATAAACATGCAGCCAATCAAATAGTTTAAAACTGTTCTGAAGCCTTCTGAAATTTATTTACTTGTCTGAAGTGCTTAGATATTTGGTGTATCTCAGGTAAGAACAGATCAGGGTAATATTTTTAGCTCTAGTATGAAACAAAGTAATCAGAGCATCTTGGAATGTTTTATGTTGGGAGAGACCTTAAACACCATCTCATTCCAACCCCCTGCCATGGGCAGGGACACCTTCCACTATCCCAGTTATTCAAAGCCCCATCCAACCTGGCCCTGAACACTTGAAGGAATGGAGCATCCACTGCTTCTTTTGGCACCTCATTTAAAGGGGAAAAAAAAAAAAAAGCCAAATACACAAACCCTTCCTTTTTTACTTTTTTTTTTTTTTTTGGAGGGCTTATGGTTTGGAGGTTTTTTGTTCACTTTCCACCCATTTTGGGAAGCAAAATGAAAATTGTTTTTCAAAGAACGCTTGCAAGACAAGGAAGAATTTTTTATTTTTGAAGCAGATGTACTAAGTCTGAGACTGAGGTGCTTAAACAGTTATCACTGCAAGCTTTCCTGGGAAGGCTGGGAGTCAGGGGAGGTGAAGTGTAGTCATTAGTCAGGCAACACTGAATGTCAGCTGAAATCTCAGAATTGCTGTTGTGCCAGTCCATCAGGGATTTTCTCATGTCTGGGAAATGAAATCCACTACTGAAAAAACACTTGAGCGATGTAAAAATAAAAATAGCTTACATTTGCAGGTGTATACCAGAAGGAGGGATGTGGGCATGGGATTAATGTGAGAGGTTGAGGGGTTTGTGAGCAGGGTCACTTAGATCTAAAGACATAAGGGAATCAGTGTACAGAGCTCCCTGCCTGTTCTTGTTCAGCTAAGAGACAGGGTGAGGAGAGGCAGAGTAGTTCAAAGGAAGATGAGTGAGCGAAGTGGTTGTATTTGCTCCAAATTAAGCAAAACAGAGCTGTTCCCTCTGCACACATGAGCCAAGCAAAGGGAGACTAGTCCCTAATTACAGTTCCTTATATGCCTGTGACTGTGAGTCCATGCACCAACCAATGCCCTGGCTTTGGTGTTATTTTTTTATTTCTGTATCTTCTGAAGGATCCTGACCTAGAAACAGCCTTTCACTTCAAGTGGGAGCTTGGGATCTGCAGAATCACAGGGCACTGTCTGCTTTTACTCAGCAAAGTTTTTTATTTGGGTTATGTGCAAGAATTAAGGACTTCACAAAGTTACATACAAAATATTTTAATAAAATACATAGTAAAGCAATGAATTATGCCATCCTACAGGTCAAGTTAGGACATGACTTGAATTTGTGGCATATTATGGTAGATAAAGCTGGTTCTGTGTTTTCTTTTAGAACCAAAAAGGAAAAAAAAAAAAAAAAAGAAAGAAGCCTCTGGAATGGAAAAAGATAATTTTCTTCCTCCTGGCCTTCTCATTCAAAAATCTTCAAGTAGTCAATCTTATTTGTGTAGTCTTATCCTCGGAACTGACTGTGCAAAAGTGTCCTCCCCAATGATTTCGTTTCATGGAGAAGCATGATTTTGTTTTAGGTATTCTATTGGTTTGGTCCTGTTTGTAGTGCTTCCATAATTACTAAGGGAAGCAGAAATATTTTAGTAACACTTCCATAGTTGGCCTCTCTGTTCTCATCTGTCGTGTTTGTACAGTGCTCATGTAGATTAAACAATTAACAGAGTGACCTTAATGGGACAATCAGAACTTCTGCTGAAGCCACTGGGAAGCAAAAACCACAGCTCTGTTACCAAGCCTGAATTTACTGTCAGAACAACCTCACAGACTGAGCAGTTTAATCCACAGCAATCTAGATCTAGAAGCCACATCCTTCTGAGACTCACGTAAAATGCTTTTTTTTTTCCATGGAGATGGGGCCAGAATTGAATTGAACACATTGATCTATGATTGCTTTTCCTTCAGTATAATTTAGAGTTTAGTAACTTTGCTTTGATTTGAAGAGCAGAGTTGGTTTTGTGTCTGGCTAGCTGAGCTGGCTGTAAGGAAGGGATCACAACCTGTCCCTGGAGAAGTGAGGTGCAGTTCTGGCCTGAAACACAGTCACTGCAACTGCTGCATCTGTGACCTCTGTGGTTTTCCTTTAACTTCCACAAGAGCAACGTTCAAACAACGCAATGTGTCATTAATCAGAGAGGGTGGGTCCTCATCAGGTGCTTACCTTGGCCCTGCCAGAGCAAATGTTTGAAATGGCAGAAGCTGCCAGGTATCCATGCGGCTCTGCCTTGGTTCAGCCCCATTCCTGAGAGTCTTACGGCTGCTAAGGCGACGCAGGGAACTTCCTCGCACGTGCTGCTGGGAATGGTGTCCCTTGAGTGGGGAGGGGACGGACGCAGTCTTCATGTATGAAATAATAGCCCTTTTTCCTCTAACGAGTAAACAGGCTGGAAAAACAATGAGATCATATGAGTACGAGAGAACCTGTGTCTTTATACAATGAGTCACCTACCAGAGAATCAGGGTGGTTATCTAGAACTCAGTCCTCACTTGCAAAAAGTAGGTAATTTTCCGTGTCCAGAGGTCTAGAGATGTTAAAAACTATTTTTAGTGTCTCTTTCTGTATCATAAAAGCTTTTAAAGAAACTGGTGGTCAAGTTAGTGATTTATATACATTTAACCATGCATATGTGCAGCAGGTGTGAATACTCTCTTCTGCAATTAAATAAACATAAAAATAATTGTCTTAATCTAAGTAGCTGAAAATTACTTAGAATTCCATTGTTAACCACACTGGAGAAGAAATTATTCCTTTAATAATATAATAATATTTAATAATCTTATTTTGGTTTCAGTTTTGATGGTTTTGCTTCGATGTTTAATATTGTCCAAGGCAGACGCACAATGGCTTATTCAAAATTCTCAATATTTTTTATGTTAATAGCACATTTTTTTTATAGTAGATGATGCTAACAGTGCATCTTATAATCAAAGTTTTCTGCTATTATAATTAATTTTCGCTGTGTTTACAGGGGAAAATATTTTATTGTGGGTGTTCCCCACCCAAAAATGTCTTTGCTTTTATTTTCTCTTCTTTTAACATTGAGTTAAGCAGAACTGGATCAGAAATAATTACAGCTTTCTCCCCTCTCAACAGGTTTTCGAAAAATAAGTCTGGACGACCTTCGAAAGGCTTACATTGTGAAAGATGTGCAGCAATATATTCTGCATCGTTTGGACCAGGAAGAAGCCCTGAGACAACACCTCACAAAAGAAACGGCAGAAATGCTGAATCAGCTTCACATCAAAAGCAGTGGTTGCTTTTTGTATCTGGAACGTGTCCTAGATGGAGTTGTGGAGAATTTTATCATGTTACGGGAGATCCGTGATATTCCAGGAACATTAAATGGCCTCTACCTTTGGCTCTGTCAGAGACTTTTTGTGAGAAAACAGTTTGCAAAGGTCCAGCCCATCCTTAATGTAATTCTTGCAGCCTGCAGGCCCTTGACCACCACAGAATTGTATCACGCAGTGTGGACCAAAAACATGACGCTGACGATGGAAGACTTCCAACGCAAATTGGATGTCTTGTCCAAAGTCCTTATTGATGGCCTTGGAAATACAAAAATCTTGTTTCATTACAGTTTTGCAGAGTGGTTGCTGGATGTAAAGCACTGTACACAGAAATACTTGTGTAACGCCGCAGAGGGACACAGAATGCTGGCAATGAGTTACACCTGCCGGGCAAAGGATTTAACACCGTTAGAAGCTCAAGAGTTTGCATTGCACCTCATTAATTCTAATTTACAGTTGGAGACTTCAGAGCTGGCTTTGTGGATGATATGGAACGGCACACCTGTCAAAGACTCCCTGTCAACCTTAATTCCTAAAGAGCAAGAGGTGTTGCAGCTGCTGGTAAAGGCTGGTGCTCACGTCAACAGCGAAGACGACCGCACGTCTTGCATTGTCCGTCAGGCCCTGGAGAGGGAGGACTCCATCCGCACCTTGTTGGACAACGGGGCGTCCGTAAACCAGTGCGATTCCAATGGGAGAACACTCCTGGCCAACGCGGCGTACAGCGGCAACCTCGACGTGGTCAACCTGCTGGTGTCGAGGGGAGCGGATCTGGAGATCGAAGACACCCATGGGCAAACAGCTCTGACCTTGGCTTCTCGGCAGGGGCACACCAAGGTGGTCAACTGCCTCATCGGCTGTGGGGCCAACGTCAACCACATGGATCACGACGGCTGGACGGCGCTGCGGTCAGCGGCGTGGGGAGGGCACACAGAGGTGGTGTCCGCGCTCCTGTACGCCGGGGTCAAAGTGGACTGCGCAGATGCCGACAGCCGGACGGCGCTGAGAGCAGCAGCGTGGGGAGGGCACGAAGATATTGTGCTGAATCTGCTCCAGCACGGGGCTGAAGTTAATAAAGCTGACAACGAGGGCAGAACAGCTCTGATCGCAGCTGCGTACATGGGGCACAAAGAGATCGTGGAGCACCTGCTGGACCACGGTGCGGAGGTGAACCACGAGGACGTGGACGGGAGGACGGCGCTGTCGGTGGCTGCGCTCTGTGTGCCAGCCAGTAAGGGACACGCCTCGGTAGTCAGCCTCCTCATCGACCGCAGTGCCGAAGTCGACCACTGTGACAAGGATGGCATGACTCCACTGCTGGTAGCCGCCTATGAGGGACACGTGGATGTGGTTGATCTGCTTCTGGAAGGAGGAGCTGATGTTGACCACACGGACAACAATGGCAGGACACCGCTTCTGGCAGCAGCTTCCATGGGCCACGCCTCAGTCGTGAATACGCTCTTGTTTTGGGGTGCAGCTGTTGACAGCATTGACAGTGAAGGTAGAACAGTCCTGAGCATAGCATCCGCACAGGGCAATGTCGAAGTAGTACGGACTCTGCTGGACAGGGGGCTAGATGAAAATCACAGAGACGATGCAGGCTGGACACCTTTGCACATGGCAGCTTTTGAAGGTCACAGGTTGATCTGTGAAGCTCTTATAGAACAAGGTGCTAGAACAAATGAAATTGATAATGATGGACGGATACCTTTCATATTAGCTGCGCAGGAGGGTCACTATGATTGTGTGCAGATGTTGCTGGAAAATAAATCCAACATTGATCAGAGAGGCTACGATGGGAGAAATGCTCTCCGGGTTGCTGCCTTAGAAGGTCACAGAGATATAGTTGAGCTACTGCTCAGCCACGGAGCAGATGTCAACTACAAAGATGCTGATGGCCGCCCAACGCTTTATATCCTAGCATTAGAAAACCAGCTTACAATGGCTGAGTATTTTTTAGAAAATGGTGCAAACGTTGAAGCAAGCGATGCTGAAGGAAGAACAGCACTCCATGTTTCCTGCTGGCAGGGCCATTTGGAGATGGTGCAGGTGCTGATAACGTACCACGCTGATGTGAATGCTGCAGATAACGAGAAGAGATCCGCTTTGCAGTCTGCTGCATGGCAAGGCCACGTGAAGGTCGTGCAGCTTCTCATCGAGCATGGTGCTCTGGTTGACCACACTTGCAATCAAGGTGCTACTGGACTCTGCATTGCAGCCCAAGAGGGGCACATTGACGTTGTCCAGATATTACTGGAGCATGGTGCTGATCCCAATCATGCTGACCAATTTGGGCGCACTGCTATGCGGGTTGCAGCCAAAAATGGACACTCCCAGATTATTAAATTACTGGAAAAATATGGTGCATCGACTCTGAATGGTTGCACTCCATCTCCAGTCCACACAATGGAGCAGAAACCCCTACAATCAGTCTCCTCTAAAATGCAGTCCTTAACCATGAAGTCCAATAGTTCAGGGAGTACTGGAGGAGATGTGCAGCCTGGAATGCGGGGATTATCCAATGGGCCTGCACACGCCTTCAGTTCTCCTTCGGAGTCTCCCGATTCCACGGTTGACCGTCAAAAGTCATCTTTATCAAATAATTCCCTGAAAAGCTCCAAAAATTCTTCTCTCCGCACAACGTCCTCAACGGCCACCGCTCAGACGGTGCCCATTGATAGTTTCCACAGCCTGTCGTTCACGGAGCAAATCCAGCAGCATTCCCTGCCACGCAGCAGAAGCAGGCAGTCCATTGTTTCCCCTTCTTCCACAACTCATTCCCTAAGTCAAAATCATAATTCACCGAGTAGCGAGTTTGAATGGAGCCAAGTAAAACCTAGTTTGAAATCAACTAAAGCGAACAAAGGGGGCAAAACAGACAACTCCAGCAAGTCTGGGTCAGCTGGAAAAAAAATAAAGCAGAGTAGTTCCTCCCAACCCAAAGTGCTAGAGTATGAAATGACTCAGTTTGATAAACGAGTTCCTATTGCCAAATCTGGCACAAGCATGCCACTGAAATCGATGCCGCCAGAGCCACAGTGCAAAATTTTGGTCCCTCCAGCTCAGCAAGAAGTTGGTCGATCTCAGCAGCAGTTCCTGATTCACCAACAGAGTGGGGAGCAGAAGAAGAGAAATGGCATTATGACAAATCCAAATTACCATCTTCAGAGCAATCAGGTTTTTCTCGGCAGGGTTTCTGTCCCACGAACAGTACAGGACAGAGGGCATCAGGATGTGTTGGAAGGCTATCTCCCTGCAGAGACAGAACTCAGCCTTAAGCAAGCCTTAAAACTTCAGATTGAAGGTAGCGACCCAAGTTTCAACTACAAGAAGGAAACACCATTATAAAAGGTAACTTACCCAGTCACAAAGGAACCAAATGCTTGCATTTCATTTAAAATGTGCTAAAATTACATTTTATTATCCTTTACCATCATAACTGCTTATGTGATGGATGTTAAAATCTTAACCTGGCAAGTATTTCCTTCGCTATCATTTAAAAGCACCAGCCACAGAGGAATTGGATCACTGTCGTGTTGTCTGTTGAATTCAGTTGCTCAAATTGTGCCCCACTGTCTTTGAAAAGTGAGTTTCACGTAGCACTGATTTGTAATTTCATTTTCAAATGTAAGGACACATGAGAATTTCAGTTCATGGTATTTTTAGATGCAGTCTTTATTACATTATTTAAGACAATGCTCCTCAGAAAGTTTCTGAAGGCTCTTATAAGTTACAGGCAATCACTTTTCTGAATGTGGATTTCAAGGGTGAAGCATAAGTATAAAATACTATTCTAAAGCTTTGATTTTATATTTCTGTTACTGTAAAGGTAATCCTCCTATAAAAGAGATGGCTTTTCTCAGTGCAAGATTATAATCTATGTTATGGTACCAATTTTCTGGCCATTTTGTTGTTCTTAATCAATGGAGGTCATTTAGATAGCTCACTGCCTCTCCAATACTGAATTTTAAGCTGAAAAAGTAATTAAAAGTCTCTTTTTCAGACATGAATTGTGAGTCAGCTAAAATTGTTCTATTTTTCTCCCTCTTCCTATTGTGGTGTATGTCTTTTAGTGTATTTGGAATGTGTTTTCTACTGGAATTTCAGCAAAGCAGCATCTTTATGAAATGTGTGCCCACCTCTTACTGCTTGCTCTCATATTTTTGAAAACATTTTTTTGTTTGTAAATGCGGCATTTCGGACAGCTCAGGGCTGCTGCTCCTTAGAACAAGAATGTTCTTGCCAGTTCTGACTCAGTTCTGCTGCAAGTCATCAAAGACAGCATGTTTCTAGGACAGTTGCAGGTGATGCAGAATCCACACATGGAAGGTTCCAGCTGTCAAAAATACATAAACAGGCATTTTCCCAGAATGTCCTGGAAATTGATTTTAATGGGATACACCTGTAGATGTAGCTCAGGTCCCTGGAGAATTGCAAAGTGGTAGAATATTGTGCAGGACCATGTTGGGTTGGCATTTTGGTTAAATTAAGATGTTTGGAACAATAAAGTTTTTCAAAAACATCTGCGCTAGAGCCTGCACGTTTGTAAAATGTAAATTTTACCAAAGGGTCAGTTGTGGGGCAGGACAGCAGGAACAGGCATAGAGAGGAATCATCAGCTGGGAGAGAAAAGTCCTTAAATCTTCGTGAAAGTTACAAGGACTTCAGATTCCCACAGTAGTCCATCATGCCCAAACAGGATTAGGATTTATTTGTATTTTTTTCCTGCTTCCATAAAACTTCAGAACGTATAATTAAGGATTGTATTTCCTAACTCTTATGTGCCTGCACCTGATGTTCGTCGCTTGCTTTCATGTTATACTTTATTGTAAATCCACTGCATGGTTCTGACGTAGGATGTGCTCATCTGACCTGACCTGTCATCAAAAGACTGGTTTTGGTGAATTTTTCCATCTCTCTTGATTTTAAAATATGAACAGCATGTGAAGAAATCTGAATGTTCCACACATAATACTAAAATTTGGCTTTGCTTTATCTGGAACAAATGTTGTGTTACTGAAAATTCACGGTTTCTCTCAGTGAAGTTCTTGGTTATGAAAATGTCTAAAAAAAATGAGGTGTGGATAACCACATGGTTCCTTTTGCTTTTCTCTTAACACTTTCCAGAGCATCACTTTAAAGATGAGAGTTCAGAACAATTCTGTGTGGATTATGAACTGCTTGGCACAGGCTGTAATTTACCTCCTCTTTTGCTAAATCTTAAGCAGAAAAAGCGGTAATTTTCCTGATGGGTGGATAAATGAGTCACCTGTGGGGAATCACGTCAGAAGTACTCCATGGGAGTACCACAGGAATGGCTTTCCTTCCCTGGCTGCTGCTTCCCAGCCTATCCAGAAAGCTCTCCTGTTGTGGGGACCTTGTAGCTGCTTGGGATGTCAGAGAGCACAGGGAATCAATCACAGGACTGGGGTTAGGCAGGAAACACTTTTTCTCATCAGGTTGTTGTTGTGTGCTTTTGACTTTAATTAGGGGTGATACAGCTCCATTTCTGACAATACTGTTTGTGTTACAGACTATTTCAAAGCTTAATGTTTTTATTTTATACTTCCAGGCCAATTCCATGATGCTGTGAACAGAAGCGCTTCTGCTCCTGATGATTTATCAGCTGGCTGGGATGAAAGCAAACAATGCTTGTTTAGTCCACCTGGAAATTCAAGAATGTGATTCCTACAGTACAGTTACCTTAATTACTGTAACGTGCCTACATTTTCAGGCTGCCTTCTCAGTATAACCCTCTGTGCTTCAAAATTTTATTTTGTGTATTTTGTATTTAATACACAGAATGAGCACTTTCTTTAATTGCAGAAAGATATATGCTGTATTTCCCTGACCACAGCTGAAAATGGTAAGAACCAGGAATTCTGATTTCCTATTCCAGATGCTTGGTAGAGGTGCATGTGCCACAGTGAACTGTGTTATGGAAAAGGCAGTGCTTTTTGTATTTATTTTTCTGTGGCTAAAGAAAATAAGCAACAAGTTTGTCACATTTGCATTGTTGTCATGTATTGTCAGTTCCCTGTGTACTTCAAAAGGTTCCCTCCAGAATTACAAGTCTTGTAACAGTATTTTATAAATACTGTACTTGTGTGTTCTGTCTGTGTAATTGCTGTTCAGTGGTGGCAAAGAAGTTGGACTGCAACCACCTGCAGTGTCTTTGGGATTTTTAAGAGGCAAAAATCTACTCTCTGGTACTACAGCACCAAATCTGGATGGCAGACTGGGACCACTGAAAGCAATAGGCAAATTTTGGACATTTGGTCTTCAATAGCCTCTGTTATTGCTATGATGATGAGGTAACTAATATGGGTATGTCTGAGGTGCTAAAAGGTCTGATCCTGCTTTCTTGTATATCTCTATACATTAGAAACAGCTCTTTCTCTTTTCCAAGGTAAAGGACTATTTTTGGGAACGTCAGTAACGCAAACCATGGAAAATACAGACCCTTTGTGAGTGAGGCTGAGAGAATATGGAGCGAGAGTGCAGTGAAAAGCACAGCGACAGCGTTGCCTGGGGAGTACAGAGATTACTGAGTTAGCCCTGTCCGGAAACAATAACTCCTTAAAGCACAAACTTATATGAATGTGGTTACTGCTTCATGGGGATTAGCTAGAGCCAGCGTGTCTCTGTACCTGGAGCACGGTTAATCAGCAGTGGGGAGAGTCCATCTGTGGGTAATGGAAAGGTGGTGTCCCGCTCTTACAGCAGAAATGCTGTACTTGTGTGAAAGAGAGCCAAGTCAAGGTAATTGTTGTGAATGTGAGCAGTGTGAGTTTTTCCTTTAAATGTGCACATCTTGCTTGCACAGTTCTGCAAGTGGTGAAATGAAACAAGTAGGTTCTTTTCTCCTACAAAGGCAAGCTATATTCTCCTATTCACCATTACACAGCCTTGCTCTTTAGAAAATAAGCCTATTTTTGTATGCAAGTAATTCTTCTAAAGGCTTGGGTTTCATCTTTTTCATACTCTAATTCTGATCATTCCAGAAATAAGATGATAGAGAGCTGAGGTTATTTTTCATAGATGATTAATTAGATCCTTAAACTTTGATGAATGGCCCCTGGATGCAGATGTAGTGCATATTCTGAGGCACTAAAGGGCTCCATGTCTGGTTATTATGATCAGCTGTCATCAGAATACTTTTTTTTAAAAGATCTTGCACCTCCATTTTATTTGCTTTTTCCTAAATGTAAAAAAAGGATCTTTTATAGTCAGGCATTCAGCATATAGTAAAATTAGATGTTAGAAGCTGACACACAGCAATATGGATTATTCTGAATGTCTCATGTATTGAATTTCTTGTCCCCGTGGGACAATTATAAAATAAACATAACAGGAGTCTGGCAGAATGGCCTTAAGAGGGTTAGTGGTTTAGAAGAGAAAGTACCAAAATATTCTCAGCAAACTTGTTCCAAACCTCAAGTATAGTACATTTGCAATACTGTGCAAGAATACGACTTTTCTTAGTTGTTAGATGTATGTTTTGTTCTGTGGAAAGGGATCCTTGAATGCCAACATTTTTTCTACTGACCTTGACTGTCATTTGGATTATATTTATTTAATTTTATTGTATTGTTATTAATTGCACCTTGTGGACAGAGGACGTAAAAATATGGCCAATTTCACAAGGGGCCACAACTTACAGATAGTCTGGTGGTTTTCATGTGAACAGTATTTACATATGAAACAGTCACTGGGGAAACCCTCTCTCCAAATCAGCAGAAAGTTAGACCTGTCAAAAATGTTTTCAGGATGACAATTCTGCCACATTTTGAATATCCCTTTGGAACGAGGCATGAATTGCTTTAAATCATTTATTTTCTCAGAAGGTCTGTGTAATTCCACATTGCTGTTGTGTGTGATTTTTAGCATCACCATTTGTGAGGGTTTTGTGTGCTAAGCTAAGTTGCTGTTCCCCCATTGTTCCTTCTGCTTTGCCCTACGCCATCTGTAAATGAAGTGGAGGTGTGCAGAGGGATGTAGCTGTGACTCAGCACAGCTCCTTCTGCCAGGGCAGCAGTTCTCACCTCCCAAAAAAAACCCCTGAATACAACAGGAGTCCTGTTTCTCTTCATCCCATTTCGCTGGTCCTTCCAAGGTCATCTCCACAAGACATCCAAAATTCTTGATGGGAGAGCTGGGGAAAAAGGCTGTTTTGTGAACACGGATATTAATGCTGTGTGCATGTGGAAAAACTCAACTGGAGAGAAATGCATTAAGAGATACCAAGGCACAATGGATGCATTTTTGTCTCCTCTGTGATCAGTATTGAAAACGTTACCATTTCTTTAAAACTAAAAAGGTGTTTTCCCTCCTCAGTTACTCTGCTATGCAAATGTCTGTTATGCTTAATATTCCCCATCTGAACTCCTCAGTTAACTTGGTTTCCAGATAGACTGTTTTTTTCTGGAGTATGTTGTAAATAGCCTTTAATGTACATTGAATGAATTTCACATTGTAAAATTTTTATTTTATTCCTTGTATTATATTAAGCGAAAAATCCCTGTGTATATTAAAGTGCATAATAAATATATTTGCTTTTCAGCAGACATCTAACTGTTTTAATTTTTCTACCTCATTTCCTGGGACATTTCAGGAAAAGGTTATTAAACTTGATTAACTTTCATGTAGTACTAAATGAAGTGTGATGTATGTGTCCAGTAAGCAGCCCAGACTAGCAAACCTCAGACCCTGGCATTAATTCCTGTGGCTTTGAGCATTTGCAGCAGATTTGCTGCACGTCCTTCTGTTTAAAATGACCATTATATACTGTAAATACCATGAGGGAAAATAAATTCATTATTTCAGTTGCTGTAAGTTCTTTACAAGTTCAAATGGGTTTTGTAAATTGTTGTCTTGATGAGTGTTTCTCTGTCATATTTTCAGCTTAGGCAAAAGCTCTCTTAAAGATGGTGGCTACTCATTTTTCTTGAATGTGTTATTAGAAAAGGTAGGGGAGAGAAGTTTTCTGGTCCTTGCAATAATACCCTTTTGCCCTGTGATCTTGTCTCACTTCTTCAGATCATAAAGCCACCATGATTTCTCTGCAGAGGGTTTTTGAGTGTGAAGGAGGAGTTTGGCTGTGCCTTCCGCAAATGATGCTTCAGGTGTACCCCCCAGGCATTCTGGTTCACACAGATTCCAGCAACTGGTACACATGGCTCAACTGATTCCTAAGATTAGGTGAATGGCAAAGTTGTCATTATCTGCTCACTTGTTTTCTGTGGATTTCTGTTGTTTCTCACAGCAATTATTGACCCTCTTTTGTTAAGTTCTCCATCTGAAATAACAAAGTATGAGATGTGTTAATTCAGTGGTTATTTTTCATTGAAGCAAAGAACTTTCACTGAATTAATCTTTGAATAAGTTCTATTATGTTCCAGAGACAGACATTTTCTTCAGATAAGCACTGTACTAATATTTAAATAAAATTATTCAACATCTGGTTTAAATCTCTTATTCTGTGGAATATACACAACCATATTAAATAATGCTTCACATCTTCTGTGAGATCTCTTGCAATAATTTGGCTTGTGTATTACATGTATTTTCCAAAAGAAAGCTGAGATTGGTTGGCACAGTAAACTAAAGCCTTTCAGTTGGAGGCCCTTGGAGAGACAGCAATGAGAGTTTGGCCTTGATCTAAATCCCAATCATTTTGTGCTAGAAAGAGTCACAGAAACAGGGTATAGGACTGAGAAATCTAGTTGGCAAGTCATTTTGATAAAGAAGTCTCCAAATAAGTAATATAGACAGATTGACCTTTAGAATTAAAATGTAATTTGCTGGTTGTGAGGACAGAATAAGGCATTGGAGTCTGGTTGTTGGTTTTGGTTTTTTATTTTCCCCAATAACTTTTTTGATGTAGCAACTTTTAAGCCTGCATTTCCTGAGGAAAAAGGTTTTTTTAAATATTAAGATAAGTAATAAAATTCTCTCTTAGAGTTAAAGCCATGAGCAGAAATATTGTGTGCTTGTTATGTTTTGGTGAACATTAGGCAATCTCACAGAGAGACTTTAAAACTCAAAACTTTATCCATAAATGACAGAGTGGACCTTTAATATGATTTATTCTGTCATTTTCCATTATACTGGCTATCCAGTTCACCATTGTGTTTTCCCCAAGAACAAAACATTCCAGTCTTGCTCCAGCTTTAATAATAGTGTGATAGTTCTGTTGCTGTTTTTTCATACTGCTCTCACGAAAGGTGTTACTATTTGCCAGTAAATCCCAAAGCACAGAAAACACAGGATAAATACTGAGATGAAGATACATTTGCTCTGTCAGTCGCTGAACAGGCTCAAAATAACGCCAGGAAAAGCCCCTGGGCCTCTCCCAGCACTAGGCAATTCTACTGCCTTAAATAACCTGTTATCTGGCATTAACTCATCTCCTACTTGGTTTTTTTCCAGTTGCCTTTTTAGTTGCTTTTTGTGCATTTGCAGTGCAGCTCACTGGAGACTGTCCATGCAGCTGGGAGTCGCCAGCTCCAGCTCCTGGCCGGCTGCTGGAGCTGTGGGAGAGGAGGCTGCTCCACCAGCAGATTCCTGCAGGGTTGGGCCAGGGACCACCTCGCTGCATCTGGCCTGTGCTGAGCAGCGTGGCACTGGGGGGGAGAGCTTGCCAAGCTCTCTCTCGAGTTGGGCTAATTTTTCCTACTGCAATCAGAGCTTTTAAAAAAAAATAGAAAAAAAACCCCCATGCTTATCCAGGAGCCTCGTTGACAGGTAAGAGCTTTGTGAGAGGCAATACTGAGCATGCATCCAAACCTTCGTGCCCCAGTGCCAGCCTTCTGCTAATGTAACACTCTGAATTGAATGGGAGATAAAGCAGTCTGAATGTTTCTGTCTCTGCTAACGTTTCATGTCTCCCCTGTGCCTTGCTTAGCTGTCAGCCTGCTGATGAATTAATGGGGATGCCTTTTTCTGAAGGCTGTCATTTGATGGTATTCATGGTGTGGAGAGACAAGATCCTTTTACAGGCACAGTGCTCAAAGCAGAGTTGTTTTTCAGAAGCTGGATAGAACAAAGTTGCATACTTTCCCTTCCAGCTGGACTTCTCCATACAGAAGCGGGAGCAAAAAGTGATGTACCTGGACCAGTGATGTACAAGGTTTAGTTGCATGAGAAGAAAGCAGGGAGGAAAGGTTCACGTCATCTCTGAAGTCTTCAAAATGCAGCTCTCTCTTTGCCACATCTAAAAACTTCAGTGCTAAAGCAAATCTTGAGATGATTAGAGGGTGCATAACTAAGAGTCCTCATTTGGCTGCTGTGGCTGTTCACTGCAGACGGGGAATGAGGCAGAAGCGCATTCACTCTGACTCTGTTGCAGTGTTGGCCCTGGTAACACTGTGGTTAGTTCACTCCACTTGTGCTTGCTGAGATTTCCCACAAGAGCACTGGATAGAGTTGGTTTTGAAATGCTTTTGCTAATTACTTTTTTTAACATGTGAAATTAATGAACAGAATTATTCAGGGACATTCTTATTTACATAGGGTCAAGACTTCAGCAGTTACAATCCACTTCCATAGTAGTATTTAAAGAGTGTGGTTCCCTTCACCTGAGGAAAGGTGGCAAAATATGTTCCTAAATTGATACTGAAGTGCTTTTTGGCTCACACTGCTGGCTCATTTACATGCAGCCTATTTTCTAAATAGGGTAGGTCTTTCCTCTTTGCCAGGATGGAATGATGGATTTAAAAACAGCCATTTCAGGACACACCAGAAATTCATCCAGCCCTGCAATCTGTCATTAGCAATGACCAATATCAGATGTGAATAGAAAAAGTACAACAGGGTAAATTTTCAATGATTTTTCCTCTAAATGTTCTCCAGCTGTTTATGGTTCAGGGATTTCCAAACCCAGAGACAATGTCTTTAATATTTTCCGTGTCAGTCAGTGTTAACTAAACCAGGAATAAGTGGCTGAGATTGAAAAAACACACTGTAATTTATAAATAATATTTGTTCTTTAAGGGTAAGACCCCTGGACAATCAGCTACTGAACACAAGTTTTAAGCTGTGAGTAGATTTATACCAGGTCTCTATATGTCCAAAAGAATCTGGTCTGGAATGAATGTGGAGCAGTTCATGTGAGCATAATACAATGCAGAAAGTAAAGATACTGTTTGAAGCATAAGGATTTTCTTGCATCTGCTGAAAACCTGTTTTGCAACTAACTGGAAGGAACATTTCTGTGCCCCAGATCCATGTAGGGAATTTTTGCATAGAAACAAGACAATCCCGGGAACCTCAGAGTTATTCTTGCCTTATTAACAACAGGAACAAACTTGAATATTGATTCACCGCCTCTCCAGCTCTTAGCCAAAGCCATGAGATGCTGGTAATAGGGAATGCACACTCTCAAAAATGAGTGTTTTCCAGATTAACAGTGGGCACAAAGGGGAGAGCAGGTGCAGGAGCATATTTCCATGGTGCTGCTCGGCAGTGTCGCTGTGCAGCACAGCAGGAACCAGGTGAAAAGGAAAATTACTCTAGCACATGTACTCCCTCCTGTATTTCCTAAGCTCCCAGTCTGCCAAGCCATATCCCCAGGATAAAGCACTTTCTCTGCAGAAATAATGACTGTGTTTGCCTTTTCAATCTGTTTTCATTTAACTCTGGGATTTTCACAGATCACATGGACAGTGACTAGAAGTTGCCAAGTAGCATCAGCTGCTTTAAACTTGATATTCCCCACACTCCTAACCTACTCCTTCAGAAACAAAACAGGTTTCCACAACTTAGGTAACACCATGGTTGAAGTATTCCTTGGCTCCTCCAGTTTTCCCACTCTGGCAAGACCGTTAGGTTGTGGGCACCGTGCCTCATATGGAAAAACCAGTCTCAATTAAATCTGCTCTGTTCTCATTTAGGCATCCTAAATATTAGGGGGTGGGGTGGTGCTGAGCGTGGAGATGGACAGACAGAGGACGGATGTGGAAAAGAGGCTTGGTCTGTTACATGTATGTTTGTTACATCCCGGGGGAAGCATGGAATACCTTGTTTGAACACCCAGCTCCACAGTGGGCAGCACAGGCTAACCGGAGAGCTGCCCTTCAGTACCAAATGAGAGGTGGGAATCAAAGCCTTCAAGAACACACCAGGGGCTCATTTTTGGCACATCAGAGGCGGGGCTGTCAGTGCAGAGCACGGGGACATGGCAAGAGCCATACTAGAAAGGTTCTCCTCGGGGTGGATAGACCACGGGATGTGAGGTACGGGAGCTTTACCTTGTGAGAGCATTGCTCATCTGCCCAAGAGGTTGCTTGAGAGAGACTGAGAGGAGAGGCCCTGAAAAGTTAGGTGTGATCTGAAGACCAAGTTAGCGACAGAATATCTTCGTGCTCCTCCTAATGTAGTCTGGGCTGTCCCCTGCTTGGGAACAGCTGATGGGAGGACTTTGTTTTGGATATCAGACCCCTGCCATAGCCTTAGGGTAGAAAGCAGGCTAGCGCAGCCTGACCCCTCCCTTCCGAGGAGGACTTTAATCCATGCATGTATTAGTTTGAAATTGCATAAGGCTATTTAAGCGTGTTTCTTCCATTTTGGGGGCGCGTGCCCAAGTCTGTTGTGCAATTAAGACCAGCACTAGCTGGTTGTGTGTGGCACTGCGGGGGCTGCAGTGTGGTCACAGCATCCAGAGCTGGAGCATATCGGCTTTCCTGGGGACCAGTCCCAGCCACCACCCGGACTGACGGCTGCCAACAGGCTTGGCTCCCCTGGGAACAAGCTATTTAAAGAGCTTGAATCTCTCTCTAAACATGAAATGCAGCCAGTTTGTGACACAGTTCATCCTGTGTTAGTTGAGATTAGTCAAGGAGTCTCCAGGTACACTCCCTCAAACGTTAGCACTGTGGGATGTGCGTGGGAATGCCGAGCGCACACATCCACACCGAGGCCAGCAGGTTTATTGGCCCCAAGGCAATGCTGGCTTTTCCTGACCTGTGCTGGCTCCTACAGGGCGCATTCATGCAGGCACTGAGCAGGCAGGAGCAGGTGGCTAAAGCCAGCACAGCATCCCCGGAGACAGGACCAAGTGGAGACACTCCACGTGTCCCAGCCCAACCCCAGGGCTGCGATCAGCACAGTGCCCATCTCTACTTTCTTCTCGAGGTAGGTGGGTCCACCTTCTTGGCAGGATTTCCCCTCCAGCACCAGGTTCAGAGCAACATCTCTGCTCATTTTCCATAACCACTTTAATCCCCAAATAACTGTTCAGACTGAAGTTTACTGTATAGTGAGAATTGGTTTCATGTAAGGTAATCCAAATGGAGCATGATGGAATAAATACTCACTGTTACTATTTCATCTAGCAGTGGGTGAGGGATCTTTTTGAACGGCTGACTAAAAAAGGAAAGCTTCTTCACACAGCAAGAATTTCCATATTGCTTTTAAAAATTAGTTAAATAAAATGAAAGAAAGCAACCCTGAGTCCCTTTCCTCCCAGCAGACTGCAGTGTCTCAGAAAGAACAATGCAATATCATGTGAAAATGCAGGCATAACTCCCAAATGTTTTCCCTATCTCTGTTTTTATTGCTTCAATAGCAGCTTATGAAACATTAGTGCAAAAAGACTCAAAGCATGAGTCTGAAAAGATGCAGAAAACAATGAAGTAAATCCCACAGGAACAACTGTCACTGTCCTTTAGCATTCTATTGTTCAGTGTAGAGGACCAGAATGTCAGTCATTTATCATTTATTGATCACTTTATTACTAGGCATAAGTATAGGAGTTCTGTAGCTGAAATTCCACTGAAAGAACAGTGTTTTACTGCCGAGTTCAAAACCCATGAAAAAATACTTCCAGAAACATTTATGATTGCATTTAATCTGTGACAAATCACAGTGGAATACGGTTTGGCCAGTCCTTGGCATTAACCAGATACAGAGGGATTCAGGCTTCTCCACTGAACAAGAAAATGACTCACATATTCCTCTTTCATCCTAGGGGACAGATGAAAAACCGATTGCAGGCTTTCTTTCCACTATCCTTTTTTTGCTCTTAGACCAGTTCTGTGCTCAAGCTGGATTTAAGGAAAATAAAAAATGTTTACGTCTGAGAGATTAAATATGCTTTGGCTGTAGCCATGAGTTAGTCCCAGCTGTGGCACTGTGCTAAACTTGTGCTGTATCCCAATCCTGAAGCATGGTGACAGGGAAAAACCTTGAGTATTTGCCCCCATTTTTATGCTGTTTTTCCTTCCATTGGCTTTGCAGATATTCATAACCACAAGACACTGGAGACTGTGCTGGCAAATTGCAATCTAGATTTAAAACGTATTTATGCATACACTCTCTTTTCAAGGTCCTTACATCCAGTGGAAGTTTGGCCCTGTGAAATTATGTTTATAGTACAGTGCATATACAACTGCAATACAACTGCAGTCATTACAGACCCAGAGAAATTGTTTTCAGGCTCGTGCCAACAAATTGTGATTAATTTCTTTGTTGTGGTGCAAGCTGGTTTCTGAACATGTTCCCCATGAGCTCTGTAAGCAGCCGGTGCAGTCACTGGCACTCTTCACAGGACCCATCCACCTTCCCTTCCGCATCATTGCCTGCAAAATGCAGTGTGCAAAGCTCTGTGTGGCTTCCTGCCTTCTGTCTTTACCTCCAAACTAGAAAATGCTTCTTTTTTAACTGCTCTGAGGAGGCATTTGGGACCAGCAAAGATGAGGGTACTGCTTTTATAGCAATTAGATATATAATTATATATGTAATAATTACATTTTTTTATTATACATTGCTACATATATGAAAATAGCAGCAATTCATCTAAATTAAAACTCTTCTGTGGAAAGAAGACTCAGACTCAGCTCCACTTTTAATTTTCTGCCAAGTTTGAAATCACTGAAGCATTTTCTTTCGTGATTTTGTTACTTCAATTTTTTTAAAGTAAAACTTACAGAAGTAAAAGGCAGGCATAAAAATGGGGGGCCTTGAGATGAGCAGACAGCATTTTTTAGCTGATTTTATGCAGTTTCCTCCCCTTTAGGAGGTCAGGGTGGCTTTCAGATGTTGAGCTTGAAGTCTTTAAACACAAAAAATTTGAATCGTCACCCAGCTTTAATGCCCCAGTCTTTTCACCATATGAGCTTATAAATCTACCTTGTGCCAGGTTTTCCAAAGTGTAGGGTTTTGCCTGCTTTTAGCTTGTTTTATTCGTCAAAATCACTCAGAAGTATGAGCAAGCATATTCCAGTCTCTTCTTGCTCTGCTTCCTGGCTTTCCTCTGGCTGCCATCCATCAGGGACATGGGAAGAGGCACAGACCACGACTTCGCTTGGTGGGGAGCTGTGGTGAGGCTTACAAGCAGGTGAGACGGCACCAGAGAGCATGGGGGAGGAAGCTCATTTCCTCCTCTGGCATATTTTTCCCTCGATTTAAGCACTCTATGGATATAAAACCTGAGCACAGACATCTTATCTGCTGAGGTGTAACCTTTCAGAGCCTCTGCTCAGAATAAACAAAACCGGGCATGTGTGCTTTCGCAGAATATATTGGTTCATATTTCTGATGCCTTGGGAAGGCTGACCTGGAACAGAGACTGGACAGATCTAGAGCGTAAAGTAGGTATTTATTAAAAAGGCCTTTAAGGATACACCTTGGGCAGTACAAGAGCCCAGCCAGGGCTACACCCAAGGTGGACCCAAAATAGTCACAAAATGGACAATCGGTCACCAGGTCTCACACTTTCAGAAGTTTTGGTTCATTTGCATATTGGCTTTTAATTGTCCAATTACAGCTTCAGGTTATGAGGTCCCATCCTTCTTCAGTCCACCGTTGTTTATGCTTTTGGACCTGAAAGTTGTACTCATTGTCCTTGGTCTCCAGCAGGAAAAGGATTTGTTTTGTCTACCTACTCTGTGAGGAGAGCTTACTGACACCTAATATGAGGCTCAGAACTACACCCCTAGGCAGCACAGAATCTGGAAAACATGACGGGTAAAACTTAAGGCATCATTTCCCCCCCAGAAATGGAGCATTTTTGGTCAAACTGAGGGGAGTTGGGTTCATGGTCATAAAAACACATAGGCCTGGAACCTGGTGTGTCCAACAGGCAGGAATTATAGAGCCTGATGCCTTGTCAAGGACCAAAGCTACAAGGGGAGGTCATATATATGTAAGAGAGAGTTTTTAGGATGAGGATGGTGAAACAGGTTGCCCAGAGAGGTGGTGAAGGCCTCATCCCTGGAAACATTCAAGGCCTGGTTAGATGGGGTCCTGACCAAATTGAGGATGTTCCTGCTTATGGCAGGGGGGTTGGTCCTTTCCAACCCACACCATTCTGTGATTCTTTAATCTCAGAATGCCCAGAAAACCCATCAGGTTTATAACCCTCAAGTATAACCAAGCGTCCTTTACACCTAGGGTAACTTCATTGAGGTTACACTTTAGATTGGTAGAAATGGAGCCATCAGTGGTGAGGAAAAGAAAGGTAATCTCCATTTGAAGGAAAATGTTATGATGAACTGTGCTGGCTTGATTTAAAAGAACAGAAATAATGCCTTTGTTCCTTTACAAGAATGGATAATTATGTTTACTTTAACCATAGCAAACTGTTTGGAGCTGACTATGGGAGATGAAGTAGCTGCTGTGTGATCTCACTCTCCATGATTCAGGAGTTACATTCTTCTGTCTTAAAACCTCCATCAATACCAGTTTCTGAACAGTTAATGAGCCTGGTAGAAGATCATACAAATTTGGCATCTTTAATCAGACTGAAAGTCATGTTGTACAGAGCTTCTGGTGCTGTTATTTACTGCACTACATTCATTTCTCTTTTCCTTAGAGCTACAACTCTGCCTAAAGTCATATCACCTACTGCTGTGATCAGATTTCACAAGTTAAGCAGAGTCACACCAGATCTGTGCGTGATGGGAGCCCTTAAAAATACATCTAGTGCTGCAGGCAAAGGCATCTGAGTCTCAGCTGGATGCTTGTGCTGCTTCTTGGGGGTCTCTCGAGATGGATTAAAAGATATTTTTGGCACACAGCATGACTGCAGAATGAACGAAGAAGGGTGCAGGAAATGCTTCTTCTCTTTTCTGTCTCTTTAATCCCTTTTTACTTTTGTCCTCCTGTTCTCCCAATGCCTTTTTCCTGAGATGCTCTGTAACCTCATCTTGGGGGCAGGGCTTTGTTGTGCTGCCTCCCCAGAACTGATAAGGTGCCTCTCTACCTCCCTGCTGGTGCTTCTTCATTCCTCACCACCAGCTTTTTGACAGACACACACAAATGTCACTACTAAACCAAACCTAGTTGCTAATAATGTTAGTAGTACTACTACTACTACTACTATTATTATTGTTATTATTATTTTAGTTAGGGGTAGAAAAGTGTCTTTCTTCCTAGCAGAAGGAACCTAGCAGAGGTTCCTTGAGTTCTTAAGACCTGCAGAAAATTATTGTTCACATTCTCCTGTATCCTTCTTTTATTAAAGCAAGTGCTACATCTAATTATATAGACCCTGGGGCCATTGCTGGCTCCATTCAGACACAATAAGTGTTAATGAGAATGATGCTTTTTTTTTTTTAATTCACCATAAAACAAGGCTTGTTGCCTCCAGCTCTCTGCTGCATAAACCCTGGGATGTATTTTTATATCTTTCCGTCTGGTTTAGCATTGTCTTGCAGAGAGTGTTTGACAATAACTTTTAATTTGAGGAGATGCTGCTGCAGACTGTAATTAAAGGAGCCAGTTGGGTGTTGGGGTTGTTGCTTTTTTTTTTTTTAAAAGAAGCAATCAACCATCAGCAGAACCTTTTTAAAGACCGTGAGACCTCCTGCTTGTTAAGTTGTTTAGAGAGGATGTCTCCTAGAGCTTTTTTCCTTGAGAAAATAACCTTTTTAAATATATCAGGATATTCTATAGATTGTCTTCTTAAAGGTGACTTCTTAAGGTTTTGCTGATGTGACAAAAACAAAACTGGGAAGTGTTTTGATTGTAGCTGGGCTCAAATTTCATTTCGAAGGAGAAAGAGCCTTTTAATTATTTCTGAAATAATTGCTTGTGATAATACAATCTTCTTTGTAATGTTTAGACAGAAATAGTTTCTATATAAATAGAGACATTTAATGTAAGAGTAACCTAATCTTTGTTTTGAGCACTGTGATTCTTCAAGCCCTATTATGGGATCAAAAGGTTTTCATATCAGCAGATAGCTGTTAAAAAAACAATTTTTATGATAATTGAAGGCCTAATTACTTACTTTGTAATACTTAACTAATATCTTTACTGTTTCAAGATTTGCTAAGAGAGACAATAACTCTGCCAATTTAAGCTAAAGGAACTCATAAAATACAAATTTGAAAGGGCTGCTTAAAAATAAAAATGAAGGTTCTCTTATTTAAAAAAAGAAAACAAAAACTTTTTAAATTGAGCTAAATTAGAATGTACTTTCAGCTTTAAAGAGGTTCTGAGAGCGGCAGTAACTACGTCAATGGATTTCCACACAAACCACAGAGGAGGGCAGTAATTGTGGCTCTTGTTTTACAGAGAGGAAAGTTAAAGAGTGGAGGAGGAGGTACTGCAGGGAGCATCCCACCCAGATGCCAAGGAATGGCCAAGTTCTCACCCAGTCAGTGTGAAAAAGAGGATATCAAAGTGATATTTCTATTTGTTTTGCAACCATGGGCTTGTTCCATCCATTAGGATTATCAGTGATTCTGACAAGAGCAGGAGATTTCACAGCAATCAAATAAAAGGAATTACATTTGCTGTCACTAGGATGGTTTCTGGGAGGAGAACAAGGGAAGATGTGAGATTTATGGTGTGAAAACCAAAATCCAGGCAAGGTTTCCAGCTTTGTTTTATCAATGTAGCTCAACATTACGCTCTCTACTGTGCGTACAGTGTTCCTTGGATGGAAAAAGAAGGGATAATATCACCTGCTTTCTCCAAAACAAGCTCATCCTCATCATGGAGATACAGACTAGTGGAAAAATCGCACACTTTTTTCTGAAAACATTTGTATTTGTAGGGTTCTAAAACAGAATCATGGAACGTTTTGAGTTGGAAGGGACCTTAAATAACATCCAGTTCCACACCCCCTCCCCACCCTGGGCAGGGAATATGAGCTGCATAAGTACCAGATGAAAAAATAAAATATTTATAAATATGCTTCAAGAGGGCTTTCTGGTCTGCTAGGAAACTGGTTCAAAGCCTTAAAGCTTCAGCTGTCCTCAGGATTATACAAGTTGAGCATCTCTGATGGGACTTCTGGTTGATGGCTTAATGGTTAGAGTGTACTGTGTCAGGGATTATGAACTCTCACGTGTATGGTGCTGGATTGCTCGTGCTTTGGTTTAGCAGAGGAAAAAAGCTCTGACATTGCACCCACTGCTTTTGATAGAGTCACAACAGTTCATGCCAGCCAGCTCAGAGTCTTTGTGCAGACGGAAAAATGGAAAATGAGATGGTTTTGATGGGATAGCAGAGCACCGGAGAGAACTAGGCACAGCAATAATGATATATGTATTTTTAATTAAATTTCATAGATTTTAAATGTCATTCCAAGCTGGATGAATTCCCAAGGCTACCAATCATTTTGCACCACTTATAATATCCATAAAGTGCTGCTACCTTTCATCAAGTCACTGCAAAAAAAAAAAAAAATCCTTGAGCAAAATGTGGAAGATTTATAACTCTGGAAAAGTTTGCAAGAATGACAATGTTGATATCCAAACTTCAATTTTGGCACTGTTTGCTGTTCATTTAATCTTTCTGCTTTAATCTCAGCAAATGAAATCGACTTAAATCCTCTGATTTTTGTTACTCTCCAAGCTAATTCTAGGGCCAAAAAAAAAATCTGTGATGAATATGCCTGAAGGATAATGGAAATTGCTGAGCTTGGTGTTTGCATTAGTGTAGGGTGTGCTTTGTACTATATATGCAAAAGTGCTACTGCTTTATCTTCATATGTGATCTTCTGCTGTAATACTTTCCTAGTGTTTCTGTTTGTATTTAATTTCTCCTTGATATCTGTAGAATACCACTTTCCAGTGGTAATATCCTGGTGAAGAAAAGCCCAGGGATATATTTCTACTGAGCAAAACCTCTGCAAAGAAAGGGAAAACAGATAAAGTCCCCCCAGAAGAAACAGCTCCACTAGAAGATTCTGCTATTGGAGATATATAATTGCCTAATCATTCCCATCCTGGTATGAAGCAAATAATTAGCTGACATCCTCCCTCCTCTTGCAAGGGAATAAATGCTGCACGGATTCAATTAGAAAATTATTAAATAAAGTATTGCTGGAGCTCAGTGCAAGGAGAAACCTGAAAGACTCAGGTATTTCCTCTCAGTATCTCAGCATCTACGACAATCACATCCATTGTATCTTCTAAGTTGCTCAAAGCAAGGGCTCCAGCAATCCAGGGAGGCAAAACATGAATCAGAAAAAACTGTTGTGTAAATAAGCTGGCAGACAATGCCAATAAGAATACATTTTAAATAATAAAAGTAGGAATAACTCTTGTTCACCTCTGAACCTGAGCTTTTCTTTAACATGGCCAAGAAAAACTACCTGAGCAAGTTCCACGGCCTCTTTAACAACAGTCGTTAGACAGCATTGTTTATATCCCTTTGAATGGAATTAGGAGAGCATTGTGGGAAGCCTACAATAATGGTTAAAAGCTAATAATACATATGGTATTTGATGATTTGTTAAATTAATGAATCATTATATACCTCAGATACGCAGTAAGTGTGACTCTGACAAGTATCAATTTATAACTTAACTGTAGCAAGATTGAACTTAATGGAAAAACTATTAAAGTAAGAATGTGAAATCTTCCAGAAAATAATGCTACCGTGTGCAGTGAAGACTGCAGAGCCTCTAACTTCTAATCTCTTCCCTGGCTTCCCCATATCTGAAGCAGATCTTTTGTCAAGTCAAATAATGAAATTAAATTATAAGTTAAAGAGAACTGCAGGAGAAAATATTCTTTATAAGTCATTTATATATATATATGATAGATAAAAAGATGAAAAAACTTGAGCAATTATAATTCCATGCACTTGGCTAAACAGTTGCAGCTGTGGTGAGCTCTCATTCACTTATGGAGGTACAACTAGTTAAAATGCCAGCTCCATACTTCATTTCCATAAATGAGAAATCCCAGCACTGGGGGTTTGTGCACAGCAAATCCATATCTGTAATCTGGAGTCAGCCATGGAGGCTGCAAGAGTAGTTTTTCCACAATCACAGTTATTTTTTCCAGCACATGAGCCCTGAATCTGGTTCCAGTTTTCCTGGCAGTGTGCATCAAGTATTATTCCTGTCTCTCTGAATGGTTTGGGGCTTGCCATGTGTCAGCAGGACCCCTGTGGCCAACTGCAGACTCCATCCCTGGCCCAGTGCAGTACAACCCTTGGCACGATACAGCCTCTGTAGAAAATGCCAATTATTTCTACTCTAACAGCACAGATATGGAGATTTACAGAGGTACGTGCATGTATCTACGGGTTAGGTCTGTGTGGTACACAGTAAGAAAAGAAACTGGGAAAGAATTTGAGAACTCAGCCTTTCCTCCAAACTCAGGGATGCACCAGCCTGGCAGTGCTGTGTGACGCGTTTATGGTGACAACTGTGGGATTTCTGCTGGCATTATGCTGATTTACTAGGAATAAACTGCCCATAGCTTTTAAGACGGGCTTGTGTTAACCCTAAACTACAAAGGACTTGTTTCTAAGTTGGTAAACAGAGTTCACTGGGTTAGATCATGGGATTTCTGTAAATACCTCCCACGCTGGCACAGTGTTATCTGTGCTGCTGTGGGTTTAAAACAGACTTTGTCCTGCTATAATTCCTGATTTTTCTCTGCTAACATCCAGATTTTTTGCTTATGGCAATACACGTAGGAGAGGTAGAGGAATATTAGCAGGAATGGAGTTTTATGACAGCTGTAAAAATAGTTGATTCCATATACCTTTGTGCCTTGCAAAGCATTAGTAACTGGATCCTGGCTACAGCATGTAATTACATTGCTTGATGCATTGTTGGGCATTAGTAGGATTCCTTCCATCTATCTAATATTTCCCATCCAAGAATACTATCACATTTTATTACAGCCATTTAAAAATTCCTGATTCTTGTCCAGGCTCACTCTGGGTGTGATGATACAGAATTTCACCCAAAATATTTTAAAGGCAAACTAAGCATTAAAAAGCAGGCGTGGATAGTATTTTTTATTACCAATGTCTCAAATTTATGCTTTTGCTGGTGTAAAATAATTTTGGGCTTATTAAATATGACCAATCCTCTTACTTTTGTTTTCACAAAATCATCAGTTGAATACAAGAATGCTTATCAGAGACGAAGGACTTCACAAAATAAAAAATAAATGAATTCATGTTCTCTCATGTTAATTATCTATTAAATTAGCTCACTCCATAGGCAAATAAAGTCAGATCTGAAGAGGTGTCAGTTGTATCTAAATATGAATTAATTTCACAGAGGAAGGTAAAAGCGCAGCCCCAGATGTCTCACCCTCCCTCATCCTTTGTTCCTCAGGCAGCAGCTGGAGGTACCACATGTATGTGAGATAAAAAGGAGACATCCAGCCTTTGCTGCTGGTGTTTGAGACATCACTGTAATTTTCAGGGGTAATGCAGATTTTTGGATTGGCCTTTAGGGCTGAAAGGCTTTGCACTGCTCCCTCTTTGGCCCTGCTCCCCAAGGAGACGGCTGCACCTCCTCCTCTGCAGGTGCCCCCAAAGTCTCTCTGCTCCACTCACCCTGGCCCTGTACCTCTGGCAGGGGTGGCTAACACGCAGGGTACTTGGGGCTTGCCTGCTGCCAGCCTCGGGAAAGCGTGGGAGCTCCTGGGCAGGGGATGCCAGGGCTGGCTGCATGCCCTCCCTTGGAGAGCTGGCTGTGTCCCCTTCCCTCCCTCCAGTGCCATTATTGGTGCTGCCCCTGCAGTGGTTTCTTCTGAGCTTCAAATGACCTCAGATGTTTTTGTAAAAAAGTTGAAGGTGGGGGGGTTTTGCCAATTTTGTTTTAAATGTAATTATTGAATGTAAAGAAAAGAAACCTCACAGCCTAACAGCTTTCTGTTGATCTGTAGGAGATATGGCTACTTAAAAAAACCCACATGTAGGCTCTTTAACTTCTCACTTTTGGGATAAACCATTTTAAAATTACACATGACATTCCAATGTTAATTAATTTCAGGGTCAGTTTCCCTTTTTTTGCAATACACCCCCCACCCACTTTTAAATAGCCCAGTTGAGAGAAATGGGCAAAAATACATTCCCTTTTTTTTTTTGCCCTACCTGGACAAAAAAAAAAGGGCAAATATCCACAAACTGAGGGATTAGGGAGCATAGTAAATTCTCTAATTACAATAGGCTGAAAAAACCCTCAGGAAATTACAAGACAGAATCTGCTTGTGGTCTGCAGTTGGTTTCCATGTTATGAGATGAAGATTTCATTAACATATTGAAGTGGCACCTTTCTGCCCCAGATCAGGGAAGGCTGGAGTAAGAACTATCTGTTGCTGTCTTTATGCACAGATTAGCCAGAAAAATTCTTGTTAACTGGCAGAAGAGGCTATTGCATGTATGTGATGGTTTAGGGAGATGGAGGTGCTAAATTTCCTGCTCACCATCTCTTTTATGGACACACATCTAGAAGTATCATTGTATGGCTCCATTGAAATCTGAGCAGGAATACTATTTCCTGCCCTTCTCCTCAGTACTTTTCCTATTGTTTCAGCTGTCTCCAGTGTCTTGCTTTGAATCGTTGATTATAAATGACCTAAATTCTCGAATTACCATTTTTGTATTTTAGTCAGGAACTTTCTGTCAGATTCCAGGATGTATTATTTTAGGATGAAGAGCTTAAAATAGACACATATGATTTTGATAAATAAAAGAAAAACACTGCAGTCTGCAAAGCCATCTGAATATAAAAGTGGTTTTTCTTTTGCCCACTCTAATTAGGCTATCAAAAATAGAAATATTGAGCCAGGCACATCAAATTAAGTTTGCCATTCACCAAGCTTGAGGCTTTCTTACGAAGATGTCTACCATAATGATAAGGAGATGGAAAAAGAAAGCAGTCATTAGCAATGCTCAGGGAATTTGGTTTTCTTGATGTGAACCACAGCCGCAGTAGATCTGGGAGGCGACAGGACTTAGCGGCTTTTTCTTAGACAGTTCTCCTGGTGGTGCAGAGTATAATGATGGTCTTCTAGTGGCATCAAAGTATGTTGGTGCTGCTACTGAAATGGGTTTGCAGACTTAAGCAATCACCATCCTAGCAGTTCACTAGCCTGTGTAAGATTATGGGGCTGGGAGAGCCTGCTTGATTTTGATGACTCCCAAAGAGGAAGGGTGTGGGGTCCTGGAGCAGCTCAGAAGCCTTCCAAGGGTTTGGATTTTGTGTTTACATGGAGATGAGAGAGGGAGGGTTAGCCAAATTCACTCACAAAGTCCCTTCCAGCCTAAATTTTTCTATGGTGTTTCTGTAAGGTCTCGAGTTGATAAGGATTGCTTGGAGATAATGGTGGAGGATTGCTTGGGCTTCATAACCATCCTCTCATTCCCATAAGACCTTTTTTCCCAATGGAGTTCATTCAGCATCACTTTAAAGTGAGCAAGTATCGCTTTCTGAATGGTGCTGGCTCGTGCCAGAAAGCTGTCATTCCCTGGGGGAAGCATGGCTTTCTGAACAGGATGGTTTTTATTCACAATCTTCAAAGAAAGAAAACCTGTGCGACCTCCATGTAAGCAAATGAAATGTTGCCACCTGCAAGACAGGCTGAGAATTGTTTTCTAGTAAGTGTCAGGAGGTTTTGGAAGGCAACACATCACTGAGAGATTAATTACTACACAGAGAAAAAAAACCCCAGAAATTAGGAAGACATTGGGAGGCCAGTGTACACACATTCTGGTGAAAACTCACCTGAAGTAACCTTGATAAGCTCTAAGACTAAACAATTCAGCAATGCTCATTTGCTGAAGAAAATTGGTGAATTGCTAAATTATTGGGGTAATTTCTATCTACAGAAGTAGTTCACCAGTTCAGAGAGAAAAATACTTCATACTAAGGGCTGGCTCGTGTTTCCAACTGTGGATTAATAACAACTGAGTGCATGCTGGCACATAATTTAGATTCCAGCCATGAAGTCTCTGAACTGTGGGCTGGAAGCTACAATAATGTATTTCATAAATACAGCTATTGTTTTTACTGGCATTGTGTTGCACGTAGCAGTTAAGAGAGCACAGTGCAACATTTAGCAAGCTTAAAGGCCAGGGAACTGTCTGAAAATCAAGTTTGCATTATTTGGAGGATCAAAAAGCTGTTCCAAATTGAACTAAAATGCATAGATCAGGTTGCTCAAATGAGAAGTGTCTATGGGTTTGAAGTTCTCCCTAATTTGAAACTTTTACTTATAAAGGAATATTTTATTTTAAAATATATTCTTAAAATTGAATATTTATATAAATATCAGACTGCAGTTTCTTCCCACCCCCAAAAGAAATATTTGCAGATCTTGAATATTTGGTGTCAAGGAAAAATTCAAAAGGAATCAAAACATACCACTGAAGCAAGCAATTGCTGAACCCAGGCAAATTCATTTACCTCCTCCAATGACATTGTTGTGCACCTCCTTACCAAATCACAGCTTATAGAAATTAAAAATTTAAGTTAGTTTGGGTTAGGTTTTTTTAGATCTGGGAACAAAATCACTGCCACTGGGCCTTAAAGCAAGTTTTAATCTAAACACCATAAATTCCCTTTTAAATGTAGGTTTTGTAGGTGTAATTCTCCATTCCTATGAATGGAATTTCATTTTAGGTATGAGATATATCTGAATACTTAGATAAATAGGTACTCCTCTTGCGTAAGAAATTTTTGGACCGTGTTGTTGTTAGATTTTTAATCACATAAGATAATGAGGAGGTTGAAATTCACTTTTTTCACAGCATGATTCCCTATGGTTAAGCTTTTGCTTATTTATGTGAATTTAAAATGGGGCTTAAAAAAATTTGTGGTTTGGTTTTACTCATCCATATTCTAAAGCTGATGAAGGAGCTTAGGAGTGAGTCAGATGTGTTTAATTCAGGGAAAACAGAGACAAGGAGGAGCAGCAGTTCTGTCCCCTGAGTAGAGATTAAATCAAGATTAGGTGAGTAGGTGTTGTCCATCCTACTCAAAAAGTTTCTGCTGATTTCTGAGGGATCTCATGCTGAGCTTTTTCCAAAAGAAGACAACACATGCTACAGGAAAAGTGCTTTGACACCCATGAAGGGTATTAGGAGCTCAGAGACTCAAATAAAACATAGAAGCTTTGAGCAGCCACACTGCAGGCCCAGATTCATACAGATAGCATTTATGTTACCAGTGGTTTTACTGAGAAACTTGGGCATAAGGAGGTTCAACGCACACAAAAAAAAGAAGCATTTAAGTTCACATGGTCTATAAGTCAGGCTCAGAGATGCAACATATCCTGCAGCAGGAACACGTAGAACTCCCCACTCCTGGAGGAGGTAAGTCTCCACATGTGGGAAGAGTCAGATATCCAAGAAGGAAATTGAGAGAAGACTGAGCAGGAAAGGCCAGGATGAGAGTTTTTGCTTGCAGTCCATCTTTCAAAGACACTTGGAAACCTCATTCCAGACTAAAGAGATGCATTTAACCCTAAAATGAAATGACAGCTGTGAATCCTTCTTTGCAGTTAATCACTGCAATGGAGATGGCCTTTCTCAGCATCCCCTTCAATATTCTGGGAGGGAGGAATGAATCCTCTTCGGCAGCGTTTTCCCTTGGGTTTACATGCTGACTGATGAGAATACAAAAGCAAAATTAAAACAGTGTTGTGTATCCATTTGGACATTCAACATGAGCAGATACAATCTCCCATGGCCATTCCAAAACTGTTAAAGTTCCTTAGTTTGCCAGCGGGATTCCTGGCACAAGTCAGAACTGTAACTTAAAGCAAGTTAGTTATTTATGCTTGAATACTCGAGTGAACAACTGATAAACACATCTGGATATATTTATCTTTCAGTAACCACTGGTCTGCTCCTCCCAAGTATAAAACAATATTTGTTGCACTCTTGTCTATTGAGGTTCCTTACCAAATTCACATCACTGAGTCAGGGGAGTAAAGTACTCAAGTATAAACTTCTTTGCCTGTGAAAAGCCACCCTTAGTTCACTGCTCTTCCCAATTGCTGTGTCCAGGGCAGGATTTATGGAGCAGTGCTTAGGAACTTCTCAAAACCATTTTGGGATTGTTTTCCCTTTATTTCAGTTAAAAATAGGAGTATTAACTTTCTCAAGATAAGTATTGATTTCCAGATAATTTACAGGTGGAACTTGCATCATAATGAACGCATTTATAATGAAACATGAGAACCATTCAGACAAGCTGTCTGGAATTAACAGCCAATACGCTGTTGGGAATCCAGCCACTTCAGCTCAAATCTGGGAAGTTTGAAGTCTTTTATAACTGATATCATCTCTCTCATGAGGCACACTCCTCACACAGGATGTTGTGGCAGCAGGGCTCCCTACCTGCTTCTTCTCCTCTCCTATTTCCACAGAGAAAGCTACTTCTGTACATGCTCTCTCCATCTGTCCTCCAGACCATATACATCCATTTAATCCACAAGAAATTATGCATGAAGCAGAGTGCCTGTAGCTCTTGAAGTCAGGGGACTGAGTTGTCTGGTGTGTTCTTGTTTAGTCTTGTTTTCTAAACACATCATCACACAGCCACGGCTTAAACATTGATTCTTTGCGGGCCAGGGAGCACTCCCAGCCCTTCTGTGACATTTGGACAAAGCCAGAGTGGTTGAAATTTATGGTGTCAGGCTGCAGATCTCTGATTGATCAAATAGAATCAATCTATCAGAGCACAGGGAGAGAAGGAAGGACACATAATAAATAATAGACATTACCTATATTGTAAAGCATGCTGGGAATTGAGCTGTAAATGTAAATCCCTTTCTCCCTCTGTATGGAACTCCAAAAGCAACCAGTAATTGGAATTATCTGGTAAGTGTTATTAAAGTGAAGAAAAGTTACAGCTTTTAGTGCCAAAGTCTCCCAGAGCACATTTTGTATGGGCTTACTCAGCCCTAGAGAGGTCAATAACCTTTAATGCAATCCATTGGGGAAATAGAAATGTCAGAACTATAAAGTAGCCTGTATCAATTTCTAAATAACTGGTTTGACCTATGGATCTAAATACTGAAAATAAATAGGAGTCTTGAGCCACGGAGATGCCAACCACCTCCACAATGCTTGGACTGCAGCAGGAATGACCATTTTGGTAAGGATGCCAGATATTCAATAGTGATGAGTGACCATTTTTCATTATTATTGCTTTTTCAACATTGCAGGACTGCTGTGCTACCCTCAGAGTCAGTGACACATAAGTCATTTGGCTGACATTTTAACAAACATCTGGTTTTTTCAGAGCAAGACACATTGGTCATCTTTGTTAGGGTTTCCTGGCATTCTGATGTTGTCTCCATGGATATTTGCAGTCTGTTCCTGCAGAAACAAAACAAATGTAAAACCAGCCAGCCCCTTCAGAGCTCGCAATGGGATGGAAAGTCCTTGAGAGCTTTCATCCCTCTGTATCCATGCTTCTCACCCACTCAGAGGTTAGCACTTGCTTCCTCAAGTGGTGATGTCTTCCTGATGTAGAGCAAGGTTTCTGGACTCACCAGGGTAAGAAAACTTGGGAAGAGTGACATTTTTCTCATGATCATTGATGAGTTTCCAACAGCCCAAGGGGCTTAAAGGCGGTGCCTCAGGAAAAAGGGCTTACTTTTAATGTAGTTACATTATGATGTCCATATCAACTTGTGTTTAGGGTTTAAATGGGTGCGTTTGTCTTGCCCTAAAAATGCACATATTTTTCATAGTGTAGGATGGTGGGAGTAACACTGATGTGGTGCAAGAGAGAGAGAGAGAGGGAGACTGCTTTCTCATAAATTGCCAGCTTAAGCAAATAGTGAGAGTGCCAGACAACCAAACCTGTAAAAATAGTTTTGTTTCATTGCTTCTTAATCCCTCCTGGCCAGGAAATATTGAGAGAGTTCAGTAGTAAGAGCTGTGTTGTGCGGTGGAAATATGCTGTTATGACTTAGAGTTCCTGTCAGAAAAACTGAAGTGTTTTCTGAGGTCACAAGGTGAGAAACTTTAGAAAGTGAGAAACTGTCTTATTTATGAAAGGATATGGGCTCACGTTAAATGTTTTCATCTGATAACAAGTATCATTAAAAAACTGGGCTTGGAAACCTTAGCATATTCTTTTTATATTAAAAGGCAAAAATGCACACTGAAAAACCTAAGCAGACTATTTATTCACTGAGCATGTGTGAATTTATGTTGTCTTTGCTTTTATCAGAAGTTATAGAGGACAGGGCTAACAGCAGCAAGAGTGTCTGGACTAAGCAATCTCAAAATATAATGCAGCCAACAGTGTGCCTTGAGAATTGTAAATAACCTCCTACATGCACATACAGAGCAGAAACTAACCACAATTTGTTGTATGAAAATTAGTTTTACTCCAGCACTAACCCTGATGATCACAGAAGGTCCTGCAGCTTTTTGCCTGAAGCAGAAAATCAGACAAGACACTGAATCCATTTTTCAAGGTTCAACCCAATTCCTAAAGGAAGTCTAAAGTGGGGTTTTTGTTTTGTTGCGTTGGGGGATTTTATTTATGTTAATTTTTACGATATACTACTTGGCAGCTGCCTCATAGAGCTGGGTCTATCTGTGTCTTGGAGCTGTGCTGAGTTTTATGGCAGATTCAGGAAGGAATAGAAATAGGCCAAAACACTTACAGCAGCTGGAAGGTTACAAACTTCAAGGAAAGGGGAATCATTAAAAAAGTCAGAAAGGAGGCAGCGCCCCAGGTTATCTTGAGAGTAATTAAAATAACACTGCATAGGACTTACAGGTAACTTCTTGGCCGTGGATTGAAATGCGCCTGAGGAAGAGGTCCAAGACTTTATCTGCATTTTTTCCAGATGGAGAAGCTGGCATGGCGAGTGGCAGGGGATTTGCACCATCCATGGGCAGTCAGGGTGCCTGTGCAATCTCACAGGCACTCTCTGGGTGTTGTTACAAATGCTGCACTTCACATGTGGGGCAGCACCTCGCTCCAGACACAGGTAAGTGCGGCTCGGGGCCAGTGAAACACGAACACCTCCACCAATGACACTGCTGAGCTTAAAGGAAAATTAATGACGGTGTGTTAATTGCTGTTTTGGCAAATGTTTAATCTGGAGCTCTCCTCCAACTCCCACCAGTGCTCTGGGCAAGCTTTCCTTGCCTCCTCACATCACGTTTCAGTAGCCAAATCCAAGGCTCCCGTCCATCCCCCAGGAATGCCATTGCTCATCCCTATCTCCTCACATGGCAAACTATGAGGTTACTGCTAAAGCTGCCATGTTCTCTGTTCCCCTCAGGCTCTCCATCCTCTCAGCAGTTTTCCACGATGTCCACCAAGATCCAAGGAAAGGTGGATGTGTGACAGCAGTAACACAGCTCCAGCTAAAACCCCTCAGCTGGCCGGATGCACAGAGCTCTGCCTCTCAAGCATTTCCTTTCTCACTGGGTCCTCTTCCAGAAAGGAGAAATTGAAGGCAGGGGGGCTGGAACTAGGTGATCTTCAAGGGTCTTTTCAAGCCAAACCATTCTGTGGTGATTCTATGATTTTGTGCATTGTCCCGGGTACAGACTATCTTTGAAAGTCGATGTCAGCAGGCACAGACTGTGCCCCTGCTGCTGAAGGAGAGGTAAGGAGAAAGACACAGAGCAGCTCTTTCCATGTGTGCTGATCAGGCAGAAAACAGAAATACTGCCAATCTAACCTCTGATTTGTTGAAGAAACAAAAAACTCTTTCTATCAAGAGTTGGCTTAAAAACAGTTTAGGACAGAGGAAGGGTACTAATGGGGTAAAAATAACTGGATGAGTTAGCACTACCTGACACCCTTTCCTCAGCTATAATTTCTGCCTTACAATGCAAATACACCTAACGGGTTAGAGCTAGTGAATTGCTCCAAAAGCAGGTATTCCTGATCCCTCATCTCAGCCCAAAAAGTGATCCAGCTCCACCACATGCCTGTAATGAGGAATGCCTACACCATTAGAGTTTTGGAAGAGAAATAACTGGCAGCAGTACCATTCACCATTTGTTGAGCTATTATTCTGTATTTAGCCAGGAAGCACAAAAATACTGCACAACCCCAGTGTCCACATTGCACGAATGGAGAATATCTGGAGCAAGTAGACTATGCACTGAAAAAATATTTTCCTATGCTGTGCAGCAAGTTTGTGAATAACAAACAAATTTTCCCTCATCTGAGCAGCCTGAAATTATTTTCTGATGCAGAAATAGCATACAGATAATAATATTTCAGATAATTTACATGTAATAAATAAACGAATAGTTCTGCTACTCTACATTTAAGGAGTAGTAGACCCGTTACAGATCCAGGGTAACAGCGGGGAGTGATAATTTCAGATAACCTACTTATACAGTACTTATTACAACCAGAATATGGTCATAATGTAGTAAGTTTGAATCTGAGAGACAGAAGTTTGGGAAGATTAGAGGTCTGAAGTAATTTTTAAGTCAGGAGAAACCTGTCCTTCGGCCCACCAATCATCTAAAACCACTGAATTTTATTGTCAAAATTAAAGCTGCTTTCTCCTTTTTGGAGTGTCCCTTTGGCTAGACATGCATTTTTGTCAAGTGGAAAACAGAGCAGCACAAACAGGACCATTCATTGCTTAATTTCTCAGTGCGCCGGTGATTCCGCCCACATCTGCTCAGATGGGTCTGAACATGATCCAGACTCCACTGCATACCCAGCAGGAGATTTTAAATCAGGCTCTACATATAGCTGGTTCCCAAGACAGAAAGAGCACTTTTGACCTGTGTTTTAAAGGTGTTAATGTGATGTAATTGCAACTGCCCTGAGACAGAGTTTAAGAAGGTGAAAAAAATCGTATTCCGTGACTCAATTCCAAACTGAACTGCAACAAACTTTGTGTTATATTAAGATATGAACGGTACACAGTGAATCCTCTCTGATGAATTAAAACCAGCTGCAGGACCTTGTGAAAATTGTTGGTTAACATAATGATAAAAAAATTGAGTGTTCTCATAGCATTGTTTAAAAATTATTGACATTTTTTCAGAGATCTTCATTTCTGTCATTCTTAGATATTCCCATTAACATGTTTTAATATGGTACCTCTTATCCATGTACTGGCAGATCAGGGATGAACCTAACATTTAGTAATGAGTCTGGCAAAACCACGACATTCCTAGGAGACAAATGACTTCTGACTGGGGTTTTTTTTTTGTTCCAAAACTTCACAACAAATAGCTGCATTACTCTCTGTAGTCTCAATATAGTCAAAATGGACATCTGAGGATTCAGAGCAAAAGTGTATTTGGCCTGGTCTGCAGCTGAGCTTTGAATTTTGCCAACTAGTCTCTCAAGCAGAATTCAAATTTTATAGAGTAATCTGGAAATTATCAAAGCAACAAATGTGCTGTATTTTTGGGACTGGACAAAACACACTTAGGTCTCATTTTTATTTTAAAAAGCCTGCATTTTCATAAAAAATAAAATTATACCTGGATAATTAATTAACTTTTTTTTTTCAATGTCACTGTTATAATTCTGTATTTCTTAATCATTCCTCAGCATTAAGAGTGTTACTTCTTTAGGACTGGCAGGAAGCACATTGTGTTCAATATTTTCCCTTTGCAGTGCCTGGAATCTGGCAGGTTTCACGCTGTGACTTTCCCTCCTTGGTGCTGTTTTTGGGGTGTGGCTTTCCCGGGACAAGGCAGAAATGCAGAACAAATCTTCTGAATGGAAAAACTGGGCAGGCAAGTCTGACATTTCTGTGGTTTATACTACCTGCTAGTCAAAGCAAATAAGCAAACCCCAGACACATGATGGAGGGAAAAAGAATAATTTAAGCACCAATTTTCAGTCTCTCAGCGTTTTTAATTACCCAGACTTAGTTCTTCACTTCTCATTTTCCTAGACTGAAAAAGCACACGCTAATGACCTCTACTAAAAACAACTATAAACCCCTCTAATGGTTTTGCATTTGTTGTAATGGCATCAATTATTTATGGATTGTTATTCCTGAGTAGAAATGAGGAAACCTTTCATTATGCTTTTGTGTCATTCCCCTTCTGATACGTTTCAGTATATCCTTGCAGCCTGTGCAGTAAGAGGAAGGCTTTGGCACTCATTTCTCACATCCTGGTTGTATTGATCTGAAGGCTGCACTCCTGGAATGAAGTGGATCCTTGTTTCTTGGAAGAGGGAACATTGCCAACTGATTAATAAGGGGCTGACTGTAATACCTCAGCAACATTAACTTTTTTTCAGAAGCTCAAAGTCGACATTTGAAAGGCAAACACTGCAATATAAAACCTGCAGCTCAGAAAACATGTTCATAGCAAATATCCTGCTAACTCATACCAAATTATACCAAATAAGTACTCTCACTTTGTGATCTTGGCAGCTTTAAGACCTCGGAAATTATATTTTACTATGGGAAATGCCAAATGTTTTCACATATGAAAGCCAAATTAGACACAGTGCTATTTAATACATGGGGTATTCAGATATGGGAGATGTTTTGTCCCTTTTTGAGACCAGTGAAGTACAAATGCATTCTGTATTTATTTATATATTTCACATTTATTTACAGTACCTTATATTTTTCATTTGTAGTTTGTTTCTACCTGTCTAGCTCTAAAATGTCCTTCAAATACACTCATTTAGGTGTTCCTTTGAAAAATAAATGAGGGCAGGACTTCAAACCTTTATGCAAAAAATAAAAAATTTTATAGCATGTAGTACAAGTAGAAAATAAAAAGTGTTTCTGTGACATGGAAAGCCTGGCCAGGATCCTTGCCTTGGTTGGAGGAGCCTGTCACTCCTACCAATGACAGTAGGGTTGTGTGGTGAGGTCTGTGTGGATGTCCAGGGCAGCTGTCACTGGTGCAGACACAGGGAATAGAAATTAGGTGTGTTTCTGCAGTGTCAGCAACAGAACTGCATCACCATGGCAAATAACAAATGTTTCTCCAGATGTGTTGGGTTCAATGCCTCTCCCCGGCCAAGTTTAGAGCCTTTTGCAGTGGAGGAAACGCCACGTAAAGCCAGTGCCACACACAGCAGCTGCCCTTGGAGAAGGCTCCATCCAGGGCCCCCCAAGGAGGGACAGGGCAAGGAGCTAGCAGCTCCAGGAGCTTTCCCTAGGGACAGCAGGGAGCTCTTCTCAGTCACCAGGGCCAGCAGTCATCCTCTTCCCCTTCGAGGGGACGGGTTCCACACCAGGAAAGAGAGAAATAGTAGCTACACTGCTAATTCCAGAGCTTTTATCCCATTTTTTCCCATTAAAATTGCCTTTTAGTTGTACAAAATATTTGCTGTCAGTGCAATGGAAGCAGTTCCACCTTGGAGAGGGGATAATTCATTTTCCCAGACTATGGGAGCTGGATTTGTTGTTTGTTCTGGCTTCAGGAGAAACCTGACCCATCTGCTGCTTTGCTGAGCAGAGAAGATAATTTCTTCTGAAAACTGCCCTTATCATGAAACCCGCCTCCTACATTGATCCAATCTGTGTCAGGCAATTCTTATAGTGCAGAAGTAAAACTGGAAAGTTATCTATAGAGCTCCATCATTTGGAGAAACTGACATGACCTTCTTTTTGCAGAAATATTTGTTCCACTGGACAAGTATTGTACGCTAGAGGCCACCATGTCCTCCAATTCCTGTATAAACCATAGAGATAATGTATTTTCACTTTGTCAGAATATTGTAACTACATCTCTCAGCTTTAATTTCTGTGGTAACTTTTGTTTTCGACCCAAAGTACTTTTAATTAGATTTAGATTAATTTAGACAGCACAAACAAGTCCTAAATGCGTGGGACAGCTGCTCCGTCTGCTGTGCTAAGCAAACTAAAGAGGTCATGTTTGCATTTGTCATAGCCCAGAATCAGGTGGCAGGGATAGATTGCAAAGGTGGGGTGGTTTCTTCACTGGCAGGTGCAGACCATGAACATGAAAGGATGCCATTGAACTGGTAAACCCTAGTGACAGCTGGGAGTTACTTGGCACAGGAGAGCTGTCTCCCTGCAGTGCTGGCAGCAGGAAATGTGAGAGACAGCAAAAAGGAGGTCTTTGAGTCTTGCTTATGAGTACAGAGGTGGAAGCTGAGCATAAAGTACTTGAGGCAACTTCTCAGTGGGTTTTTTTTAGGGAGAGTAGAGGTGTTTTGGGGGAAAGGCACGGAGAAGGCAAATTACAGATGGCCTAATACTCTATTCATAAAAACAATGACACTCTCATGGGCCTAGAAATCAGAATACAGGTCCTCATCCACAATTTGATTCATACCCAGCCCTGGGGGAGTTTCCATCCAGGGTTTTGGTTTGGTCCCATATGCAGATCTGCCTCCAAACTGTCAGTCTTAGCCTGGATTCACTGTGTGTGCAGCACATTTCTCCCCATCACTCTAGTAGCTTCAGTTTGAACTGTTCCTCGCTTTTGCATCTTAATTCTGTTTCTAAAATCAAGACCAGGGATTTTTTCAGGTTCAGTTTTCAGTGGCAAAACTTACTGCAAAAGTAAAAAGGCTTTGTTTTCATCATTTGGAGAAAGGAATTGGAAGCTTCTGATGCTGCTGCTACTCCTAAAGCTGGAGTGCAGCTCTACCTTTTTTCCCCTATTGCTCCCTTTTTTCCTATTGCTCTACCTTTCTTCCTCTTGTATCCTGCAGGTCTCATTAAGCTGGCTGTGAGCTTGAGATTTCTAAAAAGCAGGCCTGGCTGACTCCTTCAGTGCCAGGAGAAGCTCTTGTATAATTGGGTTTCGCTCTGTTGGTGCATATCTGTGTAAGGAATCTGTGGCTATCATGGATAGGCATGTGCTGGTTTGCACTCCTTGCATGACTCTGGGTATTTGAGGGTTCCCTTTTGCAGTTTCTTTTATTAAAAAACAACAACACCAACAACAACAACAACAAAAATTTCCTTCCTTCCTTGACACACACCTTATGAACAATAGCTCTCTCTAATTTAAAAGGGTTTTCTTTCTCAGATGCTGAAGAGAAGATAGTATAATGAGAAAAAAATACTAAAAGAAGAGAATTTCACGTTTACTTCCGCATACAATAAAGTCAAAACTGCTTCCTGAAAATGGAGTTTTCTGTTCTGGTGAAAAGAACTCTCAAGAGTGTTTGAGTATAGATGTCTTTAAATGTACTTCCTTTATTATTCTATAAAACTCTTCTAAAAATGGGGACAGTAGCTATGACTGTAGAGCATCTTTTTCTATGTTATTTCAGTACTTCCTACCTTAGGATTTAGAAAAAAAAATTGCATCCCTGTCATAATGCAATCTCCTGACAGCATTGGCAGCAGCAAACTTTAGAAATGTACAAAAACTGTGTCTTCATATTGTGGATGGTGCAAGAGGTGATAAGAAGCTTAGAGGATAAAATAGCTTGGGGGAAAGGAGGATTAACCTCTCTTACTGAGAGTGGAACAGATACCAAGGAATTTTATTTTGCCCGAATTGCATTCCTAGTTTGAATGCATTCAGATTTGTGGGAGGATGTTCTGGGGGAGGGTGTGTGGGAAGGAACTGTAGTTCTTGAATTTTGCACTCTGTCTGCATTTGCGGAGCAGACTCGGGAGCTGATACGGAGCTCTTTTGCTTAAGTAATGTGTTTTTCTTACTGGGAAGGGTAATTTATTTAAAAAAAAAAAAAAAAAAAAAAAAGGGTTAAAAAGGCACCTCCATTCCTGGCAACTTTTCATTCCTGATCTGCCCCGTCGTTCTTTTGGCTGTTCCTCAGAATCAGTTCTCGGCCTGGGTGAATAAACCAGCGAATGTCCCAGGCAGCCATGGCTGATTCCCAGCTGTTGATCTTGGATGGGACCAGGAAACACAATCCTCGTTTGAGGGGGATTTCAAGTCTGATCATTTTGGTGCTGCTCCAATCCAAACCAAAACTCAAACATTTTGGAATTCTGCATGAAAGACAGCAGTGCCTTAGGGGAAGGGAGCTTTTCTGGCTGTCCTGGAGCTGTGGGTCAGCAAAGTATACAAGTATCTGATGGGAGGAGGTCAAGAGGAAGGATCCAGGCTCTTCTTGGTGCTGCTGAGCAACGGGATGAGAGGCAAGGGGCAGAAACTGATGCATGGGAAGTGCCACCCAAATATGAGGAAGAATTTCTTTGCTGTGCAAGTGACCGAGCACTGGAACTGGCTGTCCAGGGAGAGTGTGGAGTCTCCTTCTCTGGACATATCCCAAAGGCAGCTGGACACAGTCCTGAGTGACAGGGGTGCTCTAGGGGATCCTGCTTGAGCAGATAGTTTGGACTAGATGATCTCCAGTGGCTGCCTCCAGCTTTCTCCTTCCTGTGATCCTGTGATTCTGAACTCTCCAAGACTATGTGAAGTAGGCAGGCAGGGAGCCAGGCAGATCCCTAACAGACCTCTAATTTCCATGGAATCTGCTGTGGGAGATTCATAGTGCTAAGAGCATCTCTGCCAGGGTTGGTCTGATAGATAAAACAATTGAAACAAATTGGAGGCTCTGAACTGATACCTGGAGTCAGGATACCAATGGAAAGCGGGGGATTTCAGGCATTTTAGCTGGAGCTCCCCAAACACCTGACCCCAGCGCTCCTCCACCTGGGTAGGAGGCCAGGCTCTCCACATGGGTGACTGGGAGACCACAGCACCCTTCAGGCTCAGAGGGACCAGCCTTGTCCTTGGTCAAGATGGTCAGCATTCTCCTCTTGCTTCTACTCAGGACTTTTTATCCCACTCATGGCACAGCTCCGGTTGCCCTACTGAGTGTTTTAGAAAACATCACTTCTAATAAGATCTCCAAGGCTTTACTTAGACAAGAATATTTAAACTTTTCCACAGACGTGAAGTCACCAGCTGGCACTAATCTGTGTTTATAGAAATAAAATCTGCTGGTTATTATTTGCTCTTCTGTTGGTTAAGCTGCTTTAACCCGTGCTGCTTCCACACCGGCCTCTGTTCAGAGGTAGCCTGACAGGTGGTGAACTTCTAAAAGGGTTGGTATTTCAGAGGTTGAACAAGTTACACTGTTAAATAGCTTAAAATTTGTCAAAGTCAGAACTGAACGATACTTAATATGCTTGGCTTTTAGATTAAACATCTCTGGCTATGCCTGAATCCTCTCCTATGGGAATCCCTTTCCTCAGCACCTCAATTCACAGAGAGAAATGGCCAAAATTCAAAGCAAACATCACAGAATAGTTGTGGGGAACAAAGATTTGGTTCATAATAATTTATTGTATCAAGAAAATTGGGGAGTGGTATTTAATCAGTCAGCGAAGAGAATTATATCTTGGGCCCCTCTTACCCATTAGTACAAGTTATATTTCAGAGGCTTGAGATGAGGAAATTATCTATTCATGGAGGAACTCTGGTTCAATGGTTAAAAATTAAAAATATTTGGAAGATATTATGAGAATTGGCAATCAATTTGTGATAGAGAAACAGAAAGCTAGAGAAAAATTAAGATCACAATGCAAATAATTTTGCATTTTTTATCTACTTTTAATAGATTTCTGGATATTTGTGACAATGAAACTGGGAGAGGTAATTAAAAGAAAAGTATTCTAGAAAGATTAATAAAGCCAATATTCCAAACTGCTGTTCCAAAAGATGATAATCATGAAAATTGACCCCTCAAAAAAATTCATTGAATAGAAAGACCAATCTTGAATCGGTGTCTTAAATTGCATATTATTTCTGTCACTTTCAGGAACACCAAAATGGTCCTGTTAGTTCGGGGTTTTTTTAATGATGTCCAAAGGCAAGTGAAAGGACTTCATTGTTAATGTTTGTGGTGTAAATGTTTCTAAGCATTAAATGGCAGCATGTGTTGTTTATATTGGATTTAGATCCAAAGCAGCTCTTGAAGCTGTTTTGTCAGGTGTTAAACTGCACAGAGAGACATCACATTACTGACTATTGCAATTGTACCATAAATTATCGGATTATAAGGCGAAGACAATACCCTGTTATTGTAGGAATCTTCTACAGTTACCAATGACAGTCACAAAATAAAAGTCTGAGTATTTTTAGGTTGTCTGGCCCCAGAATGCAAGCTCACCTTAAATGTATTTTCTGCCTTGTGAGCTGTTGAGGTGTACAAGTATTTACAGTCAAATGCATCTGAGACAAAAACCTGCCATGATGCAAGACCTTGGAGGTCAAAGGACAAGCCAACATTTTCCTTCAGTCTACCACTAGATTTGAGGATGTAGATATTCATAGGTGTAAGAGAGCATAAGATTTTTCCACTATAAACTTGTCATTTTCTAGAGGTGGTTGTTTAGTTTCAGACCTAAACCAGAAGGCATAAAAAACCCTAGGATTCTATCTGATAGATTCAGTAAGAGACCAAGCACCCAGGATGGGTATTTCAAAGCAAACGAAAAACTTTTGATCCATATTTAGCTGCAGTTTATTTGGAAACTGCAGATTAATTGGTTAACAGCTGATGCAAATAGTTATGAGTGGGCAAAGAGCCTTGACTTCTTTTAGCTCTCCTGAAACACAGAAAAACTCATAGAAAATACTGCTTCATATTTTGAAGAAGCCATCCTGTGGCATTTGCTTATTTTTTGTTTTAATATGGTTTATGTTCTTAGCCCTTAAAGGCAAATAAAGTTAAGCAAATGGGAATGTTCATAATTTTCCTCTGAGAGTGTTACATGGTATTTTTGGTTGTGTTGGCCTGGAAACCTAAGTCATGGCTTACATTCCTAATATCATACAAGAGACTCTTTGGATGATTGCGTTTTTACTGGCTCAAAGTGCACAGATACTTCGAAGTGGCAGCATCCAGCTGCAATCTCTGTAACCAGCCAGGAGTACACATCCCAAAGGAATGATGTCCAGAATGAAAACATATTGTTAAATAATAAATAATATTACTGAACCTTCCACATGTCATTCTAATCTCCCGGGAAACATTTAAATTTAGCTTAACACTCAACCAGTCAGCACAACTGGCCTTGCCTACCCCAGGCTTTGGTGGCAGAACTTTGGATCTGTAAATTATATTTCTTGTAGCTCTGATCTTTCATTTTTTGGCAGCAGGTATGATGCAGGTATATACTGCACCAGCCTATGGACCATTAGGAAAACTTCCCTGCTTTTTTTCTTGCCAGATGTTGTAGTGTCATTGTTATCTCCATAGTACTGAGTGGCTAAAAATGGGAGGAACTTATGCTTTTATGTTCAGACAGAGAAGATATCTAAATCTGGCTAACAAAAGCACATAGTTCTTATAGTTGTTCCTTCACCACTATTGACAAGGACAAGGCTGACGTCCTTGTTTGCAAGATGGGGATTTTCTCCCAGGATTTCACAAAGCCAGGGACTTGCAATTTCAGGTACTCTGCTTCTCATCCTGACCAGGACATGAAACCTATGTTTTCCTGGTCAAGCAGATATCCCACATTTTGAGCAGAATCATTGCACTGTTACAAGGTTTTATTTGTCAACTCCAATCTAGGAACTGCTGTCTCCAGAGAGCAGGAACATGAGTAACCAGCTGGACATTCCCGAGTAACATCACCTTCCACTGATACCTAATGCACGTGGGAGTGATAATGGCCCACTGCTGACCCATTTAATGAAAACTTGTGTAGGTGATGCTGCTCTGAGTGTGTTTGCAAACAAACAAGGAGATCTACCCTCGAGGCAGGCTACAGTCTGGGAATGAGGCATCATTATTCCTGCGTAGGCAGGGAAGATATTTGCAGTGGAATCATGGCCCCATTGAAGCGAGTGGCAGCCTCCCAACGCCTTCACTTTGGCCAAACACTTGTCCTTCTGTTGGTACTGACCCACAACGCTTGACTGAGTTCAGTGGAGACTAAACAGCATAAAATTCAGCACTGCAGTGCTGTGGCACTGCAAAACAAACTCTGAAACCAATTAATACCTATAGGGTTTGCAGCAGTTTTCACTCAGCTACGTCTCAACCCAAATATGTAGAGATTATCTGTAAGTTCTCTGCAGGCATTCACGGTTGTCTTGCTAGACAGTTCTCTGAGTAATAAGTTTAAATGATGGACTTGTGTTATCAGGCTGGATAAAGTCCAGTAATGTGGCAAAGACCATAGGCTTCCAGAACAAGATGAGCTACAGATGTAGGATGGACTAAAACACATTTTTAAAACCTCTAACTTATATGTGTGCTTCCCATTGAATATGACTGATAGAAAGAGGAAAGCCTAATTTTCTGTATTAAACATCAACATTCGGGCAGTTTGTGAAGGCAGAACCTGGCTCTGTGTTTTTGTGTTGATCTGAATGTGCTGAGACACTGCAGGGTTCAATTTCAGGCTAGGAAACACTCTCACATGAAGTCTATGAATTATTATGACTTTATAAGTGTGGGGTATAAAAATCTTGGGTATTTCTGTAATTTTTAAAAATTGCAGTTTTTCCAGCAGTGTGTAGGACTGGGTGAATCTGTGTGGTGAGGGCATATAATCCCTGGAAAGAGGACTATGTAATTATCATCCTTAAAACCGTTCAGTAATGCTGTCCCTGCCATGGCATATCCATTTCAGATTGTAAGATATATAACCGTGCTTTATCATCAAAATCTATTTCAACTGGTATGGCTTGGATCACCCTGTTTTCTCATTTGTCTCTGGTATTTCCTGGTCTTTAAATCTCCAGACCACCTGGGGCTCTAAACCCCCTTTAATAAATAGGTCCATCACATTTTCCCCGTGTTCAAAAATGTCACAGCTGCTCCCAATATGCTATGCAGGGATCATAAAAATAAGTACAGTATAAAATATTACTATAGCCCTATTTCTAAGTTTCTCCAGCACAGCTCAGTTCAAGACATCAGCCCTTCTGCAAACTCTGTGATTCTTTAAGACATCCTGAAGGCATGCTGGTACTTTAGTGCCTTGGAGTAGCTGCTTAATAGCCACAAGCAACTCTGCAATGTTTTAAAAAGGCAGGCAGCATCCTGGTGACAGGACAAGGGGGAATGGCTTTAAACTGAAAGAGAGTAGGTTTAGATTAGATATTAAGAAGAAATTCTTTACTGGGGGGGCAGTGGAAGCGTCTGTGGAGATTGGAGCAACCCGGACTAGCGGAAGGTGTCCCTGCCCTTGGCAGGGGGTTTGGAACTAGAGGGTTTTTAAGGTTCCTTTCAAGCCAACCCATTCTGTGATTCTGTCCCCAGAGTTTCCCACAGCACAAAACAAATTACTGCTGTTCCTGCCTGGGAGGAGTGATTTATTAAAATATGAATATCTATCTACAATTGATACCCAACTGTGATGGACAAAAGACTCTCTAACAGTTAAGTTAGAAAGTGTATGTTTATTTTCAGCACCCGGCAGCACATGGGATATCTTCCTAATGTGCACTGCTGAGATCACAGGTGATTACAAAGCCTTTTATCCACAATAGTGTTGAATACACCAAATACAAATGCATATTCATACCCTTGTCACCTCCTCTTCTCTGCTTCGTATGCTAATTAACAAAAATGCTATTAAGCATGCGTAGTTTGTTCCCTGAAATGAGTTGGGGGTCTGTTCTGGGGAGGGGTCACTAGAAATGAGGAAGTAAAATTAGTCTTCCTCGTTCTAAACTTTCAACCTTTTGATGCATACGTGATTGATGGATCCTTGGTAGAACTCCTTGTTTCCTGTTTTCCAGGGCTATTTCAATAGGTTGTTTCTGAAAACAGGAGGTTTGTAATTGTTTTGTGTTCTTGGGGTATTGATTAGTTTCTCTGTTCTTCATTACAAGCACAGCTTACACAAACGTAAAGTTGACAAGCAATGAGTTATTAGATCCAGGATAGCTTATCTAAAATCCAGTCTATTAACCATCCTCTGAGTTTTAACTGATTTCAGCAAAGCTTATTTTTTTCAGCTAAATCAGCAATATATTGTTGTCTATAACCTTAGCTTTTTCTAAAATCTTCAAAATTAGTGTCTCAGGAGGACACAGAGCAGTGTCTGAGCACAGCCAGGGACTGCGGGTCACCGGCTGCACCTTCAGTGGCCCTGGGCTCTGTCTCTGAATCTGGGAGTCTCTGCCACTAATGGGTCTCAACAGAACGGAGCCATGGCTTTCAAGCAACATTCCTTTGAAATACTGCCTGAACCCGTGCTGCATGTGTGACCTGAGCTTACAGAGGAGCTGTCAAATACTGATTCATGTTGTTTGGCTTTGCTATTACTAGTCCTGTCATTCTTCTCACATCGACTGAGGTGATATAAATGTCTCTGCAGAGCCCAGGGTTTTATTCAAACACATTTCAGGCTGTTTTCATAAATTAACAGGATCTGGGTGATGAACCTTTATTCAGGTTCAGTGGCCACGCTTGCAGGGGTGAGGTTTTTACCCAGCACAGTTGTACTGTACATTATTTACAAATTGCACACAGCTTGAATGCAAGGAGTAAACAGCTAAAATGTTCCTAATTTGTATTTAATCTGCATTACAAGCAGACATCTGCAGATCATTACACAGAAAGAAGTGCATCATGTATTGGATGTACTAAATGTAATTCTCATCTATAATTTGTTATGGCCTAGTTACTTTGGGTTCTTTTTAATCACTCCAAAGGTGCCAATACATACACTCAAATCAACATTATGTACTAGTCAACAATAGGCCAACGAGGTTGCATATGGGATTTGGGAACGAGAAAGTGCAACAACTGCACTTTGTTGGCTCCCTTTAAGATCCCTTCCAACCCAAACCATTCTGTGATTCCAGTGCTGTCATGCAGGGAGTTTGGAAGTTCTAGAAATAAAACATGTTTCCAAGAAAGAGACGGATACCTTCTGTCACTGTAAAGCACGAACTACATGCAAAAGTCCTATTAATAAAAGGTTACCGACAGCCTTTTCTGCTGTGGTAAACTTTGAAGTGCATACTTCTGCAGATAATTCTATCTTCTTTTCACAGGTCATTTTTCTTTCTTGCTACATTTTCTATTTTTCAGTACCATCAGTGATTAAATAACCCTCACAGCCAACCTTGCAGGGGCATCACATGGGGTACCTAGATATAGTTTAATCACAGGCAGCATGGAAAATAAGACCTGAAAATTATATTTTATCTTCTACAGATAATTTTCTTTCCAGCTTGCTTCTCTGCATGGCAAACTAGTTAAATATTTTGAAAAACTGAAAATCTGTTCTTAATCCAGGCCATTTAGGCTTAAGTATTCCTGCAAAGGAAGATCATAACAAAAGGGTCAGAAAATGATCCTCCCTCCAGAAGTACTTCTGAAAGTTTACCTTGGGAATGAAAGGAATTTCAAATTAACTTCATCAACTTTAACCAAACCTTCATCATTATTTTACTGTTTTGCTTACCTTCATGATGCTAGAAAGCACTGATTGCAGATTTAATCACAGATCAGATAGTGCAGCAATATGTCCAGTGAGAAAAAAATCAGTTCCTTGAGCTAGAATGAAAGTTACAAGTTTGGATCTAAAATGATGACCAATAAATTGGGAAATGGGTGAAGTATTTTGAGAATTCTTAACAACCAGAGAGCCAGATTATGTGAATGGATTTATTTTACATCCAGATAGTATCCACAGCCCTAATCTGGCCAACAATTTTCACTATTTTTTAAATAAAATTTCTATGAGTTGTCTAAAGTTTGTTTGCAGGACACATTCTCAGTAAAGAAGGGTCATCTTCTATTTTCCACTTTAGTCTTGTTTTCTAGACTTGTGTTAAGCCTGTCTATAAAAACCTCATAAAAGGTGAGACTATACTACCAAACATCCTGAACATTCCATGGTCTCTCAGAGTTAAAATGGTACCAAAGCATTTCCACCCATATCTCTGTGTTCCACAGCACATTTTCACCCTTCAGCACGAGGAGTGCAGCTCATGAGCTCATTGCAACAACCTCATCCATCCATCCAGCAAACCTGGCCCCTTTCCACGGGCATGAATCATTCACAGCTAGGCTTGGATCTCTGTGAATGTGTGCAAGCCACTTATTTTTAGCAAGTTCCTTGTCAAGGAAGCGTTGACTTCTCTCTCTTGGGTTCTCCTGCTCTCGAGTGCCAGCAGAACTCCAGTGCCACCGGCCCTGGTGCTGCTGTGATGCCTTTCCAAATAGCAAAGTTTCAGTGGTGAGGAACCACTCTGGGGCTTCAATGCCAAAAAATCCTAAACCAAATCAGCTGTAAAATCTGAGACTTCTTCTTGTTAAGTGCAGGGAGCTCTGGATTGTCTGGAGTTCCTCTGCATCACTAGAAATGAAATTTTCTCTCACTTCCAAACATGGTAGCAAAGCTGGAAAAGAGGATGGGTTTGCTCTGACAGGATGATAAAAGTGAGAGATTTGCTATGTTTGCACATCATGTTTCTATTTTCAAAGTGACTGGTTTATGACCAATGGTAAGGATATTAAACAGGGTTTGGATTTGTCCTTCAGGTTATAAACAGTTCCATTATTTACAAGACACTTTGCACTTGACTCAATTGTAGCAGGATTGTTAACAGCAGCTAAATTAAAGTTCTCTAAAGATTTCCATTAGCACAGGCAAGAGAGATTTGTAAGTATGTGTGTATATGATCTTTGACTTGCACAAAAAAGTCAAATAGTTATTTGTTGTAATTTTTTCCATATTCATTTTTAGATACCTTAAAAAGAAGCTCAAAGTTTTCATTTCAAGTCCACTTTTAGCTTCGGTCTTCAACCCTTTTTCCTTTTTCGGCTTTTTATTTTTGAGATCAGGGATTTTAAGAAATCTCTGGTGTCAGGTTTAAGCTTTGAACAGCCACAATTGTATGTGAGATTGCAGATGGATCAGCACAGAGTACTGGGAGAAGCCCATTAGCTCCAGCCTCCTCATTAAAGAGTCTCTGCTTGACAAAGTCTGAGGGTCCAAGATTTTCTATTGCCCTGGGGTTTTTTTAGTTTTTTCTAATCAAGAAAGTGAACATTTGGAGAGGCCATGGCTTTTTCTTTGTTTTCCTTTTTTTTTTCCTTGAAAAAAACCTCAAAATAATTTTGAAGACTGCTAAATTTTTGACAGTGGAGACGTCAATCAGGTCAGGCCCCTTACTCCTAACCATCCTTTTTTTCTTGCAGCTGTACACCTAAGCTTTCTCTAAAGTGCCTGCTATTTTGTAATATCCCACTAAAAATCGACTGAGCAATCACACACGCACATACCATGGCAGACACAAATCTATTGATTCGATGCTAGAATGTCCCCTGCAATATTTTACCCTCAATTAATTACATAAATGCTCTTTGGCCCAAGATTTCTGAATGAGACATGGGTCGTGTGCATATTTTCTTTCCCCTTGTAGTTTACACTACCCCAGTATTTGCCATTGTAGCAGCAGACACTCTGCATGTTCAATTAACATTATGTGGCCAAAAAATGTGATTTGCAGTTGCTTCCCCTCTGCAGCTCTTGCAGGTGTACAAGTACCCATCACCTCTCTGCAGCCCAAAAGTTTACTATGAGATCCCTTTTTCAAAAGTATGACTTTATTTACAAAAGAATTACGTCTTGAAAGGCATATATCACTGGAATGTGTATTTTTGACAAAATCAGGTTCGTCCAGGGGAGTTTATTAAGTGTATTAGCTGTGGGCGCCTTTCCTTGGAGTAGTGATGTGGAATGGGAATAGTAATCATGAAACACTGATGGGCTGGGAGGAAATGCTGCATTTCCTTTGCTCTTTAGGTGTTCTATAAATACTTTGTGTGTTTGTTAAAGCTCTGTTATTTCTGGAAGCCTACCTACTTTCTTGTTTATTTTTTTCCTGAACCCTTCAAGGCTGCAGATAGCTTGGGATAGACAGAGGCTTAACATTCCATAGTTATGCTTAGCTAATAGGCACCACATGAAGATTAGGAATGTAAATGGGTTGTGAGGGACAGAGAGGGAAGGTTTTAGCATGTCTAAAAAAGGACTAGACTTAGACTTTTATTACTCATACTTGTGATGTTCCACCCTTCTCACAGAAAAATAAAAAGAATGAGAAAGGTCATCAGAGCATCCTGAACTCAATCAGATATTGGAATGGTCCTGCTGATCATCATTTGTCACAGCCAGTGTTTGTCTCCAGCTTGTCTTGATCATAACCAGTTTCTTCCCTTTGGGAGAAAGTATTGCCAAATATAAAAATGTTCTCCCTTTATCTCTGAAAGTAAGTGCAATCTTTTTCTTGCCACAGTTTTCCTATCACACCCCCCAAAAAATGAACAACTGGAATGTTCTGTCTATGGCAGTATGTGGAACAAAGGCGCTTTTTAAATATCAGAGATATATAAAACTTTGTGTCTGTAAATATACTTAGATCACTGAGTGAAAAAGTTAAAGTGCTTTCAGAAATGATTCAGTGCTTTTACCATCCATTTAGAAGCACAAGTCAACTGATGAAAATTTGTTTAAAACAGAAGCCTAAAATTGTTGAAGATGGTCTTTAGTGCAGCCACAATGTATAATCATATTTTAAAGCAGAGTGTAGTTCCTTAGGACCTAGGTTCCTTAGGTGCTTATGAAAATTTTACTCTTTATGTTTCTATTTTTAATGCTTTTCTACTATTTGTTTATTTAATTATACATATTTGGAAGTCAGTGAAAAACGAATCATGGGTAACAGTTCTTTGATCAGTCAAATATAGCAGTAATGCTGTTTTGAAAGGAGTCGTCCCAACAAAAGCACTCCTCTTGAGCACCCCCATTTTACTTCAGGGCCTCATATCTTTGCCTGGAAATTCAGCAGTGATGCTGGTTTGGTAATGTCTATTGGGAGGTGCTAGAAAAACACAGAAAACCTGGGCACGAACAGATTTTCCAGTGCAACTGGAAAAAGAATGATTTCACCTTATACTGAGTAAAGAGGTGAAGCAGCCTAAATGTGTCCCGAAGCCTCAGAATCATAGAGCTTCAGAACACGTTTTCTTTTTATTACTACCGTCTTTGAGCTTATAATGCACAGGATGTTTCAAATGGCAGTCGATATAGGAAGGGTGAGATTTTATGGCATCGCACATCCTGAACAAACGCCTTTCTGCATGAGGAATTCCACTTACAGCAAAGAAATTCCTCACAGCTGAAAATGCTGAGCAGTGCTATAGGGCTGCCAGAGTGTGGTTTCTTCTATTTTGGACTCCTCCTCCTCCTCCTACCAGGTATTTTGGAAAGGTCAGGTGTATATTGAGAAAACAGGAGGCTGGTCGGTCAAGCAAATCCCAAGGCGTTTTATTCCCATTCAGAGAAATAGACCCGGAATCCCATGCACGCCCCAGAAAACAAAAAGTCCCTGAAAATAGAGACCAGAACCTTCTGATCTCCCTGGGGATTCAACACTTTTATTTAAGTGATGATATCTCTGAGAAAGTAAGGCAGCTGCTGATTCACAAACCATAATGGGAGTTTCAAGGGTATTTGCTCGAGTGAAATCCTGAGATCATGACTATAAATCTTGGCAATTGCTCAATTGCTTTTATTTCAGTTGTGAAGCTCATCTCTGCTATTTCCCATGTGAAAAACAAAGCCCACGCAGGTTCCTTGTGCTGCATTAGCATTCTCCCACTTGAAGTTTCAACTTCATCTTGATGTCCCACATATCAAGATGGAAACTCCAAAGAAAAATCAGCGTTCCCTGTTTTTTCTAAGGCAACAAAAAGATATATATAGTGATTGAAACTGAATTTAAAAAAGCTTTTGAAGCAATCCAAAGCTCTGACTTCTTCAGCCACAGGAAAATACCCAGAGTAGAGGCAACTTTTAGAGTCAACAGGAGGTTCTGCTGCCAACAGAGGATGGAAGAGGATCAAGTCATAAAAGAGTCCTTGCACCAAGACTTGTTGGCAGTCACTGTGCTGGAGTAAGGGTCCATTTCTCTCCTGTCACAGGTAAATGAGACAGATGTTTAAGGTGTCAACAGTACCAACACAGCTGTAACCATCCTGGTGATCACCTTTACTGCTGCAAAACATCCCACAGGAGCACAAGCCCTTTCAGTGTCATTCCCTGGGGGATTTCCTTCAATAAATTATCTGGATACGGTAGCTCTGGGGTTTTATGTCATTTCTTCAGGTTGCCTTCATAGGGGTGAATCTTTCTTGTGTTTTAACAATTCTTCATTCATGTTATCTTACTGTATTTTGGTCTAAGAACACCACTTTTTTAAAATCATTTATTCAAGGGATTGAACAGAGAACTGCTTGAATTTAATAGTCTTTTTAAATTCAGTTTTAGAGAGACTTTCCATCAAGTTCAAAACATTCTGGTCAATGCTGTCTAAGTGTATTCATTCTTTTAAAAAGAGCAATTTAATTATAATTTTTTTTATTACTCACCTTGAAAGACTGAAAGAATTACATCACTTCGGGCTCTACCCACTCCTTTTAATTTCCACTGGGCTTTCAGAATGGCTTTGGAAATACAAGGCAATTTTTTTCCGGCAAAATCTTAGGCCTTTGCAATAATTTGTATCATTGTTTGATCTGCGAAATCTTGATTTGGACTTCCTGGCAGATTTGTACTGAACAGCATCTCTAATCCCTTTTAGGACACGATTCATAGGCTGAAAGAAAGGGATATTTTTTTAATGTAGGCAAAATTTTAAAAAGGGCTTTACCCAAAAGATTTTCCCCTAACCCAATCCTCTTTAAAACACGAAACCCAACACCAAGTAGACACTAATTCCAATTTGTAACAAAACCAGGGAAAAGGGGGAGTGCCAGTGGTTATGCATAATTCTCCATATGAGCCAGACAACTTAATAACACCACTTATTAGAGAAGCCTTAAAGGTAATCCCATTAAATCTATTCAGCAGAACACTGATATTTTTCTGAAATCTGCTTGGAAGCAGACAGGATTACTCAAATGAAATGTGAGCAGCTTTCCAGTAAACCTCATCCCCCCACCTCTCACTCCCGAAGGCTGCAGACCTTGACGCTCCGTTGTTCTCTCCCCGGGCGGGTGAGGCAAAATTACGACTTGGAAAACACAGAGTGATGGAGAGCTGGGCGTACAACCTACAGCTCTTCTCATCCTGGCAGGACCTGAGACCTCGAGAGCACTGCCACAGCTTTCTTTCCTGGCTCTCTGTAGGGGTAATTTGGGTAAAACAGCCACACCACGGGGCAATTAATTTCCGGCAGATAATTGGTCAAACGTATGGGTACGGCAACCTATGTTAGGGAGACCACAACTTACTGTCCAAATGGACTTGGATGGATATTCTTCCTCCTTATTTTCTTCAACTCTACCTGCCTCCCCATCCAAGGAAATGCTACAACTTGAACATGTGAGGCATTCTATGATGGTTGGTGGTGAATCCTCGCTGCTGGGAGCAAGCAGTGGTGGTTTGACAGAGGTACAGAGAAGTTCGGAATGACAGGAAGCCACGATCTTGTTTGAACCTGAGAAAGAGTGAATTTCTGTTTTAAAGCACCTTATCTAAACAGTACTTAAGGAAGGAAACCTTGTGAACTCTTGTTAAAAAACTTATAGCTATAATTTAGAAATTCCTTTCATCTAGCATGAAGGGTTTTTTTGCCTGGAAGAAACAAGGATGCAGTGTTTTCATTTGCATGGACTGTGCCAACAAAATAGGGGTACTTTTGGCAGTGCTGTTTTCACTTCTTGGTTCTACTCTTTTAAATGTCTGCATTTCTCTTGGATCTTCAGAACTCTTGAAGATCCACACAAATATTCCTTGAAAATGAGCAGGTTTTTCTGATTTTTATTTTAGTAACGTCTACTTTATTTGTGTTTAACAATATGACAAGATAACTGTACTCTGTGTAAGCATTCTACAAGTAGTTTAATCCAAAGTTACAAGGATATCGGGTTTCCTTAAAGGTGTCCATAATTATATAGCAAAGTTCTGAAGAATGTAATTAATCATTTTAGAAACTGGGCTGGAATATTACACGACTCTGGTTTAGGTTTGGAAAAGGGAATGTCATGGATCCAGAGGACTCTTTTTTTAGTTCAATTTAGCCTGCTTTGGTTTGGGGTAGTGTACTGGAAGCTGTAGCTGGGAAGAAATTTGTGCACCAGTGAAACCACCAGTCCAGGAACTTCCTCTAGACATTATTCAGCCATCTCTGCTGTTTCTGCAATGCTCTAGAAGTGGAATTTTTACCTGGCATTTGACTAGGTGCCAGAACTTGGTTTTTCCATAATTAAAAGCAACTCTCAGCTTCTAGTAGGATGATGGTTGGATGGTTCATTCCTTTCATGGCCTTGCTGAAATTGGCAAGGTACTAGGAAGATTGGAAAATGTTGTTAAGCCTTTACAGAAGGGTTTGTCTGGTGGCTGAAACAGATCAGAAGCTGCTCATTTACTAGTCCATGATTAAAAAATAAGGAAGAAATACTGCTGTATTTCTGAATGGTACCTTTTATTCGTGAGTTTAATGTGGTTTAATAATCACTGTTTCAGTGTATTTCTTTTGACCAACTGGATTTTCCCCACATGGACTTGTCCTGACACTAACTGTGACTGTGGCTTACTAGGTACTTCTGTAAAACAGTCCTAATGCACATGGGACACTCAGAGCTGCTTTTAATGCTGCAGTAGTGGCTCAGGTTTGATAAACTAGGGAGAGGGTTGTGCTGATCATATTCCCCTTTTTTTGCATGAAAACACGGACTTTCTGTGCCCTTCTATTAATTCTGACCTGTACTCTGGCTCTGACCTGGGTATTTGGGTAACCTGAGACCACATTTACTGATCTGTACCTCCTTCTTCTGCTTGCTGTCTCTTCCTCGGTTGAACCTTGATTTCCTTTTGGCCTGAGGGAATTGAAGTCAAAGCAAGGAACAAAAGCTAGCTTTGCCAATATTATGGTGAGCAGAAAGGAAGGAGGGTGTTACTTGCCTTGAAAATAAATCAGCTGTGTCCATCTACATGCTCTGCCTGGCTAAAGACAGCAAGATTCCTCTGTTGAGTCCATCCATGCTGATCATCTGGAAATACTGGAAATACTCCCATTTGGGTGGCTCTAGTATAATTCCTCAGTCCATTTCAGACCATGTCTTTTCCTCTCAGCATAAGAATTTTACTTCTAATTTCCCCAGAAGCTGTGGATGTTTATTTGTATTTATGGCAACTTTTCCCTTACAGTGAGCATTTCATTTTGCCTCAATTCAGCCATCAGATTCCTTACAGCTGGAAGTAAAGTGGTTCTATCCATGCAGAATTAGGCATATTTCAAGTGAAACTGATTCTTAATGCTTGATTCAGGACCAGGCTGGATGGGGCCCTGAGCAATCTGGTCCAATGGATGGTGTCCCTTCCCACAGCTGGGCTTGGAGCTAAATGATCTTTAAGGTGCCTTCCAACCCAAACCATTCTCTGTCATTCTGTTGTAGATAGAGGTGAATCCATCCCCAGATTCAGCACATTGTTTCTTTTTGCTAACTGTCAAGTAGCTGGATGACCTGGAAGTGAATGCTTCTTGTCAAATAAATTGATATCTAAATTACTGTTCTCCAAAGCAAAACAAGAATGTTCCAGGGTTTCTGGGAAAGTTTGTTTCATTCATTGGTCACACATGGCTCCTTTCAAAAATATAATAGATAAAGTGCTGCTTAGGGATGTTTTTCTCTACTTGCCTTCATGCTATGTACTTTTAATTTGAGGTGATTGAATAATTTATTGCAAATTGCTTATTGGAACAGGTTTGTTTCATTTCCTATCATCCTGTGCTGGTTTTGCATTGATTGACATTTAGTAAGCAGGGAAGAATAATGTATTTTCAAATTATTATTAAAATTACTGTGCACATGATCCTCTGAATAGTTTTACTGAAAAGTTCCTGGTTTAAAGCTTACTTGGAAAGAGATTCGTCACAAAAGACGTAGAACCACCAAAAGAGCATTTTGATATTCAGGACTGTAGGTTTGGAGTGGATGAACAGGTCTCTTATTTTTTTCCATGCCTTGACTGCCTGTTAACCAGTCTGTTACTGGTTTTCTAATGTAAACACACTTGTGTTTTACAACATTCACTTTGTAAGTATTCTCCACAAGTCATTGAAAGTACACTATTTCTATAAACACCCCTGCTACTGAATTCATTTGAAGTGATATTCACTGGTAAATAAATGTAGACCGTGCAAGAAGACATGAAAGAAAATTCCCTTGGGGAAGGAGTGGGGATAAATTGCAGAGATAACATATCTTTTGGAAGTTTTTATATAAATAGACTTACAGATTTCCACATATTTATCATTGGAGGAGATTAAAACTTTTGATGTGCAGTTACCATCTCACATGAAAGCAAAAGGTAGGTTTTGAATTGCATTTGGTCCTTATAATTCAAGTGCTGACAATCGCTGGAAACCTAATTTAATGAATATTTTATAAGATCTTCAAGTGCTCTGTGGAAATTCCCCCCTCCCTTTGTCTGGCTGTGGTTTCATGTCCGTGGGCCTATTCCTAGCTAGTCCTTCACATGCCAGTGGCTCTCCTCTCCCCTGTTTACTCTCTGGAGCTGCTCCCATCAGTACAGGCACTCGACATGCCTACAGCTGCTCCAGCAGGCTGTTTGTTTAATCAACACCATTACCTGTGGCTTGGACAGCCCAACAAGTGAGCAGGCTGCCAGTCTCAGGGCTTGGCTCCCTGTCATCCTGTCCCTGTGGGCATGCCCCTGGCACAGCATGAACATCAGTGCCTTCCCAAATGTTTGCCAGGTCCCACTCAAAGGCCAGCCACAGGTCTGTGCTGCCCACAGCCCCCACAATCACTTCCCTGACAGATCCAGATGCCTGCTGCCCTTGTCACCACTTGGCCCCCTTTCACCCCCTTCTGTTTCACAGCAGCCTTTAGAAGGGCAGACACCCTCTGCAGCCTTCTCTGTAATGCCTTGATTTGGTGTATTCTTAGCAGGTTTTGCTTTGTCTTGGAAAGGTGAGCCATAACGTCCCAGTGAACTGTCACTGATCAATCTCCATCCAGTCACAGAATCACAGAATGGTTTGGGTTAGAAAGGACCAAAAGTATCATATTGTTTCAACTCCTCTGCCATGGGCAGGGTCACCTTCCGCTATCCCAGGTTGCTCAGAGCCCCATCCAACCCAGCTTTGAACACTTCCAGGGATGGGGCAGCCACAGCTTCTCTGGGCACCCTGTGCCAGGGCCTCACCACCCTCACAGGGAAATCTCTTCCTAATATCTGATCTAGCCCCACCCTCTTTCAGTTTAAATCATCTTCCTCTTGTCTCTTCTGTGCAAAGCCTCATGATGGATGGGAAAGGCAGGTGGTAGAAGATCACAAAAGCCACGGATCACCTTCACTGCTGTCAGCCAGCAAGTTTCTCTCTTACCTGCTACCCCTCTTCTTCCCGAGGGACACCACGGTGCAATTGTGGGTGTAGCAAAAAGGCTCCTAGGGGATAAATTCCTGGGAGCGCTGCTATACCATCAGGGCAAAGCAAGAAGATCCTGGCCCTGAGTGCAGGAGTTGTTTGGCTGTGGTCAGGATGCATGCTTCATTCAGGGGGTTAGGGGGAAGCTTCGGGAAGAGTTCTAGTTTCTTAGGGATTCTCTGCAGGAGGAGCTCCTGAACAGCTCACTTCCCCAAGGCTGAAATCAGGCCAGTGCATTAGGAAGAGCACAGGAATGACAGGAAGCTGGTAAGAGGGTCAGGAGGAAAGGGAGGCTGATGGTTTCCTGGATGACCTTAGAACAATATGATTGCTTATATTAACTTGAGCATTTGCCAAAGAAACAGTTGCAGCAGTCCACAAACACGGCATGATATTGCAGAGAGGATGATTTAATGAGAATAACAACCTTTCCTGTGATAGCAGTCAGGAATTTTACCCCACCTCCACCACAAGACAAAATCTGCTCTTGGGTTTTTCCATTTCATCAGTACGACACCAAGAAAGCAGCAGGCCTTCAGCAGGGAAAAAAAAAATCATGTTATAGCAGTTCTTTAAATGAAAAGTGTAGGTTTGCTTTGCCCACCTCCTCACACCACACTTGTCAGCTGTGCTGGGCCAGAGTCGAGGGCTGGGTGAGAGCACAGTGTTTGCAGCAGGCAGCATCTCACATACCGTCTCCCTCTTCCAGTTAAAGGAACGATGCCATAAATACAATTAACAAGGAAGGTTTTTTTTTTTTTTTTAAATCTGGAGAGAAAAAAAAGTAGAATAAGTTCCCCTATGAGTATTTCACAACAGCTTCTTGGCACAAGTGCATAAATTAGAAGAACGGAAGTTTTTTACATCTCTGCATTTTTTAATAAACACAAGATCCAGGACGCTGAACACAGATTTTATGTGGAGATTTCAGTAATTCCTTGCAGCCATTTCAGTAGCAATTTCACACTGTAAATTCCAGATACAGAGGGAGGAGGAAAGGGCTTTAAGGACAATCACTGCTTTCCAGCATATTACAACATCTCTCTTTTTTAGAGTGGATTTTCTTTTTTTAATGCACTATCCCTGATCAGGTTTCCTTCTTTTGTTCTCTTCCTCACTCCACCCTTACCTTCAAAATTAATGTGCCTCTGTGCCTTTGTTAAAGTGAAATAAAACACAGAGACCAGGCTACACAGGGTATGATAGCTGATGGTCATCTGGAGTGTGGTAGTCAGGTTGTGTACAGTGTGTTTCTAAGTTTAGATCTGTTGCTAAACGGAGTGGCATCTCTCCATTCAGTTTAAAATGGGAAAATGGACTTAAGCCTGAGAAAGTAACCCTAAATTTTCCAGCTTCTCTTCTATGAACATGCTTTACTTTCCTTAATGGAGAGAATGGATTCATATTCCTGTTTGGTTCAGTAATTTCAGGGATACGTACAACCTTCTTCATGTTTGTTTTTCAATCTGGATCTTCCCAGTTTGTACTTAATCCACTCAAGTTTAGTAAATTTATTTCCTGCACTGCCCCACCAATCCATTTTGTCTCAGGGCTAGGAGGGGGGCATGAGACAAGAGCAGCTGTGGTGACAGATCCTTTTTTTGGTGTCTGTGCCACCACTAGCTCTTTACTCATATGCACTTTTTAAAGATAGACATCATGTGAAGGTTGGACGGGGCCCTGAGAAATCTGGTCTAGTGGAAGGTATCCCTGCCAATGGCAGGGGGTTGGAACAAGATGGTCTTTAAGGTCCTTTCCAACCCAAACCAACCTGTTATTCTATGAATGCACAGGTTGCATGTCTTCCCTGGCAGATCCTTGTTTTATTTCAAGTCCAGAAAAGGCACTAGATCTACAAGAAAGCATTTCCCAAGCCTGTTTTCAAACTTAATCCCCTGTTTTTTTCCTTTTGGCCTTGCAAAATACATGCAACTACGTATGACTGCTTTTTTATAAAATAATTTGTAAAGTTATTTTAAACAGCTGAAAGTACTTTGCTTTTTCTTCCAAGAATATTACTCCAGTCAGAGATCAAGCACAGACATTTTCAGTTGAAAAGATAAATATTTGGAAAAAGAGCCCTACATTTTGCAGAGGGGTCAGCGAACCTCACAGTCTCAGTGCTTGATGACACTTGGTGACTCAAAACGTGCTGTTTTAAAAGAAAAGCAAAGATCCTACTTAACCATTACACGGTGAGCATCTCTCATCCCCGCCCCCACCCCCAGCTAGTGTTCTGCTGCCTCCTTGGTTAGCTGAGGAGTGAAATGAGCAGTGGAGTTTTCCTCCCAGTGCTTTGATTTCAAGGATACCAAGCTACTCTCTCCAAGGAGTGAACATCAGTTGGTTCTTCATGAGAACCGCCAGCGCTTGGCAATTCTGGTAGTCAGCTCCCTTTAAAGGCTTCAATATAGTTTTAGTTCATGCTTCTCTATGTGAAGCTGCTGATTGCTATTAAAAAAAAAAAAAAAAAGAAAAAAAAAAAGAAAGAAAGCATAAATAAATATATAAACAAACAGCCCCAAAGCAGGTGGTGCTCCCAGGTCTGCTCATGTTGGCCAAAAAGGTTGTTTTACCCATCTTGGTAATATTTAAGCTGTAGACACGGCAAACAGTTTTCCGTGGTGATGTTGCTTCTTATGCTAGGTTATTCTGGGAGCCCTGATTTCAGGCTGGGGGATGGCTCAAATTGGGCTGGTTCTGGCTGTACACCAAAATTATGAGCCAGTGGAGAGGAAGGCATCCTCCTGACTCAGACCAGTGGTCATCACCCAGGGTTAATTACCCTGTCAAATTCATTTCTGGCCAGCCAGTCAAGTCACTGCTTTTCCCAGTGATTGGGCTGTACCCTCTGTGAATGTAGCAGGTGATGTTTGGTGGAAATTTGGGCTTTTTTGTCTCCTTTTCTACATTTTGCCTAATTAAGCATCAGCAGCAAAGTAGGAGCAGGGGTCATTCTTACGGTTTTTTACTGAGTCAAGGAATAACGACACCTGAAAGAGGCATCATTTTGTAAAGATGTTTGCTAACAAATGCCTTTCTTACATTCCTTCTGGAAGCTCAAAGGGGAACTTTGAGCTCCTGATGGCTCTGGATAGCCCATCCCTTCTCCATATCCCTGAAGAATTTTGGCATTAGGGCAAGTGGTGCTGTGGCTGCTGTGTGTATGTTCTGTGTGCAGTCCCAGAAACCAGGCAGCTGCTCAGCTCCTGCTACAGCCTCTCCAGGTTTTCAGAAACTGGCAGCTACTCCACACACCACAGGCTTCTTTCCTGTTCTCTGGTTATGATTGAAACTGGGGAAAAGTGCATTTTTATGGAGGCAGTGATAAGCAGACAGACAGACAGACAACACAGTCTCATATGCAAGGTTTCCTTTGGAAACCAGGCTAAAAATAACTCCATGATGAATGGAGCTTAACTGGGAGGCATCTCAGAGGAGGGAACTGGTGGAGAGGGGAACAAATGTGACCATCCCACTGTTATTTCACAGGTCTGGATATCAGCAACAGCCTCTCAGAATATTTCTAGTGATGTGCTCACTTGAAACAGAGCATACAGATCTACCTCCTTGTCCAGAGCTCAGTGAAAACTAACATCCTGGTAATTTTATACCCTAAAATCCCCCGAGGATTTCAGCTGGGCTTGAATAGTGTCCAAGAGTATCCTGATCTTTTCTCTTTTGTCTCCTTGTAACTATACCAAAGATAATAATTATATGTTCTATTTAAGTAAACAGAAGTATTGCTCTCAGTGCTTCTGACTACTATCAAAACGTTCATGTGAGTTTGTGATCTCTGGGCTACCTAACTGGACAGGTATTCAAGAGGTCCAACAGCAAGAAAACAGAAGAGAAACTGAAACACACAAAGGAAATTGGCAGTATAAATGATCCTATGGAAAAAAAAAAACCAAAAAAAACCAAAAAAACTCCAAACCAAAACAAAAAATAAGGGCAGACATCAAAAAGGAATCATTTTTACTTTGATAGCTTAGCAGAAAATTTTGGAAAGAAAGTGAAAGTATATTGAAATGAAACAGCACACAAAACTCTGCCCAAATCATTCTGTCATTGCAAGACAGCTTGAAATATTCTACCTTCCCTTGTGTGCTATTCAGTCCTCTTGTATAAATTTGAAAGAAAACAAAAGGTGGCTATATTTCTTTTTTTTTTTAAACACTGTAAATTTCCTTGTAAGCCTTTTCTCCTTCGGTATTGAGGACAAATTAAGAGTAATCAAAACAGCTTCCCAGACTTTAAATTTGGAAATTTGATGGCACAAAAGAAGTTTTAGAGTTCTTAGAGTTCTCTAGGATTTCATCAAACTACATAAACAAAAGTACAAAGCAACTTTGAGTTGCTTAATGTGCTAACATGAAATCTAATTCTGATTTAGTTTGATTTATAATTTATTAAGCATACAGAGGCAAAAGCATTAGAGACAGATTCCAAAACAGAAAAATGTCTTTACAGGTATTCTTAAGGCAAGAAGTAGTAATTGCTTCCTATCAGAAATTAATTACACTGGAATAAGACAGAGATAGCAGGCAGTGTGTGATGAAAAGAGAGAAAATGGGATGATGTCATATTAGGCAAGAGTGGTTTATCCCCAGAATTTAACTTCGCCATGAAGTTTCCAACCATAGAAAGAAACTGATTTTTGGATCCATTAGCTTTGGCTAACACTGATTAAACCATGGCAAAACAAACACAAGCAGCAAAAGTTTTGCTGTAAATGTTCCAAGCACACAGTTTTCTCTTTCAGGCAGCCAATGCAGGAGCCACAAAGCTGTGTTCAAATGGGAGCAGAAAAGATTTACAGATTCTGGAGTTAAGCTGCACAGTCCTTCCCTGAGAAAATTAAAGTACACTGACTACGTTCAACAAAAGGAGAACGTAAGATCCTCTACAACAACAAACATTCACAGAATAGGCTGCTCATTCTTTGTTGATGATGCATTCAGAATGTACAAATTTGTGGAATGAATTACAGCTAGAAATAGGAAACCTCCAGTCCCCAGAAAGCTGCTCTCCTCTCCTCTGCCCCACCACCTCTGTCAGTCAGCCCAAGTCCATCGCCTGTAATGTCCTGGTACAAAATGAGGCAGCTACCTCCATAACATTCCATCTGTGCTGAAAGCCACAGGTCAGGCACCCTTTTTAGAGTTTGAAGGGGACCTGGCAGGTGACATCATCTAAACCTATTTAATTCCAAGTGGGAGGAAAGTACCTGACTTCATTTTGCTTTCCAGGAAACTCTCAGTCATGGGCTCTTGTTTGCATTACCTGTTCATGTTTCCAGGTGCTAAACTGCCCCTGCAAATTGTGCTCATTGAGGTAGAAACTGAGTCTTGCTGGTGCTTTAACAATGCAGACAGTGGATGGCACTCTCTGGGGCAAAGAGATCACCTGGGCCATCCTCAAGAAGTTGGGTTTGAGCAGTGTATAACACTCATTTCTGGCTCCAACACTTACATTCACACAGAACCATACATGACTGGCTCTCACACAAACATATTTTGAAAATCCCCTCTTGCTGTCTCCCGACTCAGGCTCATTCATCCAAGGAGAACTCCCTCTCTTCCCATGCAGGCAGCTATTCCATATAGGAGTGTTTGTGTGTTCTGCCCAGCTGTATGTGTTTGAATATGTTGCCAGACAGAGCCATTCCAATGAAATCATTGGACTGCTATTTGGAGGGCTGAAATTTCACCCACTTCATAATTTATTTTACTCTCTCCAGAGCCAGTCCATCACTTACCCACTGGAATGTGTTGCCAGCTGTCACAGCACACTAATACTTCTTGGCTAAAAAACTTCAAAGTCTGCTAAGCTGTCCCAATGGGGAGGGAAAAAGTTGGCTGATGAGTTTGGTGTTTCTCCACAACAACTCACTCAGTTGCTTACCAGGCGTGCACAAATGCCTGTTTCCCATACACTGCAACAGCCAAACAAGAGCAGAAAACCAGCCTGCTGTCCTTCCTCTCTGACAGACAGCACCCGTGAGTCTCTCACAGGACTTGACATCTGTGGGAATGGGAGCCACTTCCAGCTTTTGTGTCTTTGTGCTGATGCAGAAGATTTTCCCTATTAAATATAATATCCCATCTCATCTGGAAAGAGACTTAATCTGAATCAGAAGTCAGGAATCACAAATGGGAAAGACAAGGACATAAACCATCCCTAAGTCAGCCAAAAGGATAATTTTGGTGGTGGACGCTTTTCAATCAGTTTAGGCTCTGTTTGACCCCTTGGACTATTTCCACTTTAGAGGTTGCCCTCACATCCTTGTTTTACAGTGCTTGGTAGTTTGCAGTGATTTTTGTGATGATGGGGCAGAGAGGCTTTTGTGTCTCTGCGTGTATTTTCCTCCCAGTATCATGGGAGCACAGTTTACAAGCAGCTGAAGGGTTCAGAAACAAATGCCACTGATGTGAAGGAATGCAGAGTTTGCAGCAAAATTATTACCAAAGCCAAGAGGGACATGGAGGGTTTTTGTTGTAGCCTTTATGTCTACAGGGAAGGACAGGCTCTGGAATCTTTGTGGATCACCCATTGCAGCCCCTGCACTGAACTTGGTGAGAAGGAGGATGGGAAGGAGGGGAGAGGAGGAGGTTTTGGAAAAGGGGCTGTATCCTTTCAGGAATGGGAGCTCTGGGTGTGCCAACGATTCCAGGTAAACTGATAGACATGCTTAAATCCAGTCCTGTTGTTCATCCTTCATTCTCCCGCTGCTCTGGAAAGATTTGGTCAGGATCAGGCATTCCTGCTGTAACCCCAGAGCTTTGATCTTAGCTCAACTGTATTTTCATGACAAGGTTGATACTAAACTGTTGGCCTTCATTTATGATTTTCAGAAGATTAATGGTAACTGGCCACCACCTCATTTATTTGCAAGTGCAGCATAAAGGGAGCACTGGTTTCATCAAAGGAATTGGCAACAGGTTATATGTTACACATAATCTCCACCAGCTGCAATGGCAGCTATCTGAATCTTATACTTCAGTTACATGATGATATCTCTCTTCTTCCTTTACTGCTTTTCTTAGATATTAATATTTCTAAGTACTTTGCTAAAAATAAAAAAAAGAAGAAGAGAAAACAAAGCAGTTTCCTCCCCCACTGCCACTTTCCTCTGTGTATGAGGGCCTGTTCTTTTTGCCCTTGACCACCACTTTCTGTTTCCTTCATGCAATCCTCCCACTCAGCCCCTTCTGCAGTTTGATTAAAAAGACTCATTTCCCAGCTGCAGCTTTCTAAATGCTGTTCTTTAGTGGTTAAGCATAAATCTCTGAGCTTGGTTTGCTCTTTTTCTATGAAATAAGAAATACACCTACTCTTGTCTGAGCTATCAAAGGGTGTCATCAAAACATCAAAATATTACATCAGTTGGCTGAAATTCTTCATCTTTTATTAATTTTGATATATTTGCTTTCCTTTTTATATGTTATCAAAAGCTGTGTTTGCCTTTTTGTCTCTTTAAAGTTGTACACATGGTGTTTCTAGGGAGGGAGGGAAGGGAGGGAAGGGAGGGAAGGGAGGGAAGGGAGGGAGGGAGGAAGGGAGGAAGGGAGGGAGGAAGGGAGGGAGGGAGGGAGGGAGGAAGGGAGGAAGGGAGGAAGGGAGGAAGGAAGGAAGGAAGGAAGGAAGGAAGGAAGGAAGGAAGGAAGGAAGGAAGGAAGGAAGGAAGGAAGGAAGGAAGGAAGGAAGGAAGGAAGGAAGGAAGGAAGGAAGGAAGGAAGGAAGGAATGTTTCTAGTCCATTTCAAAACATAATGCTGTATTGGTTTGGTATGGATGGTGAAAGCCAGTTAGTAATCTTCTTTAAAACTGACAATCAGATTGGCCAATTGAATACAGGGGTTCACCTCTGGGTAACATGGCTTAAATTCAGGAGGATGTTGAGAAGCAGTTTCTCTTCTTCTGGTGAGCCACCAGGTACTGTCATGGGGCCCTGTTTAGGCCCTGCTGCCCATTGGGCAGCCAGGCACGGAGAGCTCTCCGGGAGCTGCTGCCACGGGAAGCAGCCTGGCAGGCTGAGCCCCTTTTCTCCCTGGCTGCAGCAGGGGAGAGGGGAGTCCATGGCTGTTAACATCCAGCCAACTGTAGGTCTTGCCCTACGCTGCCAGCTGGGCCAAGGGAGACGTCCCCTAGGCCCCCTGGAACAAGTGCCAAGCCCAGGCTGGGCCGTGCCCACCCCATGAGAGCGAGGGGTGGGGGGGTAAAAAAGCCCAGCCACGCAGGAGATCCTGGCTGCTGTTTCTGATCTTTCCTCCACCTGCACGCCTTTGGGATCTTTGCAGCTGCCGCCTCCAGCAGAGATCACACGACCACCACAGGCCCCAGCAGGAATGTTAATTCTTTCCTAACACAGACTGAGACTTTTTAAAACTCTGACTCCTCAGAGAGAAAGAAAAGGCTAAATTAGAGATATGTACAGGGACAATATGAAGATATCAAAGTCAGTAAAGGAAGAGTGACTTCTTAAGTGGGAGAGATGACAAGTTGCCTTGGTTTTAGGCTGAAAAAACCTCCTATGAGTTGTGGTAACAGACTGTAATGTGAATATGCTAGAGTATTCCTTTAAATCGTGGACAATATGAATTGGGGAGATGCTTTGTGGATTTTTCAGCAAAGGTATCTGTGATTTACTGAGTGAATATTGAATTAGAAACTGTAATCTGGTGATCCTATAAGATGTTTAAACAGAGAGAGATGAGAAGAAGCCCTCTGCGCCTGTGAAGAAGTGAGAAGGTATCTCTGTACCTTAGGATGAGAAATCCTTTGCTTGTGGAACTGTGCATCTTTAAAAGGTGAAACCCCAGTGTCAATCCACGGCCCATATGTAGTCATGGGAAGGCTACATGACTGGGAGGTCTACAACTGCAGAAGTTTGAGCAGGCTGCTTTTGTGGAAGTTAGAAGCCACAAGCAGACTGTTTCTCTTGTGGAAAGTTACCAGAACAAATTAGGAGAGACTTCTCTCTCTCTCTCAAAGACTGAATGAAAGACTATTTTATAGGTGGTACTGATCTGAAGCTCTGAGTTTTTCCTCTTTACATTGTTTGTGGGAAAGTTAACATTACCTGGTGGGAGAAGGGGTTGTTTTAGAAGTTTCAATTTCTTTTTCCTTTTTTTTTTCTTTTGTGTGTTAGTAAATATATTTGTTTATCTTTAAGCTTGAGCCTGCTTTGCTTCTTCTAATCCTATTTCACAGCAGAAAAGTATTTAGACCACTACACTAAATTTGGCAAACAGAACTTGGCAAATGTGAAACCACTGTATTCTTTGGTGTTTCTGCTGCTTTCAAACTAAAAAACCTTTACAAATGCTCAATACATTATTTTCTGACTCAGGTGTGCCTTGGCCAGTGAAGGACACAGGACAGAGATGTTGAATGCAGAGCTTGTTCAGAGGCTCTAGAGCTGTTCCTGCCCACCATTGTTTCCCCTCTAGAAGGTAGGAGAAACTGCAGGTTGTAGGCACTGATGATCATTTCATTTCCTTCTTAGTGTCCCCCTACGCTTCCAACACTGGCAAATAAGTCACGCCCTCCAGCCCCCAAAAACTGTGCCAATAAAAAGAGAGAAAACTTTTAGATCACCTAGTTACTTAATTTTATTAATTTCAACAACTTTTGGTAAAAGTTAGGGGATCTCACGCTGTGCAAACAGGCTGTGTATGAAGGCAGGACAACTCTTTGTTTGAGCATGACAATCCAAACTGTTGTATCTGCTCTGACAGTAGGAATTTGCATTGTTATACTTGCTGGAATATCGCTGACCCATTGGATTGCATGAGAAATAGTGGTTTTTCTATATATTTGACAAATGCAAAAATTTATTCTTACTGTGTCCCAGAAGTCATAATTACATTCCAGTCTTACAGAGGAATACACTCTATAGCCTTTTGACTCTCCTAAACATAATCTGTTCAGTATCAGGCTTTTAATTCTGTGCTGGGTGATAGCCATTTGGCTGATACAGCCCTGAGAATGTCTGGATAAATGTCTGGATAATTTCAGCTGGAAAATGCTCTGAAAGCCATTTCCAGCCCAGTGAGAGAGATTTCAGCCTGTGCCCAGATACTCTGAATGCTCAGAACACAACCAGAGCAAATGGGCCCTAGTGTCTGACAGATTCAGTCATGGGGCAGCGGTCACATGGATGATCTTTTTGTGGAGACCTGTTTAATGCTACATCAGAACTATCCCACCACTGAGCTGACCCTTTCACTGGCTCCTCAGGGTCTGCCAGAGAGCAGCTTCAGGAGTTTATTAGTTAAGGAAAAACTGAGGGATTTAATATAAAGCATACCTATCACTTCTGTCAGTCTCACATCCTCCAGAAAAGGCTTACATACAATTTGAGTATTTACTGTGTATGGGATACCTCTTAGAGGATGAATACCATAGGGATATTGAATGTTTTCTATGGGTTTTTTTTTCTTCTTTTAATATTGGGAATAAGCTTTATGCACACACGGTATTTCAGTTCTCATTGATTAGCAGCTGGCAAACAATTAGCTACGTGACAGTGAATGGCTAATCAATCAGCACCACTGGAGGAAATGCATCTCATCTTACAGCTCCAAAATGTCATTTCTCTTGACATTTACAGATCACCTTTTAAAGCTCATGCACAACCACAGTCTTGGGGAGCCTTTCTCTGTGGATTTTTTCCTTTAGTTCTAGGGTTTATTTGGAAAATTTGCAATTTGGGGGTTTTTATTTAGGAAGCTCACCTGCAAAAGATGGAGTGCCTGCCCCCTTCTCCATTAGTCTGGTCTGAGGGCTGGGCTTGCATTCCCACCAGAGGGAAAAATTCCCATTGCCTAGATCCACTCCCATCCCAGCCTTGTGTCTGTTCTGGGTGGGTACTCCAATACTTTTATTGTGGCTTCTCTCTGCTCTGTGTAGGAACAAGAGGAGTGCTTGGTATGCCCCTGGATTAAGGTTTGCTTTGTTTTTTAGGGTTTTCACACAGCACCAGCACAGCCCTGTGAGAACTCCTCAACTCCCTCCTCTCAGAAGAGATGATAGCAATGATCAATTGACTACTTTTGGTTATTATAATTAATTCTCAGTGTGTGTAGAGGTATTCTGCTGGCTTTCTCTTCTTCCTTTCCTATTGATTGAAATGTGCTCGTGATTTACTTTGGTGTGAAGTTTTCATTTATTCTTAGCTGGAAACAGTTTGAAGGGAACAAAGAAGAAAGTGGGAGAAGAGTGTTAATTATTGAGACAGTGGGAAAAGGGACACAATAGAGAAAAGGGCCTGCAAGAAATCTTACCTTATTTACACATGGCTAACGATTCCCTCCGGAGTCAGTTAGGAGACCATGAATAACGTGGGTTTAGCCATTTACATATCTCCTGTATGGACCATTTACATAATTTGTCACTACTGTTTTCCCTTCTCTCCCAACATATTTTGCAGTTGCTGGTGAACGTTGTGCCTGGTTTTCATGTTGCATTAGGCAATGTGAATATTCCCTCAGTTTTACCTAGTGCTGATGTATAAGTTGTTAACTGCTGGTATATATAACTGAATTCATAAATCTCTGTAGATTTGTTTTTTTCAACAGCATCTCTTGGTCCAGAACTGAAAAGAGGGAGGATGTGGGAGTATTAAGCTCATCACAGAATGAAACTATTCATAATTGTTAAAACCTTACAAGTGCCACAGCTTGCTTGTCTTATCTGCACAACACAAAGTTCACTTCAGTGGCTTTCCTCAGAAAGGACATAAAAGATAATATTAAGGGGAAGGGAGAACAGTTTGTTTCTAGATGATGAGATGGAACAAAATTACAGAGAATGTAAGACAACAGAAATGTTCAAAAGGGTGATTTAAAAAGCCGGTCTATTGAAAATGAGTTCCAGCTCAGTAGAGGATAAAAAAAAAAGAACAATAAAAGAGGATGAAAATGTGTCCCTGCACACTTCCTTCCCTTTGCCTTCTAAAGGAGGGAGGTGAAGAAAGCAGAGAATGAGAATGAAGGAAACCTGAAGCGGAAACTTGACATTTTTTCACTTCCATACTGAAACAACATTTCAAGTTGTTGTTTGGGGTTTTTTTCTTCTTTTTAATACTAGTGACTACTATGTTTTGCTTTACCTCAGAATACTCATTTGAACTAAAATGTTGATACAGAGCTTTGAAAGGGAAAATTTACAGACACCTTTAATACATTTGGGGCAGAGTTTTCATTTTTTAAATGCATTGTGCCTTGGAAATCTCCACATTGGATATGCTCAGTGCTGTGCTTGTGTCAAAAAAAACCAAAAACCTTTTATTATACACAATAGTGGCAGTGAATGGAGTGTAAGCTCCAGCAGAGCCATTCCTGTGTCACCAATGCTGTGACCAAGAGGAGTCCAGACAACTTTGGGGGAAATGTGTACACTGTTATGTTTCACTATTTGGGTTGTGGAATGAGAGCTGGTAATTAACACCCCACTCTCTCAAAGATTTCTGTGAATTAACTCTATGCTGTGAGTAATCCCATTAGCACCATATTGTTCTGCTGCACAGAGGAAACCTTCCCAGAAAGGCTGACTCGGTATGAGTGCAGAAATGGAAATGTCATTTCAAAAGGATATTATGCCAGCAATAAAAAAATTACACTGAAAGATTCCCAGAGAAAAATCCCCTTAGAACTTGAACCACTAGAATAATATTTCATTCCCATTGATTAGGTGTATTTCAGCTTATCCCAGAAATATCATAAATAATGTGTTGCTAGAAGTGCTAAGGGTTTACACTTGACCTTTGTAGGTAAGTGGTAATCTGCTAAAATTTTCTATTTGACTAGGTCCTGAACATGGATTATTCCCCCACAATTATAGAATCAGAGAATGGTTTCATTGAATGAGACCTTTAAAAGTTAATTTGTCCCAACCTCCCTACCATGAGCAGGGACACCTTCCAATAGACCAGGTTTCTTCAAGCCCCATAAAGCTGGTCTTGAACAATTCCAGGGATGGCGTTTCCACATCTTCTCTGGCTAACCTCTGCCAGTGTCTCACCACTGATTAATGTGTATGTTCCACAGGTACAACAGGGGGGAAAATTACAAAAGCCTTATATCTTTCAGTCTTTTTGCCCTTCAGTCTTTTTTTTTTCTATTATACACTTCCCAGTCTTTTTATCTCCCTCCACTTCAGCAGCTTCATCATCCAAAACTGTAGAAAATACCAAACTCTTCATATCAAATGAAAGTTAGAAATGTCAGCACATCCAGTCTGCATGTGCTTTAGGAAGAGAATGAGGTGGGGAAAAGTGGTGTTGAGTTAAGGAAGATGGAAACAGCTTTTGCACTCCTTTTTTCGACTTATTTTTATGGTCAGTTGCTAAAGAATTACTGTCTCTGAAAACATAAAGTTGTGATCTGGACCTCCACAATGGTCAGGCAAGTTCCTTAACTCAGTTTTGACTCTGGACAGAGGGAAGCTCCACTCTGGTTCCTGCAACCCCGAATGCTGCTGGATTTGCTGCTGCTCTCTCAGTTTCTGGGCTCCCTCAGCGTCTTTTGTCCGAAATCTGTGACAAACCCAGATGCAGAGACCAGCCAGTCTGTTGCCTTAACCACATCCTCGAGGATCCGGGCATTCATAGCAGCATGTTAAAAGCAGTGAGGGTATCCTGATCTCTCCCCCTGCTATTGTGTCCTTCCTGCTCAGCAGTGATAGACACTGAGGCTGATGATCTTTTTATAAGGTAATTTCTGTTCTGAGCCTCTCGCTGCTTGCACCGAGCCCTTTCATGTTATTAAAATGCAATTGAACAGGAGCAAGTCTCATGTTGTTGGCAATTTGTCATCTACCCATCCAAGTGGGCAGCCCAGCCTTTTGTGCCCATTAACATCTCCCTTCTCACAGCTCAGCTCTGCAGCAGCATTCACTGCTCTGTGCATAACAAAAGCATTTTTTCCCTTTCTCATCTTTCCCCTATCAGTATGACTGGAATTTTCTTTTCTTTACAACGCTTGACAGAAAAAAAATATTATCCCTCCCTCTGCCCTTTTCATTTTCCAGCCTTTCCCTTTCCTATGCCTTCCTTCACCAGGACAGGAACTTAAACTCTGGATTCTTCATTATTTTTTTTTTTTGCTTCTGTACATCCTGAATTATGAGGAGCTGATTTATTACATATTAACTGCAGTCTGACTAGGAGAGTTTTCTTCAATTCACTTGGTTCCTCTTTACAGTAGATTTACTATGACCCTCCCAATTTCTGTGAATTCAAGTATCTAATTGCTTTCTGATGCTAATGCAGAGCCTTGAATTAACTGCTGAGGATTACAGTGTGTCCAGTTTCACTGTAACATTTCACATTACATTTTGTCTCATTGAAAAAAGCAAGACAGTTTTGAAATAATTAATGCCACCAGCAATGACACTACCTGGGATTTTAAGGTTTAGGAATGGTTCTCCATGTTGACTTCACTTGCTGCATACATTTGCTTCCCCATCTCAGCCTTTTTTGTCACAGAGAACAAAACAATCCAGGGAGAAGGAGAAGTACTGTAAATACAAGTTGCCTGGATACGTATTTCCCACTTCAGATCTGAACAATGGTTTGTTAGAAGTGGAAACGATATCACTCTTTATCAATCTAAATCAAATGGCACTGAAGGTTACTGGAGAAAGAACAATGGCAAGAAAACAATTTTTGTAACCTGGGAAGGAAACCTAGAGCTGTGAATTAACAGCCTGGTCGGTGTTTACAGTAAAATATAAGGATGCAATGAAGATTTTTGTAAAGCTACAGTTCAGGAAAATTAGGGAAGCAACAGACAAAGAAAGAAATTCGAACAAATTGCTGAGGGCAGGGTTGGCCTCAGCCTGAGAGTTTCTGTCATTGTCTCTTGGTAATGCCTGCAGTTTAGCAATTTGACTAACACTCTGTGACATTTCAGCTGTCCTCCTTCTGAGAAATTCATTTGTGTTGGGTTTATGGATAGGGATATGGATGCAGCTGCAAGAAAATATACCACAAGGCTAAATCTTTAGAGTTTTAAGTGAATTGATACTGAAAACAAGCAAATTAAAATTAAAATTAATTTTAAAAAATAATTAAATTTAAATTTAAAATTAAAATTTTTATTTTAAAATTAAAAATAATTTTAATTTAATTAAATTAAATTTTAAATTAATTAAATTTTAAAATAAATTAATGTAATTAATTTAATTAATTAAAAATTAATTTAATTAAATTAAAAGGAGTAAGAATGTTCTCTGGCTTCTGGCAAATTGATGTTTTTACTCTTTCAAGCAAAGTGACAAGTCAATAAAATTTCACCAAAGAAAAAGTAAAGTGAACCAGAGAAAGTAAGGGCTCTCATTAGGCAGATTAATCACTGACAGTAGTGAAAAGTAACTGCCTATTTGCATTGCTGATCTATTTGGGAGGTGAAGTCAAGGACATTTTACCCCCTAACTTCCTGATCCCTACAAAAATAAATAATTCTATAGCTTTTAACTGCACACTCTGCAGTCTCCCTGACTCCTGTGGGACTGTGGACACCTGCAAGCCTGTGGATCGGATTTAAATGTATTACAGGCTTGTTTCCAAGGGGTCAGTACTGTCCCAGCTAGCAAAAGAGCCTGTGCCCTCCTGTACAGCACACATTTTTTCCATGCTCTTTGCATTATCACTTGCTAAATTTATCACACTTCTTCCCTAACACTGCGTGTCTTTCCTGCCTGGGGATTTCAGATACAATAGAGTGCTTGCTCTGGTCACATTTTCAGAGATCCTACCACCCTCTACAGCCACAATCTGCCAGTGAGGGTTCTAGGAGGCAGCTTTTGGGAAATGCTCACTCTCCTGCAAATTTGGAGAGTGTGCTTGCTTCAAGACAGCTGTATGAAGGGACCCACACAGATTAGATACAGATGTTAGAGATAGATAGAGATATTAGATGTAGAATAGACATTCGATCTAGAATAGATAAAGTTATAAATTAGATAAAAGAATAAGTTTTTTCCTATGAGAGTGGTGAGGGTCTGGCACAAGTTGCCCAGAGAAGTTGAGGATGTCCCACCCCTGGAAGTGCCCAAGGCTGGGTTGGGCTTGGAGCAACCTGGTCTACCTGAAGATGCTCATTGTTTGGGGGTTGGACTAAGAGAACTTTGAAAGTCTCTTCCAACCCGAAGTATTCTGCAATTCAGTGATCCACAACAACAAATCACATAGTATCCTTCCTGCTGCATGGCTCAGATCAGCGGCATCTCTTTCTACTTGTTCTGTTTTAGCTGGGAATGAGGAAGGAAGGAGGGAGGATGTTTAACAGGAAAAGGACACTTTCAGGAGTAAATTATACCCTCTTGAGTTGCCATAAGCTGTTAAAAGTAAAGAGCTGCAAATGGGGCCAGGGCAGCATTCAAAACACAGGCGTGAGGACAAATTTATTTGGAAACAGTAAACAACAGGAAGAGCCACTTGAGACCATCTAGATATGAGCACATACAGCTCATCTTAAACAATGCTGTGTCTTTACAAAAGTATTTAATTTTTACATCTGTGTACAAAGGATCTTTGGAGTTTGGTTCAGATGAGATTTGAACCCTAGAGAGGAAAATGGGAGACCCTTTCCTGATCCTGAGCAATCATTAGCATGCCTCAGTCCCAGAACAGCGGGATGAACCATTGCAAAGGTACAATTAAAGGTGGCTTTATCTCCTGTGTATATGTTAATGTACAAGTCTTGGGCCAACAAGGTTGGGATACAGCAGCTGCTAATTAATATATTAATTATATTTGAAGAATGGAGGTCATTGTGTATTTTCAGGGCCTCTTACTATTTCCATTCTTTAATGAGGAAAAGCAAACCAATAAGAAAATGTACACAATTTAATTAACATTCAAACTGAAGGCAGTAGCTGTATTTCTTTGGAGCTGTATTTCTTTCTATCTGATGCATCTTCCTCTTTTCATCCCCTTCTGTTTGTCTTTACCCATTAAAAGAAAATCAAAACTCCACACTTAGCAAGACTATAGATTTTCAATATAAATCTTTCCATATGTGTGGCTCAAATTACCCTAAGAAGGAAAATGGCTCGTCCTAATATTTATCTCATTTTAGAAGTGGCTTCAATGCCTTCCCCAATACAGACAGAAGGCACTGGGGAAGCTGTTTTAAGCCAGCTGCAAGTATTCTTCTCATTTCACAACAGAAACAGACAGAGCTTATCCAGCTCTACTGTTTGCATCCTGCTTCCTTCATTGTCATTAAGGATAAAAGTAAACTCAGAATGACACTGGCAGCCAGAGATCAGAGATGTGATGTTGTGAAAGCCTCAGCCACCAGACACGTACGTGCATTACCCAGAACTGTGATGTGGAGGCAGAGGCTGGGGTGAAGTTATTAAAGCTGTCTCAGCACCTCCTGTGCTGTCTGGGAAATGCCACACCAGAAATTATCTTTTGTGTTGTGAGAGTTAAAATCAGGGACAAAAAAAGGTAAAAAAGTGTACTGCTTTAAATGTTTCTTATACCGTCTGGGACTGGTAAAGCTCCTCTTGCTGCAAAAAAATTATTCTTATTGACTGCAAATAATGTGTGATGCACTATGTGCAGAGAATTAAAGGCAATTTGGATCCTTAACATTCTCTTTCAGAGCAAAGGAGAATATAAAAACGAAAGTCATAAGTCTTCCCTGCATGCACCTTTTCTCTCTGCTATCTTACAATTAATGTGATTTTCACCTGGTATAAGCTTTCTTTATGCTCTGCCATCTGTACAGCGCCAATATCTCTCTACATTGCCAGCTACCATGCAAGGTAAGAGAAAGAAAGGCAAGAAAAATGGTGAATGCATTAATAAACATTTATTACTGATTTAGTTCAACCTGGAGCTTTGATTGTTTGAAATGGTAGCATCAGAAGTACAGCCACTCACTCATATATGCAATTCTTTCCTTCAGAATGTAGTTCTATTGTGGGGTTTTCTTTCCCTGGAAAATTTCACATACACTCACATTTAATCACACAATACAAATCCAAAAATGCAATTTCCTCTGTGACTTTTACAGGAGCTTCACGTATACTGGAAAGGGAGAATAAGTGACAAACCAACGTGAATTACAGAGAGATACTTCCATCAGGGCTTTCTGATGATATTATAATCAAAATGATCCTCAAGCCACCAGAAACCTGAGCCAAAATTATAGCCTTGTGCTTCAAATAAAACCTCGTGAAAAATTAATAGCCAAATGTAAAATTAACAATGTTCATTCTGAAAATTCTGATGCAAAGGCACATATCCTTAAAATGAGCCTGCCTGCTTCTACTTTCCTCAGTGTTCCAGTTTTTGGTCAAAAGAATGTACCCTGGTTTTCCTCCTGTGAAATAAAGCTGGCTGAGTGTTCCCTGATTTGGAGACACTTTTGTAAATCCTTTGAGCAGTTTCAAATTTGGTTGGATGTCTGGCCCTCTAATCCGTGCTCTTCACATTATTTTAGGCCAGCCTGAGTTCAAGACTGTAATCATGAGGCACCAACTGCCCTTGTGGTTGTAACACAAGTGGAAAAAGGAGATTGCACATACCCCTGAGATGATATGTTGGAAAACGCACCCATTAAAACCCCATGGGCAAACGAGGTTTCCACATCTTTTCAGCTTTCCTTGGAAACAGTCAAGCAAAGAGGTATGAGACTGGAGCAAGAGGGATGTGTAGCATTGAGAGAGGTGGCTGGGCATATGCCAAGGTTTCCACCAAGATATTTCTGAGCTTCTGCTGCAGCCTGACCTTGCCTGAGCCTGCTGCTTTATCCACAAAAGCAGTGCAGTTTCTCTGAGAGGCCACATTACGGTTGACCCGTGTGCTTTCCCCTTGGACTGCCCACTCATGCAACAGCCACATGCAAAGTGTTTGCTTGTCCTCAGGTAGCCTCCAAGCACTCTTTAAAAAAATTAATCCAGTCCAAACTGTTGAATGGGGCTGTGCTTCTACCTCTGCAGGATGAAATACAATGGGGAAAGAAAGAAGCAATTTGCCACTTTGAAGCCTAAAAAAAAAAAGAAAAGAAAGCCTTTCATCCTGTAGCATGATGTATCGTAAGTGACATGGGTTCCCTGCATTAGCATCTGCAGACTATAATTATCCATGTAATATAACAGCTGGGGAGTGTTACTGTGATGCTTTGGGTTGATGGATGCTCTGGGAGGTTAAACAGAGCTTGCTAATAATAGGATCTCTAAGATGCTACATGGATCTCTGTAAAATGTCCCCTTTCCTGCCCTGGAAGGACCACAGGACACCGAGAAACCAGTGTTCTGCTCCCCTCCTGCCCTCTGCTCTCTCCAGCTCCAGTGCCTGGAAATCCTGCTGTCCCACAGTTAATTGAGCCACTGTTTTCCATGTCTCAGAGGGGCCTTTTCCTTTTCACACTGAGAAGGGAAGCCTGCTTTGTCCTTGAGTCATTTCCAGTCCGTTCCCTGGGACTGCAGAGGGGACTGGGCAGCAGGAAGGAGGGAAGGAAGGAAAGCTTTACCTCCAACAGCTGACGGAATTGCAGCTGTATAAGAGAAAATCTGGGGTCCACAGAGTTATCCCCTAAATCACCCTCTCTTGCTGCATGTTTACAAATAGACACACTGCCATTAACACAAGTATCACACTGAATTCAAGGCTTTGCTCTCTGTGTGAAATATGAAAAAGAGAAGGAATTTAGAAGCCCCTGCTGTCCTGAGTGCTTGCCATACTGAGCATCTATTCATCACCTCCACATTCGAAGAGCTTAACCTTTGTAAAACCTCAACAGCACAAACTTGCCAGGATTAAACTATTTAAAGCTGAGCTTGCCAGAGTATCTGCAATTTGCACCTCTTGTCACATCCATGGGCTGCATGACAGGTTGGAGAAGGTGTAAGGAGAAGTTAGAGTGACATGGCCAGAATCAGAGAAAGATTAATCACAGGTGTCAGAAATGCCTGTCACCATTGAGGCCAGTGGAGGAACACCCTGCATGTCTGGCCACCAACCCAGGGCACAAGTATTTCCATTTCCCTGAGATTTACCCCTCACCTCTCTTTTCCCTGGAACAGCCCGTGCAGAAGGACTGATTTATGCAGATGTAGGAAGAATGAGGAAGGTGGTGATTCACAACAAACACCAGACCTGGCCAGTTGCTCTGGAGATGTCTGATATCTGCCATTTGTGCCTGATGTGCCCTCTGGATCAGAGAAGGGGGGGTAGAAAGGTCTGCCTGATAACGGAGTTGTGCAGGGAGTGTGATGGAGGGAGGACATCTCTGCCCTGACTGATTTGTTATGGACTCTGCTTCCACGTCGTCATTCACACGAGTTATGGCTAAATCGATTCCAGTGGATTAACCTCAGCCTCAAAATCAGCTCCAAGGGCTGGTTTTGGTGAGTGACATGGAAAATTCAGCTTTCCCTGGAACTGAACACCAGCAGTGACATCTATTTATTGTGTCTGCTGCTGGGCCAGAAATGTCCTTTGTTCAGGAACACGCAGGACAAGTGAGGATAGCTATTCAAGCACAGTTTTCCCTCCTTGGAACATCCATAGGGTGCCTGTACTATTCTGGGACAAAAGTCACTCTGTATCCTCAACTCTGCACGCCATGGCCCAGGCAGAGAAGGAGGTTTGTCTCTCAGAGCCGAGGAGGGATTCAAGGACAGGCCCCAGGAGTCACACATCCCAGTTTCCTTACGTAGTATCCCTGAGAATTTTGAAGTCAAGGGTGGAACTTGAAACTCTGGGAAAACCAATAAGCAACTTCTGTAATGGCCAATTTTTACAGTACTGGAATTGCAAACTGAGATCTCAAAAGGCAAGAGGATCCCAACTGAGCAGGATATCAGTTAAATTAACTTCTCCCCTCAGCTCTGCACTTGCCAAGTTCCTAGATATTTTACCAAGAAAACAAACATTGGAGTGCAAGAGTGTTTTCCTTTTAGATTTTGTCTAAGCCAAAGACACTAAGCTTTAGGGAAAGTTTAGAGAAAAGGAAAATTGGCTCACCCTTCCCACTTATTGCTTTAATAGAAGGGGTTGCAAGGAAATGAAACTTCAGGATACAGCATTTATTCCCAAAGCCCACAGCAAGCTGTCACTCTGTTTTCCCATGGAATTGAGTAAACAGAATACCACTTGGCTATAATAAATGAGAAAACAAGCTCACAGAGGACCACTTGATCAGAAGTGACAAGGGCATGAGTAGAACGATCCAGAGGAATAAATGAAACTTGAAATTTAGTAATAATATTCCCTAAAGATGTTGCAAATTCTGTTCTGACTACTGCCGAGGTCTCCTGAATACATTGTTCCAGTGCTTGAATTCCCTTCCATCAAAATTCCCACCGCCCCTACTGTTTCAACTTGCTCAGGATGAGGAAACCATCTTGAAATATAACAGGAACGTCCATAAAGTAGCTGTTTTGTCCCATTTTCCTTCAAGGTGAGTACAAATTTGTGCTTTGGGAAGTTTAATTGAAGCTAGCCACATATGGAGAAATGATGGGCTTGCTTGTTTCAGCTCTCCCTGGGGGGATGCCCTTCCCAGCTGAATTAAGTTGCCACTGTGTTTCACTAATGTGCATCTGATGCCTAATGAATTCCCATTGCACAGAGGTGGATTAAAATCGAGTCCAAAGCCTTTTCATTCATTTTGCTAATTATTCTCTGCATTCATTGCACGCAGATGAAATGATGAAAGCCCCCCTGTTGTGCAGGATTTGGACATTTCACACTTGGAACATAAATTGGACTGATTATCCTTGCAGCATTATTGTCGCATTTGGGAGCGTGAGTGCCAGGAAGCAATAGGCTGTGCACTCCCACATTCCTAGTCTTTTAGCCCCTTGGAATGTTGAGGGAAAACTCTTTCTTTGTATGTTCTGTTTCAGTTTCATATCTAGATCATTTTGGTGGAAAAGACCTAGAGATAGATCTCCTTCAGACCATGTTTTTAAAAGTTATCTTCCATTTCCATATTCTCGTACTCACAGAAGTTTCACACAGAAGGCAAGATGCTGAAATTCTGCAAGTGTCTTCTTTTGGCAGTATCTGCTGAGGAAACAGATGCAGAAATTCTCTTGAAATGGAGAGTTTCTCATACAAATTACAGACTGTTAAGTGACTTCTAGAGGTTCCAGTTCATGGTTGATTTGTACTCAGGGAGAAAGTTTGTGAGTGTTTTGGATTTTCTGTCTTTAAAGCTAACTGGTGGGTTTGGTGATAGTGTAGGGAAAGTCTTTACCTTTGGGGTGCTGATCCAGTCATACTGCAAGTGCATTGCTTCCTATTTATCTGGCACAGCAAATTCCTTTCTCCATAAACACGGGACCTCAAGAATATCCAGCAGGGCTACAAATGCCAGATCAGAACTTAGCAGTTAATTCTTTAGCTTTTTTTCCAACTTTTTTTCTGCATCTGTGTGTATGCAAAAGGACTGGAGATTTATAATCTCTACCTGCACTTCCATCTTACAGGTAACGCAGGCAAGCTGCTGAAGGACATTGAATTCTGGCATTGCAAGAGAACAAATCAAAAAGAAATTTGCAGCTGTCATAAAGTGTTGCAGCCACGGAGGCTGTGAGGCCTCCCTGGCGGTCAGTGGCCTGAGATAAGGAAATGCAATGTCATGATGAGTAGCCAAAAAGAAACCCCTTGGAGCCCCCGGACCCCTCTTATCTCTCTGTAAGACTATAGGCCAAATTGTACCCCAGCTCCCCCATTGGTCCACTTTTCAAAACCCCTCTACCCTATATAAACCCCGAATATTGCCCTGTTAAACCAGAAGAGCTGTCACTGCAACCCTTCGAAGAGAATGCCAAAATAAAGGAAATCATCTGAGGAATTGCATATGGCTCTCTCCTCTCTCTCCCTGCATTTGCCAGGGCACTTAGCAAGCTAGAGTTGATATTCACTGCTAAGAGCTGATACACTGCTAAGAGCTGAATTCACTGATATTGCTTGCTAAGTTTGCCTGAGGCTGGATACCTCGCCTGAGCTTCGGGTCGGGTGATTCCTAACGGTGTCATTGTGTCCGGGACTTGCGGCCAGGATTGGACCCTCCATAGAGGTATCAAAAAGCCTCTATAATAATAAAGCACAAGATATTTGTGTGAAATATTTCTGTTGTCGGGAAAAATTTCGGTACATTCACGATAAAAGTTCTGTTGTCAAAAATCCCTCAGCTACAACAAAAGGGGAACTAAGTCCAGCATAAAATCAAACAAACTGGAGGCATCTCAGACATAAACTTGGAATCTGATTTTATGCATCTCCTGTGGATGTGTGAAATCCATTGACAGTTTGCTTAGTCACGTGTCTTGTCTGGCTGACGGCTGCAGCAACAGCACATAAAGAGACTATGTAAAATAGGGGACTAAAATTGTTCTTCAGCTGTGCTCCAGTAATAAAGGCAATGTTGAAAACAATAACATCTGTGCTGTGTGGCAGAGACAGGATAAAAAATTACTGTTAACTTTACACACTGTGAAAAACTGGGGTGTGTTAAACAATTGCATTCCCACTTTGTGATAATGTGGCTGTGACTATATTCTTGAACAGGAATAGGCTATAATTCGAGCAATAGGAAATAAGAAGCAGAAATAAGCTGAATTCCATGACCTCCTGGAATCTCATAACCATTACCAGGATTGCACAAGACACTGGTTTCAGGGCAATTGCTCCTGGAAAATTTGGGGATGTCCTAGGCAAAAAAATAAATACAAGTCTTTTAAAAATAGCATCTTTTAATGCTGGATTTGAGGGGCTTGCTTGAGTATCTACCCTTCAACACATTAGGGCTGAGTCTTAGGGATAGGCCTAATGCTGTTTTGCCCAACTGGCAGAATTGCAGCTCAAATTTTCCCTCATACTCACCCTCATACTTTGCCTCTTAAAAGAGGCAAAGCCACTTTGCCTCATAAGGGCTTTTAAAAATTTTAGGAGATAATTGGGGGAAGAAAACATAATGTGTCCCACATATTCTTAACACAAGCAGAAGTGTGTTCCTACCAGAACATGTCTGGCCCTTGACAGCCACGGGCATGTCCCAGGTATGTTCATTCTATTTTCAGAGTGAGGTGGCACCATCACCAGTGAGAACACAGGTTAACCATGGGAATGTTTTTAGAAAGTCCTTTCTCTTTTTCCTGTGAAGGCAATAAGGTTTTGTAGCCTGACTGGGTATAAACCTGCGGACATCAGATGTAAATGTTCCAATTGTTGCATTAAATATGTTTGACTGGAGCTGGAGACATGGCCAAAGACCTGGTGTTATTTTCCCAATTAGAATATCTTGAGGCCACTCTTGACACATAGCGTGCAGATGCTGCTCATGGCATTACTTGACCAGGGAAAAGTTCAGTGCTCCTGGGATGAGGCCCAGGATATGGGATCCCACAGCTATCCCAGCACTCCTCGGAGGAACCCGGACTTAAACGAATGTGTGCTGGTTTGTTCACCCTTAATCAGTTTGTATCCTCTGAAGCCATAATGCACTCATTGACCCAACATGAAAGGAGACAAATTGGTTAATTGAGAGAGAACAGTGCACTGCCTGCTCTGTCCTCAGGCACCAGGGCTTCTGCTTCTCCGAGCAGGACTGCACCGAAAGGGCTGCTGGGTGAGTGTCCAGCTGATCCTGAGCACCCTCTGGCAACAAGGGCAGGAAATAGATGTTCCTGTGCCATCACCAATACCTTTCTTCCCCCAACGCCCCCTTTTGTCCCCCATTCTTCATCCCCTCTTCATCATACCTAAGATTTGGGAAGTGGAAAGGGGGCTGAGCAAAGGGATTGCTTGGCAGCTTGCACAGGGCTGGAGCAGCTGCTCTTTTATCTCCCAGGCTTGAAGGTTTCCTCCTGAAGCCCTGCTTGGAGCTGCTGAGCTTGGCCCTCACCACTGTGAATTTCAGTGGAAAATTCTCTCTCCTCAATTTGCTTTTCCCTAACACACACAGCCCTCAGTTCAGGAGGGTCTGGGGAGATTTCTTGTCTCCCCTTGGTGCTGACCCTACATACAGCCAAAGCTGAGCCTTTGCTTTGGTTTTAAAGGAAAAGCTCATTCTTAAAATTGGCAAATATTGAAAACATATATTGCAAAAAACAAAGATATATCTAATAAAATAAAAAGTAGAAAAAAATTATGGAAACCTTTCCTTCCCTTCAGCCTTTTCAGGCGGTAAGGGTATTGTTAGTTCTGTTTTATTTCATATTAGAAATCTAGGAATTTTAATACCTGTAGTGAACTCCAGCTTGTCTTTGACTCAAAACCAACTGGAATAGCAGCAATGACACTCAGCTGGAAATTCATTTACTCAGAAAGTAACACCACCAAAGCCCAGCCAAGTCTGCCCTATAGCTCTCCTCCAACAAAGTGGAGCTCAAAGTATTTGAAGAACAGAACAATCCCATGACATTTCTCTTCTGTATTGCTGCTAGAAATACCAGCTGCCTTTCAAATATCTTCAAGCATTCCTGAGAACTCTGTGATGCCGAAATGCCCAGGGATTTTCAGCAAAGCCTTTAGAAATTGAGGCTGAGTCTTGATTTACATTTGTGCCCACCTCAAAGCTCCTTTTAATAAGGAAGAATGTTACCTTGGCCTGTTAAAATGTTCAAATTATGAGATCCCTTGCTTTCATTTGATTGATATCATCTACCAAATTTCATATCATATTCTCTGGGTAACCCTTCCTTGGCAGGAGGGTGGGACTAGATGATTCCAGAGGTCCCTTCTAATCCTAACAATTCTGTGATTCTGTGATATAAATTTCTCCGGGTTGGGTAATATAGAGAGTGAAAGATACATTTCTTCTCATAAGAAAGACAAGGCTTGAAGATTCTTTCTTAGTATAATGATGACAGAGTGAAGGTTAAAATCAACCTGGACATTCTTACCAACTTATCTTGCCATTATCTTTCATTAATGTCCTAAATAATGAAATGGTGCGTATTTCAGAACTTTTTTTGCAGCATTACAGATGTTAATAAAAGGCAGAGAGTGGGGCAGTGTGTTGGTCTGAGAACAGGCAGCACCTCACTCAGTCACCCACATGCACATACAAATATAGAGTGCAGCTGAAAGCAAATTTGAGTGGCACAATTCCACTTTCAGTGCCTGCAAAGTACATTTTAGCAGCTTTTATGCTGCTTACCACATATGCCTGGCAGCTGGATGCTGAGAGAGTGGCAAATGCAAGCTGCACAGCAAAGCCACGAGGGAGTACTCAACAAATGTTTTCTAAGTGAACAGTACAAAAAAAATTACAAAAAGAAACCACCATTGCTCTGACACAAATCCCCATCTCACCACCACACAGAGCCCCCATTAGCCATCCTCTCTCCTTCTTTTTTCTTCCACCTTCCATTTTAATAACTGTAAGAGATGAGATGTTATGTGCTGATCCCTCTCTCCGTGATTGTAATAGAGACTAGATTCCAAGGGGACTCCATAAACGCACATTATATTAAAATATTCTACTCAGTACAGCTTTGTTTGTTCTGTTTCTTTTCCTGTGGAAATACTACCTTATGGAGAGATGATGTCTATCTATTTGGGTCTTGTTCCCAGACCTTAGATTAGATTATGCACCCACGGGCAAATATGGTCTAGAGCTGTCAGAGGTAGAGCTTCCAAAGATGCCATAATGATGTGTTGTAAAAGAAAGAGGTGGTATTAAAAAGCGAAGACTAATTTAGTGTAACTTCAGGTATTAGACTACACAGAGAACTCACAGTCCCAGACAGCATTTGCTGTGGCCTCAAAGTTGCTCCACCACAAGAGTCAAATCTGCAGGACAAGTGTTCACATTAATTCCATCAAACTCTTGGACAGGCAAATTCAGAAACAACGTGCAGCTGAAATATATCATAGAAATCTTTCCTAGAAAGTTGGTGCTGTGCATTATCCTATCTTTGTTTCCTATGGTAAAAGACATATGCATGCAGTATATGTTAGCAATAAATCCAAACATTCTACTTCCATTTAATTCCTGGGGGAGTGGTAGAATGAGGAAATAAAAAGGCTAAATTAATTTTCCATTTTCATTGCACACCATCCACAGAACTGTCCATTAAGATGGTGAGACTTTCAAAGAGCAAGCCTCATGCAAGGCAGAGTATTTACAAAAGCTGTAATCATATAGGGGAATACCTAATCATACAAGATTATCTAGCCTGGGCTGGGAATTGAGTAACGTCAGGGAAGAGCAACTGAGTTGTCGCTATTGGAATTAACTTTAGATAAAGTCGTGATATGTTGTTCAGTCTAAATTAAACTGAACTAGATCATAACAGGTTTGGGAGTTTAGCTAGAAACAAAGGGCATGGGCCAGGAAAAACACCTGGACAGGAAAACTCATTAATTATATCACTACTTAGAGAACAATCAGGATATTTGGGGATAGGGGCTGGGAAATCAAAGCAGGATTTCAAGATAAATCACCTGCATAAAGAAAATAAAAAACTGTAAAGCCTTGTAGAAATATAGACTCCACAATTCTGTCTTGAAATGTATGGATCTATTACTTGTTTTCACAACCATTGAGGAGAAAGGAGGGTCTTTGGCTGCTGGGTGGAAGATGAAGCATATGAGGATTTTTGCCTGGATGCTCTCTTTTTTGCTTCTAACCTTCCTCAAAGATAAGCTCTAGCAAGTGGTAGTTTCTATGCTGGCCTTTCTCAAGCTTGGTTAGGACATTTGAATGTTTGTGAGATGCATAGAATAATCTGCAGGAAGGCTTGAGTAGAGTAAATATAACAGTAAAAGGCAGTAGCAGTAAGTTTAGGGAAAAAACCCTTTAATCTAAACTCACAGTGAATGTGATTAGTTTTCAGGCTTTGCTCTGCCAGCTTGGATTTATGCTTACTTGATAAATATATTCCTCCTTGTGGAGCATTCAGTAAAAATGCTTGTTTCCTTAAAGTTTACTTTATCCAAGAACTGTAGTGGTTTGAAAAAGACTGACATGAACTGAACTGTGTAAAGTCACTTGTGAGCGATACCAGAAGTCGCCTTTAGACAGCTGAAAATAATTGCTTAAAGTAATTATTTTATTAAAGTAAGTAAAAGTTAAAAAAATAAAAATGTTGATGCCCTGCAAGATATTTCTAAGGCACTTTTAAAAACTAACTCTGTGCAAATCTAGATTATTTTTATAGCTAACTCTGTAGTTCTTCCACAGGTAAAACTGTGGCTTTGTCTTCATCCAAAGCCTGGTTCCAGCTGCCCTTGGTACACACATCTCCGTCTAAGCAGCATCCTAACTGATGTTCCCCGGGTGGAATGGGTGTGATAAGTGAGATGGACAGATATGGAATTCCTGAATTGCAGTTATGGAGAGGAATTTTATCAGTCCTCCCCTGAAGCATGTCACTTGTAGCAGTGTGCATACAAGGTTATCTGGCTGGAAATGCTGATACCCCTGTGAAGTGCATTGCTGTGCTGGTGGTGCTGTAGAGGGGGTGGATTTTATCTGCCCTGCAGCCCATCTCGTGGGCCAGCTCGGGTGGGGCTGCTGTGACCACCATCTGACCCCTGGCCCTGCCTTGTTGGGGACAGCTGGAGTTTGGGGGCAGAGGAAGAATCCTGAATGATATCCAGTGTCTTGTGTGCTGCAGTGTATGCACCTCTCAAGGGAAAGCCACAGCTAAGTGAAAGGCCTTGGCTCTGCAATTAAACCCCTGAAAAAAAGGAGGGGAGAGGGGAGAGGACGATGCTCAAATGCAGAATGTTTCTCACAGTCTGTAAATCATAAAACAAGCATAATGGCAAAAGCCTAATGAGGCTCAAAAGACACAAAACTGCGACTTAAACAACAACAACAAAAAATAATCTGAGAATGGGGAGAGATTAACGATAGTGATAACCTCCCCTTATGAAAATACTCATAACTGTACTTTTCAGAAGCACAAAGGGGAGATACTAAGCTGTAATGCCCAATTTGCAAGTTGCAAATATAAGAAACCAGGGAAAAAAAATCTGAATGAGAATCAAAGAGCACCTGCCAGGGTGCAGGTACACATCACACAGACACCTTCTACTAAGGCAGGTGGAAAGAAAAGCCCAATACTAAACCAAAATTGTCTCATACACTTCCCCATGAGGATCAAGGAGAAACCCAGCTCCTCAATTTGGAGCCTTGTGTAGCCATTCATACTCTCTGCATGGCAGAAATGTGCTGACAGATGGATCAAGAGAAATGGAATATATTATAGCACTGAATAAGCTCATGGGCTGAGCATTGGGTTTGATCTGATGAATGCAAGATCAGCTCTTAATGCAGATGAGAATACTGATTATGCTGTGATTACCATGCTTCAGTGTTTCAGAGCACATATATATCTGCATCCAGCTGAATTCTGAAATAAATAATGAAACTCAAAGGGTTTTTTTGCCTTCTGTAAGAGATGTCCATGTTTTATTTTTCAAGGCTAGAATCCTATAAAAGGAGGGGGAAATCGGGACATAAATACCTTGATTCAGTTAAAAGCCATTTACTCGCTTCCATTCTTGTTAAGTCTTCCTGGTATAACGTTTCCTTCCCTCCAACAGCGAAGCACTCCAAATGTGTTCTGCTTTTTGTATGTTAATGGCTGGAGTTTAAGTTGGAAATTGCTCCGCTATCAATTATGTCAGCTGACTTGAGCAGGAGACAAAGGCGCTGAATACCAAATAACTGCCTGGCTGGGAAGGGGAGGAGGGCTGGGCGCAGCCTTAGGAAGGCAGGGAGCACTTATGGAAGTGCACCCTAAATTTTGCTCTTGAGCTATTGGATGAGTCAGGTTGCTTTTGGAGAGCAGGAGTGGTCCTGAGCCATCCTTGGGGCACAGCGAGGAGCTGAAATGGGGATGCTGCAGATCCAGGTGCCCTGTTCCTGCTATGTGTGCTGGCTACCCCTGCTCGCCTTCAGAGGGGAAAGGTGAGAGCAGCTCTTCCCCCATTTACCACATTTAGCAAAAAAACTGGGAAAAACACTTGCTTCGGTAATTTATTTGTACCCTTTGAAGAGATGGCTTTAGTATGAGACAGTCTCAGGCAGAGGCATGAGGAGTCTGGCACAAATTTCCTTCCCCCTGTGCAGAAGCTGCGTGTGTGGGTGGCATGGGTGCTGTGATTTAAATACTCAGCATCCCCGGGGTGACAGGACTGATATGCTGATGTGTGTCTTGAAGCTGTTATGGTGTCTGGAAGCCACAGACCATTAGCCAGGTGACACTTCGTGCACAGATACTGCTGTGATTGATGCTCTAATAAACACCTGAGAGGGAGGGGATGGGCTCATGGAAATGACCTTATCCCAACAGCGGCTAAATACGCAAGGTGGCCATAAAAACTAAGGACAGCAAAGAAAAAAGATTAATTTGTATTCAGCTAGGATTCAGCACTGTAAAAAGAGGAATTAATAAAGTAGAAGCTCCCTATTTTCCATTTTAGCATCAATATATTAAGCAGCTGATAAAATTCAGTATAGAAGGAGAAACACTTTCCTCTTGCATATGAAGAGCCTTCAGTATATAAAAGGGAAAGCCTGACTAGGGTATAAGGTGTTAGCATGGGACTCTGGATGCACTTAACTTCTCCCTGTAGACTTTTTATGTAGCCTTGGTGGAGTCATATATCCTCTCTGTTCCCCTTCCTAAAGGTAATTTACTATGTCCCACTATGGAGGGACTGAGAGTAGAAATGTCATTATTAATGCTCAAAGTGCATTGGCCACCATAATGAATTCTAGTACTGTACCAGGAGAAGACACTTGAGCTACTCAGAAAGGAGGACAAAACAGTGTTTGTCTGTGTCATACTTGTAATCCGTGCAAGGAATTTGATGTTAATTGCCACCAGGCACCCCAAAAAAATGTCATTTGTTACAAGGAATGCAAGGACAGGGTTTCTGCTGACTTCCTCTCTGCTGGTGTGTCCTTGCTGTGAGGAAACAGCCAGGGACTGAGGGGATTTCAACGGCTTCTCCTTAAAAAACTATAACTGCTTGACTCCTCTTTTCTCCCTTAGCCTGGGAAGGGAAACTTTAAAAATGGGTTTGCAAGGAAACAGCAGGGTGTTGCTCAGCACACATGGTTAGTCTCAGCTTGAGAAGGGAGGATTTGGCCTGTCTCAACTCTAAATAATGAAATGGAATTGAGGGGCACACTGAGGCTGTCTGCCGCAAGCACCTAAATTGAACGCTATGGCTCCTCTTCTGCCAAACTCCAGGGAAATGAATGACTGAGGCCAGGTTTGGCCAAGCAAGGTTGTCTTTAGTGATAAGTGGTCATGAATTCAGCGTTTACTCTTCACCCTGCCCTTTCCAGACCATCTGTCCAATGGGGCAAGAAATACCTTTCTTGAATAAAAAGTCCCGCAAAAGTTTCAGTGATTGATAAAGCCAGGTATCATTGACACATCGTGTCACAGGAACTTTGCATATCCAAGGGGAATGTGGTGCTGTTTATCAAGTCAAAAAAAAAGGTGCACTGTTGTGGTATCCTTGCCAAAATATGCCATTTTAAGCATGGCTTGCTGCCACTGAACAGCTGGGAATGCTGGGAAGCCAAATCACCTGTTCACTCTTGGCTGCTGTGTTGCATGTTGTGAGCACATGTGTGCTCAGAAGTGACTTGATTTGTTTCAGGTGTCATTTGTGGGGAAAAGGAATGTGAAAGGGCTCATGTTTCCAAAACGGTGACTTTATAATAGATAAAATGGAGTAATACATAATTCAAAACACGGCTTTGGAACTTGTCTTTTAGGCATGCATGTATATCCTGACCAGTTGGATTTTTTTAATTGTTGTGTATTTTTATGAAAGTAATTCATGTTCTGCATTTTGTGACAAGTGCCTTTCACCAAGCTTCATGCTTCTATTCTGATCAATTCTGCCCGAAGTGCACTAAGTGGCTTTCTTTACCATGTCCACATGAGTCTCAATTGCAAAATAGAGTTTTGGGGTTTTTTTTCTCCCATCCCAGATTAGGTAAATAAGACAAAAGGAAGGAATGTTGTAAGTGCACTATAGATTTTTTTTTTCCCCCAGGCAGATGTATCCATTTTATGGTTTAGTAACACACATAGTAGTTTTTATGTGGATTGTAATCTAGATGGTTTTATCTGGTCTTGAAGGACATCTGTTTGACTTTGTCAGCTGTATGTCACAATGACTTGCTGTTTTATTTCTGTCAGCTCTTTTAAGATATAGATATTGCTCAGATTCTGTCTCTGACTGAGCCTTGGACTTGCACTTTTTGCTCTTTCTATGCTGATTATTTCCTCATCCACTGCCAAACTGTCTTAATTTAGGTAAGTTATTATCAGCAAAAAGCTTCCCTGAGTTTATTAACAGTCATTTGTCTAGGTAATCTGTTTTTCAGGTTAGTAGTTAGGGAAAATGCATCCCACTGTGTCCAAGCAGCTTCTGCCAGTTTTTTAAATGGAATATTTCTATCTCAGCTTTGGCCAAGGTCAGTATTTCATATGACATGAGTTATTTAGATACTACCATAGGTCACCTGGAATTTACTAATCTGAGACCAGCAGCCCTCCAAAGGGTCTGTGAGAGGAGCTTTGAGCACTGGATTATGGTCTAAGGGGATAGGGAGCTAATCCTGCCACAAACAAGAAGACAATCTGCGTATAACGTCCTGCCATTAGTTGGCATGATTAGTCATGGAACCAGCTCATAGAGGGCTCACAGGGCTTCTGTGATAGACATGCACATTCTCTGTAATACAGAGAGAATATAGAATGGATCTCTATATGTGCTGCAGGGTGAGAGAGTCAGCTCAAGGACAGCTTTGCAACAACTTCTGTGGGTTCCACATGTATCTCATGGCCCCGCTGCAGCTACCCCTAGGCCAGACTAGAGAGATCCAAGGGGTTCATGCTGTGCATGGGATGCAGGTGGGATACCCACCACTAGCACAGATGCAGTCGAAGTTGTCTATTTTTAAGGAAGAGATTCCTGAAAACACAAGAGAGTTTTGTGAATGGTCAGGCTGGGGAGTTTCCTTGATGTGTGAAGTAAGAGATTTGGAATCCCCAGTTATGCAGCCTAAAATCCAGAGGAGGCTGAACGGCGAAGCAACCCTATTTAATTTCACATTTAATTTTAGCTGAGTATTGGCTTCTTTCCTCACCAGCTTGCCAGAAAAACTGCAGGGTAATTTTCTGTTTATCTCAAAGGCACCAGCCAAACCCAGACTGAACTTTTCTCGTGCAGAGGAGAAACACTGCTGATCAAAGGCCAAATTTGAATGTGATTATTTTCCTCTTATGGTTGAGTGGTACTAATCATGTAGACTGTAGTTATGAGGAAGAAGAAAAAGGGAAAAAAAAAAAAAAAAAAAAAAAAAAAAAAGAGAGACCTAAATTTGTTCTTACTAGATTATTTTACAATCCAAGGGTTTCTCTTGGCTTTATAGTGACAGTAAGACATAGCATAGTGGAAAGAGGGAGTTGGCCACAAAAAGACTACTGATGTGTCAGGTCTCCTAAACCCAACTTTTCTGCACTCCCTGCTTAGCCAACAGAATTTAGATTCTTACCTGGGCTGGTGGAGCTTGTGATTTAGGGAACCCAAATGCAAAATAAGATTTTTGTTGTGAAATAGCCTGGGAGTATATTCTCTCAGTCTTGCATCACCCTGAGAGTTTCCACGTGTATAATCCATGGTCAAGGCCACGGTTGTAATCAGCTTCATCAGGGCCACATAAGTGTAGTCAAATAACTTGTCATGAACTACTATAATTTTTATTAACCTACTGCTTAATTTATATGCATGATTTCTAAGAAAATGCCAGGTTTTTAAAGGTTATTAAGGAGATATTGCTTCTGATCTAAAAATATGTTGCCTAACTGAATTTCATGACTAGGAACTAAAGCAGTAGGAATGTGATTGGGGGGGGGGGGGGGGGGGGGTTTGATGGTTTGGACAGTTTAGTTTGGGGGGGGGGGTTTCTTGACTTGTGAAAGGCTTTTTTGTATTTTCCATTTGCCTTGTAACCTATTGCAATTGTGCCTTTTTTAGTGTAGTACAAACCAATGTTAATGGACTTTAGCTCCAGATTTAAGTTCCTCTAAAGGTACCTTTAGCTCCTTTAAAGGTTTAGAAATGACCAATAGCCAGTAAGAGTAAAGTAGTCCTAAACAAAAATTAAATACATGTGGGGTTTTTTTTCCTCTAGTGTTGCCAATTTAGTAAAACTGCATCACTGTATATCTTGTGCAGATGGAGAGGAAACAAATGTGTTTTCTGTTGTTTTATGTGCCCATGTTTTATGTGCTGCTTTATAGCTCAGAAAAGATAGCTTAATTGAGACTGTCTGTGCATGGCACTCCCTGTGTTCAGCCGGTTTTGCCAGCTTTCAGGAAGGAACTGTGATTTCTTGCCAGATCACACATCACAGCAGAATATATGCTTCCCTAAACACAAACTGTATCATGTTTGCTTGGCCTCCACCACCCAAAAAAAAGGAGCGTGCACTCCCTACCACTTCGAATGTTGGCATCACTGTCACCTTGTGAGGACTGCCTTTTGTCAGGTCTAGCTGGTGAGTTGCATCTTTTGCAATGAGAAAGGCTGTAAAATCTCTGTCAGCCACAAGTCCTGCTGGCTCTGCCTGCAATCCACTGGCTCCCCATGTGATGTGTGTGTCACTCACACCAGGGTCACAAAATCCCTGCAGACTTCCCGTGGCAGACCAGTGTCACCCGGGTGCACTGGGGCAGACCAGCTGCGCTTGCCTGATCCACTTTGGCAGCTGGGCTGTGGAAGGAGAAGCCATCAGGAACATGTCAAGGAATCCTGCAGCAGGAACAACACCTTCAGTCAGCACGGGGACATCTGGTAGCATGGCACTAGGAAGAAAATAATGCCCATCAAAATTAAACATTTTGAACCCATCATTTCACTGCAAGCTGCTGCTGTACAATGGGACAGAGGAATCTGTGCTCTCTCCATTGATGCTGGTGACAGAAATACCAACAAAATTACTGCAATGTGCAAGCCAGACTTTGCTGCCATGGCATTATTTCCAGTGCAGGCATTACACAGACTGTACACAGGCTACAGATGCTGTGGGGCTGTTCTGTTTCTGTCCCATCACCGCAAACACCTGCTGGTGACCCCGCCTGTGGGGCTCCTCATGACACCATAACCTCAGTAGGTGGTTTTATGTGTCCACAGGAGGCAGAGTGCTATGAGTCGTGCTCCTCAAGGCACTTTGACACAGCTATGAACCCACACACGAGGTAAAATTTAGATAGGGCATTTCGGCTGGGCTTGCATGCTGGTGGGCATCCAAGGTCTGCCTTGGATCTCTCTACCTACAGAGGATATTTTGATTCTACTCACAGCTGCAGGACACAGCCACTGAATCCCACGGCCCATTTGCAGAGTATAAAGCAGCATGAGGTGGCACAATATATTCCATGCCAGATCTTTTCTCACTGGTTGAGCCCTCTCTATTAATGGACTTATTGGGGTTGATGGATATGTCTAAAACTTGGGAGGGAGTTTTAATGTATTCCCAAACTGCATTCCAGTGCTTTTGGGCTGTCTCCTCAACAGCACTGGCTTTTTTCCCCCCTTTCCTCATGGAGCCTATCTGCTCTGCAGCCTGAATATATCCCCTGCTGTGAGTGGGTCTCAAAGGGCTGTTCCTGGTGTGGGCAAATATGGCAGAATAACCCCTCTTTATTTTTGCATACTCCATCCCTCAAATCTTTAAAGTTGGAATCTGCAATTTCCAACCCAGCTGGCTTTTATGCTTTTCTCTAAGAAAGTTTTGCCAAAATACCAACAATGGCCTCAACTGTGTATTGGTTTGGCATAGCTGTGTTCACAGTGGTCTTCACAAAACAACTGCAATATTTAGAGAAATGCGCAAGAAATTTGAGACTGTTAATTGTTAAATATTTTTGCACAAAGCATGACATTAAAAAGATTTTCCCTTTTTTTTTCTGTTTAGCAACTGTGGGAATTTCCAGTCTCAAGTGACAGTTTCTCTTATTACTGTGTGGAAAAAAATAATTTTTTAAGTCAGCAAAGCCAGTTCAAACTCCTATTTTAGTAGTTTTAACAATAGAAAAATTATTTTGGTCAGCCCTGCAGTTTCACAGAAACAAAAATGGACTTTCTTATTGCAAAACTGCAAGGTCATTCAAGTGGAAAGCAGCCTGATCCCGTGTAGCCAAGCTGGACTTGCAACTAAAGAAAAAAAAGAATAAATCATATATAGTAGGGTTCCTCACACCCAGGCAAAATATGTTTGCCTGAAAACGTCCTCTTCTTGACCCTATTGTTGTCCTCCTGCAAGCCTTAGGCCTCTCATCTGGGAATTGTTTGTATTTCAGCATCATTGGGACCAAGTGTGGATCAACCCCTTCTAAGCTCTGCACACTGGGAGTTTTTCCTTCCGGAGGGTCTGGCTCCCTTTGTGTGGGGTGAAGCCATGCTGGACTGCTCCTACCAAGAGAGATGCTGCACCAAACTGGGACAGTTTCTCATCCTGAAGGCCCTTTTCACTGCACATCATGCTTCCACTCTGCCCTGCAGGTAGTTCTCTTGGTTTTGACATCCCCCCAAGCCTTGCCAAGCCTGTGCTGACTGGGCATCCTCACCTGTGCAAATAGGGGAAAAGCCATTAGTTTCCTAGGCACTCCTCAGTCTGGCTAATTAGGCTTGTTCCACAGACTGGAGGACTGTTAATTGGTCATTTCTAATCAGCATCTGCCAGGGGAGGACTTAGTTATGATATGACATAAAATCAGAACCTTATCCTGGGTTTGGGGGTTTGCAGCTGTAACTGCTGGAACAAGCTGGAACAGAATGGCAAGTTATTTAAAAGAAATATTTTAAATACGTGGAAAGGTCACTTGAAGGAATTTGACTGAACTGTAAGCTACCACTCCAGGGAATAGAAGGAAAATGACCTCCTTTGCTATGGAGACTGAAATATTGCCAAGCCTTGAAATATTCAGATGATTGGTCAGCTGCCAAAAACTTGCTATTCAGGAAATGCCTGGTGTATACAAGCTTGTAGGGCTATTACAGATCTTAATGAGCTACAACAGAGACTTCTGCTTTACAAAAGGCAGAGGAAAGCAGCCTGTCCTACCAGATCCTCTGTTTCTGTCCTGTTCTACAGGCATGGGACCAGAGAGCCGAGTGCTTTCCTCTTGTGGGAGTGGTGGGCCCGCTTTGAGCGAGCCCAGGAAGGTGTTTGCCATGCAGGCAAGCTGTCTGCCACATAACTCATTAGATGGCTTGATTAGATTTTTGCCTGAGCCCCCATGGCCCTGGAGTCATCCTTGTTTAAAGCCCTTCTTTGGCTGCTCAGTTTTGAATTTGTGATCAATGCAGCCCCAGCATCTGTCGATCCCCAGTCCCAACTCTGCTGCTTCTGCACGTCTGAAAAAGGCTGCAAAGCACTTGATTAGATGGAGAATCATGCCCTGCTGCTCTTTCTCTCACTCCTGGTTTATGCAGCTAAGTAGTTCACTGCTTTACTAGCAATTGCTAGGCAGGCACTGCTAATAAGCCACTTGCTTTCCAGAAACCAGGCTCTGCTCCATGAATTCCCACTCACACGCTCTGTAATCATCAGAGTTAAGAAAACTGCTTTTATTTTTGGCTTTTCATGCAATTTTGATTTGTTTCTCTTTAAGAATTCACATTTTAAACTTTATAACTTTTGATTTTCTGCCGTGAAATTGAGAAGTGCAAGTGATCCCCTATCAGATGTTGAAACCGTTCCAGTCTCACTATTGGAAAGTCCTTGTCTGAATTTTTGCTGTTTTCTGGTCATTAAAATAACTCTGAAAAATCCAGAAAGCTGTCTGATAGTTATAATAGGAAGTTTGTTTGGTTGGGGGGGGGTGTTTGTTTGCTTGTTTGGGCGTTTTTCGTCATTTTGGGGGGTTTTTTGAGAAGGAAATCAAATGGCATTTTGAGGCTTTCAGGGACTGAAGGCTGTCTTTACCAAAAGGGCTACTGACTTTTTGTTCTTCATTTCTAGTTTTCACAAGAATTAGATGTTGTTTTCAGCAGGCTGCATGAATTTGTCTGCAAAGCTTCCAGCAAAATCCAATAAAAAAAGAAAAAGCTATTCTTCATACAACTTAGTAGTTTCTAGCATAATCCTTGCCAAAAAGTTGGAAAACAATACAAAATTTAATAAGAATTTATTGAACTGTGTAGGAGGAATGAAGTACCTCCAAAATTATATTATATCAGACTTTGGTTTCACCAAAGGAAGATCAATTTGTATGCATAAAATTCAGAGAAAAAGCTCTTAGCTTGCTGAAAATGCTCTGAAATGTTTCAGTGAACTTTCCCATGAGTCCTGTGTGCTGCACATCTGCTGTGTAATGTCCATTTTAACGATATGTCAGAGGCTAAAATCTGTTTTCTTTTATTGTTTTAAATACAGCACTGATATATTATTGACTACTAACAGAGCAATGGGCTGTTCTGGATTCCTGCAAGGAAGTGAAACTTCTGTGTGGGAGTGTAATTCCAGTTTTCCAAGCAGGGATGACTTTTTCAGGGCTTTGAGCAACTTGGTCTGGTGGGAGACGTCCCTGCCTGTGGCATGAGGGTTGCAACCAGATGATCTTTAAGGTCCCTTCCAACACAAAATGGTTTTCTGAAATAATTGTTAATATTTATTTAGAGTAGGTCTCAAGCCTCTAGGGGTTCAGCCCAGATTTTTATGGATGGATTAGTTCAATCTTCTGGAAAAGGTGCTGTGTGTTTATGATTAAGTTTTGCCCAAATAGCATATCTAGGTACCTGAATTTGTGCTGTAAAGCTGCAGCAGAAAGTCCCTCTGAGATACCAAAGGTTTCACTTGCTGTCTTCACTGCGTTCCTTTTCCTGGTTCTGCAACACTTTTCCTTTGAAGGCAGCAACTTAAATTAAGCTGTTTTGAAGGCTGGCTTTCACAGCTGCCTGACCTGATGCTAATTTTGGAACAGAGCAGCCCAAGAGGTCAGAGCCGCCCCTCCATCCCTCCATCCCTGCATCCCTCCGTGCGCAGAGGGATGCGCCGGGCTCCGGCTGACCCCTAGTGGCAATGGAGGCAGCCTGGAGCTTGGAGGGGCAGCTCCCTCCTTCCCAGGCATGGAATGTGCCTTGCTGCTACGAAACCCTCCAAGAGGGGAGGAAAATAGTGCCTGTGATCAGGTTTTATATGAACATGATACAGGTTACGTGGGAAACTCCAAGCATATCTCCTGAGATGCTTAGGGGCAGCCCTGGCAGTGAAATAGGGTGTATGGAACATGGTGTGTGAGTGTGAAATGGTGTCGTTTTCTTCTGGCCAGGGAACACCCATGGTCAGTAGGTGTAAGCAGGATAGGTTTTCTGTAAGTTGCTCTTCTCCCCAAAAAGCCACTGCAGATGATTAATGAATACAAGGAAACACTGCTGAGTTGGTGATGAGATGAACCTGCTGATGGTTTAAAGCTAAAGGAGGTGAGATTGAGATCAGATGCCTGGAAGAAGCTCTTTGCTGTGAGGGTGGGGAGGCCCTGGCACAAGGTGCCCAGAGAAGCTGTGGATGCCCCATCCCTGGAAGTGTTCGAGGCCAGGTTGGATGGAGCAAGCAGGTTGAGTGGAAAGGGTCCCTGTCCATGGTAGGAGATAGGAATGAGATGATATTTAATGTTCCTTCCAACCCAAATTATTCTGTGAGCTACAGCCCTCAGTGTACTGCTGTTGCAGTTCTTTGAGGTTTATATCCTACCCAAATGTACTCTCTTTCAGTTTAAGGCCATTCCCCCTTTTCCTATCACTAATTAGAGGCTTTCTCCAACCTAAATGATTCTATGAAAAATAAATCATGATATATAACTTGCACATTCTCACTGGCCCAGCTCCCGGGTATAGCAGCAGCCAGTGGCTGCATCCCCTCAGAAGGGCACAAGGAGAAAAAGGCTGTATTTCTGCATCCACAGGCACAAGGGGGAAAGCACCCCATGAAAGGCAGCCTGGAAAGGTGAACGTTGTTTCTGAAGCTGAGGTTCCTGCTGATAGCATCTGAACAGCTCAAAGTCAACCCCAGCCCCGAACTGAGCTGTGAATCTGGGCATGAACCAACCTGAGTACATGTAGCTCCTTACCATCCTAAATATGTGAAATCTACCCCCATGTTGCTTTCACAAAGAGCCTCTAGGTTTAAGAGGAAAAAAAATATTTGGGAGAGGCACTCAGGGACCAGGAAGAAAAGAAGTGAAGGGAAAGTGGAAAATAAAAATCCCCCTTCTGTAACTTATGTCTTTGACAGGTATAGTCAATAAATACCCTCTAGCAAATCTTTGAAATGCAGCTTTTTATCATCAAGATAATTACTCTGTTCTAAAAATCTCCTCTCTTTCTGAGGATATGTCTATTTAAAGTGATGATGTTGAGAGAAAATCAGTTCAAAAACTTTTAATGTAACTACAATTAGTAGGTGCATGTGAAGACTGTGCAGCCATAAAAAAAGTAGTGTAAAATTTCTGTTTGGATACTTTGGGACTGGTATAAGAAGAAGTTACATCTCGGATTTAAGGAAAAATGAAAATTTACAACTTTTCTCTTGGTGCTTGGCTCTATTTAATTGCACAACAAAATTATTTGTAACTAGGACAACCAACCACAGCAATAATAAATGGCTCCATTTAGGACTTTTGGAGCCAATTTAGACTTTAACATAAGTCACAAGAGGTTCAGTGGGGAGAAAGTCAGACCTCAGAAGCTGCCACCTTCTGGTCTTAGGGGAGAACTGGCAAAAAACTCACGTTTCTCATTTGGAGAGATTAGTTCGCTCTGCCACACACGGGGCTCCTGAGGACTTCAGCTGCAGTTACCTGCACATAAAAGAGAGTGACTAATGTGGAGAAGGATTTAAATATCTAAGTCTCTTTAACATAATCTCCATTAATTTTTATGGATTAAGAAATTCTCTGTGTTAAAGCAGTTGCGGAGGCTTTTGAACTCCCGCTCTGCTAACTGGGGGAGAGAAAATAATTCCCTTGTATGTCCAGATAACTGTGGACTGCTAGAAAATGACGAAATTACAGTAAAAACTCTGCCTCGGGTATTATTTACTGGCCTCTTTTGATAGATGCATACTAAGCGCTGAAGAATAAAGGAGAAAAATTTCCTGGGAATGGTTGACAGACGTTAAATATACAAATTGCTGGATCGTGCCAGTGTGCCTGTTTGATGTCCTCAAAGGAAAATGAAACTTTGCTCAGTAACATCTCGGGGTACTGCAGGGGCTGGAAGTGTCCACAGACCCCTCTCCCTCTTCTGTAATTCCGTTAAGTTCTTAAATGGTGAATTGGGAAACGATATCTGAGTTTGGCTTATCATGGCTCTGCTGCTGCTGCTGCCAACAGCAGTGTGGAACAAATGCTGAGCCAGCAGCTGGCAGTCTCCCAAATACATGTGCTTTTATCTGTTTAAAAATAGCCACTCAGAATTCATGCTTTTCAGGATCAGGAAGGTCCTCTTTCTGGGATTTGTTTAAGATAGTGTACTTTTGTGGTAACCAGACATTCTTTGTGCTGCTCTGCCTCTCCAGTTGGAGCCTTCTGGACCCTGCCTCTTGTTTACTGGAGCAAAGTTCACAGACATCTTATGGAGACACGTTCTGCTTTTTTTTTTGATGCTTTCACTTGGTATGAAATCCATTCCCACACAGAAATTCTGTTGTCTAATTGATATATTGCTTAAAGATCCCCTTAACAGGGAATACAACCATCCCTCGACATGGAATAAATCCTCTGTCTCCATGGTTTTGCAGTGCACCAGGCAGTGCTGGGTTAATAACTGGGCTCCATTCTAGAGGTCTTTTCCAACTTTAATTATTGATTCTATGAATAGCACTGATCCTACTCCTCAGTCTTGGGAGATGTCACACGGACTCTGCAGCCCCTTCCTACTAAATAGTACATTTTAAACTGATATTTTTGCCTGCCTATACAGCTAGTGAAAGCTGTGCATTCTCTGGAGGTCAAAAGTCAAAAACTTCCCAATTGAGTTGCTGCAATGGCTGTAGATAGGCATAGGAAAAATCCTTAATGTTTTTCCTCTGGTACCCAGGGAATTTAAGGGGACAGGGGGTAGTCAGGTTCAGCACAACAAATGAGAACAAATTGTGTCTGTCTGAAAATACTGGTGGCAATCTGGACCCAAGAACTGGACATTAGTCTCATAGTCATATATGGATTATTAACATTGTGACTGAGTTTCATTAGTGGCTTTTTCTGTCAGCTCTGTAATGAAGAACCATGATTTCTGCTTGCAGTTTTCTGGCATAGGCTGCTGCAGGGAAATAAGCAAAATAACAATGTGCTGTGGCTTGACCTAGTAACAAATGGCACAACTGACTACCACAAATATCTGTACCAAGGCTGTTCCCTCTGTGCAATCTCAACACCTACACAAATTCCAACACCATTTCCCACTTTCTGTGATTACAAGTTTTCAAGACTTTAGCAAAAGAAAGAAAACAAACTTATTTATAAGATCAGAAGATACCTTAATAGAAAGAAAACAACAAACCATGTTGTTTATGCTGACTAAATGACGGTCTTTAGTTAAGCAGAATATTTTAGTTATGTGAAATTATCTGTTAATTTTGGTTGCAGGTGCTGTAGTTGCAGGCATTTCTGAATTTCCTGGGGTGGGGGAAGTTCTAATTAGAGGTTCCATAACACCTCTCCTTTGCCATGTTTCAAGCCTTTTTTTTTCCCACCTTTTTGGGAAATGCTTTTTCTCCATTCATCCTTAGAACCCTTTTCAGAAATTCCCTTGTGGTCAAGCACTAAACAACACAATAGACAGGCATGTAGCTGCTTTATTAAATTAAAGCAGCTTTAATTTTGTCATAATATTCTTTCAAGTGCAACTGTAGCCTCAATGAAGTTGGTCAAAATATTTTGATAGGGTTAGCAGCCTTGCTTCCATTGTCTTTAGAAGGCTTTGCACGAGCCTCAGGGTGGACAAGAGGCTAATACTGCTAATAATGCAGTGCTCTTCCCATGTATTTCACCCATGTTCAGTCTAAAATATTTTGAGGCTGATATTTTTGGTAGAGTCTTTCCCCAAAATACAGAATGTGAAAGGCTGTTAGTGCTTATCCAAGGAACGATTGAGAACTTTTCCCTAAACTGCTTTAAAACTACACCTCCACAAAAACAAACTTTTTGCACAGAAAAAACAGATAACCTGAATGGAATTTGGAAAAAGTCCATGGGGATCATCAGGGAAGTTGGAAAGATTTACCAAGGCAGAGGTAAGGTTTAGAGGAGCAATAACTAAAGAAAGACATGATTATTCCATAAAGAGTGGAAGGAGATAAAGGCCGAGGAAGCAGGACTTGTTTTAGGGGGACCAAGTCAAGGGAACAACACACTTGGGTTAAATCAGTGGTTATTTTTTTGGCACAAAGACTTAAAGGTGAAAAGAAAATATTTCTGTGAAATTTGAACAGTTTACTGGGATGCAGAGGCTGAGGACTTGACACAGATGGCGTAAACTTCCATTTGTTATGGAAGGAGTAATGCAAGGAGCTGTAGCATTTGTCATTCTCTGTGACGAAGACATTATGGGGGAAAATTTTATTCAAAATGTGGTGACTTGGTCTGTGGAAAGTATAATCTCTTACCTCTGTGAATTCGTTGTTCCCTCAAGATGTTCTCTGGACTCTGCTATTTTATGAGGATAAATCTCACTTCTGGTCACAAGAGAAGGTCTGGAGTTAAGACCATGGGTTTGTCTGTTATAGAACAGCAGATGTGTTCTTCTGATTATTTTTTTTTCCCCTGAAACTTTAGGCTTAGAACAAGAAATCAGTTTTTGATTTATGTGTTTATACCAAGCCTACACTTGCTGTTCCATGGTGTTGAACTGCTGCGAGATGCAAAAATCTTTCAGTAATTGTACGAAAATATTGCAAGCCTGTGCTTTCTTTAAAAGCTATTTTTCTTCAGATTATAATTTTCTGCTTGACTTACTGAGAATCTGTAGTGAACAAGCTTTTTTTCCCCTTCTAACTTCTTTAAAGGCTTAACTTTGAAAAATGCACGAAACTAGCAAGTGCCCCAGTTTCAATTTCCTTGTTTTACCTTGACAATTACTGTAAATCTCTTCTAGTATTGTTCTGCATAAAAGATAAGTGCATATTAATAATGCAAGCTTAGAAACTTCCTGGATGTTGTAAAGAATAGGAAACTATTAAGAAAACAATGGCATTGTTTTCCTTTCATATTTCTTTCCCTTTCAATACCATCTATCATAACCCGTAAGAGACTCAACAATTTTCACCCTCAATATACCTACAGCCATGTTGAAGATTAAAAAGTATAACATTAAGGTAATTTTTTAACAGAAACGAGCCAGCTTGCAAACTGTGGTTGAAAATGCAAGTAGGAGTCTGTACCTGACTCTTAACCAGGGAAGGTTATATATAGAATTCATGCTTTTCAGGTACAATTTCAGTGAACTGTGAACCCATATCTGGCAGTATACTGGGTAGTTATATCAGACTGGCTACTTTCTCATAATTGTAGAATTCATTTAAAATGAGAATTCCTGCTCATCAAGGCTGTTGGAAGCTTATCTCCTCCTGAATAAGTTGATAACAGCAGCAGGCTACTGAAAGGAAACTACACACTCCTCTTTTCCTCATGGTTAAGCACAGCAGTTGGGGGTTTTCCTAATACTGACCTATTTTTCCCTCAAGATTAAGATCCAGTGGTCAGTACTACTTTAAGCTTCTGTTTCAAAACTATTTCTCTTCCCAGTATATGGAAAGCATTGCAGAAAAATATTTGTTACAGTGGAAGGTTTAACCTCACAAGCAGTTGTGGACTCGCAGTATTTCCATGAATCCTGTCCTTTTGGTGCTCAAATACAGTTTTGAAGCCCATCCTTTTAGAGATCAATAGTTTTAAGGATCTGACCAAGTAAGCTGATTTTTGGCAGCTACAGCTATAGGAGTTGTCCCTATGAATACTCAAGTAGAAGCTTAAAAACATGTAAAATTAGTCACCAAAGAGAAAAGCCTTGTTGAGGTCACATCTGCATCTTCCCCTCCAAGGTGACTCTGGGACCAGCAGTGGCTTAATCCGTTTGCCAATTCTTACTCAGAACAATTCCTGCAAGGTTAAATGCTACAACTTCACCTAGTGCAGTAACACTCTGGGGATGAAGACGAATTAGGGATGTGTGTCTGGCCTTTCCATCTATTGGCTGTTCCTTCCAGGAGCCACAACTCAACCACAAAAGCTCTGCTTGTATCTGAAACTTGGCAAATGAATCCCACAGTCCCACAGAAATTAGTTAATGTAAACTACTAAGAGCAGAATTATTTGGCAGTTTCTAACCCTCTGGCCATCTATTAAATATGCATAAACAAAACCTAAAGCACAGCAGTTCCAGATGTTTGTTTGTACTCAGCTGGGGAGGAGAAGGATTTGCTGTTTGAAAAGAAATTAAAGGAAAATTTAGCTTTTGGAAGTAGGAAGCGAGTTTACTGTAATGGTTCATTTTCACTCAAATGGAACTTCTTAGTGTTTGAACCTTTGGTTCAGCAGGATGGAGCTGCAGCAATGCTGATTTAAATGCAGTTTAGCTTGTGCTGGATCCAGGATGTGTGTCATGGAATCACAGAACAGTGTGGGTGGGAAGGAACAATAAGGACCATCCAGTTTCAGCCTCCCTGCCATGGGCAGGGACACCTTCCACCAGACCAGGTTGCTCAGAGCCACATCCAACCTGGCCTTGGACACTTCCAGAGATGGATAATCCACATCTTCTCTGGGGAACCCGTGCCAGTGCTGGGGAGAAAGTGATGGAGAGCACAAACAAAGCTGGAGGGGAGCTTGTGAGGGATTAAAACACAGAATGTGCTTTGGAATATATTTCTATCCAGGGAGCTGATGAATATGAGGTTTTATATAAAATGAGTGCTCAGCCTGCAGTTTAAAGCTTTGCATGACCTTTGAATATGACAAACAACCCAATCGCTCTTTCTGCTTCTGTAAACCTTGTGATGCAGGGCAGCCTTTTTATTCTGCTTTTCCATGAACAAACCATTTCTGTGGCTGGCCCTCATTAATTTGCAAAACTCCTGTTTAATGATGTCTGCATAGGAGTCAAAGCCAACTGCTTTGCAATCAAATCCTTGCAAAGCAAATAATAATAAAGCAAATTTTCAGCTATACCCTGAGAACCAGAAGACAGACTAAAAGCAATCCCTCTATTCCTCTATAGCTTTAATACAGAAAAATTGCATTATTATATGAAGCTTTGTAACTATATATATATATATATGTATATATGACTTCTGTTGCTGCAAACTGAAAGTTTCAGACTTTTTCAGAGGTAAGAATATCCTTTTGACTTAGATGTTCATTTAATATCCTGTGAAATATCTTTTAGGAATTAGGGCAGAGGAGGATGAGTTAAAGGCTTTTTTTAGCAGCAAGAGACCAGGGGTTTGACCAGTGTTAAAACAGTCAAAGCTACTTTCTGTGACGTATCTATACTGAATTCTCTCTTCTGTGGACCTGAAGCCAACTTATTACAGGCCATAAATTACAAAATGTTTGTGTTACTGATGCTGCCTGGGCTCAAAATATTTATTCTGTAAAGCAGTGTATTACACCAGAAAATTTTAAGCTCTACTTAAGCATTACACCACAAAAAGAACAGCTGATTAAAGAAAAATCAGTTACTACATATTTAAAAAGCTAAACTATTAGGGAGGAGAGAAAAAGGAGGTAAAAAAGAATGAACTTTTATGAAGACCCTGGACCTCTTAATTTTTAAAACAGGCAAGGAATATGGCTTCCAGAACAGCAGAGGAGCTGCAGGGACAGAGCCAAAGCCTGGATTGCCATCTAGTGGGGTCTGGTCACTGGGGACAGGCACAGTAGTTTCACATTTCAGGGGCATGCCTTGATTTTTTGTACGTTACACAGTCCCAAATTAGCTTATTTTCATAAGCTGCCATCTGGCTTAAAGGCTGTGGGTTTCCTTGTGCAGGAGTAAAGCTACATCACATTTTGGCTTGATGTTGTAGGGCTGCTGTAGCACGGGAGAAGGAAACCTCAAGTCATTGCAAAGTCTGGCTGGCAGGGGTTTCACAGCAACCACTAAACCCCGCCATGTAAGGAAGAGTTCACTGCTCTCATTAAAAGCAAGTGAATGCAGGTTTCAAATGAAATACAGCATTTATTCATTTGGAGTCATTTTCCACAGCATACCTTTAAAAAGACCCAGCAGTGCATGCCTGAGAGGGCTCTTGCTAGAATGCAAGTAGTGTTTGGGCTGGTTTATCTACCCTGCCCTTGGACAGGGTCTCCAAAAGACCAGGACAGCAGAACAGTCGAGAAAAGCTTTTTCTAAGGTCCCACCTGGCTGATATTACCGTCCTGTCCCAGGCACTGAAACACAAACGAGTGATAAGCAAACATCTTGGACAGCATTTGAACTTGGTGGTTTGGTAATGAAATGTTAATTATGTCACTAACTGTGACTCCACTAGGTGGCACAGAAGTGCTTTTTCTGGGATAATTTTAAGCATTGCCACTGCAAGGTAATTTCCTTAAGGAAATCCAGCACAAGCTGCCTTTTCCATTCCTTTGGAGAGTCACCTCAAAGTATGAATTTTGTGGGACTTTTCTATCAGGTATTAATAAAAAGCCCTCAAAATGAAAGACACTTAGTTAATCACTGGATTTGTGATTTTTATACCAAAGGGTTCCTAAAGACTACAGGGCAAAAAGCAGAAAATAAGCTGCCAGGATGAAGCATCAAACAAAAATGAGGGAGCAAAGTGTGGAGCCCTCTCCCTTGATAGGGTAGGACGATGTGAATTTTCCTAGATCAGCTCCATCAGTGCCTGATCCCAGCAGTGTGAACCTTCCCTCGGCTTGCTGCATGTTAGCCTTGGCACATTCCCACAGCTTTTACTCCAATCCTGGTGCTGCAATGAAGTGCACCAGTGGTGGCTGAGCCAAAGAACAGGAATGTTTTTATGGTGCTATATGGGCACACTGCTAAGATTGGTCTTTTTTCCTATGCAGCTGCAAACACACACACACACATACACAAAATAAACAAACCAAAAAAAAAACCAAACAAACAAATAAACGAACAAGTCCATTAAGTCCCTCTGCACTGGAACAAATGTTTTTCACATTTTTTGAAAGTCTGGGGGTTTTTTCTCAAATTTTCTCACCAAAAATCACTAACCTTAAAAACCAGTTTTGTGGGGGTGTTTGGTTTAAAATTGAAAAGCCTTCAGATTCTGTGTTCTGTGCAGAACAGGAAATTTGAGTTGGATGACAACAAACTTCAGCCAGCTCTGTGCAGTCCCCGAAGCTCTTAATCAAGTGACAGGGCATTCTAGACTTTGGGGTAGAGTTTCCTATGACAGACAAAGCACTCAATTAATTTTGTCATTTCCCTCTGCTCTTGAATTTCCCTGTCTCAGACTTGCCCATACCCAGATTTTCATGGTCTCTGCATCCCTGTCACTTTCCGGTGGCTCCAGCTTTTGCTAAGTAGAGGTCATGGATTCCAGCTGCCAAATGCCACACAAGGTTGCTAACTAGTAATTATTTGTGTTGGTTCTCACACTTTGGCAAAGCTACTTGGCAGGTCCTGGTAACCCAATCCTCCGCTTGGTTTATTGCTGGGAGAGAGTGGAAGCTGCCCACAGCAACCCTTGCTGTAAATATGGCATATATTAAGTCCTACTGGAAGACTTGGACTGAAACCAGTGAGTTTTTCTCCATTTACACTTTTCTGCTCAAAAGATCTTTCAGCAAAGGAGTGAAAGTTATAAACTTAGATTGGCATGTTTGTCAGTCTCAGAGGTTTCCTATGGTCATCTTCAAATAATGTTACTATTTTAATTCCTGTGTTTATGTATTGGATATTGAGTACTCCAAAGACTTGAATGTGGCCAGCTTTTCTCCAAAAAGTTAGGGTGCTTGTTTCTTAAAATTCTGCCTCTCCCTAATTTTATATATATATATATTTCAGTAAACTTTTATGTTCAGCCTGCATCTCCAAGGATTTTACTGCTCAGTAAAGCAGACTCTGTGCTATTGCAGAGTAATGTTGCATGAGTTATCACAGTTAAAGGAACTGAGCTGTGATGTCTGAAGAGCTGAACACCATTAAACGAAGCATAGTTAGATGCTCAGACCCAAACTGTGGCTGCAACATGATTGGTGTCTGTTGTGATTAAGACACTTCTTGCAATTATGAAAGGAAGGATTCCTCTGAAATAGCTCTGAAGATGCAGAGAAATGCTTAATTTCCCTAGTTTGGGGTTTAGGTGCTCCTTTCACCTTGCCAAAAGTATTGGTGCTTGCCCAAGAAACTCAGTACAGCTCTGGTGCCCCACTTTCACTGGGATCTGCAGCTGCAATCCCTTCCTGCCTCTCTGAAAGTATTTTGCAGACTCAGTATCTGGCTATCCATCAGTCACATGCACATGATGCTCATGGAGTAGGCTTGCCTTCTAATTTTATGTTGTTATCTGAGAGGTAAGCACCTATGTATATCTGAGCACATTAAAACCAGTTCCAAGAAAAACAGGATTAACATTAGTGTTTTAATTAAGCAGCCACTTTCTGAAGTTTTATGGCACGCTTGTCCTTGTCCACGTGTTTGGGTATTTAGCAATACCTCTCTGTTATGTAATGCATCTTCTTTTGTAGGTGACATTTAAGAAATAACAAAATCATAAATATTAGAGTGACTTCAGATGGAAAAAATTTTCAGCTCATTTCTTCTGCTTGGTCTGTCCTGTCTCATGCTCCTCAAGCTTTATTGTATTTTATTGTTATGCCTGCCTTTTGCATCATATAGTTTCAGCTGTTTTAGAGTCTGCTTTTTCCCCAAATGAAAACCAGCAGCTGTCTGATGGCAAGCACAGTGGTACATACAAACTAAGAATGCTTCATTCAAACATGCTTTTTGGCTAAACTCTTTTTGAGGCGATTGAAAATGTCCTGTTACACCTTGGGATATAAGGTGTAGCTGTGCCCTGGTGCAGAGCAGGAGGGGTCCTGCTTGTGGTTTGGGAGGTGGTGGATCTGGGTCAGATTCTCCTGTTTGCATTTTGCTGCTGGGGAAAAAAGCTTTTCCCAAGTTCAGTATGGCAGCAGTGCAACAGGACAAACCCTTGACCCATCCACAGCCATCCCATGAAATTGGGGTGTTCAGGTACATCCCACAGGTGACAGGTGAGTGGCTTTTGCCTCCCTGAGGGCATTTTTTGGTGGCAGATTTAAGGCAGACTAGGAGGTGGCTGATTGCAGGGCATCTAATTACAGGCTTTCCACTTTCCAGCCTAACCTGGTGTCACACATAAACCTGTCAAAATTCCTCACAGACAGAAAATATGATGGAAAGTCAAGCTGACTCGTTTAGGGTTTGTTGGTAAATTTCTATTTTCCTTTCTCTGCTTTTGCTTGGCTTTAACCACCTTCAAATATATGTTTGGCAGAAAATTGTGCACTGCTGTAAATATCAGCAGAGAAAGGGGCATGTCAAGCAGGTTTCCAACACAAGGGAAATATTCCATGTTGTTCAGGTGGTGCCAATAAGTCCCTATACACAATAAGGCTAGAAAGCAGTTCTCAGTTCATGCCATGGTCTGATTCAAAACTGAGCATCTCAATTCCAAAAGACTGAAGGCTTCCTAGATTTAACTCCTCCTTTGGAACAGCTTCATTTCTCCCTGGAATCAGATTGAGAGACTAATGTAATCAACAGTTATTTAAGGAGGCAGGAGCAGGTAAGATCTCTCAAGTTTTTGCGAGCTGCAGTGCAGGGTTGAGCCAGTGAGATGCCTGCCCAAGGACAGGAAACAGGACAATAAATAGGCTCCTGGCGGGACCTAGCATTAGGAATTAGGTTAAAGCAGCAACAATTAGAGATGGAAACCTGAGAAAATACTGCAGTACAACAGTCCTAGACAGGGTGGGTGGATTGTTTCCCCATCTTTACAAAAAAGGATAGTCCAACTGGGCAGGGACCCCAAGATGATACCAGTCCCCTTGCCTAATGGCCACGAATACATCCCCAAAAGACAACATGTGCTCCTCAAATCCAACTACCACACATCCAGACCAGGGCTGCAAAGCTGGGAAAGCAGAGGGGGATGCTATTTTTCATGGAAATCTCTCAGAGGCATATCTCAGTACTGATACTGGGATTTTTCTGATGGTCTCACAAGAGCAGCATAGAACTGACTGATGTGTTTTCTCCCAGAAGAGCAAAGCTTTAAGTGTAAACTAGGAATTCCTCATTCATTACAAAATTTGCTTCAGGACATAGGATACCATCTCCTCTGCGTAGGTGTGAGAATAGAGAGGGATCAGGAAGGAACAAGTGAAATGTAGGAGCTAAAAATAACCATATGGCTTTTCTCTCACCAGACTTTAAAGCTTTGATCTCTTTTTGCCTTTGTTTCAGCCGAAGGGAGAGTCCCAGCATAGATACTGATATTTAGCTATAGGCTTTCCATGAGTCTTTCTAAATTTGTGTATGTTAGCAGTAAATAAAAAGGATACAAATTTTAGCATCTTACAGCTTGTGTGCCTTCTTGTGGTTTTCAATAGAGCAAATATTTCTCACTTTGGGTAATCCAAGAGATTTTAAACACTTCCTTGCATTAGTTACTCTGATATGACAGCTTCTCACTTGGTATTTTGTGATTTTGACACCTGATCTTGACCTAAAGCAGAAATAGGAATAATGAAAAAGAAAATATTCACTCGGCCACAGCATTAGAACCAAAATCAACCTCTTTGTGGGTCAATTCCTCATTTTGAGAGGGAGTTGTGCTTGAACACTCACCTCAACAATGCAGGGTGAAGTCATTCTGATACTGTCAAAGGGAAAATAGCCTTTATCTAATGTCTCTGTGATTTGTTTTAATCTCGAAGAAGTTGTTTAAACTATTTCCTCCTAGCTTCATTAATCAGTCACATAGAGAACTTCTGAAGGAGAAGTGAATGTGTTAAGTTCATGAATGACTTGAATTTATGGTGTATGGTTATGGTATAATTTGGGAAATTATCTTCAGTTGAAATAATATTGCGTGGTCTCATATCAAGCAAATTAATATTTTGTGTTTGTAAAACAAAGTTTGTAAAACCTTGCTGTTTTCATCACATTATGTGTGTTATATTCTGAGCAGAAGCTATCATTTGTTAAAGTGAAATACCTAGGCAGGTACACAGAGTGGAGAAAGTAATGACTCAAAAAAATTTGGTCAGTTGAGTTTCTATACATTACAAATGGCTAGAATTTGGTTAACAGCAGTGTGGTGGCAACCACTTAATTTGTTTTGACGCCATTCTGCAGGTGCTGAGGGTTCTTTTCTGGCAAAATGCAAACCCTTTGATGTTAAAAATGGTGTTAAGACATTCAGGTTTTACCCCCACCCCATTTTTGGTAATTTAATCATCCATTGAAGGAGATCATTTCACTGAAGGGCTCCAGCCTGCTCACAGTGCTTTGGAAATCTTTCTTACTTAACACTTTGCTCCAATTTATTGGTTTAGCACTGTTTTTCATGTCTCTGTGGGTTTATAATCATAGTTCCTATTAACTTCAGCACGGCAGGTAGCATTAAATCTACCTGTGTGCTGTGTTTTAGCCATTGTGTAAGAAAACTGTCAGGGCAGTGCAGAATGGTGCAGCTCCCTCCCTCACTTGGAGTGACAAACCAAAACACACAGCATCAAAATCTGCTCTGAAGTGCACTAATCAGTGGCCTCATTTTGAGAAGATGAGCACTGGAGGATTTAGCCAAGATTTAATTCTTAAAGGTGTCTTAAATCTGCTCCAAAGCACGGTAGTAAGTGGCCTTCTTTTCAGAAGACAAGTATCAGAGAGGATCAAGTCAAGATTTAATTCTTAAAAGTGGCGCTGTTGGGCCCCCCCCCCAGGATTTAACCTTTCAGACATGATTCTGAGCTCACAGACTGCCCTCGTGGCCGGGGTGGGTTCTCTCCTGAGTGTGGTCCCAAGCATGAGGGAGGCCAGGGCTCTGCAGGTGGGTGCTGAGGAGTGCGGTGGTGACCTCCAGTTCACACGGCGGCAGCGCGGCCTCGCCTTGCCCGCTGCAGCACCTCCCGAGTGATTTATGGCACCTGATTTGCTGCTGTCACTTACCTCTGATTTGTGAACAAGCTGGAATGAGCCTCGGGGAGAGGGCGGGAAGAGGACAGAGGGATGCTTGAAAGGAGGTTTCATACCTCCCCCTCCCCACGCCCAGCTCCGAGGGGCTGAACGTGTAATCTGCCCCTGGAGTTCTGTAATTTCTGTCTTGCCTGCTCATCTGGGAGGAAGAAAAACTGCAAACAGATGACAGCCTTGAAACAAGCACTTGAAGAGGTCTGGGGTTGTTGGGGGTTTTTTAAATAGCTGCAGGTAGAAATCCTAAAGAAGGGGAGGGTATGAGGAAGGAGAAGTTTGTGTCTTTGATTGAAATATTATGATAAGAGAGCTCTTTGGGGTAGAAACAATACAGGAGCCTTTCCTTTTAGACAAACTCGAGAACAAACTTGAAAATAATTCCTTTTCTTCTTCCTGGTATCTTGTTTGAAGTTTGCAGGCTCTGCATTAGGATGCACCATGTAAGCATTGCTCTATCTAGTTTCTGAGGAGAGGCCCTGCTCATTTCTCCATGGAAAGCCCTTGCGATGCCCGAAGGATTCCCAGGAGCTTCTCCACATCTTTGTTCCTCTATGTGTGAGCCTTGCCACCATCTCTTGCAGCATCCCTAAACCCTTTAGGCGTCTGTGCCACACCCCCAGGAAGGTGTGGAGAATCCAGCTGTTCCTCTTGTGCCTGTGGTGCAAAGTGTGGGTAGCTCCACAAGAGGGAACCCTGGGCAGATTAAATCAGTAGTTGCAGCAGGATATGAGGTTCTGGCATTTAACAAAGCCTCATTGGAGCTGGATACGTGGCTGTGCTTCATTAGTGAGGAACCAAAGCGGACATGCTGAGTGCTGTGCTATCTTTTTAATCGTGTTATTCCACATGAGACTTGGACAGAGCTATTTATTACCCATCCTGTTTTCATAACTGAGGTTTCCAGCTCAAGCTGAGAAACCAAGTTTCTCTCTTGGTTTCTCCTTTTTCTTCCAACTTTGGCTTGAAGAAGCTGCTAATAACACTCAAAAAATCAGTGTTACTCCTCAAAAATTTACACCACGCTGGCAGTTTCTGTAAAACAGACAAAATTATTAGTTTTTCCTGTGATCAGGACTGGGAGGCTTGGAGCATGTTAAAATGGAGATCTTTGCAGTCTATCTTGCAGACCAAACAGCTACCAACATGCCAACATGCAATTTATTTTCTAATATTTCCTTGCAACTTCTTTGCCCACAAAAAATTTGTAGAGGTATTTTTCATACTCACCTCACAGTAGGATTTCTGAGCTGAAACTCTGAGGAATCTCATCACAAACTATTGAGGAAATTTGAAAAGGAAATTATGAAGGTAAATGTCAGTGCTATTACTGCCATTTTATGAGCTTTATAGCATGTGTGGCCAGATAATACAAATAATAAAAATGCACTTTAGTTTATCTACAGTTATTTGTGACTCAGGAATGCTCTGGCAATTCCACGTGTGCAGGATTCGATGGAAAAGCTGGCACAGCTGTGGTGACAGCAAACATCTCATTGTGCTTAGGTGAACAAAATCCCACCTTACTGCAGGGCATTGCCAGAGGTACGATGTGTAAACAAGGGATCAAAGTCCACCCAGCATTCCCAGGCTGTGGAATAGGAAATGCCTGCTCTCTTCCATTTCAAATGAACTCTTCCAGACAAAAAAGTTGCAATTATCCAGGCAGGTCCAAGGAGATGAGTGAGCAGCTACTTTAGAAACAGTGCGGGTGTTAAGCATACACAGTTCAGGTGTTGCCTTCTGGCAGTTTTTGGGTGTTCTTTAATATTAATCTTTGTAATTTAATAGGCATAAATAGAGATCATAATTACTTTAAACAAAAATGCTTTTAAAGTTTCATCTGGCACATTATTTTGCACTTTTTTTTTTTTTTCCCCTTCAGACTGCAAACCATCCAGGTAGGATGGGAAATACAGTACTTGGTTTCTTATGTTGGGCAGCAGTAAGTTTCCCTGCTGAAGTAATGGCCAAAACTTGGAGAACTTCCACAAAACTCGGTTATTTTGGTGATTTTAGGGATAGCCAGAGTTCAGACCTTTTGGAAACCATTTCTGACAGTCAGTAACATCTTTAAGTGCTTTATGGAGTGGTCCACTGGGATCTGGGGAAACTTAGGAGGTGTAGTATGCCTTAAAGCCAGCTTGCTAATTCATAAATAACCACCTGAGCAAATGGGAATGAGAGGAAACTTTTGCCTAAACCTGAAAGCAACACACCTCTACTCCACCTGATGCTGATGTGCCCAGGCTCCCTTTGGACAGACCAGCCCATCTTTAGGGTACTTTCCAAGACGATTAAAGACCCAGCCTATCTCTTGAGGGAGTTATGGCTTTCATGTGCTCCTGAAATCCTTTATTTTTTTCCTCTGCTGCTACTGTTTCTAATAGCTGAGGACTGGGGGTGTAGAGGAAGATCCAGGAGGCATCATAAACAGAACAAAGCACCCAAAACGGGGCCAAGTCCCTTTCTCCTTTCCTTTTCTTTTCCTCCTAACAGTGATGGCAACTCTTCAGAAGGAAAAACTTGCATCCAAATTGTCTCTTCCCCTTTTTACAATTTCCTTTTCACAGCCAGCCAAGGTTTGGGGGTTATTTTTCTTCTGTTGCACTCGATTTGTGAGGAGGAAAATGCATTGCAAAACTTGAAAGCCCAGGGCAGGGTTGGTACCTCCCCCTCTCACCTTCCTGCATCTCTGAATCTTCCCTCTTCCTTAGATGTTTGGGGAGCAGCTCAGGCCAAAAGGAAGAAAGGAGAAGCGTGGGTTTAATTTGGCTTATTGTTTATGGTAGATTGCCTAATTTTAGGTGAATGGCCATTTGTTATATTACCTGATGTGTATTTTGATATTGTAATTTGAATTAAGGGAGTCCTCCAGTGCCAAGATTAGCATCATAAAACAAAATAAAATAAATAAAAAAGGGTTAAAAAAACAATCAGCCAGTCCAATTAAAATTGTGGCTGTCTGGAGCCATGGAAAAATGTAGCATAAACAGAGCTGCAAGATTTGCAGGGTGGAGCTGGCATTGGCAGCAAAGAGTGCAGGTATATACCTGTCTCCCTGATTTGGCCCAAACAGCTGCCAGTGTGCTCTTTTTTGGGGATCAGAGAACAAAAGTGAGGCAAACACCACTGAGCTGCGGGGAGAAGCCAATTCCAAGAGGATAAGTACCTGTTCAAACAGTCCCCCTCTTTCCTGGAACATCTCTCATCTAAAGGACTCTCAGCTCCCATGCTTATCAGTTTATTGTCCTGCTCTCTGGCAATTAGTGATCCACTTCACCCCTTGCAAGCTCACATCACTGCTGAGCCAAACTGACAAGATAAACTCGGTGCTTAAAATTCCATTTACAGTAATAGAAATGTACCCCATTCTGTCATTTTTTTAAACTTTTTTTTTTTAAGTTACACAAACACCACCATATTAGATTAAGCCTGGAAGGCACAAATTTAAAGGGTGAAACCTATGTTTCTGAACAGAATGACAGCCTCTGGTTTTCACACTGTAGAATTTTCTTTTGACTTTGACACTCAGATTTCTTCTTTCTTTACAAGTTTTCTTTTTTTTTCTTTGTCTGTTATTTTGTGTAATCAAGCCTTGAATTAGTAAATCCCTTAAACATGTATTGTGCTGTAAGCTTATACTGGGGTTCTCTTGAAATCAGTGGGTTTTGTTCGAGGGCTTCATTAAATCAAAATCTTTGTCCTTCTGTCCTATTTTGGCAGGATTTTGCACCTAGTTCAGTTCCTAGATTTCATGTCAGTACGGTTATGCCAAGTTTGCTCACTGGCAGTGATTTCTTCTGGGATACTTTCAGAGAACAAAAGAAAAAAAAGGAAAGGATTTTTGGACAAGAAGAAATTCCATCACCATTCAGATTCCTGGATGGCCACACTGGCTCAGCTGGACATGAAGCTGATTTATAATGTGGTGAAGCACCCCAGGCACTGAACTGTGTGAAAAGCAGCTGCTGTGAGATGTCCTTCCTGTCCTGTTGGGATGGCAGCAAGACAACTCTTCGCACAAAATTTGTTGTGTGCTGGTCCTTAACCAGTTTGCAGAGCACAGTGGTGTGTTTTGGATGAAACATACCAAAATTAGCAAAGATCTGGAGATCCCCAGTCTGGAGCAGTGTTGGAGGCTTGTGGAGAGTGCAAACTGAGGCTCGACCACTTCTTGATAAATGCGTGAGCCGGCAGAATTTTGGATCTGATTGAGCAACAGAGCATCATCAAAGCTCAGCACTGGTCACTTCCTTTCCAAAATGCCTTCCTCATGCTCCCCTTTATCACTCTTCTCTGCATTGCCCTGAAAAAAATTAATGAGTGCTTATAAAAGAAAGACATAATCCTCTTTCTTCTCATTTGAATTCTCTGTATGAACCAAGTCAGCAAACACACAAACCCTCCTAGAAAAAGTCTTTCATGTAGGTAACAGTGGACTCTTTTTTTTTTTTTTTTTTTTAAGAGGGCAGTCTGCCAGAGGGTGTCCAATATAAGCTTTTGTAGACAGCAGTTTTTCTACACAGAGCTGAGTTGACAGCTTTCCTCCTGGGATAATCACAATCTTCATTCTTCTGGGACAAAATTGCTTCTGACAGTATAAAACCCAGGACATCTTTGATGTAAAATCTGACTCGAACACATGAATGGTGAGACTACAGAGTCATCCCATTCAAGAGAAAATGTTAGTAGTGGAGGCAAGATCAGAGGTGCCAGCTGAATTAATCAAACTAGTAAAACGTGAGGAAGTGTCAGTCCATAAAGCTGCCCAATAAATCCGAGTGCACAGCGTTGGAAGGGAAGTGCCTTTGGACACTAAGCTGGGTGTCAGGCTGGGGCTGGGCACCCTGTGTGTGTAGTCCTGTCCTGTTGGTTTATGCCTGCTGCGCTGCATTAAATGTTCTCAAAGTGCATTTTTTCCAAAAGTCTGGGTCTCTAGTGCTCATTGGCACAGCATAATGAGCAGTGCTGGGTTGTTCTCCCTCCCTCTTCCTTTCTTCCCCTCGTTTGGGATGGGGAGCTGCTGTCTCAAGTTGTGGGGGTGAACTTGGCAGGGTTGGCTCTGTTCCCTCAGCCTGACCTGGGCGTGACAAAGGAGTTGCTGGGCACCATGTGCCTCAACAAATCAGCCAGTTTGAGTTTGTAAAGGTAATTATGTTTTTTTTCCAGGGAAGGACAAAGTATAAAGATGAGCAGCCAATTTTCTGCAGAGGTTAAATTAACCAACACTGCTGTGTTTTTTCCTTAGATTTTAAAAACTGCAGGAGGGGGTTGTTTTTTTCAAAGCTCAGGATGTTTTGGGATAAACAAAGGTGCAGTTAAACAAAATACTAATTGTGGCATGTAGCCCAGGAATATCAATATCCTGGTAAGCCTGGCTTTGAGCATCTTTTGTTTACAAAGACGTGGAGATCGAGTGGAGTACTGAAAACCAGAAAGGCAAAAGGAGATGTTTCCATTCCTGGAGAATTTAAGCAAGTAGAAGGATGGAGCTGATGAGAGGGCAGGGAATGCTGCGTTTGCAGGACTCATGTGTCCAGGCGGGAAGCAGCGGGTCAGCAGGTGGCACCAGCGCCCCATCCATCCATGCATCCCTCTCCCGGCAGCACCGCTCCACAGCCCGCTGGGTTTGGAAAATATCCTGTTTGCTTTCCTTTTTAGCTCGTGTGTAGTGTCAACCCAAACCCCAGACACTTTATGTGAGAACAAAACTCAAGCAACTGCTTCCAATTTGGGCTGTGTCTGTACACCTGAAGGGAGGAACAGTAAGGTCTCTCCTTTCTGTGCCCCTTACAGGAGGAATGCAAGATCTAACAGCCTGCAAACTCCTAAAAAAAGTTTTAGATGATTTTCCATTTTGTTTTGTTGTCACATTCGCTTCTCCTAAGCATTCCTGCAAGAGCCCTCTAGAAAGGAAATGGAGTTTAGCCTGGAGAAGACTGGGAGAGGACCTCACCAACGTATTAAGAATCTGAAGGGAGGTGCCAAGGGCCAGGCCCTGCTCAGTGATGCAGGGCAATAGGACAAGAGGCAAGGGGAAGAAAATGGTGCACAGGAAGTTCCACCTGAACACGAGGAAGAACATTACTGAGCAGTGACCGAGTGCTGGAACAGATTGCCGAGAGAGGATGTGAAGCCTCCTTCCCCAAAGACGTTCAAAAGCCACCTGGACACAACCCTAAGTAACATGCTGCAGGGGCTCTGCTTGAGCAGCAAGTTGGACTAGATGACCTCCCAACCAGACCAATCTGTGAGATGGAGGAAAGGCCAGATAGAGAAAGCCTGCAGAAATAGCACAGACTGACCAGGCACACAGATTTCCCCATTCCTGCCAATATTTCTGTAGCAGGTCTCTAAGTCCTGCAGATTTCCCTGTGAATCATCCACTCCTCAAGCTCATTCAGTGCCTTGTTCACTTCTTTGCCCTTCGGTCTTCTGCAGAGGCTCCCTGCTCTCCCCACTCAGCGAGTACAAAGCAGGCCCTGTCTCTGCGGTTCAGCCCAGCATCTGAGCACGCAAGTAATTCCATCCCCATTCAGCAGAACACTTAGCCACATGCTTACCTCTAATTATGTACTTAAACCAAAGACCAAAGACGTGTGAGCTTGTGCTATGGTCTCATGCTGGACAGCATAGAACTTAATGAGATGCTTAAAGTTAAATAAGTACTCGGTGATTTCCTGGATCAGGACCTACTTAATAGAAGATTACCCCACCTGATATTTAAAATTAGATTATGTTTCATTTGGAAGCCAGGGCATTTCCTTGAAGTTACATCAATTTGCCATAAACAGTTCTTGGAGGCAATGCCCCTGGGGTCTAATCCAGGCCCCTTTCTTCAGGCTCCTGTTGATGTCAGTGGATTTACATTAGGTCCTGGGTCCCTGCAAAGGACAGGAAAGGAAGGCAGGAAGGAAGGCAGGAAGGCAGGAAGGCAGGAAGGCAGGAAGGCAGGAAGGAAGGAAGGAAGGAAGGAAGGAAGGAAGGAAGGAAGGAAGGAAGGAAGGAAGGAAGAGAGACAGCTGGGATCACACCCTGTTGATTTATCCCCCTGGTGGGAGCCCTGGATGAAGGGCTCAGCAGCCTCTTCCCAGAGGACAAGATTGCAGGGTGGGAGCCAGGGTGCTGCAGACCATGAGCACCCCCATCTCCCCACTTTCACCCCTGTAGCCCAAATAAAGTCATGGAGCTCAGAAGATGAATTAAAAGATGTCTATTTTGCTCATGCAGACAAAGTGTGTAGGTCTGCTGTGTGATGCTTTTGCTGTTGGGATGAGGCAGGGCTGACTTATTGCCCACAAACTTAAAAACAGGATGGTGACTCCATCACCACACAGCTTTTGAAGAGCTTTTAGCTCTGTTTTCTTTAAAGAGGTGAAATGGATAAATCAACAAATAAACTTAATTAGAACAGGGTAATAAATTTGTACAGATTTACGTGCCCCTGGATAGTAATATATCTTCTCACTTCTGGGGGGGGGAGGGAAGGAAAAAAATATGAGTTTGTTTTGGACAGAAGTATCTGAATGGGATACTGGAACCATCTTAAAACACACTTCAGTGCAGCTAAGAGAGGAATTCACACATAATCCTGTGCCCAGATGTTGGGGTTTTCTTCTTCACACAAGACATCTATCATCAGAAAAGGGAAGCTGTCTCATTTAATTTGCATTCCAGGTTACTAAGGAATTTAGTTTGTTGCAGTAAGCCTGGACAGTGTTTTGCTTAGCTACAGAAGCCAGAGGAAGATTGTATAATTTCCATTTCCTGATTATATGACAATCATAAATGAAAGGGCAAAGCTTGGATGTTTACTACTGGATGCGGAGTTTAAAGGGCAGTTCACAAAATTAGGGTTGTGAAGAGAGAGGGTTCCCTAAAACCAACCTGCTCCCACCTCCTGATCTGATATTATCCTGAAGGATCCCTTCATTTAAATCTCCAATCTGTCATATAACAAGTTTGAAACTTTGTAGCTTTATTTTATTAACAGGAATATGTTTGCAGCATGCTTTAGATTGCAGCTTGTGCCTCATGCAATTTGGTTTTTATTTTCACCTTGCAGTTCTGATATATTAGAAGAGAGCAAAAGCTTTTTTCTGGGCCTAATCCCTGGAATGTCTCAGGAAAAAATCTCCTGGGATCTCCCTTGTGATCTAGTATGCTCTCTGACATTTGTGGCAGGTGCCAGCTACGCAACATCCTTTTCCTTGCCTTTTTCCCCACGGTCCATTCCTTAGTTTTCCAGACTTTTTTGAGCTTTGGCTCTCCTTTCCTCTATCCATTTCCAGGGATTTTGGAAAATCCAAAACATGACTGGCAGCACCCGGGGTGAGGCATGGTGGGAGAGGGGGCTGAGCCGGATGGCAACATCCCAACAACCCACAGCTCTGAAAATGCTTAATGCAGGGGTTGGATCCAAATGTCCATAAAGAAGAAGGGAGGAATTAAACACCCTGTTCCTTTAGCCGACCAAGATACAATGATATTTTGTAATCATAACAAAGAGGGAGTGGTGGGGCCAAGCTGCCTCTTGGCTGTTCCTCATCCCTGTGAGTAGTACAGAAGGACAAAGCTCAGATGGGATGAGCACATCCTAGGCTGTAAAGGCAAGTGCAGATGTCCCCTCCTGAGAGGAGCTCCTGGCAGCTGAAGGCTGCATGCTGTTCACCATGGAGCTGCACCAGCTCCAGGAGAGAGCAGAGCATCCTCCTGCTCCTCGACACCCCTCAGCAGCACAGCAGAGCAAGGCAATCCTGCTCTCCCTTTTTGTGCTCCCTTTTTTGCAGAGCTGGTCGGTGAGTGTTGACTTTTGGGGTGCAACAGAGGGGGCTGCTGGAGGTGACTGTAACGGGGTACCCCAGCAGGCAACTCCCAGCAGCTGCCAGCAACAGGGCTGTCCCACCAGCCATGGCAGTGGAAGAGACAGAGCTTGCCCCAGTCATTTCTGGCTCGTGCTTGGCTGCCCACACCCCTGCTCCCGCTGCGGCTCTGCTGGGGATGCTGCTGTGTAGGAGCTGGCACTTTCCCTGCCTTCCCCTCCCGGGTTTTTCATTGTGACTCCTGTGCTGTGTATAGAAGAAGGTTCTGTTTCTTTTTCTTTTGCAATACTAGTAGCACTCGGTTTAAATTTAATTTTCTTCTTTTCAACAAGCATTTTTTTGGCAGTGCCTTCTTTGTCCTTCAGCTGTTTTAAATGTTTATTTCTCATTTTGCACATGTTTGACAAAGACAGCACTTACACAATTCCTCTCTGAATAATTCCCTTTCTCCCTAGAGCCAATAAAGTGAAGAGATTATAAAATGAGACACTGCACTCCTGTGTTAGGCAGTGAGGTTGCCCATCTTGTTTCTCTGCTCTAGAAGGCAGTGCTGGGATATGAAACCTCAAACCCCATGTGCTGCGCCAGCTCCTCCCAAGCTCTCTTCCTGCAGGCCACCATTTTTCCAGAGGTACAAACTCAGCTTTGGGGTGGGGGGGGGGAGGAAACTGGAGCACACAGCCTGAACTGTCATTTTAAAGCCCACACTCATGTTTCTTCCTGTTCTCTAGGGACTTGAGTTGTGATTAAGTAGTATGTGCCCACCAAAACTGGGGCACTTCCTGAGTCAGTCACACTTTCCAGCACAGTGAGGAGGGTGGGAATTAATGAGAATGATTTATCAGTAAGATAAATTGTCTCAAGACATCCTTGCTTTCAGGCAGCTCAAACTACTTTGCACATGGGCAAACTGAGAAAAATGTCAGCCCTCCTTCAGCTTGTTCTCATCCAAACAAGTCACCAGTGACTAAAAGACCAAGTATTTTCTCAAGGTCCTGCATTATTGATGTTTAATCCACTGATTACACAAACAAAGTGGTCTGGACTAAAAAAAAAAATGCTGTACAGTAAAAGGGGTTTTAACTGTGAAAATCTGTGTCAGTATTTACAGTAACATAATCTCAAGATTTGCACTAAGCTTAAACTAAGATTAAAACTGATCTAGAAGGAGGAAATTATAGAGTAATAGAATTGTTTGGAATAGATTTAATTCACTAAAATTCTTTGTAAATTGGGCAAAATTGTTCTGGTTTGGAATTTTAGCCTGAGCCAATAGCTCACACTTCAATAAACAACTACTGCTTTTTTCCTGTCTGCAATCTGAGTTGGATGCATCTACCATTTGACTACTTTAATTTCTTTGGAGGGGAAAATCTTGTCACCAGCCATAAATACTTGAAAATTGCAGCTGCCTTTTTTGCCACATTACAAATACAGGCTGAAATCCTGCATTGGCAGAACTCTCCTGAATTTCACTCGGCCCAGGTTTTCCCTCACAGGATACATTGGTTCTTTCACCATCTATCTGGCTAATTGCTATAATGAGATTTGCAAAGGGCAAGCTTGAAAGTCAGCTGGAAAGTCCAAAGTGAGCTATTGCCTCAAATTCACTTTCCATGAGCATTCTCACAGAGAAAGTTGGAGTGCTGAAATGTACAGGGAAAATGAACAAAACAGACCTGCAAACATCATTAAGTCCAAACTCAGTTTAGAGATCAAATTCCCTTGCAAAGAAGGATCTTTTTCTTTTAATATTATTTCAGCTCTGCAAATTTCATACCTCAAAACTGCCCATGAAAAAAAAAAGAAAAATAAAAAACAGAGAAATAGAAAAACCTGTGGATGATGTGACAGAGTTTGCACCACACATGTGAGCAAATGAGTTCTGAGCACTTCTCTCTCCAGATTTGCTCCTGGACAGAGATGGGCAGCACCCCTCGAGCTCTCCCTGTGGCTGTTCTCCATGCCCTGCATCCATGGGCACTGCACACCCTTTTTGGCTCCTGGTTCCTTGGGAGATTCTGGTGCAATGTCTGTAGCTGCATGGAATCCAGTAATGATGATTTTTGCAAACCAAACTGAACACACCTTGGTTTTTAGGGCAGATATTTAGGATATCATCTGCTTCTCTTGCTTCAAAGCACTTTGACATTGGCTCCCTTCTCTTACCCCACTCTTTTCCCATTTTTTTTCCCCAATATTGTTTACATTGGGAGTTGGGACTCCTCCTTCAAAATCTGTGGAAAATTTTATGAAGAAATGAATGTAGGTAACATGTGGCTGGGCCTCTGGGGACAACTTTCAGATGCTGAAAATAAAGAAACTCTGGAATAACATGCTAAGGAGAGCAAATAGAAAATGTTGCCACTTGGGCCCCTGATAAATCAGTTGGACAAACCATGTGGCAGGAAGCACTCCCACCCTGGCATGCCCTCAGGCTGTGAAAACATCTGATTGTCTGTATAGGCAAAATATTTCCTGATGGTGCAGTATTCACTTTTTTTTAATACCCAGATTTTCCATTTCTTCTTCAAAATGTGTAAGAGTATTAATGCCTAATGCCCACTCAATTCCAGTAATTAAATTTTGGCCTATGTACAATTTAGGTAGACTTATGTTTTATAGTGCATCACAAATATCAACTCAGACAATATTCATAGTAAAAAGTGGAAAGTCTCTGTTTTGAAGCTCCCCAGGTTTCTTCTTCACCTGAAACAAGTGAAGAACTAGGCAGGGACTTGCACAGAAATGTTGTCCAAGAAGTCTTTGTCACCAAAGAGTTTATTATGAAAATATTTTGCCATCTATGCATAGGAGTTTCTGCATTTGTGTAAGAATTTACTGCTGAAATATAAGTGCTGTGTGAATTAAGCTTCCTCAGTCTTATTTGTCAGAAAATCTTACAGTTGTGAAAGTCTAGGATTTATGACACTTTTAATTTTCTCTTGGCAACTTTCTGCAGCTGTTTGTGGTAAACTGTCCTGAAACCATTGCTTCTTTTAAGTTTAATAAAGCTGGTGAGCAGCCTTGTTTTCTTTGCATTTGCACACCAGCAGACCGTCTATGTTCTTCACTGTTACATGGATTTTCCATCTGCCCTCAGAAGTTTTGGTAATGTTAGGTTATGGTTTTCATATTCCTCTTTTTTTTTTTTTCTTGCACAAGCCATTCTTCTGTGTAGGCATGGCAGGTGCAAGATGGTTATTCAATTGAAATTCTAGAACACACATATATATATATTCTTAACTTTTGAGTTCTCCATCATTCTCTTTCCACTGCCTCGCTGTAGCTCTGTAATTGATTTTCCTGTCAGGTGCATCACTGCCTTGGACTTCCAGAAGTGACATTTGCTCCTGACTGTCTTATGCACAGCTATCAACTTCATTAAATACAGCACTCCACGTTGTCTCACTTGGTTGTAGATGCTGAAACAGCCCTGTGGTGTTTATTCAGGGGTGTAAGGAATTGTTTTTGCAATCATGGCTCGGCAAAGAGCAAATCAGGAAAGGATGCCCAGATCAGAACGAACCTGTCAGGCTCATTTTCTCCTTGCTTTTAACGCTGGATTTATTTTGTCAGCTTCTTGAGGAAGTGGAACAGATGTTTGATACTTGGCTGGAAACAAATTCATTTACATTCCTGAGGTGCACAGAATATCAAACAAAGTCTGCTTCTCTTTTTGCCTTCTGTTGACCAAACCTGAGTCTGATCTGGGGAGCACAGCACCCTGTGGTCCTGGCAGAGCTGCCTAAGGTTTGATTGGAAGGTTATAAGGAGAGCCTGGATATTTAATTGGAATAAAATATCATAGCTTTGGGGCACTAAATGGCTCTGATTTTGAATAGACAACAGAGCTGAGCAGAAGTCACTGTGTTTACAGCAGGATACTTGCTGGGAAGGCAGATGGGGCTTCTGGGTGTTTGCTGGGCCCCTGCAAAGTCCTGTGGGTTGTAGGTACAGCTGAGCTGCCATTCTGTGCATCCCAAATAAAGTACTCAGTATTTCTTTGCTTATTTATAACCTGAGTCCTGTGCCAGGATATGAAAGTGGAGCTGGTTCCCAGGCAGAAATGGTCCTGAGGGAGGTACAAAAGTGAAAAAGATGCTTCTACAGGAAGGAGGTCTTGCTCAAGGCCAAGCTCCTTCAAAATGGTAGTGAAATGTTCAATCCCATTAATTTCTGCTCACAGTTCTAAAATAAAATATTTCATTGTTTGGTTCCTACTCCAGGGCCAAGTTGTATGTTAAAATTGATAATAGTAAATCATAACTTTAGGAAAAATATCCTGTTTCATACATATTTCTCTTTAATGGCATATGATTAGGAACCAAATAGGAAAAAAATTATCAGATTTCCTATCCCTTATCTGCAAAGGTCTTCACTCTGTTAAAATGGCCAACATTTCCATATGGACTCCAGCTGCTGAATGCATAACCGAAATAGAGATATAAGGCATAAATAACCAGCAAGATAGTTTTCTAAAATACAGACTATTAATGTCTAAAATTGGTCGTGGGATAAACCCTGCAAAGAGAAAAGGAAAAAAAAAAAAAAAGGCAGCATAGGAAGTTTCAAAAACAGATAAAACAGATTTAAGTAACAGGTTCTCCTAATATCTGTCAGCTAGTGATTTTCCAGATGGGTGATGCCTCAAGGGTTTCCATGGAGCAGAAAGAGCTCTCTGCTGCTGAGCCTTCTACAGGATGGTGGAGAACACACCACACACCAAAAAATGGAGAAAACTCAGAGTCTGAGCCTGCACCACTCTCCCAAAGCCTTGCTTGGAGAGCTCAGCAGATCGAAACATGCTGTTCAGAAATTCAAATTGAATAGGGGCACAGAGGCTTTGTCAGGAATGTTTGATCATATCCTTTTGTGAAACCTAAATACTTTCCAGATTCAGAGACTCCTGCCCTCGGAAGAGGACAACAAAATAAAGTCAGCATTTTTAACCAGTAACTCTTCCCAGCATTAGCCATGCAAACAAAATTCCAATTGGAATTAGGAGAATGTGTGGATTTTATGAGTATTTTATTCAAATCCCTTTTCAGTTAGAGAGCCCACCTATTGCCACATTTTATCATTGCAAGTTTACTGCTGAATGGGGTAAAATCTTTTGATTTAAAGCTCTTTTGTGATTTTTCTAAGGCTATACTATCACAGATATATTATACCTTTCCAGCAGAACTTCTACATAACTTAAAAAGCAAAAAAACAGATTTTCTCTCTCTGAGCTGATGAATAGAAAAATTCATCCCTTTTTTTGTCCTTTTTAAAAATTAAATATCTCAGATTAACTTCATCCTTTCCCAACTGTAAGCATGGTGGACCTTTTTCAGAAAAGTTGTTATTTAATGTTTTAGCTGCTATTTTTGCCAATTTATGAAAGTGAAAGACTGATTCTACTCCCTATGCAGTCACTGATGCTTGAACTGTAACCATTACATGAAGCACTATGGATCTGCAAATAGTAGAAGCATTTGTTTTGAAGGAAATGGAAAATGTAATATTTCTTAGTACTACAAGGTGGTTTTCAAATGACAAATTACTTCAGACAAGAGTGGCTATGCTGTAGAAGAGAATGTATTTACTCTAGTGAGATAGAGTTGCATTTCCAAGGTCAGTATTTTCCCTCATGCTCTGGACAGAACTTGAAGGAATCATTGGTGCACACACTGTAATTTTAAATTTGGAAGCAGCATAGTCAGGAAGGAGCATGCTTTTTCTGCCTGGCATGCAGGGTTTGCATGTCTGTGAAGCTCTTTTAGCAATAAAAGTGTTTGAGGTGAGTGTCAGGTTTGGTTTAGGCCCTTCAATCTTCAGTTAAGGAACTCCCCACTCTTTTTGTTTTTATGTTTTCCTGGCCTTATTAATTTACTGATTTGGTGACTTGCTTGGAAACAAAATCAATACTTTTAAGGAACTAAATGACAGGCAAGATTGACAAGTGCCAAAAAAGTAGATTTCTCACTGCTTTAAGGTCATACATCTCTGTTGGAAGAAGGGATGTGTGCATCTTGGCTTTAAAATGTCTTCTCCTGAGAACATTTTGATTTTGATCCATAAGGAATAAACATTACTTCCTAACTGGCAGATCCATGTCATGGCTATCTTTAAGAAATCACCTCTCCAGTCTGGCCAAAGAGGAAGGTCGGCTGGGCAGATGGAAAGCTGTGGGAGCCACGGATGAGAGGCCAAAAGATGCTTATTCTCGCTTGATATATGAACATCACATGGCCAGACCTAAGGAACCCTCACTGCTGGCAGACCAGGAAAGGCAGCTCTGTTGTGCTCCCAGAGAGGAAAGACTGAAGGGGGTATAACAAGCTGAATTCTACTGCATTCTGAGCAAGGCCTTCCTTCCCCAATGTGTAATTAAGAGAACAGCAACGAATACATTTTCCTGGCTGACATTAAGGGATCAGACTTCCCTGGACAGGCCATCAGCCCAAGTCCATCTGGCAAAACCACAGACCCAGTCATGTCTGCCCAATGCTCAGTGCCATCTGTCCCTCTGGCAGTGAGAATCCTCAGGTTTGGGACTGGCTTTGGTTGCAAAAGAGCAACCAAAAGAGCTTTCCCTGAGAAAGCTCTCTCCCTGCTCCTCCCAGGCACAGTCTGTGCACTGTCAGTCCCGGTGCAATGACAGACCACAGAATCTGCTCCAATTCTTGAAGAGAGATTGTCCTCAAGAGAACTTACTGCCAGCTGAATCGGGGCACTAAGCACCACCTCCAGCTCCAGCAGGGACCAGAGGGCATGTGTAACATTCACAAATGTGCATATACACACACGCATGCATATAAATATGTTGATTGTGGTTATTTAGCTGCTAATGGAGTGATTAGCAAGGGACAATGCATTAAATGAATCCCTTGTGGAGCACATTGTTTTACACGGAGTTACACCAGCAATAATTAGGGCCCTCATTCCTACCTCCCTGCTTCTTCCATATCTGATTAGGGAAAGAAAAGAAGTTCCCAGTCCAATTAAGCCTCCCAGCTGGGAAAAGTGTGAATTTTTGAGGCCATCCCTTTCTCCAGTTTGGCTGTCTTCTCATTAATTATTATAAACATATTAGTTACAGTAGTTTGTTTTGGAAGGTAAACAGAAATAAAACATTATGAAAAGTGATACAGTAGCAGAGACCACAACTATGCCCAACTCTGTCTGTGGATTCCCATAAATGTCAATATTTTCATTAGATGACTGGTGCTCCTACTGAAGTGGCCAGCACTGTTCCAGTAATTCATTATTTTCTTTCTGTTCTTTGAATATGAGCTCCCTCCTGCTGTTTGATCATCCAGTCTGTCTTGGTTTTGAAAGAAGACAGGTATCTGCTAAAGAGAGGCAAGGCCTCTCTTGGAATGGATAATTCAAATCCCCTTCCCTCAAATTATTATAATTTAGAAAATTAAAACGGCTCTCAGGCAGAGATATGGGGATAGGAATAACAATTCTTTACTAATAGGTATAACAAGGCAAAAAAACAACAACAACTACAGCAATTAATAGTGAACAGAACTAGGGACCTTGACAGAGCTTGGTCCCACAAAACTCGGGGCAGTCTGGTCTCTGGGGACTCCAAAAAAAAGGTACCAAGCTGGAACGGTGGGGTATCCCGGGCTGGTGGATCGGATGAAGTTCGGAGCTCCGTCGGTGGTCACTGGAGGGCAGGGGTGTCCGGCAGGGAGGGCAGTGCGGGCCCGCGGTGCAGAGCAGCTCTAAAACAGTGCCGAGGCAGTGGGACAGGGCTGAGCCAACTCCAGCAGGGCAGCAAAAGGAGAAATCAGGATTTTTTTTCCTGGGCACGCGAGCAGATGATGGCAGCTCTCTTCAGGATCAGATCCCGGTGGTGCCAGTGAAAAAACCACGCAGCAACAGCAGCAACGGCAGCCTCGTCTTCTCTCAATGCAGACCACACTCAAAGTGAAGCTGCCCCCCCAGCCCTCGTTTTTCTCCCCCCCCTCGGAGGGAAACTCCCGGAGACAAAGGGTGTAGCCAAGTGCCAGCCTCCACCCAGCCTCCATGCTTTGTTTCACCTGAGCACTGATAAGTACCCAGCCATTAGTTGCCTTGCAACTCTTGGGAAAAAATTCTATAGGTGAAAAAAGAAACAAGTCTAACCCCCAACACAGTCCTATATGGTGGAGTGCTCATCAGAGCATCTGGAACACCCTCACAACTGAGATCAGAAAACAAGTGAAATATTTCCCCCCAGTCACAAGAAGCGGGGCTAGGAAAGGCTTTCAGAGCTTGTTTGTGCCCCCTGGAAAACAGCCTTTTCACTAGCTCTGCTTGATAGTAACAGTTTAAATCCATCAAGATTCCACACATCCATCCCATCTGGCAGGCAGTAGGGTTGCCCGTGTTGTGGGCATCCCAAATCCAGTGAGGCTGGATGTGTCGGGCTGCAGGGAGAGCCCCAGGCAGGGTTTGGGGCTTGGTGGGAAGCTGCTTCTGGAGTGCCAGGAGTGCTGCCTTCAGTTCCTCCAGGAAAGGTGCATCTCCAAAACTTGTGGAACTCTGGAATTCCCATCAAACTTTACTGGGTGACTCCCCAGCTTCAGCTGCTGGAGCAGGAATTGTTCCATGAATTTTATTAAATGAAAGAAATAGTTTCACATCCATCTATCCATGGGCTTGGTATCTAAGGGCTACAAAACAGAAGATTTCTTAAGAATGTAAGAGTTTAAAAATACGTTCCCACAGGTAAGAAAATTTCATTCTGAAAAATCAAATTTTCTTTCCTTTTGAGCTGTAATCAGTTATAAACTCAGGAGTTCCACTATCAGTTCAGTACAGTATTAATAATTCTAGGAACTTCCAGACTCAAGTGACACCCCAAAAAAAGCCTAACAGCCCAACTAAAATATCCTTGGGATGGAGATAAAAGTCTAGGAAAAAATCTGTTCACTTATACAGGAACTGGGAAGCTTGAAAACCATTCCTGCAATGATATAGGAATGGAGCAAATAGCAGAGGAACTTTATATTAATTTGGACCAGTGTCATATGTGCATGTCATATCCCATCTTGGCTTGTCAGGAGATAGCTGGGTGGATAATCAGGTGGGTCATAGAAGAGTCTGACTGATCCTGTCCAGCATTCCTAAGTTTTGGCTGGAGCAAGCGGTGCTGTCACATCCATCTTCATGCTCTCTCCTGCATGCTCAGAGAATTTTTGCTGGAGTCCTTCAGTCAGCCATTCCCCTGGCTACCCTGAGCCATCTCTGACAGGGCAGATGTAAGCCTTCATCCTTGCCACATGTCCCAAATGTCCCCTTTTCTTTTGCCAGGGGTACAAAATTACCGAGCTCCTCGACAGCTCCTGACATTTGTTACAAATCCATTCCACTTCATATATTCACTCCAGTTTGTTTCCAAAGCTTTAAGCCTCCGGGGATCATCCAGGTTTCATATCCATATGTTCAGCTGGAAATAACATTTGAGTTGAAGATTCATAGTTTGGTCTATGAGTTGCTGATTTGGCCTCTAAGATGTAGATTTTCAACAACTGAATCTTGTTTAAACTGGTAAGTGCAGCTGCTGCCCTGCCAATTTGTGACCTTATTTCCTTCTGGATGTCCCCACTGGCTTGCATGTTGCTGCCAAGGTATGTAAACTGACCTATAGGTATTCCCTTGCCCTCTAAAGTAATTCTTCAGCTGGGAGTTGCTGGGGCTTTCATTAGACTGACTTTAGAAAACTGATTATGAATCACATCTGCTAGTGATTAAAAACAATTTGTTGTGATTACAAGAGGGAAATATTATTTTTTGTGCCATGTAGCTGCTGCCTGGTTGCAGCTGGTTTTGAAGGTTTCTATCTGTTGGACACCTCTGTGTGCTCCCAGCTTTCCTCTGTTTTCAGCATCATGGGACAGCCCCTAGTGTTTCCATATCAGGCTGAATTTGTCACATGGAAAACCAAAAAAGACCCAGTTTTCTAGAAACAAAATATTCCCAAGCTCTTTCATTTTTCTCAATTGCTTTCAACAAATGGAAGGGTTTTGGAGTTTCAAATAAATATTTCACTAAAAAGTCTCTAGAAAGGGATTTACTTGTCCTGAAGAGAAGGTCCTTTCTGACCTTTCCCATATGCTCTGCTTGTGCAATAGAGTTTGTTTCCTGGGCAGACTTTTGATTCAGAAAGTGTAGTAACTACATGGTGTTTCTAAAACACCATGATCTGACATAGTGTTGCAGCAGTAAGTGCAAGGGTTGCACGTAGGAAGGGATTATGCACCAAAAATTCATATGTGTGTGTTTTTCTTTTATTTTCAGGTTGTCTTCTTCTCTATTGGCGCAAAGAGATGAATAAGAGCTCCAGGTTCATTATTATTCCGTTCTCAACCAGCCTTGTTTCATATATTTTATTATGTTTCCCATTACTCATTCCCTTCACTGAATACATAAAATATTTTCCTTACTTGTCATCTTAATACAAACTTTCCCAGGAGCTTTTATCGCTTTTCTTGCTCTTTTCTAGCAATTTGCAGTTGCTATGGAACTGAGATAAAACAATAAAAATCAGCCCATCTATTTAGAATACTTTTGCCTAGAAGCATAGATGTATGTGTAGCTGTATATATTATGGAATGAGATTTCAAAGTTATGTATTCTACATGTTTTTGTCAGAGTGCACAACTCATTTTACGTAGGCTGTGCAGCTCAGTGTTTTGAAAACAGTCATCATCTGATGTCCCTGAGTGTGCCCAAAAGCAGTCAGTGATTACTCCAGCTTCACATCACGGGCACCTCAGCCAGAATTAACTCACTAATGGCGATTTTAAACGCAGTGTGGGCACCTGAGAAGTTGAAACTGTGCTTTTCACACTTGCTTTATTTTGCACTAGTTCGCACTAGGCTTTTATTGTTGCAGTGGTGCTTGCTCTGAGCCCTCGTATTAAAGACAGTAAATTGTGGGTTTTCTCAGTTATTGGGGAAAAAATGTGCAGTGGGAATGGCAGGTGCTGCTGGACGCCCTCTGGTGCCCCTTGGGCTCCCCAGGGAGCTGCGGGGCTCTGGAAGGGGGCTCTGGGAGATGGCTCCTGCCCTGCGCGGCTCCTCGGTGGCAGTGACTTAGTAAAACATGAGCGTGTGTTATGCGGTTGCCAAGGGAACGAGATAATTGAAGTAATTGTTTTTGCAAATTCTCCAGTTGGTATTCAGCGTGTAAAGCTGCCTGTCACTGGGCGAACAGAGCCATGTGGGCTGTAGCCAGCTTTTCTGGGAACCAAAAATGCCTTTTCAGTATGGCAGTGCATATTTCTGAAAGGGGTTTGGGTTGGGGTTTTTTTTGTTTGGGGTTTTTTTTTCCATCTCACAGGACGCAATGCTTTTTTTCCAAGCCAGTTTTTGCCCCTCCGAGACTCGTTGCAGATCCAGCAGCTGCAGATCTGGTTCTCTCCTTACATTTGAATAAACATTCCTGTCCTGACTGGCAAAAGCCCTGTCTCTGGTTTCCTCGGTACCTGCATAGGCAGGACTGCTAATGCTGCTGCCGAGCAGATGCTGATGCTATCAGCAAACCTGTTCCAAGAGAAAATGCACTCAAAACCCCTCCTCCATCGATAAGAGCAAGCCTGCGGATGCTTCCAAAATGTCCAGATTGGCTGTCGGTAGCCAGCAAGCAGCTGGATCTCATCTCTGGGCACGTTTCTGCTCGTGTAGGGTTGGCAAAGTTTGCTCTTTTGCACCAGGAGAAAAATCAGCAGCTCCAGCCAGAGCGGTGTGCTCGGCGTGGCACATCCCTGTGCATCCCCACTGCACATCCCAGTCATTCCAGAGCACCATCATCCCTGCAGACAGCACGGGGAAGCTACTTTCAGAACAAATTCATGGATCTGTGCTTGGTATTTTGCTGGAAGTAGGAGTATTCATTTCACTCATGACCTGAGGCAAATTTAAATGTAGGCTTCCAGAAGTGTTAAAACAGTATAGACAGAATTTAATGGGCCAGACTCCAAGCTCTATAAATTTAACTATTCCCATATACCCAGTGTAACTTACAAGTTGATTAAAACATGTGTGAATTGATTCCTGTAGACTGACACTTCACGGGTGGCTTTAGACTGAGAAATTATCTGGTTTTGCTTTATAAAGTGCCCTGTATCTCGTACATATGGCTTGGAAGTTGTTTGAGAAAACCTCTGAGGCTCTTGGGCTGCTGGACTGGCTGGGCTGACAGCTTGGCAGGGAGACAACAGACAGATTATTATATTGCTTTTATCTCCTGAAGGTTGCAGAAAACACAAACAATATGGTCATGGTGAGAGAGCAAGAACCTCTCATCCCTGCTGTTTTGAATGGAAAGTAGCCTCAGACTTAGATGAGTGCAGTCATTTTAGTGGATTAGATGCTCCAGAATGAAGCATCCATCCTATAACTCCAGGATGGAGTATTTGGAGACACTACAATGGTTCTTCACCAGTGGTAGTATGCACATACTGATCGTCCCAAAGAGAAACAAAGCCTTCTGCCCCACATCAAACCCGCTCCTTCACCTCTAGAGGGAGAAGCCAGGCTTCAGGGGAGCCTTGTGCCCGTGCAAATCGTATGAGGACATGCCCAGGCATGTCTGCTGAGGCAGGAGTGTGACCTCCCGTGAAGCTCTCGTGTCCCTGTCTCCCACCCAAGAAGCTGCAGAGGAGGATTATAGCACTCCATGCAAGACATCATGGAGCCAATCTTGACTGGGTTTGGGCCACCATTAGAAAAGCTTCATAAACTGATCCTGTGTCCCATGCCAGTAAAGATGTCAGTCAGAGCTACCATCTTCTCCCCATTTTCACTTCCCTCCTTCCTGCTCTTGTTTAATAGCAGTTTCTAATGTTACAAGCAAAGATAGCTGATACGCTCCTAGATAAAATGCCTATAAACTTCACTTTGATAGCAGGAGAGTAAGGAGGGGTGTCCAGCTTAAGAAGTTTGTGCCTTTGATTATCCTTGCAGGAACACTATTTCCACCCCTCTCCATGCAAATACCCAGCTGAGAGACAGCCTAATTTAAGTGCTGTGTCTCCAGCAGTGCCCAGGGGATTGTTTCCAAGAGCAAGCAGCCAATGCTGCCCTGACTCTGTGAGATTATAAGGTTTAAGATTAAACTCTGCCTGAAGCTGATGGTTTAGGATTTTATTTGAGAAATTGTATTAATCTGGCTTTGTCACCCTGGCTGATACAGATATCCATCTGGCTGATAGATAAACCAGCTCTGCTGGGTATTTTCAATCTTTGCTTGTGTTCTGCAATTTGTAGGGTGAGCAAGAATGAGAAAGACTGATGAAATGCAAAGGCTCTGATGAAAGAATGGTTTTGCAATTGGCATGATGATGTTGTCTACAAAATTAGGCTGAAGCGGTAAAATCATTTTTGAAAGGGAGTTGTAGTGGTCTTTTGTATTCTATTTCCCTAAGAAGGAATATAAGGAGTGTGCTGGGGGGTTTATGATTGCTCTGTCAAATTCCAAGCAAGTGCATTCCTGGGATTTAGCTGGGAAACCAGAGGACTGTGTGTTTGCCATTTGTAAATCGTATAACTCAAATTCCCCATTAACACATATAACTCACTATCTGTCTGGATAATCCAGCATGCTGCACTAAAACCAGATAACCTAAACCAGAAAGGCTGGATATTGCTTCAATTACTGAGACACTTGAAGTGGAAGCCTAATTCCTTTCTGTACTGCAGGAGTTCTAGGTCTTAAAGTCTGGCTTTTCCGTCTTAATTCTGGAAGGTGGTGAGATCTATGCCCAGCCCCAATCCCAGCAGAAGTTCACAGCCTGTCAACAATTGTTGTATCAAACATCAGTTTGGGAAATATCAAGGATGAACTGTGCATATTTTGTGGGAGAAAAAGGAGGTTATGACACCCCCCACTTCAAAGGCTGAGTCCCTGGTATCCATCCACTTATATCTTCCACCTTCACCACTTTGCTGTTTCTCTTCACAGAAATTCTACTCTTTTTACTCTGTCTCAACAACCTCTGCAGATCACATGATAATTTTATGAATTCTACACAAGAGGCACAAAGGCAGCTACAAGCCAACCCCCATGCTTAAAGTGACCCGAAAAGAAAATCTCTGTTGAGGAGATTTGAAACCAAAAGTTGGGTTTGATTTTTTTTTTTTCCCCCAGAACCTAATGGAAAAAATGTTCAAGCTCTCTTCAGGGCTTTATGATTTTAGGTTAGTCTATTAATCTTTATTATCTGAATTAATGGAATTTTTGTATTACATAGATGTTTATATATTGTAATCCTTGCCAGTGCTGGAGGTAATGGGTGTTGCCACTACAATATTTTGCATTCTTTGATATTTACGTTATTTTTTAACAGATTGGCCAAAATTCCAAACAAGTGCATAGTCACACTGTCTGCAAACCTAACTTTGGAGTTTCTACCTCCTCAGCCAGGTGAAAAAGCAAAAAGGTGAGATCACTTTCCCTGCACGCTCTGAGGTCAGGTTTTTCCTGTTGCATCCGGCTTGCTGCTCCTGCTTGCACAGTGGATAAAAACTGGAGAACCCAATACCGGTGCATGTGTCATTACTGCTCCAGACCAGTGCATTAGGCTTCACTTCTGAGGTAACATGGTCATTTTTTTCTCTAATTCTTGCCCAGAATGGAAATTTTGCAATTTCTGCTGTGCCCTGCCTCAAGGCAAGGGTTCCTCAGGGAAAACACAACTGAACCTCAGATATTTTCTTTCCTTTTCATGGAAAAGGATTTTGCTTTGAATGAACCCCCAAAGTATCAGAGATCCTTATTTTTACTTCATACACTTCAGCCTGAGGAATATAACAGAGCTCTGTGTGTCTAAAGAACAGGATTTCTCCTAGACTGCCCTCCTGAAAGGATATAGGTTTCCCACTATTTAATTCATAGTGCATTTAAGCCATTTTGTTTCTTGTCCCAGCTGGAAGCAGAAACTTCCAGAGGTTCATGAAAATGAAAAATGGTGAGTGAAATATATTGTAAATCCAAACTTTCAAACCCCAATAAGGCTTAATTATGATTTCATCCAAAGTGGCTTACGTAATTACTTCTCCCAGGTTTTAATGCTGTAAACCTGTCTTCTGCAGCACACGTCCATGCTCCCATTGGCCGTGCCAGGAACTGACCTCCAGATTTATCACTTGAGCAGGAAAACCTGCAATGATCCTTTAAATCCTGCCAGTTGCTGGAGAGCTTAATATTGCTGCCTTAGACTAGGAGCACTCTCAAAAGTTAGTAGGAAGAAGTTCAAGGAGCACTGAAGAAACTCTATCTATTTATCTAAGGCAAAACTGGCAAATTTTTAAGGTTGTCTCTCTAGGTACCATCAAATAGCACTGGAGGTCCCTACAGAATTTGGGCCGGGAATGATATGTCATTGAAGAAAGTAAAGGGCCTGTCAGAGAGAATTTCCTCCTTTTGTCATGTTGCCACTTTGCCCCCAGCGTGATTCGTGTCATCACCAATAATTCCTGCACCCCACAGCAGGTCTGGTTTTCCCTTTAATCCAGTGGTTAGATGGACTGGCCAAGCTACACAGGGCTGTGAGTTCCATTGGGCACAGGGGTGACATATTTAAGGAGATTGCTTTCAAATGTACACACGCGATGAAATGCACGAGGTTATGGTCCAAGAGGAATGATTTTGTCATAGTCCTCCAGCCTAGCGTCGTTCATTTTCAGTGCTATTAATAAATTAACATCCTTCATTTGTAGGAACTAGAAGTCTGGTTACTTTCCAAGCCTTATATATTCTCTTCATCTGGATCATTAAGTGGCGCCAACAGTCCGTCTAGAGGTGTATTTCCTTGCTCGGTCATTTGCACAAACAAACTGATCCCCATCCCAAAGATTTCTTTTTCTCAATTCTGGATTTCTCAAGACTAAGCTCTGCATCATTCATGATTTTATTTTTCGTGCTACTTGAAAAGCACCTGTCTCTTCAAAAACTGCAGGGATCTGTGAGTATGTGATAACATTTGAATGCTGCTAAAACAACAAGGAAAAATAAAAAGCAATCACTCTGAAAGTCCAAGGCTCCCCTCTTGCACACCACAATATAAACTTAAAACTCAGTGTCTACCAAAGGGCTTTATGTTACCTCTTATGCTGTGGAGCTCATTAATGCACAAGTATGTATCACAGAATGATTTGGACTGGAAGTGATAATATCAGGGGTGCAAATCCCTAAAGCCAGCCCCAAACCTCTGTGCACAAAGCTCTTCCTTGCCCAGGTGCCGCAATTCCAACAAACCGCATGCTTCCCTAGGCAAGGCAGCTTTCTGAAAAAAAACCTATCATCAAACTATCATCATCAACACAACTTCCTGCACTAACTCCTCTATAAACAGCCAACCTATTTATGCTTCCCAGCAATCTTTCCTCTTAGGTGCAGAATTGCTAATTGCTGGCTTACAGCTCCTTCCTCCCTGCCGCAGTCAGACCAGTGGAGCCTGGCCATGCTCCAGGGTTTTGGCTGCAGAGGGGACGAGCATTTCCAGCCCTCTGGTTTGATTTTTTTCCCCTCCAGAGACACAGCTCTGCATTTGCACAACCTGGTGGTTGATGCTTGCGCAGGGGTGGGAGTTCAGGGTATGACCTGGCCCCTCACCTCCTGGTGTCTGTTTATGCCAGAGCAAAAGGGAGGGTTTCTATGGAGCAGCCCTTAATTTGGGGAAATAATGTGTGGTTTCCACTTGGAAGCTCTTAATTAAATAGTCTGTGTAGGCTTGAAAATGAGTCTGTGTTTGTCTGAATGCAAATTTTGTTTTGCTGGGAGTGGGCAAATGGCAGGGTAAATTAGGGGACAGAAGTGTTCACTCCGGAATTAAAACATCCAGTGCCAGCTCCACCAGCCCCAGAGAAAAGGAAAAGCAGAAGCACGGAGATCCTGCCCAGTTTACAGTTTTCATGTTTCTGAGATGAGCATCTAATTTCTAGATTAATTTGTTGTTTATTTAGGTCACATGCTTTCCTTCATCTTTGGGAGGCAAACTGAAGGTGAGAAGGAAACAGTCCTGGTGTGCTCACCATGGGCAAGAGAGGAGGGGGTTTGTCTAAAGATGCAGTTTATCAATTGGGGATTGCTCTCACATCCCTCTGTCTTCATGTTTTTGTTGTAGCTGTCTTTTTCCCTCGGGGTTTTCCATTGACTGAATTGTCTAAACACTTTGACCACGATTGCCAAGTTATACTTTCCTTCAGAGATCATAATCCAGATAAAAGAGTTGAGTAGCTGCCTGCAGAGAGGAGCAGCACCCCGAGCTCTTAGCACTTTTGTTTATCAGCTAGAGTATCTTAATTATTAACCTTGTGACAAAGAGGGGTTTCTCCCATGGCCCTGGGGACAGATGTAGGGATTGGCAGGGGGGAGGCTGCAGGCATCAGGCTGCTCCCTCCCTTTGTCACAGCCCAGGCACCGCCGGGGTGCTTCTGACAGCTGAGGGTGCACATTGCACATCCCTGGGGTGCACCTTGGGCAGCTTCCCAAGGGCTTGACACCTTATAAGGGGAGAAAAGGGCAAGGAAGGGTGGCTGCTTGGCCTTTCCTGCTCTCACTCTGCTTTCAGTGCCAAAGAACTGTTTCCGCCTACATTTCTAAAGGTGATTTTCATCAAAAGAGAAAAAAAAAAGTGGCAGCTTTACAGGTATGTAAACACCTTGTTTTACAAACAGCAATATAAAAGCCTGACTTGACCTGACAGCTTTTCTTTAACGAAAATATTCCCTGCCTATAATGAATCTCCTGTCACTGATTCCTGGTTCCAGAAACAAACCGTGCTGTTCCAAGAATGTGTTGCACAAGTGAATTCATAACAAAGTAATCACGGAGAGAGCAGGTTCCGTATAGCAAAGCTGTTATAAAGCATTGCAGACACGGGTATTTTAATCTCCCAAAGTGTCTCTGTCAGTACTTCCCTTCCTCGGAGCAATTTGGACCAGAATGACAGCAGCAATAATTGAAGGATGAGTCACTGGCTGTATTGTAGGTGAGACATCATCGAGGAGGGAAGGCCAAGAGACAAACCTTTAAAAACAGGCTTGTTTTTATACTGCTGCTGTTTCTCAGCCTGGCAGTCCTGGAAAGGGCACCACAGATGCCCCTAGACCCAGGGGCCATCAGAGCTGTCATGTCATTTTGAAGTTACCAGTTCACCTCCAGACTGTCACTGACCCCTGTCCCACAAGATCTTGGTCTGAATATAGAAATATGCACGAGAAAATTCAGTCCCTGAATGCTAGATTTTCTCTGGGTGTGAACTTGCAGAAGGGAGGCAGTGAGAAAATCCAAATTCTTAAACTTGTTCTTGAGATCAAGATCCAGCTCTAGACAAAAATGGCCACCAGGGTTTAGAAGAGCAGGAGTGTGACACCAAGTTTAGAGCTTGAATCAGTTTTTTTCTTTGCAATTTTAGCACTGACAGAGCAATACTGAAGTTGGAAAGTTTTGAAATGAGATTCAGGGAGAAAATGAGGGAGGCAAAGATGCAAAAGAAAAAAGGGCAACAAGAAGGAGGGCAGAGGAAGGGCAGCCTTTTGCAGCTGCTGCTTGGGCTTGGGTGACCACTGTGGGCTCAGAAGTCCTGGCAAAATTAGGTTTGCTATCCACGACATTTGAGCTGCTTATTTCGGCACACTGAGGTAGGAGAAAAGGCTGGAAGGAGTGGGGGTCCTGCCTTCCCTGCTGAACCATGCCTGAAGCTGGCCCTGGTGATGGAGGACAAGGATGGTGTCATTCAGGCAGCCTGTTCTCTAAATCAAGCACGTGTCACTGCTCTGATTTATCAACCCGCATTTATTAAGCGATTCGCTGATTAAAGCAGAGAGGAAGACAAGCTGTTTTTCCTACCACTCGTCCCTGTGCAGAAAGATAACATCACTTACTTTTTTGTCTCGGAAAAAAAAATTGAAATTCACATTTTTCCCAGGGTGGGAATGTGGAAAGGGAATTTTATCCTTCAGAGGAGGCGCAGGGAGCTGCATGTACCTGGCACGTTTAAGGATGCACTCATCAGCTCCGGGGGCTGGGGCCCGGGAGGCAACCAGTGAAGGGTAACATGATCTATCTTTTGTGTGAGGTGAAAGAGTTGTGGAGCCGGGCAGAGGGAAGGGAGGGCTGAGCCAGCCGGGAGCATGCACCGACTAGCACCAAGGCAGGAAAAACAGCTCTTGGGACCGCTTCCATAAATTTTCTTTTCCTTGAAGCATCCGACAGAAAAGAGAGACGGGAAGAGAGGGAAAGGGGGAGGGAGGCACATGGAAGTGTGAACCTTAAAACCTTGCAAAAGCACGGCTGGGCACTCACGCTACACTCCGGCACAGCGGCTGCAAAGGCTGGAGAGGCTCGACTGCCTCTCCTGGAGCTGGCCCATGGCTCGGGGCTGTTCCTGGAGAGGTCTGCGTGAAGGAACAGATAAATCAGTGCAGCCCGAGGGCTGGGCCAGCAGGCAGGGACACGTGGGGAGCAGCGTGGGGAGGAACCAGGAGTCCCCCTGCAGCAAGGCAAGCACCTCGGAGCGAGGTGCACACCCAAGTCCCTGCCCTGGCCACGGCTTTGTCCCTTCTCCGGGACTCTGAGCATCCCCCCAAGGGTCTTGCAAACACATCCAGCTCCCATCAGTGCCAGGCGTGTTTGGAGCAGCCATACAGGGGCCTGAGAAATTACTCGTTTCTCATGCTCGAGTCCTGAAAATTGCTAAACTGATCTCCTGCAAAAGAGACTTTTCTCCTGTCCTCTGACACCTTCCCCTTAATACCACGTTTCTATGCTGAGAAAGTATTTCTTTGTACTAAGGAAAATGTGTATGGGAAGAAAGTCAATATAAACACAGCCTCAATCATCAGATAGTTCCTTTTTTAGTTCTCAGTGCTTTAAACAACAATGAAATATAAACAGAAGTTACTTCTTTCCGATCTCTATTAGTAATGGCTGGACCATTAACTGTTTCCCTCTCCATCACCATGACAACTTGTGGTTTGTCCCATGGCAGCTCCTGGGCCAGTTCAAACACGGGTTGCCTGTTTCAGAGGAGTGTGTGCTGAGCACAGGGGGCAAAGTGACTTCCCCAGCATCACAAAAAAAGCCTGATCCAAACCACTTTTGAAGTAATGAAACAGTTGCATTGACTTTACCTGGGGATTTGGAGAACACCCTGAGTCAGAATGTGGAGCAGCAAAACCACAGCTGTTGATGCCCTCAGCATGTCTCCTGGATTAAATCATCATTTTCTTTCATTTGGGAGAGGGAAAGGGACAGTGGGAATTATGAAGGCATAGAATAAGATTGACTAAACATTTAAAAGTGTTAAAGTGCTCTATAAGGTTTCTACAAAATGCTCAGTGAAAATATTTCCTATGTAAAAAAAAATGTATGACTAAGAATAATATTCAGACAGCCATAGCTCTTTCCAGCAAAGGCTTTGAATGTAAAACAGATCAGAATGCTTCTGGACAGGGAAAAGCAATTGGTTCTTATTGTAGTCACCAGGGTGAGTTCTCAGCTCTCTTTTCTGTCATTCCAGATGGGAAAGTGTGACAGCAGCATATGATGTTACTGCCACTACAGCAAAGACTTATCTGTGCTTTCTTTCAGAGCCTTCAAAAGCAACCCATTCCTTTATTTTCTACACTGACTCAGGTTGGTGGCTGTTAGGAAATCACAAAGATCCCTGCAATGGGAGTTGTCACCAAAAGCCAAAGATACCTGGATAGGTATCCCAAATATAGCATTTTAAGGGATGAATGGCTCTAGAAACCCAAAGGTATGGACAGCACTGAATGAGGCATCTACTCTGTGATGTAATGGGGAGAGGATTTGGTAGGATCCTGGCAACTGGGACTCCAGACCATGTACTGCTGGGCAACCCTGGGAAAGTCACTTTCTTTAAGTCTGTGCAAAAGAGGAAGAGTCTCCTGCTTTTCAGACTGAAAAGGCAGGATGGATTATTGTGGTTGTTCTTTTGGTTCTCTCCAATTATTTTTCTCAGTCAGCTCAGCTCTTTTATCAGGGTAGCAGTCCTCTGGCATCTGAGAGGCATCTGAGCAGTCATCTGGCATCTTAATCAGGGGTCATTTATGAATTGGGATTAAATTTTACTTGTAGTTTAACAAGAATCCAACGGTGTTATCCCCTGAATCATTGAAATGTCAGTCTCTTAAAAACTTACATAGCCTAAACAAACCATAGGCTGTTGCTAAGGAAAATAATACAATGTTATAATAATTATTACAGCCACGTGTTGTAACAATTCTCTGATGGAGACATTGTTTGCTTTTCAGATTTTTCTCAGGTTTGTATGGATGGTATTTGATTTGATTGTTTTTCATCACATATCATAATACCATTCTTTCCTTAATTTTCAAAAACATAAGGAAGGATATTTTTCCGAGGCTGCAGAAAATCTTGGAACTGAGGAGTGCCCATAGAACAGGGGCAGCTAAGATCTTTGGGGAAAGTCTGAATTCCTTCACTCCTATGGCTCTCTCACACTGTCACCCTGTAAGTTAGGAAATCTATAGGATAAATAGATTGGTTCTACACATGACTGAAGGACCATTTTTAGTGCAGACTTCAAGCAAAAAAAAAAAAAATGGGCATTTAATATTATACTGTAGCACTGTAGGAAATGCAGAGAACTTGTTGACTTCTATTGCTTTTCCATCCCTTGAGATGAGCAGAAGATGCAGCTTCTCATCAGGTGGGGAAGTTCCTATCTTTAATAACCTTTCTCTTGGGACTGGTTTTTTCTAATTTCATACTCCTTCTTGAAAGTTTTGGCATGTGAGTTAGACAGTTCTTGAGATTTTGTCAGATATTATTACCTTCTCTGTGAAGTATGTATATGGCTTTGTGCTGTGCATAACCCAGGCTTGTGTAAAGATAAAATATTTAAAAATACGCAGTTGGGTTTTCTTTACCTTGGCTTTCTTAAGTGTAGAAAATAATCACACGTGCTTGTGTTGAAGGAAAGTGTTTCTTTATGGGTTAGTGAAATAAGCAATTCAAAACCACTAAATCCTTCCAAAATACCCTTTCAGAGCTGTCAGAGTGAAAGACCTTGAGCCACCATGTCAACAGCAGGCTGTTAAGGCTGCCAGAGCTAGAGGGAAGCAGGAGTTTGACACTGAGCCCATTTAGAAATGACACAACATTCTATTAGTCAATTAATGGATACCATTAATTGCTGGATACCATCATCTTGGGATGGAACCTTCCTTTTCTTGTCCTTTCCAAAGTGCTCACCCTTCCAGCAGCAGGTCAGCATGCCTCATGTGCCTTTAGCCCAAAGTAAATATTATGCAAATACGAATGGAAAAATGCTCGAATTTTATTTCCTGCATTTTGCTCCTGGTTGAAAGAGAGCAGTGGGGGTCCTGGGGTTTTTTTTTTCTGACAGAAAGTAAAAAAAAATCAATTTGCAGACATAAGAATTGCAAATAATTCCCCCTATATTTCAAACATTGTTTTTAAGTTTTCAGGTGATATTGTCCATAACCCAAAATCCATTTCGACACCAAAGCTGAATGTCCTTTGCCACTTAACACTTTGAAACCCACCTGTTGTGCTGTCCAACACTGCATATGCCAGTGTTATAAATCAAACAGCAGAGTTTCCTCAAAGGAGGAAAATACCTAAGACTGACGTCTCAGAAATTCTTGAGCTTTTGCTGTGATGGGAATGTGATAGTTTATTTTTAAACAGATATGACGAGATTTTCTGACCTTCTATGCCAGTAGAAAATGAGATGCATATACATACATGCCTAAGAAGGTCTTTAAATTTGCAATCACTCATATTTGTGCACTTTAGGAACTGCAGAAGAAGTTCCACTGTTTTGAAAACCCTACCTTGCTCCTGACTGGGACCAGATTTTTCCTTGGTATGGGGCAAGGGAGGTTTTCAGGCTTTATTTCCTTTCTTATGTAACTCAGTCTTACAAATTTAAAGTTTACATTGCCTTTTTTTTTTTCTTTGCTACACCTAGGTTTTGAAGAAAAGCTTGAGAAGTGATGATTATATATTATTGACATTTTGATCACCTGAGTAATATATATAGTTCTTTTTAAACTACACAGCTCATTGAATCTATTTTGCTTACAATAGCTCATTTCACAAAATGGACCTTGGGTAAGCAGCAGCTTTTCCCAACTAGTAACTTCAGAATTGCAACATTAATTAAAGGCATAGGCAGAAGCCTGTTTTGGTTCTGTGCTACCATGCAGATTTGCAGCTTAAATTGCTGGGTCTTGCTCATGGTAACCCCAGCAAAGGGAGGTGGTTGGGGTAGGGAGGAGAGCAATATTTGTGCCATCAGTGGCTTTTCTCTGTGCTTTCAGAGGAAAAAATTGCTTTTATCCATGTCAGTACCTATTTTCTTTATTAATTTCCCCTTTGCTTTTAGTCCCTTTGAAAATCTTTGGTATGTTATTGTGGGAAGGGATGAAGTGGATGCTTTCAAAATTCTAAGGACTATGTGGTATATGTAGGGATCATATGGAACCACAGTTTACTGACATCTACATCCAAGGTTGGGCTTGATGATTTTTTTTCCAACCTTAATGATTCTATGATTCTATGACTTGCCTTAATCCATGGCATAAAAAATTGGAATTGTAAAGGCATGCTCAGTTCTTCCCAGTGCTGCTGATTTTTTAATGTCACTGCTACATGAGGCACGTTGCTGCCAAAAGAAACATTTTTCTATGGATAATTTTCATTCCCTTGACTTCAGCGTAACCCAAAGGGATCAGTGGAATAGTTTTTTGTTATTCATTGATGCCACAAACATGAAATGTGCCACTACAGAAGAGACCAGACCAAACTGAACAGATGAGTGCCTGCACACAAGCAAAATGAGCTTCCCCCAAGTCTATAAAATCTGTAACAGACTGTTGAGACTTAATAGTTAAGTTGATGGAGGACAGCCAAGACTACCAGTGCCATAACTTAGGGAAAAGGCTGCAAGTACAGCTCAAGGTCTATGAAATTCATGTACCATTTAGAGGGCAAAAGGAAAGGCTATGAAGAAAACTAGCAAAAAATAGGGGCCAGCAAAACGGGCCCCTATTTAGGGCATAGTCTTTAGAAAGCAGCTTGGTGCAGGTAGATAAAATCCCATCTCTATCCTAGCCTAGAAAGTGACACAGGAAAACGACGCTCCCTTGAACCTTGTGGCCTTCTGTGAGACAGTGAAAAAAAAGTCTATCTGTCATTTTTCATAATTTCCGTCCTCTTCCTAGCAAAATGTCTCTTTCATGTTTGTTCAGCTTGGCTTATTCAATAGCTCTTTTTCATGCTGTGGAGCATGTGTTAAGTTCCCCAGAAGATTTCTGGTTTTTTAGCCTGAGCCTGTAACTTTTCTTCCCATTAATATGCCTTGGATGTACCTGTTGTGCCCCTGCTTCAGATGTGTCAGTGAGCACTGCTGGGCCTAAAACCACGGTGGTTTCAACACACGCTGGTGATTTGACCCTCTCCAAAGAGTGTTCTCTTAGGTGAAAATCTTTAGGTGAAAAATCATTCTGAAGAGAAGCATGTGCCAAATGGTGATTATGAGAGACTCCAGAGATGAAATGATGACAGCAACTTCAGTACTCTGCACTGTGTGCTGGTTTGAAAGCAAAACCAGTGAAAAACTCCAAGTCAGAAATACAATTTAATAAGAGGAAAAGAAAAGAAGTAAAAGAAAGTAAAATAAAATAAATGCAATAGTAAAAAATCCACTGACAGAGTCAGAATACAGCCTGACACCCTGTTAGTTGTGGTAGTAGCAGTCCAGATGAAATGGTCTTGTTGAAGCAGTGATCCCGTAGAAAGGTCTGGTAGCTCTTGTCCTCTGCAAATCCAGTGGGGGGTAAAGGCTCCCTGTACTGTCTCAGATTATATCCAGGTGGGAATACTTGGCTCCTCCCCCTGGGCGGAGCATCTCCCAATGGGCTGATCTCATTCTCTGAGTCCTGCAGTGGGTCCTTGATGGCCCATTAAACAGAGAGAGCTCCCGGAGGGAGTTATCTATGAGTCGTGCAGCAAGGCATTGATGGGCCCAAGAACAGAAGATAAGGGAAACACTGCCCCACCTGGTTTCAACAGCTCATGAAGATGGGGATAGAATACATACTTTGGGCACATCTTATATTTTAACCTAAGACAACTGATTTCCTGGAGATCCTAGAAAGGGTGTGTGAAATCTCCCATCTGCCACTGCTGGTGATGAGGTAAGCAGAAGAGAGGGAAAAACATGGAAGAAATCTGAGCTCAGATGTGGGCTCGGGGCAAAGCAGCAGAGCCAGGCCAGTGTGGGCAACCTGTGCCTGTGGGTCTCGCTCACAGCAGCTTGTTGTTGTGATTAACAGGGAATAGCTTTGTTGCAGAGTGGTCTGTGAGGGCTGGGGAAGCAACATGAGTCAGACTGGTTTCTGCAGAGCAGCCTGATATATTCCATATGCTGCAGGAGCAGTTTTTTACTTCATCCTTCTTTATCTAGGCAGCTTCGGATGGAGAAACATCACAAGCAAGGAAAGAGGAGGCAGAGGGGAAAGGCAGAAACCATCGTCTGGTTTCTACCGGAGTCGAACACTATTTGCTTTGGCTTCCAGATGTGGCAATTTAGCAACAGGAAATGTCAGCTCATTAGAGCCATCACATGGCATCGCATGATGATAGCAGCGGTTCCGCTGGCAGGGTTCCAGCCGTCACACTCCGCAGGGAAATACCACGGTTTGGTGGGAAGGGCTTGGTTTCACTCTCAAGGCAGGACAGTTTAGTGGGCTAGTTGACTTGGCAGGCTGTTAACAGAATTAATTTGATTGCCTTGGCAGTGGTAGGAGGATGCATGAAGGAAACCTTCTGGCTCCGTTGCCAGTATTTAATACCAAATGATTGTCATATACCATTGAACTGGTGCTGGATGAAGCACGTGTGAGGGCTTGCAACAACTTTACCAAAAATAGTAAGTGCCATTTGAAGTTGGCAAACCCATGCTCGAGAGAAAACAAGCTTTCCAGTTAAAGCCAGTCAGAACTTCACCCCTCAGGCCTGTTACTTGTCATGTTCCTGGGCTGTGTCATTTTTCATCCACGCTCCGGCTTGTGAAAATACTGCTTTGTATTATCCGCCACTGAATTATATTAAAAGCCACAGCTGTCTGCTGTTAATGGAGGCTATTTCCACTGGAGGATGGATACCTGCATTAATGACAGCTGGATTTGCTGTTGGACAGCTTGTAGTCTTGGCATCCAGCTTGCCTGAAAATGCACTAGGAGGGGTGTTGCAGGTGGAGCTGTGCTTTTCACCTATGTAAACCTCTCATACTTTCTTGGAATGAAAGAAAAAACCACTTGGCACATGATTCATTTGCATAAATGCCTTTTCTTTAGGTACTTAATGCAATGCAAAGGGTGATCAAGAAGAAGCTGTAGGATTTAGCTGGCCCTTCAGACCAGGTCTCTCATTCCAAGTGACTAATGGTAAAACAGACATTCTTCATCCAAAGGGCTGAAAGCGTTTAAAAGCATTCAGGAGAAAACGGTTGCCTCTCCAAATTTAAAGCTGGAACTCAATTTCCATGATCAGGCTGATACTGGCTCCACATCCAAAATCAACACAAAATGGAATATCTGTCTGAAAGCTGGCACAAGACCCATATCTGAGGAAGGGGTTTTCTGATAAATTTGGGATGGAGTGTGATAAAAGGTTCCCAATTTTAGACACTGAAGTGGAGTCCATTGCTCCTCCCTCTCCCTTTCTCTCACTGTATGACACACATATGTAGCTACTAGATTGTCTGTTGCAGGTGAGGGCAAAAAAAAACAAAGGGGGCAGAAAGGGAGAGGAAAACAAAGTTTAAAGCATCAATATTTATTTTCTGAAATTATCAATAAGAAAATTAAAATTAAAGCACTGATCTCCTACAGAATTAGTTAACAACTTTGTTAGAGGTGTAGCAAAGACAAAAGCCTGGAAGATAAAATTCAAAAATTTTTTGTTACCTGTGCAAAGCAATTTAACTGGAGTCATAGACAAGTTTACAACAGACTTTAAAGCTTCCTTGCTGCTTATTGGTTGTTGGTTGGGTTTTCTTTAACAATAACTCATTCCACGATATCCTACCTTTTATGATCTCCACTGGACATGAACAGTTGCATTTATATTTCAGTGTTCAAATTTTCTTCCTGCAGTGTATGCACATGTAGGTACATAGCTCTACACGCGCAGGGGAGCGTGGAAAGCTCAGAAATCCCTAATGGAAAATATCACCAAGCTAATATTTTAATGGCAATTTCTGCAGAGTAAATAGATTTTCATACGGATAGGTCAGCTGTCCTGGACAACAGAGAAGACAGCTCTTTACCCAGGACCAGTTTATGACTGCTGCAGCCCATAACAGGTGGCATGTCTGCATGAGATCATACACCAGGGACATCCAAAAGTTTCCTGGTACCTCACACTCAGTCCAAGAGATCTGCTTTTATAATTCATGATGTGATCGAAGGAGCAGTTGCGTGACCAGCACTTTGCAGCTCTGCTCACCTGCTCTTCCTTCTGCAGGGGCCGTTGGGAGGGGGAAATAAATGGAAAATGAGAATATATGGATTTGGAGGGGGTGCCTTGCCAGGACCCCCCCCAGCAGCCACCATGCAGCCTTGATGTCCAGTGTGCCCTCAAATGAACAGGGCAGAGTTCCCTGTTGGTGGAAAAGGAATGGGAAGGGAAATCTGATCTCTCCACCAGTGATTTTTCATGCTGGTTGCCAGTGGCTCTGAGAGAAAGGGACCATGGCCTGCTCAAACAGCTGTGGCCCTGAATGCCTGGGGAGGCAGGAAGAAAAGAGGGATAACGGCTCTGGCAGCTGAAGCAAAATGGGAGGGAGGGGCTATGAAGGGGCTGCGGGTTGCTGCTGGCACGGCTGCTCCAGGTGGTTGGACAGAGATTCCCCTCCAAGTTCAAACAGGGCACTGAAACCTGTCCCAGAGCTCAGGTCCCCAGGGAGCACCTGGCGTGGTCCTTATCCTGGCAGCTTTGGGCTGGACATCTTCAGGTGGGATGGGATGGGATGGGATGGGATGGGATGGGACGGGACGGGACGGGACGGGACGGGATGGGATGGGATGGGATGGGAGAGAAAAGGGCTGGTAGGAAACAGAATGTACCCAGTGAAGAAGGTCAGCCAGAGGAGGGGGATGGGCAGCAAGCTCTGAAGAGAAAAAACATCATGGAAAGGAAGGCAGAAAGAATAAAACCTAAAAATGGTCGCGTTCTCCTGCAGTTTAATGAGGACACAGTGAAGGTAACTGTGTACCACTAACTACAGTGAATAATGCCATTCTGATGATTTTGCCTAAAGAACTTAAGATCTCATTTAAAATCTCTCTCTGTCTATCTATCTATCTATCTATCTATCTATCTATCTATCTATCTATTCTATTTATTAATAAGCAGCACTCTGGTTCCCAATGCAATTTCAGAGCCAGATATTTTCTTCTGAATATCTTTGGTAGGTGGAACTTGAATCTCTTAAGATGTGCCTTAAAAAAAAGTTATTCCCAGAGCTCAGAGCATAACAAGTCTGGTATCAGGCTTGTTATTCACTGTTTCACCCAACAATGAAAATATTAATCACAAGCTGATCCTAAAATGGCTTGGAAACATCCTGTTTCAGAGCCTGCACCTGGCCTTGGTGATGCCTGCAGTTCCTTTGTGGTTTTGCATTCATATTTTCCTTGGTTTCTTCATGCTGTTTTCTCACACTCATATGAGAGCCCCATATGAGCAGGGGAGCAGACTGAATAATTAATGGTGTAAAGGAAACAGTGACTGTGAAGGAAGCTCTCTCAGCAGCAGAAAGGAGGAAAAACTGAGTTGTAATCAAAGAAATTATAGTCAATGTAAACAGGTAGAAATGATCAGAAAAATACAGCTGGTTTAAGACTGTCTTTTACATTCTTGTTTCACCTGTTAACTGTGGTGTGGCTCTATGACTTTAAATTAATTTAGGTGTTTCAGAGAAACACTGGATTTAATGAGGTGGGTGCAGTGCATGGAGTGTCACTGGCTGTACACTCCAGTGGCTTGTCTTCTATAACTTGAAGTGGTATAGACCAGGAGTATATGTAATTTTATCCTCATTAACACATTAAGTCTGTCAGGAGTTACTGGGTTTGCTTATTATTGATGTTCAGCATGTTGATTCAACATAAGTGCCTTGATATCTTTCCCAATGTAACAGGAAGTTAAATATCCATCAATTTGGAAAATAAGGACTTTTCCTCTTCTTGAGGCTCATGTGTGTTAGGTTCCTTTGAAAGGAAAAAAAGGTAGGAATCCAATAGTTTCTGGAAGACCTATAGTCTGGTTTTCCACCAAAAAAAAAAGATGTACCCTACATGAATATATATATTTTGTCCAGCTCTGATACCCGTTGAGAGAATCTAATGGTTTTGTGGAGGGCAGAACGTGATCCTGGGGAAATATCATGGGAATAGTACCAGGTTTGTTGGAAAGTCCACATTCACTTGGAACTCACACACTGTCACTCTTTGGTGCTCTTAGCAGGGACTTGATGTACCTGTAACCTGAGTTCTGGCCATTGTCAGTGTGAAAAGCAAACAGGGACACGTCGTTCCATGTCTTTTCAAATATATTCCAAAGGCAAGCAGTGCTGCCAGGGAAATACATATTTTTCACTGTGGCCACATCTTCCCTAAGGTGTGCTCTTGTATTCAGCCTGGAGGAATCTTCTCAAGATGATTTTTTTTTACATGTAATGTAATGGCAAAAATATGTTAGAGTGCTTTATCAGAGGTTGTGGGACTGCTTGGAAAATAGGACAACAGTGAGAGGTTTGAGGCAGCACAAACATACCCTTTCCAAGAGCATCCCTGAAACCACTGAAACCTCTGACACTAAACCACAGTCTTTAATGGCCTGAGCATAATAACAACAACAGCAGTAATAATAACCATAATAATGGTTCAAGGGTGCTGTAATAATAACAATTTTGCAGCTGATCTGTGTTTGTTTCCTTTTGTGGTGCTAGCTGGAGGCAGCACACAGCTGGTGGGCCGTGCACGGCGCGGGGTCTTTCCGGCCTGCACCATTATTTCCAGATCAGCAGCTTTCTTCTGACTTGCCCTAAACTCTGCCCTAGTCAGAGGAATAATGCCAGCAGGGGAGATACCTCCACTGTAGCTCTTAGTCCCTTTGTGATGATTTTCACAGATCCTTTTGCATTACTTTTTTTTTTTTCTTTTGGTTTTTATGTCCTTAAGTGTAGCAGAGAGATTTGTGTGAGAGGTTTGATTAAAGCCAAGCTGCTCCATACAATCTGTATCCCAAAACAAAACATCATGACATTTTTGGATAAGTTTTGCCATCTTCAGTAGTGCTGTAGCACTATTCTTCTTCCCAGGTGTTAAAAACCTGCCAGCACTGACAGCTTCTCACAGCATAGGAGTATTTAATGTGGAAGGAACATGTGCTTGCCAACAGCACCCTTTGCTGCATGAAAGCCCTAAAAGTTCATTACAAAACACAGATACTGCTGGTGTCACAAAGGCACTGCCACAGTTCAGCATTTCATGTGGCTTTGCCATGTTTCACCCAAAGCAGGGCTAAAGTGAATGTAGAAAATTAGCTTGCCCTTTCTGAGGTTATTTGGGGTGGTTTTGGAAGTCTCTCTTAGGGCCTTTACCAGACTTGTGAGGACAAACCATTGCCTTGTTAGCTGCCCCACAATGAAGGGGCTGGCCCTATGGAGACACCTGGAGAGGGAGGAATGGGGTTAATTTTTTTTTTTTTTCAGATAAACAGTTTTTCCCAAAAGAGAAATTTGCATTCCAGAGGCAATACTGTGCTTTTTCTAAGCTTACCTTCTCTGCCACTTTGGACATGACAGCTATTGAATGACCCACCAGCAAAATCAACCACCACCAGCAAATCCCTCACAAGGCTTTGAGGCTTCCTGGGAGTTGCTTCAGGCAGCCCTGGCTTCTGGTGCCTGAAAACACCCCTGGGAAGGAAAAGACATTCCCATCCACAGAAGGGCCAATCCAGCCAGAAAATCATGCCTGGAGGCCATGGCACCCTCTGGCTGCTCCTGAGAGAGCTGGCTTACCACTGACAGCCAATATTTTTTATGTTCTGTTGACACTTTTTCAGCCACAGTATTTTAATGACAAATCTAAGCTGGTTTGATACAGAAGACTTTAGGTCAAGACATTTTTTTTTTCCAGAGAATTTGTTTTAAAATCAGGGAAAGGAATCTTTAAGCCCCATCTATTAAGGGTTTTTCCCACAGAGAGAAGTTCATGCTGCAAAGCATCCAAAGGAACACAGTGAATTTCAACAGATTACGTTGTGTTCACTGCCATTAGGAGCTCTCTGGCTCCCAGCTGTCACAGACACGTTACCAAATTTTGAGTTGCAGTGAAACCGTTGAGTTTGTTGGATTATCTGCTGGAGAATAATCCAGCCCATGAATAAGAGCCCACAAAACCAGACTCTGCTCAGGAGTTATCCTGTAACCTGAGGCGAGTTATTTACCACTTCTTTGCCTCCAACTCCCGAGATAAACTGAAGAAAAATCAAAGAAAATCAATATCCTTCCCCACCCTTCCCTTTTGCCAAGTCCTTTCAAATATTCAGGCAAAAGGTAGTAGGCAAGTGAAAACCACCCTGCGTTGGGAAATATTTCCATTTCTGGTTTGCAGAGGAAAGCAACAATTTTACCCCCTCACTTTGAAGAGAGAGAGAGAAGTGATGCTCCTTGAACTAAAAAGAGATTTGCTTTATTTTGTTAATTGCAGTCCTTTTGAAAAATGATCCTCAGCCTGCTGGTGAGGTGCTAATTAATGTGAGGATGTGGTGCACCATATAATAAAGGCTGCTGTTGAGGAATGTGAATGAGGTAGGGATTGTTCCTGAGGTGCTGATGTGTAAACAAGATTGCTGCAGAGGTGGGCCACAGGTAAGCTTGCCTTTGCATTTTTTGCAAGCTGCTGCCTTGCTCTTTGCGTTCATTTGCAGAGGTTTTCCACAGTGGGAAGGTGAGGAAGAGAAAAATCCTTCCCTTGTAACCACCACTCTGAGTGGTCAGACACAGCAGTCTTTAGGATACGGACATGCTCAGAGCAACAGAGCTAAAAAATCTATGTAATGAACAATCAGCATTTTAAAAGCCTAATTAAGATTCTCTAATTTTATCAGACACTCTGATGGTCTGATTGTACATGGTAGAGGGTAACTTTGGCCCCACATTGACAAAAACGTTTTCAGTCAGTAGACACTCATCGGCATTCTGGTTCCGCATCTGAAATTTCTTCAGATTTCTTCTTGATCATTTTTGTTTTTCAGAGAGAAACAATGCCCCATTTGGGGAGAAGAATTGATTATATCTCTGCTCCACAAGTATTTAAGAGTTTCTTAGTCTATTACAGAGGCTTCTGGCTTTACTTTTAAGACTTTTCCCATGTAGACTTATGGAGGGGAACTTAGCTGTCGTATATTGGTAATATTGATGATTACACTGATAATAGGGTGGCAACTGTGGCCCACCCCCTCAATGACTCTCTTCTGCAGCCAGTCTTGACTTACAATTGAATGGGAAAACATGCCAGTGACATACTTAAGAAATCCTGGAAGAAAACGCATCCCATGTTCCCAAATTGTGTAATGTTTGATATGACTGTTACAATACTCACAGATGGACTGGAGAGGGTGAATCTGAGGCAGAGTGTGCAAACAGCACTGACTTGCTTGCAGACAAGTTCAGCCATAATCTCCTGGGGAATTCAGTGCTCAGTAAAGAATTTTTCTGCCTTTTCTTTTGTATTATACAAGAGGACAAGCCCCAGGCATGTCCAGTTTGTGGATCCAGTGTAAGATCCTGCTCTTCAGCAGGTGTGTTTTGTTCAGATGCTGGAAAGGGAATCCTCCATCTGTGAGGAGGTTGCTATCCTAAGTTACTTGAGAAGTACTGAGTATTCCATGAACCCTTCCCAGTGCATGAGCTCAGGCTCACCAACCTCCCACCAGATGTGTCCACTTCTTTAGAAGACAAATCTGACTATGAGCAATGAAAGAGGAATATCCTCACTGCTGGAAGAAAAATAGGAAAAAGATATATTGGAATAGCTGGGAATGCTTACACTCATTACTCAGAGCCAGAGGAAGGGGTTGAGGGTCAAAGGAAGGACAATGGGTCCAATCCAGGGTGTGTGGAGGCAACTTTTGGTTGTCAGCTGGCCAAGATTAGTGTCACCGTGCTGTCAGCAGTCCTCTTCCAATCCCTTGGGAAGCGTCCAGCAGAGCACAGCTGGGTGAGGAACATTCCAGGGCCTCAGCAAACAGCAATGGTCCTGCAGCTGGGGTCACTGGGAGAGGCATGGCAGCTTCCGTGCAGGTGCTTTACGGTCCCCCCTGGCCCCCTGTGGAACATCTGGCTGGGAATACAGAGCTGCAGCTGACCAGTCAGATGCCATTTGGGGTGGTCAGAGGTTTTTCCAGCAGAGAGGAGATGCTTTTCCAGTGTGATATACCAGCAGATGAGGGAAAAGGGAGGATCAACCAAGCCTCTTGAGAGAAGAATATTTCACCTGGAAAATGCAGTTGTCAAAAATGTTATCATTGCATTGTGACCAAAATGTTTCCTCAGAGAAGACATTGTGGTTTCTTCTTTAAGAGGAAGAAAAGGAAGAATATAATTTTGACGTAATGAGGTGTTCTGAGTAGGTTGTGTCTTCTGGAGGTTGCTTTTTTCCTTTCTAGAAATATTTCTGAATTCTTGTGCCATTGCATTTTTAACTCCATGATCCAAAGGGAGAATAACTGGGAATATCTATATATATGTAAAAAACCTCCACAAAACATGCTAGATAGCAATTCTATTTACTGATTTCTCTATATCTTTCTATATAAATTTTCTATAACCCTGCTGGTCATAAGTTTCATACCGTAATAATTTTTTCAACTGCACTGTTTATATGGTGTGGAGATATGCTTTTTTGGCAGTCCCAATATTCCAGGCTTGTCATATATTTCATGTGGAAAAGCAGAAATATCCCAAATGTGGAATAGCAGAATTTTATGACTTTATTTTTATATTTATGTTGATAGGGCCAAAGCAAAATCTTATTGATTGTAAAGCACTGTGGAACCCATTGATCAGCATTGAGCAGAGTACAGAACTACTTTTCTTTCCCCAGTCTTCAAGGAATCAATAATTCAAGGAAAATTAATAAAAGTCTTCAAAAGAGACCTTGGGTAAGAGCTTCTTTTGTTTCCAAAGTTTTTCTCCACTTCCCATACACATTCAGCTCACTTCTGGATATATATTTAAGGCAGAGAGAGCTCCAGGCTGTTTGTACAGTGAAATTGGCAGGAGGCAACTTTTCATTCACTCACACAACTGTGCCCTTAGAATATAAGCTATGAACACAAATAATATGATAACTAAATGGTTTGAAAAGATACCCAATAAAATAAACAGTTCCACACCAGCTCAGCCATGAGAATAATCTTACTTTCAAAAAGTGCATCTCAAAGGCTCCCAAAGCTGCCAGCACATGTCCAGCCACAGATCAGAGCATGATGAGAGGCACTGCTCCCTGTGGGGAGCACAGCCAGTGTGCTATGCGCTGAAACCTGCTCAGGAAGGGGAGCTGAAAGCCAGATTTGGAGTAGGAAGTGCATGGTTATGGTTACACACGGAAAAGATTGCCCAGAGAGGCTGTGGATGAAAGATTTCGTGTTAGAAGTGTGTTGTGATCAGCCAACACAACGTCCACACATCGCCTCTCCAGTGGCTCAGGTTATAACAGCCCAGGATTTCTGAGAAGCAGCACTGATAATCAGAGAACCATAGATTGGGTTGGGTTGGGTTGGAAAGGAACTTGGAAAGATCATGTCAATCCACCTCCCCGCCATGGGCAGGGACACCTTCCTCCAGACCAGGTTGATCAAAGCCTCATCCAAATACATTTTGAACTTCCTGGGATGGCACACCCAGGAAGTTCACAGCTTCTGTGGGAAACTTGCACTAGTGCCTCACCATCCTCACAGGGAAGCATTCCAGAAACTTCCCAGAACCAGCTCTGGTAAACAACACTACACTATTCCTGCTCCCTCAGCTGGGGTTTTTCTGAATCTCCCAGACACCAGATATGTACACAAAGCCGCATTTCCACTGGTGTGGGGTTTTTTTTAAAGTTACTCTGGCGGAGAACAGATCATTTCTGCCTGTTGCATCCACAACAGGGTGGGTGAAGATGAGCACAGCAGTGTAACTGAGAGTCTCCTCATTACCCTGCTGTAACTGTATCTCAGAGGTAGACAGTAGCCCCAGGCTTAGATTTTTCTAAAAATTTATGTGTATCAAAAGGGATCTTGTACAGGCAGAAAGCAGCAAGTTGATTTTTCCAAGAGTAGCTTTGCCATTTTAAGCAGTTGTTGGCTTAATGAGTGAAATAGCTCAGGGCTGTGTGCATGCCACAATGATTGCACTCTGTAAGAAAAGACTGTGCCTGTGGGTCTCCAAGGTTCAGAGCCAAGACTAGTCATACTTGTGGTCTTTAATTCACAACCCCAAGCTATTCTCAGCACTGTAGATAAGGGATAGCTGATCATAATAACACCGATTCCAAAATAACTAACCACAGCAAAATTAAAATTACCTATTCGAGCATACAAAGAGCGTGTGATTGACAAGATAGCTGTTCTTTGAAATGTACTGCAGGCAGTAAATAGCATCTTATGCCCATAAGGTATTTTCTATCTTAAAGCCAAGAATAATGATCTGGCATCTGTCCTTCCTCGGTGAGGATTCAGTTCTCAAGGCTGCAGAAGCTCCCTCCCAAGAGCATCTGCAAATGATAGCAGAGGTGTGCTCATGGCTTGTAATATTACCACGGGGTGCTTCTCCTCTTTTTTTCCAAAAGGGCTTCTCTCTAATATAAACAGCTATGCAGGGCAGAGGGAAGTTTCGCCTCTTACACTTGTGCATAGATGGATTTAACTCACATTTGCATATCCTTGGAGTGGGCAGCCAGGCAATGAAGTGCAACATCAGCATTTTCCACCCATCAAAATCCAAGTGGTATTTGTGCTCATTTCTACCAAAGCATCTGCAGGGCACTGTTATCCCTGCCTTGCAATCACTATAATATTTCCATTTCCCCTGTGTCATGATGCGAATATAACCACATAGGGCTGTGAACTCCAACATTCCCCAGACCTGATATCAGTAGGGAAAAGTCGAGTTCCCGAGGTCTGCAGCAGTAAGATTTGCCCATAGCACTTTGGCAGCCCATCCCATCACCTGAACTGCACAACCATTCTCAACTCACGGGAGCAACAGGAATCGAAAAATGCTAATAAACCAACAGAAATTTGCCTCTTTTCTTTTTTTTTTTCCTCCTTGTATAGACTGGAATGCAATCTGGTGAACAGAAAGCTCTTAGAACATGTCAGATGGCTTTGAGGAAAGCAAAATGCTCCTTCTTTCAAGAATGGTACGTTTTCTGATGTTGTCATGGAGCTTTTTGTTGACTTGTTTTGTTTTGTTTTTTAAGTGAAAAGGAGAATTGTAACTTCCTTTACACCAGTACATTAGCATAATACGTTCCTGCCTTCAGGTACTGTATGTCATTGTTGTGAGCACATTTTGACATCTCTCACACTTCCAGCACTCCAAAGATCCACGACAGAGCTGAATGAAAACTTTTTTTTTTGGGACTTGGCAGGAGCAGTAAGAACACATAAAACCTGCCAGCTGTCAAGGATGTAAATGGTGATTTTGTTTCACTTTTTTAATGAATTAAAGCAGGATTGAAATCTGTCCAAAGACAGCATGTTGGGCCTTGCAAGGAAAGAAAAAATGAAAGGGAGAGATTTTTTTTTTCTCTTTTGGCACTTATGCTCATGGCGTGTTTATTCTTGGTAGCACAGTGTAGGACAGAGCTACTCTCCTGGAAGAGCCTTGTCTGAGGCAAGAACTGGTTTCAAGAGAGAAAGCATTTGAGGGATTAAAAAAAAATCTTAATTCTGTCTTATTTCAATACAGGCACCTAAAAATTGCAGCACTCGTTACTGCTTTGGAGAAGGGTGGCAGCAAATCAGTGGCAGAAGTCATTTTGTGTACCATTTACAGGATGAAGCCAAACTAAAATCTGATGGATTTTTCTTATAAATCATGTCTTTGCTGCCATCTTGCTGATGCCATTTTTTGAGGTGGAGACAGGTATGTCTCTCATCTCTCAGGCTAGCATTTGAAGCATCATGTATTTCTGAGGGGACTGTGGTTAGTCCCTCTGGTCCCTCCTTTCTATGCACGTGCATTTTCCTCTTCAGATGTGAAAATATGGCAGAGTTTGCCAGGTGCTTTGCTTTTTATGCCCTGATTTCTGCTTTTCATGTGATCTCCCATTCCACTTCCAGCCAATTTCAGATCATGTTTCCAAGCTGAGAAGGGGTTATCAGTTATGAAGGCTATCTCAGCACCTTGAGAATTGAATTGCAGATATCTTAAACAGCACTGGCAGAGGGAAATGGAGCCTGTTCTTTAGGAAAATGGAGTGCCTCGCATGAAAACAAGCTCATATTGACTGATGTTCCTGCACCAAAGACCATCCTGGAAGCACAGCTCAGCTCTGGATTTGGGTCAAGCCAGGCACAAGCTCATCTCCAGTAATGTGGGCTGAGCTGGGCCTGTGTACAGCATGGAAAAAGTTCCACGTGCCTGGCAAGCAGTGCATTGGAGCACCTTAGGTCTTGCAGGGATTTACAAACAGGATTCAACCTGGGCTTTGTGAACAGACCTATTAATCCAATGTGGTTTCTCAGGCAAGCCAGGCTCGGGCTGTGCTTCAGCCAGGTGATTTAGACAAAATAGAAGGGAAGAAATTTGTTCAGACAAAACAAAAGTGAGTACTAGCTTCTTCCAAAAAAACTCAAGATGGACCCAAATTTCTGAAGAAAATGTATAACTCCCTTTTCCTCCCTTTGCCTCTCCCCTAGCTTCCTAAGCCTCTGGCACCTACCCACTTCAGCTGGAACAGAATGACTCTTCTCAGGTTTCCAGCCTCTCTTCAAGTAGGAAGTATAGAAAATCTCACAGGAAAGCCTTTTCTTATGAGCTTTCCAGGCAGATTTTTCTGAATAAAGAGAGTCTTACACATTTCAGCCATTTATTAAGTCTTCCATCCCCAGCTTGAATATAAGTCTTGAGACACAACATGTAATTACAGGATGACAATCTGCTAAACCCTACAACCATTTCAGTAAACTTTGTAGGATTGTAGGAAGTATAGTGACAGTTTCAACCCTTCTGTCCTCTTTTTCCAAGAGAAATCTTCATTTACAGCAGCATGCCAGGTAATTCCAGCACTTACATATCAGAGTGAAAAAGGGTGACCTGATGAAATGGGGCAGCTCAACAATAAACATTAAATTGCAATATTTTCCTCACTTTGGGATAGTTATGCATGTTTTGCAAAGACACAGAGCAGCTTCCCCCACCTCTGGATGCTGCTGTTACTCAGCATCTTCTTCCTCTGTGTCTGAAATGGGGAAAGCCTACTCAAAGAAATTTCCAGCTTCCTTCTCCTTGCTGGAAATGAAAGCACAGGAGACGAAAGAAAGGGAATCCTTGCTGCCTTTCCAGGTCACGTTTTTCTGTTCCTCATTTGGGTCTGGGCTACCTTCCCCACACTATGAAACCTCCCCTAGCAGGGCTGAGACTCATCTGCCTCCCCCAGTGACTCCAAAGCCTGTGCCAAGGGAGTTGGGTCCGCAGCATGAGGACTGCCATTTAGGATAAAGGGATGAACACAGCAATTTAGCCACTTAAGTCTTGCTGTGAGTGGACACCGGGGAAGACAGGAATGGCTGAGGGGGGGAAGAGCCAACTGACCGCCCCTGGCTCTCCTACCCCCCAAGTCACAGCACATTTCATGCCACCAACACACAACCCTGAGGTAAATCTTGTGCAGAAGTCAACAGTGATTATTTACTCACTTGCTGAAGCGGTAATTTGTGCTGTATTATGAAAAGTTTATGTTTCCTGATGTATGGGAGGCAAAAGTCCCCAAATTAGGATGCTTGAGTTGGCGCCTTCAATGGGGGCAAGGTGCATGGTGTTTAGCCTCACTTTCTTTGATGGGGCCACAGCGCTTAACCATGCTTAATCCTTTTTAATGAACACTTTGCTGATGCAAATCAGCACACAGATGTCTATTTAAAGGAAAACAGTCTAAAATCTGTTGGGAGACTGTCTCTGCAAGACAGACTTGGCCAAACTTAAGAGTGCCACATAAAGGTGAGTGAAAAATAACTGCAAGTTGAAAACACACTTCAGGGAAGATGGTTCAGAGAATGTTTTCCGAAGTGGTGAATTTTTCATTTGATAGTTATGAGAAGAAAAAGAATTCCATTCTACTCTTGTCTCCAGAAATAGTTCAGGATAGAGAAATAGAATCACTCTTTTCAAACAGGACTTTCCTGTCCTTTAAACCTACTTTCTTTGGAGAGGCAGGAAAGAGTGGCACAAAGTAACAGGAGCTGTTTTGCCCGTAGGAAAACATTTAGAAAGTGTGAGAATGTGAAGGGGGAAGAAAAATCACATCCTTAAGCTTTGTCACTGTTTCTCAGCTGGAAAAATATTGGAAGGCAGAAAAATGTTTCTTTTTTCATACATTCTTAATTAGGAGAATAGTTCCATAGGAAAGCCATTGTCTCCCAGGAAATATATTCCACTGAGAAAAATCAAGAGTTTTCCAGCACTGTCTAACCACATGCCTTGTTTTCATTTCTACCCACTGACTGATAAATAGGGCGTTTGTCAGGCTGGATATTCACTCCTCCAATGTGTTATTGCAAACCATGTGGCCAGGTAGATCCTTCTGAGCAATAAATTTTCAATTTTTTTCTGTAAGTGGATTTTTAAAAAGAGCTCTAAATATGCACTCCCATACAAACAGGAAGTGATCAATCCTTTCTTAGGACCCTCTTCATTTAAGGAACATTGCAAACATTTTCAAGAGCAGGATAATGAGGAGCACATACGAATTTACAGCTTGAGTCATTACTCAGTGACTTTTCGAGTTCAATTTGCCATCTCTAATTATTCTTGTTTTACTGTTTTTAATACTTTGAACAGTCTTTGGAGGGCTTAATCAATCAAAACTGTCACATTGCATCAAAATTTGACTTACTTGAACTGGTGACCTTCCCCCCTTAATCCAGCTTTGCTTGGTCACCCTGCCCACCTTCACTGGTAGTTATTTTAATCAAACAGCATTTGGGGTAGTCAGGACAGTCGAGTGATCCAAATGCACCCTTTTGCCGAAACCATCATTTGCAAATCGTTGCATAAGGTGCATGCTTTCCCCCTTACTCTACCACAGGCTATTGCTGAAAAGATCCGGTTCCTGTAAAAACAATCACAGGTCAACACTGAGAGAGTGATGGAAAGCCGTGTGTTTTTTGGCACAGAACCACGGCAAGTGCATAATCTGTATAAATGTTAGCTTTCTAAACAAACAGAACCTCTGGTTGCACAAAGGCCCAGAATAAAGTTGAAACTTGTTTCTTTCATTAAGCAGCCTTTCAAACCCGGGGCTTGTTTTGTTCTAGACACCCGTCAATCCTGACAGGTCACAATAAACAAACAGCAACAATGGCAACAGAGCCAACTGAGCTGCCCTGCACGCTTTACTTTGTTTCCTTTCCTCTCAAGTATGGAAATAATTTGTCCACTGTCCAAATATAGAGATGCTGGAATGGGAACAGGAAAGTTTTTCGGGCTTGCATCATGCCATGATGGGTGTCAGTAGAGCAGTGCCACCAAGCAATCCCATGGGCAAGGATTCAATTCCATCCACGATCCTTGGGGGACATTGGTGATGTAAACTTCCCTCTCTGGATCTGTGAGGGTTATATGGGAAAAGTCAGCTGCTGGCAGTAGTCATCACTCAATACCCTGTCCACACTTGACCCATTTCCAACCTGCAATGCTCTAAGCAGGAATTCTTTTTCTTGGTGTTGCTATTGCGATTTCACCTCACAGAGGTAGACAGCAGCTGTCCATGTTAAAATGCTGCTTGTCTGTAGGCTCTGCTCCACTTCCTCCCACTGTCTTCTGGATGCTTATAGGTGCCCTTGCACCAGGTAAGCCAACATTTATAGAATAAAGGTTTGCATTTTACTTTCTAAAATTTAAATCAGCATTAATTATATCCTTTCACTGGACAATATGTAACATGCTACCTTTCTGGGAAAACCAGAGTGTGGAAAATTAGCACATATTTTATCTCAGAATGCACACCTCACATTACAGATAATGCAGGGATTACAGAAGATGTGTTCTCTGTGCACTGACAATACAGACATGCTGTTTCTGGAGGAGGAGGAATTTTGGGTTTAATGTAGGTGGGGTTTAACTCACTCAGCAGTTTGTCTGAGTAATAAAGTACAATACATAGTTTTTATTTAAAAACAAGAAAGCACTAAGATGATTTACTGCTTGTCACACAACACTAAAACAACACATGATTATACAGGTAATTCTAAACTTTTTTTTTTTTGACTGGTCTGCACAGTGGTGGCAGGACCATGAATCTTACCTCAAGAGTGTGTATTCATTCTCCTCTCAGTGTGTAAAGGCATCAGATAAAAGAAAGAAAGAAAGAAAGAAAGAAAGAAAGAAAGAAAGAAAGAAAGAAAGAAAGAAAGAAAGAAAGAAAGAAAGAAAGAAAGAAAGAAAGAAAGAAAGAAAGAAAGAAAGAAAGAAAGAAAGAAAGAAAGAAAGAGAGAGAAAAGAAGAAAAGAAGAAAACCCACCCCAACTCTGAAAATCCAAACACAAGCCAAACCAAAAATAACCCACCTTGTTCACTCAAAAAGCCTTGCAAATGGCTACAGTAAATTTCCAGCACTTCAGCATGATTGACATGTGGGAGTCATATTCTGGCACAAATATATCCTGACGAAGTTATCCCTTCAGTGGTCACAGAAGGTCACCCTTTATGTCTTTGCTCCTTTGTAAATAAGGTCTCAGGTAGTTCCCCTCCCACTTTCACGTCTATACATGATTTCATAGTTTATTAACAATGTAGTGGCTTTCATTGTATGGTGGCTTTTTTTTGTTGTTGTTGGCTGCCACCTCAGCTCTGCCAAAGTGTGTCTTGATTTGCAGCTGTGGAAGGAGATCTCGGGCTGGGGCAGAGTGTGTCCCATCACCTCCCCTTGTCACACCCAAAATGTGCAGAAAGGAAGGGATCAGGATTAGCAGATCCAGCCTGTTGCTCTGCTCTCATTCAGAGCTCAGAGACAGCAAATCTGTGGTGTGCACTGATCACTGATTTTAGCACCACCAAGAACAAATCCCCTCTCAGTGTTCGCTGGCAGAAGCAGCACTCAAGGAGCTCATCTGTCTCACGCAGCAGAGACAACAGAAGAGCTGCACAATCCTCCCTTTCCTATGAAACAGGAGTTTTGCCTGCTTCCAGAGGTAGGTAAGTGCAACACAGTTCCACAAAATGCCTTAAGCCTGCTAAGAAAAGTAAAACAAAGCACAGTGAACTACACCTTTGCTGAGCAGCTAAGACAGAGGAGTTGAGCATTTTATAGCTCAAGTCTGTGTCATTCACTTGGCAAACAAAACCTCCATATATAAATTAAAATCCCTGAAAATATTTTATGCAAGATCTCACTGTTTGAGTGTCTTCTTAGTGGCCACCTGATCTTGGTTTAAAATACCCCGCTGTCCTGATAGTGTGTCTTGACTCTTCCTCATTTTGAAAAAGAAATCTTCTGAAATGCCAAAAATTTCTAAAGGCATTTCTGACATTTCAGAAAATATGCTGAGGCTCTTGTCAGCATGGAAAACTGCCTGAATATCGTCAATAAAATATGATTAAACATAATTTTCTCTGAATTACATAATATCTTCCATTTTTTGAAGTACGAAAGATACGTAGATGAAAACACTCGATTCTTTAGATGATCTGAAAGTTCAGAATTGCCCTGGAGACTTTTATGTCAGCCAAAGCAGATGCTGTAATAAAATTACACATACAAATACTTTAACAGGTTGTTCCTAAAACTGGAATCCTGTTTATTGGAAACTCCCTACCTTTGGCAATTCTCGTCAGTTGCTATTATAAATACTCCGCTTTCTGCACAGCATAAGTGAAGCTCTGAAAGTGTTTGTGAGCTTTTTGCATTGTCTTCCAACAACCCCCAAACCAATCAGTGCTCATAAATCCATCCTTTATCCTTGTTTAGTTATTAAATGTTTCTGTTGGATCTGCTTCCGAGATATTTGAACTTTTCAGCTGGCGCATTAATAATTTGTGACAAGTCATAAGTGAACTACATCCACTTTGTTTAGGGGCTTCAATGATCTTTAAACTCTCATGATCTGTTGGCATTGCAATTCTCTGAATACCCCCAAAATCTGGCTTAAAACAGCTGAAATTTTCTTATGCAACACATTAGCACTTTCTGGCCTTTTGGATGCCTTGACTCTGCCTTGATCTTGTTTAGAAACTGAATTATATATAAAGAATATGTGTTATGGTTTTTATCTATGGACCTTACAGACAAACATATAGGACATTCAGAATCATTGCATATAATATGAAATATAATCAGAATATATGCGCATACACTGGAAGGGGGACAATTGTGGAAGAAAAATGTCAAGAAAAGTGGCCAAGCAGACTTGTAAAACTACAATTTAAAACTGAATTGAAATATATTCTTTCATTTTCTTGGGCTTTTGTAGGTCACTTAGATATTTACACCAATTTGAAAGAGTAGCTGTGTGGTATTTTCAGGTTAAAATCTCCGTTTGTCTATAATGTTTTCCTTCATGCCATTATTCCTCCCTGACAGGTGAGGGGAGGTTTTGACACTGTTAATATAACACAGGGTGTTAATCTTATAATCACCTTGTCAGCACTTCGTGTCAGGGTGTTAATGGCCACCTTTCAGCCACTCAGGCTCGCCTGCCAATAAAAACACTGCCGGCTCCTGTCCAACCAGCAGCTCTGCAGCTACTCGGCCCTTTCCCCCCAGTATAAATACAAAATTTCACTAGCCATGTGGCTGTAAAAGATGCTCCTCTCTGTTGGAGATGCTCCTCTCTTTCTCTTCCTTCTCTACAACCTTTGGCACACAAAACAACTTGACACTGAGGCCTTTTAATGCACTTTGTAGGCTTCATGTCATTTTAAAATATGTCAATTATTATTTTTTTAAGTTTTATAGAAGCATAACACCTTTGACAGGATTAAATGAGATTTTTTTTTTTTTAACAGTGAGAAGCACAATTATTTACCACAGCACTTTGCTATGTAAATGTAACCCAAAGACAAATGCTGTATTTCTGTAATTTCTCAGTGGTTGTGGTGAGTCTGTATTTTTTTCTCTGCACAGGAGAAGAGCTTTTCCAGCTTCCTGGCAGAAGGAGTTGCACAACTCCAGATGACTTACTTTATATGCCTAGAGGAGCTTTATTACACAAAGGAGACAAAGAGAGGAAGAGGGAGAGAGCACACACTCAGAATAATAAACAAAGAATAAACATTCCTGCAGTTACCCATAGGGATTCCAGATGCTGCTCCATCCCTCTGCAAGGCCTGCTTGCCTCCCTGCACCTAAATGAATATTAAACACCGGTTAACATTCAGCGAGGAGCGGGGAGGCCAGAACTGTGATGAAACCCCACAGTGCAGCCAGTTTGCTGCTCTCATTATCTGGTGTTTGGATTTTTATTTAATTTCTTATAGGTTTCCTTTAATCAATGTGATGTGGCTGATTGGCCCAGCTGGTTCCAGCATCATGTGCTATCCATCTGGATTTTATACTCCTTGCGTTTTCCCAGCTGAAAAGAAACAGACGTACTACCCAACTCATTAGAACTCAGTCCCCAAAAAAGAAATAGTTTGTTCCTAGACAAAAAATTTGTTTCTCATGTGGAATTTTAACGCAGAAAAAAAAAAAAAAAAAAAAAGGAGCAAAGCATAAACAATCATCAATTTCCACGTCATACCCAGCCAAAGATGCAGTCAAAATTATTTCTGTATTAAAAAAAATCAGGATTTATTTAGTCCTTCCTTGCTGTATTTTATAGTAAGCATGAATGCTGGAATTCCTATTATCTTGGATGCACAAAGATGTTCATTATATCACTGCATAAAAAATTGTGGGTTTTTTCCACTGTCTTTCCATAGCATTTCACATGCTTTGCAACAGCAAAATGAATTTGAAAGGTCAGACACTCAGAACAGGAAAAGATACCCCATATCTTCTTGTGATCAGGCTTTAATATAAAAAACCCATAATTTTTGCAAAGATGATATTGAATTGGATGATTGGATAATTTAGAATTAGATTCTAAATGTAAGGAGGTGTAAGATGATCTCTCATTGACTCCAAGAAAAGCCCAATCAGCCAAGCAGCCTCCACCTCATCCAAGCCACCACAGCCATTGCCAGTCCTTTTAACAACTTATTTAATGTTTGGTTATTAATGCAGCATATCCTGTCTTGGTTCTGCAAGGTTACTCATTGCTGATATTCTAAATATCTGTGGAATTGCAGCTAGATCAAAGGAAAGGTTTACTTGGCACTTTATTATGTATTATATATTTCAAAATATGTGCACAACCCAGGGGATATAGAAAGTATCTAAAAGAGGAGGTCTGTCTCTAATTAACCTGACTGACTAGTTTATGCCATGCTTCCCTTTTTATTTTGCCTGTTACTGGGGGCTCAAAAATACCTTTCCTCGGCAGAAGGGAGGAATGTCACCATCTGCAACAAGATCTCTGGGTCAGCAGTTTGGCTGGTGGACAGAGATTCAAACCTGCACATAGATGGAACGATGTGTGAAAGCAATGTGAGTGAAGGGAAAGAAAGGGAAAGAACAGCCCTTCCACCTGCAAATCCCAGAGGATCCTGAACTGGTCACTGCCTGCTAAGCGATTTCACATCTCATTCATTAGCTGTGCAGGGATTTCAGAGTTTCATGTCTTGGTGAGGCTGAGTGGATCTCTGTAGTTCAAAACAAAGAGGCCCAAGATTCCTTTCCAAACAGCTGTGCTTCATATTTGAATTTTAGCCTTGTGCACTGTAAAAAACCTCAGGCCCAGCACTCCCCAAGGAAGCCTTGCGTAAGATTTGTTCTCACTTGGTGGAGCAGAGAGAAAGTAAAAGGTCCAGACTTCAGCTGACCTTGGAACACTGGGAGTAGATGGTCAAGTCCCTCTTACATATCTGTGTGCATTTAACTGCTGTGAACAGTAATGGGACAAACATCTGCAGAGTGAGGAGCAGCTACAACCCTAAAGAAAGCAAAGTAGCAGGAGCCAAGAACAATCAAACTTGGTTGCATTTTAGAATTTTGCCAATGCTGTTCCAGAATTACTTTATAGGTTAAGCAAACCTCTCCATCTGCAGTGGGATTTCATCTTCCCAACAGAACTGAGCTATTTACCAGCTTCTTGGTGCTTTAGCTTCAATAAGCAAAGCAAGAACTCCAAGAACTCTTACGCAAAACGGAAGCAGCTGCTTGCAGACATGAGACAGGATGGTAAAGGAAAGCTCTTAGGAATGTTGTGACAGGCACAGTGATTACAGAGTGCAGAGATGTGAGAAGGAGGAAATGCTCTTCAGTTTTGTGATCTCTTCTGGTGGGGAGGTGGTTTTGGAAGAGTAGGAAATTCATATGAACTTGATTTGGTATTTCTGAGGACAGAAGTTTTTTATTGACAGCCTGGGTGGTGCTAATATCAATGTTCCCCCTTGCATTTCGTTGCTGGTGTACAGAGAATACTTCTTGGGTAGAGACAAGTTCACCCTTCTTATCTTTAAAACCTTGGTTGTTCCTGAACTTTTCACTAGGATTTATTTTGGATTAATTTTTTGGAGATACTAAGATTCTGTCAGTAAAACTTAAACTGAGACCACTGAAGCAATTTTCACAAACTACCACTGGATATAGCAGTCACCTGGTCTTACTTTCAGTTGCCAGCAGCCTTTGACCACATTGCTAATTGGAGGGCTGAAGCCTTCAGTGTTAGCTGAGAGATTCAGCCACAAGATGATTAATAGAGAGGGCACAGTCAGTTCCCTCATGACTCTACAAAAACTGTAGGCAGACCTTCAGCAGCCCATCAGTAATATTTTGAGCCATCCAGGCTCCTCAGATTCCCCAAAGAGATTGTCAGATCAGTGTGAGAAACACAGGGGTCAGAGTGGAATCTGTGCACTTGACTGAGCTAGTGCTCTGAGTCTTGTGAGCTGCAGGAGTCTATTCCATGAAGGACTTTCCAGGAAGGCAGGAGAAAGCTGTCTTCTGTTCCTCTGACAGAAAGGTGCTTGTAAAGAGGAACATATTCAACCCAATAAAGACCTACAGCAATTAAAAAAAAAAAAAAAAAAAAAAAAAAGGAAAACTGGCTGTTTCTTAAGAGATTGCATGGCTGGTCACATACTTCCAAAACCATATGACAGCTGCCCCATTTACATATGAGCTTAACACAGAAAAAGATCCACCATAAAAGAGGAAACAGAGAAACTGAGTGACCTCAATAAACCCAGTCAAGTGCCTGCTTTATCTCCAGTGGTGTGGCAGAAGATATAAGCAGGGTATGTATTGTCTCTCTGGGAAAATGGAGATCCCAACTGCTGTTATATTTGGAAAAGACACTGCAGATGGTTCTTAGTGACTTAAATTTCCCTGATTTTATCAAGTTATCTGCTCCAGGTGGAAATGGTGTTTACAGCTGTTTCTGTGTCTAGGTAGCCATAGGAAGCAAATCAAAGAGCAAGCACCACAAGTGTGGCCTCCATATTTCAGGCAGGTTCTGGCTGGCATTGCTTGTGCCACAGCCTCCCTCTGGTAGAAAACATGTATAAAAGTAAATTATTTGATTGTAAAAAACCTTGTGGAGATGATTTAAACAAAGCAGTACCCAGCATCCAGGGTACTCCCCAAAGGAACTCCCCAAAGGAACAGCAGTTCAGTATGCATAAATGGACACACATAGTCCTTGGTGCTGTTCCTAAAGGCTTTTAAAATTCATTTAGTTCTTTAAGAGAATATTATCTTCCAAGATACTACAACTTGGAGAAAGTGGAACCATTTCCAGCTTTGTCAAGCTCTGCAATAATGAAAAGGTCAGTCATTCCCTCTTCTTCCCACTTGTCTTCCCACTCTTCTTCCTGACAACCTGGCAGGACAACTCTTTTGTTATACTGGTTTGGTCATGCTTATGAAGCAAATCTTAACTAGGTAATACTCATCATTTTTGAGTTATTTGTAATGATTTCTGCTGTTTGGTTTCCCCACATAAACACTTTGTTATGTGGAACTGATCATTTTGGGTCATGTTGACATTTGAGGCTTGTTGAATGCACGGTTGTGATGCTGTTAATTCCAACATTAATAAATGTATGTACATGTAGGGAAACAGAAATGTCTTTTTTATCCACTGTCAATGAGAACAGAACCTAATTCACCTGAATTTTTGTGAATTCTCATATTTAATCCATTCAATTACATGATCATATGGCTTTTAAAAAATATTCACTCTCTTCTGGCTCTGGCACTCACCATCTGTTATTTCTCTAAAATTGGCTTTTATATGCTGACTAAACAACCTTGTGTTTTCATTACTCATATGCCATGTTATGAAAAATCTATAAACACAAGGCTTCTCACTAATTATTAAATTACCACCATTTATTATATGGAATTATTTATTTAATTTATTCCAACAACTTTTTTTCCCTCTTAATTCAAGATAGTCTGATGCTTTTGAACAGTAGCTGCCTGGACAGATAAGTAAGAGATTAACCTTCCTTTTGGTAGAACAAGAAGAATAGTTTTAAATTATTTAAAGTGCTGGCACTTCAGAGGAGTGGATTTTCCCATTATGAGCTTGCTCAAACAATGTCACAAGCAATTTTGACCAGAACAACTACACAATTTAAATAATAAAACAGAACTCACACAGAGAGCAATAACATAGCAGTTTCTAGAACAGCCTTTCAAAGTCATTGGTGCATCCTGAACTGTATCAATGATAAACTGGTATTCTGAATGAGTCCAAAGCTTTACCCAGTGCAGAGAAGCTGGTAAGTGTGGAGAAAAGAGTGACCATGGAAAAACTGAATTCCTCTGCAGAGAAATAGGTTCCTGCCTGGTTTCCTTCCATCTTTACGAACAAGACTAGTTTCCAAATGCAGCTGCACTGAGACTACAGACCTGCTTTTACTCTGTGTGACTAACAGAAGGGAAACTCTCCCAGCACGGGAAAAATAATGATGGTCCTGTTATTCTGAAGGATATAAAAACTGGCCTGGGAAGAGTAGCAGTTTCAGACTGACCAGCAGCATGAGCATACTGGCACTTTCCTTTTCTGTTTCCTGTATTTACATAAATGTTCACTAAGTGTTTATTTGCAAGGCTTCGGCTGGCACTTCCTGTACACCCTAAAATTTCATCAGCTTCAGTGAGTGCATTACAGGATGCCAGCTCAGGCTTAAGGTCTTGAATCATGCATTGCATATTTCTTGCTGTCTGAATGAAAGCCTGCTAGCACACTTCCCAATGCAACACCAGGCATCTGGTGAGTATTTATATTGGAAGTCAAAATCTAAAAAGACGAAGCTGCTTTGGAAATTCTGGTCTTAGTGACATGACAATTCATCACTTCTGTGCAGTTTTGGAGCTCTCATAACAAACATCGCACAATGAGGTCTAAATCAAAGCAAGTAGCCAAAGTCAGTGGTGGTGTTTTCCTTCCTACACGTTCTGCCAGTCCCAGCGAAGGATGTTTATTACAAACTTTTACAAATTATATGTTAACATAAACCCAAGTTAAGTCCTTGTCTGGAACAAACTCTTGTACTACTAAGTATGAAGTTGTCTAAAAATACAGCTCAGAACAGGATATGATTTGAAATAAATAGAGTTATTTCAAGGGTAATTTGGGTTGCTATGTCTTCAACACACAACTGAGAAATCTATGATTGCTGGGCAGATTGGGTTTCTGGCTATTCTTTAATGTGTTTATATTTTCTGAAACAGCCCTTGGAGACACTGTTAGGATTGTGCTGAGGATTAAGTTTATTAGTGCTGCTTATTTCTTGGTAGGATAAGGCCATTATGATTCCATCATTTCATAACACTTACAAATCACGTGCCTACAAAAGTGCGTCTAGTACCAGATAAACAGAAGACCAGTCCCACCCTCTGGAACAACTTTCATATTTATGGTTGCTTGAAAGTCTTCCTACAGCATCTTCTCTGACCTTTCCATCACCCTAAGGAAGACCACGAGCATGTGAATGCAAAATGTGATATATCCCTGACAATTTCCATGCTCTGTCTCTCTTCACAGCTAAGACATTGAAGAAATTTTAAAAAATAAAACAAAGTAATTGACATTTATTGAAGGGAATAGGTTATGGAACTATGTCAAACAGAACACTGCAGCAGAATAAAGCCTGCCAGTAAATTTAATTCTTTCTAGAGTTTTATTGCTCATTGTAATTATTAACATCTTTAGTTAGAACACCATTTGGATATCATTAAAATAAATGCAAACGATCTTGGCCTATCCTTAAGGATCTTTTTAGACACGCTCTTTTTGTCACTCAGCTCACTAATGCATCGTTTTTATCCTAGAGGATCACGTTACATACATTAAACAACTTAGCAACATCTAATGTCCTGGTGAGGTGAAAATGAAATTGCACAGATTCATCATTACTCTGAAAATTACTTGAAACAAATGCTTGTGAACTGTATCTTCACTTAGCAAAGACTTAGCAGCCAGTGTGTTCTCAATAGCTAGTCTCTAAGTTCATGCTGTGAACCTGAACCTTCTAGAACCCAAGGCATTCTCAGATGGAGCTTTGCCTTCACTTGGGTACTTGGGTTGCAATATCTCTACATTTTTACGGCTGTGGAGCAATAAGAGGGAGGAGAGAGGGATTAAAATTGAAATTAAATCTGCCCCTGAATCATTTAAAGCAGTGATTTAAATAATCTATTTTGTCACTGAAACAGGCTACAAGCATTCACTAGGATGAACACCTTCTCAAATTGCCTCTCTAGATCCACTAATGGATATCCAACTGCATGTTCATCAAGGCTCTTCCAATACTGACTAATTATCGCTTCCAAAGCCAAGAACTTTGGCTGTTGGGTTCTTTTCATGCTACTTCTCTAGATGTTCTAATTCATGTTAAATTAATTTCATCCTTAACACAGCCAAATAACTAATTACTTCCTTTCACAGACTTTGCCAAATGATCTTCCAAAGCACACAAATTCTCTCTGAATTATAGATAAAGCCACTCGGCAAACAATACTTTTCAGCATGTTACAAATGCATACCCAAAGGATCATTTTTGTTATTGAACACACCAGTCATGATTAAAAAATTGTATCTTCAGAGAATAGTTTTGAAGAGAATGAAAAATGAGGAAAACAAAATGTTGACAAAAACCAATATTTTTCCCCCTGTTTACATGGAGAAAGGAATTTGAGTAAAGAATTTTTCCCTCTTCCGCTGTAGAATAACACCAGGAAATCTGTGTGGCAGGATCTTTGTGATCTTTTTCAGTTTGTTTCCTCCATAAATATTTCCTCCCATAGAAGGTAAAAGTGGGCAAAAGAACAAGTTGGAGTAACTCCCTCAAGCATCGTGTGAGCAGGAGTGCTACTTGGTTTTAGGGGTTGAGTTTCTTGTTTTGTTTTGACTTTTTAAGTTCAATGCATAAGTGAGAAGACCAAGCAGATTTACTGAGCAGCCTGTGCCCTCAGGGAAACACAGATCTGCATGACCTGCTCAGTGAATTCCAGGCTTTGTCAGTAGGGCTGAAAAGTCATGGTTACATTATAATTGTCTTGAAAATTTTAAACTGGATAAAGTGAAGATTTACTTATAAAAATAAGCCCTGAAACAGAAGAAGTATTTGCTGTTGTTTTTCCCCACATACTGAGATAGTTTGCTTCATAATATACATGAAGAAATATTATATTTATAGGTCTCTGGCTGGATATTATGTCTCCATATGTATGTGGCATATGTTTGATACTTATTGCACTGACTTACTGGATTGCTACAGAAATCCTGGCAGTTCCTCCGGTAGCAAGACTTCTCTGGTCTACACTCAGGTGAATGCTTTGAATATTGGCCTGAGATTTCCTTTAGCCAGTTTAAAGTTCTTTAATTCACAGCAGAGAAACCCAAATAGTTAAATGCTTCACTCTCAGGGATTCAGCTGACATCTTGCTGGTTTTCCCTGGAAGAGTTTAGCCTGCTGCTCTCCAGCGATATTACTCTGAGCTGATTTAGCTCTTCCCCTCCATTCATTAAGGAAGAGATGTGCCTAATCTTGGAGCAAAAATCTCTGCTAGCTGGCAGGATGCCTTTAAGTGAGGGGTGGTGCTAGCCAGAAATGTGCTCTCTGCAGATTTAGCCCTGCACTACTTCCATATAGAGCTGATCTCCTCAAATATTAAATGAACAAATTGTAGTGAATTAAAATTGGCTTTCACTCAACAGTCTTTAAGGTCATTTTAAGTTATGAGGATGCAGGTACAAATAACAACCAGGAAACCTTATTCAGGAAAGAGGTGGTTTCCACTGAAAACATAGTTAAATAACTATTAACCATGCCGAAATATGAGTGGAAAGGACATATTTTCTTCTTTCTGTGCAGTAAAGATTCTACATTTTTAATTATGTGTGTTTGTTCTGTCACTCTAGCAAAGGAATACTGTTGTTATTTTGGTATTCTTGTTTAAAATATATTATTTTAAGAGAACAGAAATGACTTGTCATATAGGACAATATTCAAAATTTTATTTGAAAATGGTTGTATTTGAAGTGGCTTAAAGTCTAGAATGTTTTAGATATACAAATGTTTTATGCTTGACTTCATAATTTCCAGCTGAAAGAAACACTGTTACTGTGCGAAGGTTAAACACAATCAGTGCCAAACTTCAATTTCTCCAAATAACTTGGAAAATTCTGTGCATCAGCATCAGATCTGTACTTCTAATTGCCTTTCACATGATGCACTTGAAAATAATTTTAACTTGTGAACAGCTTGAATTTTTCTGGAACCTGAGCTGATCTTAAAATTCCTAGACTCTGATAATGTAACCAGCTGTATCCATCACAAATGAAAAAAAAAAATAGTTTAACAGTGTTCTTTGGAGCTTATCTTTCTTTTAATAAGGGATCTTTTTAGAGTGCAAAGACATTTAGTAGGATCCCTTGAAAAAGGCTGTAAAAGCCCAAACTCTAAATACTTTACTTCTCTTCATATAAGAAAAAATATGCCAGCGTGATGTTCTGCATATATCTGACAAGCACTCTGATGGCAGAATTAGCTTCCAGAAGACAAATATCTTCCTAAAATATTTCTTGGCATTTTTGTCTGATCAGTCATTACATACCTGCTGATAACAGGAGGAAATGTTTTGTTGTGTCTGAAGATAGCTGAGGTCTCAAATTCTTACAGTTTCCATAATAGTTTCCTTCCTGTACTTGACTCCATTCCATTCCAAACCAAGGATTTTAGCAATGAAAGGACATGTCAGCCTCTGGACAAATGCCACCTAACCGTGTATGGTATAATCTTATGAATGGAACAGAATGATGGGTATTTGGTCAGTCATTGAGCCATTGATGATGCAATGCAAAATATGAGATTTTTCAGCTCTTTTTAATTCCTCAGAAACAACCCAGATAAAAAGCAGCCCAGCATAAAAGCTTCTTCCCAGACTGTGTTTCTAGTTTTTAAAAAATTATAGTAATTCAGACTATTCGGGGTTTTTTCCACAACATTAAAGACAGGATATAATATCCAGTCTAATATTTAGTATAGATAACTCTGAGTATTTTATATTCTTTGCCTCCTCTTTTCCTAGAATGTAATAAAAGTTTGGGGCCGTTGCTTAGTGTGTAATTTAGACTCCAAAAAAGTGCTTTGTTTTCCATAAATACCAACCCTCTGAAGGTTCTTAGTGTAGTCCTGAGCATCAGCTTTCTCTGTCAGCTCCTCTGTGTCTCTCTTTTCCAGGAATGTAACTTTTCAAACATTTGTGTTTTCATATCTTCACTTTAATCTCCTGTGCTTTAGTTGTAAAAGTGCAAAAATGTTGCCATTTCCACCAAACGCTTTGGGAATCACAGACAAAGAAAATATGAGTGGAAAGGATGAATCCCCAACTGGTAATCTTTTCTTTCTGCTTTCTGGCAAGAAATCTTCTTACCCAAACTGCTTACACTTACACTGAGCAAGTGCCTGCTTACACAACAAGGTTCATGAGCAGACTTCTTAAAAACACTACTATTTGCCAAATGTGTCACAAATAATTTTAAGTTCATCTAATTTCCACTTGATATTTTTTCTAGATGGCGTACCAAAAAACTATCAAATAAAACTATCAAATAAAAAGGACGCAAACTAACCTTTTTTCTTCTGTTTTGGGGCTGAGGGGCAGAAATTTCTGGGATTTTTTCCAGCATTGGAAAGAAGGCAAGCAGGTTGGCACTTAAGAAGGCTAGTATTAAGGGTGGGATTCCAGAAGCAGCTAGTACTGACCTAATGTGTCTCTGTGTGTAAAAAAAAAATATTTATTGACTTATGGCAAAAATATCAGGGCCTTTTCTGGAAATCTCTGGGGTTTTATTCAAATGCCATTACCTTCTTCCTTTCAGCCACGATGGACATGATCTGCTACCCTTGGCCATTCCAACACAGTGCTCTTATGGAGGCAGCAGGCCCTCAGATGAGTTTAAGAGTGGTTTTCTGGCCACGAAATACAAGTATTTAAATAAGGTCCTTAGATTTTATTTAAACAGTTAGGTTTAAATAACAGTACAGTTAGATTCTTGTATTCCTGGATATTGTTGATAAATAGGACGGACATAGGTCCACCCCTCACACACTTGGCCTTTGGGAGAGGTGGCACAGCTTTAAACTGCCAGATTCTTCGGTCAGAGAATAAAGTTGGTGTAAATATCTACCTATTTTCTCATCTGTGCTACGTCACATTAACCAGCAGCAAAAAAGATGTAGTCTTTAGTTTCACTGCAGTCAGCAGGTCAGGGGTAAAACTGACTGGCTGGAGTAACACCACAGTGTCACTGCAGTAAAATATTGATTCACTCCCACTGTTTCCTTATCCCTCCTTCCTCTCCATGCCATGCCTACAAATAACAAATTGGTGGGATTTCAGAGAAACAAATAACACTTGCATTTCCAGAGCAGATAGAGAAAAGTCTTTAAAGCGTAGTAGACAGAATGCTTGATGAATGTTGACCTTGGTGAACAATCTAGAAATTCAACAAAGGATGTTACCTGCAGCTGCTGCCAAAATGTGTCAAGAAAAGGTTTACAATTTGCTGACGTGCATCTGTTATACAAAATACAAAATTTATGTAAATACTGAAATGCACTATTAAGCCAGGCATATATTAAAACTTAAGGACAGTATGAAAGTTTAAAAGTTTCCATTCTGAACTTTGGAAACCATTCTTATGAATATCTACCTCAGATGTCAGTTTCTCTCAAGAGTACCCATAATACTACAAAACGTAAGCACAATTTCTGAACAAAGTTCTCAATTTGTTTTGGATAGTGGCATCCTTGGAGGAAAGAAAGAATTTAATGAAATCCTATACAATATATCTATTCATAAACTTGTCCAAGCAAAACAAGTCATAAATCAATTTATTTATTAACTCTTGCCATATGGGTGGTAAACATACATAAAAAAACCCCAAAACTTGCAAACCAAAACATTATAGCTAGAGATGAATGAAATTTCTTGATGAATACAAAACTGACTGAAAAATGAACTCTTGGACTTACTAAAACCCTCTGCAAACTCCAATCAGCTTCAGTGAGCAGCTTTGTTCCCAAAATGGGTGAGCAAACTACTTTGCTTTGAAGTGGAAATAAGTAAATAAATGAAAGTTTTAATTTCTTAAACCAGCATTACTTTGTTGAAAGAGAATTTCCATTTTTAAAACGGGAGATCTATAGAAGCCAAAATGGAAATGCAGTCCTCTTGAACACACAAGGACAAAACAAAGCATTTCACGTTACCCTGAAGGAAAACATCCTTATCCATGCTGCTCCAGCTCTGCTGTACTCTCCAGGAGCACTCATAACATCAGCTATATCGTTAAACAAATAATGCAATTATTCAAGAACTTCCACACACAGATGTGTTTTCTCTTTTACTTACAATTTTTGGCTCCTAAACACATACGGATGTAGTCTTGACTCTCGTTGAACTTTGGAAAAGAAATCCATTCCACGTAGAAATCTGTTTAGTGCGAATCATCCTAGTGGATGTCCATGGATGCAATATGGAGATGTTTTATGACTTTTTTTTATGATTCAATTAATTATAAATGTTGGAAAAAATGAAATTTCCACACCAGCTGGGTCAGTATTTTGTACATCTGGATGAAAATAAACAGAAAATTAAATCACTATGAACTTTTATCTAGGTAGAATATAAAGGCAATCTATCTTGACCTGCAATAATTAGCACATTTTATTTCCCATTTTCCATTTTATTTCCTATTTGGCAATCACTTTAGAAATTTCAGCTGCCAATGTTCCTGCAATGTTTAAGCACATCCTAATTAAAAAAAATGTAATTCTGGGAAGAATATGTGATAATAATATTTAATAATTTCATTTGGTTCTTGTTTTGAGTGCAAACAGGTCCCCGTGTTAAGCACGGACCGCTTGACAAATTTCCATAATGCAGGCATCATAATATCACAGTGCACTTTGGAAAACTGCCAGGCAGTGATGCATTTAGGACCTCAAAATTAAAAAGTCAATTAATTCAGAAAATGTGACTGCATAATAAATCTTCTATGCACGACATTAGGACCTCTCTAGAGCAAAGAGACTTTAGATTCCAGTTGTTCACATCCAAAAGTCCATGCACTTCTCTTTTGGAGATACATGCTTTTTAGTCCTTCCAATTTCTTAATTTCTTAATGTATCCATCTACAGAAAACAATTAGAACATGTGAAGAATGTTTTCAAATTCTGAATTAGATAAAGGGAAGATGTTAATATTTAGCTGGGTTTAATTTCAATGGTTTTTTAAGCAATTAAAACTCATTAGGAGAACTGTAATTGCTAACAGGTGAAGTAAATACAGAAAATATAGAAACTGGCTTGATTTTTATTAAAGACAAAGATGGAATGCTATTATTTTCTTCTGCAAGCATGATCTTCTTCTGTGAAAATGACTCTTTCGAAGTCAAAGCCCTTTAGTTAGTGCTTCATGCTGGAAGATGATAACACATCAACATGTTGGCCAAAATTTCAAGGTTCTATTTAAACAAAGTTTATAACCAAATAATTCTCAAACAACATCCACATGTTAACACTAGACTGGGAATAGGATATGAATATTTTACCATTAAAAACAGTCCTTGAACCCAACACTGTGCAACATATTAAGCAATATAATTATGCTGGAGAGAATAGACTGATAAGAAAATAAGGAGGGATGAGATTTTTGATTGAGACAGAATATAGGATTATTATTATTATACTGCATTTGTGAAGTACAGGACAATGGAAATTTTTAAAAAAGAAAGGAAAAAAGCCTGAATCCTGCTACAGTCAATCAAATATAAGACAAAGAAAAATGCTTTGGAAAATCTTCAGCTACAGAAAAACATCATATCTCCATGGGAATTGCATGAATGTCCTATTTTTTATATTCCTAGGTAAGACAAATTTGTTCTTAGGAGACAGAGGAAGGAAAAACATTTAGATATTTATGACAGAGATGGAGTACAAAGGAGAACTCAAGAATGCAAGAGCCACTGAGGAAGAGTAAGACATCTGAAAATGAACCACCAAAAAGAGGTATTCAGAGCACTCCAAGTTTCAACATCATCTTGAGACCAAAAAGATAAGAAAGCAGTTCTGTATTACTCAATGGAAATTCACAAGTCACTCTTCCAATGTTAAATACAGGGCAAATTCCCAGACATCTGGATTGTGGGGGCCACTTGTGCATAGCTGAATGCTAAAACAGAGCCCAGGGCCACCTCCTGGCAGTTCAGAAGTAAGGGGTGTCACCTCAGTCTGGGAACAATGTGCATGAGAATTCTACTCCTGAGAGTTAGCTGGATGGAAATTTGAGGACTGTGGAAGGAACAGATGAGGAACGTGGCTAGGAGGAGCACTGGGCTTGAGGGTTACAGAAGTTTGTCAGAAGAAGTGAGCTGAGAACCAGGCACATCACACAAGGCAATGCAAGTGGCTGGGGTTTAGTCCACAAGCAAGAAATACTCAGGTGACCAAACCATGTACTGGTGAGATCTCTGAGACATGAGCAGTCTGTCACCATCTTCACTAAGTGCTGTTTCCATGAACATCTCAGAACAGGCTCCTTCCAAGGGCCTGGTGCCTGCATTTTTCTGTCACCAGTGCCTCTGAAAAGGGAAGCCTGCAGATGCTGATTTGACTCTCCTCACGTGCACAGGAGGAGCCAGCTGGGTAAGTGAGGGGTTTGCTCAGAAATGTCACAGAGCTGCACATATTTTTCAATGTGTACAGCATGCTTTGACAACCCAGGCCTTCACACAGAGTGCTTTAGTGACGCGCCTCGCACCGTCCTCCATGCCCCCATCCCTACATGAAAGCAAAGGCAGCATTCGGAACTAAGCTCGCTAAAAATGATTTGGTTCATTGCTACACTTCAAGAACATGTAAATTACTCATGCTGCTGCCTTGTGACACAGCACAGCACGTCCCAGAGATTGGTTTTAGTGTATTTACTCTTCCAGAGCACCACGACTTTTAGTAAACGGGCAACATATGATGCAGTTTTGGTCTCATCACAACATGTTCAACATCTGGGAGAGCTGCCACTTGTGAAGCCGACCAGAGCTCTGCTGACAGACAAAGTGAGCATTATACTGAAATGCCATTCCTCAGCTGTTTGCAGAATTAATTTCCCTGTAGAATTTTCTAATTATTTGGCTCTTTCCAGCCTGTTCCCCACAGAGGAAGCAGAAAGGAAGCAAAAGGCTAGCACCTGCTCCCAAAGCTCTGGCTGGGAAAAAAAAAAATAAATTTAAGGATGACATATACAGTAAGTATTTAGGCACTAGAAAGCCTTCTATCCATACAGCTGTGGGGATGAAGTAACTCTGTTTGAAAGCTTAATGGAGATTCTTATGTGGGGAAGAATTTCCAGTGGCTCGCATTCCAGACAGTTAACCACATTACCAAAGGGAAGAAAAAGGCATTTGTTCAAGCATTAAAAACTGTCTTTAAAAATAAAAATAAAAATAAAAATAAAAATAAAAATAAAAAAAATAAAAAAAAAAAAAAATAAAATAAAAAAAAAAAAAAAAAAAAAAAAAAAAAAAAAAAACACACCAATCTGTAGAAAAACAGACAGATGAATCCAGACCTGAGGATGATTCTATAGTAGCTCGCTCCATTACCGATGGGTTATTTTCAATAGTTCTTTTTTTTTTCCTATGCTTTTTAATTAAAAGCTTCTGTTATGTTGGAATGCAGTGTATGATATTATCTTTGAAGGAACAACTAACGCAACAGAGTTTGTTCCTAAATGAAATGAGTCATTGTAACTAAAGAAATAACATGGTTCTTGCTTTGAATTCACCTGCAGTGGGTCAACATAAAGAAGAAAACATGAAAGGTATTTCATGAAAAATAAAAATAAGAAAAAAGCAGTCCAAGAAAGGTAATTTGCATTTTTGACTACTCAGCCACTTTGCCAAAAAAATTTTTAAATACTGAATATAAAACAAGATGATCAACCAAAGTTAGAATGCGTGAAGGAAAAAAGCTCCCTTATGGAAATTAGGATAAGCCATTAGCACTTCAATAAACAGCGTTCACTGTGTTTCCACGGTGACTTTACAAAATAGTAGACCTCATAAAGAACTAAGGTTTTAAAATAAGATCACAGATAAAATCCATTTAAATTAGTTGGGTGTATGTTTGGAGCAGCACAACATGTGGTGTAGGCCCAGAGATGAGCAAGTTACCCTTTAATAAAGCAGGTGATGTATTAAATGTTTTGTCTAAGTTTTGTATAATTGCAAAATTCCTGAAAGTTGTTTTTAATAGATTCAACATATGTATCTCAATGCATGTATATATTTGGAGTAGGGGTAGGTGGGATTGAAAGACTTCTTAATTAATAATTTATTAATTTCATAGAATCAAGACATATGTTACATTTTTATAAACTCATAATTTTCCAGGACAATTTTAGATAAACAAATGCAACAAAGACTGTAGGTAGGAGGAAAGGTTCTGCTAAAACCAAAGGAAAAGAAGACATAAAGTTGCCTGCCTGAGACAAATGCCCAGACCTTGGTCCCCATTCAGAAACAATTTGGAAAAAGTAACAAAATAAAGAGTGCAATAGTAATGCAAGGCTATTCCTGCTTTTCACTGGCAATGCTTGGCAATATTCTCTGGTGTTCTGGTTGTCTATGGAAAATCTGTGTGTGAATGAGTGGCATTCATCCCTGTCATATGAGGTGATGCTGACATGTCAATTCCAAATGTCTACAATTATTTCAAGTGGACTTTCCCCCAAAGCCTACATTGGAGAGGATAATTTCAAACTGCAGAAAACCCAAGTAAACAACACTCATTTATTTTCCTCAGAAGCTAAATTCATCTGTGGCTTTGAAAATCTCCCATGATACTTTAGTCTGCCCCATTAACTGCACCTGTTCTCTTTCTCTTCTTTTTTGGGGTGGAACAGGGCCGGGGCAGAGGGGGGATCTATTTCCCTTTAAATAGCAAGTGTCTGGCTTTTAAAGGATGCATAGGATATTTTATTCCATTACTGTCTCAGCATTTCAAATGAAATAATAATCCAAAACCGCTCATCCCATTATTACCCCCTTTTGAAATTAAAAGTAAATAGTGGAAGGGAGAACATGTGCTTGGAAAGACAAATGGGTGATAACTCACAGAGAAACATAATGTGAAAGAAATCACAAATAATGATTTAAATTAATCCATTTTATAGGTTTCTCTATATTATTCACTTTGACAAAAGTGAACTTTTTCAAAAGGAAAACATATCACTGAAATAATTTTGACTTATTTCTGATTTGAGGGTAGACTTTCCATAAATAAAAGCATATACAAGCTGCTACAGGCAGCTTGTCTCCAAGGCCTTAATCATAGAACTGACTTAAATTTAACTTACCTGTGGCTCACTGAAACAGGCTTTATTTTTCCCTTAACAAGTGACAGTGAATAGCAATTTGGGTGTTAACAAGACATTGTTCTCAGATTATTACAAGTCATAATATTTGACTTCAGCTAAATCTGAAGTCAAGAAAACAGGCTAAGAAAATCTTGGTTTGCTGGCGGAAATAACCTCTGCTTATTTCCCACACTCTGAAATTAAAAAAAATACATTAAAACTAAATATAGTTGAGTCAGTGACCCTTAAAAAGTCTGTTGGGGGATTTTATACTGGTTGTGTTCTGTTTTGCTTTTGATTAGTTTTGACTAGTTTATCTGCAAATCTAAAACACATGAAGAACCAAAGCCTGCAGAACAGAAAAGAGCAATTTTCTCTGGGAAGCCTCTAACCTGTTGTAAAGAAGAATTCTGCATTGTGGTGCAGCTGACTCAACCCTTATTTCTCTCAGCGACCAAGAGAAGCAAAAAAAAAGACAAGTCCTGTACCTTTCCAAAAATTTAGAAAAACATTGGATAAATAGCTGAAGAGGAACATTTGACTCAAATCCCAGAACACCGATTCAGGAACCACCTTTTACTGGCTGCCATCTGAATGCCAACATTGATTGGTGTTACCTGTTTTTTAGTACACTGAAACCTCACCCATGCTGAAAGGCAAAGGCAGAAAATGTTGGTTTGCCTTTAGTTTTGACAAATATCTAACAGTGGTGAGCATGGAATGAGAATCCAAAAGTAGTTTACACAGTGTGATGGCAGCTGGGTGACATCTTTCATAAATTTGGGATTACAGCTCCCTATCCTTCTTCCCCCTTTCAGCTCCCAGACACACAGTGAGTCCTTCTCGCTCCCATTCTTCCTTGCTCGCTCCCTCTTTTTGCCATCATCTGTTTCCCCACCCAGGTGGCTCACACTGCTTTCCTTGACTGCCTTCATCTGGGCTAAGGTTGCCAAACAACTGGAGTGTGGCCAGATCCCAAATCCCAGTGCAGACCCACTGACCACCCCTATTTCCAGCGCCAGGCACTGCAGCCCCGGAGAGGCTCGCAGGTTGCAACATGTGTATTAATATGGCTTTGCTTTCTCATATCCTTATCTCTAACAGCAAATCTATGTAGCTCAGGATATGAACTGCAAATGAGAGATGAGGAACTGGTTAGTGCTTATCAGGAACGATGGAATTTGAGATTCAGAGATGAAGGGGGGTTGTTAGCTGTGTTTTTTTAATGAGAGGACTGGCTGATGTTTATCAATTGACCCCTGTTTCAGGTAACGGAGCAGTTGGCAGGGAGCTATTCATACTGATTAGATTGAGTGAGTCAGTATTCAGATTAACTTCTGATTTCCCTCGTATTATTTGTACAAGCTCTTTATTGCTCTGGATAATTCTCCCTTTCCTGGTTTAGGAAGTGGAACTGACATCCTCCTGGAGCACTGCTACCACCTCACCAGATTTTATTATGTGAGACGACATGATGGTCATAGATTAACTCAACTTCTTACTATTTTTCTGTATTAAAATTAGACCTCCGTGACATTTGCTTTGTTCTAACCAAACAGGAGTAATGTACAGCTTTATCATCTAGGAAAGATTTATGGTACTGAGACCGATCAGGATATTACTTTTAATCAACATTTCTGTGGCTAAGGCAACTGCTGTCTTCTTTCAGGATTGAATATTTGTGTAACCTGAGTGGCTTTCAATCCTTGCTTGTTCTGAGAGTCCCCAAAACTCTTCTGCTGTGGCTGGAAGGAATTATGATGTTCTTCCCTTCCCCCTCCCCTGCTAAAAGGTCATTGCAAGTACCTTTGGGATTCTTTCCTCTCTTGTAACCTGTTATTTGTCACTGTTTTGTCTCACTTTCCTGCCACAACAGATCCTTGAAGTGATCCAACAGAGGAGCAGATTCATGACCAGTTTTTCAAAAGTTCCCTTATTGGATTTACAAACCTGACCCCAATAGACCTTGCAATCACAGGTGAGAGTCCAGGTAGAACAAGTAATAACTTCACACATATGTATGTGAGGATTTCCACTACACTGGCAAATACGTTTTTATTGATATTTCCTTTTCCAACCTGGCTATCAAACCTCATATTTCACATATGTGCAGAGAAAACCAGGTTTGTTTTCCATGAATGGGCCACATTATGGGATCTCTTTATGTTATTCCATCTCCTACAGGCTTTTATCCAAACCAAGCTAAAATAAAACATGGCTTCCTTCCCTGAGATGGTTTCATAGCCCAGCTCTCCAGCTTTCTCCCGTACCACAAACATGCAACACAGTTGTGCAACAGCCAAGGAAGGAATGGTGAGATCAGAGCCGTGACTGCAGACATCCTGACATGGGGATCTGGCAGTTATTCAACACAAACACAATTAGAGAACTTACCCTTGCGTGAAGTATTTGCTTTCTTGATAGTCACCAGCCTTAACCTCTAGGAATGCTTACAAATCAGATAGCATTCCTTGAGGAGGGTGAGTTTTTCAAGCTCCTCTGTTCTGCTTTAGCCAACACAGATACAAAGAGGAAAGAAATTCCGCCGCATCCTACAACTGCTCCCAGGGAAAGCCTTTAAGAAGCAGAGAAGAATTGTAGTCTCAAAATCCCTGCCAAAGATTTGAGAACACGATATCACACAGTGCTTGCTTCTGTTCCTACTATCAGCAGGAAAAAATAACATCACAAGAGACAAACTTTGAAATTCTCACCAAACATGAAAGTAGGGAGGTTTCCTGAGTCCTGCTCCTTGGCTTTGCATTGCAGTTGACTTGTCTGGCAGTGGTGACACCACAGAAGGATGGCAGAGATTAGCATGCCTTGGAAGGATCATATGTGTGTGTCTGCATAGATATTTGTGAGTTAGATACAGAAAAAGGTTCATTTTCTTAGAAAATGTAATCTAGCGTACATGGGTGTTACACAGCTTAAAATTCTCAAGTGTGACAACACAAATATTTCAGTAGAATAATTCCAATCAGCATAAATCCTGGGCTTTTCAAGGAGTAACAGCATATTTAAAATGGCAATAGGAGCTGACCTCTAATAAAACATCTGCTAGCAAATTAGTCAAATATCAGTTTGGCACAGCAGTTACAAAGGGAAAGTCTTGTTCCAAAATGCCCAATAATTTAAATTATTCTCATCTCAAACTTCATCTGTGACGCTCGAGAACTGGACCAAAGGAGGGCCCACTGGTGTAACCCCAGGAGCACAACACAGCAGGACAGAGGGGAAGACAAGTGAGATTTCTAGATGATGTGATGTGACGTGACATGACTACCACAGCTACTGCAAGATACACAGAGGCTTAACTGGCATAACATAAAACAAAATAATAATAAAAGAAAGCGGTAAAGATAACTCCCACTCAGAAACACTGAAGTGAGCTGAGAGGCTCTGACCTGTGTGACCTGCCTGAGCAAACCCACCACCTCCCTGCAGGACCACTTATCCAACACACCAACTTGGAAACTGCATCCTGGAGCAGCATGCCAGCAGCTGTAGGGAGGAACAGTTGTGGAGTGTTGTGCCTTCCAAAGTGACCAGATGCACTTTTCCATTGTTAGTAGCTTCCACAAGTATCAACAATCTGAAAAACAGTGGAGATCACAAAAATATCAGCTATCTGAATGGAGTAAGAATGAGACAAACCCAAAAATATTTCCAACGCTATAAAATTCACACACATACCTCCCCAAATACCCAGGAGAATTTTTTTGCATGAGACCAAAGGAGAAATAGCAATAATGCCTCAGCCAGATATCAGTGGTCACAAAGTTCCAAGCTAAGGAACTGATTTAGGCTATTTTGGTGCACACAAAACTCAGGGACAGACTACCCAAGCATGGTATTAAACTGTTAGTAAAGCAGTTGCATCAAGAGAGCAAATAAAGCAACTAAAACACATTTCTGGAGTAGCACTGTTGACATCTGCAGACCCACCCAAGCCAGGCATTCATCCCAAAATAAAAAATTGGCAACCAGCTATGAATGGTTGCTGGTCTTGACTTTTTGTAACTACTAAAAAAGCACAATATAAATCTGCAACCTTGTATCTGGACAATAATTGGAATACATCAAGAAAATGCTTGCAGTCATTCCAGATGAATAAAACCAAAAGGGAAAAAAGAGAGAGATTTCAAAATCTAACATTGCTTAGAAACTAGGATGTTACTTTCCCCTTTCTTATCCAGAACCACCCTTAATTGAAAGGATCAGTATCTAAAGCAACTGGTGCTGCCCTGCACATGAATCCCCTTTGCACCTCCTCCTTCTTATTTCTTCAGCAGTTTTATTAACATTAGTGACTTATCTAAGTATTAGAATGCTTGGCTGCTTGGAAGCTTATCAACAGCAAATTTTATGGGCTGTTTAGTGATGGAAACAGGAGGAGATGGAGCTCTCCCCTCCCAACTACCTCGGTATGGAAGTCTTCAAGAAGCCATGGAATGTGCTCTCTGGTATTTTTGGTATCTTTAAAGTGTCAAGAGTGCAGAATTTCTCTTGTCAGTTGTCACAGTGTGACTCACAATTAGAGACATCTGCTCTGCATTCACCTCCCCAGGGGCACCTCTCGTTTTTCACCAGCTTCCTGTTGTTGACAGCACAGTTCCTCCCTGTATCACTCTCCACCAGCACCCATACTCCTCGCAGACATTGCAGCAGGCTTAAGATTTCCCTTGGGAAAGTCCTTCCCCTTGTTTTGCTAGTGGAGGAAAAAATATAGAATGTCAAAATGCTCTGAAGGCAGAGGCTGTGTTTCTAAGGGAACTGAACAAATTTCTTTTTTTATTTTTCTTTTTTTTTTTTTTTCTCAGCAGGACCCTATTGTTTTTAGATCTCTTTCAAAAATCTCTACATTTTCTCTATATCCAATTTTTATTTCAAGCAAGAGAGCAGCTTGAAAAATGAAATGTTATTTGTGCTGAGTCCTTGTCAATAATTGGTGTAAATGGGTGACTAATACTGCCAAAATAGTATTCAATTAATTTTTCAAATACTAGAAGTAATTTCAAATAATAAATTTCAGATGAGGAACACGCTGCTTTCCCTTCCTACTCCACCCAATTGAAAAAACAGTTGTGCTACAGGTTTTTCACATCAAATCCTTAAGCTGAGGTAGACTAACTATCCCAAGCACAGATCTGTGTTTTGTGCCTGGTTAATGTCTGGACAATGCAGAAATACCAAATACCACCTAGGCTGGGTATGGCTGCCAGAAGCACAGATCTATTGTGTGTTCTTCCTATTTCCAGTCCACCCCTGTGGACTGGAAATTTTATTTCTTAGCCTCTGATCAGTAGTAACTGATTTGAGATTCTACTTTCCCCAGGAACCCAGCTTTCTTGAAAGGATCTCCAGTCCTGCAGGAACATAAGATCTTAGATATTGCCAGACACTGTAGTTCTTCTTCCTTGGGCTTGGTCCAATGCTTCCCTGTTATGTCCCCTGCACAAAGAGCAGCCCAATTCAAATATTCAACACAATATAAAAGGCATCTTCCACAATTATTAATTTTATGCACATAACACTTTTTCTGAGCCTTTATGGTAGCTCCTGCACCCAATTCCTGACCTGACACTGGTGAAAACTACGCCTGTGGTGTTCCCACACCCCAAATAAACTGGTAAATCATCTGGTTTGTTCCACATCCTATCAATAAATGTTGCATAATTTTTTTTTTGTGATTTGCTGGGATCTTTCCAGAACCTGCGTTTGACTTCTCCCAGAAACAAACTCTTATATATTCACAGTCCTCCAAGCACAAGTTTACCAGACTCCAGATCATGATGCAGCTGGAGTCAATGCAATGCACAGAAGCCTTTCATTTGCCTTCTAAATCAGGACAGCGTAACAGATGAAATATTTCGCACTGACCCTGGTCTTCAACACAAAACTAAACTTATCTTTCCTATTTCAACATTCACTCCACCAGGATTATATTTCAGGTCAACACAATTTGGGCCCTGGACCCAGACTGCTTAAATTATTCAAATAAATATGAACTCATGCCAGTTAAATCAAGAAAATATGTTCTAGAAAAGATAAAACACATCCTCTGTTTAAAAACACATTTCCAAAAAGCAACTCTAAACTCATAAAATTGTTATGAAATCCACAGTTCCTCCAAGCATGAGGAGAACTCTCTGCAAGCTAGAATATTAACTCGTATTTGTTGGGTAATCTAGTAAATCCAGATGGGGAGAAATTGGAAAGGGAAAAATGGATTCTTTCAGTGTTGCCTCAGATTGTTCATCTATTACACAGCCCAGGCACGTATCTGCATCGAAGGCTTTCAAAGTTCCACAGCTGAATTCTCACTTAAAACCTGCATTTGCTGAAGGCATGAAAACCAGTATTCAAAATAGCCTCTATAGGATCAATTGTGGAGCTGCCACTAAAAGGCCTTAAAATGCATTTGCCACTCAATAATTATTATTCCAGTAGACTGTAGCAAATTCCTTTTACAGATTATGAACCCACTGGCTTAGCCACCTATTAAACACAATCTTCTTGGACTGAAGGGCTCTTTCTGATAACTGTTAAGTTGTTCTAAAAAGTCGATGCAAGTCAAGGCTGGGTATTTTCCATTTACGAGGTTCAGAGAACTGGATATGACAGCCTGCTCATCACAACTCATTCCTCTGATCTGTGTTTCTGTTTCCTGCTCATTCTACCTGTAGCTTCAGTCCATTTTTTACAGTAGTGTCCCAGCATTTTAATGATGGAACCATAGGCAAAGCTACACAGCTAAATAGCTCATTCTTAGCAAATAGAGCTATGTGTTGCCACCACAGGTCATACCTGCCAGAACTTACATGTTTTGAAAAGGAACATCCAGCCATAAAGACTAAGACAGACTTTGAAATGAAATTATTTAAATGAAATTTAATGGAAATGCACTCAATGCTCTGCAGAAGAGCAAACTAGTAGCAAGGTGGATTGAAAAATCAAAATTATACTGAGGGATAGTATAATTCTTTTCAAGCAAAACTGTTTCATGTATAAAAATTATTGTGACTGAGGGAATCTGATTTTGCGCTGAAAACCTCAAGCATTACATCACAGATAGACCTGAGGCCTTGCATTTTAATTATTAATTTCATAAAAGATCCCCGAGCAATAGAGAGGTCATGAGAGCTGCTCCAATCCATGGGCAGTTAAGTGGGAGAATGCTGCAGTGCCCTTTAGCCTTTGAGTGTGCTGCAGGACAGGGGGGTTTGGTGCTAAACGACAAATTGAGTTAGAAATATTTAAGTCATAAACCATAGTAAATCTTTTATCACTTGAAACACCATGAGACACTCCAAGCTGAGAGCAAATGAAGTGTTAGTCTATGCATGTTTAAAAATGCACAGAGGCTGTGTTTGCTGAATTATCCATTTCTTAACTATGTCTCCTTTAGGAAGCTGACATCCAACGGTTTCCCACCAAAAGAAACCATTCATGAGAAGTGCCTCTATCATGGTTTAAGAAAAGAAAATAATATTTATCTCTCTGAAAGCAACATTATGTAGGTTGCAAAGTCAAGGACAGCTAAATTAGGAAGTGGCAGATTTATGTGTGCCTGCATAACCTCTACTCAGCCCTCTTGTAGGTCCTGTGCCCCAAGTGAGACAGAGGTCCTGTGGAAAAAATAGTATGTGATTATGCAATTATAGACTATATCTTAACACAAAAAGCAAGTGAATTAAGGTTCTGTTGGCAGCTGGGAATAAAACATTTCCTTAACATTTAAATTCTGGGCTTTGCAACCTTAGCACAGAATTTGTCAGGTGATACCTTCACATGACTTTTATACACAGGTGCAAATTAATACTCACCAAATTACCAAGATTTTATTGCCACACAACAGTTTTCTCTTTATCTGAGTTGAAGAAAGAAGAATATCAGCAGTCATCTGTAAAAGGACGTTCTTCCTGGAATGGGAAGAAAAGCTGTGGCCTTTGAGTGGAGTCAGCAGAAACTTTATATAAAATTGATCCATCTTCTCTTGTTTACTGGTCAGTGTTGTGATCAATATCAAAAATGAGCACACTCAAACAAAGATTATTGCTGCCCAGATCTGAATCTCACCATATGCTTTGTTTTTGTTATCAGAGTCCTCGAAAATGAGAGCAAGATAAATTGTTCCTTCCTAAGCACTTTTGAAAGCCTGCTCAGAATTTCTAAGGACAAGTCATATGGACAGGAACCCTCCTACTGAAAGCCTTCTGACCAACAGGATTGCACAGTCCTGGGAAGGAGTAAGGTCTGAAGGAATTGCCATCACACTACCACCACTTCTTCATGCCAAGTCCCTCAGGGCACGTCCTGTTCTGACACAATCCTTTCACAAGAGGGGAGAGCAAACTTTTTGCTTCTTCTCTAAAAGCATACACCAGAATCTAGCATAAACTTTGAGCTGAATTTGAGTCAATGTAGCTCTTATTATTTTAATCGCTCCTTTCTTTGCTTTATGGATTTAGTCAAGGAAACCAAATATTAAAAAAGCATTTTAAGTGCAATGCAAGCTGAGACTGTAAAAGTGCCAAATTGATTAATGAAGTTACTATAAAATTTGCCACACTGTTTAAGTAAATGATGGTATAAAGTCATCACCCTACAAAATAACAGAAAATGTCATATATTTCTGAGTCATCACAGCTGCAGAGGGTCATCACTTTTCAGTCCCTGACTTTTAAGCTTCTAGAACCTTAGACCTTCTTCAGTATATATGATATTTTTGGGTTAAAAGTTAGCACAAAACCTGTGTATTCTGAGGGTCATATGAACAAAAAAAAAACGCCTCTTGAATCTGAAACTTAAGTGTCTAGCCAGGACTAAATATTTCCTTACAAATTTTTAAATACTTGGGAAAAAAAAATAAAAATGGAAAAAGAAAGGCTGCTCAAGTTTGGAAATATTTCTATAACAAAAGCTCCAAAACACTGTGTGCTCCAAAACACTGTGGCAAACAGTATAGGTGCAATTAGGACACTGTTGTCTTGACAACATCATGAAAGAAACGAAAGAAGCATTACCGTTTCATGAAAGAAAGCTGCAGTGTTATTCTTTTAACTCAGAACATTCCACTCAAGGATCTCAAAAGCATCACTCAAAATGAATAAGCCAAATAGATGTCAAGGGGAACCAGGCTTCACTTTGAGTCTACAGTATAAAATCCAAAGTGAAGCTCCCTTCTCTGAAAAAACAATATCAAGCAACGCTAGATCAGGACAATCCACTAAAGCTTGCAGGAGCTGTGCTGGATGTTTCGGGATTACCTCTCCTGCAGTATTCATTTTCATGGATAACTATCACTATGGAAAACGTGGATGCTGGGGTCTGCCACCCTTACCCAGGGTGCCACTCAACCCTTCTGATGGGTTTCAGCAGGCCTCACTTTTGCCCGTATCCTCTTGTGCTGCTAAAATCGAGAAGGGATTTAAGAAAAGTCCAAGAGTAAGAGCTGGACTTCACACAGCAGCAGATCCAGTGTCGGGGCTGTTACTAAAGTGACCCTTACAGGACAGGGAAATGTCCTGTCCATGAAGATCAGATGGAAGAAAGCAGTGAGGGCTAGATCCCATTAGAGGTTATCACAAAGCATTCCACACTGCCCAACACAGGCAGGGAGCCCTGGAAGCCTTTGAGCCCAGATGTAGCAGCTACAAGGAGCCCAGGGACCCCTTCTGCATGCAGAGTGGAAGGTGCAATGTGGTGCCAAGAGTGGCCCCACCTGATAAGCCATTTAGCTGTGTCACTGAGGTGCTGCACCACAGGGAGCAGATCTGTTGACAAGGAAACACCAGCTCCCATCCAAAGAGCAAGAACCTTCTCTGCTAGGGAATAACTTGAGAAAAGGTAGAGCCATCAGCTCTGGGGTGTGCATCATGCCTTGCGGGCAACTTGACAGAGAAGTCCTCAACCTGGAGAATGCCTTCACTTCAAAAGATCCCACTTGAATGCGAGGATACACACTGGCAACAGCCGGCTCCTTTGAGGTACATTTTCCCTCCCAGCAATATTTACCTAAGAAATTTCATGCACAGAAAAGAACGAGTGAAAGGGAATATTCAGATACCTGACAGGAACAGCCTTTATTGTGATTGCTTTTTCAGCCAGCACTTTGCTTTCTTTTAGTGGAAACCTGACAGTCATAAAAAGCCATTGTAAGTGCAGCCCACAGAGAAGCAAGCCATAGCCCTGCCTGCAATGCTGAGGGTCGGGATCATTACGTTGTTAGTATGCCACCAGGAATCCAGGCAATGCATCCTCTTACTCTATTAAATTAAAGCATTTCCTGCAGCAATTGAGGAAGGATAAAGAAAATAGGTGCTATTATAAAAGAGTTGTGTGATTAGCCTTTTCCTCTGCAAGCCATTAGGACATGGCAGCTTCTAGCTTGGAATTGCAGGATGTCTCATCTCTCATCCATTACCACCAGGACATAAATGTGAAGGGCTGGAGCCAGCAGTATTGCTGTAGATATAACAGGCTGCAAACAGGCCAAGGATCTCTCTCTAGCGGTTTTCACTGTTTCAGCTTCCCCAAATCATGTATCCCCTGCACTGCAGGTTCCTATCTCCCTGGTTAGTCACTCTGTTATTCAGCCACTGCTCTTCCTGTGGGACCCTCCTGGACACCTGCTTCTCTCTGCATTTGATAAGGACATTACTTGCAATGGAAGCAGACAAGCACAGGTGGTGGGACCACCTGCTACAATCTCTTCAGTGCTTTTGGACACTATAATAGTTCTTGATTTAACCTTCATATTTCCTTTTTTTTTTAAATACCTAAGGTTAGCTTTCAATTCACTCTTTCAGCGGTCTGAAAGGAGAAATTATGATGAAAGACACTATTCCCTTGGTCCTGGAAAAGCAATTTTCTAGAATATTGTTCCTGGGACAACAAGTTCATCCTTTGTGTTATTTCAAAGCTTCTGGCAGGAACAACAAAATTCCAACCCAAAAGTTCTTTTTAAGGTATTTCTCTTTCCCTTTTTCACTGCCTGAAAATTTCATGTGCCTTGTGGCCTGACTGTTCCTGCCAGCTCCCAAATTTTATATGGCCATGCACAGCAGTAAGAGAGTATATCACTCCCTCATTTGGCTGTTACAGCCTCAAAGGGTATCTACAACAGTGATTTATTACAGGAGAGGGTTTCTTCTGAGTATAAAATAGAAGGCTCAGTTTGGTCAGGCTCTTGTTTACAGAAACAATAATAAAAAAACCAACTAGTATTGATTCTAAAGAAACCACATTTTCCATGAACTTCCTATTTTGGGACTGCGAGTCAGATAGTCTAAGTCTAGCCCAAGAAGGAAGAAGAAATCCATTAATTGCATGGAAGTCTCAGAAAGACAGCTGAACACCAATTTTAAGTGGGGCTTCATACAGTTGGAGTCCCAATTAGAATCAGCAAGAAAGACCTGAACCCCCAAAATACGCTGACAAAAATTATTTAGCAGACAAATCGGTTTGAGACAGATACTACAGTTTGCAGCCAGGAGAAAGAAATATTTTCTCAACTTATTTCATATTTACCCTTTGTAATCACAGAAACACTTTTTCTATTTCTGGCAGAAACATTTATGCTAGATTTTAACAACAAAAGTCTACCTAAATCACTTGCTCAAGGTAAGGTGGGGTTTTTCTTGCACATTGTATAAAGCATGAGCAAACTGTGAGGTCAGTTTATGGCACGTATCTCTAGGAGCATAACCAGAAGCATCAAATGCAAAACAAGCCTCTCAGGTGTACTTGTCCTGAGTACTCTTTGGGGTTCAGCACTTAACAAAAAGGAACAGTTTTATAATGTCACTTGAGAATCTGGAGATGGAGACATTATCCCTGAGCTGATATGCAATGTTAGGCAACTTGGGTTTCATTGTGGTGTTTGTTTCTGCCTGCAAAAACTTGGGATAATTTTTATTTTCCTCTGTCAGCTTTAAAAGAAAAATGCCTAGGTCCACTGTTATTCATTCATGAGTGCTGCTTCATTTGAATTTAGACAGGATGTCCCTCTGCCTGTGGAGGTGATGTTTTGTAGCATCTTTAGTCAGATGCATGCAGTATTTCATTTGTGATGTGCATGTCGTCTTTCACTGGGATCCCATAATTTTCCCCTGGAATTTACACAACTCTCAGCTCTTAAGTTGACAGAAAACTGGACTGAGCAAGCCAACAGTGACAGACCTAATTGAAAGCACTTAGATCTTTGGAGTACACCAATGATGCAAAGATTTATCTGAGGTTATGAAGGGAATGTGTGAGGACTCTCTTTCACAAAGAAACACTGTGTATGCCATTCTCCTCGAGAGTCTGTCTTTTGTGCCTTCAGTACCTACAGGAGTGATCAGGAATGCACAGAGTTTGCATTCCTGCAGATACATTATCTGAAAGTGTGGCCCTTTGTTTGCTTTCCTCCTGTTTTGTTCTGTTAGTCCTTCATTGTAAGAGAGACCTGTTTATACATTCCATTTTTCTTGGTCTTCTTGGCACCTCATGATCAAACACTACTCCAGATTGATCCCTTGCTTTACAATGCACTGGGAGTACAGTCTATGTAAGTACAGACAAAAGAGTGCACTCGCCATCTGATGATTTCATTTCTAGTTCTCCAGCACCGTTTGTTATTTCAGGGTATTTTTTCCTGGTGGGAACAGGCACATTCAGCTGTTGTTTTCATGCCGAAAGCTTGTGTGGAAGCACTCTTCCCTGGGTTTTTTTTTTTCCAGACATGTCTTTCAGCATGTTTCCAAAGGCTTGGAATCAGCACATTGTGTTGTGACATGTGCATACTTGACATTGCTTTGTTCTCTGACTTCCTTTTGCTTGCAATCTTTAGGAAGTTATCTTACAATTAGCAAGGAATTTTGAGTCAGTGTTATTGCAGACCCAGCAATATTGTCCTCTGCCATCTGCAAAGAAGAAAGCCTGGAGGAGCAGGAGGGAAGAAAGTCATTTTGGTATTTTTAACTGCCTGAACCACACAGCATTCAGTTCACTGCTCAGAGAGTGACTGCAGCTCTGACTGCTGCCAGAAAAAGAAATTCATTCCACACTACAAACACCTTCTTTATTAAATGAATTAAAGGGAAAGCAAGGGCATTACAGTAACTATATGCAATTTGATACATCGTTTTTCTGTGTTTTGCTCTCGTCTAGCGATTCTCTTATCATACGGCAAAAGTGACAAGGCATCTTTTTCTTGAGAAGTTTACATAGAGTCCTTTTTTCTTTTTTTCAAATACAAGGGAACCTTTGTGCAAGGGAACTCTGTTCATTTCTCCTGTAAATGAAGCTGACAAAAACAAACAAACAAGTTTTGTATGATCTCAGTGGTAAATACATTAATTTTAGCTGACTAAAAAGCACAAATTTTTCAAATTTTTATGGTGTTCTCCTTTTTCTTGTATTTCAGACCATCAGCCTCTTAGAGCACAGACAAGAAGCCAATTGGTTTTGAACTGCTTCCCTATACATGCAACACAGTTCAAGAAAGGGAGAAATGGCAGCACATTTTGGGCAGGAGGGGAAACCTTAAGAGCTGTCTCAGAAAAACTTCCATGTGGGAAGTCCTGCTTTCCCACAACCCAGTCAGGCACCACCTGAAAATTCCTTTATGTTTACCATGCCAGTTAGGCACCACCTGAAATGCTTACTATTGTGCCAGAAAAAAAGAGTAGGAGTAGCAATAAGAGACAGTGCCAGGAAGAAAGCAGCCATACCCATGTTGCTGTAACATGGAGACTCTCTCCATTGGAATGATATCTGCAGTCAGCTCCTTATTTCTGGACAGGAGTGAGGGACATACCATGCAGTCAGACAAGACCTCTTGCACACCATGGTGCCATGTATGTGTGCTACACATCTCTGAGCATCAGCTTACTCTGGATGCAAACACTCAGGTTTTAACTTTTTTGCATTATTTCAAAATAGATGTGTGATTTATAACAGCATGGTACAAGTAAGTGTTTGTCCATTATGAGCAAGGTGAGAAAAGCATCTCCCTAAATAATATTCTGAGTAGCTTTTTCTTTACATGCCATAGAACACACATTGTAATGTTTGGAACAAAGATTTTGGTGTTAGGAGGCCTCATCTTCCTGCTGAAGTGGAGAGATTTTTTTCCTTAGAGTCAGTAAAAGTGTCATAAAACATCTGCTTCAGGATTCAAGAGCAGACCTGAGGAAACAGCTTTTTACAGACACACAGAGGATCTCCAAGCATCAGCAAGGAGTTCTCTGCTTTTCACTATGCTGACTTCCCTCCACCAAATCCTCTAAAAGACACCACTTGAGTGCATCCACAGAGTGGAGGGTAATGCAGTGACACCCAAATAAACAGCAGCTGGACTAATTTCCCAACTGGATTCTGCAGGGGTGTGTGGGTGCAGGGCTCCGCTCAAGTTGTGAGAGCAGCCCTACAATTTCCAGACAGCACTGCACAGACAATCCAGGATTTCCCAGAGACAGATCAGATATCTCAGCACCACAGTCCTTGGCTCTGGATAGACAGGCTGGGTCCATAACAGGAAGCCCGGAATATTGAGCAATTATTCAACCACTGAGCAAGACAGGGCTATTTAGATCCCAAATGGTAAAGTGTTGCTTAATTTTTTTTCATTATGAGCTCTCCCTCTGAAATCTGTGTTTCAGATCACTGCATACCAGGGAGAGTGTATGTCAAAGTCTGTACAAGACTAAGAGTTTTCAACATAACAATGAGTTATGTAAACAAAAAGTTTAAAATATATATTTGCCAAAAATACAGGAATCATCATTCATATAGTTATAACAGAAGGAAAGAAAATCGCCCTGGAAATTCTAACATAAGAAAATCAGCAAGAAGGAAATGGCTAATCCTTGGAGAGGCAAAAAATGTTTTTTTTAATGTTAGAAATTTAGGGTTTCCCTTGTTTATGGCAAAAATTCCCCACAATTCAATTTGCTAACTCCACAATCTAAGGATTAAAACGTATGGAACATAAAACCAACAAGAGCAAAGAAAAAATTATTCTCCGCTTGCAAATTTGCTTTCAGTCATTCAGTAAATGCCTTTTATTACTACAATATAAATGGCATTGTGGGTGCTCATTTATGACAACCACAAAAATTGGAAGCTTGTATAATGTCCTGTCTTGCATGGGGCACATCAGGTGGTTCCTTACATATTAAATCATTCCTTCTGTAATGCGTTTTCCACACACAGACATCCAACTTGATATGCTAGAATAGTAAATAACTATACATGGGCATAGATAGATTCAGGATATTCTTCTAAAAACTGCTTGTTTTATTTATTTCCTTTTTTTTAGCAGAACACCTCAGAATAATCTATCATTTTTTGGCACCACTGTCATTTATTAGTGTTATCTAAGCTGTACTACTTTCCTTGTCACATCATAAGTTAACCTTCCCTAATCACCACCCTGGACATTTACCAGGCCCTCCCTGGGGAGGTGTTTAACCAGAGCCACAATTTTCCTGTTATTATGTACTCTAGGGTTCTGAAAGCTCATGTGGATGAGAGCTCAGAGACTGAGAATAAATCCATGTGAGTCTAATGCTAGGAATTTAACACACTAGATGGATATATGCTTACTTTAAATTAATTCCATAGCTGGTGGCATGGCAAGATCCTCAAAGAATCCCACTTTTTGCTGCACATCCTGCTTTTTTGGAAGCTTAATAGAAATGGTTTTAAATCCCACTCCTTTCTCGAACACCCAGTAGTTTTCTTTCCCTGGACACCCACTGGAAGCAACAAAATGGCAGAGATCCAGGGAAAAGGCAAACTCCTTTTGAAAGCACTGCAAGGAAGCACTTAGGCTACAGACACATTACTCATGAAAGACCTTTAGTTCAATCTAAGAGCTCTAACAAGACCTTGAAGACCAAATGAATTGGTCAAAAAAGCCAACCAAACAAAACTCACTGTAATCTCTGGTTTTCACTATCAGGGATACAGACTAGGCAGAGAGCTGACAATTCAACATGTACTCTCTTGAGGAATATTTTTCAGCCTTAGAAGGGAAAGTTGATGCCAATACATCCAAACCCAAGCATTTCTTGGGCTAGGAGAGGAATCCAACAAGACACCAGCTGTGCTGAGTTAAAGCACTCCACTTAAAACATCCCATCAATCACAGAGCAGGAGAGTGCTGACATTATTTGTATTAAATGTAAGAGTGCTATTACTCACCTGTAATTAAAAAGAATAGTTTGATTTGGTTTCTTTCCAAGAGAATTATGTGAATATTTTCCCTTTTGCCAGGTTATGAATTTTGCCAGCTTCCATAATCTGAAGGTAGCATTCCAGCTTCTGACTAAATTGTGAATGACACAGATAATTTTGGAGGGGAAATCATTCTTTTTCTGAAACCTAAATTATAAATCTTCATTTTTCTCATCCACATTCTCTGCAACAGGCTGGCTTGCAATGTCATGAAAGCACATTTTTAATTGGTACACTTTTTGGCACAGTTTGAAAAGAGTCCAAGATCTGCACGGAGACTCGATTATTCTACCCTCTCTGGATTTTGACCCTCAAGGCATGGATTAAGATGAGACACTAATGGGGCAGCATGCAAAAGCTTGTATTACTGAGATAGATCTCCTTCATGGATAAAAAGAAATAGGAACTTTCCAACTTGCAATTCTAGGTGAGAACAAAGCTACAGATAGGGAAAAGAGTCAGACAAGGATCTGGGCAAAGATTGGTAATGCCGTGAAAGCATCAGAGCCACCTAGAGGGGATTTTGGCTGGGTTGCATCTTCCAGTGTTAGGAGCTGGCAGTTCACAAGGCTCTGAGTGCAGGTTTATACCATGTCTGGCAAAGGGGATCATTTCACGTGCATTAAATGCATGCATGCAATTAAAAAACAAACAAAAAAAGACAGAAGACAAGCAAGGGCAAGTAAAGAGAGTTATTCTAAAGAGAGAAACTCTTTGGATAAATACCCTTGGTTCTCTCTTCTTTTTCCTCCAGGTTCAAATCTACCATTTTCACCGTATTCTTTTTAGCTGACATGGAGCTTCCTCGTACCAAATTGCATCAATGTTCATCAGAGTGAGCACATATAAAAACTTGGAGATATTAAAAAAAGTTCCTCTCGCTCCCAGAAACATTTGCCTGAGGACTTCTCCCCAAAAAACAAAATTAATAAAAAACAAAATTGGAATACTCACATTATAGAAAACAATTAGTGAGAGGAGTATCCATGCAGCCATCCTAAAGTTATTTTTTGATTCAGGTCATGAGAACCATAAAGTTAGCTAACCAGGGCAGGGTGTAAGCTTCAGCTCTATCTTGATGCTGTATTAGACAGGTGTCCAAACATCTATATGTCCACCCCTTCACTTTGGTTTCTGAAAGAAAAAAAATCAAGTTTGTGAGCCTGAAGGGTCCCTGTTTGCACTCTGGCACTTCAGGAGATGCCAGCATTTATCTAACACACGCAAATAGGGTCAAGAAACATAACTTTATGAGTTTCAAAACCCAGCTCTTTTAGTGTCCTGTAGAGGAAAAGTAACCACTCACTCTTCCCCAAGATATTCTCACTCCTAATTACAAGAAACCATCTGAATGTCTCACCCAGAGGGTTAATATTGAAAAGCAACAACTAAATGCAGCCTTACAAAACACAGGTATTTTGTCACGTACATCTTTCCCTGGCAGTTCCCTTCCATGTGGCTTTTTCTTACTTCTCAAACCTCTTGAGGATGTTTGAGGGCTTAGATAACACAGAGTAACCTGTCTTCTGTAGTGGAGAGACAGAATGATTTGAAACCGGCTTATCTCAGGTCATATCCTGCCACTGATTTTTTTTCAGCACTCCCTATTGATTCCAGCAGTGAGTTCCACATACAGATCAATACCAGGATATAGCCTTTATTTATTAATACACTTCTGGTCCTTCCACTCTACCCTAATGCCTCATAACACGCAGAATTAATTACAGCATTCAACATTACTTTGGCCTTGTTGTGTTTAGAGGAGAGCGAAGCCTTCATTTGGTCAACAGAATAATTTGAAAAGATTGTTTGGTCACTTCTGCCATTGATCCAGAAATAGATCCTCTGACACATTCTTTAGGGGCAGGGCTGAAGGAGAGGAGCAGAGACATGTGGATAAGCATGTTCTTTCGCTTACCAACACTTCCCACTTGCAGCAGCACTAAATTCCCAGCAGAAGTTTCAGGCAGTGTCTTAACAATGAAAAATTCTCTGCATTGAGTCTGTGGTCTGATTGTCCTGACCTAGCCTGATCTAAAGGACACCATGTACTAAAGAAATATATGAGCACTTGGCTCAAAATTCCCCTACTGTTCATTTCTGAACTTCATCAACATCTTTTACTTATCAGGTCAGGCATACAGGAACTGGAATTTTCAAAGAGTTCATCAAATATGCATTTTTTACTTCCTGAGGCTTGGAAGAAGAAGAAGAAGCTGACCTGGAAAAATTAGTATATATTCTCCAACTGCCAAGAGCAGGACTAATAAGTATCCATTCTTTAACAGCTGCCAAGAGCAGGACTAATTTCAACACAGTTTTTCAGTGGTTCTGACTCAGGGCCTTGTCCCCATGCTGCAACTGGGCCCTAAGCTTTACCAGCAATTTGCTGGGCTCAGGTTTGATACAGACTTCAAACTGCACAGGAACTAAAAGGTAAAGCCTCTTTAAAGAGAGAGTGCCTTTTCATTTCTCTGTCTTACCACAGAATTTCTTCACCAATGCAGGCATGGGTAAAACTAGCCATGGGACTGAATGTTCTGCCTCCTGAGAAATCAGATCTTCTACTCAGTTATCACATCTGATGGCCAAAATGCAACACTATATTTAAAAGCAGGGTAAATAAACCACTTCCTTCCTAGGTGCTATGCCAACATTACCTTTCTACACTTTCCACACTCTGCAAAATAGCACCAAGGCAATCATTCTCTGCATTCAGAAGACTTTTTCTTTAAAAACAGAAAACAAAATAATCTTGTCAGTATTTCTAGAATTACACTAGAGGCAGAGCAGAAGATGAACAGCCCCAATTTTTTTCATCTATTACACAATCAATGCATCCTGATATTGGTATGCAATAAACCAACTGCTATTTTTACAAGTACTGCCTGTACCTGGGTACATTTGATTTAACCCAAGTGGGCAAAGGAACAAATGAGCAAGGAAAAGAAAGTGCAGAGGGAAAACAGAGCTTTAGCATTTGTTCAATTGCCCTGGAGCCTTAGGAAAACACCAGTGCTCTATTGACTTTGCTTCTCTTGTTCTCCTTTACATCACAGGAGGGTCTGGCCTGTGCTTTAAGAAAATACTGCTCCTTTTCAATTGTTAAATAGTGACAAAGTACAGGTGACCCTAACACAGAGCCTGAGTGGTTTATGTCAAGCCTGGAGACAGTGACTCATGGAGTCACAGATGATCAGTTGATAAATGCCACCGATATCAGAAACCTGGCAGTTAACATGAGTGATGTGAGAACCAAGAGGTTAAGCAAAAGCTACCTCCATAATGAGTGTGTGATACAGAAAAGCAATGTTTTGATCCAGGCTTGAATTTTTGGTTTTGTTTCTCTTTTCCCTTTAAGGTGGATTTGGCTTTGTAACTTTTGCTTGCTTTGAAAGTTCTTTTTTGAATGCAACATATATTTTTCATGGGTGGGAAAAGGCTACAAGAAGTGTTAGAAAGAGGTTCATATGAACCACCAGGAGGTTCACTAGGATTGGTATTTTTTTTCAACATTCTTCTGCAACAATGCAATGTGTTTGCCCCAAACTTCTGGGTTTTGGAATTGCCTTTGCTTCAAAGTGACTCAGGAGCTGTTTTTAACATGTTTCTAGGAAAGAGCAAACTGTATTATTACATGCATTACAAGCAATAAGTTCCCTTATTTACAGTCAAATATCAGACCAAGGACTTTGCTTGAAGCAGAGCCCTCATGGAATCTTCCAAAGTTTTATTGCTTAAATGTATAAGCAGGCAACACCTCAGATAACCACTCTGAGCAGTCTTCTTAGCTGCAATTCAAGAATTCAATATGTCATTCAAGTCATTGTGTCCCACTTTTCTAATCTTCAGTGATTTCATGCAAAAAAACCTACAATCTAGAAAAACTGTGGGAAGCTTTGGCTGCCAACATGCAAAATGTCATGAATTATCAAAGTAGAAGCTAGTATTTCATAGTGGGGATAACTAGTTCTGAAGCACTTGTATGTAAAGTATGTATGCTGTATTTTTAGTGCACCATACATTTACAGTCATATTTATTTTCTTCATCATCTTATTTTAATATGGAAAAAGAAAGAAGAGTTTAGGTTGCTAAAATTACAGATGGATTTATGAGAATGCAGTCCACTCATCAGAGGATTTAAATAAATATAGGGAAAGGGATAATAAGCCTTCCTGGCCTGTGGAGGCTTTGGGCATAACGGAGAATGCCCTTTACAAGGCTGAGTATTTAATATATTTTGCTCTAGTAAACATATTCCATTCTCTTTCAAGAAGAGAGGCTAAAGTACAATTGCTCACATGCTCACCAACAACAATATGAACCATTAACAGAAATCCATTTTACAGTAATAAATATTTTTCTGTTATATTTCAGTTTGAAATTAAGTTATTATTTATCTACAAATAAAGGGAAGAGAAGAGGGGTTTCCTTTTCTCTTGCCCTGTTCAAAATTACTTTCATTTAATTATTCATACAGTGGGAAAAACAAAAGAAATCAAAATCAGAATGAAACACCACACATGATACTTTCTCAACTTCATCAATAAAAACTTATTTTGGTGGAATTCCTAGTCAGTTCAGGATTTTGGAGATTTTGCTTCTCTCTCGTATATGAATAAGCACGGAAAACTTTAAATATCTGCTTAGAGATCATTTTATTCTGTGACACCCATTTTAACACTTGAATGCAGATTTATTAATTCATCCTTTCCCATCAGGAGCCAGACTGAACCCCAGGAGTGCACCAGGTAGTTCCCCAGATTTGCAGTCCTGTCCTTATTCTCTCCACACTCTTTCTTGCTGACCTCACAACACACATCAGGGTTCTGGCAAGGTATGATTTCCCCTACATGATTCTCCCTTTCACCTCTCCCACGCCAGCTTTGTTCTGCTATCAAAACTGCTTAAAGCTGAAAGTTATTAACCTATCTGTTCAAGGAGATGCTCCAAACTTGACTGAACTGGCCCTGAACAACATGGTCTAGCTGGACCAAGTTTGAGCAGGGAGATTCTCATGGCATAATTAAAGGAATTATATATTGTGCTTGACCTTCTGAACAAGAAAGAAGCAAAAATTTTATCTCCAAATGTAAAGCTGAAGATTCAAATAAATTTTACATTTAAAAAAATAGGAATTTTTTAAGAATGAAAACTAATTTTTGCCTCATATTAGGCCATGATAAAATGAAAATGCTGACATTTTTTTCTTTTTTATAGGAATGATATTCATATCAACCAAAGCTTCCAGACCTGGAAACAAAGTCTTGGATTTCTATCTTGAATTTCTTGAAGTTTCTGGGCCTGGAAAATTGGGTAACATGCTGAACTCAGAAATGATTTGACATTATTAATTTGAAATGAAGAAGTGATATTTGGCTCGAAGCAAGGAGAGGCCCATTCTGTGGCTTAGGAATTCAAAATCTGGTTTCAGAAAACAGCCAATAAGCAAATCTTGCAACATTTGTGAGCAAGATGCAAGATTGTAATATAATTACATGCTGGAATCTGTAGTGTGTAATCCATCCATTTTAGATCATCGACCAACATAGCACTCCTGAAAATCAGGCAGCACGTATTGCAGTGGTTAGTAAAAATTTAAATGGTTTAGCACACTCACAGGAATTCAGAATCATCTCCTTTGTGTCATATAAGAAAAGCAGAGCAGCAAAGCAGAGGCTCCTTATGAGGACCAGAGCAAAGGAAGGAATTTTAAAAAAAATTTGAAAGGAGATGTTGGATATGTTAGAGTGGCAGATTGGAGATTATTTTGTTATAGCTGTATGAAATCCCCCTTCTTCACAAGGAAACAAGCAAAATTAGAAGAAAGAAACCAAAAACCACAAAAATGCATATTGTCATTTGTGCTGACCCTTTGGCTCCTAATAAATGATCTGAGCTGTCTGAAACATCAGAGCTCTCACCAGTTTGAAAGTCCTGAAATTTTTCCAGAGGCCGTTTTGTTTATTTCTGTTGTAGTCAAATCCACTTAACAGGGCACTGTGATAAACACCACTTTCCCTTGAGTTGTCCTGATGGCCAAGAAACTGAGTGCCAGGTGCTCTCAGAAAGTAGTAAATAATTGTCTGTCTCATCCACTAAAGGAGCAGAGTTGCCATTCTGTGCAAGCCTGCTATGTTCTCCTGATATACCTGCTGGCAGCTGCTCTTGCTTTCTTGTTTTCTTTTGTCAGATATTAAACACAATCAGTGGATTAATAAAATTTTAAGCATTTTGTATCATGTTCAGCCAGGTAGAAATGACTCAAAGCCCCAGAAAAGTGTCTTCAGAAGGATTGCAATGACTTGAAGTTTTAAAGGTCAGATCTTAACAGGACCATCACTCTGGAGTTAAGGTTAGGTGTGGGTTTAAAGTCAGAATATGCCAGGGTAAACCAGTTGACCTGAATAAAAACAAGCATGACAGAAACTGTGGTTTCTGACCTGAAGACATGGCAATGTTTATAATTTTTTTCCTCTTTTGGAGTGAGAGAGATACAGTGGAAAACATACTCACTGTTGTGGGATTTGTGGATAATAAAAACAATCTGCGCTTATGTGTTTACTGGGATTTGTCATAGAGCAAAAGGTGACAAAAACAGATTCAGAAAGAATCTCTAAAACATCTTAAAGGTCATGGTTGGTGTCCATGGAACAGATGTGTGTTCTACTCTGCAAGTTCTTGGTGTTCCTGGACTAAACAGAAATGTTCAGGTTTTTGCTGAGACTTCCTAGGGAATGAGGGTATCATCATGTCTGTGGAGAGCAGCACTGACAGGCTCCTGCTTTGGGTTAGGCTCTGCACAGCACCAGATTTCTGTCACCCTGGACCAGGTCCACAACCCCTGGCCATGATTTAGGACTGCTGCTTGCCTCTGATGGCTGCCTATAGGTTTTTCCTTTCTTTTCAACACAGCAGGTATGTGAGAGCTCCTGTAACAGAGGCTATTTATAACAGAGTGCACAACCCCTTCTTAATCAACACAAAGATTGCTGTGGGAGGGCAAAGATTATTTCATTCAAATACTCTATCTGAAGAAACAGTTGAATAAAATCAATGAAGAACTGATCTAAAGCTTCCATGAGGTCCAAACACTATCAGAAATCTGGGTTTGAAAGTGTTGATTTGTCAGTGTCCTTAGATCTTTTTTTCCTAATCCATCTCATGAATTTAAAAATGAGCTTCCAGCCCAGATGAGGACTCCCATGTTGCAAACATTCAGTTTGACAGAAAATGTGTATTACAAAACCTCCTGTTTCTCAGTAAGCAGATAATGACCCGGTCAGAGAAAATACTAGCAGTAATTTTCAAAGGACTCTCAAAGACACTTAGTTATGTCTAAGTGACCTCAGTGATTCAGAGGACTCTGTGACCTCAGAGTGACTTTGAAAAACACTTTTGCAAGCTGGAATGAGAGTTTCTGTGCATCTCTCCAGAATAAGCATCTAAACTGGAATAAATGAGTGAACCCAGCACTGTGGGCCTGCCAGGATCTTTTCAGGAGCCCCATGCCATGGAGGGGATTTGATGGATAAGGGACACAGCTGGCAGGAGCAGTCCTTTACCATGAGCAGTGGTGACACCAGAGCTGGACACAAGCAGACCAGGACATCAAACAGAGGGATGGTGGCCTTTTGCTGAGACAGCCCCCCGTCCCAGTCCAGCATGATCACCCACCTGAATGGAAACCTGACTCCAAGAGATCTGGGCTTTCCACATATCCAACTCCCACATCTGCCCACAGAGGTGGCTGTCTCCGGGGAGCAAGCCAGCCAGCCACCATAGCTCTCTGCTACCTGGGGCATCATTCAAATACTCATGGGAGGGCTCTTGACCTGGGCTCTCCCTACACCCACTATGACTCTTGTCCCCCAGAGAAGTGGACATCACTAATTTTTATCATCTGGATAACACTAATCCGTAAGACAGAGAATGGAGTAACTGTTTTAACTTTCTTGTATGTTAAGTGGAGCTACTGTAGTTGTGAGTTACTGATCAACCTCTGTAGTTAACTCTGTATTTTCCCTTGCAGCCATTTAGCACAAAGTGAGCTCTTGCTTTTTTAAAAGGCATGAGATGGCTGCCCATCAAAAATAATAATCAGCAGGGGAAAAGAATGGCTGTCCCCTTTTGGTTAGAGACAAACCTCACTTCAAGTGGGGAAAAAAAAAAAAGAAGACAGTCACAGTTTAATAGTTTTAGTGCCATAACAAACTAAAGTTATATTGCAGAGGTGTCTGCAGTGCCTGGCAAAAGCAAGCAACCTATCCACCAGGATAGGCCCCTGTCTCCATATAAATGCTTACTAAAAACCTAAATCACCTTAGAGGAAGGATTTTACTGTCCTCCTGCTAAAGGAGCTTTATGAGCCATTTGTTCAGTTCAACCCTGCGTCTTGTCAAGAGCACCAGCTGTATACTGCACTTGCCAGCATTTGTTCTCACATCCTCGTCACTCGTATATTTTTAAACATTGACAGCTTCTATCATCAAATTTAATGACCTCTTTTAGACAAAGAAGTAACTGACTACTGAGATCTTCCTTTATTTGCAGTAACCCTAACAAACAAATTCCTCAGCAATCCCTTAGACAATTAAAAAGCACGTTCATTTTGTGTAGAACAGACATGATGCAGAAACCGTCTATATGGCACCAGGACAGGTGCATAAGGATAAGACAGGGGCTACTCATTTTTTTTTAAATAATACTATTTTTATCTTAGACCCATTCTTGTCTCTGCCTTCAATGAAAATCTGCGTTCTGCAAAAGATTTCATGCTGAATAAATTCCTCTATGAGCCTGAATCACACCTGATGCTTAATCAGTTCCTTTGAAACATTTTCTTCCATTTCATCCCCAAAGAAATCATCTGAGGCTTGGTGAAACTTGTTTCCAACTTTATAACAAACATTTCCAATATTCCTTGTCTTCCTGTTATTGTTTTCCTCTTGAAATTCACACAGAGCAATGCAGACCCTGGGAATATCAATGTATTTGCATCAGGACAAAGCCACCTTTGGATATACAAGTTTCAGGAGTCAACAACATCCCACAAAATAAATGTACAGAGCGCAGACTGCAGTTCTTAAGATTATTGGTTCTGAAGCGGAAGATGCAATTTCCACTACTAGCAGGGAATCCAGCACCTGAAGGAATGGAAACTCTTATATCAGATGTAATTAAGCAAAATGTGCCTCATAGAATCGACTTGGTAATTTGGAACCATTAAAAACAGAACAAGCCGTGCTCCTTTAGTAATGTATTCCCATGGTGGCACAAATGAGCAGCATTGAAGTGTCACAGATTATGATAGAAGACCTCTGAGAAATCTCTTTACATACTTAGATGTATGGGCCATTTCCTCAAATGTGGATTTTTAAGGAGAATTTCCTTAGGAGAATGAATACAGGTCTACTTGTTTTCAACAAAATCTTTCCTCTGTAGGGCAGGGACCAGATAAAATGCTTGCAGAGACTGTTTTGCAAGAAAAGCATTTCTGCTGCCTGTGCCAGTTCCCAGCCGGTGGAACACATCTTGGAACAGGTCTCTACTAGACACAGGGGTGGAATGAATTTTGGCAAAACAAAGACGTGGTTCCAGAAACAAAGAGCGTCCTGTGAATAACTGATCCACTACAAAAGAAAAGGAAATCGAAGGGGAGGGAGCTTTTTCAGGCTGTGTTGTAATGCTAATTCACGAGATTAACTCACCAAAAGAGGTAAGGAGCCTGCTCCATGGTACAGCTACTGCACAGTGGAGAATTTAACATACATTTAAAATACAGCAGTTTCACAGATTGGTGTGCAATGCTCCTTGTTATGTCACTCCTGGAGTCATGAAAAAAGACATTGAAAAACCCCATAATGTCGCAAGCCAGTTTAATACCACTGTAGATCGTATCTTTTGGCTGATCACATTATGCCACCTGAGATGGACACAGATCTAGTCTGCACCAGGTTATTTTTACCATTTATACAGGCAGTGATTCAGATCTCAATTGTCTCACCTGTACCACATGTCCATAGAAACAAAGCCAAGGGCTAAACCCCTCCAGGCTGCCTACAAACCTTCTTCCTGGTTCTCAGGAAAGCAGGACAACCTGCACCTAATCTGAAAATCATCCTTCCTCCCAATCCCTGGGCTTTAAACAACACTGAGAAGAAGGAGCCAGGCTGTGATAATTATTTGCTTCCACAGCCTGATGCTGCTATGTGAAGCACACAGGCAAAATAGGCCACAATCCCTTTTAGCAAAGAAGGAAACATATTTATTGTTAGTTAATAAAGCAAAACCTGACTTTATTTCTTTCTATTTAACCCAAACAGACTAGCTGAGCTCCCTCAGTAGTTCCTGCAAGTTTCAAGACAATAAAACGTACTCTTTTGTCTTTTAAAATACCTCAGACCTGAATTCAGCCCAAACTCTTACAAAGTAATACAGAAGCCTGAAGACTGGCCTGGATAATAGGTGATCAACATGTGTTTCCTAAACCTCATGGCTATTAAGCACAATATACAAAAATCTTTTTAATTTTCTGTTTTATTCCAGGTTTATGTGCTTTTTTGAAAATTGTGAAGGGCTTGTTTTCATTGGGACTCTGCGCATATTTTTATTAGAAAGCCTTTGGCCACACAATTGTCTCCAGGTCACCATGAAATGTCATCAGACACCTGCTCAGAAAGTGTGCAGTTATTCCATTTGTGCCTCTCCTCCTGTACACAGCTCCTTTATACCATGCCAGTGCATTACGTAGGCTCCCCAGGTCTCTAAGTACTTGAGTCTATTTGACCTAAATAAATAACCAATTCTGCCACCTCTAAGCAGACCACAACATTTTTCCATGCACCTCTTCTCACGGTATAATACTCCATTCAGTGACGGTGGCAGAGCCCAGCCTGAGGATGCTCAGCTGTGCAGAAATGGCTGGAAAATCCAAGCTCTTCCATCCACTCTCTGCTCTGAGCACCAATTTGGTGGTTGGATTGATAATTTCAGCAGTGGTATTTGTCCACCTTACTAATATCTTGAAGCCCTAAATTAAACTCCATAAAACAAGCTAGGCTTCATGGAGCAGAGTGCTCTTTACTTGCTTGTATAACAAAACAGGCTCATGATTAATTATATCAATTATAATCAAAATCCTATGCACTAATAATTTAAGATAGGAAATGCAGCAGTAAAATAAGATAATATCTGCTACTGTAATTTCTTTCCCTGAGGACTTTGCTACTGTATGCCCAAAGAAGTAAATGACAGGCAAGGCAGTTACATGCTTTTTCATTTTGCTACATAGCATTCACTGGTCAAATGTATAGTTTTCTCCTCACCCTGCTAATTCTGATTCTTTTTTTTTTTGCCAGAAAGGTTAACAAGATTTTCTCTCTAGTAGGTACAGTCTGCTGCATGTGTGTAGATATCGGTATGATATAGAAAGCACAGTGTTAAGAAAGTTCCTAGATAAATCTACTCTGATCCCACACCTTCCATCAAAAAGCCTTCCTTTCCTCTGTGTGCTCATGTGCCTTTAAGAACATTCTGGATTTGCTCCATGACTTTTTTCCAGTGTTATTTTTGCCACTGCTTCACCAATTAGGCTTGCCATTGCAACATTTTTTTCAATATAAAGCACTTAGGATATCTTGTGAAATAGTCTAAGGGTTTCCTTGTGCAAAGCATCATGAAAATTCTGGAGAAATCCTAATCCTATTAAGATCAATGGTATCTTTGCCATGCACTTCAGCACTGCCAGGATTAAGACCCCTGTTGATTTACGATGACGTGATGTTGTTTGGATGATAAGTATTCCTGAGAGGAGGTTTGGGTAAGCAGCCAATCAAAATTATTTGTCAGTCCAGCCTCAGTCAGTTTGCATAAAATGACTCAAGATTTGAGTTTCTGTGGCAAAAATTAATAAGGTAAGTTTAGCTTAGTTTTTGATTTCACTGAAAAAGTCACACTGAACTTTGGTGTATCACTGTTTGCTTAAAAAATATTCTTTCTGAATTCCTCCACACTTTTTTTTTATTCCTCTGAAGAGTTTTAGGTCATTCTTGCTGGAGACGAGTGGATTCCATCAAGCTGTAGAACTACTTTGATGGTCTGGAGTGTATTTTACTGGGTCACGGATTTGCTGCCTATAACATTTGCTTAAGGAGCATGTCATCACATCTCAAACAAAAACAGATCTGTCATTTGAGTGCTTTTATCAGGCTCTGCTGTCCTGGCATGCGATGAACCACAAAACTTGTTACACACCCCTTTAAATTATTACTTTACTGGGACAAATGAATGAAGTTAAATTTGTATTTGGGGCTGTTCTGCTGTTTTTGGCTGGTAAAACTGTGACGTTTTAGGCTGTGGTGGCTGGTGGGTAGAGCTTGCTTGTCATTTTTCTTTTGCCTTATGTGTGTTTGAGTGTGTGGTTTGGTGTTTGTGTAGTGGGGTTTTGTAAATTTGGCATGTTTGGCTGTTGCACTGAGCTGTTGGATCTTTATTCAGACTGGCTTCAGACCCACAGCATCATGGTGGGGTAAAGGTAGCAAATAAATAAGTGGCAAATTAAAAATGAGAGTCTTAAGTTTCCTACAGTATCCACTCAATTGAGATTCTTTAGGTTATGTCCAAAACGCATAAGAGTCTCTAAAAACTCAGATATCATCTATCAGACCACTATGCCACTCCTTTCCAAAGCTGCTTGTAATTTTCAATATATCTTCTAGTCTCTTTGCCTGAGAATATTCTGAGAAACCAGCAGGACAAACAGTCAGGATTAATTCTGACTATAACAACATCAACTTTTATTTATACCAAAGTTACAAGGAGGGCATCTCCCTTTTTAGTGCAGATGAATTATTTAAAAGGGAAGAGGGGAGAGATAGGATCATAACCAAAGTACGTGCCTTATCAAAATTGTCAGGGCTTTTACATTCCATTTCCTTGTGATAAGACTCTTGTGCTGAGCTGGTATTCGGAAGTGAGCCCAAAGGGCTGACTGATAAGTTTACATAAGGAAGGAAATAATCAATTTAGGGCTGTTACTGAATGAGTTCTTATCATGTTCATTTCCTCACTATTGCTTCTCAAGCTAAATATTACATGTTTAGGAGCAACTTCAAAAGACTTAACATTCTAGCCTCTGCATTTTATTAAGGAAAACTCTTTCAATAGCATGAAGCATTTGCTTGCAGCAAAATAACAGCACAATTCATGCACTGACAAACTTGCATTTTAAGACACTGATATTTATGTTGAAGGAAGAAATATATTCTTCAAGGAAGATTACACTTTTTTCCAGTTTGCTGTCTAATATTTGAAGCACAGAAGAAGGATCCTAAAAGGTACTAATAGGTAGTACACTAAGTTCCCTTCTGTAGATTTCCATCTCCTGTAATGTGCTTTGTTTAACTGCATTAGTCTACTTTTTCTCCAAAAAAGATGGTTTTCTTAAGACCCTGATGACCGCAGCATGATTTGTGGGTGCACAACTTGTCATGCTAAAATCTAAAAATGTGGCTCTTATTTTGAGTCTGGATTAAACTGTAAAAAAGTACATTGTGTCTGGTAAGTGACTGACTAGCCCCTTTGTCCACAGTAGCTTTGCAGTGCTTCTGAGAGCTTAATCCAGGACAGAATACTTTCCAAAAGACCAAAATGGAATTACTGGGAAAGAGTGGGGAAGGAGAGTCCCAACTTAAATTGAATTATGGTAGTGTTTAAGTTGGTTGTATCGTGTATTGGTACTCCAATGTAAAACAACTACAGGTTTAAAACACTACAGCTTTCATATGATGTCAATATTTCTTTCTCTTTACTTGACCTGATTCCTACATCGTTCACAGTCAGCACTGAGGAGGGTTTGCTCAGGACTTAGCTCAGATGTTTGGTTTTCCACAAACACAGATTACATTTGTATCCCAACATATTTTTGACTGGACTGTGTCCAGTTATTAAGGAAAACCACAGAGATCCTCTACCACTGCCATGCCTATAAAACACATTCCATTGGCAGGCAACTGCTACAGAAAGTGCACCAATGGGCAATTCCCTCTGCCAACAAATTTAACAACAATGCCATGATCAAGCTTCAGCTGAGAGAAAATCTGGGAAGGAATGCACTTCCTCCCCTGATCCAGCAAAGCCTGAAGTTTCAGACCATCAGGACACTTCACAAGGTTCATCCATTCCACTGTGAGCAGCCTTCTTCCAAAGCTGCCATTACAATTGCCTTGCTCGTGTTTCAGCATTGTTGGATCCAGGTATTTCATTCTAGCACATCTTTAATTTACAAAACTAGATTTATTTATGGAGCAGACCACTTCCTTTCTGGAAAGGTTGTATACCTTTCATCACCTGTAATGAATATATAGCATAATGAATTCATCAGGAGCCTGATCGAAAGACCTTGAAATGAAGTTGAATCTGTTCAGCAGTTTGCTGCCTGAAGAAAATACAGAACACTCATCTTGGATTTTATATAACACAAAGGATGATGCATTTGCATTTAAAAGCCAGTTTTAAACAAGAAATTCAATGCTTCTCTCCCTGCACCCCATGATGTGTGCAGCCTCAGCTGGGTTTTGATCCAAAACCCTTGACCTAACTCTTGGAGGTACAAACACTGTAGCGTAGCAATTGATATGGTTGCTCTCTAAACTGTTTCCCAGAGAACATTCAAATAATACAGGCATTGTACTTCAGTCGGCAGCCCTGTCCTTCTGCAGGAAAGCTGACATTCATTTACAGAGAGGGCAGCAAAGTTGTCCCAGGATCATCAGGTGCTAAAGAGATGGGCAGGGCCTTCCTGCTGTCCAGCACATCCAGGAAGATGAGGAGATCACTGAAACCACGCAGCAATGAGTAACCAATTGTTTTGAGTGAGACTTTCTGTGGTACCATGTCTGCACACTTTATAAATCATTGACAGGTTTGTTATGGAAGTGGTCACTGGTACCTTGTGAACAGAGCTTCTCCATGCTCTGTTGATCTTTCCACTGCAATTTGTTGCAGGCCTAATAGCTGTTTAAATAATTTCTGACATGGGAAAGCACAGGCCGGATTCAAAAGTGTAAAGCAGAACCAGGCTTAGCCGCTAAATCCAGGCAGCTACCACTGAGCTCAGAGCATCTGCATTAGAGTGCTTGTCACTGTCAGTGCAGCATGCTCAGAGCCTCCACAGCAAGTTCTGACTCCCACTTCCAATGCTTCCATTTAGGGGATCAAAACTGGAAATTCTGGGATACTCAAAAGGGAGGTGAAACTTCAGAGTGGAATTGCTAGACAGGCTGTTTAACCTCTTGGATTCAGTCTGTCTGCACATAAGGGACAGAAACACTTCCCTCAGAAGGTCAGCTTTGCATTATTTTAATTATTATTATTTATGTTGCTGCTATTGGTCATAATTACTAGACCAGATAATTGTCACATCAGTAACACAAGTTTATGTTGCCTGGTTACTTATAAAGTAGATTGGCTACTTTTTCTTGCTTTCTATGATGATGAGAAAATCCAAATATACCTGGGCTGATAACACCAAATGCTGTGTACACTGGCAGCACCTCGAAACGAAGTTTAGTCAGATGGCAATAGATTACAGTAAAATACTCTGGATTTACACCAAAAGGAATGAGACTGGATTGAATTTTTATTAAATTCACCTGTGTTTGTAATCACAGGCTTACTAGGCTCCTACCAAACTCTCATCTAAAAGGCATCAGTACTAGTGGCAGAAATGGCATTCTGGCCAGAACAAATATTTTACCTTCAGTAAATAAATTTTCACCTTCCTGCCTAAGAATCATGGTGTTGAATTAGAGCTGAGAAGCTCAGAAGCCCTTTGCTTCCAATATAAGCTACTAATGAATGTAAGGGACACTCACTGCCGTTCAAGATCCAGCAGAATCTTCCAATGAGAGGCTAGGAACTCCACAGAAGCATGATGGAATGAAAAAAATATAATCCAATGCAACCCTCAGTGGAAAAGTTCCTTATATCTCTCTTTTTCAAGGGACATTTTTACTGGTATATATTAGCTAATTCTGGGAAATGTCAAGTCTGCCTACAAAAGGGTTAAGAAAAGGGGTTTAGAAAAATATGACAAATAAATCAAGGCTCTCCACAAAACTGCAGATAATAGGGGGTTTTTAAGGGGTTTTTTGGGGGGGGGTTGTTGGTTTTTTTTAAAAAAAAAACAGGACACTCCATTTTCATCAAGTTTCTGCTCTGTACCCTTTAGCATAACTTAATAAGTAAAAACACAGGAAGAGAAAAGGCAGTAAAATGCAGATACGGACGGAAAAGTTTTAACTTTGCCATGAAACTGTTATCCCCACAGAAAAACCATACTGAAACCTAAGCCTGAATACCTCTCAGCCCTGCCAGACCTATTTGCGTCCATTTTCATTTTTCAGTGTGCAGGAAGATGTTGCAGCCTGGAGAACTAAATCAAGCATCTGTGATCTCAGTGCCAGCAGCACAATTCCAGAGGTCACTCCAGCCACACTCCTCAGGCCCTCACTCAGGCTCCCTCCATTCCAGCACATTGTTCCAGCTGCAAGAGGCTGTTGTGTGCATCACTCCTGGCATGGCAGGAAATTGGTCCTGGCATGGTGTACATTTCTCCTTGTTATCGTTATTTTCATTCACAGAAACAATTTAATAACCAGCAAAGGAAGAAACTGCCATAAGCATTAGGATGTTTTGTCTAGGATCCTGGCTCCAAGCCTGGAATTTTGTCATTAGGTGATATGATAACATTAGCAAATAATAATGATAATACCAATATGATAAACAATATCAGAAGATAAAAGTAGCACAGTGTAAGCACTTTTTAACTATTTTGTCTTTTTCTCACTTGCATTATGGCACGCCACTGATTATCTGCTTTCCTGTATGAGTCACATGAAGTTATATCATTTATCCTTCCAGAGGGTTCAGAGGATATCATAAACCATGGAGAGCAAAGCTTGTTCTGCACCCTAATGTAATCTAAAGTGCTTGGTGCTATAATTGCCTGCCTGCTGACTACTCTGCTTGTGGGGTACTTAAAGCAAAGGAAAACAATGCCTGACTGCTTTTTTTTTTTTCTCCATTCATACTCCCTTCTAGACCTGATGCTTTCTCTCCCTTTCTCTGGCCTATCTTTCCATTGCTTCCCTGTCCTTCCTTTTCCCAGCCTCCTTCCTTCCTCCTCAGTCTCCAGGGTGAAATGAATCCTTTCTTTTCCAAAGCTTGAGACTGAACTCATGTCCATAGAACCCTCTAAAAATTATTTGGGCTCCTTTAGGGAGGTGGGGTATTCTAGAGGTCTTAACCAACAGCCATAAAATCATCAAGTGCACCCAAGAATGCTCTGGGCATAGAGTCCAAGTGACTGTGGAGCCATGCAGCAGATCCCACCAAACCCACAACCAAACCAAACAGAAACCACAGAAAATATGCAAGAATGTATTGAAATATCAGCTACATCCTCCTCCATCCCTGCCATCTGCTCCTCAGATTTGTGTCACAAAAATTTTGGCAAATGTCATATAACCTTCATTTGAATGTGTTAATTCATCAAGTTTTTATTCCATCTACTTCCTGAATACAGTTAATAAATTATATATGTTTATGTTCAGTGATTTGGAAACATTTATAATTCAAAAGCTTCCAATTTCCTCTTTTTTTTTTTTTTTTTTTTTTTTTTTTTTTGGTAAAAATTTTGTGTTGCTAAGGCAGAAGATAAAACAGATTTCAGTGTATCATCCTGGTGTAACAAGACGAATTTGTTCTAAGGAAGCCAGGTTAGAAAAAGATTTTTTTCTCAACTACATATACTAGTGTCTGTGCATTACAATTCCAGCTTACACTACATGGGGGTTTTTTTATTTCTATTTGCACAAAATTTGTGTATGCAAACTGCCACTGCATGCCTTATGCACACAATTCTTTCAGACTTTTCTCTGAAAAAAATTGCATTTTGCAGGTGTTGCAAAATCATCAAATATCATTCCATTGCACATCAAAGTGGGTGAAAACCTTTTTCCAAAGTGTAGGCTAAATTTACACTGTTCATTCCTGGTATAAAATAGGCCAAAAGGCATAAAAATAATCAAATAACAATTTCATTTAACAAGACTCTACTGTGGTCAGTTGATACCAAAAAACAGGTGTTCAAATATTTTTAAAATTAAGTCAGTGTTAGTTCATTGTTGTGTTGCCTGCTCCATGAAATTCAATTTGAAATTCAGTGTCTGCCCATGCTGTATTTTAGAAACCCTTTCCCACAATTTCTGAATGATGAGAAATGCAGCCACATAAAAAAGTACTCTTCTCTAGCACTTCATACTGCAGGTTATGACACGATCTTTACTTCCTCTATTCACGCATTATTCTGTAAATAATAGATAATTATACATTATATAAAATTATAATTATTGTTAATGTTGTCATTTTTGAAGATCTACGTGCAAAACAGAGCTACCTGCAAAATGCATTTGTCACTGCAGAACTTCTTTTTGAAAATACCATCTTTGCAATCAGGAATAAAGGAAAAAAATCATTTTTCTGTTTAAAAATGTGCAAAACCACAGAGTTTGTTCAGGGATTGTGACACACAGAAGTATTCGGCCTGTGCTTTACTTTAGGGACGGCCCAAGGAGTTCACACCTATTTTAACTGTGGTGACTGGAAACAACAGGAGCGAAGAGAAGTTCATCTCATGACCAAAGGACTTCATTGCTCTCAGCTCCCAACTTGTGCCCCACAAAGTGCTGTAAGAAACCAATCTTCAAGTTTCCACTTAAAACAATGCTAAAGGTGAAGGGCTTCAAATTCTGCAAGGCACTAAGAACCAAGCATCCCCTGCAAGTTTTAATGAGTGATGGAAAAGTTAGAAAGCAGGGCCATAATTTTTCAAGCATTTGGAGGTCTGAGTAACACGAGTGCAGAATATATATGTTTTTCTTTTAATCAGATTCTGAAGCAATACCAGCACCATCTCAGCATAATGGCACAGGGTAGAGTTCAGAAAACAGAAAATACCAAAATGCTGATCTGTGGTACCACCCAGTGCATCCTATAAGTCACAGAGCACACATTACACATTACAGACCCTGTACAGTCTCACTGGAATAATGGTGGTCTTGCTTTTCTTTCCAAAAAATGAAAGGTGTAATTCTACTGCTTTTCTGTGAACATTTTTGAAGCTATGACCATGGGTTTCAGTCCTGGAGGAACAATCTGACTTGCCTGCATTTCCACATATTTATGGTTTACATTCAGCTCTCAAAAGTGGTTCCAAACTACCAATACCACAACAGCTGTTTTCAGAAATAAGCATTTCTTATCATTCAGTATCAAGCATCAGAGCCCATTAGAGTATGGATGGAATGCCACAAATGAACTGGGTTTCTAGAGTCCTAGGAGATTTGTTTCAGTTTCTAATCAAACTGGTTCCCAGACTTAATTCAATGAGCCTTTATTTTTCCTACACTTGGCAGGAGAATGACTTTTTTTTTCCAGAAGCAATTACTGTAAATATAAATGACTAAGCACTCAAGCAGTATATTAACAATTCTAAACCCTTTTCTTCTGCTCTTGGTCATAAAAATCTTTCCATGCAAGCAGCAGTAATGCCCCTTTTTATAGCATAAAAAGTATAAAGAAAGACTATCTGGGCTGGCATGCCTGCCTTTCTCATACTTACACAGATTCAAGGTAACTCCTTCCAATGTTTCAGACTCCCTGATCCCTTTCAAAATAACTGGAGACTTCTTCCAGCTTATCTTATTCCCAGGATCTTTTAAAGTGCATCAGATGTACTAGAGATGATGGAAGAAGAGGAAGGAGGGGGAATGATATGAACTGATACAGTTGCTATGACCCCTGTGCATTTCAAGCTCATTTTGAAACAAATTTGTCCAGTTAGGGGATAGTCACTTCCCATATTAAGATCAACAAGGGGGAAAAGTATGTAAGTGAGACTGACGTTCACTGCTAAAGCAGCTTTAAATGTTAATCATGTGGTGACACAACATGCTTAAGTGTTGAAAACACAGGACCCTGCCATAATCAAAGTGACACTGCAAGAAAAACCTACTTTCAGCAGGGAAAAGCTATAGGTTTGTACAATATGCTTCCCAGGCAGAACAGCACAGGCAATTGCAGTTGTACAAATATATACATACTCATAAAGAAGGGGATAGGAAAATAAAGAGATATAGGTTTAATTTCCAAGAGTGGAGCAGAGAACATAATTCATAATTCTTGAGCTGAAAATAAGCACTGAATGAATAACTATCATTAGACCCCATACCATCAAATATCTGTTCACCTCGTGTGTCAAATTTGCAAGTAGTTTCGTATTTTTACACTATTTCAATCAGCAGATCACTTGATCCCATTTACAACCAAGAAACACCATTGATTACCTAAAATGTAGGAAAAAGTCTTTTTCTTCTACTTCAGAAGTCCTTTTCTTCTACTTTGCCAGATGAAAAGGCTGGGAGTGTCAGAAGTCCCTGGAAGAGAAAAGGAAGAAGGTTATTAAAAAGTGGATGCTTTCAGGCAGCAGCACCTCTGAAGAGGTGCACCACATGACAAACAACTACCCAGATACAGTATGAGGTGGCAGGAAAGTTCTTTTTACAGGAAATTCCCCAATTATCTTAGTTTAATGGTGCATGTTTTAAAATAAGGCAAGGACCTTCCTTTATAATCCACATTAAAAGAATATTGACATCATAACACATAACCACACAGGCAGAGAATTATAAAGACTATATCAGAAAGGTCAGGCATCATCCCTTGCTGGCTGGTGTTGAAGAGGTATCAGAAGCAGACCTCTGCATTTCTTCCCTTTCCTGAGTTCATGGCACTGCCCTTACATCCTTCAGCACTGGTTTAACCAAGAATAGTCCTCTGGAATTTTCATACCTGAACACAAGTGTATTAAACAGACTAAAAGAACAGATCAGGACCATGTCACCTGCAGTAGAAAAATTACACAGATGATGTTTATTTTTATGGTTTTTCTTTCAACCACTTGGTTTCATTACATTTTATGAGAAGAGCCTTTTAAGAATTTTTTGCTCATCTTTTAACACTTGGCTACATTGTTTTTCTATTACATGAAAAAAGGCTGTGATGTTTACCTCTATTTCATTTAATAAACAGTCTCTTATGCTGTAGCACAGAGAGTTAGGAAGTTACCTAGTTCCTACAGAAAAGATCTTTTATGCTGGCATTGTTGAACTTACTCATGTTTCCTTCTTATTTATTCAAGTCAACTTCTGTAATATTTCCTTATCCTGGATTTTCATTCTATTTTACCAACATAAAGGCACATAAATTTCACAATCTAAAATGAACATTTTGTATTTGCATGGGGGTTTTTTTAAGGTTTAATTAGACACTTTAACAATGTCAAGTTGTTTGGCAACAATTTACAGTTGGGATGGATTACAAAGGAAGCTCCCAGATCATAAAGGTCCCAGAGCTTTTGAATGGTTTCTCCACTTTTTTGTCCCTGCACGCTGCTGTGTTCTTAAAGGGTGACATCACTCATCTGCATTATTGTGCTGTACATTCATCAAAGTACTGATTAAAATCTAAAAGTTCTCAAATAGCAGTAGGATTTAGTAATTTGTAATCAGATACATAAGAGTGAATAAAAGGAAGTATCAGTGCTTTCAAAAGGAGTTTGTGACCTTCTGGTGCAGGCTCTGGAACGACTTTCATTGCTGATTTTAAATTGTTCCTGAATGGCAATACTAGCAAAGCAGTTGGATGTATATTCCAGGAAAGAGAAAGTTAAGAATCTACTCTGTAATTACATTTTGATATTTTATTTATTTAGGAGTATTAGTACATGAGAAGGCAGAAAGACATGAGCAGCTGAGGTGAGAGTCTCAGATTTTTAATTTGCAGTGGCTGACACTTGTCGTGGTGATGTTCTGATTTCCCAGGGTGCAGCTGTATTGCTGCTGCTTTTTGATCAGTTTGAGGCTGTGGAAGCTTTGCCTCGATCACAGATCCATAATGTGCATGTGTTGGATACTACGTGAAAAATTGAATGACAGCTGACATTAGATATCTGTGGTGGGTATGAGCCCTCTCTCTCTCCAAGACCATGGAGAAGATTTCAATCTACATCATGATATGAAACAAGTCAAGCATTTTATTTTTATTTCCATCACAAAGAAACCCATTTCACTAGCAAATTTGTCTCCCTTTAGAGTGGCTCTTCTATCTGCATCAAACACCAATAAATCATTCTGTACTTGCACATCCCAAAGAAAGTTTAGGGTTTCAAGTCAAGACATCTTTGCCGATGATCTCAAGGCTCTCGCGGATCCCAGGTGGAACCCAGCTCATGAGTTCCCATCTCACTTTCAGCCTCCCAGGCAATATCTGCTGCTTCCAGTGTTTCATTAGGTTATTGCCTTGCTTACAAAATCCAGCTAGGTTTAGATGACAGGCAGGAGCCTTGCTCCCACCCAGCAAGGCCTTGTCTCTCTTTTGAAGGTACTGATGGCGTATTTAAGTGCAGATACTTGGTCACCACCTCCCACAGCAAGACAAGAATCCGCAAGAATCTCCGGACTTTCTATCCCAGGCAGGGGCCTGCAGGGACCCCACTCAGCAGCTCAGAGCTGCTTCAGACTGCTCAAAATTGTATTCAGCTGCAACATCCTCCCAAGGGCTGCTGCAGCAGCTGGGGCTTGCCAGAGTTCACAGATGGTTTAAGCCTCCCTCCTGGCTGGCCTCAGCTACATCCCAGGCGTGCTCCCCCATGGAAGGCACAGCAAGAGGGTGCTGCAGGGGCCAGGCTCCTGAAGCTCAGGGATACTGAGGAATTCCCTCGTGCAAGGCAATGGATGCAAGCCAGGGATCTGGCTCAGCACTGCTTCTTTCGGATAAGGATTCTCCCCCCACACACACTGCTCTCATTAAAGGAAAGTTGCCATGTGTTAGATAACCCTAAACTATCAGGGAGAAAGAACAGTGGGAAGCATTTCCTTCGAATGACTGCATACTGTGAACTTTACATAGGTTTTAAAAATTCCATGTCAAGCAGCTTCCCTCAAAATGCACAGATGTCCATTTGTACAGCTCAGGGGGTGAAAAGTTCTGCATATTCCAGGAATACAGCTACTTTTCTGCACATCCATGGATTTTGGAAACACTACTGGCTTCATCTATTTCCAAATGTTGAGTTCACACTGTATTGTAACAGATCATTTCAGTAGGTCAGAGAGAACACAAACTCAGGGTCTGGAAGGAAGGTCTCTAACGGGGGGGGTCTCAGAATCCACTGTTGTTTTCAGCTGCAGTTTTGTTTTTCAGAGCTCTGCCAGCACCAGCAGCTCCTGCTCACAGAAGGGTCAGCAATTTGATTTTTGGCCATTTTTACAAAGCACACAGTTCCCATTCTGCAGCCCACATTCTGCCTTTGTTCGTTGTCATTAAAACTTCACTAACAACAGGCGGGGTGTAAATGAATGGAGACTCGGCTCCCCTCTTCTGCTTCCTGAACTCCAGCCAAAATCATTGTGTTTCATACATCTTGAAAAAAATCATAAATCTTTCCCCATGGGGAGCACGGTGTTCCCCTTGGAAGTTGGCCTGAGGTTCCAAACCACTTCAGGAATATAGGCCAGGTTTGTAAAACTGAAATGGAGGCATGTCCCACTATTTTGTAATACATAACTTTTGCTTCCTTTTCTCTGAAAACAATGCTTTGCATGCTTTTAAAATAATACTCCCTTCTGAATCTATACACTTAAAATGTGCATAGCTGGGCTTCCAGATGCTACAAACTGTCCCAGCTCAACTGGAAATGAGGAATCTATTCCGCCCTATGCAGGGGGAGGATGTGCAGAATTTCAAACCCATTTTATGGCAGCCTTACTTATGCTAAAATATTGTTGGAGATTAGTTACGTCTGACCTTTATGATACATTAAAATACTTCTGGTTTTTCACACAATTATCATTATTAATCTTCTCCTGGATGGTGTAGCCAATGGTATATTCATTATTAGTGAAATTAAATTTCAAGAGGGAGAACACTTGGGTAAAACATCCTCGGGCTTTTGGATATTCTGAGGGACATTGTCTATAAATGAGCTCTTTTTTTTTTTCTGTATATACACGACCTTTTCCCAGGAAAAAAGAGACAGGTACTTCACTGAAATTCTGGTAATTATCCTCATATATAATGTGAAAATAATGATCTATCATGGCCCATAAAATAAGTCCAGTAAATAAGTAGTTCTTGCCAGAAGTCAGCATATTTTTCTAAAACCTTTACCTGCTGGGTTTTGACTGATTCAGTAAAGCAAGTTCATTAAGTCATTAAATCCCTTCTGTGCATTAAAGATTTTCTGCTGTTCCTGGCACACACTGGCACTATGTGCACACTGGGGAATTCCCATCTCTCTGTCCAGGAATATCTGTTTCCTTTTCAGCTGGCACTGCAAACTCAGCACATTGCTCTGCATTCATGCCCATCAGTGATTTGTGCCAGCCATCTCATTCAGGAAGAGAATTATTTTAAACTAGACAAAATTTCTCCACCATATTTCACCTTCTTTTTCTTTTTTTTTTTTTCCCCATAAACTGGATAAAGGGAAATGCTAAAGCACTGCAGAATCTATCTTATTATAATTCAAAGATAGAAACCCAGTAGTAGCTATCTTCCATGATAGGGCCTGCACTCTGTGTTTCACTATTGCACAAGAATAGATTTAGCATGTTTAGGATCAGGAAATTGAAAAGGCAGTTTAAAATCACTGTGCACCAAAAAGCTCCACCGGATGCAGGAGGGTCAGACTCAAATTATTTGACCTATTTCAGGATTCTTATGTGCCCTGAATGACAACACTCCCAGCTGAGGATTTTCCAGCTTCTGCCATGGGACTCAATTAAACAAATATCAGCCAATCTCTGACGCCAGCACACCTCTTTAATGCTCACATTATTTGCCCATCCATAAGGCAGACAACTCTCAGGCCACAGCCACCACAGTAACTTGGATAAGGTGCCACAGAGAAAACTGCAAAACTTATGTAATGCAAGTACCAACCAATTTTTCTAACCAGCAAAAGTCTCCTTTTGAAAGCAACACAACCTGAAAAACACTTCCACCTGGTCTCAAAAAGAAATTGCAAGTATTTGCTATGTCACAGTATCCCATAATCACCTGCAGTCACTAAAATATGTAGGAAAACACATCGAAATTTTAGTAACATTGCTGAGAAACATGGGGTAGACTTAAGAAAACTCTTTCCAGAGTAATGCCCAGTGGCTGCCTGCAACAAGTTCACTCAAACAAATCTCATCTCTGATTAAGCTGTATAACAGGGTCAGCAGCATTTGAAGGGCTGAGGTATAATTCTTACAAGATATCCCTTGTGCTCTGTGAAGGAAGGGAAAATTATTGAGGTTATCCACTATTACAGAGAAATGTGATGCCTGGTTTTAAAAGTATTTTACACTCACTCTTTTCCTGGCTCTCTCTGCTTGCAACGTCTCTGTGGTGAATTTCTGAACTGAACTGTGGGGTTGGTTTTATTGCTTCCTGGCCATTAATGAGAAAGCAAAGTCATTTTTAAAAATCAATTACCTGTAAAACGCAATGTCAGAGATAAATATTTTTTTCCCTCTTTATTTACTAAGGGGAGTGAAAATAATTTGCTCTAAACATAGTTTCTGTGGAAACACCAGTTGCCTGCCAGGATCATTGTCAGTCACAGGAACTCTGCAGAATGAAAGCAAAGGTTACTTGATTTTGGTGTATTTTGGCAAAACTGCCAATAGCACAAAATCACCTTAGCACTGGTATGCACGTCTGATGATGCCCACAAGGTTGTCTCCAGGGAGAAATATCACTGCCTGCTCCCTGGCTGAGGTCCAGCTGGTGGTCATATACTCTTTGCATATCATTTACATATCTTTACCTACGTCTATCTAGATATCTTTGTATATCCTGATGTAAAGGAGGCAGATTCACTCTTCACATGCCAAAAGCCCTCCTCATTTTGGAAACTCAGGTTAGAGTCTGCAGGGAAGAACTATTGTAGCAGAATGTGGAAACTAACCTCAAGGGGCCCAGTCAAAACGAAATCAAACTATAAAGGTCTGTGTCAAATAGACATCACAGAAGTCTCCAGAGACGAAAGAACCTCTTCATTCCCATCTCAGAGAAAAGGGGTAAAAGAAGGAGGAGGATACAAAAAAAAGACGCAAGCCTGTGCTCTTCCAGAAGGAATGTGAGCCAGCATTGCCTCCTGTGAGGGTCTGTGGATTATTTACCACAGTCTAGCTAGCCCTTGAACAACACAAGAGCCTTGGAGTAGACACATGATAAATTTTCTCTCTTGAGTAGGCTACACTCTTGCGGGTTTTGAAACAAGGAAAAACACTCAAGGAAAGAACAGTGTGAGCCATATCTCAAATTTAAATATTTATATTTTCTATACATTGCACTGGAAATTCAGGCTGCATATAAACCACAGATTTTGGAGAGAAATTAGATAGTTACAGTTGGGAAATCACAGAATTTAGTGAATATTGAAGAGCTGTTCATATTATTTAATCTCATCTTTAAAAGAAAAAATGCATGACACTGACAGAGATAATAATGCTTACACTTAAGGGGAAAGAAGATGATAGGGCTCTTATATTTACTCTTAAGCAAATCTGAAGCCAAGTGCTCTAAGGAAAAACACTGTAAGTCAACTCAGCATCTGCAAGATCAATATAATTCTTTAGCAGGTAAAAGTTCTCTATTTAAGTTGTTTTTCTTTCCACAGGGGACTCTGTCAGACTGTTGCAGGAAGCAGTAAATTGCAGTTTGTGGACTCTGCTCAGGCACAACAAGAAATCATTGTAATTCAAGTGATGAAGTCAAAAATACGGGAATCAGGTAGAAAGTAGTTTTCATGTTCTGAACTTCAGCTAAAGTTGTGACCTCAGATTGTGTCAAATAACCCACACTGCTTTAGACTCTGACCTGCATAGGCTGAAGTACCAAGCTGAATATCCAGTTCTTACAGTTGGTAATGAGTTGAAGAGTAAAAAACACTGTTCTTGTTTCCATGGAATATTTCAGGACTCCAGGAAAGTTTCCTGATAGGAGACCCCTAATCCTGAGTCGTGGCTGAATTCACATTCAATTGGTGTGGGTATGGCAAAGCTCTTAACTCGCTCCCAACTTATGCACAGGTAGAGGAGCTGTGGGAGAAAAGCAATATCTGGACAGAGAAAAGAACCAAAGAAACGGTGAAACTGTCCTGAAGTCACATGCACATCATCACCCTTACCCAGCAGAAGAACTGGTAACACATTAATGAAGAGGAGTTTGAAGGACAGCATCGAAGAAGAATATGGGATTGCCATTCCCCCTGGATAGTTGAGATGAGCTTGTTGGAAAAAACAAGGTTGTCACTAGGGATTGATATACTGGATGGAGACATCACAAGACTGACCAGAAAAGGAGGAAGGAAAGGCCTTTAGATTGAGGATAAGAAGGACATTGAGGGAAAGGAGAGGTACTCAAAACTATGTTCTAGGAGTGCAGTCTTGGCAACCACACTCTGGGGGAGCTGCACAAGGGAGGATTGTAATTGTCATGCACAAGACACAAGGGAAAGCCCAGTCAAATATTCTGGCTGGATAAAAACTGCTCTATGAGTGAGTTAATGTAAAACAGAACCAGCAACAGGTACAACACAGGCATAGATCAAGCTGAAGACAGAACTCAGATTATGGCTGACAGGTTAGACCATAGCAATATGTACACTGATTAAGAAAGGAAATACTCTTTATCATGGAATTGAGAGAATGGATTTTTTGGTTTTTTTGGGTTTTGGGGGTTTTTTTATGTTAGCATGGAGTACTTGATAGCTGATTGTGAAAATACCCGGCATGAACCTAAGTGGCATGATGAATGTCGAAGCTTAACTAAATCATCTTCAGAGAAAAATTAGAGATAATGGTCAAATCCCTGAGGAATTAGTTGATTTGATAACTTTCTGTATAGTGTCATGAGTCTAATGTCTGATATCTCAGTGTTACAGGAGGTCAAATGACTGAAAGCAGCTGCTGCCTGCTTCCCCATGGATGTGGAAATCCTCCCTTTGCCATAGACTTAACTTCCCACTTCTTGCTTCTCTAACTGAGCTGGCAAGAAGACAGGAAATCTTCACGAAAAACACTGAGGTTTTGGCATTTGCCATACAGATTGAAAAAGAAGGGATTTCAAAATATTTCACCACAGGGAGAAGAATGTCTGTGAATTACTCCAGAGCATTTGTCCAGTGGTGATTCAAGTCTGCTCTCCTCAATTTCTGTAGCTGACATTTCAAAGAAAGAGGGGAAAACATCCAAATCTTCCTTTTGGATTCAGCTGTTCCTCTGAATAAAATTAAAATAGGAGGCTGAATGTTTCCTTCTCTTTTAATGAGATATCATTATCTACGCATTCCTGAGACAAATTATGGGAAACATACAGCAGGGTGATTTCCAACTGAATCAATGAGGATGGAAGATGATGAGAAAAGTTTTTGTACCTATTTTACAGAGCACAACGTTAGCTAAAGGCTGCACAAACCACCAAGTGACTTAATACCAGACATGGAATCATGTAGGTTGGAAAAGACCTCTCACACCGTAAAGTCCAACGGTTAACCCAGCACTGCCAAGTCTAGCACTAAGCCATGTACCCAAGTATTGAGGCACAAGTGGTCACTGAATACAAACATGTCATGTACAGCTGCCAGAAAAGCTGAGGCACAAGCAGGACACCCAAATGCCATGCAGTCACCAAGTTAACAGCTAACACTGCTGGCACCCTCTTGTAACTTGGTATTTGGCTCATGCTGCTGAGTAGGGGCTAAAACCAATCATGTTCTGGTTAATCTGCCTTGAGTAACTACAGCTAGTGGTCCAGAAGAAAATGACTCTGAAATTATTCTGCAGCATCTCCTAATAAAGGTTACCGTTATCCAGCAAGGAGTGTCCCAGGCTGGCCCTGCCCAGTGTTCTGAGACACTCTCAGGAATGCGCAGGAGGAGAAACTTTTCATTTAAGTACCTTCTGAATGTTTTCATGCTTCACATCCTCCTCCTTTCCTTTTCCCAGCCACTCTGTTCTCACAGCAATTGAGACTCTCCAGTGAAACTTGCTTAGTTGCCAGGATATTTTTCTAGATAAATTTGCCTCATGGTTGTATGGATAAGACGTTTTCTTGTTTAATTCCATCTTTGGAGAGATCTGCAATAAAAGTGAGGTTGCTTTTTTTCACTCTACACCTAACTGGCTAATTTCTGCATGCTGTTTAAGTCCAGGACATAGAATAATAGATGTGGCTTTATAAGTTATAAATGCCTTGTGTAAGTATTTGACTTGTTCATAGTCAATGAGAACTGTTTGTACACGTAAGGCAAGCAAGATTTATCCTGTAATGGGTAATCCTTTCTTCATTTAATAAATAATCCTTTATTTACTTTTCCTCTGTTCTCAAAGTCAGTCTTCAGAACCTAAAAAAAACAACCCATGACCTCATTACCTTCTCCCCTTATGGTTCTGGAAGCCTAGGGATGACTGAGCTTATGTTAACATGCTTGCTAGTTACCATTCAGCCTTTTTTTCCCTCTCCTTTGAAACAGACTTTCCTACAAAGGCCATTCTGAGAACTGCCATGATGTTCCATAACACAGAAACCTCATGGGGCAGGATTGCAGGGGAAAAAATTAATTTCAAAACCAAGCATGAATTCTAGGATTAATTGCCAGGACTACCACTTGATGTTTGTGTTTCACCAGTCTTTGGTTTAGTGTGACTTAAAGTCTTTATGATTTCAAACTTTGGAACCTCCCTGCTGCATGTCAGCACCATTTCCTAATCAGCTCCTTCAGCTTTGAGAAGTCTGCTGTAAAGTGAAAGAAATTCTGCCTGGACTAAAAGATTTCCTATCCAGATGAAAGCCCCTAAAACAAAGCAACAGCACTTTGCAATATGTCATCATAAATATTGACATGAATTATTTCAAAGCGCTTACTAAAATTAGGCTTCTAATCCCATGCTGAAGCATTTAAATCAATGTCAGCCTTTTCCAAAATGGTAAATATTCAACCAATATCCTCTGAAATATATGGGGGTTTTAGTGACCAGCACTTTTGGATGTCAGGCTATTAATTTATGCAGCTATATTTCAGCATCCAATTTTGCTTGACCCATATTTCAAAGATGTCTTATAAAAGTGGAGAAAGAAAGAATTTTGAATCCTGGCAACACTACAGCAGTTACTATCAATGGGGCCTTGATTTAGTAATAATGTTGTTGTGAAACAGATCATAAGATGATGTTGTTTAAAATGGGACAAAATAACTCGTAAGGCCCCTTTTCTTTTTGATAAACTATGTACAGTGCTGCCTGTATTCTAGTTCCTGTAGCATGCTTCCTACCATCTGTTTCCCATTTTTCTTTAATTTCCATTCATGCCCTTTGGCCTGTTCCCCGTGTTCAGAAGAAAACAGTAATTAAAGTTGACATTATCTCTTGTGCCTTCTCCAGACTACATAAATTGAAGACATTTAAGGCTTTTTTTAATGTCCCTATAAGTTGTCTTGTATCTTTTACTACGAGATCAATCTTACTGTTATTTTTTGAGGATCTTAAGAGCTGTCAGTGACCAGTCACTGTTAGTGACCAGTTACAGACTCTTGTTGACCATAGTAATGAAAAGGTTTGATTTTCACTGCATCTGATTTCCATCATTTCATTAGCTCAGGTTTCAGTGAATGTCCTTGTCCTTGCTAGGCTGCAAAAATTATCTATAAGAATACGGAGCAATATAAGTCGTGCACTGTGTGTACAGCAAGCTCCTCACACTGTCAATGCCCACATGAGGTGAAATTCAGTGTCCACATCATTTTTGCCCCACAAACACAGAATATCTGTTTGTTTTCCCTCACAACTACAGGCAAAGATTTCATCTCATTGCTCAGAATAAATGGTGCATTAAAAAGCTGTAGGCCTTTTAAACTGTTGTACTGAAAAGTACAATTGTCTTGAGTAATCCTGGACCTGCTCTTACCAAAATCAAGCCATATTTCATGACAATGGCATCAAAGCCCTGAAATACGGTCTTTCTTTGACCCTGGAGTTGTGTTATGACCACAGTCTTGTGTTCTGTGGCTACCTTTTGGGGAGGGGTATATTTGAAATTTGACATTTATATATAAATCACCTCTAGGGAGAGGGAAATTGGGCTTTTAAAATCATATATATGAACTCTTGAATGATTTCCTCAGTAAATACAGTTTTTCAATAGCTCCAGATAATGCACAGATGCAATACACAACATGCATGACATGTGCTTGCTGTACACCAAATAACTCAAAACACCTGGATGATGATGCCCTCATACCAGCCTTAATAAAAGATAAATAGAAATTTAGAATCCAGATGTTAACGCCACAAACATACATGAAAGATTTTCCTCTTAATTCAAACATTTCTGTGTGCCACAAAATACTTCAGAACCCATAAAACACCATAGAAAAAAAATAAAATAAGAAATGGTGACATAAAAAGGAGGTACAAAAATTATATTAAAATAATATTAAAGAGAAAATGCTGTGCTATGTAATACTCCTGTCATTAATGGAGTCATCCTTTGGACAGAGAATTATACACATTATATATGCATGAATATGTGTCTTCTTATTGATTTTGTATATTTGCTTTGTATTTTACATGCATTATCACAGTATATGATAATGGACTCGGTGCCTTCCTCAATCTCACTTTCCTTTAGCAAAAGAAACTTCAGGTTTGTTTGACACTTATGAAAAAAAAAACCCACAAAACAAATAAAACCAACAAACCCCACAAAACAGGTTGAACAAATCAAGTTGTAATGCCATTTGTTTAATCCTCTGCACTGATTTCAGACAGCTGGATAGAAAAATTAGTGTGTTTTAAAACACAGAGATTTGCTGTACTTCAGTTCAGCACAGTGTAACTGTTGTTGGCAGGAACAAGAGGCAGCTTGGTGGAAAACATAAGGATGAAAACCAGCACTGGGCTTGGGACTGGAGTCTTCACATGTTGATAGAAATACTGACTTCTGTGGAACTGCTACAACACTCAAAGCACCACATACCAGTGGCTGCTGTGCCAAAGGTATAATTACCAAAACCAGTGTAATCAAATATTCTAGAAGAAGTAAAATTAAACAAAAAAATAATAATACAAACCTACTATGTCCAGTTTTCCAGTATAGAGGTAAGGATATTATTTTGCAGTCTTCTATGTCACAGTTGGTCTTAAAGTCACTTGAGACTCATTATTTGCTATTTCTGAAACATCATGAAAACCTGTCAATATAAATCTTTACTTATGAGAAAACTTCATACGTATTTTGAAAGAGTTTTTTTCTAGTTTCTGGATAGCAAACTGTCAAACAAAATTAATCTTCAGTGTAGGGCATGAGAAGTATTTTAGCTTGCTATGAGGGGGGTTTGCTATCGGCTTTTCTTTAGTCCATCTCACAAAATCCGTTTCAGAAGTCTAAAGACAAATATTTAGCTAGAGGAACCAAGTTCCTTATTTCCACATTCATCCTGTTGCCCAGTATCATATCCTCTGCATATTTCATCTTTCCTCTCACTTATTCAAGTATATGGTGAACAACATTGATATCTCCACTCTGATTAAAGCAGAGAGTGAATACCCTTCAAACATGAATTAGTCCTACACAGAAAGAGGATGTACTTAACTTCCTAGAAATGCAGCTTGTTTCTGCAATATTCATTGCATCCAGATCAATAAATCGTTCAAATCCTGCAGGACTTCCCAAGGTGCAGAGGTCAAACTACAGTGGAACTAGCAAATATCAGTTTCACACAGATGTTCGACTAGAACATCTGTTTGTGTCTTCTTTGCCTATTAAGATGTTTGTTCTGTTAATTGTAGGCAAAACATAAGTAGCCATTGTGGTTTTGTTTTGTTCTGACATGGGGAACTTTGCACCCTATATTCAACTTAAACAAGCTGTCAGCACAGCTCTTAGTCACTGCTGCATTGATGGTGTGTCGAGCTTGGTAAAATTTTCAGCTCAAAGGTGCTCCTTACCCTGAAAATACTTTGTTACATAGAAAAGCGGAGATTTGTCAGTTCCCGGAATCACTTTGTTGTTGTGGGGGTTTTTTTTGTTTTTTGGTGTTTTTTTTTTTAGTTTAAATCTGCTTAGTCCCTGTTCTGTAGCAATAAAGGGAAAGTTGGTGGGATTTTACACGGGCGTTGACTTCATACGAGTGAAGCTAAACAGCATAATCTGATCTGTCTCAGCCTCACTAACACCTACAGCTGTGCTCAGCTCTGAGTTTTGGAGCAGTTTGCACATTCTCATCAGAATATTTGCACCCTGCCAGCATTTGCATCACACAGAGTGGAAAGCATTGTAAATGAAACACTATCCACGGTGGTAGGAGCCTGGCAAGCCGAGCCAAGGCCTCTGAATCTACTCATGCAGCACAAATATTTGCAGGATGGAGATATTACGAGGCAGAGGAAGCAACACAACTGGAACGCCAGACCGAGAGTCCAGAGTCTTCTCCAAACTGCTGTTTACTTATGACAGGATCTTGGCATACTCTTTAAGTTGCCTTTGTCTCCGTCCCCCTGCCCATCTCTGCAAAACCAGTCAAGATCAGAGATGAGAACCAGTTTTTTAAGTGCTAAGCTCATTATTATTGCCCTTCTGTAAACTCCCCTACTAAAGAGGATTAAGATGCCAGTTGTCACTTATTAGAGCTAACAACATGCAAACTTCACAAATTCATGTGGTTTTGCTACCTCTGTTGTTGACAACAGCAGTCTCTTAAAAGGATGCACAGTCCAACTCTTTCAATTGAAAAGCAGAACTTCCATGGGCTTTCTTGCACTAATGCTGACCTCAGGTCCCCAAGGCAGCAGAGATCATCCAGTACAGATCTTCCTCCCTCTGGTATCACAACCCACTTGGGAAGGTACCAGACTAACAGAATCTTTGTTTGCCAAGAGCAGACCTATAAATGATCTTCTCCTTCACCTGTCCTCTTAAAAGTACTAGTATTATTTTTCAACCAATTATTTCTCAAATGCATAATCATTAGAAATGTCAGTAAAATAATAACTCGAGGGTACTTCCTGTTAAATTTCTTAATAACCACATCCTCTGCTAATAAACACCTAGGCCTTTGGCCTCAAGTTTATTTAGCCCAGGATATGGGTATTATTACCTCATTAAGAGGAAACACCCTCAAGATATTATTTAAGTACCTCCAGAAGGAAAAACAGCTGAATGAAAAGGATGTATAGGCCAGCTGTTTAAAATTCACTGGGTAAGGGAATTTTTATTCTAAACCACCAAAAATTAGGTTTACAATTAATAAAGAGATACTTATTTCTAACATGATAGCATGCAGTTGCCTGTGTGTTTGCTGGATGAAGCTGAAGGTACAGGATAGTTAAGGAAAGGCCCTGATTTAAATTTCCTGGGAACTGAGCATTTAGCAATACAATGATAACTACTGGCTTTGATACATTCCATTTCTGCTGGTATGTTGGAAAATGTTAGTGACATTTTGCTTGACTTTTTCACTTCAGAGAAAGCAACTTTTAAATGAAATGTGATGAAACTGTTCCTATAGCACCATTTCTTCAGCTCATGTACTTAAATCTCAGCATGTGAGCAAATTTTTGTAGACTTCACAGCTGGGATATTAAGCATTATCGTATCCTATTGACTAGAAACCAACTGAAAGTAAATCCTTAGCTATGTTTACAGGAACAATTTATATCTTTAAATAGTGAAAGATCTCTTCATCTATTACCGGACAGGCATTTTTTTTCAAAACAGAAGTGTGTGTGTGTATATATATATATGTGTGTATCTATTTTTTTTTTTATTTTAATGATGAAATAATGATGTTTGGCAATTATGTGAACAATTAGTCCAAGTGTTAGATATGTTTATCAAGAACAAAATAGTCTAATTATTTTCGGTGCATGTCATGACAATATTACAGTGGAAGAAGAGACTGGACAGAGGCTCTCAATTTACTTGGTTGAGACCCCAGAAAAGATGACAGGGACTAGTGACTGTACCTGCCCAGTTTAAGGAGGGATTAGGGACTGATGGCTGTCCTGGCACACAAAAAGTTATCACCAAAGTACCATTAAGGAGGAGGAAAATAATGGGGGTTTCACTATGGGAAAAGGAGCTAGCAAACCCTGGAGTTCTGAGATTTTCCTGACCTTACCCATCAGTGTTTATGGCATTAGGGCCTTAACTTTCACAGGCAACATCCCCATCTTCCTCAGTGTTCTTCTTCAGACCCACACAGCCAGGTTTGGTAAACAGTGACTCCATTATTCATGGACAGAATATGACCTCAGGCAAAGAGTATTCAGGAAAACCCACTTTAGACCACAGGTCCTGCAATAATGTAAGTGGTGAGCAGAGTAAAAATGTCATTTCTGAAAAGAGTACAGAAATGTGGTGTGGAGAATGTCTTTATCCATCAAAACAAAATCTTTTTTATAGCACCTGCCTCTCCAGCACCTGCCTTCATTTCTCCCCTAACCCCCCAGAAGGAGATTTCTGTGAATAAAACTGGTTTATTTCAATCTGTATATTTATCACTGTGGATTGTGATTACTGAAGTAGTTTACAAGTCAGGCAATGCAAGGGAAGCCCAAATAATCATCTTCATTGATTGTCAACCTCCGATCAGAGGATGTTGCAAGCTACCTTTTGATGCAATTACTCCACAGAAATATCACGTATTTTATATATGCTTACATACAAAGGAAAAAACAGCAAACAGGCATAATCTGGAAAGAAAATGTTGGAAAAGCAGCAAGACATCATTGAAAGTAGAAGAAGGAAAACCCACCTGAATGCACTGAAACTCTGAACTCAGGAATTCATAAGACTGACCTAAGTGAGCCCAGAGGACAAGCCTGACCACAGAATCATATAATGGCCTGGGTTGGAAGGGACCTTAATGCTCATCTCGTTCCATCCCCTGCCATGGGCAGGGACATCTTCCACTGTCCCAGGTTACTCCACTTCCAGGGATGGGATATCTACAACTTCTCTGAGCAACCTGTATCTGTGTCTCATCACCCTTAACGTGGAAGAATTTCTTCCTACACTTTTTCAGTTTGAAGCCATTCCCCCTTGTCCTGTCACTACATGCCCTTGTAATCATTGAGATGCTCAAAATTCACTATCAAACACTTCTGTTTGGAGTTTTTTATTGTTTTGTGCATTTGAGACAAACTTTCTTATTTTTTTCCTTTATTTCAATATAAAACTGACAAAATACAGAAAAAAGCCACATCTTAGCTCTCCCTCTGTACCTTTATCATTGCTCACTGGACTCTCAGTCCTCAAACTAAGGAATAATGCATGAGTCAGCACAGACAGTGTTAGTGGAATCAAACCCTGAAATTGGGCTTTTAGATAATAAGCTGATGTTTTTGATCTCAAAAAAACCTGCAAAATAGAAAACAACTCCTCCCTTCTGTCTCCCTACATGCCCATTTTGGGAATGTGTACAATAAACACTTTCAGCTCTTCTTGCAATGTCAGAACACTGACCTCTCAGCAGAGCAGTGGTGATGGACCTAAAGCATGTCCAGGAGCCAGATGAAGCTGCTGGGTTTCCTACCTGAGCTTTTCCTTGCCTGAGCAGCACCCACCTCTGGCAGCCTCCTGGCCAGCATACCAGAGCCCTGAAGGAATGGTGTGTTTGTAAACTAAACAGGAAAGAGGAATAAGCCAGACACTTACATCACCTGACAGATGTCTTTCTCAAGCATGCAAGTTCATTTAAGGATTTTCCATGGCATGTGTTGACTCAAATCAATAAATAAATGAAAAGTAAATAAGGGGGGGGGGGGGGGGGGGGGGAAGAAATGAAGTGAGAAAAGAATGAAAGAAAGAGAGAGAATGGGTGTCATGCTCAACATGTTTTGCACTCTGTAAAGAGGAATTAAGTGACTCGGGCTCCCTGCCCCCCTTCTCCCTTTATGTCTGGAAGTGAGTCCTTCTGAAACACTATCGCTACTGGCAGCACAGCAACACATAATAACATGGTAGCGACACATAAAACTGTCAGTCTTCAATGGAAATGGATGGTTAGGCTGAGGGGGTAAACAGACTAAATCAATTTGAACATGCATGTTAAGGACTGTGAAAGGGCAGAGTTTAGTGCTGCTAAGCTGGAAAACATTTGTCTCTGTCTCGTTGTATTTCCCTGCCATTCAGTGGCATCCACTCACAGGCCCCTTGCTTGGCTCCAGTCAGGCTCCACGGCTGATTAATGGCAGCTGGAGGTGTCCAGTAATTTCCTCACCTAATAATAAACTACAACCCAAAACAGGGGTTCCCCTCAGGCCCACATTTAACACAGCTCTACTTACTACCAGGAGAAAGCCAATTATCCCATGTCTGCTCTCATCTTTGAGACAGTGCACATTTAAATGGCTTTGAGAGGTTACGCGGTTGGCTTCAGGCACATCACCTTTGTCTGTGGCAGGGGAAACAAAACTCAGAGAGAATCCGCATCACTCTTATCCAGGGATCATTAAGGAGGGAAGAAAAAAGTTGGGGGGGAATGTCATTTTTGCAATGAGAAAATAGTCTCTCCTCCAACAAATCTTAACACCAACATGACCTTAAAAACAGAGGGACTTTCTTTCTAATCCTAATCTCAGGGTCACCAACACACACAATTATGATTTCAGTGGCTGAGGCTTAAGCAATCAGTCTGGCTCACCACTTCCTAACCAAGGGTGCTCAATAAAACATTTTATATGAAGATACATCCTCAACAAGAACTTTTCCAGATTTTGTTAGCAATTAAAGCAAAGCCTTTTTACTGAAAGGAGTTGCATGGATTTTTGTACTCAGTATTAAGGCTACAAAGACAGTATTGTCTACATTGGATATCAGATTAATTACATAGTATCACCCTTACATTAGTAACTTACTGGTTTAATAATAATTTCTACAACATGAGGAAATTTTTTTTAATGTTATTTAGGTGGGTAACCTCTCAACTTCTGTGCAGTTTCCTGAGAGAATAAGGGATACAGATTTAGCTGTAGATAATTGATAGTAGTATTGAGAGCATGAAATACCATATCAATCCTCTAGCTGACAGCAATTTAATATACAAAAATGTGTGCAAAACACAGGATTCCTTGTGCACCTCGAATACCCCCTTAAAGCTCAGTCCTCCACATTACAATACAATGAATACAAAAAATACTGGAATAACATTCAGTTTCTACTCTCCTCCAACAGGATGGGAAAGCTGAGTATCTCAGTTTCTTGGTGAATGGACAATTGGAAGCAATGCAGATGCCAATATTTTTTCAGTAGTACTTCCTCACTATAGGAACAGGATGCACTGGGTGCCAAAAAGGAAGTAAATTGTCCCATACCACTTGACAGGTTCTATTAATATCTGCAATTTGTGATGTCTGTCAAATTTTGAAAATCAAAAAATGCATATGCCTATGTGCACATGAATGTGCCTCTCCATTGGAACAAATCTGATTAGCATGTGGACACTGAGGGAAGACTGACAGACACACACAGACCGTTGCTGGCAGTGTCTGGTCACACAGGCAACTGCTGGCACTAGGGGATTAAAAGGTAATATAATGATTTCTTCAAAAGTCTTGAGACAGCTTGGGAGGAAAATGATTTTCCAGACATCTGTGCAAATGGATTTTCCATTCTCTTCAAAGGTTTTTTTTCCTATACCCCCCTATCTTCCCTCCCCAAGGCACAGATCATCAGGAAGAAATTCAAAACAGTTCTGGACATTGTTTTTATGCTATCCCTTCTACAAAAAGATAAAGTCATTTCTGCCACAGATATCACTACTTATAACTTTGCATTATACTAGAAAGTGAGCTAAGAAAAACAGAGAATAAGATATGAAATAGATATGAAAGAAAATACAATTAGAAACTGTTTTAATCATTGTAAAGTCATTCTACTGGAGGAGCTGGTACTAACAAGTAAATTATGAATGAGGCCAACTTCAAGAAAAGCTTTTTAAAGTGGGAGAGGACAAATAATGCTTGCATTTGTCTTAGGAACAAGAAACCACGACTCACATCACACAGTTAAATGGCCTCCTAATACAAATGGAAATAGCACTATTTTAAATCCCAAGACTCACATCTAATTAGCAAATGAGCTGTATAATTACCATCATCCATATGATAACTCAGCTTAATGAATTGCCAACAACATACAATTGTGGTGACTTGTTATGAGCACTTAAATATCATGGTTTATCTTAAAGAGCAATAAATATTGTTCTCTATATATTCATTATGAATTTGTCATGTTTCTGTGTCACCTTTGCAATGGTGTTTGCCTCAGTTCTGTTCTCAGGACTCAGACTAGTTTCTCACATGAGTTTCACAAGGGACCTTTCACATATATTCAGATCACATTCTGTTCATTTCATTGGAAAATTTTATTTGGAAACATGGAATTCCTTCCTCCTAACAATTATAAGAAGTTATTACCATGGGCTCGCATTCTTTTTCAGTATGCACTATCTTAAGAAATGGCGTGCTTGCCACGTGTTTTGAGGTCAACAGTAGTCAGGCAACTAAAGAGACAAAAAGTCATTGAGAAAATGAGTTTTGTAAAGAATTTCTGTCCCTTCAACAGTCTGTGAGGCAATAAAGCACAAATAAGGCAGTGTCTTGGTTTTGAAAGACAGTTGTCTGCCAGGGACAGCTAGAGCTTCCCTTGGAACAGAGAATGTTACCCCCCTCCCCTCCAAATCATTATAATGTTGCAATTGGGGGCTTTCAGGCAAAGATATGGGAATAGGAGTAACAGTTCTTTAATAGGAATTAAAAAAGAAAGCAAAATAAAAATGCAGTAGTACAAAAACAAGCAAAACAAAAGTCCTGGAAAACTCTGACAGAGTCAGGGATATGACCTGACACCCTGTTGGTAAGGGTGTTGGAAGCAATCCAGATAAATCCTAGATGAGGTTCTGTGGAGTACAGGTAATGGAGTAGGAAAAGTCCAGTGGTGACAAGATGGGTCCAGTCTTCCTCTGGTGGAAAAACCAGATCCCTGCTGTTCCTGAGCCTCAGTTTGTATCCAGGTAGGAACGGTTGGCCTCCCCACACCAGGTGGAGCATCTCACAATGGGATGATGTCATGTGTCATGCCATTGGTGAGCCTTCATGGCCCATTAGCAGAAGATATCCCCAATGATGTAATGTGTCATGTCATTGGTGAGCCTTCATGGTCCATTAGCAGAAGATATCCCTGATGATGTCATGTGTGATGTCATTGGTGAGCCTTCATGGCCCATTATCAGAAGATATCTCCCTGGAGGATGGACAGGTGGTGAAGGAGATAAGAAACACTGCCACACCTGGTTTTAACAGCTGGCCCATTATCAGAAAGCATCCATCCCCCTCTCCTCTGGAGTTACAAAAGATAAAGACATATCTGCTTTTACAACAGATGAAATAAAATACAAATCTCTTGGCTACCCAACCCAAGACAGGCAGAGCTCTAGAATTCTTCTCCACAGTGGCTATGAATCTGAGATATTATCACTAATACTTCCTGCAGGTTTTTTTTTAAAAGGAGAAAAAAGAAAAAAATCAACCCAAACTTTTCCCCACAAAGATTCCAGTTATTTTCTTTACTACCAGTAGTATTTGTATGACTGAAATATTCCCAAATGCAAAACTTACAGTAAAAGTTCTGGTCTGTTAATCTTGCATACACTGGGACAGCTCTGTAAGAGCTGAACAACTGCACATAAAATTCAAGCCTGATTTACTTTCCTCTCCAACTTAACCATTTCCTGGATTTATAAAATATCACATCCTTATGAAATTACTTAATTAAGTCAGGTCACTGCTGCCATGTGACTGCGTAGCATAGAAAACACAGATCCAACTACCACCACCTCCATTTGTTTTGGAGAACAAGAACATGCAGTTTTTACTTCTAATCAGACAATATTACTGATCAGTGCATAAGTGAACCCAAAATTAAGCACAATCATATCTGCAGCTGATTTGATAGGCTATGTAAGTCCTCCCTATTAAACAAGAAACAGTTTATGGGAAGAGTAACATCATCCATTACACCAATTGCTCTTTGGGGAAAAAAAAATCCTTCCAGACACAAAAGCCCTTAAGATCTTGTGAGGTTTTTTTTCCCAAAAAAATCTATCCAACTAATAAAATCTACTTCTCCCTTCTAAACTTTCCCCCCAGTATCCTGGAAACACCATAGCTGTAACAACACTGTGCTTTTCTATACATCTTCTGTCTCCCTCTTCCCTATGAAATGAAATATAAGCTTCAGGTCTGGGAAAAAAAAATGGTTGTAAAACTACTCCTGCACCCACATTCAAATCCCTTCTGAAACATCTTTTGCCACGAGGACTGCTAAAAACAAAGATTGCTGATGTGCTGTGACAGCTGCTCTGTCTCTCCCTGTATTTCAACTGATGGTTACAAAAAGCCTGAGGAAATTGTTTTTTCATTATTCTTTTTTCCAGTTTTACATCTGGCTCAACAGGCCTTTGGTTCATGACCTAGGTTCCTAAGCAAAATAATCAAACAAATAAATAATATTAATAAAGGTAATCTGTGTGTGAGCTGTGGCATCCCCACATGGACTATGTCTTCTATGATTTGAATCATTTTTAAGGACAAAAAAATCAGTCTAAATGAAAGACCTCTTTATCTGAATCCTGGATGCTTGCAAAAGGAGGAAACAAACTTAGAAAGGCAATGACACAAAAAAAAAGATTTCTTTTAGGGAGGTTGCATGACCCTCACTTGCAATGCAGTCCTTTCTTTTTCAGGTTGCACATACAGACTGTTTAAGAAAATTGTCTTCACCTACAGCAGAAAAAAGCACGTGCACTGCTCTTGAGCTTTTTCCTACAAAAAAGCTTCTTACTTCAAACTTGATCTAAGGTCAACCAGAATTTTTGATCAACTTTAATAAGCACAGGGTTCCTGGACAATTTTAATGGAATTACAGAGGAGGTCAACTTCCATTTTAAATTGTGATTTTTCCTCCCCCAGGAGAGCAGAGAAATGACAAAATCTTGGCATTGAGTTGAATCTGCCCCAAAGAGGGATGCAGGCTTACATTTGTTGGTTTTGTGTAGCGAGGCTCCAGTTTACAAGCCAGCTTTTGAGCCCAGGTACCTCTCAAAGCTGGGCCAAGCTTACAAGGGGCTGAGCTCTTTAATGACCTCCCCGACTCCTTCAAACGCATCTCCTGAGGCCACCACACTACTCCCTCTGGGCCAAGATTACACGTTCCCAGAGCACAGGGAGAGCCAACAAAGTCCAGAAGAAAAAGCAAAGCTGCTCTCCTGTCAGAGCCTCGGCTTATCTCAGCAGCTACCTATTTTTAACTCAATTGCAAACGATATCTGTGATCAAAGGGCCAGAACCCCTGGAGGAGCTTAGGCGAACAGCGTGGTGGCCGCAATTCTTCCTGATGATTTGTAAGCAGGAAAGGACTTTTGACATGAAAGACAGTTTAAACAGCACAAGAATAGCAATAAACCAGCTGTAAAATGCTTAACATTGCCCTTGAACTAATGCAAATTGTCCCAAACAATTTTCTTTTTCTTTCTTTTCTTTTTTTTTTTTTCCTTTTTGCAGTCTCTGGGTGCCCTGCTGGGACATTTAAACAGTCACATGCTCACCGTACAAAAGCCTATATAAGTGGGGAAATACAGTGTACTAATGTGTTTAGAATAAGGGAACCAAACAACGGCCACAATTCAGATCTGCTGCCTTCCTCCCTTTTGTTTGAGAAAGTGTTCATTAATGACAAGCTTGTTTTGGATACTGACTGAGCATCCAGACAGAAATGCTGGAGGGTAATTTATTAGCTTAAAATACTCAATTAAGTCTTTGAAGAGATAGTTTAAAAAGTGAGTAAAAGCTTGAATGTTCTGAAAGTAAATTAGTTGGGTCACTGAATATTTTAGATGCTTATAAAATGACAGTATTTTCTGTCTGAGCTTCAGCAATATTAAAGAAGTGTTTACAGAAGTGATGTTTCAAGGGTATGCTCTCTCCTATAGAAATTATACTACAAGAGACTTACAGAGCCCTTTAATGTCATCTTTAAAAGCATTATTTTCTTTTTCTTTTTTTTATCACACGGATGTAATGTAGATTCTAAATTTCAAGCAATGACACCTATCTTTATCACCAGCAATTAGTTAGGAACATTTAATAAGTTCTAATATGGAATAAAAATAATCTTGTAGTAATTAGAGATAGGAAAGATCAATGAGATCCTTGGTTCCATTTCCAACATTTTTGAGTACTGGGAATCTCTGTAAGGCAGATTATAGCAGCTTTTAGAAGAAAAAAACAGTAACTAGGAATTGAGTTTTTGGTGCTCATGTATTTAATAAATTAAAATTCTCCGCTACATCTGTTCACTTATTTCTACTTCTTCCTGACAATGCTTGTTCCCTTAAAAAAACACTTTATTTTTCCCCTCTCAAAAACATTTTATTCCTCCCCACTGTTTCACAGGTTGTTGTACAAAAACCTTATCAAGAAATTAAGTATATTGATCAAATGTGGTATATTTCAAAGAGCTCTAAGGTATAAATTTAACTCAGGTGGAAGAAAGTGGAATGTAACTAAAAGTTTAAAAGTTACATCCTAATCAACAGCCCTGACTGGGGAGGGAAAGATGGAGGGCAAAGGCTGTGCTGCCACGTGAAAAAGACATATTAGAAATAAAATAATTAAGAACAGAAAAACAAATATTTTATGTTGTTTTATCTGCAGTTAAAGGGTCTTCAAATTGAAGAACTTAAGTTTAAATTCAGGAAAGTTTGCCAATTCACCACTGTTTTCATAACTTTATATTGTATTTTAAATCATAGGACAACTGGGCTCAGAAAAATTCACGTTATACACTATTTTACAACTTCTGTATGTCAGTGTTCAATTTCCCTCATTTCCATTATTCATCAAATTAACTTCAGAACAGTGTGGTAACAAATATCGTCATTTAAACTATTAAACTATTCAGGTGAGGACCAGGAAGAGAGTGCTATGCATCCATGGCCAGAAATAGATGAGTTTTTTGAGCAGCCTCGGAAGCGCCCTCAGGAATCCATATCCCAGGACATCCAGCCATATTTCTTCATCCTCTGGCAATTTCTCTGTCTGAGATGACAGGATATGCACTCCCGCTAAATCTGAACAGTGTGGGAACCTCCTCAGCTCTTATTTCTGGTGATGCTGTAGCCATTCACAGACCATACCAAAGCACACGGGTCTCAGAATTGTTTAAATTAACATTGTTTGAGGTCTTGAGTGCAACCACAAAGCAAAACATCAAAAATGTTTTCAGCTCCCAAATATGATGTCAATAAAACATAGTTGGTGAATATTTCCTGTTGAGGCTCACATTAGTGTTTCTTTAATTCAAGTGACCTCATACTCAGTAAAAATCTGCTGTTGTTCTATTTTATGTAAATTTTCAATTATTTAAGAAAAGCTGAAAACATTTTGCTGACGTTTTTCTTATTTTGCTTCCCATCATTCTTATTTCACAGATACATGACAAAATAACTATTAAATCTGCAAAGTTTTACAACACCTCAACCAACAACCAGGGAAAAAGAACTGCCTGGCTTTGTCTCTGTTTTCCTTAAGACTAATTTCTGCAAGTGTTAGAGGTTAATAACACTTATTTCATCCATTGCTTGAATCTAATAAAAGCAGTGGGGCATAACATTCTGTAAAACCAGGCAATAGAGGAAATAACTCTAATGTTAACCTCTAACATAAATGTAGTGGTAATTGCCCTGGCCTACTTTTAAAATGAATGCCCTTTGTAGTCTCCCAAGTGGCACTGAAAAAAATTCCTATGTTCTAGGCAGCCACTGGTTTCCCAGATGGAGAGCACTCTGTGTTGTCTATCTCTTCTTGTGCCATACTCCACAAAGATGTCACACAAAGGATTAACACATTATTATAGACATAGGAAGAGAAATCCCTAGTAGCTGCCTCAAATATGGTCTTGGTTTTGAAAGACAGTTGTCTGCCAGGGAAAGCCAAACTTCCCTTGGAACAGAGAAAGTAAATCCCCTTCCCTCTAAATTATTATAATTTTGCAATTAGGGGCTTTCAGGCAAAGATATGGGAATAGGAGTAACAGTTCTTTACTAGAAATATAAAGAAAAAGGAACACAAATGTGGTAGTACAAAAAAGACAAGCAAGCAAGCAAACAAAAAGTCCTGGTAAACCCTGACAGTGTCAGGGATACGACCTGACACCCTGTTGGTCAGGGTGTTGGAAGCAGTCCAAATAAATCCTCCTGAAGTAAGAGACATCGTTCAGTGGAGTAGAGATGATGGAGTAGAAAAAAGGTCCAGCAGTGGCAAGATGGGTCTGGTCTTCCTCCTGAAGCCCAGTGGAAGGGCTGGATTCTCACAGATTCCTGGAATGCCAGCTGTTCCTGACTCTCAGTTTTTATCTAGGTAGAAACGTTTGGCTCCCCCCACACTGGGTGGAGCAACTCACAATGGGATGATGTCATGTGTGATGCCATTGGTGAGCCTTCATGGCCCATTAGCAGACGATATCTCCCTGGAGGATGGACAGGTGTGAAAGAGATAAGACACACCGTCACACCTGGTTTTAACAGCTGACCCATTATCAGAAGGCATCTGCCCCCCTACCCCTTGGAGTTACAAGAGATAAAGAAAAAAAAAACCTGCTTTCAACAGGTGAAATAGAATATACTTTTTTTGGTTACCTAACCCAAGACAAATATACATCTTAAAAATGTAGAGACAGCTTTCTGCCAGAAAAAAAGCATTTTGCCTACTCTTCTTCTGCCCAAAATTCAAGCAGAATACATCAGAAGGCAAGTGAGGTATTTTTTGTTCATTCATAATGGCATAACCTTTCCGTTTTATCCAAATACTCTTTTGGTTTTAAATAAACTGCTTTTTAAATTGTCTTTTATAGTTTTCAGGATAAACCTGTGTATGTATAAACACCGAGTTTTTATCAATACTGTCATTATCTCATGTTTATTTATAAACACTTTCACCTCAAAGTCTGCACTGACCTGAAGGGGAGAGTTCTAGTCTGTGTGTGCTGATACTTCATGTTGAAACTAGAATTTCACAAAAATTCACAGAATTATTCTCAGCAGTAATTTTAACTTCCAATTGTCTTCAAGCAGGATAGGAAAGAACGTGACACTCACAGGTCAGGGCCATTACTTAGTAGCTTCTCATCTACAAATGTCCTCTGCTAATCCTGAGAATTATATTCTGTTCTGTTGTATAAACACTTGATATGCCCCCCTGGCTTCCAATTTACTTTCCATAAGAGCACAGAACTCCTATATCCCAATCCAATAGGAATACCTTGGAGGCACAAAGTCTCACATAACACCACTCAGGAACTGGGTAGAGCCCAAAATATGTCACTCCAAGTCTTTGTACACTTCTTTAGTTTATTGTCCTTTTTACCACTGGAGTTTCCTGAACACTCAGGAGATAGCATTTGGTTGCAATGATGCTGTTGTAGCCTTCTGAGCCTCGCCTACAGCTCTGAAGAAATGCTCTCTTATCCCTCCCTTGGGCTCTGAATGATTAAATAATGCTCCAATTTAGTTAAATTCAAAAGTATCACACTGTTACCATACCATATTGAAATTCTCCAGAACAGTTACTGTACCGTACTTCACTTTCTTCAAAATCCATCTTACTGCCTGTCAGGACCATCAGACAGTCAAGAGTTCTGAATCTTCGAGTATTTACTTAGTGGATACAACCTAATGACTGACAAAGATGATCGGGAATATTCTTACTAGGAACTGGTATCTTGTCATTATGGCTATGAGTTAGTAAAAAGAGAAAAACTGGAGTGCAGGATGGTGGTGATTCTAATCACAAGGGAATGGAGTTCTGGAGATGATCTTTCAAGGAATTTAAGAAAATTAAATGGAAAACATACAATAAAGAGAGAAAAAAAAAATAGTAGGTAACTTCTGCAGAAAAGCTAAAATTTGAAATGAAAATGAGAATGAAAGAGATTTGGAATCCCATACCAAACTTCTCTGACTTAGGAGAGACAGCATAAAGTCAAAATGGAGAAACATCTATCCATCCATTCCTCCATGGGCTACCTGATATGGAAGGAGACTCAGACTGTTTGCTGTGCTGCCACACTAATACTCTTCAGATGCATTACATTCACTAAATTCTTTTCTAATAAGGCAAGACAGCAGAGTTTTCTCTTGACATTTATGAAGCCTGCAAAGTGGAAACAATCAGTACTTTGTCAACACCTGACATTTAGCCTGACCTTTTTTTCATAACTGTATTAGAAGGCTAAACTAGACCCCAGAACATTTGGAAACCAGCTGGATTTGTAAACAGTAAAATATACTTCAGTCTACTATACTCAACTGAGCCAGTTCAGAGTAGATTCCTCAAAATTTAGCTCTGATTTTCACGAAAGAGCAGCATTGTAAGGTAGCTTTTTAAGGAAATGGACCCCAAGGTCTTTGCACAAAATAGAAGTACAAATGTAACTTTTCCATCACCATCCACACAGACTTACTTTTCTATCTCAAACACAATTTTCTGAAACTTTCTGTAGAAAATTCTCAAGATCTTTTCAGGATGGCATATCTCTCCCACATAAGACACAGATAAACTGCACTAGAGGGGAAAAAATCATTTGGAACAACTGATTTTTATGATACTCATCTATGTATTTTACTTATTTCATGACTTCATCATATTTGGAGGTCTTCTGCAAGACAGATTCAAGGGGAAATGTGACATCCAATAGCTACATTATATACAGGGAGTGATTAAATCTGTCTGCACAGGAACAGCTACTCTCATCTTCATTGTTCTCATGATACAGGGCGTGTCTGGGCACAAGGCAGGTATCATCCCTCTCTACCTCACAGACTTTTCACTGTCTTCCAAAAGCAAAACTGTAACCTGATTAACTCAGCCTTGACATCATTCCCATTTACTTTGTCTGTGGAACCACGGCTTTCCAGAGCTTTTTTGTTAATCTGGGAGGTTCTCCTTCTCCCTTTGTAGAAGCATAGCCTGGAAGGAAGGAAGAGAAAGGTACTGGGAATCATGGGGTTCTCCACAAAGCATAGGAAGAGCTATGCCCCAGAGAAGCATTTGAACAAAATAATCACTCTGGTGCAAGAAAAACAGTGTTATTGTAGTGGAACAGCTATGAAAGGAGGTATTCTGCTGTACCTGCTGTGAACAAGGCCCCTGCTTTAATTATGTCTGAAGCTTGGTGGCAAATATCCAATCCCCAAGTGAAGGGGGGGAAAGGAAGCAGTATTTTTTTTTTTCTATTCATTTAACTGGCTGATTATTCTGAATCTTTGACTCTTTGGCCTTTTGTTCTTTATGAATGTGACCTGCATATACCTATAGGGTCAGCTTAGACTGATGGAGAGCAGCTAAATCTGGCTTTGTACAGTGCTTTAAACACTCTCCACAATGCCAAGCAACTGCCTCCCGCCCTCACTTTACTCCAGTGCTGAGAGACCTCACTCCTAGGAACTGATAAGAGCTGGGAACTGGTGGGCATGTCACAAAAGCAAAGGTTTTTCTTCATTACAAAACACAATATCCAGCATTGCCAGCTGCTGGGAGACTTCCTGCTTTCAGGACAGCAGTGACTGATCCAGAGATGAACATTGCCAATAAAATAACTTTGACAATAAAAACTCAGAGGACTCAGGCAGATAACAGTGTGACATTGCTGGCTGTGCACAGATAGCACTGACTTGTGCCTCTAAGGAAGCCCACTGTCCAAAAGGACCCTATACAGCCAGCTTTTGGGCCAGAGATCTTGTAAATTACTTCAGGAAGCATGACAGAGTAAGATAAAAGGAAAATTCAGAGCATGCTTCAGAATATATTATTTTAAAAGCCTAACTGCACGGAAAGATTTTGGTCCTAAAGATCAACTGCATATTATGTTTCATGTATCATGCAAAAATTCTCCTAATCGAAGCTGGAAGGAGACACTGGCAAAAAGATGGAAAGATATGAATGCAGGAAAGCACAGGCCATTTTTGTTAGTGATGTTAGTCTCTCTCTTCCCTTCTGTTGGGTAGCCAGGAAGCCTGGGAAATGAAGTTTCTAAACCAGCATCTGACTCGGATGATTAAAATAAGGCCATGCAAAGAACCTGTGAACTCTTTCCTTGAAGCTGTAGTATGCATGATTTTTTTGGTGGGAGTTCCAGTCATTATTATCCGTGTCCATGAAAGAAAATTGCATGATTCCAAATGCCTAAGTAGTAGAAGTGCCAAGCATAAGCCTTTCAGAAGGCTTGTTTTCCAGACTTCTCTGTGAACCACTGCATTTTCTGTGACCCCCAATCTAAAACCAGAAATATTTCTGTGTTTCTAATATTATTGGAACAGAAATTATGAACACTGATTATTTCTCTTTCTATTTGTGTTCTTTTCATTTGTGTTTTCCCCTCTGCCTGTTACAATCTCCAGGTATTTCAGCCTCCTTTAAGTCCATAATACTCAATGTATTCAGAGGACTTGGACACTTTCACTCAACAATGTATTCCAAACCAAGCTGAGCAGTTGCAGCAACCCCAGTGTTGTTGATTCGGTGTGATCTAGCTTTACAGTGTAATTAAGCACCTAGCCCTTACTCTGATAAGAACCCCACAAACAAATAAATACATTAGTACCCTAGGTTATGCACCAATACGCTCCTAAAAGCAACTGTTTGGTGGGAGGGACTCATTAATTTACAAGTTTGTGACCCACAGATACAGTAAGTGACACCAAATTGGGAGCCACATGACCCAGTTTCTCAGTCTCTCAGATAAAAGAGTTAGACTGTTCAAAGATTCCCAGGGAAGCTAAGATCAAAACCCACAAACAATCTCACGGCTGGTTAGTGATGTTGGGTAGTGGAGAAAAGAAGGGAATGCTCAGTTTGATTCATAAGTGTGATGAACAACAGCTTTATAATTCACTATGAAGGGCATTTGGTGCCCTAAGAGGCACCAAAACTTTTCTCCACAGTAAATGCATGAACTGGTTAAACCAATAAAAAACCAAAGTTGGAAAAGCCCTGAAAAATGGTACTTGGTGTAGAGATCAAGATTTAGATTAAAACAAATTGAAAGGATAAATGTGATCCTGGATAGTACTATATGGAAAAACTGAAATCACCAGGCAAGTTACAGAGACCCAGGCTCTGCTGTGCACACTGTCCAGAGAAGGCCACAGCTATGAACAGTCTAGTCAGAAAGGGGCTCTGAATCATTCTCTGCTTCAGCTTTAAACAAGGATGACATTTGGTACTCAACAATTCAGGAAAATAATATTCATTTAAAACAGTTTATAATTTAAAAACAGGTTATTTGAAATTAAATTGTTGGCATTCAATCTGTGGAAAAATATCTCAGTGTTGGGTTTTCATCTCTCCTGTAAATCTATCTTTGTCTATCCTGCAGTAAAACCATGTAATTAAAGATGTCACTCATTCAGGAAGGTGGTACAGATCTATTACCAGATTCCCTCCTGAAATGCCACTGCATATTGCCTCCTCTTCCAAACTGCTGTGGGATTTCCTGGTGCCTGCTCTATGGGCAGATGTTCCCAGAGAATTACTGCATTTATTTAAACAAACTGCAAGACAGATAGATAGATAGATAGATAGATAGATAGATAGATATGTGTATATTAAAAAAAAAAAACACAAAAAACCAACCTGTTACAGCAAGTAATGATGACCAAAAAAAAAAGCCACAAGTTTTTTTGCATCTGTTTTTGTTACACATGGTAACCAGGGAGATGAAAATATCTGCAGTCCTTGGTTCTGCTACTCATAACAAAGTGCTTCTGCTTTAAACACTGAATGGTTTCATTTGATTTTTTTAAGAGACTGAAAATAAACACATTCTCTATGCATAGTTTCCTCTGTTTTCAGGAACTATGACCTTTGACTCCTGTAAATCTATTTAAAGCTAATGTCTAAAGATCTATTGTTCCAAGGATGTACCAAATATACCTAAGATTTATGTAACAATAAATCATTCCAGGGCTTTCCTTTGTCAATTTTATTTCATTAACCAAAGCCAGTAACCAAAATGAGTTGCACATCCTCTGGAAGCTATCTAATGGGTTACTTATTTTTATTACAAACAATCATTTGTTTGTATCTCATATTAATGTTGAAGGCAGATGAAGACAAGGATTTACTGTCACCCACAGATGTGCAGTAGCACTACAAAAAAGATTTGTTATTATTATTATAAAAACTCATTAATGCCATGATAGGCATTCATCTCTGAAAACAATCCCACTAAAATAAGCCAGATACAAAATGCAGGCTACTGCACAAAGCACTCTTGAAAACAATATTTTCTGCCTTTTGAAAGTCATGGAAAATGTTACATTAATACCATTTTAAGACTGCTCTTGAAAATCTCTTTTACCTCTTATTTTACGTTTAAACCACTATCCCCACTTCCACCAGCCCCAGATTAACGCTGACTTAAACTTTTTTAAAATAGATGCATTTTCTTCTCAACGAGTAATTTCACCACTCCAATGGTCTGAATAAGTTTAAAATTGGTGAAAAAAAGCTTGTTTAGAGTGACACACTTGGTTTTCCAGACATACTGCTTCAAACCATCTCCTTTACCAGAGGTAAAAACTAAGCTAAAGTGATTGGAAAGAAAAACTACAAAGCAAAAAGTAAATTAATCCAACCACTTGAGAAGATGTTTGTCACTTGAGAAAAGATCACAAAACCATATCTAAAGAAAGACAGTAACAGAGAACTTCATTAAACAGCCAGCTGGGTCAAAATTAGGATAACAAATGAGGAGAAAGATTGCAATACACAACTCCTGGAAAAATACCAGACTGTCATCCATAGAAATCCATACTAGATGAAGTTTATGGTCAAAGAAGGTGCTAATTAGTATCAGCTAGTTATAAACACTTTAAAAACTACTGGCCAAGGTAAGAGGCACAAGGTAAGCTCTTCCTAGAAGAGCTGCTGAATATATATCCAGCCTGATGAGGTGTATTTTAATAAATCTTTTAATAATGAAGAAAATCAAGAAGATTGGAAGAACGCTGATAATTTACCAGTGCCCACAAAGGACAAGATGGACGACACAGGCTGGTTAGTGACATGTATTTTTGGTAAAACACTGGAACACCAAGAGGGGATTGAGCTGACAAAGAGCTCAGACATAGGAAGATAATTGCTGCCAGTTAGCATGTTTTTAAGGAGAGCAGACCTTGTCAGATATCCCATTCAATCTTTTGAGATCATACATTTCACTAGTGGAAGTAATGCACAGATGCAATAATCTGAGACCTCTTTAAGACATGCACTTTTGATTTGTTTACCACTATCCAGTATCAATGAGATACATATCAGTGGAATAAGATCAACCTTAAAATGAGGAATAATCACTGAAAGGAAGTTCACTAGTAGGGGCCCTGACAAACTGGTATTAACTCCAATGCAATTCAGCATTTTCATGGGTGATCTGTGATTATTAATTACCACTGACTGCACTCTGGGGCTTGCACAGACATACATGTAGGTATGACTATAGACCAATACAGTTAGAGATTGGGCCTTAAAAAGCAGCAACAGGAAGGGATTTATGTGTCAGAGTGTCTAAGTAATTTAAATGGGGTTTCATATCCGTCTTTCATTTCTCTTAACAAACCTAAAATACACAAACAGAGGAGTATTGAGCAGAAATGCATTTTAACCTCTAGACTGAAGCTGATTAAACCTCTAAGGAACATAGATCTGATGTTCACTTTCTAAGAAGAAGATTGGAAAACTGAAATACCTAAGGTGAAAGAAGAAATAAAAATGAGAGCTTGCAAAAATCCGTATCATGAGATGAGATACATTTGAAGACCTCTTTTCATTCCTTTAAAGTGAGATTACTGGAGAAGGATCATGGTGTGCAAATACCTGCATGAAGAGAAAATGCAGACACTAATACTTAAATTTAGCAAAGGACAGGATTTCATGATCCAGCATCTATGTGATGTTTAGATTCAACTTTCACTTAACTCACACTGGGCAGGCACCAGATATGTAAAAGACAAATATCAGTTAATTTTTTTTTTTTAATCTTCTAGGAAAAAAAAAAGGTTTTGTAAATAGGATTTCATTGTCTCTGGTTAAGGTCTGGCCTCTTTTCTTCCAGAAGATCCCTTCTTAAGGCAGTTCCTGTGTTCTCTTCTATAATGGGAATTTCTTAGTTGGGCAAATTGCTGTGCTAGTTCCCACCACAGACCACACTGTGGAACAGGTTAGTACCACAGAAATATCCAAACACCACCTTCACAAGAGGGCTAGCTGCACATAAGATTGTGTCTTCAATGACTACATAAGGATAAAAGAGCTTTGGATTCAAAAATTCCTAAGATCATTTCAGTACCATCTCACAGTTCATTTATGAGGATATTTCCAGCCTTCTTACCACCACAAAGATATTTACCCTATCATTGTCAGGTGACAGATGTTTTTAAACTTTCAGGAACGGAGCATTCCTACCTTATGGGCCTATCTTTTTCAGATGAGATGGACAAAATGGAATAAAAAAAGAAAAGGTTATTTTAAAGTGCAAATGAAACAGAAGTCTCAAAAGACTCAAGTATAAACATATAAAGCAAGAGTCTTATGAACTAACTAAGGCAGCTTGCTCTCTTCAGCAGAGACAGCCTTAAAAAATGCTGATGATATGAGAAGCAGATGGATTTGGGAATACTGGAGGAGCAGATGGGGAGGACTGGGAACAGGAAGTCTGTGGGAGGACAGCTAAGAGGGCAAGCTGTTCTTACACTCAAGGTTGTGGAAGTGATGGCAAGCTGCTCACACCTGATGCAGCACCAGGTGAGGAGCCTGTAGGGACTCATGAAAGAGGAAGGGGATGTGATCGAGCTGATGAGGAAGGAAAGAGTTCACAGATGCATTTCATATTCACTGGGAAGGGTTCTGCTTGTTTTGGGAATGCTAAAGTAGTGGATGTCCTAACAGTCAGAGTCACATAAAAGTAGACCCCGCAGTTCTGTGTGGATTTAAAAAAAATCAGTTGGCTCACACCAGCAGTATTGCTCATTGTTGGGTTCGGGAACAGATGTTTAATTGATGAAAATCAGAAGAGCTATATGAATTTCAGTGGAGCTATGGCAGCTTATGATTACTGGCAGCTTTAGGTCTGTTTGTCATTAACTAACAACTTATTGTCAACAAATACCATACTTTGTATATTTACAGCACTAAAGATTTTTAGATTGAAAAGGTTATTTCCCTGTCAAAATGTCAAAAAATAAGTTTGCTGATGTTTACTGCCTTTCTCAGTTCTGTTGCTGCCACTGACACTGATTTTCACTGGCTTTAGCTTGGTAAATATTTGTTATTTTACCAAGTATTATGTCATTCTCAGTATATGGCTCACAATCTTGTTGCTTAAGTTTCTATGGCATGCATTAGTCAATTGGAGATTGACATATGAGTTTGATTTAGGTTAAAAAATATGAACCAGAGCAGAGGATGAAGAATTCAATTTATAACCACCAAAATTGCAAAGAAAATACGACTGAAAACAATGTTGGCATTCCTCAAAATAGCAGATATATGTGTGGTTGTGGTTAGGAATGAGAGGGCAAAGGGGAGGATTTTCCAAAGGAATGGAATAGAAATTTTACAGTGGTTTGTCTGGCCCTTCTATTCACAGAGTTTGTTAACTACCTAAATAAAGTCAGTACTGAAGATTGTTTGCATTTTAAATAATGGGTTTTGCCTAAGACTCTTAACTCATTTTATTAAACAAATGAGTAAATAATTAGGTACAAAAGACAACTAGAGGATAAAAGTTCATATTAGCAAAACATCTCCAAATTGTAAGGCTACACCATATGATCCTCTGGGTGGCATTGCAAAAGCATTTCAAAATCTGCCTATTTTCTCATCTCCTTAATCTTTGATTCTTTCTTCTAGTCTCTGCACTAACAAGGTGAATTTTACTTTATTAAAGGTTTTTCTGAAGAGAAGCTTTCCCTAAACACTACTCACTGAAATGTCTTCCAAACTGGCCTTGCTCAAGTTTTCATTCACACACACAAAAGTACAGACAATACAAGAGCATAAATTGTCACCCATGCTTAGCAGTAATTTCTAAAAGCAAAAGAGACTGGGTTAAGGAGACAGCTGCCTAATAAATGGGCTTCGTTTTGTTTCTCTCCTTACCTGTGGCACAGGCAGCCTTGTTCTTTACTCATATTTCCTCTACTTTCCCTTGCTGACAACATCTCACTCTGTATCTACACATTGTACAAACATTCCATTCAGAAAATAAGCAAAAAAAACCTAGAGACTGGGGTTTGCCTTCCTTATCCTCAACCTTGCCTGTGTAACAGAAACCATGAAAATTTTTCCTCCCTTTTCCTGGTATTTTTATTTCATCTCCTTTTCTAAATTTCTTATCCAGTTGGGGTTTTTTTTTCCCTCACTGTTCAGCTATAAACCCGCTGCTAAACCCACAGTGTCTTCTTAAAGCTGGCAAGAAACAGTAGTTCCTTTATTGATGATTTCTCCTATTAGATCCCCTCGTGAGACTTCCTGACATTGAATTTCACTCCACTCCAGAATCCTTCATTGAGCTCTCTGGAGGCCAAACACAGTGCCACAGGCCTTATATCAGGGAGACATCAATGCACCACCATTTCCTGAGGCTCCTGGAGTAGTATAGAATTGATTAGATGTGCCCAGGTTATCCTATCAGGCAACGTGTTCTGGGGAGGCCATTCTTTCTCCATTTGTGCTGATAAAAGTCCTTCCCAAAGCTCTTCAGCCTGTGAGGAAGAGATGCTGAATAAATATAGAGGGACCAGATTGGCAGTGAGAATCAGAGATAAGTTGTATTTTTCTCTACAGGAACTCCTCTCTGCTTCTCATCTCTCTGCTTAATCGCCAGACTTTGTCTCTGGTCCATTTTTGAGCAAGCTGAGCAACAGGAGATTAAGTTACTTAAACTTTTTAAATCTCATACTCTCATCATTTTTATTTAGGTCTAAAACTAAAGCATATCAATGCATTCACTCTCAAAACCTTACGGGTAACTATCCAAATACATGTGGTTACACAGTCAAACAGAAAGGCTAGGAAGGTTTTTTAGAAGTACAGTTCATTTTGAAAGAGAAACAAGCTGTTTGTTACATGGATGAGGATCACTACTCGTTTTGAAAATGCACAATAAACAAGGGGTACTGGCAGGCAACAGCAGCAGTGACTCTGCTCAGCAAATGTCTTAAAATATTAATAACTGCAAACATCTAGATGAAAAAACAGCATCACATCTGCTCAAGCCATTATAGAGTCATAGAAATGCATTTGTATCAGACACTTAAAGCTTCCTGCTTGTCTTCTTCCTGTTCCACATTGATTCTATAATGCACTGGCATTGCTGAGTAAGCTCTTGGGAAGTACAACCAAATATAGTTTCAGAAGCTAAAGAGATCAAATAGCGTCTGATCTAGTTTGCAATAATGGCAATAAACAAAACAAAGAAAAATACCTCCTGGAAGAATTGTTTTTCTATGGAAATCCTAGCCATGCTCTTTTTTTGATTCTAGGGAATAATGTCAATATTGAAGTAGCTTAACTGAGTGGAAACATTTAATTCTCATGAGTGTAGCTTTATAAAAGGTCTAGAATGTCCTGGCTAATAAATGTCTCAGGTCAGATTAAATAAATCAGAGTGACAGCATTGTAATGGTTTAATTTTACAATCTGTATATAAATTTAGAGCACTGTAGTAGACTTATCCTGATTTATTTATGTCTGTACCAAGATCCATACATTTAGCATCTCACAATTTAATCAAGCTAGGAAAACAAAATCCTGCATGCTACATTAGTATCCATTATACTGCTTAGGAGTAGGTTCAGATGGAGTTTCTAAACACTTCCCTTTCCAGGGTACCTGAACAGATAGGAGGCATTCTCTAGGCCTCTACTCTTAACCCACAAAGAAAAAAAAGTCAAAAAATAATTAGACATAACGGAACAGGATACAAATGTGAAGAGAAATTCTTAATATTGTTAGTGTTTGGGAGCTAGGATAGCATTCTAAATATGAAAGATGTGACTGGGTTATAAAATTAAGAAGTAGAACCACAAGGCAATTTGAAAAAAGAACAGTCTGGGTCATGTTTAGGTCCAACAGAAAGGGATTCATGCTAATTGCTATTCAGTCTCTTCAGTTTCCATTTCCAAGCTCTAGATGTCTCATCAGACAAGACGTCCTGGAATACAACCATATCCCTCCATTTCCCACCTTTTACAAACAAGTCAGCCACAGCAAGGAATTCCCATAAATTCCATTCCTGTGAAACCCACAAAGGGATTGTGCTGGGAAACCATATGCACTGAGACAAAGAGCCTTCTTCAAACAAACTACGTCAGATCTGTTTCAAGCATATTCAGAGTTGGCAACACACCTCCTCTCAGCGCTCTCTTCCAACCCCATGAACCAGGAATTACTTCTGACTTTATGTTTACTTGCAATTTTGGCATCTTAATAGATACATTACAGAATTTTTTTCTGTTCTTTCTTATATTGTTTGTTGACCCATATTACCTAAATTTTTGCTGCAACAGTTACATTTCCCAAACAGGCATAACCTAAGAAACTATGCAGAAGTCACCTTTTCCTATGTCTTCCCAGGGGCTTGGGCTAGAACTGCCAATAACTCACTCCCTCCTCTTTCCCCTAAATCATTTGATATCCTATGATATTTCTTAGTTAGTGAAAGGGTTCTTCCTCAGAAGCATCCCTGGAAGCAGTATTCCTGTGTGATAGAAATGCTAAATACATAGTCTGAAAATAATCTATCAGGTTTTTGTACTATCACCTGCCAATTTTTTGAAGATTTTCTGAGAGAAATGGGGGTACAGTTTTGCATGTCCTAAATGCCAAGATAAACTGAAAGATAATGGTAGGGCTATTAAGATAAAGTCATGTCTAGAATGCCATTATCTTGAAAAGTGTAATTTGAATATCTTAATCACTTTCCTCACTTTCATGCAACACAAAGTGGCCAATTCTCCAGAGCTTGACTAGATATAGCCAGTCAGGACAGCCTCTGCATGTATTTATTCCTATGTTGTGGTCTATCCTATTACAGTAAATTAATTCACCAATATCACCATCCAACACTGGCAGGTTTTGAAACACCTTCATTTGAAATACATTCATTACAAAGATATTTGAGTACTAACTCCCTCCTGGAGCTTAGATGAGCAAAGAGCCTTTGTGAATGTATTTTTAATAACTGTATCTGACACATTGTCCCATAAGACTGAAAAACTAACAACAGTTTGATTACTGTGATAGGGCAGATCAGAGCTATTCCAAACACACTTTCACATATAATGGAGGTTATCAGACTTGTATTTCTGCTTTGCTTTGTGTTTATCTCTTTTAAGATGTATTTTTTTCAGGTAAGTAACTGCCATCGGATGTCACCCACAGAAATCTCACAAGAACAAATTTTTCAGAACATTATAAGCCATGAACAATGAAAAGACCTAGCAGAAGGGAGAAGAGGGATTAAGGAAGAAGTTGGCATTGTCCAGCTGTGGGATAAACTCTCTGTGTCTTGCATCTCAGTGATTGTGCAGCTAGGTAATTAATGTGCATTCACATTCACTCTGCTCAAAAAAGCGTGTGCTTTTGGGGATGAGAACATTGACTGCTGGAAAAATGCATGCTTTGGAGGGTGAGGACATCGACTTCCTTTTTATATTTGCTATTCTAATTATACTGTCCTATGTAATCTATAATTACATAAAAAGCCATTGTATGGCTTTTGCTTTCCCATTATGTAATCATAGATTTCTGTAAACATTCTTTCCTTTGTCGGTTTGCTCTGAGAGCAGATTTTTTTTTTAAATGCACAAAGCAATCAAAATAAATTCTCAAATCAAAACAAACAGAAAACAAATGGCACCTCAGATATTCCCTTAAAAATTAGCTCTGTGCATCATCCTCAGGCACTTTTGTCGTCTGTTGCTATAATAACAGCTCTGATTACACGAACACTCACCAAACTGTACTTGGCTGACTATAGGGCACTTTCCAGCAGCTAAATGAGTATCTCTGAAGTACTGCTTGCTTCCAGCTCAGTACCAGATTCTGTCCTATCACATCAACAGCCACAGAGCTGAGAAACGGAGATCTCTTGCACATGGTCTCCATGGTGTTGATGTGTTTCTTCCCCAAACAGACAGATGCAGATTAAGCAATGCATGTCAATCTCATTAGGAGACTGTGAAATGTGCAGAAAGTTTGTTACACACTCATGCAATCATACACATTGTGAACATCCTGTTTATTTGGCCTCTTCTCTGATGATTGGCTGTGGTGTTTCAGCACATTACTGACAGCTGGGAATTGCTCCAATGGAACATGCTTTTCCTATGACAAAGATCCAGAGAGCAGCAGTAACATGTGTCTGCCCATTATTTCAGCCGTACAGAAAAAAAAAAAATTAAAAACCCCAGCACAGTCCCTCCAAATGAATAGCACATTGGTTGTCTGAGCCAGGCTGCAGCACCACTAGACAGGCCCTCGACGACCTTTAGAGGCCATCTGAGATAATAAATCCTTGGACCCCAAGTTCCGGAATGCTTTGGGCAAGGTCAGGATGGCAAATTTCCCACTTCCACAATATCAGATGTTACGGTAATTCCTTTTAGCTAATGTGTAAGAGCAAAGGAATGTCTTCAAACCTCATCTAGGCCCTGTGGAATCTGTTGAAAATGCATGACAGCTGCGGGCTTTGGCTGGGGTCTGCCTGTGAATATATGAGATTTGGAAGCTTTTCAGACAGGGAAAGAAGGGAATGACTGTACATTCAATGCGTACCATCGGTCTCTCCCCTCCCTTCCCAGCCCCATTTCACACCATACAGCCGTGTCACAGCTCCACGGTCACGGCTGTCACGCATTCTTTACGACTGAGTGTCGCAGCCAGCACACAGAAATGCAGATGTGCAGCCGTGTGCACCTCCACACAGGCACGCAAATGAAAAGAGGGGTAAAAAGATGGATTCCCATAAGGTCTGAGAACAGGAAATTGAGTAGCTCCCACATATTTTAATAAAATTGATAGGGAGCAAAGAAGTGAGAAACTAAAGCAATGGATTGGTGTGTGATGTGTCCGGATGCCCAAGGAGGGAAGGAATCCCAGATGAATTCTCTTGTTACCTGTTCTCCAGACTTCAGGTCATGCAAAGGACCGCGGTCCCCCACCCCATATCCTTATTTTCAAGCAAATGATCATGGCCTCCTACACATCTGTTTTCTTAAGCAAAAAAGTTCAACATCAGCTAGCTTATTTATCCTCTTCACAGTCTTGTGTTTTCCAAGGACTTTATAGTCTCGACTTCTCCAATATGGTCCTCAGATCCAAGGTCTGCAGCGTGTGTGGGAAACTCCGCTTGCCATGTACATAAATCACCAAGACACAAGGCATGGAAGGATCGAAACAACAGGCTTGAAGAGATACCTCCTCTATACATAGCTTTTCCAACCTGGAGTTGACAACCCAGACTAACACAAGGTTGCAACAATTTTTCAATCACTTCAACAGTGCGAAAAAGCTCCCAGCACAAGAGGCTTCTTCCAATAACCTCAGTATTGCACAGTGTTTCATAAACCTTTATTATATCACACACACAGCCATGGAGGCACCTGCATATAGGCTGTGTCCATCTTTTACCCTGAAAATAGTAACAGCCTGCCTTATGTGCAATAATAGCCATTAAAAATTGTTATTACCACCGGTATAAAATGAAATGAAAGAACAGATTCTGCAATATCTGCATACAATGCACCTGATGGTGAGAGACTTGGAGCAAGTACTTCTCCCAGATTCCAAAAAAAGGTCTTTTCTTTCCAAAAGAAGCAAAGAAAGGACTGGTCAGAGAACTTGAAAACAGGACTTGAAACATGTGTGGGGCTGTCACACATGAGCTGCAGCACAGAGGGAAGAGGAATTGGGAGATTAGAAGTATATTAGTTATAAAGATTAAAGACAGCACACTCATGGCTTCTTACAAGCAGCTGAAAAGCACAGCAAGGCTAAACTTATTAGCCAGAGTCTGGCCAAGAGAGATAATGGTCTTTGGTAAAATCAAAATATATTGAAAACTTTTTCCATTTTTTGCCAAAGGGAGAAGGGCTTGAAAGGTTATAATTTGTCCCAGATTTTCATAGGACTGGGAGGAAAAACAATTTCATGGCTGGTTTCAAGTAAAGGCAGTTGAAAGGACTTATTTAAACAGAAAGATTTCTGAAAAATAGACTTTTATCTACTTCAGAATGCAGATGCTGAATTAGTGAGCTGGAGCTGCTTTGTTCTGCCATATGTCTAACAAGCATCTACTTACATACATCTACACAAGATGCATTTTGAATGAAGGAAAATGGAATTATCACCCACTGAAAAACAGCATTGTATTTGATTCCCCAAAATAAGGGCTCATAAGCAACACCTACAAACTTAATCTGTTCACACTTCATGGAAGTCTGGATGCTGTAATTATCTTTATTTTTGTACTGCTCATGATGTCAAGTATCACCTCAACAACTCCACCTTCTAGCACTATACTTGGTTTGTGCTCAAAATGGATGGAAGGAGACTCTGCTGGATTTTACATTATTTATTAATCTGCCTTCCTCAGTTGAAGGTGCCTGTTCTCTACCCCATACCACCTTGGCTAATCCCTGAGCCCCATGCCAAACTGGCTTAACACCTTTTAGCTTTAATTCAGCATCATTATATTTATATATATATATATGCAGTCTGGTAAACACAGACAGGTTGTTCTACCCAAGCATGCAAAAAATTACATGGTACAATGCTGTTTGGCCCACTGGCATTGTTATAAACTGTGTGCTGCTTTACAGTAGATAAGTCTTCCTTCCAGATTTTGTAATTCCTAGGTGTACACTGGAGTTTCTATTGTTAGTTTCTATTTCTTGTAGAAGGAGATATTTTCATGAACAAATTGCTTACATATTGATTTCTTTCCAGCAAATGCTTAGTCAGAGAGCCACAGACACACAGTATTTTTTAGTTAATTCACAGATATTCTTCTTTTGACTGTGCACAGCAAATGGGCTAGATCATCAAGAGGTAAGGACCCTACCACTCAAACAGATGGAATTTCTTTCTCTGGAAAGAAAGAAGAATGAGTGGCTCTGAACTCACAAAAGATACAGCAATCGTAGGTCACTGAATAAAATAATTCCCTTCATTCAGTGATCAAAAGATCTAACTCTCCTCTGCCATGGGAATATCATGGATAAGGATTCACTTCATGCTATAATCAACATGAATTGACCACACTGACCTGGTTCTCTGGAGCAGCAATGCTTCAGAGCTGATGTAATCTTAAAACCCAAAGACTAATTGTTCATTTGTTATGCCTGTGGATACAGAAAGCTTCCAATCATTACCACAGGAGAAAGAAACCCGGAGAGATATGTGCAGAACTGGTACAGCACCAGTCATATGAAGTTCCATTCACTTTTCCCAGTTTTCCTGGGAATATGTACAAACAGACCGCTTTTTGCCTAACCAAGGCCAGTTTTTGCCCAACCAAGAGGGAGTTCTTTATATAGAATTCTTAAAAAACATATTTAAAAAGCCAAAGAAATTAACCATTCCAGTAACACTACTGTAGTGGTTGGTGACATTAAAGCAGGCTATGGTACCATCCTGTTTTTAAGAAAAAGGGAATGAGTACACAAAACCAAGTACAACTCTCTTTTCAGTGTGGAAAACTAACCATACCTGATTAATAGACAAATTCTCCACAGGTAATATTAGTCTGTCTACTGCATTTGACATGGTTTGTAATCCTGTCTCTGCTTAATTGGGAGTTTTACCTGTGATTCCAGAGGGATTTTACCTACTGCCCTGCTTTTCTGCAAACTTCCTTACCCCTGGTAAAGTCTAAAGAGTCTAAAGCAAGGGAAGGGCTCTATTCAGAACATATTATCAAACTTCAAAACCAGCTTATTTTCAAAATTACAGCTACTGAAGAAATCTTTTTTTTTTTCTTTTTTTTTCCAGAAGTCTACAGTCATGCTGGGTTTTTTTCTTACTAAATTATCAGCCAATCCCTCCTACAGTCACAGCTGATTTTCTTCCACTCTCAAGAATTTTCAACAGAGCTTAATCAATTCAGCAAAAAAGAAGTTGCATTAAAAATACATGGAATTCATGAGCATAAACTTTCTTTGTGGAACCTTATCAAATAACAGGGGATTTTTTGTGTGATCAGTGGCTCTTTCAATTATGTCACTGGGGCAGATTCAGCACTTTAAAACAACAGTAGAAATGTAGAGGAAATCCGTGTATTTAACTTGGTGTCAGGGGATTTCACCTAGATTTACATTGCTGTCAATAAGATGAGAATTTTGCCCATTGTTTAGTTTAGGTCATTTTGCAATGTGATAATAGCACTATTTCAGAGCACTCACCCCCAAGAAATGTCAAATAATGTATGCCACTACCTTCAGTTTTTTCAAATAATGAGAAGCAGAATTCAGCCTGCACACCATTACATAGTAAAGACCCAAAAAAAACCTCACACCAGAAAACGGCTATTTATTTAAAATACTATAAGGCCCATATGGAAATACAGTTTTAACCCTAATGCCAGAGAAGTTGTAAAGTGTTTTGACCATGGTAGCCATTTGCCTTTCAACAAGATTATTTTCCAGGCATGGCTTAAACAGGTTTTCAAAGGTAAAAAAATTATTGAATATTCAGCTGAGAAATGCTTACTGAAATTCAGGCAACACCAATATCTGAAATATTTCATCTGCCAGAATGCCTTCCAATCTGTTTTTGATATTCATCTTCTAGCTTGCATTTAGACATAAAGAAAAAAACCTCTTTAATGACTAAGTAGAAAGAATTTGTAGAAGCCTTTCCAAACTTCTAATTATACAAATAGTCATGATTCCAAACTGCATGCAATAATTAAAGTAGCATGTTCTACCTCAGGAAAATCCATTTTTCATATTGGACGTCACCCTTGGTTGCATGGAGTGGAAGAACATTTCTGTTTTGCTACATATGCTTTCCATTTGGTGTCTAAAAGTGATACTGGCATATGATATATAAAAAAGCCAGCAAGCTTGTGGAAAAAGTGATTAGAATAGTGACATAAATCTTGAAGGTTTTCCCACAGCATGACAGGTTCCATTTTTAATCAGTTTATCCAAACTTCTACTCGTTACGTCAGGTCATGGGATGGTCACATACCTGAGAACAGCTTTGAGAGCAACCTGCTAGCACAGGCATTCCCACTTCCCTTTATTTCCTTCTTACAGCCCAAGAACTGCGTCCTCTGATTAATCCTTTCACCTCCTACACTGGGCAGGTAAGGCTCAGTAAGGGATTTGAAACTGACTGATGATTTGACCCCAAAACGAAATCCTCCATCAACCCCACTCAGACACATAATTGAGTAAGTGTGAGCAGTCTCCCCAGATTCCTGGAAATACCTCATCATATGCTTCTCTTCACACTCACTTCCACAGGGCAGCCAGAATGATACAGCAGGATTTTTCCCATTAGGCACATTTAACCAAAATAAAGGAGTCAAATGTAAGGGTCTCTCTCCTCCATCACCTGGCTAAGTTAGTGCCAATGAATTAGCTAAATATTTTAAAACAGGTCTTTCATTTCATTGGTCCAAACTTGCCTTGCTTAGTAAGCCTTGATATAAAACCAAAACAAAGTGTGTACTGCTGTTCTATAGGCAAAATATATCAACCCTATATCTCAGGTCACCTGTGGGATGACACAGAAAGAGTAAGACTGGAGCATGATGCCAGGCCAAGAGGCACATCCTGAGCAGGATCTCCTCACACAGAATCCAGCTTCTCTTGGCGTCAGGTTTCCAAAGGAGCAGATTCTGAAATTTTCATTTGTGAAGTGAGTGAAGACTAAGGTAAATTCTAGTAATGGGTTTGTCTAAGGTTTGTCTCACTGAACTGGGTTTTTCTCAAAACTAGGCAGGACCAATAACATATGCACTTTCTTGTCTCCTCTGACCTAGCTGTACACCTGACTTGTCAACTTTCTTCACATTATCTATTTTTTCAGTAGGAGATATATAAAGTGCATAAAATTTGAATGACATTGCATTCATTGCATGCATTCCTGTTAACAAACACAATATCCAGGGACGAAAATATTGTAGTATCACTTAAATTGGAGAATATTTAAAAGATGTGGCCAGGAAAATACAAAAATCCACAACAGCCGCAACAGAACATCCACTGCAATCCCAAAATAAGCACAGCAGCAAAGTCTGCAAATTGCCTGCAGTTTGCAAAAGGCAAACTTCCTTAGGTAAAAGTAGTTACTATTCAGCATGGCTTGGGTTTCCAGTAAGTTGCTCTCTTGAGATCTGCTTCTATAATCATTCCCGTCTCAGAAAGAAATATAATATTTCCAACAAATCTGTATCAGCAAAATCACATTGTCCATAAAGCTTGATTGGCTGGCTGGAATTCTCATACGCACTGTTTTCAATTTAGTTGTGTCTTTTGGGTCTCCTCTATTTGCAGGGGAGATAAACAAGAATAATTTTGATGTATACTAATTTATGCCCTTCTGAGCATGGTGAAGCAATAAACCCCAGGAGCCACAGAAGCTTTAACAAGGCCAAGACAAGTGAAAAGCCATAGTTTTCAGTGGACTAATGCAAATCCATGCCTCACCAAAACTGACTTAAAATCTTGCCATAGTGATTCTACATGTACAGAATAAGTAATGTTCCCTACTAACCCTCTCCATAACGTAGTCCTTCACTTTGTCCCAGGAACTGATGCACTGAGCCCAAAACAGAAGTCTCTCTAAGGTTGGGGTGTATTTCATGGCAATTTTAGTTTGTAGTAGCTAGGAACCCACCAAGACCTTTGGGCTTGTTCCCTAGCAATTAATGTGGGATATGAAGGAAAAATCATCCTCCCAAGATCACGCTGGGTGAAGTCTTCTTATGCGCTTGATGACATAATAGAAAGTCACTAGCATACATGATGCATCTTTTCCTTTTCTTACCAGAGTTACTGAAATCTCAACTGAAATTTAGTTTATTCATTTTCTTCTCTCCCTTGTGGCACATTGAAAGTTTAGATCAAATATTGTGAAAACAGACACAGAAACATGGAAACCCTAGCTAACAAAAATCTTCCTACGTTGCCTTTGTTTTTTCTGCAATGTTGCCATTCTTTAATCATAAACCCCTCATAACTTCAAGAGTAAAAATACTAACTCCAGGTATTCATGCAGTCTAGCAACAGGTGAAATAAACTATTAAACTCTTAACAGGGATCAGACCTCAACAAACTCAGATGTGTCTGGGAGAGACTGGGAGACATTTAATATCTGAGAATTACATGATGAAATTCTAAAGGACTTTAGCTTCCTTTTCAAGTAGAAACAGGATAAAAATAATCTTTTTTCCTCAGGATTCTCCAGTATGCCCTAAGTCCACCAGAAAAGCAAACCATCACATGGTGCTTGAAAAGATTCAAACTACAGCTACCTTGATATATCCAAGACAGTTTCATGTTAGAAGGGCAAGGATGCTGAAAAGAGCGCACCATATGGAACAGCAAGTCTGGGCCTGGAGTTCTCTCTTAAGGAAGCTCACTGTTATATTTTGATACCCTTTGCTTTTCAGTCTTAATTCAAAACAAACAAAACCTAGCCAAATACAAATAAAAATCCACAACAATCACCACCTCTAGAACAGCACTTCTGTCTGATCTTTCCTTTTTTGGGTCTTTTAAGGAGAACAGCAAAAGTTATGACCAGATGAAATAAATAACCTCTGCCATATTTTGACCCTGTATATTTGGTGACATTTCATTCTAAAAACAGCAGGGCTTTCACTAGACTCCCTTCCCTGAGACTCAGGAAGACTTGTTAATCTAGAAATTTGGAGAACTGCTAAATAATGCTTAGTTTTAAAGGCAGGGCTTAAGATCTGCTGGGCTGTTCACTGCTATCAGCATCCCCACTCTGAGTGTTGGCATATTCTTTCCTTAGTGGTTTTCATAAATGGTACAAAAGTGCAAGTTTTGTCATTTCCTTGGACATTTGCTCTTTTACAAGAGACAGTCCAGTGTTAATATCTGTACAATAGCCTTTTCAAGTTGATTGGGGTTAAAACCAACACACCACCAAAAAAAAAAAAAAAAAACCAACAAACCCTAAGGGGTTTCTATATAAATTAACCTATTAAATGTAGCCAAAAAAACCTGTAAACTTTCTACCAGGTATCAAAATTAGATTCCAAAGCAGGAAAAAGAATCACTTTTAAGGAAGTTTCAGAGACTCTACATAAAGAGTATCAAATCTAAAATCTACTCTTACAATGGTACAGTGCTTATTTCACGGCATTATAAGCAAGTAATCTTCTCAGTTACCAGGGATAGAAGGAGTTTTTGAGTTTGGCACACAACTCATGGATATGGACTGCAACTCAACAACAGGAAATAACAGTGGCATTCTCCTCACAGAACCCTTCAGTTTCTGGAGCTGGACCTCACAGGCCCAGAGACTCCCAACACTACCATAGAGGCATTTTGGAGTTAAGAGGATACTCAAACAAACAAAAATGTGAAAACAGTGCCTCCATGCAAGCTCAAATCTTGTCACAGAGATGTCATCCCAGATCCCAATGCATGACTTTCTGCAGCCAGCACTTGGAGAAGCTGCTCGTTTTCATACCCTAGATCACTGGTAACTCTGTATTTAATTGCATATGGAAAAAAAATCCTAAAAAATCCAACGCTGTTTTCCTAGATAATAATAAAAATGCTGATCAAAGAACAATTAAAATGCATTTCAATCAGCAAAAAAGAATTAGGGAAAAAATACAAGGAAAAAACCATAACCACACACTAAAGTAGCGAACTGGAGGGTGGAGCTGCCCTTGAGCACTCGTATCCTGCTATGCTTCCAGCTAGAGAAATTATAAACCATTCAAATGCCCAGACAATGAACTCCATAGGCAGAGCTCAAACTTTGGGCTTTCCCTCACTATCACAAGGCTCCCAGACCCCAGATCAAGAAGTAACAGGTTCAGATGTGAGAAGCCACAGGCTGTAACCACAGAGGACTGGCTGCTGAAACAATCACATTCACAACTCTGATCCCAAAATGTAGTTTTAGATAAGTGAACAAAATCAATTCTATCCTTATATTCACTATAACAAGCATATACTAAAAACAAACCCATCTCCTGCCAAAATAATGAGAGGTGAGGTCTAAATGGGTCAGATTTATTTCTTACTTGTGCTGTGTTACACTTACATTTCACATCTGCACTGCACAGCAATCTTTCTAGGCAAAACCCACTGAGACTCAAAGAATTGACACTGCATGTTAATCAAACCAAGGATAGGGATCAGTGCTTACAGGATAAAGGAATCCTTTACTCAGTGATGCATGTCTTTCCTCTTGCTCTCCCAAATTTTAGCAGTATCAGGTCAACACAAATTCTTGAGGTAGGACTTGAAAGAGGAACTGAATAAAACAGCTTTTAGCAGAGCAGTTTCCTTTCCCAAGTGCACTGCACCAGAATTCAACCACCACATCAGCCAGATGCCAGCTTCTTTGTGAAAAGTATCGCTCAAAATTTAATGATTCCACAGGGCTATAGAATCAGGGAATGCAACTTTTCAAAAGTCAGATTCTCTTTCCTGTCCAGAAAATTATGTGCAAATGTGATGTAATAGGAAAGCCTGACTTTATAATATTCATCTCAGATTGAACAGCCATACACAAAAATGAGTTACTGTAAATCCAAATCCTTATTTAAAATGAGATTTTTTTAATGGATATGGGAAAAGAAAAATCTGGAGCGCTTTGATTTTATGAATTGTCAATGGGCAGGAATTTATTTTGAAAACATAAAATCTAGAAATTCCTAAGAGTTTAGATTCTACTCCTACTGATATGTGTTTGCATTGTAGGATTGCAATAGGATATTTTTTATTTATGCTTAGTGACAGACACATTTCTCTATATCTGCAGAGAAGACACACTGCAAAAAGAAGGGAAGAAATGCATCCTCCTGCTGCATTCTACCTATATATTCAAGTACCCAGGAGAGTTTAAAATCATTTCATATAAAGAAATACAGACGCCAGGTACTGCAGTTTAACTGCAGAAGCTGAGAAAGCCAGAAGGCTTTGCTGACTCTCCCTTATGCAATAAATATCAGTCATATACCTACACAGATTTCTCAAGCAGAACTGTCCTGCAGGAAATAGCCTGTCAATTAAATTACATAGTAACACCATTGCAGGTTTTGGGGATTACCCCAAAACCAGCACAGCTTTGGACTAAAGTCTTGGCTTTGTATAATCCACATGGTGACAGCACTACCAGAATAATGTGTACAGGTCTTCAGTGCTTCCTTTTTATTCTAAAAGGAAGGAAATTGGAAGAACAACAGAAAAATAGCCGAGACATCATGTTTCCCCACTAACCAATTTGCATCACAGGCATCATTGCCAGTGACTCACTGGAATCAAATACCTCATCAAAACCTGCCACAGAGGAATAATGCAAGATGAGAAAAACAAGATGATAGTTTTTTAGGTAAGTCTCTTTCATATTTTCTTTTTTATTAGACACCATGGTTCCCAAGGCTTACAAATGCTATGCTTTCCATTCTTCATTTAATTTCCCTGGCAGAAATGATCCCACCTGTTTATTAAAAGTTTGGGGAAAATAACATTGAAAGCCAGAATGGAATCACTTCAAATTGGGGTGACTTCTGGCCATTAACTACCAGTGAACAAACACCTTTCATTATGCCCCCCTTATTAAAACCTGTACTTTAGTCAGAGGACTTCAGGATTGTTCAGGGTTACCAAAGTTAAATAGCAGTAAAATTGTTAATAGATGTATTGGCTTCTTTTTCCATAAAACACACAAAACCAAAGCATAAAGATCCCAGGGAATGATAAAAGAGAGTGTTTCAATAAAGACAGCCTTTTTCCTTATGAGGGATTGAAGCAGGAACCTCAACCTTCAAAATAATTGAGCTGCAATGTATACACTCAATTTTCACCTTTGTTTGGACTCCTTTGACTCTGAGCCGCCCCACTGATCCTTCTGTTTTTTAAATATTTTGGTAATAAAAGAACAATCCATCATTTGTCAGGAGAGCCAGGTTCTAATCCTCATTCATGTATTGCAGGTGTTTTGTGGAACATCTGCACTGACAGTCTCAGGAAAAACTCTTGGGCAAAGACATGAAGCTCTGGTGGAGGCACATGCAGAGAGCAGCACTGGCAAAGCCACAGGAATTTGTGTGTGTCTGCACACACATGTGTGCATGTGTGCTTGAGGACTCAAGAAAAATTTGTTCAGGGATCAACATGGTTAGTGGATACAGCCTTTTTGCCACACAACCCCGCTGTTTTCCTGGCTTTGGGGAACAGATGATAATTGGATACACTGCCCTTGAGTAGGAAGCACATAATATGAGAAAGCTGCTGTTAATTCAACACACAGTCTTTCCCTGAGCTGGGGGACCACTGGTTGTGAGCCTCACTGCAGATAACCAGAGGTTCCAATTAGGCATCAGCTTCGAGGATTTTATCAGCTGACACTCATAGGAAAAGCACTAAAACCTTCTGAAAGCTTATACAAAATGCAGACTTGGAAAAATATTCGGGTTTTTTTGTGTTTTCTTTTTATGTGAACCTTAGCTTTTCATTAAGGAATCGAGGGACAAATTTTACCTATGACCAAGGATATGAGAGGCTTTGACTCTGCTCAAATCAAAGCCAAAGTTTCCATCAACATCACCTTTGGAAAGAGAAGACATTTGAATATCCCAATGTACCAGCAAATCTGCTTAAGTAGTTTCAAATTCTAGAAAATAATCAGTAGGCAAATTCCTCATTAAAAAAAAATCTGAAAACACTAAATAAGACCCTCCACATCATGAAACACTAGAGAAGGAGTGCCAAAGTTGATCCCCCTCACATGTATATCAGGAGAAAAGAATATTACTCAACTTCAGGAAAACAAGGAAACTGATCATTTTGATTCTTCAGCTGTAATATAAATGCTACAAATACATTATCTAAATCTAGGCACCGTGTTGGGCTCCAGCTCTTTGGGGAGTTAATTACAGAAATTGAGTCTTCTACAGGAAAGGGCGTGTCCTCTCTCCCTGTTTCTCAGTTAACTCCAGAGTTGCTATTCCCCATAAAAGTGTGAGTGTCACTTGAGCTGACATATTCTCTTCCTCTTATCAGTGCTTCTGGTTGCTGTTTAGTACTTCAGAAAGTGAAGAGACAGCCAAACACCAAGAGTCAAAGTCAAAATAAATGAGCAAAAGTTGTGACAACTAAGGAAAATAGGAGCTAAGATTGAAGGCAAGGATTTGCTTTTTGCCATTTGCAGAGTGACACCATATTCCAACACGTGAAAAGTCATCATTCAACCAGCTGATCTCCTGCCTGATGTTGAGAAACACAGCTGTTCTGCATCACCAACTTTCCAAAAAGATGACTCTGCCATGACATTTTTCACATGCCAGGGGTTTTTTTGGTTGATATTTTAAAATCAAGAGCACTTTTTCCCGGACTATTCTTTTTTATAATTGAAAAAACTTTTCACTGAGTACATTTTGTGTTTGTGTGAACATGTGCTGTCACTTAGGAGTCTGCACTGCAAGCTACTTTGACACACTATACCAGTCCTGGTGACGTTTTTGTGTCCATCAGAGGGGTGCACCACATTACCAACTCTGCCTCACACAGTATTCCCAGCAGAAGAATAAAAAACCCATGTGCTCCATAGCTCAGAGAGGTTAAATGTTGCAACACTAAATCAGGTAGCAGCTTGTAGCTTCCAAGGATCCAGCTACCACACACAGGATTCCCTGAGTTATCCTCAGAGCAAAGCAAAATAGAGCTTCCAATATTAAATGCAATTGGACTTTGGAAGAAGCACATGGTCCTAGTTTGCATGAAAACTGGAGTGAAGCTCTGGTTCTGCAGAAGACAACTGGACTTTACCAGGTGAATTTATCGAAGTTCCACACTAAAAAACTTCTGTGAATGAACAGTGCTGCTGGAAAATTTTATTAGAACGTTTTGGTTTTCAGCCACAGGGGAAAAAAAAAAAAAAAAAAAAAAAAGAAAAACACCCCAGAAATGTAAGACTTGGAGCAAGAGAAGAAATCAGAGACATAATTTCCTACACTGCAGTAAACTTAACTTCTGCTTGGAGATTAGGATCTCTTTATGAAAAGTGTTTCAGCATAAAATTCCAAAATTCATTTTCTCATGCGCTAGAGAAATAGAAAATCAGCAAAGTTTGATGTATATTTACAACTTTGGCCATTAAATAAATGTTATGATTTTTCTAGGACCTACTTATCAATGTGAATTATGGTTCAAAATCTATGTTTAGAAAGATAGCGAAAGCAGGTACAGAAATTGGTTTTGATGATTTGTTATTGCCGACACTAGAACAACAACCAGACTGTGTCATTACTTTTAAGGAGATGAACTCCTTAAAAGAAGGAGTGACTGTACCATTAAAACCAGATGAATTCATCAGCTATTTTGGCCCTGTACCCCCAGGGGTGCATGCTCTATCTCACATCCTTTTTGTTGTAATTTACTTCCTTAATTTCAGTATCATTATGTGGAGAACCAAGCCATTTTAAGTTGCTTTGCATCTTTTTATTTATCTGGCAAGCCCTGCTCAATCTTTCAAGAAAAGCTAATATTTTTAGTCATAAGTTTGTTTTACTCATGGGAGGTGGCACAAATAAACAAGACAATTTGTTCTCTGCATTAGTACCCCTAATGAGAATTAATTCTTGAAATAAAGTTATTCCATTGGCATTGCTGTTCTAACAGTCTAGGGAAGAAAACAAGGGTGAGGGAGAACATCTTGCATGCTCTTTGACCATCCCTGTCACACAACTGGTGAGTGCAGTCTTAAGTAAACTGAGAATGTACCCAGACTCCATCAATCACCAATTTCTCATCCAGTGGGAAACCCAGCTTGCATGACCAGGAACATATGCTGCCACTCAGCCCCAGGATGATAAAACTTACATAGGAGTCTATCTTATGCTGTCAACAATTCTGTTTTTCTTCCATTCCTCAGGTACTGGCTATTGCTAAATAATTATGAATGGATTTGCACAACAGGCAGGAATGTAACCGTCTTGCTGATATAGATTCCAGCATATCCTCCCTTCTATGACAACTCTGATTCCTTGAGTAAAAATGCATTTTATTCACATTAAGACATAAGATAGAAATCATCCCTCCCTGGCTGCTGCTTCCACAGTTGCACTGAGACTGGATTCCCAGGAGCTGGAATATTGCTTTGGATAGTTACAGGCTGTACAGGCACTTTCAGCATTTCAGCCCATGTTACTTAATGCTTTCACACCGCATTAGAGGCCAGCGGAAGAACACAGTGTTCAGCCCTTAGCACAGCCAAGTTTAAAACTAATCAAATCTGGTTTGAACTAAATACTTTCATAAATAGGATGTAACTCTTCTTTGCAATGGCTGCAGAACTGAGTTCATCTTTTCAATGCTACAAGAAGAGTTTTTGAAATATATTTAATCTTGCATCTAGACTCTTGCTATTATTATTATTCTACTTTAAATATGAAACTTCTGTGAGAGAGGAGGGATCTTCCCCATTTTAGTCTGGGCTGTCTGAGGGACACCACAGGCACTTCACACAGCCCATGTCTTCCCCCAGAGTAGGTTTATACACAAATGGCCCCATCATACATGATTAAACAAGACATAGAAGCATACAGATTTTGCAGCTAATGGTGAATAGCATAAGCAAAATAGAGGGCACCCTCTATTGTTCCCTCAGAACATTTCCTGGGACTATTGTTTAAAAAAGAAAAAAAAAATTTGGTTTCTGTATATGACTTTAGCTAGAAAGCCAAAGTCAAAGTCACATCATCGCCAGTGTTTCCTTCTCCCCTCTGGAAGAAAATACAATTCCTTGCTTGTATTTCTACAGCTGTCCTTTCTACATGGGTGCTCTACCTTCATCTTCCACTTAACACCTCCTTTAGGAGTTCTAAGAGCTTAAAAATACTTCATTAAATTTCCCAGCACCTTTTTGCTTTGTTGAACCCCTACTTGTGCTAATGTGTAGATTCACAGAACCATTTCGTTTGGAAAAGACCTCTGAGATCATCGACTCCAGCCTTTGATCGCCATCTTGTCAACTAAGCCATGGCACTGAGTGCCACATCCACTCATTTCCTGGACACCTCCAGGGATGGGCACTCCACCACCTCCCTAGGAAGTTCATTCCAATGCTTAATGACCCATTCCATGAACAAATTCTTTCTGATGTCCAACCTGAACCTCCTTTGGCACAAGCTGAGGCCACATCCTCTTGTCCTGTCACTAACTACTGGGGAGAACTCTGAGAATTCAGGAAGTGCACACAAACCATCCCCCTGGCATCTTGCTGAAAGTCATCCTGCCGCTGCATGTCCTGCTCTACAATAAAGAGAAACTGCAACAATAGGATCATCTGCTTCAGACCTTTTCAACACGCGACACAGCACGGATGGTCCAAAACCCAAGCAGAAAGACATTCTGGATTGGTTTCCATTCTTTTTCTTTGTTTCCACTTTTTAAGATACTTGTAGCAACTTACAAAACAAGAGATGGCTTTTCCTTCTATTCAGCTCCCAGGGAATGATGACAAGTAAGGAACACCCTGCATCTCAGAGCACCAGAGCCTGCCCTGCCATTTACTTCCCCTTCCCTGCTTCTCTCAGCTGTTCTCACTCCTGGGGCTCCAGCCTCTGGTTTCAACTTCCATAGCATGCTTTATTTTTTAACAGAGCAGTAATTGTACGTGTTGAGCATTAGAAGCACCAGCCTACTACCAATATAAAACAAATCTGAGAATGAAAATGGTGCCAAGGTGGCCAAACCAAACATAGCAACCTTGTAAGGCCATCCTAGGTTTGCTCTAGAAAGAGGTAATGGACAAGTTTCCAGTGAAGTAGTATTTCTATCAGAAATTTGCCAAAACTTTCTGGAACTTATTTCAACAAAGAACTTTTGTTGGGATGGAATAAATTAGATGCCCAGCATGGACTGACTTCCTTAGCGTGGAGTGCTTTGGCAGGAAAGAGGCAATTCAGGAAACTTTCAACACAGTATTCAGAGCATGCTCCTGAGATGGTACATGTCATGTCCACATTCTTCAGTACAAAAGGAATCTCTTTGGAGCTAAGTGCTCCTTCAGGATAGTGTCCTAGCCAGAGGACTTACTAACTAGTCAGGAAAGTCTTATTCTTCCCTCAGAACTGACAAAAAAAATGCTTTTTAAATAAATCTTGGTTTCACATTGATGTGGATATCTTTATGACCAAAAAATAAAATAGCTGTTTGGCTAGATCACTGCTTCTGTGCCTTCCCTCTTTTACTGACAGCTGAAGGTGTCAGTGAATTAGAGTAACGCAAAGGCTTCAGGCTCAATTTGACTCTTCCTGAAGTGTGAATGGCCAGGCCACATCAGCATGTAAGTGAGCTTTATCACAGTTTGCTTTATCCTTTCCTCCCCTGTGAGATGCCACTGATTTGTGCAGTTCTCATGCAGCAGGGAGCCCAGCTGTTGTGTAGACAGTGAGACATTCCAGCTGGTACATCCTGTGGCTGGCTGTCTTCTCTACTGTCTGCTTTAAATCCTGCCACTGAACACTGCTTCTGGTGTCAGTTTAAGGCATTGATCTTCTTCAAAAACAAAACCTAATCAAGCTCCAAATCTCTGAAAGACTAAGAATTAGGGCAGACTCCTCTGGACTTCAGAGACCTTAAAGCCCAAGGACTTGAAAAGCTGAGGAGAACTCAGCTTGTGCTAAGACTCACTGAAGATCTATCTAACATTAGAAAAGCTGTCAAGAAAAATTATTAAGATTAAACCAGTATGGATATCTTTAAAAAGAATGTAACACTCATTCAGAATCAAAAACAAAAATTCATCCCAAAATATATGACTACACCTTTGTCCTATTGGAAACTCCTGAAAGCAGCATTCTGGGCTAAAACGACCTGAGATCTAAACAACTCCAGCAATTATTCTGCTAAATCCTATTTCAAACAGAAATATCTTCAATAGATGGACACTCAGGTTAGTCCATTAAATCAATTCTAAGTAAGTGAACAGTAAGAGCCATAGCTGAAATAAAAATCTTTGGAGATTTTAGCCCTGAAATCACAGCTGTTTTAGAGAGCAGTCTGCATTGATTCGGAAAGGGTTTTGTCATTGAATGTACTCAAGACTCCAATTCAACAGGAGGCCTTGCAGGGTAAAATAAATGGAATATATAATAGAACATGTTATAGAACACAGTGTTGAGTGAAATTCTTCCATCTTTGTAGATCCTTTCCACAATTTTTCTTCTTTTAAGCCTTTCCTAGGATCCTTATCCTCTCATCTACAAATCCTATTCTTACATCTTTATGTTTTCTGTTTGACACTTCCTCCTTGTTATAGAAAACAAAAGGCACATGAATTTTACCCATCTCAGTCACTGGGCAGACTTTTGAATCACTGCTGCAATCACTGAAAAAAAATCAAAGTAAAAAAAATCCTAAACATTCCAGAAAAGAGAAAACCAAAACTAAACAACAAACAAACACACAGGAAAAAAACCCTCACATTGATTCTCTATGACTCTGTTATAAAATTTAATGACACTAAATAGAATGACATCATCAATCCACAATAGTATGAAATCAAAGGCAAAATTGAATCTTTATTGTTAACCTGAGGCAGAATTATCTCCGACATAATCAGAGAGCTTTGCAGGACCATTTTGAACATGCACATGAGCCAAATTCCTACTTTATTTACTAACAAACATGTCACATATGAAATAAAGACCTCACTGTCATACAGTGTCTCAGTCTATTAACACATAGAACTACATTACAAGAACAGAACTGACTTATTTTTATATATGTGTATGAATATATATAGCTTTTAAAACTCAGGAAAAATTGCAGAACTAAGTGAATCACTTAAGATCTGTAAAATTACCCTTTTTTTTAAATTTTAGACAAGCCAAGGCAAATTTAACTGTTTCAGCTTGTGACAAAGATCATTCTCTGCCTTTCCTCTACAAGCTTGCCTGGAATAAGGAGTGCTGTCTAAAATAAATTCAGTTCAAGGAGACAAGCAGGCAGATCAACTTTATAAAAAACAAGCAAAGGTAAGTGATTGATGGATTGATAACTGATGAGTCAATACGCAGCATGCACCATGTGACATTTGAAAAACTATTTCAAACTTTCATTTTAACCTATACTCCACTGGTAATGAAAAATGTGCTGTCACTGATAAGTGGTCTTACCAGAAGAGTTTGTGGTGAGAAGGCTTTGAAAGAAGGAAATGGAAAGGGTATGGCCTTTCATTACATTAGGTAAATCTATTTGACCACAGAGAGGTTGAGACTCAGCTGCTGAGGTTACAAGCTAAACAGGCCATCAACTTAATTAATGCATGACTTTTCAACCGAGGGCGCATTTTCGCTGCACCCAACGATCAATGCAATTCTTTACAAGATTCGCCCCCTGCCACCGGCGCCGCGCTTGGCAGCGCGCCCGCCAGCAGCGCGGCCCCGCTCGGGAGCACCTTGGGGAGCGGGCGCTTCTCAGGCTGCCGGGGCCAGCTGTGTCCAGCTGTGCGCCGGGGAAAGGTGGCCCGAGCCCCAGCTGCCAGCGACGTGCCAGATGATTCCCTTCCCTCAGAAAGGCGCGGCAAACAACTGCCATGCCGCTGCCTCGAACGCCTTCCTCCCCTCCCCGGCCCAAGAGGAAAAGGTGGCCAAGTCGGAGTGTTTCCCACAGGCTTCCAGTAAGCACATCCTGCTCACTGACAAGTACAGCATCCTGTTCCTCAGTGCTGCCTGAAATCCCATTCCTCTGCCTGGCAGCGCCTGTCCTGTACACATCGGGATTTTGGATTCCCGATGTTGGCCAGGGGCTCTTGAAGCTGGGAACTGTTACTCATGAAAAAGATTTTGTCTTGAAACTTGAAACTAGGTGAAGCCTCCTCCTTGCCTCCCTTCCCCCAGGCAGCCTTGCAGAAGCCTTTGCCAAGTTTCGGGAGCATTTGAGCACACCTGGGTTGAACCTCAAAAGCTGAGGAAGGATGTGAAGACGTTGATGGAAATTATGCAAAGCAACACCAAACCCCTCCAAGAGGTTTCATGCTGCCTCTGATGTGTTCCTAGGCTACTGAAGCAAATATAAGCAATATAAATTCCCAGGTTGTACAAATGTTGCTCTCAAAGCTACATTTTGGGCCACTTTTGCTGCTGGCTAGAAATGCATCCAAAACACACCCGCATTCCTCTACTTGCAAATTGTGTCACTAAACTGTAATTTATTGTATAGAAGCACAAGACCAGGTCATAATATCTTGTGCCTCACTTTTTCTGGAAATCCCTACACTGGAGGCCCATAGCAGTCCATGTGCCCTGGGCCCTTCAATTTTCTGTCTGATTCAATCCCAGAATACTGGCTGCATCCTTAAACTCTTGCCTGAAACCTATAAATACTGCTTAATTTGAGTATTTGTTCTTTGACCTTTTTTTTTTAATTATTCATGTTTTGGTTTGTAGTCATTAAATGATAAGAAGCACAAACCTAGACTAAAAAAAGGAATTATCTAAACAGAAATTATGTCTTCAATGATAACCATAGCCAGGGTGTGGGTGCTCAGCTCACTTCTCTCTCTTTCAGAACAAACTACATGTCCTGGGAAGGGCAAAGGAGGTACACAGGTCTAAATAAGAGAGGAAATCCTGTGTAGTGAACAGAATTTCCTCATGTTATTAGTCATTTATTAAATAATTAGCATTAAATATATGTTATTTCTATACACTTGAACATGAGCACGGGGATTCCTTTCTGTTTAAATATCCTGTAATAAAGACAGACAAGAAAGAAGTATTGAAAATTTGAAAACTTGTTTTTCAGCTCTAAAAATCCCACCTGCCTAGTTCATTGCCCACTGAGCTTCAGCAACACAAGTAAGGCAGATTCCTTCTCTAAGAGTAAAGCTGGGATTTTTCACAGTCCACTTTTTTTTTTTTTTTTACACCAATAATTGATTTTACAGAAGGAAAGAACTGACCATCAGTCACCACTTCACATTTTGGGCAAGGAGAGCAGTTCAGCACCCATCACTTCCTTTACCTTTGTCTGTTTGTGCCCTTCTTCAACATCATACGTCTTCACTTCCCCTCCTGACAGCATGAGTACTTATCTTTCTCCCTCTTCTCCCTCAGGATCAGTGCCTACATGTTCTGTGACACCAAGGGGGGGACACTTTTTTCACTACATAGTCCCATAGTGCCACAGCACAGAGGTTCAGCCAACCAAAGAAGCCACTATGGGGCAGATCCCCAGTGAAAGTCCCATAGACAAAACATGGAATTTTAATCTACCTCTGACTCATATCCATACTGTAACTCCAAGTCCCTCAGTCTTCTTGCACAGCTAAGTCTGCTTTAGCTTGCTGTCTCTGAAAAAACAGAGATGGGACACATTTGTGCCCAGAAAGGGATGCTCATTTAGACAACAGCACAACTGATAATGATTGACCCAAAGCTGCAGAGATCTGCTGTAAATTATAGTTGTTGAGGGTTTCCTGGCATAATCTTACCTTCGTTACAAGCACATCTGTGTGCATCTCTTCATGTGTCACTAAGAGTGGCTTGGTCTGGGAAACTCAGGTAGTAAATGCTATCCCACTGGGAGCCAGAGTTCACTTGCTTGCTTTTCAACATAATAAGAATGGGTCAGACAAAGCATCCTGATTTACTCAGGTGGAAGGACTTTTTCAGAGAGGAATGGAAAAGGAGTGGGTGCGGTGGCTTATGCTAATTACCATCTATTTATTTTGGGAGATAAGCTACTTATACATGGTATGTTTGGTTTGGATTAATTTGGGCAGACACAGAATGACTGTCCACAATTTGACCTTGACATGAGTAACTGGTCTTTGGCAGAGAGGGGGGACATTGACAGATACTGCCTGAAGAAAGGGATCAGTCACAACTCAACTGCTGCACAAGTTGCTCTGGACAACAGATCAGGGCTGGGAAACACTGGCTGGAAATGGCAAACAGAGCAGGGGGAACAAATATGAGCTGTGGTCGGAAAAAATCAGAAAGCAGAGGAGCGAGGTTGACCAGGGGTACAGACGCCTCCTGTTAATGTCATTTGTTTTGAAATGACAGTGTTTGTACCGAGCTGAACTCGAGGACAGGAAAAGGCAGACAATAGCACAAAGCTGCTGCATTGTTTGCCCCATGTGCTCTTTTCTTTCCCCTTGGCTTACCCAGCTGATCATTATGTAACCTATCAACTGGGCTAATTTTCAACCTGTCCAGGATATTCTCAATTATGTATTCTTCATAGAATGTCATGGTTTATTTTTAAAAGGCCCAGAATATTTCCTGTGATTAATGTCTGGATTAGTCGTTGTTTTACGGGGTACATAGACTTGGGTAACAAATCTTAATCCTGACTGAAAGCGTAGTTCAACACGAGCAAGCTTTTAATTAAAGTATCTTAACAAAGGGATTAGATATTCTTCCCCTTCCTTACAAGTCTTCAGAGGAAAAATTCAGCAATGGCAGATGAAGTGGGGCATGAAACACATTGTTTTCTGTTCTGGGAAGGTTTGCTTAAAAACCAAGCAGATTTCAAAAGGACAAAACAATTTTTCCTGGCAAGTCTGGTATCAGGCTTTGTTTTGCTAAACCTGATTATGTACTTTGGCTGCTCAGCACAGGCGTATGTTCCAAACCAATTTAGTCCCTGCTCAGAATGAGTCTCCTTATTTGTCCAACAGCTTTGGAAATCATTTTTTCATGCTGACTTTGAGTGACCATTTAACACACACTGCAAAGGTATTCCAGGGACAACAGACCTCTTCAGCAAATGAAGGTCCGATTCAAGACTTCTTTTCTTTTTTCACTCTTCTGTTCAAGCTGCATTAATAAAGCTCTTCTCTGTTTTTAAACCTGCTGGCCACATTTCACACATTCCAAGGGAAGAAATGTCAGCCAGAGGTTGCAAAATACCACAAAGGTGGGCAAAAGGGTTAAAATTTTTTAAAAAATTGTCATGATTTTAAATACAACCCTAAATTCCATACATTAGTACAACATAAAAATCTTCATACGTGCAAAACTCACAATTTAAGGAAGGAAAGATGCCCAGATCTGCATAAACTCTTCCACATCCTCTTATAAAATTTTGGTTGCTCTGTTTACACACTTCTAGTGCTCTGCCCAGTTTCTAATCCTGAATGGGAATATTTCTAATGTTGACTTCACACATGCTGGACTGGTGGGGAAGAATGATACACAGGTTTCAATAGCCAGAACCTCCCCTTCATACTTGGCAGACAACTTCCTCAGACTCAGGACATTCTCATGTTGGCAAAACTACCAAAATCCCGACAAATAGCACTGTATTTTTTACAAACACCCCTCCACAAGCACTAAATCCTCCCCCTCACTGATATTCATACAATTCCCTTACAGTAAATATTTAGTGAACATCCTCTTCCATTCCTCCTGAGAGAAATGGCAGATTCCTCCTGAGAGAAATCTGTGAGAATTGTATCTGACATGAGAGCAATGCATCTAAATATGGGGGAAATGAAAAACAAGCAAGAAAAAAATAATAGCCACCAAAACTATTGCCTGGTTTGGATTAGGGACAAGGAAACCAGTTTCTCCAGGGCCAGTGAACTGGTACTAGAGGAACTGGGTCTCCCCACGATGGGCAAATTATGGGTTGCCAAACTGCTCAGCTAGCCACCTTTGCTGTCTTCCCTGGCCACAGGGAACACATTTATTAGCCTAGCAAAACCTAAACTGGGCACATTTCTAGACACCAAAGACTCACAGCTCAGCTAACGACCCCTTCCCTGGCAATTTCATTGTCACAGCAGCATCACGGCTGGGCCTTAACAATGGGTTGGAGAGGCCACCTAAGATAACCCATAACAGGCAGGCAGAAGCAGTGCATACCGATGCTTTTAGCCATGCATAGTGACAGCTGAGCAAACAAACTAATGAACATTTTGGCCAGTGCTAATATGACTCGGCTAATGAGAGAGATCAACCTCTCTCTGCTCCGAATCACCCTTCCTGTAAATGAAAATAAGTACACCAACCTGCACGCCTCAAGGAAAAACTTTAGCCAATAATGATTGTTGACAGATTGGCACTAGAAAGCATCACAATCTGTTTTTCCTCACTCAGTGGGAATGACAGATACTTCAGAGGGTCTGATTGTTTTTTCACCCTCATGGAGCAGAGAGGACAGGCAGCCCCAGCACAAACAAAATAGCTCCCCTTGCTTTCAGACATCTTAGATCTGTTTCTAAATGGGAAGTAGGTTTCTAACTTCTTTGATTTCCACGACAAGTAGATTGAAAGTTCTCTTAAAAGTGAAACGGCCACAAATCTTTCCCAGGATACTGAGAAGACCCCCTACAACAGAAGGGTGGGGAGTCAGACATCTGCCATGAGGAACATAAGAAAAGTTCCCTCTTTAACTTATACCAAACTGTTGGTAAAGGATGAAGACAATGCAAAACAGGTCCTACTATCCTTAGCTCTGGTCTTTTAAAGAGCAACCTCCAGAGATTTACAGCAAAGCCATGCAGTTTTACATGTGTCTTCTGCAAGAGGAAGGTCACTCTCAGCCTATTTTCATGAAAGCCATTTACTAAGTTGGGTCATATTTACATTCCTCTCTTCTTTCCAGAGCTACAGAAGGCAGAGTAAAGAGATCAGAATAAAAGGTGTCTAAACCAACAATCTTCAGCAGCAGTGCCTACACATCTTTGTAGGAGATTACAGGTTTGATTAATATTTGAGGCTTCTCCTCATTAACCACAGCGCCTTCTGCCTCCAGGTACTGAGTTGACAGGAGCAGGCCAGTCACACTGACATACAGTTTCTCAAATGTGACAGGTTTCTTCTGCTTGTGGGTGAACTCATGCCAGGATCTTGTAACACAGTCAAGCTGAAATAAACTCCTTCCATCTGAAGTAATGGATTGCGTTTCTGCAGGCTCAGGAAGGAGAGACCCAGCACAGATAACCTTTTGTTGCTATCATAGCAATCCCACCTGGAGCACCCTCTAGGGATATGACAGGGCTTCACTTCCATCAGCTCCTGGTTTACAAATTTTGGGTGGCCAGCCACAGCACCTGCTGCACAATGCTCAGCATTTCCCCTCTGCTCCAGGGAAGTTCATCCCTGGGGTGTGTCCTCTTCTCCCAAAAGACAGTACTTGGCCAGGCCAAGTCCAAACTGATGTCTTGAGGGTGGCTATCAAAGGACAGAGGACTGACAAGCTCTTAACTGTTCATTACATCAATAGTTCCTTGACAACTTCTAGAATGAGTTGGAAATTGCAGTGAACTACAGATAACTCATGTTTTTTAGCGCTTGCTTCTTAACACCTTGTGTTAAATCCAAGTGCTCCAGAAAAATTGTTGTCACCAAGAATACCTGCTACAGTGCAGTATATTTCTTTTCATTAACCTTGAATGCGAGGTAGGGAGGGACATTTCACCAGCAGGTGATGAAATTTGTCAAGACTTGGTGCACAAGCTTTTCAACTACATCCCCTATAAACTTCAGAGAGAGGTTTTGCTTTCTGCTTGCTTTAGTGCTTTTGCTGTGTTGCTAACAACATCATGCTTTTTATCCTAATTAATCCATTCCATCTGGAATTTGCTACCATTAGAAGATGTGATGGCATGTATCATAGGTAACTGCATTACAGTTATCAGTAAATTGCTTCCTCAAAAACAATTGAGTTCAGCCAGCAGGAATTGAAAATGCTGTTGTAAGGTGCAAGATGCTCCCTGTCTGAATACAAACAGTCAAACTGTGAGAAGACAGGACTGGATATTCAGCAGGACTGGAAATTTTTGCTTAAGCAGAACCATACACAAGAAACTCACCAAACTGTGCATGGACTGCTTATGCAGATGAACAGGATGGGGTTTCACAATCTAGCAAAAATTTTCCATTTTCCTCCTGGTGCAGCACTTGGGCACCAGGCTGCCGTGTTAATTAAACACAATTCCGCTCCACACCAAACACACATTTGCTTCTAAGTATTTGTTTTTAAGCAATTCCAGGAAACAAGCCCTCTTGCTTGTTCCTCCCCTCCATCCTCCCATCTCCCCCTCCATCCCTGGAAAGATGCCTTTTAATTCTGACCTTCCATGTATCTCCATGAACAACTGCACTGAGGAGGGGGGGAGAGCACAACTTTCTGCTTGGGGCCTGGGGAGGTGAGCCTTGCAGAGACCTTTTGTTGTTCCCCAGGTAGGATGTTTAGCTCTCCATCCATGCAGCCCGAATTCCTTTCTCACCACACCCAAGGTCATTTTAATGAAAATTCCTAAACCCATGCCAGGGGGATAGAGTTGCTCCTAATCCTTCAGCAACACGTCATTTGATCCCCAGGCCCACTGGGGTTATTATTGTGTGTCTGCAGAGCACAGCAAAGCAGACAGGAGTAGGAAAATGGCAACCACTGCAGGAGATTCCTTTCCCTTTCCCAACCTTTCTTTCAGATCCTCTATTTTTTTCTTTTTTTCTGCTTGAGCGCATTCACCGCCTGCCAGTTTTCAAGGGCAGGCCATGTTTTACGTCACCCTCTGCCATTCCCTAGAAGCTTTTTTCTGCACACATTTTTAATGAAATTAATGAGGAAGTTTAATTTTGAAGGCAGATTGTTTCCTCTGGTTTGCATTTTGAAAGGAACTGCATGTCTGTGTGGTCTATGCCTTACAGTACTGTACTGATGGTTTACATCTGTGTTCAAGCAATGTTTTAGCATCATGAAAAACAACACAAAACCAAAATTAAAGTAAAATTGCATTTTTGGCAGGATGCAGAGGAGGAAAAAAGAGCTAGTGAATCCAGTACAACTTCATCTGTTTTTCGGGACTTTTTTCCATGATGCTACAGAAGCCTGTATTTTGTAGAGGTGGCTTTTGGTGGGTAAGGTAAGGTTTCATTTTTTTTCCTCTAGTTGCCTCCTGATAGCCTATCAATGCCAATCAAGGACACTGATTCCCTTTCCCTATCATAGTGAGATCTGGAAATCCACTGTGTCCTTGCCTTAGTAAGCTCCAGGCCTCACACAAATCAGCCTGCCTTTTCATATTAGCACTCCTTGCTTTCCTGGCACAGACATTTCAGAGCTTTCCACCCATGCCGAGTAAGATAAACACATAGAAATTAGCAAATTTCCTCCCCAGTATTTAAGTATGTGTAGGGCTGGGCTCACTAGCTATTTCCTACTGTCTCATCTCTTCCCCAAACATGATAACTTCTGCCCAGTTCTTGTCTACCACCTTTTCACTACCAGAACTCAGAGTGGGGCACAGCAGAGAGGAGCATTCCTATTTCCAAGGAGAAATTTGGCCAAGGTCTCTGGGCATACAACGGCTGAGACAGTGACAGAAAGGAAAATCTTCAGTCCAGGCCAGCAATATGTCCCAGCTTGCTCTAGACAATAAAGGACCAGTGCCACAGAGCACCTCCACTCCTCCAAAGAGATGCTTAACTCACACTACTATGGGATGAGAGTATTCACAGTATTTACAGTATTTTCCAAGATACAAAAGTGTTGCCAAAAAAACATTTTAAAGTTGTTGATAAAATGACAGAGAAGCAAGACACAGCAGCAAAACAAGGATTTTTTTTTTAAATATATATATATATATCTTTCTATGCACACACAGACCTGCAAGTTTTATATTGATAAAAAATTTTAAATCTACTCATTTCTACCTAAATTGGTGGGGTGGGAATGTGCAAAATTTAGGAACCAGATGAATGCCCAAGAACTACCAGATCCATGTATATTACCATGCTCTCTCTTCGATTTAGCTGCATTCACTCTGAACAATTATTAACCTGTAAATCATTCTTGGTTTGTATTATATACTTCACCACTAGCTACAAAGAAACAGTAAATAGGGCCAAATCTACTGACAAATCAAGCTAGAGCCAGGGATGATGTAAACACACTTGCTGTGTCAATTTACCTTCTTCCATCCTGACCTGCCATACTTGTGTTATTCTAGGCCTGGGTCTGATTGGAGATGCTTCCTTGTGTCAAAAGATTAGGTAATCACACACAGATACATACAAAATTTAGGAGGAAAAAAGAATCATAATTAAAAACATTCATCAGAATTATGTTTAGAAAAAAAAAGGAAAATAGCAAAATAATTGTCACAAAAGTGTTGGGGACATTACCTTGGGCATTATGCAAAAAATAGATGGATTTTATTTTTAAGGCCATTTTATTTAACATTGTTCAGGGGGTGGGTTGGGGGTTTTTTAGGATGGGGCAGTCTAGCTTGTGTTATCCTGCAACCATTTTGCAGCATGATAGGAGACTGACTGATTGATCACAACTCAGCTTGTCAATGACCAGCATCATAAGGCAGAGGTATCCCCTGTGGAGGAACTGTGCAGGCAGACTTGACTGATGGATTGAGTACAGGAGAGACCCACACTGATCTGAATTGTAAAAGTTAATGCAACACTACACAGGGGTCCTCCTGATTGACAGGGTGTTTGACTGGCTGCAGCCCAGTCCCACAAGGATCACAATTCGGGGGGTTTATGGTGCACTGAATTCCTCAACCTGACACAAAGCTGAGCTGCAGTTCACATGCCTCTCTCACAGGCTAATCCCAAACGTCAATTCATGGCAGGTGAGGATTGCCCAGCTTTCTACTTGAGAAGTAAAATGAAGAAATGTCTTAATGTGGCACCTGTCTGGGGACTGGCTGCACAGCCTTGGGGACAATGTCCTGCTAATATCGCATTGTGCAATGTCACTGCTTTGTTCACAAAGGTGCATTAGAGAAGAACTCTGAGAAACCACCACTCTCCCCTCTGTTGAAGAGTGAGTCCTTAGCCTTCAAATCACATTGCCTCAGTATAAGACTTTTATTGTGAATTAGGGTAGCTTTGAGCCTTCTTGTCCTGCTGTATTCATACCATAATAAAACATGAAACTGCAGTGGGCAGGATATAACTGTGTGTACACACTGACCAAGATCTTGTATGGTTTTAGTTTGAGGAAATTCTACATCATCCAGTGATTATGGAGGAAATTTCCAAAATTATCTGAAGCATGGGTTCTATAGCAAGAAAACATGTTTTGAAGCACAAGGTGCTTTAAGGTTTCATTTGGGATCCAAAAAATCCTAGGTCCATTAATTCTCATCATTTATTGCTGCTACTATGCTGTTATTGTGACAAGTGATGATTTTGATCTTATTGGGACCTTTTCAATATCTTTCAGTTTTAATATTAACTTTCTATGTATGCAATGAAGAAACAACTAGACCTTTGCTCCTTTTCAGTAATTCCCTTATCAATTAGCGTGATTTTAATAAAAAATTATGCAACCAATTTATTCACTCAAAATGGGATAAGTAAACTTGCCTGCTAATAAAACTACAGTCTTATTCCTTTGGTACTTGGTTTTCTTAGAGAAAGGAAAATTCTCAGTTGTGGTATTTGGGAGCCTTTAAATATTTGGAAGTGAAAGTACTGAGCCAAGAAGACTTTCACTTTTCTCCTCACAGATAATATCAACTCAAGTCTCACAGAAAGTCTCTGCAGTAAATTTGCTGATGTGCCTGATGTAATTCATATTCGTATCTTCCAAAAAACCAAAAAGCAAAAAATCATATGTGGCAGTTCTGCTCATTTTTGGCAAAGAAGCGGTGCAAGGTAAAAACAGATACTGCATATGTATAGTGCAAGTACAGCAATATATGGCTGGAAACCTTTCAAAATAAGAATCAAACAAAACAGGCAAATGCAGGCTGAAATTAGAGCTAAACTCTATGAAGCCTCTGAGATTGCCTGAAGTCACAGAGACCATGCTGCTGGTGGGGCCACTGAAGAGGGAACATGAGGAAATCCCAGCTGGATTTTTGGGGGCATTCCATTACATCCTCAAAAAGCTAGACAAAATCCCAAGGAATGGCAAGTTGGAAGCCACAACCATTCATTCCCCCACAGGTAACATGCTCCACTTGGCAAAGGCAACAGCTGCACAAGCAGCAGAGAGAATGGCTCTGCTACAAAAGAGCAAAGCACCTCAGGCCATTTGAAGAACAGAAGTGGGTGAGATCCTCAGAGGATCTCACAAGGAAGCCATGACAACATTCACCTATCACCAGGTAAACAAAGAAAAGCTGCAGTTGGAAAGGTTACAGGGGTAGATGGAAACCAAGAAACAGTCAAAAGAACCAGACCAACAGGCAGCCTCCCTTCCTCTGGGATAGGAGGCCGTGGTCAGGACCATGGAAAGGCAGCAGCTGGTGGGAAGAGGAGGAGAGGTTCTCCCGGGAGGTAGCAAGAAGGAAAAATCATGCCTACAGCAAGAACTCTTGGTGGGGTAGAAACACCCATATTGAGGTCTGTCTCCAGTTCTGGCTTAGTGCTGGGGCAGGAACAAAGTTCTGTTATGGCACTGCCCAGCTCTTGCTGCATGAGAGAACACTGTCCACTCTAACCAGCCCATGGGATGTTCCCCATGCTGACACTTATTGCACAGATGTCTTAAATTTGGCAGGGGCAGCCATTTACTATGTGTAGGGACTTTCTGTGCTGGGGGAATTCCTGCCTGGACACAGGAGAGGTTTCTGCCTGGCTGTTTGCTGCTTGCAAAGACACATTTTAATGATGAATTAGGATTTGTGGGTTCATTACAGATATTTTCAGTTTTACCTGGGAGTTTTCTAGTATGACACTTTTAAATTCAATTTAAAATGCAAAAGACATAGTTCTGGCATCCTCTGGGCACACGCTCACTTGTAGAAAAGATATGAATTCCCTTTCAGAGAGAAACAATGGCATAACAACTGCTGTTCCTCGGCATGTTGCAGTGGCACATGGGCAGCCAGACAGGCACAACACATTGCTTTCCCATCCATTCCAAACACAGGAGGATAGGAGTTTTCATCAGAGGGATTACAGTTTAAACATCTGGAAGTTAAACATTTCCTTGCTCAGTTAAATCTATTGGTTTTGTTTAGTTACGTCCCCTCCTCAGCAGCCTCATCCAGCTGACTGCCACATCACAAGTTCCAGCTGTTGCCTGAGCTCACAATTCCTGTACTGCTTATCACCCTCAGGAAAAAAATCACTCCCACCTCCAAAAAGACACTATAGCCTCTGGGCACTGCAACTGACACAAATGGGGAGACAACACATTCAGCTGAAGCCAGCAAGCCTTAGCTGGCAAAAAGACCTCCACAAAAGTAATGAGGAACCACACATTTGCTGCAGGACAAGCAGCCAGTGATAACCTACTAATAGAGAGTACAGGTGCCATGGCAGCCTCTGAGTTCAACATACACCACCAGTAAACCCTGATGATATCCTAGAACTCTATATCTTTCATCATTTTAATAACTGGAGAGGACATTCACTTGCATTTGTCCGGAGCAGAGGTAGGAACACATGCACCTGGGCTAAGAAGCTCAGCCAGGATCTCTTTTTATATAGATATATGTTTCTGTTCTGTTAAAAGTTCAGACACAAATTCTAATAACACATGGTACAAGGAAAATTCCTTAGAGCAATATTCCAATCTACCTATTTCCACTGGTCCTTGCCTGTGAAACTCAAAAAGGCAAAGACTGTATGGAGGAGGATGAATCAGGGTGCTAAGATACTTGCTATTGGCATGGAAAGATGCACATATTTCAAGCTCTGACGCTTGGAAAAATAAGGGTTTATTTTGTAGTCATCGCCTTTCAAACCCAATAATTACTGTCGTTGACAATCATGATTTATGTAACCTCACTAAAGTGGTTTAGATGCCTGCATGTTTAGGAACTTGCATGGCTTAAATAGAGAAAGATACATATTTAAGTATTAGAGCCTATACAGCAAAAGCAAAACTTTGACTTTCATTTTGTCAGGCAATTATTCTGGAAACATTTTTACCTCTATGACCAAAAGGTACCAAAACAGCCTTACTTCAAAGTCCTTGTATTGTTCCAACATGTGTCATGAAGAATCACTGTTTTGGACACGGAAAAAACTGTGGGCAGGACATACATTTTTGCACTGAACACTCACAAAGGAAGTGTGACAGAATTTATGCGACTGATGGGTGACTTCTTTGGCATGAGTCAGATATACTCTTACCTCCATGCTTGTATTCCATTCCTCCCACTGGTAAGAGGGAAAAAAACCTTCTCCATTTGTGTATGGACACACACATTGGTTCCACCCTTGACTCACACATTGCTCTTGACTCCTCCCAGCCCAGCTGTCTGAAAGTGCACACAACAAAGCCGAAACTAATTGCAGAGATTCGTTTTGCCAGAGTAGCTCAGCCCAACACTTAACCATCACACCTTGCATCATTCCCTTGCTACAGATATGGCTCTTCTCTGCTACACAATAATGTTTCCCATCAAACTTTGCTTTTGTAGCTGTTATTTTCTCAGTGGAAGATCTGAGATAGCATGGCAAGCTCTTGTTTCACATACTACTAGATGGTCCTGAAATAACCAGAGGCTTTTTGCTTCCAACAAATTTGCAAACCCTTTTATTCCGCAGTAACTCTAGTTTCTCATGCAAACCCTAGCAGTTGCAGGGCTAAATGCATATATTCCTCTTCTCAGCTAACATGCCATATAGACTAGGAAAACTGCATCCCCCAAAATGGGAGTTAAATACAATCAATTAATCTGGCTACCCATGACAGTTGGAAAGGCATGTTTCTGTATCTCTTACCCAGTTCTGAGCCAGGACTTGAACCTACATCTCTAGATGATCATCTCTTCCTGGTTCTAAAATCTGTTTCTTCTCCACTGATTGTTCTGCTCTGTACAAATATGCCAAGATTCAATGGACACCTGGACACCACATGAATACCTTCATGGTGTCTTCCTTACTCCCTCCCTTTGGCCTTAGTCCATGTCTCTATCCTGGACATCTCTAACTACCTCTTTTGTCAGCAACTTATTTTCCTTGCATCTGGATCCACCCAGATCCCAGCCTCAAGCTGATTAGAAGCCTGGATACCTGGCTTAGAGCTGCAGATTCCATGGGTAGCAGGACGCCCAAAACCTGGGCTATTTAACCTCTTGTCTGCCTGTTCCATAGCTTCATTTCCTTCCTGTCCTGCTCCCCTACACTTTCTGGCAGAGAAAGAAAGACCTATGATATAAGTCCAGGAAGAAAATAGATGAAATTGTTAAATGAATAGATGAAATGGTTAAAACTTGGTTTTTTGTTAACTGCAGTCCCATAAAAGCAGAAGAGGTATTTCAGTAACTAGTATATAGTTTGAGCACCCAACACTTCCTTTCACAAATACCAGACAAAAAAATAAAAAAGCTTTCAATCTTGCTGAAAAGAAAATAAACCCGATATTATTAAAATGAAATAAAAAATGCCTTACCACATTGTCTGACATTGTTTAATGAGAAGCTTTATGGTGGTTATGTGTAGTGAAGGGGGCTTCCCTGAATGGCGTTCAGAAAGAATGTTGCCAACACCTGGGTGGGGCATGGGTGGCCTCTCCTGAAGATATTTTCCTTCTCTATTCACATAGCTCCTCTGTGTTCTTCTTTCCTGTAATTTAATCATTAAACCAACATCAGAGACTTCCCACTCTACCCCAGTGCATCACAAGGCTGACCCTTCCAAGAGATGTTACCAGCCAAATTACGTTTTTCCTAATCAGGTTCATTTCCAATACAATCATGGGAGTGGGGAGATCAGCACTTACAAGAAACTGGTAAAGTCAGGCTTTTGGCCGAAGTGTGTTGCCAGAAGTTGCCATTGGCAACTTCCACACCAGTGGAACTTCCAGTTGTTTCATTTTTTCCAAAGGAAGTACTTGAGAGAAGGTAAGTAAGGAAGAGTGACATTCCATTAACCAAATAAACATTGAAGGACAATGACAGAGCCTGAGAGACAGAAAAAGGGAAGCGATTTGACTCCTACCTTTTTTTTTCCCCCACAGCTTTGTCTTGCATGAGACAAAAGCTAAGTTAATGGAGATCATAAGTTATGATTTTGATACCTGGTACAAAATAAAGTAAGTGATGGATTATAGTCATCTCTGGATGCTTCTACATAACTAAAAATCACCACTTTAATTGGCACAAACAGCAACCTCATCAGCAGCGTTACCAGAAAGATCAAGAGCCAGCCAGTTTTCAACAGTATACAGTAAATGCTCCAAACAGATGTCAGGTAAAAAAAAAATCCATTATTCTGAAGATCTTGAAGTTCAATTTCTCTCTAATTCAGGAAGGAAAAAAAAATCCATAAAAATAGATTCTAGGGACAAAAGTTTAACTCAAAACATATTATGAGTTTTCTTTTTCCTAATGCATAAACATCATAAGGATTCCACACTTCAAAAATATTCTGAAATTATTTTGCCTCCTAGTGATAAAAAGGCACTTCCTCTGTGTCTGCTGAACACTTCAGTGGAAACAGTTTCATAAACCACTCCTGTTTCACCGAAACAGAATTTTCTGCAAGAACCCAAATGATCCTAAGGGAAAACAAGTGGAAAAGAGCATGTAAACTGTATTTCTAAGTTGCAATGCCATCTGTCAGTAACAGCAGGATCTGAGCAAAATTGTTTGCTGAATATTCTGGCAAGCTTGTTCCTGCCCATTCTGGGAACAGAGTCCTTTATAGCTGCTGTGCATGCAATGAAACTCTGTGGTCATTCTGTAGGCATCAGCTGAACAGGAGCACCAGTGGGAAAGGAAAAGATGGCAAATGTTTGGGGCAAAGACCAAATGATCTCTACACAACCACTTCCCACAATTGCTTTAGCAAATGAGTTTATTCAAAGGTGTGGTGGTAGGCAAGAAAACTTTTATACAAGTATTTTTTATATGTTAGCTAAAATTGAACTAAAATATTCAGCTCAAAGTCAGGACTTTAATCATTCAGTTACTCTCAGATAATCAACACAAGGATATGATACCACAGAGCCATAAATTTCATAGCCTCAAAATCTTGGAACAACTTGGAACGGATATTTCAGCCTGAGAAGACATTGAAGATTTCTTGAACAACATACATCATAAAGATGATTCTCCTAGATCATTTTCTAAATAGCTTTGAAAAATAAATGTGAGAACCATAATCCTTACATAGCTCATATTCTGAATCATAATTGTCCTCTCCTGAACTACTTGTTCACCAAACATTACTTTCACTCAATACCTAAGAGAACACCAATTAGAAATGCAATAAAGAAGGGAAGGAACAAAAGACAAATATCCTCAAATTAGAAGATGCCAAATTATACCCACTCAACTCCCTCACAGGCAGCCTCCCTCTTTCTGAAGGAAGTCTGTGTTTTCTGTATTTTTCTAGAAATTATAAGAGCAGGATTTGTTGTAATCGCAGGGGTAAGCTGCACATGTTCCACATCAATATTCTGTAAGACAGAAAATCACTACCACTGTTAGATGCATCTCTCACGTGACAAGAGCTCATTTATTCTCTTTTCAGTGCAGGTTTTCTCTGAGGAGAGAAAACCCACAACAAAAGGACAGCCACTGATGCAGAGCAGTTATTGGCAGGGTTCATCTGAGAGGAAGTCACACACATAGTCCCATGGAGGATAATTCTGCACTGTCCCAGACTATTTCTATCTACCAGGGAGAACCACCGCACCTTCTCTTCATATGACAACAATACACGAGGAACTAGACCCAAGGGTGGATAGCAGCAGAGTCTGTCACTAGGCTGACATACAGCAATATTGCCACACATAATTTTTCCCCCTGCATCATTGTTTCTCCCATAATCAATAGCTGAATTCTCTGTGTTCAAATAGCCTTTTCAGAAGTCCCTTCTACTTAAAGCTCCTCTCTTCAGAAAGTGTCCTGAACTTTCAGGAGCCATTTGACCAGTAGAAAAAGAAAATTGGGTTCAAAGCTGTAAAACAACAAGTCTCATGTCAAGAACAAGAATTTGCAGCAGGTACTGTGACCTGACTGGTTTACTTATCAGTATCAAGTGCAACTAGTCCCAGAGATAACATTATTGAAATTCCAGCAGTGCATGAACAACATGCTGAAACTTGTTTCCTCACACAGTTTATCACTAAGTAATTCTTACAAGAAATTCAACAGTTTATCACTAAGTAATTCTTACAAGAAATTCAACATGCTTCTGTTCAGAATTGGAGTGTTTTTACTTTGTAGACTCAGAATTTAGGGTTCCAGAAGCCAAGTGCAAGCCACCTACAAAAAGCAGGGAAAATAAACTTCCCCAATTTTGCAGGACAGAAAATCCCCATGGGTGGAACCTCTGTATTTCCAGTTTCACAAGTGGCTGAAACAAAGAGAAACAGTAAGGATTTTCAACTGATTTGATGTAAACATTTCTGATGATAGCCATTCATTTTCACCCTCCTCAAAATGAGCCATAATTTGCTTGAATTCACAAATGGAACTTAAGAACTAAACATCCCGAGTTCAAACACCATCACTGTCTCTGCTAAGAATTGGTTTAGACCATTACAGATGTTCCCAAGCAGGAGCATGTCTGCAACAGCGTTTCCCCTATCAATAACTGCATCTCTTAAAGACATTCAATAAAAGCAAAGGAGAATGAAAATTAAAACTGGGGAAAGCAAGTATCCTGGGAGGGGAAGCGAGAACAAAACCATGCAGGCTTACGCAGTCAGCCATCTGCAAAGCTGAAGGTTTCACAAAGAAAAAAAGCCTCTACTGTCCCTGAATCAATGACTTCCCATTTACAAGCGGGAGAGCTCTGAAAGACATTCAAAATGGCTCTCAAGGAATCCATGCCAATTGTGAGGTCTGTTTTCTCGGCTCTGGCCCCCTCCCCTCTTTCTTTCCCAGTCACAAGGATGTAAGTATTTATCAGTCCTGTACCCCTGCCAGCACACACTGGAACGAGTCAAAGGGACCTGGCACTGAATCACAGGGATTTGTGTTGCTAATAAATACAGCAGGCCCCATCCATTGTTGATTAATTTTGACTGAAATCTAAACACCAAACAACAAACTCTTCTGAACTGCTTTGGTCCCCATTAGTTTGATGTGTTTATTAGACAAGACTGTATTCTTTCAAGTTTATTAACAACAGATTAGAGTATCTGCAAACAAATACAGGAGTTTTATTATTTAAAGGTGTGGGCACTGTACACTAACATCTTTAGGATTTGACAATAAATAAATTCCCATATCAAACTATACTTAGGGTGACAAAAAATATCCCAACTAGTTAAAGTGCTGTACAGTGCCAGCCCTCCACCTTTTCAAAAGTTTCAGCTCAGTAGAACGACACCGCTGGAGTACACAAACATTAAAGGTACATTTTAAAAGAAACTAAGAAAAGCAAAGTGATGGCTAACCACAGAAATTGCACTAGTTCATAAAGGATTCACAGTAAATAGGAGAGGTTTGGTATTTCTGTAATATACTTTGCAGGTAAAGAAATTCCTTTAAGTTCCTTTTGTTTTCCAAATCAACATACAAGCGTTCCAGCAACTCTTAGCAAAACCATTAAATCACTATTAAACCCCACAATTTCTTCCCCCCAAGATTTTATATCTTTCAAACAGGTGTTTACTGGGCTGAAGCAGCTGGTAACAACCAAGCAAAGTGTTTGCAAAACATTTTTAAACCTTCTAACATGGGATCTGCCGGGCTGGGACCTGCACTCTGGAAAGGGACCTGGGCATCCCAGTGTACAATGAGCTGCATCACCTGCAAGATAAAGAAGTCCTTACCCCACTCAGCACTTCTCAGGCTACACCTGGAATGCTATGCTTGGTTTTGGTCCCCAGTATACTAAAAAGACATGGATGGACTGGAAAGGGTCCAGGGAAGGGTAACAAAGATGATCAAAGGACTGGGAAGTTTGCAATGTGAGGAAAGGCTGAGGGAACTGGGAAGTTCAGCCTGGAGAAAAGAAGGCTTAAGGGCGGGCGTTTCAGTCTTTAAATGGGTGGCTGCAAAGAAGATGTAGGAAGGAATATGAAAAGGAAGATGGTGACTCCCTTTTTATGGGGAATCATGTGGAAAAGTAATGGTTACAGGTTGATCTCGGGAACATTCTGATTGGACACAAGAGAGAAAGTTTTCCCAGCAAGAATAATCAGCTGCTGGAATATTTTCCACAGGCAAGTGGTGGATTCCCAACCATGTGAGGCTTATAAGACACAGCTGCACTGGGAGCTGGGCCATCTTGTCTGGATCACGTTTTTGTGGGGAGAAGCTGGACCAGATAATCCTTGAAGTCCCTCCCAACCTGGTAATGTATGATTCTATGATAATTCTAAAACTATGACAAACTGAAGAACCTAAAATCAGAGACAAAAGCTTAGAGTAGGATGCAAAGGGTGACTGCAGAAGGAAAACACAAATATTTATCAATTTTCTAGTAACACTATCTAAAACTAAACAATAATAGATTATTTCCCCTAATCTCTTGCTAAAAATAAAAAATAGCTGTTGACTCTTGTTTTAATTCATAGACTGATAGGATATGTCAAGATGCTTTTTGTTTCTGTCCTAAATTTTATTTTTATTTTTTCCTCTTCAGACATTCACAGGCCTTTGAGTTTAGGTGGCAGTAAATTAAAGTGCATCATTATTACTTAGATGGATGACAACACTAAATTTTAACCCAATCAAGGATCAAACCAAGGGCAGTTCAAAAGGAATAAAACAAAACCTTCCTTGTTTGATGCGCTGAAGTCAAATAGTAATTTCTGCCTCAAGGGAAGTATGATTCATAACCATTAGCTGGAAATATCATGTAAACACATACTATTAGATTTTGCATTTTAAAGTTTTCCAACCCACTAGAATTCCAGCCTACTAATATCTATGCAACCCCAAAAGATTGGGATGCAAATACACAACTGCAGTTGCTGAGATTTTAGCATGGAAGGTCAATGTGAGCTGCCAGAGCAACTGCAGGAGCCAAGAGTTCAGATTCGGCCCTGACTTAGACATTGGGAATAGAATTCTGCACCAAAAGCCTCCATATTTGAGGAGAAATTAATAATGAAGTGGTGTTAATCTCACCTGTGTTTTCCATAGCATAATAATATATCCTTTATCCTTTTCTTTTACCCAGGCCAACATTTTTCTTCTCTACTATGATTGCCACTGTACATCAGTCAGATGTGTGCACTGAGGGGGCTCTCATACCTAAGTCTTATGTTACTACAGTTAATTCAAAACTCAATAATAAATAAGACCAAATAACTAAGAAAAATAGTCACTGTTTTCCAATAGCAGCAATCTTATGCCTCTAACAGAAAATTTAGTTTCTCATAGCACTGTTCTGTCACTGGTTTTATTAGAAATTTCTGACTCCCCAATAAATAATCCACAATAAACAGTGATGAAAAGTTTGCTCCACAGATCAAATAGTCAAGTACCCAAATAGCTCTTCAATTTAATGGGCTCTTTCAAGCATTATTTCAATGTGCTATGTTGTCATAACAGTGCCTGTTACTTGACCATAAACCCATTTAAGATGAAAAGTCATGCTGATCTTACCAAGGCTTATTAGCCTTCGTTGTAGATTCAAATTTTACAATTTATTAATCTAAAGAAGAAGACTACCTAATAGAAACTTTATGGGATTGAGGAGCCGTTTATTTTACAGTTTCCAAAATATTTGGAAATTTTCTGGCAGAAAATATTTCTATTGTTTGGACAAACCTATCCTCACAAGTAGATGTGAATGCCATTACGGGCAAGAGCTCATAGGAGGGCTTTACATTACAGGATTATTTATTAGGGGGTTTTGCCACCATGTCCACTCTGTCTTTTATTTTCTACAAATCATTTCATGTGTTCCTATTTAAGAAGGTTGAAAATAAGCATTCATCCAACTTTTCTTTAGTTCTTTACTATGCTCTGCTACCAGAGTCCATAATTGCCATAAATCTGGTTGAATTGCATTGGAAAATAATCTTTTCACATTTTCACTGGTACACAAACTATCAACTAAAGCTCACCATACATTAGTTAGATGTATCCAAACAGTTGCAAATCTAGTTTCAAAGTTTTATATCTCTCACTGATCTTAAATGAAACATTCTCTCTACTTTTTCCTGTATTATTTTAACATACTTATGTCCTATAAGAAAGGCCACTCAGAATTATTGGTCAACGTCAATTTTTCCATAAGTTGGTAGAACTCAAGCCCACAGGAAAGCTCTCCAGAAGGATTTCAGAAGTTCTGCAGACTACATCAGTCCCACTGATTTCAAGGATCACATCTTAAAAAAATATATCTTCTAAAGTTCTTTTGTTCTGCTGTGTTCCAGGACTTGCTGCAAGGTTTAGAGGAAGCAATATATTAGAAGTCAAGCACCTTATTGGGTTTTTCAAGGAATTTCCAAACCAGATATCTTGTCTTTAACTAGTCTTCTTCCTAAAGCCAATACAGTCACAGAAGAAAGGAAGATCACTAATCAAGTCATGGGGATATTGATCTGTTAATTACAACAAATACCTGGATGGCAACAGTCGCGTGTCAACAGTTTAGTGGTGGGGAGCGCGGACAGGTTCACATGAAGAATTGTGATTTGTTTAAGGAACCCAACTGCCTTTAACAGCAGCAGCTTGGTTTAACATTAGCACTGGTACTGTATTATATCTCCTTTCCTAAATCCTCACCCAGCCTCCTGACTTCTTCAAGCACTGCTTTAATTCTCTTCATAATAAATCAGTGAAGACCCCAGACTAACCTTGAACAAAAGGTGCCTAGTAGTCCCTTCTCTAATGGATGAGAAAAATATTAACAGGTTAAGCTTAAGATAGTGCCATGAAGCAGAAGAATTCCCAGTCTCTTTTAGCTTAAAGAGGGAATTTTATCGGTTTTTTCCTGTGCAGGTCAATTTGGCATGCACAGTTTTAATTCTGAAGGAAGCTAACACTTCTAATGAAGGATTTTCCAAATGGCACAAAGGAAGCATTTAATTACTTTTGGGCCTGTTGAGCCCAAAGCCTAGTAAAACAAGTCAAAAGTGAGTTGAGAATAACAAAACAGCATTGGTGTTTCACTCTGATACCCTGAGTGAGATAGGGAATTTGCATAACATTTTAATGTAGAGTAAAACTGTAACTCCTGAGGTTAAGTTCTTTCAGCAACACACTAATGAGACAAACACCTTACAGTTAACCTTACTAATGATCCTATGTAAAAATTTAAATAGGGATAGGATTAGACAGAAAATTTATCTTTTGCATGGAAGATCTAAAAAGATCTGCAGTGCCTGCAGAGGCATTGAAATTACAGCTCAGATACAAGATATACTGAGCTCATTATGTCTCTGAGATGGTTACTGTGGTGCTTCATTCAATGCCTGGGTTATAAATGTCCATTTTAGACCCTTGTTTCCAGGGATAATTCACATGCCACTTGTTTCATATTGCTGTATTTCCACGCACGTTCCTTTATCAGACTAATATATTAATACTTGCAACTTTATATCCTTTTATTCCTCTGTTTACTAAACCCAGCAACTGTTCAATAAACCTCCAATATGTCCCATATAGTCTTGTGTTTCTATGCCACTTGACAGAAATTTGTAGTTACAGAAAAGGCATTTACATCATTCAGCATTCTCATGGTAACTGGTGTGAATTAATTCACTTAACCTGGTTATTTAGGGGTCTGTTCACAAAAATTTTCCAGTTTTTGTTTGGTTGCTGAGACCAACATTTGGTAGGAACCAGTTCTAAAATTGCCTAACATGTCATATTTTTACTTGCCCTCAGATCAAAAATATACTGTTAATTTTAATTTCTACCTTTAAAAATATTTTCCTGAATCACAAACTGTGGCACAGCTGAATAATGTCAAGCTCATTTTATTTGGCATTTCTTTGCTCAAAAGGGGATTTGAAGATCATCTTCTCATGTGTCTTGGTGTACCCCTAACCAAAGAATTTGAGGATTTAGTAGATTTAAAACCTATCATGGGTACTTTTACCCTGTAAATGTGATTAAATAGGCAATAATGAACAATCAGACATTTACAGGACAGTTGTATGACAACCCATTTTATACCTTAATTCAGGAGCCTGCATTTCCTGTACAGTCAGTGGAGAAAAAAATTCCTCCAAAAAATGACTGAATGCTTTTTAGTTTGTTTAAAGATAGACTACCATTCCCCATTACTTCATAAACCCTCTTCCTGAGAACAAAATTTTACCTTTTTGTGTTCCAGCTGACCACTGCATTTTTTTTTTTTAAAGTGCTGATTCCATTATTTCATAATGAGAATATTTAGGTGTTAGCATTCTCAGCTTCAAATTAATAAATGTCTCTTTTGCTATCTGTGCAACATTGTTCATATTCTCCTATGATGTTGTTCCCATGAGGAATTCCTTGGGGTTAATACCTGGATTATCAAACCTCCTCTCCTGGCTGTGCACCTTCTACAAATTCTTGCAATATAATATTGCTGTTCCCTTATCTTTTTCTCAAAATATCAGGCATCGTCTTGCACAGATTATCAGAGCTGGCATGGTTCCATGGGCTGTTCTGCACACTGCTGTTTTACAAGGTATCAGTCCTTATGTATCCATACTTTTAGCATCAGGGATTTTTCTGTCAAGCCCTGGCACATTTCTGTTTCTCTCTCTATGTTTAAAGCCCTGAGTGTTCATCAGCAACTCGAGGGAAGTTCTTATAAGCTCTGCCCATCGAGTTGCTTTCAGACAACCCCCTTCATCATCTCTGATCTTTAAAAAGAAGCACAGTTATGTTCAGTATTCACAGTAATCATGACTAGTTGCCTGTAATGGTACAGAAAAGGAATAAAAGATAGTAACTATTAGATTTTCATACACAGGAGATATTTATAATACCTGGGGTAATTGCAATGGTACAAAAGGAGCCTCAGTTTGGCTTAAAAGCAGCAGCAAAATCAGTTTCAAGACTTGAGTTGCAAGTCCTAAGTATCTTATTTCTATCTTATTGAAGATAGTTTCAGGATTTGGGAATGACCATTCCAGGTTCTGTACAAAGCACAATTATAGATACTGCTCCCATTGAAGAATAGTAAGGGAATTTAAAAAAAAAAAAAAAAGAGAGAGAGAGAGAGAGAGACCACACCAGACTGAAAAACCCCATACTCATTATAGGCTACTCATTATAGGCTTATTTGGAAGTAGAGTTAATCAAGATTTAATCAAATTGCTGAAGTTATCAAGGTCTCTCACACAACTGCCCAGAATCTGGCAAGAAAGGGACTTGAAGTTGTTCCTAGTCACCAAGCACCTCCCTCTACAGAACATTTCCAGCATGGTGTCACACAACTGAGTGCAGGGGGATGGACTCAATAGCCAAAAGCAAGGAACAAAACCAGAAACCCCTCACAGGGACTGAAGTACCTGTTCCTATTAAATAATTTCAGCCACCACCTACATAGTGTGCTACCCAGGCAAGCCCACAAAGGGACAGTACAATAAAGACTTCACTATGCAAGCACAGATTTCATTTTAAATCAAAAATTTTTGCCACTGCTTCCTTCTGCCTGTAAAAACAGGCAAGGTAGTAGTGCAATATGCTACCTCAGTCTGGAAGGAAGAAAGAAAAAATTAGAATTCCATTCAGCAGTGATCTGTCATTTATACGGCCTCCCTCTGGGTCTAATACTCTAATGACATTCAGAAAGACAGTTCAATAAAGAAATGGAAGCTGAGGCTGTATCACATACTGTACTTCATAAGCTATCAAAGTTCAGACCTCTATATTTCAATTAATCACAATCCATCATATCATATGTACATTGGAAAAGGCATTTTAGACTTCATATCAGTCACCATAATTAGTTTAGAGATTTAAAGTCATGACAGGCAATATAATTAAAAGAAGCAGGCTTAAAAAGAGTTGGAAGGGAAGGTTGTTGGGTTCGAGTTTAGGGAGTTTTGTTGGGTTTTTTTTAACAATGTCATCTTCCAGTAACTTTCCTGTTTCATCCTATTCCATCTCAGCCTTGGAGGTTACAGACTTTGCTTCAAAGAATTTCTTGGCACTCTCATAGACATAAAACAAATATTCTATAACTTCCAAGATCAAACACACTTTGGCGGGATGCAAAATAGCTACCTCTGCTCCAGTTTGGGCAGACAAGCTTGTCAAGGATTGAATTTTTGCCTCTGCACCTGAGCAGCACATGATGTGTCATGAAATATGCAAGTCTTCATTATGCTTGCCTTTCAGCCAGACTGCATGTCCTTCCCTAGAACTGGAGCTAACATCTATTGGAATGCGTTTTTCCAAGAAGAATCAAACTTGTCACAGAATCCATAAGAACCTCTGGTACTGCTGGAACTCATAGAACGCTCCATTTTAGTACCATAAACTTTGATTTTAATGAGTTCCACTCTCACAGGCAGAGACTGTCTGCTAAGGATTGTGTGCCAAAATGCTGTATTTTTTGAAGGAAGAACTTCTTATTTGGAAAGACTCTTCTAGATTTAGGAAAGAACAATAGTTGTGGATTTGTGTCCAGAGTCAAGGGGACTGAAGTGATACCAGCACAAAAAAAAGGCAGGTATGAATAAACCCTGTATATCTTCAAGTACAAATGTCTCCTCTCCTTACTCTCCTTTACTGTTTCCTCAGTAAAGTGGACAGACAGGATTAAGTGTAAGGATGAAAGGCAGTTCGAAACCTTAATATAATAAAATTATAATAAATATAATATAATAAATATTATATAATAAGATGTGTGTGTATAAACACATAGACACACATCTCCTCTAGTTCTTCCAAAATATAAATTCACAATTTTGTTCTATAGAAAACAGTGACTTGGAACAGAAACATTCTTCAAGTTTCCAAACCAAAAATTCAAACACTGGTTCCTAGTACAGATCCTGCAGTACTAAGTGCCAGGGAAAAAAAGCAAGAAGAAAATTCACAAGTTATTATTCAAAGCAAGGCTTTAAAAACACGCAGCAAATGAGTCACAGGCCATGTTGAGGACGAAAAAAATAGCAAACACAATATAGCATTCAGTAAGCACTGATATTCTCAATGACATTGGAATTAAGGAATTTCTAGGGGAAAAGTTTGGGCTAACAGTTTTGGCATTTTGCAAATTGTTGCAAAGTAAAGTATTCAAAAGTTCTTAAATACTGTTTGGGAGCAAGAATACAGACTCAGAAGGAAAAAACAGATTGATGCTATGTTGACCAGATTATTCTCTGACTTCTATCACTTTCCAACATAATTTAAAACAATGCAACTACAACATGACTTCCTCCATATATTTATCAAGGTAACAAAGTCCAATTTGATATAGATTATTAACCTGTCTTTGCATTTTGGAAATTTGAGGTACAGAGGTGAAGCAAGCTGCCTAAGGTCAGAGAAACTGAGCAAGCAAGAGAAGAAAATACTCAGGGGGTTTTTTATCCCTGAAAGCAGAGATCCTTGATGGTATTTAGTGCTTTGCCACTTATTAGTCACATAAATATAAAACCTCAATTTTTTCCCCACGGTTACTGCTTTACTTATCTATATACCAAGCTAATAAATAGGTTTTACATGTCAGGGGGAACTCAAGGATTGCCAAAGGGAATGATAACAACTTTTGTGATAACTAGACAGCACAAGGTGAGGAGACAGGATGAGACAGGGCTGGATGAGAGGTCTCAGTGCTCCATGAACTTGCTCTCCTACATAATTCACAAGCTTTCATCTGAGTTCACTGACAGGAACTTCGAGGGGAAATCATAAGGTGATTTTAAAAAGAATCCAAACCCCAACAAAACCAGCCTACTCTCTATGAGCAAATATTATCATTTTTCTTTATAACAGTAACAGCCAAAGACCATGGTGGATCTGTTTTACTGAGTACCCAGCAAGAAAGCTGGTGTTTCCCCCTTTTATAACCCGAATAGACCAGAGACATCAGGCAGAGCAGGTACAGAACATTTTTCATCCTACCAACAGCTCTCAGCACCTGAGGGCCACACTCTCACCTTTTCTTCTGAAAACAAGCACCTTTCTTCCTACTGTCCTATTTCTTTTAAAGATGTTCTGCACAGAACATCTCCAAAAGACCACAGGCAGAGAGCTGCTGACCTTCAGCCTGCCTCAGCCCACTTGCATTGCAATTCCTCAGAGACCTCTTATCAGAATGAGATCCTTCATATTTTGTGGTGGAGAGCAATGAATCTCACTACTCTTTCTCTTCAGCACTCGACACTTCCCCACAGCCTCACTCTTTGCAGAAGCTCTTAAGAGGTGACTGGAATTTAGATGACAGAATATTGAAAAGGTCAGGGCTGTACCACACAATGCAGCCATGCATGGAGCACACCAGTTATTGAAACATCATTCCCATAAATCAAACACTAGCACAGTTTGTTCCAGGAGACTGTGGAAGCTCCATGCTTGAAGGAGTTCAAGGTCTGACTGAGCAAGGCTGAGCTGGACATCCTCCTAAAATGCCAGATTATGAATCTACACTACCTGCTACTTTTCACCTTTCAGCAGTATCCTGATCCTGAATGCTTCACAAGCAACAGCCCTGATTTTACAAGATCACTTCAAAGCCAATGTGGTCACTGGCTGGCGATTTACTCATACTGAGCCAATGGAACTGAGACAAGACCTAGAAATAATAAGAGCTTAAGTAGGGATCATTCCACCTGCGTTGAATACTACTGTCTCTGAGGTTTTGAAAAATAAGAGTAATGTTTTCGATTGAAATTTACAATGGAAACTTAGCAAGTCATCAGTGGTGGATTTAAGCAGGTTATACAAGACAAGATAGTTATCCACATGAGTTCTCTCACTATTTTTGTTCCAATGTCTGCATGTTTTTCCTCAATCTCTCACAAAATGGACTGAGAAAACATACTTCTATAGAGAATCAAACTCTAAGGAACACAAAAATTATTCTTTATTCATCTCTTCTCACTCTTTACCAGTCCTTTTTCTTCACTGATTAAAAGCAGTCACACATGTGCATCTTCCACCACCCTCTTCCCTCACTCGTTGCCTTTTCTCAACTGTCTTAGTGTATTTTCTACCCAACTGTCAGAGATAAAATTATCTCTATAGTTCCCTTTGCCTTAACCATTCTCCAGTTATTTTCCAGCAATATAGTTTCTTCCCTTGCCTGTCCCCTTTGAGTACTCTTGCCATCTGTTACTCATCTTGAATGTCTTCAGAATTTTTTTCAGTATATAGTCTCCTTTTTTCTGCTATTTTGGAATTCAGACCACATAACACTGGCAGTTATTTAACTCTTGCAAAGCATATACAGCAAATAGAGGTCTTGTAAAAGACAGTAAAGATGACAAAGTAGTATTTTATTTTCAATCACTACATTGCTACTCTCTGGGTACATTTAATACCATTTGCAGCTGTCAGATTGGCAAGCTGAGGCAGGTGAGGCAGAGGTAAAAGGTCAATGCTCCTTATTTTGATAGAAACAGAGGAAGCTTGATTTCTTTTATAGATTTTATGGGACTGTCATTCATAATTCAGTTCAACATGACATTAATCTGTCTGTTTCCCCATTTCACATCCTCACTGTGGTAGCTTTGTAAAACAGACCTGTCAAATTCTCTCCTCACCTTCAACCTTCCTCCAGCTGTAAACTGAATGTACTGCACAAACCCCTTGTAAATAAAGCTAGAGCTTATTTAGTAGAAAGACCCATGACCAATTAGAACACTTTGCATTTCCCTTGGCTTATGTGAATAGCAAAATGAGAAAAACAAACAGAACAGATAACTGTGCTCTGTTAAAAGATAATCCCTTAGTATAATAATTCTGTAGCAAGTTGGAGTGCCACAGCAGGCAGAAATCCAGTCAGTGTTTGGTAATTACGTCCCCATTTATTTTTGAGAATTATGCTCTGCCATCACTTCAGGCCCTTTAGAAATGCTCCTATTCCCCAAGGCTTCAGCTATATTTATAGTGCAGTATCACCAACTATTTTCCTAGTGTTATGGCAACAAAGAATACAGTATTCAGGGTGCTCTCAAGTTCTGACCAGGCCAGGCAGCAGGTTCTGCGAGGCCCCATCGCACTCGGAGGGCGCAGGCCGGGCGTGTGTGTGCAAGGGTGCGTGTGCAAGGGTGCGTGTGCAAGGGTGCGTGTGCCTCTCACTGTGCACGGGCACACGGCGGCCAGGCCGGCAGGAACAGCCGGCACAGAAAAGGCATCACAGGATGGAGGAAGGGGACTGACAAAACTGTGTTTGTTTCTTCTCTGAACCTCCTGGCTAGAGGCACTTAATCACAGTATAGATTAGGCTGTGCTGACTCATTTAAAAAAGAACCTGAAATTCAAGAAAGTTCACTTCCTTCCTACATTTTTTTTAAATGATAGAATGAGGCTTGACTCACAAGGTCATTGAAAAGCTGCAGAAATATTTCTTTCCACCTCAATAACTCCTATGCATGCTTCCACATCTTTTAATGATTTTTCTACACATCAGTAAACACAGCAAGGTTGGAAGCCACCAGAGCAGGCTGCATGTTTCTAACAAATATGTTTTTATCTAAATGGACATTTAGCTCTTGCAGTGACTGCAGTTTTCCAGCACGTTCACTTTGCACTAGCCAACAAAGCAGAGCCATAGTGCTGGTCAGGAGACTGCAAGGTTTTGTTTTCTCGCTGAAGCTAGCTTTTGGAAGTAACTACTAATAGATGAAACCAAAGTTCAGCTGAGCTGTTAAGTGCTCCACTGAAAGTTTTCCAAAATTCGCAACTGTCGTGAGTCCTAAGACTTGATAAGGATTCTCTGAAGATTGTGCTTCCACAACAGTGCTGCTCAGTAACTGCCCTGTCAGCAGTACCACAGATGTGTTGCCACCCTGTCATTTCTAAAACCTACTAGAAGTGGGTGAGGGAGGAATTTATCTTCCTTTCTGTGTGTTGCATATATGTGCACATGTCACAAAATCATTGGGCCATATCAGCACTTACTATAAACAAGGAGAGAAACAGAGCAGGAACATCAGGGCTATCCCATGCTCACATCCCACCTCTCCTTTAAATGTTCACACTGCCTCCATCTCTGGCAAAAATAAGCTGTTCAACCTTTGTAGGTGTCATGGGTTTGAGTCGCTGGCCTAATGCCAGCGCACCTATGATAATATAGTTCTTTAAAATAATGCTGTGAGAGAGACTGGGAATAAAGCAGAGGAGACTCTAACTTAGAAATAGAAAGAAAAACTTTATTAACTTACACTATAAAGGAAAAAAAAATAAAAGGAAGAAACAAAATCTAAAGTGAAAAGAACCTCCTAAACCACTCCTCCTCCCCCCACCAAATCTTTACCAAAACTTTCTGAGACAAAATCTGGAACCCCCAGCTAAAAATATTAAGGGAGAGGAGTCTCCCTTGTGCCCTATAGAAACTCCCACAAGAAACACAATCTCTTGTGGCCTCCACTCTTCACAAACAACCCACCCCATACAGAGGAAATGTGCATTTCAGAAGCCCTCTTTCTATGGATGGTGCTCTCACCACCACCTATGAAACTTGTAGGGTTCTTTTTAAGGATGCCTTGGGACACAAGTCCCCCCCATTTCTCTCTCGGGGCAAAGGGTTTTGAGAACAGAAGCCTCTTCTGAGGGCACCACCACACCCTCTCAATCCTCTGTTCACTCACTCTGGCACTGGCATCTTCACTACACAGTGCCCACCTTGCATTCCCCTAGACACAGTTTCTATAAGTTACAGGAGCATTAATGCAGTCTCTAGAGCCACTAAAAGGAAAGTCTGGCCAAAAGCCACTCCATCATCTCTTCTTCTGCTGCTGGCATCACAAGTCCCAGGCCGCCTCTCCTATCACTTACAGAAGCCACAGCTGATGAATATAGTAATGTATCTCATTGTGTTTGTCTCTATTCATCTAACAGAGTGGACATATAGAAAGGGAAAATATTACTTTGGTAGGGCATATTGAAATATGAAATGCCTGTACATTTCTTGAGTACTTGAATTTTTTCTGGATAATCATAAACCAAGCTCCAGAATCTATGTTTCAAACCTTTTCAAAACACTTTGTTCACACCTTAAAGCAAAGGGGGAAAAAATAAAAGGGGATGGGGAGGAAAGAAGGAGGAAAAGAAGAGTGATATACCTATGGAATTGAGCAGCTGGCTAAGTTGTTCTCATCTGGATCTGAGTACGTCCAGATACACTCCAAGTGCCAATTGTGCATTAAGCTTGATAATAAATCTAGCACAGGAGCACAAGAGCTACATACAAGAACAAAGACTTCTTCTCTTAAGAAGTGGACTATAAATACAAACAACTTTCCCAAAACCACTAAGCAAATAATAATCACATAGCTCTATAAGGAAGTCTGTAGACCTGAGCACGGCTCTTGCAGGTTATACCTCTCTGCTTTCACCCAACTGGGTTTTTTTAAATTACTTTCTACCATTGTCTGAGGGAAATTAACTGAATTATCAGAAGGGGGTGTTGTTGGTGTGCTACATCCCTCTTGTATAAAAGACCCATTGCCTTCTTGTGGCTCCCCCATTTGGGAGCAGACTGTGTCCACAAGGAAACTGAGAACAGCCCAACAAAGTCTTTTTGTACCTTTTAAGATTTGCCTCACAGAAGGAAACACTGGCTTATGTCCAGGCCCATGATTTACTGTAACCTTCCAAAGGAACATCCAGTTGACTGGAGTGATTTATTAGCCATGCCAAAAAACAAAGGCAGGCGATATTTCTGGCATGTTCTGTTTCCAAAAGCCTAAGCATAATAGGAGAGATTACACCTCTGCAATTTCTACATTCAGAACCTTAGACATGTTGTTCAATTCTCTTAAGCTTATTTGTAGTTCAATATTTTTGATGTGACTCGCTGATGTGTCAGAAATTGAAACCCCATTGTTGGAAGGCAATTGTTGTTATCCTCCCAAGTAAGAAATGCAACTACATTTGGTCATACAAGTCTTATTGTACACGCCTTCTCAAGCACAGAAATCACATTACAGAACCAAACATGAAGCCTCCAAAGACTGAGAAAGTTACTTCTTAAAAACCAAATCAGAATACATGGAAATACTCACTAATTCAGTAAACAGGCACATGGGTAAGTGGCATGAAACGGGCAGCAACATGAGAAGCTGGAATCTTGCTTTTAAGTAACTCAGTATGATTTTCTATTCTGTGGGTTCTGATCAGCACAAAGATTTCAACTGGCATGAAAAGTTGTTTCTCTCTTCCCTCATATCTCATCAAGGAATTCTTGATACTTTGCTTGGCACACCTAGATTCTCTGCAGCTGTCCCTCACACAGATTCACCCATCTTGCAAAAGTGTTTTCTAAGTGATAGCCATGAAAATAGCAAGATTAAGTAGAAAACAGCAGCACGAAGTGAAAAACATTCTTTTTCTATACCACTGCTGAATTCACAGACACGTATAACTAAGAACTACTTTATATTATCTCCATAGTAAAATGTCACAAAATATTGTGACACCAAACACACTTTTTATCAGATTTCATGTCATCTTATTCAGTTGCAAGTTGGTCATGCTTAATCACCAGGGCCTTGCAGAGATCAGAATTTACTCATCTGAGTTGCTTCACTTCCATTAGCTGACCATATTAACAGTATGTACAAAAGCACCATTGAAATGCCTGGATTAATCTGTGGGGCCAAGTCAAAAACACTTTGAGTCCATCCTCTTACATCAACTGAAAAGTCTGAGTTGAAAAATAAAAAAGTTTGGAGTTTACAGAGTGTCAAAAGAATCAACAATTAATTTTTGCTTCTTAAATTTCTGCTCATCACTGCCCCAAAACTTTAGATGCAGAACTCTGTCAGATGAAAAAAATATTGGGTTTAGACATACTGAGGTCAAGAATGTGAAAAACAAGCACAAAGTAAGAAATAACAATAATAACAACAACCAAAAAAATTAAAAATTTTAAAAAGAGATAGACAATTGATGAACACACAAGTCAGGTTTCATTAGGAGGGTACTCGGGATACGGGACGTGCTGCTCGATTTCACTGTGATTACAAACCTCAACATCTGGCTCTCAGAGAAGATGCAAATTTGATGGCAGATGTTTGCAAGAATCACAGAGGACTGTTTTTGTAGTTAAAAGTGATTAAGACAAGTTGTTCGTTTTGTCACATTTTTGTCACCTTTCCATTTTGAACCATTACCCTTCTGCCTCTTATCTGTCAGTCTTGGACAGGACAAGCCATTTGGCAATGGCTTACTCAATTAAACCTACTCCAAATGTGCCCCCATCATCCCAGATTCCTGATCCTTCCATCCATTCTCCACTTCCAATTCAGAGGTCACAGATTATAGCCAAGGCTGCCTCACATATTTTGCCCGTGTAGGCTCAGCCCAGATGTGGCCACAGAGATTGAACCTCCACATGGCATTTTGCCCAGGTGGCTGCCTCCAGCCCTGCAGAGTGACCCCAGGACAGCATGGCACCTCTCCAGCACACCTTAATACCATCCAGAACCTACAAAACGGGAACCTGCTAAAGCTTAGCTGAGGAGAAGAAGGGTATCAATAACCCCTCCTCTATTCCCACCCTAATGAATCCACACCAAGAGTATAAACCACTCAAAGTGACATTTCCCATCTCATCCTGTCAGTGTTAATGTTACCTCCTTCCTTGTTCTGGGAATACAGCCTTTGGAGAGACAGCCCCTGCAATCAAAAGTCAGTTGCTAACATCACAACTTTCTTCCAGCATCAACCCTCCTTTCATTTATGAATATCCATCTATTTCTAGACAAGAAAAAGCTTAATTTCACACAGTATAAAATAGACCAAGGCAAGGTTGGATGGGACATTAAACAACCTGGTCTAGCAGAAGGTGTCCCTGCCCATGGTAGAGGGTTGGAACCAGATGATCCTTAAGGTCCCTTTCAACACAAACCATTCTGTGATTCATCCTAAACCAAGAGCTTTCAATTTTAGGAGCCTGATTATATCCATTTCCCACATTCCAACCTTAAAAAAGGGAGAGTACACACTGTGCTAAAAATGTCTCAGCCTCTACATTTCACTCTTGAAGGACTCTTTTGACAAAAGAATCAAAAGATGTTAGATGCTAGCTGGTGCTAATAAATCAGGACAACCTCTTTCCCCATACTTTCTTCCTTTTTTTTTTTTTCTTTTTGGTCTGTTTTTGTAAAAGAGTCCATCTTCATTCCCTAAACAAGCAAACCAATTTGCAAAACACTCTTTATGAAAGGGGCTGCAGACAAGCATAAACTTTAGCCAGCTTAACATCCTGAGCTGCTCTTGAACTCATAACCTACAGGCAGATGACTTCATACACTTTACCAATCCCACACGCCATCTGGTCACCACTTGGCATTGCCTTCTAGGAGCTCCCTGCCCTGTGGCTCTCACACAGCTGTTGTGTTCATAGCCTCAGAACTAAACACAATTTCTTCTTCTGCTGTGATTACCCCTATCTTTGTGTTGCTACTCAATATGCCTCCTGACATTTCCAGGCACCATGACTCAGTTGGTTTCAAGAATGTCTTATAGACACATGGCAATAAATAGCAAATTTTCCAGAAAGTAACAAAGAGCACCCAGATTCCTAAATGCCCTTTTCAGTTGCAACTAGAAATGAGGACTCTTCAAAAGACTCTTAATTTTGTGGAAGCATGCACTGAACTTCTCTGGATTTCAGATTTGGCCCATGCTGTCTCTAAAGTGCTCACCACAGGCACCCTGAGTTTCACAGGAAGTGAATTTTAGCTTCCCAGGCTAAAATCATAAGACCCTTTTCCTTCAGCAGGATGCTGACATGGCTCTTATGTGCCCCATAAAATGGCCTGAGGCACATCTTGGAGCAGTACCTGTTCCATGCAGGAGAGGGCAGCGATATACGTGCGTACACTTGGCAAATAAATTGACATGCATTTGGACGCACTTCCTTTGAGAGTCTGACGCCCCTGGAGGTTTCAGATGCTGTTCACGATCACGCAGTTAGGTCAGGGAAAAATTCCATTACGGCATATGACAACCTCAAAATGAATGCAGGTAGACTGATGCTAAATTAAAGGAATGAAAAGCATGAGGTGGAAAAGCAATTGTGAAAGGCACACGGACATGCTCATGGGAGAAAGAGGTTGAGTTTGGGAGAAAGCAGAGATCCACAGTGATTTAGCCTATCTTTAAGAGATGACAGTACAAAATTTTATGTAAATATAGGCACCCACAAACATTAGATGGGAGATGGGGAGAAAAAGGAGGTCCCTAAAGCATCCAAAGCTGAAATCTGCAAGCCACTTTGTCATTGGACTCTGTAGCACTTCGACATCTAAACACCAGCATGTATTCCGATCTGGAGTATGTTTCAATAGGAAGTTAGTGACACTTGAAAAACCTGAAAAGACTTCCTCCTAAAACTCTGTTTACTAAACTTTTGCAAACATCTTTACTTCTATTTTTGGAAAATATCTCAACTTTGTCCCATAGCAGAATTATTTCCTGGAGATATTCATGTGGATTGTGGCTTTTTTTTTTCCTTTTTACATGGAACTTACTGAGAAAACTTGAAGACAAAAATAATTCTCTTCAATATAAAACATCAGAAATTTAACAAGCATGATTTCAAGTGGACTACTTCACAAATAGAAAGGAGCCAAGATGAACTAAAACCGAGGAAACACTCTCCAGGCACCTCTGGTGTGCCCAGTACAAGCACCACCAAGATATATTTAATACACATCTTATGGCAAATTTAATAACAAATTAATTTTATAACAAATTTGTACTCAGCCAGTTTATAGGGGAACCCTCACAGGCGCACTGGTAAGCCCAGCACATCCCACAAAACCTTCTAAAGGGTGAAGTTTCACAGCTGGGGGAGGCAGGAAAACCCAGCACCCAGAAGTGCTCACCTCACTGCTAAAACAAATGCAGCTCTTGAGGCAAACATGTTCTGCACAACTCCAAAAAACTGTTACTCAGAAGTAAAGAAAGAAAAACTGGAGCTGTGTAGATGTTCACCTGCCTTGTACACGGGCATGAACCTGAATGGCATAAAGCTAAGTGAAAACTTAAGCTAATGTTAACAGCCTACCCATTTAAATCAAAAATACACTAAAGCAAAAACCAAAAACAACCACCAGTAAAAGGATACAATGAAAGAGCAGCTCAAATATGCAAAGAGTACACAAAAAGATCTCTATTTCAGCAACTAAACTGTGGTAACTAGAGCTGTATCAACAGTACCTCTTAGTGGCCACAGTAATCTGCTACCAAAAAGAGGGAGAAAGGAAGAAAACAAAATAAAGAAGAAATAAAGCAAGTCATGAGTAGAAACATAAGGGAGCTAGAGAAGGCGAGAGAAAGAAGAAGGAGAGGGGAGAGAAGAAGAGGAGAAAGGAGAAAGGAGAAAGGAGAAAGGAGAAAGGAGAAAGGAGAAAGGAGAAAGGAGAAAGGAGAAAGGAGAAAGGAGAAAGGAGAAAGGAGAAAGGAGAAAGGAGAAAGGAGAAAGGAGAAAGGAGAAAGGAGAAAGGAGAAAGGAGAAAGGAGAAAGGAGAAAGGAGAAAGGAGAAAGGAGAAAGGAGAAAGGAGAAAGGAGAAAGGAGAAAGGAGAAAGGAGAAAGGAGAAAGGAGAAAGGAGAAAGGAGAAAGGAGAAAGGAGAAAGGAGAAAGGAGAAAGGAGAAAGGAGAAAGGAGAAAGGAGAAAGGAGAAAGGAGAAAGGAGAAAGGAGAAAGGAGGATTTGGTACCCTATCCTGGAATAATCTTGCAGATATTGATCCAAAGATCAGTGACTTTTTCCCTCCATCTTTTAAAGAGATGTATGTGAACAGATATCACTCAGCCTGTGCTCTGTGTGCCACATGCCCGCACTTTCCAGAAGCCCTGCTAGGAAAACTCACCCCTGCCTTGAAAACTCATATTTAATGTGCTTAAAAGTATAAAGCCCACTGGAAACATTTCAGATGTGTAAAGTGAGATCCAAACCAAGGTAAATAAACTTCGTATTTCTTTCCATGTGGGCTGGGGAAGGGGCAAATGGGGAACGGGATACACCTATCCATTTACAGTGTATCTAGACATTTAAAAATAACAAAGCATATTTTTGACATCCCTGTGCTTCATTCCTGCAAGCCGTGAAGGATTGCCAGAGAGCTGTAGCAATGACTTGTAGCCAGAAGAAGGTGGAATCTGAAGATGACGAGGCAGGGGTACGGGAACACTTTTCCTTGTCCTGCCTGGGGCATCAGCACACGGATCATGAAGCAGGAGGCATGGTCTCCAGAGCACACTGCTAAGGCAGAGCTCGTAGGCACCAGGGAGAGAGAATACAGTGGCTGTTTTGGGAAGATCGTGGGTGTACACTACATTACAATAAAAGTCACGAAAAGGGGAAACAGTGAGAACCCCAAGTAAAATCTTCCCAGATGTAACCACATAATTAATTAGTGGAAGATACGGAATTAAAATCAAGCCTGCTGCCACTCTCCACCTCATCAAGACAACCCAGGATACCCTTTCCCAAGGGCAATGTTATCGTGTAACATCTTCCAAACTTGATAAGCTCGGAATTTAAATTGAACAAATTTGGATTTGTTCAATTTAATACAGAAATAAACAAGTTGACCACTAGCAAAGTTTAAATTAATGTTTCTTTGGAAAATAGGAGCATTCAAATGTCCTCTACCTATCATTTAACTGCAGGCTGGAGTGCTAAATTCCCTCTGACTCTACCTCATGCCTGTAAATCTTCCAGCCAGTCATTAACTGCCTGGTAAAGGACTGGCACCTCATATATTGTCACTTAATTATGCTATGCTACATTGGGCTTCCTAGGAGGCACTCATTTAGCACAAAAACACCTCTAAAGAAAATGATGTAGACAGACTGCCTGAGCCAGAGACAATGAAGAATGCTGCTGACAGGGGAATAGAAATGACAACTAAAACAGCCTTTGGAACGGAAGGAGAAACCGTAGCGACTGGGAGAAAGAAACCAAGCATGGACATTTGAACCATCAGATAAACAGCAGCTGACAGGACATTTTAGATTTGGAAGGAGGGGGCAGAGGAGGAGGAGGAGAAGTGCACCAAAGTGGAAATAGAAAATTACCCTCCTGAATGAACGAGATGTGTTTGGAATGAGTCACAGGGGAAGGCGAGTGCAAGCATCAGCAAGCTGAGAAGCTGACTGCGCGGTACCTTGCTCCTGAACCCGGTCCTCAGAAACGAGAGACGGCTGAATAAACACAATGAGAAAAACAGCCTGTTCTCACTTCCTGCCTTTGCCACACCGAAATGAAAATGCTTTCTGGGCACAGCCCTACGAGCATAAGGAAGGCACTGCCACTGCCGACTTCAACACCGGCAAAGGACAGTCAGCACCTCAGAATTGTCCTTCCCTCTTCTCACTCCAAAGAGATGCTTGGATGTTTCCTGCCGTGGGAAGGAAAATCAACCCTGCTCTTGTACGATACACACTGACTTCAGGACCTATTGCTAAAAAAATCCAGACCAGAACTGAACATAAAAGAGCCAGATGGGTCAGATATATGAAACAATACCAAGACTGCCACGTGGCAGTAACACACACACTTCCCTCAGCCACGGGAGCCACTGTGGATGCTGCCATGGATGGAGCATTTACAAAGAAGTCTACGGGAAGGCAGAATTGCATCTTTGGCTGCTCCACAGCTGAGAAGGATTTGGAGTATTTAAGACAACAAATGGCTGCAGCAGACACTTTCCTCCCCTCCCCTTGTAAACAGCAGCATTTCTCAGTCCCAGTGATATCTACCAAACTGGAAACCACCACCCTTCAAAGCACAGTTGCAACTGCTGTGCTTGGCAGCTTTATACTTAACTCTAGTGTCATTCAGCTACATCAAGTCACAGAGCAAAGTCAGGAATTATGTGGAAATTGCCAGTGATTGCTAACATTCAAGTAAGATCTTTTTCCCCCTACAAAACCAAGTTTCATTTGATATTACCAAATCCAGGGTAGTGCAAATCAAGGTGGAAATTTCGGTTCAGAACCTAAGGTGCATATACATCCCTAATTGGATTGAAAACATTGTCTCAACTTTTTCCCTCCCATTTGTCAATGATAAATTCATAGTTTCTACTTGGGAAGAAATCCCACTTCCTAAGAAAACACAAATAATGTGGCAGACAGTGAGAAATTTAGTTTGCTCCATATGCTTCCTTTGATTCATCTCCTGAAGACTGCTCAGGAAAAGCCTGCTTTGAATCCATGGATAGTAAGGAATTAGGGGCACAGCTTGTCTGCATAAAATTGTATGTTTACTATCATCACTGCAGATAAGGAGCCTCCTCAGTACTGAAGGTGTTTGCTGAATAACATTGTGTTGATACCTATGCAATGAAGCAGGCACTGTTAGACATGCAATTGCCTTATGTGCTACTGAAATAATTACTAGAAATGGCACTTAAAGGATTTCTAAAACAAGAGGCAGCACTGGTTTGTGTTCCTCCGAGCCAGAGAAAAGAAGAGACTTGAAATCTATCCTTTCCCTTTCCTTATCTCCAGATCACTTTGCCAGCAAAGGTCAATTACATGCTCACAAACAACCAGCTCATAGAATTCGCACTATTAGCGAAACCTTAGTCACCAGTTCGGCTGCCTGCAAGTATAAAAAGCAGCAGCACTGCAAGCCTGTGTTAGAGCTGGTCAGGAAATTATACCCCCACTTCCCAGCCCACACAAAAGCATTTTAGGAAAATGAACAATTTCCAACTTAATCGGAGTTTCCAGTTTACATGTAGAGTTAAACTTTGTTTGGTTTTGGCAACTAAGCCCTTTCCTCAGTTCAGTAAGTTTTAGTGTTTTTTGAAGACAGCCTAGAAATTCAACCCAAGTGGAAAGTTTTCATTTAAGTTTTTCATTTCATCAGAAAGTGTTATTTCTCCCATCCCACAGACTTTTGACCAAATTAACCAACCCACCTCACAGGCAAAGTCCCTTTCAACACAAAGGACTCCTACCTTCTTACTTATTATTACACACTCGGTTCACACTGTATGCTCACATCCAAGAATCAAAATTTTAAATATTTATTCTGAGCTTTTTTCATAGTATTACTTGCAAAGGTTGAAATCAATTTGTAAAACTTATTCTAAACTATTGTAAATATGTTTTGAAACTTTCATTGTAAATGTCATGGAACAATGCTGATACCAACATTTTGGACAGCTTTTTACATGTACCAACAGTACACAAAATCTGAGGAGATTAGCATCTCACTGCAAAACTAAAGGCAGATGACAAGGCTTCAAATAAATAACAGCAGCACAAATCTGCTCTGTTTTCAGGTGACTGAGATCTCTGGACACACCCAAGGGTTGTCTTTCTTTTTTATTATAGGGAAAGAGAAGAAAAATTCACACAAAGGTGCTGCATACAGGAGTTTCCAGACTTAAGTTTCCATACTTAGAGTAGTTCCACTCCTAAAGAAGGTGAATATACATATACAGATAGGATGCAAACACAGTAATTGCCAGTCAGACTTTGTATCTATCAGAAGATATTTGTGTTCCTTCAAGAGACAGAAATGTCCTTTAGTTCCTGGTAGTTTTCAAACATAACTGTCAAAAACCATGCAAATCAGAATCTACAAGTTTTAACACTTTAAAATGAGATTTGTCTGATCTCCTCAGTGCAAGATTTATTCCCATTTTGCTCACAACCCCAGCCTACAAACCTCCTAGTCAAAAGTGCTCTGCTAGTCTAAACTAGCAAACTAGAAAATGGGGTAAGATGATAAAAATCAGAGCAAGAAACTGTTCTGTGTCTACTCCCTAACATGGATCCCAATTTTATGCATCCCTATTCTTTTTTCATAAATTAGTGCCCAAGACACCCCAAAGTGCAGTTGAGTGTTGGAGGTAGCCAAATGTGTTGGCCCAGCAACTTTCACAGCAGGATGGGATCTTTAGAGCAAACACATGCTGGGCTGGGACTTACTGTTAATGGGACAAATTCTCAGTGGTCAAATCCCACCAGCTCTAATGGAGCTACATCACTGAGGATTTGGCCACATTATTTTTATGTTCTCTCCTCTGCTGCTTCCTTAACCACAGTTTAAATCTCACCTTTTAGTAAAAAATTTCCACTTGGAGAAAATCCAGGCCCTGTTTCTAAGGAGAGATAAGGACTGTGGCATTAAATGGTGTGAAAATAAATCATCTTCCACAGTACTTCCCTCAAAGTCTCACTGTGCCTGTTAGAAGACCAAATGATACCTGTGGTAAATATCTGAACTTAACTATTGCCTGTGATGGATACACATAATGCGGTTTATGCAGTTTTTATAGAAGGCAAAAAAATATATATTTGAAAGAGATTTAACAGTTGCATGACAAGTTATATGTTCTGTAAAATACTGTTTTATGGAATATGCTCGGGTCATCCCAATAGGGGAGAAAAATCATAACTATTTTTCCTTACTTTGTTTTGAAACAGTAAATATTTTCACCCTGAAGGTCATTAAAATTCTCACTACATAGAGATTACTTATTTCAGAAGCCATAGTTAAGTCACATATATTCTGTACTTTATCCTTGTATTTATCAATATCCTACAGAAAGCTGCATGTTCCTATGTAAGATCACATTTTATTAATCTATGCAGAAAAATATGCACCTCATGTTTGGCAAAAAAAAAGCCAGGTAATCACTTAACAAATTGCACTGTATTTCAGAGTGGTCCATGGATATCAAAAACACACTTTATCGCTAAACATGGTTTAGCCCAAGCCTCTCATCTCAGCAATAAGAGATTTATTAGGTATTTCCAAAAGGGTTTCTCTATCACAATTCCTAGTCAAACACACCAGGAAGATAATACATTTAATGTTATCACTCAGGAAACATCATGCCTTATACCAGTAAACCAAGGCTCTCAGGAACAAAAGGAAGGGGGAAGAGCCCTTAAACCTTTAAAGATATGTCAAATAAATCTCATTATTATAAGAAACTTGACATCATAAATGAGCCTTTGATAGAAGCAATATTTCACTATAGATACTTGCAAACTCTGTAATAAAAGTCAATTTAGACTTTCCAAAAGACTATTATAGAGTGGAAAGAGAATTAAGGACTGTTAAATCCTATCTCTAATACATTCTAATGAACAGAACGTCATAAGTTGAGTGTAAAGCAAGTTTATAATGGATTTATCATGCTTACCTACTCATAGCATCAAACTGCATGGAGAAGAGGTCCTCTTGGAACCCAAATCAACCAAGAAAACTGCACAAATAGGAGTATTTTAGGGAAATGATGGAGTAATTAGATTGCATTCTTCCAGAAATCAGTGGCACTTGGGCTACAGAGATTTTATACAGCACATATGCAGTGGTCTCAGGATAAACATGCTAACCAAGGTTCTTTAATCTGTTTGAAGAGACTCTGTTTTGTCATCAAAATAAAAATAATAGTAATAAATCATTGTTTTGTGGCAATATTCCTAGTTGTTCATAGCTGAGGATGTTACTATCTGGTAAAAAACTAAAATAACCTCACACTGAGTATCACAACACGAGCAGAAATGTCCCTGTGCTCAGGTTCAAACTGAACCTCTGTGGGACTTCAAGTGCAAAGTATGTAAAATTCAGTGGTTAAAGTCTGCATTCCCACATTACTACACAAAGCACAAGTGAAAACAAACTTGCACTATCAATTCAGTATCACAACTTTCCAAGGCTGGCCAGTCCTGGGATCCTCCTCAGTCTTTGCATCAAGAACTATTGGAAACAACAAGGTACTGTGGATTGTGGAACCATTCTCCTACAACCATGTGATTCCAAACTACTGTGCTTCAGCTAAGGTCTTGCCAAATTCCAGACTGACACATGCCCAAGGGGCTAGATCAGTTAGCACAGACTTAGAAAACCACCCGGAGACATCTTCATGACTATGAATTTTCTCTTCAGAAACAACCAAAGCCACATTTGAAAGATCCCTACCATGATTATACTCCATGGTACAACCTGGATCAACAGAATTTTAACATGTCAAGCAGATATTTCTGCTCCAGTTTTCCCTTACCCATTCCTCTGGTATCGAGTATCATACCTTGCACTGTGCCTCAAGGCTTCAAGTAAAGTTACAAATCTGGCCTGGGAATCAGTCTTTCCCTTGCTAGGAAAAATTTCAGAGTCTGTATTTGCATACAACCTGGAAGAATACAGTCCAGACCAGGGTATCTCCATAGCATCCCCTACTACAAGATTCTTCCCTGAGACCAACAACCAGGAGATAACCTTGGAAAAGCTTTCAGAAGGAATTTGGTATACCCTAGTCCTCTCTGGGAAAGGAGCAGCCCAGGGGACTCATTGCAGATCAAAGCTTCCAGCCATGATCACTCTAAGTCCAAGATATGCAACAAAGTGCAGAAAAATAGTGTTCTCATAGGAAGTTTGTAGAAATAGGGGTGTTTGAAATGTCCACGTCAAAATCAAAACCAAGCTGAACTTCTCTAGTTTAAAGCTCTGTTCCACAGCCAAATAGACATATAAGCCTATCATACATAAGCCTATCATGTGTGAATGAATTCTGAATTATTTAAGCTGACTTACAAATTTAAAATTAAAATCAAGCACCCCTGTGCAAAAACTAAGAATAGTGTCTAAAGTTTCACAAGAGAAAAAGCTTTACTTCGGAAACTTGGAAACAGCCTTTGGTATTTTTGGTTCTTTTTATCACCTCATGACAAACAAATCCATTTGATTCTTAATAAATCCAGTTGTATTTTCTACAGTTTGTATGACTTACAATTCTAAAAAAAAAAAAAAATCAACTTCAAATACACCAAGCTCAAAATAGAATTTTAGAGAAGATCATTTTTATATGGAAGTCATCAAATCAGAGAGAGGACTGTTTTTGCAGCCTGTTGTTCTCTAGGGCTTGTTCTTTGAGCAACTTTTCCAAGAGAAACATTGGTTCTGTTTGCAATTCATCTCTCCAGTGACCATTTTTAAACTTGAAGAAGTGGCAGTGGGGGAAAAAAAAAAAGGGGGAGGGTGGGGCAGGGAAATGAAGAGAAGCCAGAAGACAAAAATGTGGACATACTTAAAGCAGGGGTCCTACAGGAACAAGAGGATTCAGCCTTGCATGCATGTGAATGTATTTGAGATTTAAAGGAAGTCTTGCTTACAAGGCAAAACCACTGGTGGTGTGAATTATATGAGCCCAACTTCCTCCTGTTTGGCAGGGCAGTGAGAGCCTTGCAGAAGGCAGCCACTGTGGTTTGACTCTAACTGATAATAGCCAACCCTCTCTCCATCCCCTGAAAATTCAGCACTCTAAAAATAAGAAGGAAGCAAAAGGAGAGCCATTTCCTTGCCAACGCCAGTAGCTGGGAGGCCTGGAATGATGCCATTAGATACCCTGCTATTTATTGCCCATTTCCACCCCATAGGAAGCTTGGGGAAGTAGTTGCCAAAAGAAAAAAAGAAGGAAGAAAAATAAATCTTCCTGTTTGGCTTAACACTTGACAGGACAAAGATAATTCTAGCTCTACATTTTGCACGTTCTTGCCCACAGTTGTTTTTTTCCAGAGGTTCCTTCTGAAAACAAACGCGTTTTATAAAGCAAACACAGGAAGTATCTTCTCCAGTCTTCTTTGCTGGTTCACTCCCTCTTCACTGGGTGTTTTCATTCTGGACAGCACAAAACCAGGAGCATTAAAATATATATGCTCATTAGTTCAGTTTCCTTCAGAAATGACTTTTTCATCAATACCAAAAGTTTTGCAAGTTAGTTGTGGTTTTAACAAGTTGTCTCAAATCAGAGACACGACTCTGGGGAAAGAGCAATTAACTGAAGATAACATTAATTGTTATGTCCTCTCTGTCCAGATCAGAGAGGATTCAAATTGGTCTCCTGTCTGCCCAAGGAAGGTCATACCTGCGAGGATAGAAAGGTACTTCAGCACCTTCTCCTAAAGTCATTCCACTTTATTTAAATTAAGGATTAATTAAAAGGATCAAGACAAACTATCACCTGACAAGCTAGTCACCTAGCTCAGGCTCTCCAAAGCCTGCTCCTTTGAGGAGTTATGACTTACACCAGAAATGACAAAAAAAAAAATAGAAAAACTTTAAAAGCTGAGATTAGGTGAGTGTCTGGAGACCTATTTTAAGTGTCTGGTCCAGACTGAAGCTGGCTAAGAAATAGTCCTGATAGAGCCCAGTTCCAGGGTAGAGGCAGTCCAAGCACTGATGTAGAAGGGTAACGACCCACCTTCTCCAGCCAGGCCACCAGTCTGAGCAATCAGGACTGGGCAGATTGAATCCTGCCTGACCCACAGCCTACAAACATGCCACAGGAAAATAGAAACTGCATATGGTGGGAACATGTGAAAATGCATCACCCCAGGACAAGGTGGGAAGCATGTTTCTTGTCCTGCTAACATTTTTAGGATTACAACAACAAATTCTTCTGCACCAGGACACAAAAGAGGAGACAGAGTGGGTGACGTATCCTCCAACCCTTCCTCTGAAAAAGAGGCATCCACACAGGACAGCCAAAAGCCCAGTAGTCAGAGCTTGTAACAGTGAAGGAACAGGAACCTGCGAATCAAGACCTCATGTTTGGCAGGCACATCTCCTGCATTCCCAGGAAAAGCTTTACCCTCCGGGGTATTGGCTATTCTGAGCTCTCTGCTCTGGCTTTCTACAGGAACCCGGTGCCAGATCACAGAAAATTTTCCACGCGAAAGTTTCATCCAAAGAGAGAAGTTTCCATGAAAAGTTTTGATGAAAAAAATGTTTTCTTGGAAAATTCCTAGCAAGCTCTAATCTTCATGTTAACTCATGGCCATTGATTTACAGCAGTGTGCTGCACACATGCTGACTGGAGCCTAGTAAAACTGTATTGAGCTCTGGTTCCTCCTCCACCCCTCCTTTGGGACATGTAAAATCTTGCATCCTCTGGGTCCTATATAACCTCCTGGTCAAAAATGCAGGTCTTTTTTTGTTATTAATCAAACTGCTGTTATTTCTCAGGAGCAAAGCATCAAGACCTGGGTTTTTGTAATTTTCCCTTTTGTTTTCACCTAGTCACACCAAGCGATTCCCCCAGCAGGGATCATCTCAGATGTCCTCCCTGAATGGTGTGGCACAGACTTTACAGGCACAGAAGGTTTTCTGTTACTTGCAAAGGGTTACAAGCAGCTGAAAATTCTTCCCTTGCTCCCTGCTGTTTTGGAAGAGCAGTGCCATCTTCAAAATAAGCAGGGACAGTTGATGTTTTCCTTCTGTTGTTCTTTCTATAAAGCCTGCAACTTTGCCACTTAGTCCCATTATTTCCTTCTTTCAAAGGACAGCACTGAGGACTCAGCACAAAGCTACCTCTGATTGTGTGTCATCCATACTAGAAACTCCAGATCCGTGTTAAATTTGGGCAGAACTACAACACAGTTGTCATACTGGCAACTAAAAACTTATGAAAATCATGCATTTCTATGCGCAACAGACAAAGAACAGACACTGACGGCTAATCTGGCTTGAATTATCTCATATTTGGTGTAGGCCAAGTACAAGTATGTGGAAAGTTCCCCTGGAGCAAGTGCTGTGCAGTAATGTTGTTTCACTGCAACTCATCTGCATGCTGAACCTTTTCACTTGGAGCTATGGCTCAGTCAAGACAGTGTCGACCTGACCTGGACAAGAAGGAGCTTTCACAAGAATTGTGAGCCCTCAGTCTCTGAGCAGAGATTTCTTTCTGGCTAGGTATTCAACCCAGAACCTCTTCATTTTTAAATATATCTTTGAACAGTCAGTGGCGCATGTGAAACATACCTAGGAGGGGGATATATATGGGAACCGTTCAAGTTCCACATATAACCAACACCACTGACTCTATACAGTTTTCTCTTACTCAAAAATAATCAAGACTTGTGATGCCAAAGCTTTAATCCCCATTCTCTCCCAGCACTAAATCCTGAGAAATCAGTGTCAGTAAGGAGCTACTACAATATGCATGTTGCAGATGTATATGGTGATGGCCATTGTGGCACCTCCCAATTTCTGTGCAGTACAATAGAGTATAGAAAAGAAAATATTTTCCTCTAAGCCTCTTTTCCTTATGCTGTCAAAGCACCAGCTACTCTGCCATCTCACTCTCCCTTGCTGATAGCACCCTGCACTTTTACACTGTTTGTACTTGCTCTGCTTAGAATTCAATTTCCTCTGGTGATCTGCATGCAGGCAAATATTGCCCAGGGCACTAATGTATATTTGTTCTTCTTGAATTGCACACAGAAATATTGTTGCTATGCGGTGAGCACAAAACAATCCAGAAGTCACCTGACATCCTCCATCAAACATTTAGGAGTCATCAAACTTAATTTCCCCTTTGTGCCATAAAACACCGAGAGGAAGCTTTAATAGATTGTATTATGTAACGGTTCTATAAAAATAGCAGGCCAGCACTGGAGCACTTCCTTCCTGAGGCCCAATAATCTATGCTGAAAGGATACACACTGGTTTCCCTGGCAACTATGAGAGATGACACTAGGGGGAAAACAGCAACAAAAGGACCATTTTTTGCTTAGTAAAATAAGGTCTGGCTTCAAGCTTGTGATACAGTGAATACAGAGTGACTGACAGAGAGAGAACCGGTTAATAATTCTGCTCAGGTCCCAGTGACCTTGCAAGGCTGCTAATGCTTTTCATTTCTTCTTCTACTGCCTATGAAAAAAAAAAAATCACAAAAAAACCCACAACAGCAAATTCACTTCAGCATCTATTAAAATTTCAAATCTTTTTAAAATAAAGAAAAAAGGAAAAGAAAAAAAGACATTTGACGCAGGGCTGTATCAGAGATTGATCTGGCCTCCTAGCATTTCCACATTTCTCCCCTCCACTTGCCTAGATCTCAGGATTTTCACATTTTGGTTCAAAAGACTCTATTTCCAAGCCTGCCATGCTTAGTACTCCATTGTCCAGCAGACAGCTGTTTTCAAGACAGGGCTTTTGCAAATAACTAAAAAACAAACTCCCCCCCCAAAAAACCCTCACAGTGATACAACACCACACTAAAGGAACAACCCAATGAGCTAGAACACTTAACAACAAGATCATCTCTCTCCCCTCATTCAGCCCTTCCACAGCCCCATGCTCCCACAGGGAGCCAGAGAGAAAAGCGACAATAATGGGTTTTGTTTCAGTCCAACCATAAGGGCTGGAAGTTTCCTTGCAGCATAACCACATGAGCTTATTCTTGTCACCTTCAGCTTTCCCTGGGCAATTTTTAACCCTTGCTTCTTGCAAGAGCTCCTGCTGAGGCAGCTCCCACACCAACAAGTTGCTTTCTTCACTTGCCCCTCAGAAACCTCTGGCACATTAGGATGTTATGCAGTGCAGTGTCAGTGGACAAATGCATGTTTTTGAGAAGATTTAAAAAAAAAAAAAAGAAAAGAAAAAAAATCAGTTGTTTTCTCTATAGTCTGGAAAGCAGCTGTCTAAGGCTTATTTCCAGTCTTTCTGAAAAAATCCCTTCCTCCTCCTTGTCAGTCAGTAACGGGAAGAAACACATTTGAACAGGAAACGTAGTGGCACATAACTCTCCTGCTGAGCAACTCCACCATCTTGAAACGATCCCAGGTTCCTCACACAAGTGAGAGAAATGTAACATATCCTGCTGAGGAGGAAACCCAGGAACAGAGACACTACTCTACAGCAGCAGGTATCTTGGCTGGAATGCTATTTCTGTCATTACAGTTCCCTTGCTAAAAGCATGTCTTCAGTCTTCACATGGATATTTGGATATTCCTCTTCATTTCCTCTTGGAAGTGAAAGGGTGTTTGCTGTGGCTGTATTTCAGCAGGGGATTAAGTCACCCCTATGTGTTACCTACTTCACAGGATCCCACACATTCCTTTAGACCTGTTCACACTGAGGAAATTCTCCCCTACACTCAAGGCCAAGGCATTACATAACTATTTAGGAGGTTAAACAGAATCTGAGGGGTGTGTAAGGCACTGTAGCTGGATAAATTTCCCTCAAGATGATTTAATTCTGGCACACTAACTCTTTTAAACATGTACATGAGGCCTTTATGAAGTGTCCAGTTTAGGTGGAAACTGGTGAGAAACAAATTCTTCTGCCATCTTCAAGGCAGTTTCATGCAGACTCTCTTGTGCACAAATTCTGCCTAATTCTGATTGGGAACTGGTCACCAGGGCACTGGTGCAATCCCCTATGGCTCCCAGCCCTAAAGCTAGCAATGACACAAGACTTCACAGCAAAGTAGCAACAGACCACAAGGACAATTGTCACAGTGAAGTTCAGCTCCATTACATCCAATTGCCCAATGGGGTATTCCCTAATCTAACATGGAACAGAGCCCCTGAATGGTGCAGAAGCAGCAGCAGCAGCGAGGGAATCTGGCACAAAGTCCCAAGAAGTGAAGAGCCCAGCACCAGCACAGTGCCTGTGTGTGCCTGTGCTCATCCAGTGGCACAGTAGGTAGGTAGGGAGGCAGATGGAGTAATCCCTCAGCTGTCCTACAGCTCCTGCTCCTACCTGAAGCTGCTAGCCCAGCAGCCACATTTGCTGACTTCATTGCAGTCTTCATTAACCTGGAGAGAAAACCCTCTCTCTGTCAGAAACGCCTTGCTCGCTGCCAATCAAGCAGCCACTAACAATGTCCACTCCTACCCCTGACAGGATAGCAGCTCAGTTTACTCGCAGCCCAGTTACTTAGTTACTATGCTAATTAAGCACCTAAGTAGGTAGTGCATTAACATGTCAGGACTTCAAAAGCTAACATGAGCTCTCTGGGCATTTCTACTTCCAAGTCACAGCAAACAGCACAGGAATAATTAAACCAGCTATAAATGCCTCCAAAATACAAGGCTCATGTAAGACAGACTGTTCATCTGAATTTTAAGGGCAAAAGCAAACAACATAACTGGCTCAGAATATTTTAAAACAATAAAGGAGAATTCACAGTCAGAGAGAATTAAGCCTACAAAATTACCTCCAATATACTTAAGACAACAAAAATACAGGGAATGTGCAGCAGTCCCAAAGCAAGCTGTAATGAGGTGAAACAGACACCTGAGAGCATGCCAAGGGAGGTTACTGTTGCCAATTAGAGCATGCTGAACTTGCAGCCACTAGTATCTGCTCACTGCCCTGCAGACACACTGCTGGCAGCAGGCTGTTAACATTTAACCAGGGCCCTGGGGCCACTGCAGTGTCTTGGTGAGCCTGTGGAAACCTACCCAAGCTCCTTGGCTTTAGGCTGCACCTATGGGCTCAACACACACCACCATAGCACTCTTGGAAGATGACAGCAGCAGCTTCCTACATTATCTGTCCAACCGGGAGCTAGGCCTGGATTGCAATAATTAGGCTAGTAGTGATCCTGGCAACGACATTAAGAATTAAGGACAAATATTTTTTACTCTCAAATTAGCCATTTTCGCAGTTTACCTATGTAAATTCTATCATTTCACCACACCAGAGAGAGTAGGACCCCCAAAGGCAGGTGAAGCTTTTGATACTTTTAGGTTTGAGAGAGAGCAAGCTTCAAAATAAAGTGCAAGTCAGGATCAGGTGCTCCAGATTTACATCTTAATCCTTTCAGTAAAAAGGTCACAGCTGTTTAAAACAGGTGCCTACATTGTAATATTTTCTCTTATGGAGAAGGAAGTTATGTATGAAAACCTAAGAGCTACCACGCTGTCTCAGAACAAATCACCCATCCCAACAGCCTGTCCCCTAGTAGTGGTAGAGAGCAGATCTCTCAGAAGGAGCAGAACTGGGTGAGCACACATGATACCTCCTGGCAGTCTCCCAGCAGCCAACTATTTGAGGATCAGAGACTTCCTGTGCCAGACTCCTTTTTATCTATTTAGTCACCCTCAATTAATTTCTCTTTCATGAACCTGTCCAGTTGACCTTTGTACCCATAAAGCACACTATCTGGTTGCTCCAAATGGATAGACAGGTATCCATGGTATGTGAGGCAGCAGCATTTTACTGCTACTGAAGGGAGGAAACTACAAACCAAACGAACCAAACACTTTTGCAAGACTGCCTGCTTAATCACAGCTCATGAATTCCCCAGCACTGGCCCCACCATGCAGGCTACGTGATGGAATCAACGAGGTGGGATAAAGCCGGACATCGCAACGGTACCAGATTTGTAGCCACACAACCACTAGAAGCCTGAAAACAATTCAGGATTCCAGGGGGTTTTCTGATGGCTGAACTCAGCCTCTGAAGTATCTTCAAGCAGGAATTTGCAGGAGCATCCCTATTTAAAGAACTATAAAGGTGCCTCTGCAAGATGCATCAGAGGATAACATGGAGAAATTAATTTCCTTAGCTCCAAATCAACAAGGAAGAAACCAGTGACTGAAATCATCAAATAGCAATCTTTAATTAGTGCCTCACTAAAAGCTTGTTGTGATGACACATTAAATGAAGACAGGGAAAGAAATGAAGCAGCACAGAAACACTTCAGACACACTACTTTGAAGCCAAAATTCCATCACTTCTCATCACAGCAAGAAAGATCTCATAAGACAAAAATAAACCCACCAGAACCATCAAAGCAAAAGTTACTGTCTCTTGGCACTACTGAAATATTCACCCATAACCCTCCTTACTGGTGTGCCAACAAGAACTGTAGTACGTAGGTCCTACTTGAACACTGGAAACAGCTTTTAAGTGGCACTGAAGTGAAGCAAAGCAACCATGCAGACCCCTTGGATGGTAGGGAATTCTGCCATCTGTGCTCAGCATCTGCATCTGCTCAATGGATCACCTTCTGTTACTGTGTGCAGCAGCTGAGCAAAGCACCTTTCCCCTCTGGAGGCTTTTTCCATCATGAAACTGAGGCATCACCCAAGCTAGTCCCGTGATCACAAAGAATCACTATCCCTGTTAAGCAGATTCAAAATTAACCCAAGAAGAAGCTGCAACTTGAAGACTCTTCTTAAAAAAGCTTGGAAGACCTCTGAAGGGAAGCCTACAGGAGGACAGATTCTTGAAGACCTCTATTTTATTCATTCTGCATTGAGCAACTTTGAGTGTAAACCAGAAATGTACAACCCAGGTCCCAGAACAAATACATTATTTAAAAAAAAAAAAAAAAAAAAACAAAAACCACCACCCACCACTTTTTTTTTTTTACTTAAATATACTTAACAAGATAATAAAGATACTTAACAAGACTCTCCTGAGAATAAAACCATGGGAAATCACCTAACATCTCCTGGAACACAGACAGGGAATGCTTTTGCTGTCTGTAAAAGGACAGAGAGGGAAAGGTCACAATCTCACCCTTGCTCTGTACCAGTGCACACACTTCATTCTTGGTAGGGACGCTTGTGCTGTCTCTCTGATTTACACTCTCCAGAGACTCCTGGAAGGAGTGGAGTCTCTGGAATCCTGTCTGAGCCAGCCTAAGCACAGTAATGATTCCTAGAGCATGTAATCCAGGAATACCATCCCCTACTATGCCTCCAAAAGCCTTCTACATGCAGACATTCACACTCTCAAAAAATAGAAATCCTTATGCCTGCAAGAACATCTCACCACCACGTATTAGTTTCTGTCACTGGAAGTGCTAAGGAGGCTGCCAGTTATAAGGCACACTGTGAATCAAACCTGAAACAGGCAGAGAAAATAATGACAAAATGAGATCTTATGTGTCCAGCACTGAGAACTAAGTCTACCTACATCACAATAAAGCTCCGTGTTCCCTGCTGCTCCCAAGTATAAGCTGTACTCCAAGCAGATCCTGTGCTGTTAGATGTTACTTTCTTCAGGCAACTCCTGCAGGGAAGTTAATTCTGTTTCCAAGTCACATCTTCAGGGCTCGTTTCGCATGTTTGCTCTCAGGCATCCAGCACATCAAGGCAAACATTTGGAATAAAACCTTGGGTGCAAGCCACATTTGTTGCTAAATAAACAGAGCCAATGATACAAAAACCAATCATGCTTCAAGGTATAAAGCAACTGGGTGTGTTTGGCCAAAGAAATATCCAGCCCCTCATTGTACCTCCCATTTGGGAAGATACCTGGGCAAGTGATTCCACTGCTGCCTGAAGCACTGATAAAGGCCAAAGGCTGGGAGCAGCCAGGAGAGGAGATAAGCCATTGGACTGACCTAGCAAATCACACCCTTTGTTCAGCTCGTTTCCTGCGGATTAGAAACAGCTCTTCCCATTCTCTCTAAACCCAGATTAAAAAAGAGTGATGGCTTTACAGCTTTTCAAGTGACAAGAGCAGGAGGAAAGACAGGCCTATATTAACAGTCTTTAACCGGGGTGCTATCAGCTGACATAGGGACCCGTATATCGGCTTATTGAATAGATTCCTCCCACAAACAGCGACAATAGCTTGTTCCCTCACATGCAACTCCAGTAAAGCTTTAGTACTTCCTCTATCCATGTTCCTGACTAATTAAAACAAAACAAAACAAATCCTACCACAACCAAAAAAAGCTAACACCATCCTGAAAAGGCCAACCTACAGCACAGGACTGGGGGGGAAGAGACTAATTTTCAGTGCTGTAGTCCCCTCATGAGTCTTATCTGGTCTCAAGTATCTGGTAAGTATCTGACACTACATGACAATATCCAAGTATTGAAATTTCAGTACAACGCTGAAAAAAAGGCAATAATAATGCTGCAGGTTGCATGGGACAAATATTGCGCAATTAGAGAAGAATAAAGAGCTGGCACAGAGTACTGCAACCCTCTCCTTGGCACCTGTTCTTACTGGTGCTACACCACCAGAAAAACAGCAGTGCTACTTGAGCCTTCTGAAGGAGTGGAAATGGCAAAACTGAGCTGCAACATATTCACAGAGATACTACTTGCACTTTTTCTTCCAGATGTTCCCACACTCTCCATCTAAGCTGAGCAGAACATCCACAAAAAGGTTTGTGGTTATGGCAAAAGTAAACCCATTATCAAATTTCTCTGAGACTGTCCTGGAAGTTTACATTGTAAGAGGAAACTCAAATTTTATGCATCTGATTATGAACACCACATCTCAAAGTAAACATGGCCAGCCTGATTTGGGGCTATCTGGGACAGAAAATGTTCAACAACTGTAGGAACACACAGGGAGTATCGTAAATGAACTCTAAATTCTATCATCGTATTTTCACAGTTCTTACTCACTGGAAACAGCCCTTGTTTTAGTTTGGTTCCTTTAAGTTCAGCACTTGTCTGATTAAATGTTTTGTGCTCAAATATAGATGACAAAAATGGGCACAATATTCTATAATTCTCTACAGATGGATAACAAATTCTCTTTATCATGCTTCTGAAAATCCCTCTGTGCAATGCAACAGGTGTATCAAATAATTCCAGTTATCCTCTCACAGTCATAAAAGCAGAAAAGAAAATTAAGGGCAAAAATTTAAATACTACAGCTGGAATACCGTAAGCTGAAGTTATTAACAGACTTTGGACAAAAAATGTAAAATGTGTTTTGTAAAAGTGTGGAAGAAATGAAGTCAGCTCTAGACCAAAAGATGCATGTTTGGGATTTGACAGGGTTTTTCCTCCTAGGACTCAAAAAAGCCTTCTCACTATAAAAGAAGTTTCACAACTTTAGGGCATATCAGTCAAGCAGACAAATACATACATGATGGCCACTAGAATTCCTGGTAGTTTCTACCAGAATATGTATCAGCAAATAGTCTCCAAGATTTCAAGACAAATAGATTTGAGTCACAACCAGACCAGTGAACGGCTGGTCTATTCCAAATAAAACACAAAATCTACCTCATTTCAGAGTTTGACCAGGAACACATTTGAATGAAATCACTGAAGAAAAGGCATCCCATTCAGTGTATTTCCCTACTTTGAAAGGTCTGAAATCAATAAGGATCCCAACAATTATTCTAGGAAATAGGTATTTTCTCCAAGCATTTTTGTTGGTTTAAAAAAAATTGTTAATTTTGTTCAATTTTGAGATTCAAGTAAACTAAAAAACCTCAGAATTATTCTCAGGTCAAACCCATGAGATCCAAAGAAAAAGGGCTAATTTCACATCGTTTCGGTACTGAATCATACGGTAAAGCTGGGCTCACACAGTAGTTTTTAGGACAACATGTTTACCCAAAACTGGATAAACAAAATCTGTGAGGCCTTCACCCACAAGTGCATTTTTAAAGAGTTCATTCTTGGCACAGACAGGGACAACTCCCATCAGCTTCAATGGAAAACTCACCTATTTATGCCAGGACTGACTTTGTTCTCCAGCACCTGCAAACACAAGGCAGATCACCAGCATCTCCACAGTGAACTGAAGTTTCACACCTTTGTGAGATCACTCTTTTTGATGAGGTGGACAGCCCAGGATGTGGGCTGGCGTGTTTTCAGAGATATTCAGCAGACACTGTGCCATATTTAAGCAAAAAAAAAAGCACTCCTTCTGTCCATCTTAAGATCCATCAAAGATTCCATCTTTTTTTGGAATTATAAAGACATATGATATTTTTAGAGGCTGAAACAAACTGACTCACCACTGCCAATTGAGAATAAGGCACATTTACTGATGTAACCAATGTTCCACTTAAATCTGCTTTCCCATCAAACCTCAACATTTTATTTTAGCTGCAAAAAGGTCCTGTAGCCACATGATAATTCTCAACTGAGAAATGCAATGTAAGGCCCCAAAAACCCAAACTTATGCAGCTACACTCATTTTTAAAATCACCCTAATTACATAGCATTCCACAGAGTTCATATTTTGTTGTGCTATTTAAATGAAAAGAAAAACAGTTGTTCCTCTGATGATTATTTTTTTACACACCCCAAATCAAGGAAGTATAGGGTAATATCTCCAACTCTGTCACCAACCCCAATTTGTGCATTCCTTTTGCTGTCCTTAACTGGTAGAAAATAATGATTTGTATTTGTCCTACAACAGCACCTTTGCAGTCCTCCCCATATGCTCAGGTTTTCTTTTACTTGAGTTAAACACAGCTGGCAAGCACATAGCTGCTTACCCACCCATTTCAGCAAGAGCTGGAACCTGAGCTGCATGGGGGGTTTAAAACTTGTTAGATGGAAGATGATGAACATGTTGTGTTTATCAGTTGGTTGCAAAGATACCTCTTTACACAAGAAGCAATTATGTCTTTGCAAGAAGGTACCCATGATAGGGTATTTTAATTTTCTCTATGTTCTGCTCCCAGTGAAGCAGCTGAGTGAATGACACACCACTTTTCTCCTAGATGACAGCAAACAAAAAGCACAGGAAAAATTTATACTGTAGTGAATCACATGCATATTTTGACTGGTGGAAGCTCTGCCAGAGAATGGAAAGAAAGATTAATTTACTTGGTTTATCCCTTCCCTCGACTTCCACGCAGACTAGCACAGTGCCTCCTCACAAAGGCTGCCCACACCCTGGCGTGGCTCCAGGCAGGCACTGGTGTGTGCCGGCTGTGGATCAAACAGCACTTTGTCCTGGCCAGGATGTGGTCTGCCTTTGTAACGAGGCCCATGCAAACGGGCGCCCATCGGCCCCTGCAGCCGGCTCTGGCAAACACCACTCGTCCCCTCACTAGACATAAATTAACTGTAACTACCTCAAAGGAGAACAAACAATATAAGAAAAGAAGGAAAAAAATCCAGATTTAACCAGATTAACGATAACGGCTGTCCCGAGGGAGGGCTCCCTGAAGGGGAGAATTCAGGGACTTATTAGCAGCCATTAACCACGTTTCTGGTTTGTGATGTGCCATGCAGTGAAAAGTACAAATCTGTGACTTCCCCTTTAGAAGAATTTGGGAGGATTATTAGCTTCACAGAAGACAGATTAGTCACAGCATAAACTGCTGCCCTAAACGTTTCATATTTGTTTTGCATCCCCAGCATCCTGCTAAAAATAACAGTGACAGGAAAAAATATCTGTGCTGGGCTTAGAAGCAAATGCACAGCATCACCACAACCATCACCATTCCTCTGCTGCACTAAATACTTGTTATTCATATTGAGCCCTTATTTCTGTCATTTCACTTAAGCCTGGAACACATGGACTTCAGAAAAACTGTTTCTTATCAGAAACTGCTATTGCAATGTTTGAATTAAGAGGAGGAGAACAATGAACAGCAAGGAACTCAGAGTTTTTGCTCAAACTTTCTTGCCTTAGTCCTGCCAGAATGCTGTTAATGCATGATCTTGGGAAGAAAGATCAACAGAATTTCTGCTGTGTCTCATTTTCAGGGATGCAGGACTCCATTTCTGAAAGCAGAGAGATTAGGGTGACTGAAATGTGAAGTACTGATACTGTGCTGGGAGAATGGGTGCTGACAGCAAGCTCTTAACTCATCAGCAGATGCAGGTCTTGTTGAGTGTATTTAAACCCGGTCACAGAAGCAAAAACCCCACGAAAGCAGCAAGAAACAAGGAGCAGCCGGACTGGCCTCTCTCATGGTTACCACAAGTTAACCACCTCTATCCATCTACAGATTGCATCACCTTGACTAGAGAAAACACAGCTTCAAGGACCCAGATATATCATGTTTGGATAGTGGTGCACTTGCTCCAAATTAAAGCAAAGATGTGTCTAAGCAGTTGCAGCTGACATGGAAATAAAACTCCTCTCAGAACTCTGAGCTGTTCAGCAACTTAAATATCAGTACCCAAGTGTGAAAGACCACAGCTCCTCCACTTTCTTCACAGGTCTCAGGCCCAGGACAAATCATGCAGATAATAAAAAGTAGAATAGTTAAGTATGTTGGACCCACTACATTTGCAGCATCCTCAGGCAAATAGATTCCTATTCTATCCTGACCTCATCACAGAAGATGTTTGAGACCACTTCCACTAAGCCTCTTCACCAAACTTCCAATCAGCAAGGTGATACAGCCACCTTTTATGTGCCAAGCAATAAAACAGAAACTAATACACTTATTCCAGAAAAAATCCCCTGCTGTTTCCAACTCTATTCTTATGGAATACCATCAGTCAGAGCTCCCAACATTAAGCAGAGATCAATTAGAAAACCCTGCACCAGTAATTTAGCGGAATTTGAACCTGTGGTCAGCTATTCCACCTCCGGGAATAAAAACTGAGGACCCTTCATCTTCCACAATTTTTAAAATGGAGATTCCCCAGCTGCCAGGCAGTAAACTGCATCCAAACTACACTGACAACATCCATCAGCAGGTACTTGACACAAGGCAGCTCCCTGCTCCTGGTTTGGGAAAGAGCTTTTCCAACCAGGAAGGGGGTCTAGAACACAGCAGTGAGAGGCCCTTCCCTCTAGGTTGCTCAGGATAGAAGGGGCTCAACAGTGCTTCTCTTACTGCTCAGTCACAGATGAGGGGTCTCTTTATGTACTAAAACCTCATTGCTTGCACTACTGTTGCAGCTGAGGGTCAAATCAGGAGCAGATCCAGCAAAGGTTAACATTATTCCAGGGCACTCAGAATTGGTGCACTAAGAACTGTTGTGACAGTACATCCAGCCAAACCTCTTATTCTTTTTAATCTCAGTCATATCAACACTGAGGTCATACAACATACTAGAACAGCCTTCCAGAGAAAATTATCTTTGCGGTTTTTAAATCTTACTTACGCATTTACAAATCACCTGTGCCTGTGTGCAAAGACTCCAGTTTGGCAATAACACTTGTCTGTGTTATTGCACAGTCTCCAGCAACTTCTTACTTCTCATTCTCTTTCAAATGTTTTTTTTCTCCCTGGAGCACCACCTCCTTCCCCAGCCAGTTCCACTCTGCTCCTAATGGAGATAGGGTTAAATTTACTAAGTGTTTTTATCCTAATTACAAGCCATTCAGCTAGTACCTTGGCCACAGCCTCAGCAGGAAACGATATGCAAAATATACTTTCATACATCTGACAGTCCCCAAAACTACCGGTCATATAAATTCTGCCAATTTACTCTAATTAAAGCTAAGCAGTGTCGTGTGTGCTTAAACGGTCAATCTGTCTTGAAGTAATTACACCTGAAAGCAGGAATACATCAGTTTCCTTCTACTGGAATTAAACTCAGATGGGGCAGCTGAGAAACAGTCAAGGGACATTTGCTAATGATTAAATCCAATCTCCTTGCAGTGCTCTTACCAAGTACAAGCCACTGCATGGATGCTGATGGATTTGTGGAGGAAGGAAGCAGATGGATGGTACAAGGCACTTGTCAACACAGCACTGCCTACACAAGACTCTCTCTCACACCCAGTGTTACAGAGGCTCATGCTCTGAAGCAGTGCAGTAGGGAGGTAAAATGAGACTCTGGGAGAATGCAAAATATATACTATGCTTGCAATCAGAAGAGCCAGCAGGCAGAACTCTGGGTGTGTTGGAGAATTTCCACCTTCCGCACTGCCATGTAAAAGATGTCTCTCCTCTCTTCATGGTCCTTTAGAGAAGACCAAAGATGACTTTCTAGAAATAGCAACAATATTGACTCAGTTAGGAAAAGATGAAGAGGCTGCATTGCTCCATCCAAATCTTCCTTCCTGCTCTCATGTACAGAGCAAGGAGCACAGAAGGCAGAGAAGGAAAGACAAAACCAGAAATCATTAACCACTAACCACACTTACACAACCATATTTTGCCGTGCCACTCAACAGCAGCACGTAACTCCAAATTCCCATAACTCCTGACAGAGTGTTCAAAGACTGTTAGTCAGAAGGATGCTTACTTTGTCCCCCTAGGAGCTGACAAATTCCGCTTTATCTCCCTGGGATCTGAAGAGCCCATCCTGTCACACGGGAAGATGATTATGAATGACAATGCAATGAGTAACTTCTTAAACAGGCAAAAAAAAATCTGACTTGAATATTCTGCTTAGATTCTCATCCTTTGCTGGTTCACTGATATGTGCTAAGTTTCTCAAAGGAAAGGAAGGACATTCCACTAGAATACAAGCTGGAACCAAGTTTACTACCATTCAGGAGATTATGCCATCAACATATAAAAGCTTATATAGATGCATCGCTAAAAGATTAACCTAAATCCATGTTCAGCCTTCAAAACTGTAGTTTGAAAGATGCAATAAGCTATGAAAGAACAAGCCAAGGATCTGTGCAGCTCTTGAAGCTATCTGTGATTTATCCATCCTCAAACCAAACTAAAAAAGCAGGTTTTTGTCAATTTTATACTTGCATTCCTTTCACAAGAAGTGAAACTATGTCTCCTCCCATTATCCCATTAATCATCTTCATTATTTAAACACAAACATGGTTTTATTCAGGTTAGATTAAAATATTCTAGGGATAGCTACTTAGGAGTAGGTAAAATTCTTTATTCCTTAATTATAACACAATCGAGCCATACTCATCAGAACAGGCCAGCTCTTTCTATCTCTCTGAAACTGGGACCTTTCCAAAATGCCAGAAACAGATCTCTTCTGGGGTACATAAAATATTTTACTGGTACTTATCTAGAAATATTCTGGGTTTTCAAAATGCAAGCATAAACATGGCGGAAATCACTCTTTGACTGAATGTCATAATTTGTGTCTTGTTAAAATATTCCAAAAGATTAGCCTGCTAAAACACTTTGGGGTGAAGGAGGTGTCTTTAAAAGCTGCTTTGGCATTAAAAAGCGTGCAGTATCAGGCACAGAAGAGAAGGGAAAAGACAAAAACAAAGAACACAGTTTTCCATTATCAGAACAAGGCAAAGCAGGATCAGGTGCTTTTTGAAGATAATTTGTTGTTGTGAGAAACCTCACATAGTCCCCAAGGCTGCATTTTCTATTCCGTTCCCGCTGTGGAGTATTGGTTGGAGCAGAACTGTTAATCACTGCTAACTGTGAGGACAGCACTGGGGCAGGAACAACTGTCCCCTGTGAAGCCTGCTGAACCAGCAACTTGATTTTAGCTTCCTTAGGGGCTTTGGATGTTAGTGATTTCAGGTCGCTAACAGGAATGGGTAGGTAAGCGCCTGCCCTAACACCCTGATGGATGTTAGGACAGTAAACCTATTTTCTTATTTTAGCCCAGCTAACAACAGAATTAACTAACTTTTACCATTAAACCTGAACCAAATCGTCTAATCCAAGAGTAAGGCTTCTGAGCCACAGCTGTCTGGCCCTTTAAAAAAAGGAAAGGAAGAAAAGCCAAGTAAATATTCTCTATGGAGACATTTAAGATTCCCTTCCTTCCCCCTAGCAGCAGTAATGTATGTGTCTTCATCTTTTGGACTTTTTCCAAAGTGCTTAACTTTGGAATTTACATATTATGCTTGCCACAGCAAGTGTCTCTTTAGACTAACACTCCTCTCCCATACAGGTCTAAATTCTGTCACTCCTTTTCCCCAGAGCTCGCAGTAATGAGTGGATAGCTTCTCTGCAGCAATTGTGGTCTGTCAGGAAAAACAAAGCAGAGGAAGTATGTATCATTTGGCTGTCTCCTTAATTTTAGTGTAACAATTCCATTTTTAGGTACAAAGAGTCCATAATAGAATGGGCATATCCGAGTTTAGCACACAAAGCTCTAAATAAGACTGCTGCTTTACAAAACCACAGCACAGAATGGTAATTGTTTCTAGCGTGGTAACCGCAGTGATTGAGAGATGCCCAAAGTAACTTGTTTTTTAAAGGGGAAACTTCAGTGTGTGGTGGCAGGCTCTGAAACCACTGATATAAATAGATTAGGCCATGAGCACAGCAAACAATAGTCCCATTACTTTGGCTTAGGTCTGTTTTCACAGAGCGAGAGAGTACTTTAAAAAAAATCTTGGTCTTTCCAATATCACTGGAGGGCTGGACCAGGACAGAGACGCTTTCTGCAGGCACACACCAGGATGTGCTAATATTATCAAGCCTTTTGCTTTGTTGCTGTGCTATTCTTACTTAGCTTCTAATGCTCCATGAATGCATGACTGCTCTTTCCAGTCCACATAACAGCTATATTACTGGAGGTTCCAGCCTGTTGTTTTTCTTCGAAGCTAGGCTTCAGCCTTGGTTAATGTTTGCCCAGAAATATGTAATTGCGGACTTCCTCCTCATAAACCGTTCCAGAGCACAGGCTGCCATCCTTCCATGTTATTATTATCTGTGTGCCTGCAGGCTAGAGCAGGGTGTGCTCTCACATTTGAGAGGAGAGATAACCCTTTCCTTGCAGGAAAGGCACTCAATGCCTTGGATTGAGGCAGCTGCTACTAAAAGGAGGTGACATGAAAGCTTTACTGCTGTTATTTTCTGCCCTCAGATTACAGAATAAAAATACTTTTAGCACAGGCCTACTAGGTCACAGATAAGTGTAAGGGAAGCTGAGTATAAAATCATAGAATAATTTGGGTTGGAAGTAGCCTCAAAAGATCATTTAGTCCCAACCCCTCTGCCAGGGGGAGGGACACCTTCACTATCCCAGGTTGCTCCAAAACCCACCCAGCCTGGCCCTGGACACTGCCAAGGATGGAGCAGCCACAGCTTCTCTGGGAAACCTGTGCTAGTGCCTCACCACCTTCAGAGTAAAAGGACCTTTCAACCCATTTAATTCATAGCACTGCATACACTTATTTGTACCTCTTAATCTTTTATTTCTGATTATCTGCGCATTTTAAAAAATCCAAGTTTAAAAAAACCCAAGCTTATTTTCTGTATTTTCCCCATATCATTAAATACTGTCACCTACAGAAGGAAATAAGAAACCTGGAGTAATTTTTGTATAAAACTCAGATTTTCAAACAGACAGTGGGATATTAACTCAGCATAAGCATTTTCTGGAGAAACAATCAGCAAACTGAACACACTTATCTTAATTTTGGGCACAGGTCTTCAGTGCCAGAAATGCAGTATCAGCAATGACAGCAAAGTCCCAAGCACTAGCAGAAGGTAGGTAATGTTCAGGATTTGCAGTGGTAAATATGCCTCTGTAAAGAAAGCTGCCTGATTTTGAGCTACCAAAATAGATTTAAGAATCCCTCTGCTCCTAGGAATTGCCCACATCTTCCATGGCTACCATGAAGAATTCAGGTCCCAATCTTTGCAACATTATGTTGTATGACCAGAAGGTTTGTTATGAAACAAATTCAAGAAACATGAGAAATTAAACAGATTAAATCTTTTAAGATACTCTGTAGGCAGCAGGTCTTCTAAGATTTTGCCTAGATCCCTGCTGGAGATAGCCTGGCCTCCTTTCCAATCTTGACATTCCCTTTTTGCCCTCAAACCATCCAGATCTGGGACCTGGCAGTGTGTTAAAGCTCGCATCCAGTCTATGCATCTGGATTGCCTCTAAGGAGAAACAAGGGTAAAGTGGAAGCCAATTTGAGCCTAGAATCTCACCCTGATACAGATTCAGGGTATGTCTGGCACACACACCTAGTCCAGGAATTGGGAAGACCTCCTGGGTCGAGTAATCAGGAATAGTCTAAGGAGCTCACTGTCCTTGAATATACAGATCACAGGAAACAGGGTGGATCACGCAGAACCTGCACAGTAAACTAAACAAACCCACGTCCAGCTCCTCTGCTCAGAAAGATTAGTGAATATCTGGAGTGCAATGAACTAAAGCAGTACCTCAGGTGGAGGAGTAGTATAGCAAAAAGCCTTCACTTCCTCCCAGATTTAAATTCTTTGACAAGAACAACAGCTGGAAGAAGTTTAGCCATCACTTAAACCAAAAGATATCTTTACTTCTGACAACTTCTGGGTTTGAAACATGATGGTTTTAGTAGCTTTCAGATGGTTGTAGTAGCTTTCAGATACCTCTTCTTCCTGAGCTCACTACTAACTGCGTGACAATTTAGAGAAGGGCTGTGTTCCACATAAAAATGAGATACAGCAGAAAGATATTTTAAAAGAGAACAGAAAAGTAGTGACAGCATAGAGAGCAGACTTACAGCTACTAGGTTATTTTTGGAATGAAGGAGCTAAGCAAGTCTCAGGATAACAAGACAGAGCTCCAAAAACATTGAGGACAGAATCTCACAGAAAAAATTACTGAAGGGCCAAGAGTTTACTCTCAAGCCAATTGCAATTTTAAATGCAAGGGCAACCTAGTCAGGCTGAAAGAACACATAAAATGGAAATTATCTTCTGAATCAGCAGTAGCTTTCCATGACTGACAAGCCCACTGTCAGCTCAGACATGTCATATGACAGTCATCCACACATTGTTAAAGCCTGCCCTAAGATATACCCCTATGAACAGGAATACTCGGTTTAGCAAAATACTCAGAAAAGGTCATTAGGAGTTTGCTTCAGTAGGGAGCCATTCAAAACTGGAAGATGAGCTACAGGTCTGGGCCCTGGCAACCGCAATATTAAAAAGCAACTAGAGTGGGATAATTTTTGAGCATGAATTCCAACAAAGCCAGCTTGTTGCTAGAAGGTTGTTCAGCTACTGAAGGTTTGTCCTTGGATTCCTGTTGAAATCAATCCATAAAAATCATATTAAAGGATTAGGCATCAAGCATTTGTGTGTTGATATGCATAAGAAATTCTCCACTCACAGACTGCTGACCTTACATTCTTAAGAGGATCTTTTGCCCCATAATAAAGTGTTCACTGTCAACAGTAATTCTTGCACTTCATGCATCTGTTGACAAAGCCTGAACAGGAAGCTTTTCTGCAGGTAAGAATTTTAAATGTTGTGCTTTCATAAGGCCTTTGTCCAACTCATGATGTAGGATTTGGACATTTTGGTGAATGGCAAAGTATCAGTTGTGATATTTATGCCACAGGTGAACTGTGACACAAAGAGATGCCACACATTTACTTCAGAAGTCTGATAGTTCAGGAATTAAACAGCTCTCCTTGCATATCCATCCTTCTGTTATTATCTGTATTCTTTAGGCACAGACACAATTCTAACACAATTATGCAGAATAACTCATGAGCACACAAGAGTGCTTATACTATGTCAACAATCCTTGCTTGTTGAAGTCACCATTTCAGGTGTCTGCAACACTGATTTCACAAAGCACTGAAATCATCCCTGTGCATAATCCATGCACAACACTAAGGAAGGACCAAAATGACATGCCCAACATTAAGCCACCTGTGTTAGTAGGGAGCTCCAAGCAAAGAGATTTAATAGAGGCCCAGAAAAAACATGTTCTGCAATTGGCCAACCAATTCCCAACTGCGTTAACCCAGGGAAGAACTGGGCACAAAGCTAAGCTACAAAGGCCTTGTAGGCTGCTTGGCCAGAGGGGGAACAAATCAAATTCTCTCACTGCAGACAGGACTGCACTCTCTCCTTTTTCTCTCTTCAGTCATGCAGGAGTACTAGTGCCTGGCAGGATTGAAATCCCTGCAGAAACACATGGAGCAGGCTAGGACTGCTGTGGTCCCTCGCTCTCCCACTATTTTCCATGGGGACAAGGTATCTGAAGTATACCAGTAACCTCTTCTGTCTGGTTAAAAAGTAAATCTCTACTCTGATTTCTTATTGCTGGCATCTCCAAATGTTTCTTTGCTCAGGAAAGTTGCATCAGTTCACGCTGAAGCTCTCAGCAGATGTGCATCATTTTGCATGCCAAAGATTTGCTTTCTGCCTGCACTTAAACTAAATGCTCTCAGCTACAGAAGTTACATCCATTGACTTGGAACTGGTGTTAGGAAAGGCCAACTTAACACAACTTGCCAGCTAGAAATTCTATCTCCAGCCCTCTGCACATAATTTCCTAGCCTGTTCCTTGTGAAAAAGTCCTGCTCAATGGTAATTGAATTTACTGCAAGAATATGGAAACAACAAATACAGGAAAATAATAGTGCTTCATATCTTTGGATAAAATTGAGTGCTTGTGGCTTCCCCAGCTCCACAGCTTGCCCTGTTATGCCTCATCTGTCAGTCCCAAAAGCATCTTTTACTTTTCACAGAATAGTTTACATTGGAAAGGACTCCTGGGAGGTCATCTAATCCAACTCCCAGCTCTGAGCAAGTCCAGTTAGATCAGGTTGCACAGGGACTTGTCCAGGAAATAAGAGATTCAGTATTAAAGCACTGGGAAAACCATGAAACATTTCAAGGAAATCACACAGAAAAGTAATTAAAGTTAACATATGGAGCCTAAAGAGAGAGGCCCCAAGTTTGACTGCAGTTCCTAGATCTCACTCCTACCTTAGACCACAGGTGCTGAAACCAAGAGCTTTCTGTTCTACACACTGAGTTATGAGATCGAGGAAAGACAACAATCACAACCACACCTGCATGGAGCAACATGGTTTCACCAACAACTGCTTTTGCCTTTTGGGAAATGTATTTTTAGGACAGCTGTCCTATAAGTAGAAAGATAGGTCCTAGCCTGATGCAAACCAGTGCTTACCAGCTGACACCAACTGCAAAAGTGCCTCACAATTTGATTCTGTCAAGAAAATTCTCCATAAGAAAATCTTGCATCTTCTGTGGAAATCCAAGAGACAAGCAGATTCTACCAGACACCCCCTGGTTCATACTGAATCACTGCTAGCACATACATTGGAGTCTCACTCAAAAACAAAGGACAGAAGGGTCCAAGCAATCAGTCACGTCTGACACGCACACAGTTTCCACAGAATTACTCATCTCTGTGAGGTCTGATACATGTTAAAGGATTTTTCCTAATTCACACACAGATGCCTTGTAAATAAATGGCAACTATTCATATGACTAAATAGTTACTTCATAGGTATTTTGACAGAAGTGCTCATGGAGTTTCCAATAATGCCATCCTCAAAACATAAACTGCGCATTTCCCCACCTTTCACTTGTTTTTCAGGAAATCCTATTTTCAGACTTCCTGTGGCTGACACAGCCTGGGTAGGTCAGGCTGTGCTGTATCACATCCCACAGCTTGTGCAGAGTGTAAGCTTCCCACGGTGATGCTCCACAATGCAGCAGGTGAGAGAGTCAGACTGGGAAATGCAGAGCAGCTTTGATTTGTTTCAGTTTTTTCATTCCTGGCATGACCTACAGTTAAACAAACTGGCTGCCAAGGGAAATAGGCCAGGGATGCTCTGAGCTTAACTGTGTGGTTAGCACATTACATCTTTCTAGGAGTTAACCTACAAAGTTAAATCCAAATGATGGATTTGGGCATCTCTCTCTGGTAGCACCATCTGCTTTCACACCCTGACCTAGGCTAATCCTAATCCTGCAGAGCTCTAGATTTTCATCAGCAGATAAATTCAGAATTTGATTCCTAGGACGCTGCTCTCCTCAACTCCTGTTTTTCTATTTTGATGGGATTTTCAGGCTAACTTTTCTTCTGCCTACTGCACTTGCAAGCCTTGCTCCAAGAAAACACACCGGCTGTGATCACAGGATAAGATCTAGCCCAAGAAATCTTTCAAAAGGCTTCTTGGCAGCAGGTAGGGAAAGCAGGCATCCCCAGCATAGCCAACAGCTGTTTTCCTACAGTTTCTATATCCCCGAAGACTGGTGATAGGGGGAGAAAAGTGCATACAGCAGGACAAGAGAAGAAAGATGAGGTGAGAAATTAATATTCCAAATGTTCACTGGAGCAAGGAGATGGTGTCCCCCCCCAGACAGCTCAGTGTCCTAGACACCAGATCACTATATTATCTCTTTAGCTTCCCTAATGCTTCACTGTGAACAGAACATTCTCCAAAAGAACAAACTATAAGCCAACACCACCCCATGTTTCTGACTCTGTAAGCACCCTGCAATCTGATCTGTTCATCCTCCCTTAATAGCCAAAGCCTGTCCATTACCATGCAAATGCAACTCTAGACAATCCTTTTATTGCAAATAATTTTAGCAGAACCATACAGCTAATAGATCCATTCCATTATTAGCGACAGCTTGGGATTCTGAACTAATCAATATCCCAGGGTGCTGAGTGGGGAGACAGCAAATCTAATCAAGACCCCGCAGAACTTACATCTAGAATCCTAATTAACAATTAAAAGCTTTGAGAATAGTAATTTACAATTAAAAGCTTTGATTCCTGACAACCATTTTTCTACCTTTCAAGCAACAACAATTTATCATGTTATACACATAATCAAATTACGGTCTTCCTGCTCTACAGATCTCTACATTTATCAGCCCCATTTTCTCCCTAGAAGGCTGAACAAATGAGAGAGGCAATTCAGAATCCCTTTGCACTTATACTTCGATGTCCACACCTTTTGTGTTAGACAATAAAGGAGGTTGTGACAAAGGGATTACAGCCAGATATCACTAAGTTAGCTTCCATTTATCTGTATATCCTGTTCCTATTAATTACTCTGCTGTAAAAGTCAGTGTGCCCAAGGTCAGTGCTGTTCCAATACTCAGATCAGGCACCTGGAATGGATGCTCTCCATCTGGTCATTAACTGCCCTCCCAGCTGGCTACTAACACTACTTATGTGGACCTTGTTCTTCCAACACACTGAGAGAGTTGTTCCATTTCTTTCTGTAGCCCTGTATTTGCCAAAAAGGCACCCAGGCAAGTGGAAACTGTCGCTACACCCATGAACTGTACAGCTCTGAATCAGGCTACACGCAGCGCTCTGCGTTTTTCATCCACATGCACGCTGCGGAACAAATAATCTGCTCCTTCGCTTAGGAATTCTTTAGTTCAACACACACAAAAAAAAGGCATTCCATGTGAAATCTAGAGCATAAAGGGCAAAAGCAATGCAAGGAAAACTGAGTTTTCCATCTGTTTATGTAGCTATCTGCTGCATAAAGCCAGAACACCTGGCCGGGGCTGGAGACACACGACTGTGACACACAAAGCAATCCACCTTCCGGACTAGTTCAGTCCTGCTTGCTTCTACCCAGTTGTGCATGTGGATTCCTGCAAAGGGAATAACTCAAAGGTCCTCTTTGCAGACACTCAGGCTGGACTTGCACAGCAAGAGAAGAGAGGTAAGTGATCTCCTCTTTCTCACCTTGCTCCCCTCTTCTCCACATACTTCTCCTGAGTAACTGCTGGGATATAATACAGTAGAGTTTTGTTTAAACCTTCCTAACACCATGACTGTGATTTAGGCAGCAAAAGGATTAAGCCTACATGCCTTAGGAGGAGGCAGGACAAATTCTTACCCAGCCATATGATTTATTTCAATGGTAGCAGACCTGGAAAAAAAATTTAAAAGGTAACACAGGCAGACATTATACACAAAGGCACTTCAAAAAACTAATAGTGTCATACTAAACAAATGTGGCAAAGGGCACATTTGCCTTCTTATAAAGATTCTGTCCTGTATCTCTCTGCACCCACATCTCCTGGTCTCAAACTGATCACCACTGGCACAACCATGGGCATTACAGTTTGCCATGCAGGACATGCTTCAAAATCCCAGAATTAGCTGGAAACACTGCAGCTCCATTTCTTCCAGCACATGAAATATTAGCAGTTGAGCTGCTCTTAGCACTGAATAAAATGCATAAGGCACTTGGCTTTTTTTAACAATGCTTATTTTGGATGTGCAACTCAAGCAATGGTTTAGATCTAAATTCACAGTAATCCTCAATACAAAACTAGGCTTTAAAAAAGTTACTGAAGTCCAGATGCTAAAATAAAGCCTTAAGGAACAGCCCTGATTAGCTGGTGGGGTGTAAGTGCTCTGCCCTTGGAATAGCTTGGCAAGGAATTGTCGGAATTCCTCCCTCCTCTTTCCTGGGGGGAGCAGATGCAGTAACAGCTCCCAAGGGGACGACACTCCCTTCCTTTCGCCTGGGCTCCCTGCGGGGAATGGATTTGTTAGGCAGGACTGCGAGGAGAAGAGGGGGGATGTAATCCTTACTCCTCACCGGATATGGACACAATCCGAGCTCAAGTTATTGACTTGTAACCTCACCACAAAAGGAACCATTTGAATTTTTGCTGCACTGCAAGACTTGTGCAAAGGGCTGTTACTGAATTGTCAGGGCTTTCAGTCCCGACATGGCCATGAGGCCAAGATCTGAGAGGAGTTTCAAACACATCCCCACTTTCCACTAAAAAATCACTTTTTAAGGGCAAAAATCCATGCAGCAAATAACCCAAAGGAATCGTGAAAAACCCCCAAAAACTACCCATTTATGGATTTTTGGCTTTGGGGGAATGCAATAATTTTTTTGTTGAACACATTAGGAACTTCTCCCCTCATTCCCCAGCATGACACAAACTTTCATCACTCCACCATGGCTGGTATAATCTTTTTCTTTTGGCATGCACTGTTTCAGGTCCTGGAGCCTGAAGTATGGTTCACCCAAAGCTTTGGCATCAATCTGTAACTTCAGAAGGGAGATGATGAACTTAAGGCAGGTAACAAGGAGCACTTGTACACATTTATCTTGTTCTGACACCACACTGACAAAGCCTGACAGCACCGGTCTTCACAGGCTAATCAGTGCAACCTTTGGCTCAAGTCCACAGGCATTTTGCTCATCCAAGCACCCTCACAAGCTTACTCATTAGGGCCCTTTGATTACAGTGCTGCATTTACCTCCACACCATCTCACAGAGCACACAGAAGAATCAGGAAAGTTTAGGGGAAAGGCACCGTGGAAAGTAACAAGTAAAGGACAAATTCCAGACAAGAAGAAACTAAATAAATTAGGACATGCCAGCTGGCTAAGAGAGGACAGAATCAACATCTGAAATATAATGAATGGAATGATGTGGTAAAAAAAGGGAATTGTTTACTGTATGTAATAAAGGAAGTCGGGAAGCCTGTTTTAAACTGGCAGCAATTTAGAAACAAAAGGAAGTGCTTTTTCATAAAACAATTACAGTGTGGAACTCAGTGCTTATAGAGGCTGGTCGAGGCAAAGCAGCACACAGGTTCAAATGGAGATCAAAGGAATGAACAATGAATACCTCCAGGAGAAGCTACCAAGCATATGTCAGTCTCAGAAGCTGCTACACAACTCTTTGTTAGAAGCTGAAAAGATAGAGCAGGGAAAGATAATTCCAAATATACATCTATTTTCTGAGGCCCTTTCCCCATCCCACTGTCACTGGCCTCTGCTGGAGACAGGATACTTGGTCACAATAATCTGTGATCTAACCTAGTGTGACAGCTGCTGTGTTCTCATAAATTTCACTGAACTTCACTGATCATTGAATCATTTTCCGTGTTTCTTGTTACAGTGAACAACAGGACACGTTCCTTCCTTCATGACTTCTTGTTTTGCACAGATGATCTCAAAGGACAAACCCAACTCCCTTGCCACAATTCACATTCGAGCAAATATTATGGAAACCAAACACAGCCTCTTGAATATTATTCTGGTTTCACATATCAACAATGAAGACACAAGCGACTACACAGAAAACTTCCTGTGGTATCTAGTGAGCCCTACATCTTCCTCAACAGTTAGACTGCAGCTTCAGTGTAGTAACCCTTTACAGTTATTCAGTGTGACGTCTCTGGTGCTTCTCTTGGCCAAGAAACCACTAAGCAACAAAGTTCACCGCAATCCTCGAGGTTTAGGAGGAGTTATTTCATTTGAACATTTTCTGTCTGTTTACCTGCTGTTTGGCCTCATGACACAAGCCAACATTCTTCAATCAGTTCAGAGTACTTGTAACGCAGCCAGAGGCTTTGTTGCCCATAGGAGACTTAACAAACTTATGCAGCCAGACATTGGTAAGTTATTCTTGTACAAAATTATTAAAAAATAATTAATAAAACAAAACCCCCAACACATGGAGCATTCTCCCTTCCACATCTTTCTGGCTGAAAATCCACAGAGAGGGAGGCCAGGGCCCTGCAGCTGGTTATGGAGGAGGGCTGAGCATCCGGCAAGGGAGCATAGCTGCCAGCCACATGACACACGCCCTGGTACCAGTGACACATGGCGCTCGTGGGCAAATCAGCACCCACCACAGAGCATCTTGTGATTACTCTGTGCTTTCTCCCACTGCCCCCCCCCCAGAGGATTTTGAACTAAACATCAGAAAAAAAGGCACTAATCACAAATAATGCGGTTCTGATTACAGTGCTTGAAATGTTCAGCTCAAAAATATGTTCTCACTCTTTCCTTCTACTTGCTGCTTAGGCAGTCCTGTGGATGTCACTGCATGGACATACTGGAGTGGATGTGATTAGCTCAAGTATAAAGATCAGAACTAACTCCAAATTCCTCTGCTTTCAAGGAACTGTTTAGTTTAATGATTAAAACCTCATGAGTGCTTGGATTGTGTGAACACCTGTCAGTGTTCTCTGGAAGAAAAGGTATTTGCTTGCTTATTTATTTGAAAACTCAAGCTACATAATAGCCAAAGGAATTTTATTTGGTTTTTAAAACAGAATTGAGATGACAGTTTCAGCTGAAAAGTGAAGCTTCAGTGCAAAGTCAGCACACACAGTTTCAACACCCAGCTTTTGTTCCTGTGAGCACTGACTTTGCTGTGGCAGGGGCAGTTAGAACTGAACTCTGCGTCTTTAAATTTCTTACTGCTCTGCTTTTGTGGGTAGCTGTACTAGGACCCCCATGCCCTTCCAGACTTAGGAAGTCTGCACACCTAAGCTGTAAAAAAAAAAGGGAAATAGGATTTTCAGCATTGAAGCCTGCCCTCCCAACCTCATCTCTGCCTTTACACAGCCCATTTGCATTACCTTTTGTACAAATGTGGTAATTAATGTACAAATTCAGTAATTAAAATACCATCCCCCAAAAGCGTATCAACAGTCACATCCTTTCTACCTAAAGCTCATTTGGACTCTGGATCTAATTTTCAAAAAAGTCAAGAGCTGTTTTCAAATGGGCAAGAAAAGTCCATTTCCTCAGCTCTCTCCAACATTTGCACCCCTGTTTGGAAAACAAATAATTCAGTTGTGACATGGCAAAGAACAAGCCAGGAAAACATCAGCCCAAAAGAGGCAAGTTTTGCAGAGCTGGAAACAAAGGATTACAATAGGAATGCTTATATAATCTTAATTACAGAGGATGCTTCTTCCATAACCACAATGGCATACACATGGCCTACAACTGCATATGCTGGAGAGAATAGTAGTTATTCCACTGGCTTCTCCCTGTGCTTACCTCACTCTTACCCCAGTTAACAGGGCAAAGGAAATTAATTTCCATGCCCTTCTGCCAAAATGGAAAGGTTAACCATAATTCTGAGAGGAGATGAAAGCGTTATCACTTCTCCAGAAGGATATCAATCTAAATAACCCTCACGCTCAGTAAATCAATAGGATTCTTCTGGTTGCATCAGACCAGCCACACAGTGTTTGCATAGGGAAACAATCAATATGAATGTCATCCAAATACGGAACTGACAACAGCAGGGAATGTGAGCTAAGGGAGGAGATGGGCGGGGGGAAAGGGGCTGCGCAAGAGGAGAAAAGGAAAGCATCGAAGGTGTTGGAGTCAGGAATACCCTTCTGAGTTTTAGTGCCTCAGCAACCTCCATTCATATCTTGAGAAATGTCAGAAATCAGGAAATATTACTTCAGGTTGCATGCTTCTGTCCTGGCCTATCAAACACGCAGAGTAGTAACAGCAAATTACTGGAAACTGCACTTTGAACTTAGCCACTGGCAAGGATCCCAATCAAACAGAAATGTAAAAGTTCCTTTCCTCCATGGGGCCTCTTGTGTGGGGGTGTCCCCATAGACGTTCAATAGCTGGTTGCAACAGGTTGGAATGAGGCCCTGAGCCAGAAAAACAAGCCCTGACCAGAACTTATTTCCTACTGCCTGCGTTGTTTATTAAAAGATATTTTGACGCATCACTCAGCTTTGTTGGGCTGCATTAGAGGCTCGAGGCCCATCGAGGAAAAACTGGCACCATTTCACAAAGTGTTCACGCCTCCTTTTCTTCCAGCATTCTGCCTCATGCCTCTGTGTGCACGGCCATAGGTGCAGCACAAAGATATATTTAAAGAAGAATTGGAAACAGGCAGACTGGTTGCTAAGCAAAGGCTCTGTATTTCCTGCAAATAGAGAAGTAATCAGATTCTAAACCCTATTAATATTTCTAGCATAGACAGAAGAAACAACATTTTTCTACACACCAGACTTTTATAACACAGTTTGAAAAAGAAAAATCCAACCACAGAGTGTTCAGGAACAGTAACTTAATGTTATTAACAACCCAGGGAGTGCCCAGTGAGTGCAGAAAGGCATTGTAGCCTTCCCCCTTCCGGAGGTGAAATGATCAAAAGATTGGCCTTTTTACAGTCTGTTATATTTCTGTCTAAGAAAACCCAATTTGCACAAGCAAATAAACTAGCTCATTATAAAACTGAGGGGTCAGCCTGAGTCAGATAAACTCAAAGTCAGACAGCTGAAGAAACAAACTTTTATTTAAGCCAAAGCACAGGTGATCCTAAGAGGAAACAGTAAATCCCCATAGAGCCACAACTTCCACATTGGGCAACAGAGAGCACGAGGAATGGAGGTGCAGGAAGTGCAATTTTATAATGCCACACAGCTCAGCACACATTTAATCAGAAACAACAGATCCCAGCTTTTCATTCAAGGAGGGGGAAAGCAAACAGAAAAATCAAACACTGTCGTCACAATGCAGCGAGTCAAACATTATTGAAATCATAAGGCCTAATCAGTTTCTTGTCTTCTCTTCTTGTTTTTAAGAGACCAACATTTCTTTTTATTCTCTCGCCTCCAGGGAAGAAGAAACAAACAAACCCTCCACCCCCGCCCCCCCCCAAAAAAAATCCCAACCAAGCCTGTTCTTCTTTTGGAGATTGCCTAGTTACCAATACACCAAGAAGCACAGGTTCCATTTTTCCCTTCCTGATGAAAGGAATAAAGCCTGACTGCATCAGGACTAGTCAAGAAAAATTACTTTAAAAAACAAACAAACAAAAAACCAACACCAAAACAACAATAAAAAAAATGTTGCTCAGAATGCCTTACCAGGCTTCTTGATTTTTCTTTTTCTTGGTAAGTTTAAATATAACCTTCCTGGTGGCAAATCAATAACATTTTGTCCATTTTATAAGCTTGATTGGCATTTCATTTTCAAAAAGAAATGAACTTTTATAAGAAAATAATACACTGAAACACACAGGTGTTTCTAAGAGATTCCAGATCAATAAATCCTGATTCTAAAGATACTTGCAATGACACATATCCATACCTTAGGGAAGTAGAGTGTTTATGATAGCTTCAGACCATTATTGTATGTCCTAAGGACAGTTCTGTTCATGCTGTACTCTAGGCCACTTTCTTGTTTCCTTGTTGGTCTCTGCCACCAAGTAGAGTTACAATGCAGGTTGCTAAGAGAGATTTATTCAACTGCACTTTCCTCTATGGAAACTTAATAATCATTGTTTAACTCAAAATTTGCCACAACTTCCATGTGAGAAAGTACTTCACTGTGCATTACCATGTAGTCTAATTTTGGTCTAAACATACATCTCTTTCTTCTGCACTTGCAAACCCAACACGTGGAAATAAATGTAATATTTGAACTACCACAATTGTTTTTGTAGGAAAAAAAATATTAGGTACCTCATCTGTGACAATGTTATTATTCCATGACATCTGCTTCAAGAAACAATGTCATGTATCAAAATAAAGGTAAATATTTTGTGATACCTGTACAATAGAGAACAGACACATTTAGACATTTCATAAATAAACAGACAAAGATAAACAAATATGTTGAGGCACTTGCTGGTGTTTGTGAATGCAAGAGACGTGCCACAGCTGGTAGGAACATGCCTTCTCTCAGATGTTAGCCATGTTTTCCCAGTTTTCTGCATCCACTTGCATCAGTGGAGTAGGATTTTGTAACTCTGTAATCCAGAATCTTTGTACAGAATGCCATTATGACAAGCAATAGGCTTTTAATTTCCCCAAATGCTTTCTCATGTGTAAAGTTTTGCCAGTAATTTTCACATTACACACCTGCAAATTGTATTTCATGCTGTATTCTGCAGAAGGGCTCCAAGTAGTTAATGCCAGTTTGAGGTGTGATTGGTTTTAAACCATACTAGTGGTCTGTGTTAAATGATGTGGATTTATTGGCAATAAACTGAGCTATTCCTACAGTGCTGAATGATGTATCCATGAATCACCTAGAGCTGCAGGTGAGCAGGTAAAGTAGAAGGAGCAGACAGGAATTTAGTGAAGCACAGTTACACTTAAAGAACTTTTGAAGTATTACCCACCTCCTGCACTGCTTGGACTTCATGAATCACTAAATTTATCCTGGAGAGCAACATTAGATGCCACCATGAATTCTCTTGCTTAGCTCATTGCAACACACAGTAGTTGAGAAGTCACAGGTGACATATCGTCAAATGAGAAAACCCACTGGAATCAGGAGCAAGAACTGTTCTAGAGAATGAAAGAAGAAAGAGATTACCACAAAAACACAGAGGGTTGGGGCACTATCTGAAATTGTGTTAGTAAACATTTTTAATAATTTTAATAGTTAATAATAATATCATGGTACTGATTTAGCACTTTCATCATGGAGATTGTACTGCATGCATCATGCAAGCACATACTGGTTTTGTGGGTTTTCTTCATGTCTCCCCCTTCAAAAAAAACCCAAAAGCTCATACTGAGATCAAATGGACAGAGCAGAGTGGGGCAAGCAATATTAAATCAAGGGTTTGATAGAAGTTGCTCTGTCATGATCTTGTTTTATTCTCCCTGCTGCCAGGCTCAGACTTAAGAGGACTCATTGGTTAATCCCACATTAGCTTTCCCCTTTTTAAATTTATAGCACTGGTTTTTCCTAACGTTATATTTTAGAAGATTTACCAGATTAACGTTCCCTGTCCACCACAACATTTTGGTTTCTACCATCAAAATTAGTTGGACTCCATGTAAAAACATTCCTATTGCATGGGTAATTTTTCTTTCTTTTTTTTCATTCTGTTTAAGCACAAGGTATATATCTCACTTGTTTGCTAATTTCCTGGGTATGATATATATTTCCTCGTTGAAGTCACATGGTGACACAGGCCTACACTACAGCTTTGCTCTATCCTGACAGAGGCATCAAGTTACTAGGAATGTCAATGGACTTCTAAGGAGAAATGGGTTAGGGGAGAAAGACAAATATATTTAGTAAGATTTTTCCAGAAAACACATGTTGCCCTGAAGCAAAAAATTCAGTATGCAGCTGATTGTGTCTGCATAGAAAATAAAAGGAAAAAAAGAAAAAGGGAAGAATTATTTTTGTCTGAAAATTTCCACTCCTTGAACACAATCTAGAGCAGTAGAGTCAAAAATCTCCCCAAAGCAAACATGGACGAGCCATCCTAAATGCTAGAAATGTTAATGCTACATGTTAACAGTATGGAGCATGCCACACAACTTTGCAATTATTTCACTTTTCATGCAAGTGCAGGAGATCGAATTCTGCTCTTAGTGGCACACTGCAAAGCAGATAATGGGCCCCCGAGCTGGCCAGGGCTAATCTCAGATCTGAAAGGGAACAGGAGAGGCTGATTCCCTTCCAGAAGGAAACATTCTCTTCTCCAGCAACTGAGCAGGCCCTGTATGGATGCAACATGCCAACAGGAATGGAAGGAGAATACAGTCAAAAGGAAAAACAACTGAGGAGGGGGAGTGGGGGAAGGAGAATGCATAAAAATCACAGCTGATACCATTTCTCCCATACACTAATACCTTGAGGAGTTCAAAGGTTTTCCATGCCTATGGCATTTGGCAATTATAATCGCACAGTAAAATACCTAAGGTTAATGAGTAACCTCTAAAGGAAGTTACTTCACATAATGACAGCAATTTCTCTGAACTAAATGTTAATAATCAGGCCTGTAATACGGTGAGAAGGAAATAGTGGGCAATTGGCAAATGGAACTCTGTTACCTAGTAACAAGTCCTTGAGGTATGAGCCGAAAAAATTTTAGCAGGCAAAACATTTCCAGGCAGGCAGAGCAGCTTGACAAACATAAAACATTTTGCAAAGTCGGCAACTGTCCATGACATTGAAAGTGGAAGCAGATGCGGCAAATTACCTCTTTAACAGGCAGTCTGAGGGACAATTAGCTAATGGCACAGCAAAGGGAACGCTGTCACGTAACCAGCAGCAAGGGCAGGCCAGCAAAGTTCAGGTTACTCTGAAGATAAATGGGAATCCTGTTCTTTACACTGGCATTGTTCATTCCCACCTCTGCCGCTCCTGTGCCCTTTCCCTGCCCACCAGGAGAGTGGGAGCCATAACGGGAGTGCTGCCGTAATTCCAGGCACGGTGCGTGAAGCAGCCCCACCGCTGACTCAGCTGATCCACCCCTGGTACCACGTTAGAGACGTGAGAGACGGAGGGTTTCAACATCTTTGTTATGAATGGGGCAATGCATGCTCTGCTCCCAGGCAGGGTTACTTGCAGTTTGCCACGAGGAAGAGCATCAGGGTGATTGCCTCACTCAAACACACCAAACAGGATTTCCCAAGTGTTCCCTTACAGCAACAAATGCACTTAAAAAATCATCTTAATAAGTCCATCTCCTTTCAGGCACAGTACAGGAAACCACATACCCACCTCACTCTCCAACTCATAAAATCTTTTTGACAGGTACAGGAACTGCACAGAAAAAAAAAAAAAAAGGTTTTGTCAACCTCCTTCATGCATTTTTTTGCATGAAGCAAATGGTGTGTTTTATCTGTAAAGCTGGACAAACAAGCTCTTCACAGAACATTGGTAAATCCTCTGTAAGCCACGATTAAAAACAATTCCTACAGCAGCCTTAACCTCCCAAAGCCAGCTCAACCCCCACCATGCTCAAAAGTGTGTCCAGAACCTTGCAAAAGCTTGGATTTGTGCATTCCATCATGACTCCTCATCAATATCACCAACTGAAGCACCACAAAGGACATGAGTGATGCCTCATTACATCCTACCTCATCACACACATCTTTTACTTCTTGGCTGAAGCTGTTCATCAATTCACAAATAATGAGTGTGGCTAGTGTACGTCCTGTTCCTGACTTTTTCCTCTTATCAAACAAGGAAATTTGGGGTTTAGATGTGATGCTAATGCAAAAGTAAATTTGATTTTTAAAATGCACAAAGCCCAGGAAATTCACATTTAAGCTCAGTTCTAAGCCATGAGCAAAACCAGCATTTTCATTCCATGACTATGACTCTGGACAACACAAGACACTTCAGTGCTCCCATACTTGCATAAATTCAGTACCAAACTAATTAATCCCTGCAGGAGGTGACTCCAGAAAAAGATGCCCCATGAAAGCAAACACATCAGCTGGGGAACTGGGGAAAGATGGGACCGCTCTTGCTTCGGTGATACACCACAGACGAAAGCATCCCCTGGCTCCCCTCAATTTCATTTCTTTCCTTCCGGAATTCCTCAAAAAAGACAGATCATACCCTACAGCCTAAAGATAGCAATAAGACAGAGCTCAGTATTTAAACAATCCTGATACTGAAAACCTGGGATTGATCAGAATTCCAAGCCCCTCAGTAAAGAACATTTCTCAGGAGGAAACAGCTGGTTGGCTTTCAAGTGCTGTGCTTGCCACACATGCCCTCAATCAATTTGGTCTAATTGCGCTAGCTTCAAGTACTTAAATCAGCTATGTGGCTTCCTCATCATATTTGGACTCAGAAGAGAGCGTAGACAGAAGTGACTGAAGAAAACCATTCCAGCAAGAGTCACATGAAAGCCTTTTAAAACTATCAGATCTTGCTGTAGACATACAAAAAAACTATAAGATCAAATTTGGCAGAACTCTGTGTTCTAACTAGTTTCCACTATCAGACAGAGAATACATGTGGTCATTTAGACAGCAAAGCATATCCCTAAATCCTGAAGGACAGACTGTAAGGATTGCTAAAAACCGTGGGCCAAGTCTGATGGTAGTACCACAACGCTGCTTCTAACACTTGAGCAGGTTCACTTTGTGACTTTATCCTATGTCAACAAGACCAGCTTTATCCTATGTCAACACATCTGGGCAGGATGTTATTTGGTGAACAAAAGCCACCAGTGACCAACAGCACACAGGTAAAGCATTGGCTATAAAACCAGGGATTGATATGGAAATAATTAGAGATTTGGCACTTGCCATTGCTCAGATATCTGACTCCAGGAACAGGGGAGCTGACTGCTTTCCAGGAACAGCCAAGCATCCACTGGGGGCCCCTTCACAGCACCCAAAAGCAGCAGCAACCAGAGACACAAAGCACCTTCTAACCTGTCCTGATAGAAGCCAATATTCAGCACAGGACATTCTGGATATTTTTCTTCAGGGAAGGCAAGAGGATCACCAAGAATTAGGAAACTTCACATGGCCCATGAGTGAGCAGTGTACTCCATGTGCCAGGGCTACACTGAGGCGTCTGGCAGTGGGGCTGGATTGGCACTGGGGCCACAGAGAAATCAGAGTCCATGCCTGCAAAAGGCGGCAAGGCAGCAGAGCTGCCAGAGCCACCGCGACCAGGTCATCCTGGGACACAGCCACATCCGCGGTTTTGTTCCTTTCCATAATGGCCCGAGCCACAAAACTCCTGTGGAGCTGCTGGCAACACCACCTGCGAGTCATTCCTGGGACAAGTGCTCTGAGGTGCGAGGTTTGTAGCCTGAGGCATCTGGCAACATCTGGGCTTTGGCAGGCGGCTGCAAAGTCAGGGAAGCTGGTTGCCCCTCACCCAGAGCTTCACCCGGGCAGGCTGGAGCAGCTGGGGGGCCCTGGCTACAAACAGTGTCTCTGCACAGCTGAATTCACGAGATGCACAGCCATTTGGAAAATAAAAATGAGGTCACTGATTTTTATTCACTTATTTTCACAACAACCAAAGGCTGCTGCTAAAAAAACTTTCCTCCCTCTAGTATGTGCTCTAAGAAGGATTCACCCCAGAGGCTGGCAATGAAGATGTTTGAAACAAACTCAACACCGGACTCATCACCTCCACCTTGGCCTGATCCTCCCGCCTTTGCATACACCACTTGTACAGTGGAAGAATTCTTATCGCCAACCAATCTCAAGTGACTCATTTTACACTTGCGCTAGGGAGATCAGAAGGAAGCCTCATGACTTTATAATCCATAGTTAAAACTGCAAGAGCATAAAGACAAGTTATCTGGCAAAATGAATGTTAAATAAATACAGGTGCCTTGTGGCTGCTACTTGCTGATCTGGCAGCAGTTGTTAGTCATTTCATCAGAAGGCCCATCTGCAAGGATCTAAGAGTCAAAAGCTTTGATTGCCTGCCCTTTATGTTGTCTGGCTCCTCTTCACTCATTCTTGAGAGCCAATGAAGGTTCAGAGTAGTTACAGAAACCTATCCAAGCCATGCTGTTCTGCAGATGTTAAAAAGATAAATGCACAAACTGTGAAGGAGCTCACACAATACATGGCAAACGTTTTGATTAACTGCCCTAACTGGAAGTCACAGACTCCAGGCTCTCCTAGCATGTGTTTTGGCTTTTAAGAAAGGAAGTCTGTAATAGGGTTTTCTGTGAGTGTCTGTCATCCTGAGGTTGCTCAGAGCTAGGCTCAGCCCGCAGCTCTGCAAGTGGGAGAAGGCTGCACTGTAATGGAACTGGTTGCACAGCAGAGAGCAGCGGGTATCAGATCCTTTTCAGGGAGGCAGTGACAGGAGCATGGACACTGCACCCACCATTGGGCTCCAGTCAGCTACTGGGGAGCAGCTCCACAACTTCAAAGGAATTCCACCTCCCTCCTTCAGTCTGCCCAGTGGCCTGGATATGGGGGTCAGGCACACAGCCCTGCATTTGGCCCTTTGGGAATCACAAGCGGAAAGAACCACAGGAACAAGCAGAGCATGAGGCAGCACATGGGACTTTCTTCACAGCCCACCAGGGGCTGGAGCTTTGCAGGAAGCCAAGTGACATTTCTCAGGCTTAAAAACCAGAACAACACCTGCTATAAAATAGTTTGTGCCAAAAGAGAGAAACCAGCATCACATACACAAAATACCTCACGTATCCAGCAGCTAAACCGGCCCATACACCAGGGAAAACATCGCATCCACACATGCAACTTTTGCGCTCGCTGCTGAACTTGTGTCTCGCAAATTTCCTGTCCTGAACAATATAGGACAGCCCCAGAGACTCAGTGTGCATTGCAAGGGGTGTTGGCACAAACTGACTGAAACCAAAAGAAATTCAAATTCAAGGCTGAATTGCTTTCCTTACCTCATCCCATTGTACTTAGTTATTTCAGCACATAATTGCTAACATCCTTCACTGATCTGAAATTCCTGCGGATACAATAAGGCCAGCCACGGATGGATGCTAGCCTTCACTCTGAGTATATAGGCCTTTGTCACAGCCCCTGGGCTCAAAAAGTATAAAGCTTTCAGAGTGTCAGTGACCTAAATACATCTCTGAAAGCCCCAAGTGCATCTGTGGGTGCCCCTCATGATGCATTCAGCCCATTTCCTGCAACTACGCCAAAAGCCTGAGGCTCCCCTGCACACAGCAGCTCCTCTTCCCAGCCCTGTTGACTTGTCCTTTTTTCCACTTACAGTCATAAAATCATTTCCTCTTCCTCCTGGGCTCCACATTAGCTATGATTAACTGCCACAGGGCATCCTACTTTTAAATTCCCTCTGCAGCCCCATCTGAGGAGTTTGGTGCTTGGAGAGAAAAATTCACTGGCGCATAAAGGTTTTATTATTCTGAGAGTGGGGACAGATGTGCAGGTGATATTTTTCTCTCTCAAAGTGAAAGGGAACTATTACTGTAACACACGAGATCATAATGCGAAAGTATTGTAATGCAAGTAAGAGGAGCAAACTGGGAGATGTGTATGAAATTTATACACATTGATATCAACATCAGTTTTACATATAGATATGAATACTTTCAATTATTAAGGGGAAACATCACATAATAGGTATTTCTCACACCTAAAAAATTATGAGCATCATTCTTTTAAAAAATTACTGACATTATTGAAATGATTTGAAAATCATTTGAACTCATGTACAAAATACACTCCAAGAAAGACTTTAAGATTATTTATTTCTCATGGTTCAGTAGAAATAAATGCTCTATTGAGTCCGTGTTTGAAAATTCAGTCCCAATACATATATTAGAAACATACCACCCTCAAGGTGAGAAATATATTTTAGGGTTTTCCTGTCACTTTCCAAAAACAGCTTAGAAGACAGTGGTGAAATCAGTACAAAAATGACCATCAGGGATTTGTCTGAGTAAGCAATAAGATGTAGAAGAGAAAGAGAAAAAAGTGTGTGGAAACAACAGGTCCTCTTTCCTGTACGTAGCACTAATACATTCTGTTGAGATGGAAGTCCTTAATGCACAAATATATCTAATAAAGATAATATCCAAACATCTAACAAATCTACAGTCAAGAAAAAGTAAAGTTAAAACAAGGCAAACCTCTGATTTTCACAGACACTACAAGAGGCTCAATTTAAATAGTTCACCCCCTCCCTCCAGCAGGATCAGTCTTGGGTATTTTAAAATGCCCCTCTAAAATTAGATTTACCTAAACTGTGATGGTCCCTACAGTGACGAAAAAATACTAGGGAAGTACGTGTTCATTCCAGAACTAGATTTTAATTTTACTGTGACTTTTTAACACCCATCTCAGCCTCCCCTTGGTTTTCAAATATTACTGACCGAGACACGAGATTCCCCTGCTAAAATTCTTATTTTCTCTTCACACATCACCACTTTTTGAGGGGGAGGGTCACAGCTCGAAGCCCCAGGGCTGCCCGGCAGCTTTTCCTGCACACTTGGCAGCAGCTGGAAAAGTGGGTCACTCACTGGCAGCTGAGTAACCCCGTTCCAGGCGGGATTGCAGGATGTGTCCCAGCCTTTGGGGAACGGCAGGGATTGTTTGCTCTCGGGGAGGTGTGGGTTATCAGCTCGGCGGGGAGCGGAAACAACCCAGCGGGGCAACTTTTGTGAGAATAAGCAAAGCTCCAGCAGCCCTGGGGCGGCCGCTCCCCCTTTCCACGGGAGGTTGTCTCGGCGCAGGCATAAAACCTTATTAACCTGCCGCAAAACAGTGACCAAGCTTTCTGGCACACCTGGAAATATATACGTGAAGTCTGAGGCGCCATAACCCCCACATCACCTCAGTCCTATGCAGACGGCTGGGCACCATGACACCGAAACGGCACGGGAGACAAAGCTGCAACCGGGCTTTTCACGCCTCCCGGTGTGGTCCCAGGGAAGGCTGCTGGAAAGCGCCCAATTCCAGCCATTTTCACAGCGAGTTCAGCACCGCCAGGCCCTCCGCGGGTCGCCTCAGGCTGCGCGGGCTCGTAAGGGAGCTCGGCACCGGCAACGCCGCCGCCATTTCCTGTCGCCCCTCAGAGCCCTGAGGCGGGCGGGCGCCGTGAGGGGGCACCTGATGAGCGCCCACTGAGATGGAAATGGGGCCAAGCCTGGCACCATCGCCCTCCGTCCCCGTCGCCCTTCGTCCCCCTCAGCGCCTGCGGCCGCCTCCACACCCGTGCCCTGAGAGAGGAGGCGTCAGGGGGAAAGGCTGTGTCACCTCCCCGTCCCCTCATCACCTTTGCGGTGAGGTGGGCTCAGCCCTTCGGACAGAAGGAGGACAAAGAATCCCCCGAGTGCAGCCACTGACTCCGGTTTCTGTTAATACCCACTTTGTTCGCCATGGCCATTGCTTTCTAAAAACTGGGACAAAAACATCTCTCCAAGAGGCTGGCGGGTGCTTTTGGCACATCTAGGCAGTGACAGAGCTCCATTCCAGCCTCACAAGGCATCAGCCACAAAGAAGTGTACTTCCTACAGATTTCAGGGCACTTAAAATCACCTCAGACCACACAGATAAAATTTTCTTGTCACAGTGGCACTATGTGCCTCATTAGACCTTACTACAACGAAAGGGAACTTTTAACATGAAAACAAACCGATTCGGGTTATCCTTAAAAGAAAACAGCCAATAAAATCTTAAAAGAGCCCAAAATGCAAGTCAAGCGTGCAACTTAATGGTTGCACATGTGCAAACTGTGCTGCAGCCTGTGATACTGGGTTGTGTCCTCAGTGACTCGCAGCATCATTTCAAACCCATCAGCACGCCAGGAGCTTCATTAGGGGAGATGCCAAAGACTTTCACCATCGTTCTTTCCTCTCACCCCCCCACCCCCAACCCCCCCCGCCCCCCCCAAAGAGCCAGCTTTCACACAAACCCAACTTTTCTTCAGGTCACGCTGAAGAAGACGCTGTTTTGACAGCATCGTGCATTTTCCCTTTTGCGAGTCCATGGAAGCCCTGCCAAAGAAAGTGATATATGGCCAGAAAGAGACCCTCAACCTCACCCTAATTAGAAGCCTTCACTATTCAGCAGGGTTTCAAGAGGACAGAAGCCCGAGGCAGCTGGATGGGAATACGAACCATACCATGCTCCAGCAGCTTTCTCATATTCATCCAGTGACCGAGATCCATCTGTTTATCATCAGCTGCAATAGAGTCGGAGACAAAGTGTATTGTTAATAGGGTGTGTTTGAGAGAAAAGTCACGAGGAAGTGCCCTAAAATAAGTGATTTCTGAAAGTAATGGCTACAGAGTGCATACCACACAGTAGCACTGTGCTAATGGATATTTTTCTTCAGTCATGGCCATTAACTGTGTGGTTTTGCCGGAAAGATCCAAAAATAAAATAGAAGGGGTGGCAAAGCACCTTATCTAGATACGATATTTCAGTTTCTAACTAGTTCTAGCTTTAATTCCTTTTTCTTGTAAAGAAGACAGGATTTGCCACACATTATCAGTACAACAGCTCCTTTTGGTCACAGGCTTGTCCCTGACTGTAAACCTGGACAAAGTTTCAGAGCACACTGAATGTTCTCCAAGTAGCATGATTACATATAACCATTCCAAAGCATTAATTAGCTTGCTTCATCACTCTTACTCAAGTTCCTGTCTCTCAAATAACAAGTCATGTATTATCACAGCAGTTATAATATGTGAGTAACTATTATCACATACTGCATGTTGTTTAGAAGCTGGGGATTGTGCTTTTAAGGCCATAATCCTATTCTGTTCAGCACTGTATGGAAAGGAGAAGGAACCAGGAAACACCACCATATTTTCACTAAGGCACTGTGAAAATGCTGCTGACCTGATGCTACTGAGGGACATCCCATTCAGAGTTTGGATATTGAATCAGTAGAGAGCAACTGATTCTCTGCTGCTGAAAAAGCACTCAATGGCCACCAAAAGTAAGTAATTTTTTTTTTTTAAATTAATGACTATGTAAGGGGATGTCAGAGTTCTTCCTATCTATGCCTTCATAGAGCTACTTGGACTTGTATTAAGTGTGGTGCCCCTTGGAGATGGGATAGAAGCTGGACACCATGCAGCACACAGAGTGCAATCAGACCAGCAGAAGGTTTTCAGTCCTTGAAGCATCTAAAATTCAGAAATAGAGACACCTTGCAAGCAACACACCCAGGGTTATTTTAAAATCAAGGGTTATAGGGTGGATTTCTTTTTTTTCCTGTTGCCCTTGTTTCAGCTTTCAGAAATTTAATGACGTTCCATGCTATCAAAGCATTCATTCATCATCTTGATTTCTTGCCCCTCCCATTGTAAACTCTATTCTACCACCTTTTGCTTGCTTCCGTGCAGTCACTGTTCTTAGCAGGCTCACAGAGAAGATTGTCTGGAGGCAAATAGACACCCGGGTAACTCAAGCAGATTAGTTCATCTGGTACCAGAGGTTTTATAAGGATGCTTGTTTCATAAAACTTTGTGTGCTTATCTCATAAAAGGTAACTATCATAAAAATTATCAGTTTTCTTTCCTATACAAATAAAGATGGCTTTGTTTCCTAATAGAAGTTTGAGTATCTGGGTTTGAAGTCAGAGTAGAAGTAAAAGCTTGAGCTGGACCTTTTCCAACAGGACCTAAACCCGGAAGAATTACAGTAGTCTTGTGATCCAGCAAGGAGTTATATAACACTTGCCAGTGCCATGTGGAGTTGTTTCTAAGGATGATGTCACACTTTGCTCTGTGGCCCTGTTCTGTGAGGTGATTTTCACAGCAGGTTCAGGCTGCCATCTACTATTGGAATCAACTGCACTCACAATCCTGTACAAGAGGTCATTTAATCACGGTTACCTCTGTGCTCATCCCAGCAGCTCATATTTGCTTTAAGAACCACTTCCAAGTAGGGCTGCAGCCCTGACCTGAATAAATCAGGAGCTGGGGAATTTATCACTTTCCTTGGTGGTTTATTATAGTGCTTATTAAACATCCCTGCTAAAGATACATGCCTGTGCTCTGAGTTTTCTGGTTTCAAGTTCAGTCGTGTGACTTAGCCAGTTAAATTGCAGAGCCTTTTAGTACGTATTTCCTCTCCATAAAGGCGTTTAAAATGCTGTAATCAAGTCACTCCTCAGCCTTTCTTTGTGATAAGCTAAATACATGGAATTCGTGACCTTTCTCTCCATGCAAAACACAAGCTATTAAACCAGCTCCCAAGCTTTCTGCACTCTCCCATCTTTCAGCATCCTCTTAAAAGCACAGGCAGCTAGAGGGAATGCTGTACTCTGGTGCATTAAGTGTCCCCTCTGAGCTCCAAATCCTTTCCCAGAGGTTTTATGGGGTATAGGTCCCCTTTAGGAGGCATGAATCTGGCTCCAGACTATCCACCCCTTAAATTTGTGTATCTCGTTTTCTAGCAACCAAGAAGTCTCCTTCACACCCTTTCCTACAGTACAGGACTGCACAAATGTGGCATGGCCCAAAAAAAGGCGTTTGAGCTCTCTCCCATTGCAAAGAGTCTTGACACTTTTCCCTTCAGCTGCCACTGGAATTGCCACCGAAACCACCATTAAATGGTGGTGCACTTCAGATTAAAGAAAATAATCTCCGATTTAGTTTGTGCTGCAGATGACTTTGGGAGGAAAAGCACATTCTGACAGCTGTTTCCATTTCATTGTGCTTTTTTTGTTTTGAAAGAGGGAAAACCATTTGTTTTCAATTTGTCTATAAATAATAGAGGAAAACACAGCTGAGGGGGCCCAGTGTGATTTTTATAGAACGTTCGTTTTTAGAAATCTGATAAGCTTAACCACATATGTTTGAAATCACAGTAATATAGAGAAATTTTAAAAAAACCACCCTACTTGTCATGCAATCTATTATTTATTTTATTTAGTACTTAGCAGCATTTGTCAAATATTGTGTGTTAGAGGCAACTTTGGACCTAAATTCTGAACACATGGAGAAGTATCTTGCGGATGGAATTAACAGATTAGGATTTAAACCTTTATGAGGTCAGAACTGGGGAGTTTTTCCCTGGATTGAGAGTGACCTCACAAGCCAGCATGACAATTAATTAGCTCCTGCTTGTCCAAGTGAGCCAGGAAGACAATCGACTACACCTGAATTCCACTCAAGCCGTGTTGGTACAGATCAGATCTCAGAGACTACCAGTGACACTGGTGATATCTGTTTCTCAGTCAGGGCACAACAGCAAACCCTTTATTTCTAGTCCCCTTATTTCCTCAAAAAGACCATCTTTGAAAATAAATAAATAAAGGAGGTGAATGATGCCACTAGTGTACCAAGAGAAAATCCCCCAACCTGAAGTATTTAGTATTTTACCTGGCCATTCAGAGGACTGCTGATTTACAGTGCTGATCTATGGTACAGCAATCTCAGGAGACCAGCATAAAGGGGAGGGGAACAGATATGTAGCTCAAATGCAATATTATGCCTTAGAATGTTAAATTCTCTCTTCCCACTCCTAGCACTATAAAAATTGTTTATGACCCTATTTGTCGTCTGCTTTCCTGAAGTACCATCACGCCCATGCCATTTAACTGATATATCATGAAGTGTTTCTTACTAGTATGGCATTAAAGAATATTTCTCATCTGACTTGAATTTTTAATGCAAGTGGGTGAAGCCACTGGAAATGGTGTTGTTGGAGAAGGGCTGTTTTTAGCTGGATCATAGCGTGTGAAGGCTGCAGGAAGCCATTAATAAGCAGAAGGGTTTTATTGCAAAGGCTCTGGCCACTGCCTTGTAAGGTCTCCACAGCATCAGAAACCCAGCCTGTTTGTATCAGCACAGTGCCTGGAAGAGATACAGCAGCCTGGAGAGGCTCCTAAATCTTCACAGGAGGTTGCACTTCTAAGTGCAACTTCCTATATAAGGAAGCAGGCTCTGTGCTAAAGGAAAAGTGAGACTTACGGGAAGATTTGAGGACATGAGAACACTTCCCATGAGACCAGTTGGCTGGACCCATCTGTGCAACATGGGGGATACTCTGAAGGGCTCATAGGAATGACCAGGCAGCAAAAAGACTTTTGCCAAGGGGCTCAGGGCACTACAGCAATCATCCCCATTCTTTCATCCATGTCAGATTCCTCCTGAAGGAGCAGTGTGGGATACCAGAGGTGGTTATGAGGGAGTCCGAGGGGAAAAGAATGGGACAGCAGCTGCTGGCTGTACAGGGTAAGCTCAGCTTTCAAGCCTTGAAGAATTCCTTTCTCCTCTGTTCCACAGAAATGCCTGACAAACTAACAGTGATATACAAAGATTCCTGCTTTTAAAAAAATGTATTTCCTACAGTTTTAATGAGCCAGTGTTTGCCCAGTACACTCAGCTACGGTGTGTACTGGCTGATGGCAGAAATTGCAGATATATCACATCCAGACTTTCAGAGAGACAGAAGGGGAATTGCTGTGTCAACAGTCTTCTCAGGCTTCCCTCCAGGTGCTGTGCTGGCAGCAGGCCCCACTGCTCCCTAGGGAGGCAAGCAGCGCTCTTGACTCACAAAATGTTAGCAGACAGTAACTAGTCATTTCAAGAATATGTTCTGTTTTCAGATAAACACACACAGAACATGATGAAACAAGACTTTTTTCGCAAAGGAAGCTGCCCTGCTCTCACTGGACTCAGTCCTGATTGCGCTTGCTTAGACATCCAGCCATTACTGGAACCTAAGGGGAATGTTTAGCCAAGTGCATTAGGGCAGGAGGTTGCTTAAAGACCTTAGCTTTAGCCCCCGGTGATTTCAGAGCACTGAGTTTGAAACCACCCACCATGATGTCCGTGTTTGTAGAATATTGATTCACATTGCCCACGTACACACCCTGGGAGGACATGACAGATTTGTTCCTGTCATCTTTTACCACTCCTTAAGGAAAATATGTAACCAGCATCCCACCTGTCACATACTGAGTCACCTCCCAGTTAAATCCATTTCTTATTTGTATTTTTTTCTATTCAGCAGATAAACATGCCTCATTTGTCAGCACAGTCACTTCCTCAGGAAAAGCCCTGAAGGTTATGCCATATCAGAATGCAGATCACCTACCAAAACATTTGCTGTAAGACAAATGCTCAGACTTTAGGAACAATAAAGGTGCTGGGACCGATTTCAATCAGGTGCTGCAGGAAGGGGATCCTCTTAGGCTGGAAAGGGAACAGCTGAAGTGGCCAGTTTGGTCACCCAGACTGAACATCTGCTGTCACGCAGTAATTGAAATGTGGCGGTTTTACACACTGCAGTGCAGTGTAAGCCGTGCATGGAAAGCTGTCTGTGAGCCATGGGAACAGGTAGGCTCCCTGTGGGCCTAAGGAGCTCTCAGCATCCCACGGGCACCAGGTTCCCACGCAGGCCAGGAGTCCAAACCAGGAGCAGGTATGGCCTGCACAAGTTCCCAACAGTATTACACAAGCTACTATTGAGAGTTACCATTATTTGCAAAGTTAATTTTTCTTTCCCCCTAAGAATCTCCTTTCACCAAGCCTCCTCCATACATTGCAGGGAATTATTGTCAATTCATAGAGGGGTGTAAAGTTTAGGGGTTATAAATGGGTTGTTTGCTACAGCTCATGGGGCAATCTGGCAGCAGAATTAGGAGCAAGTTTAGCATTCCCACTGTCTTGGCTATGTGCTGTAATCAAACTTTATGTAAGATGAAGGAGGCCTAGGAACTTGCTGTACTATCTCTAATGTCAGGAACCAATTACAAAGGCACCAATGCTTCTTGTTCTTGCCAATACAGCTCCAGTCTGATAGAAAATTATTTGACTGAGGGCTGGTTCAGAAAGGAGCCATAAACAGATAATACCCACATGACTACAGGAACCAAGAACCTAATCTCTGATGGTTATTTCCCAAAGTAAATATTTAAACAAACTAACATCTAAAAAATAATAAAATGTAATTAGAGATAAGCAAGGTTATAAAAGTTATTTTCTTGTAGGCTGCAGGAAATTTTACTTCCAAATCCCCCCAGCATTCAACGGGATTAAAAACTCACTGCAATAGAAATAGATTATAACCCAAGAGCAGATTTCCTCTGAATATCAAAAAGCACTTCCTGTAGTGGGAAATTGTCAACAGACCCGTGTAGTAGCAAAACAAGGGTTAGTTTATTACATGTGAATATCCTGCCAATATATTTGCACCTGCTTACAGCCTCCAGATTGATTTACAACCACAAGTGAAGGATTCAACTCCCCCATCATGAAAGGTGCATCTCTTACCCATTATGAGTCCCCACACATCTTTTACTCTTGCTTTTTTTCTCTTAATGTGAAAAAAAGTCTTATTTTTCTGCCCTCAAATTTCCAAATCGCCATTCCTTTATTTCAGAAGTCGCCATAAATCTGTCTGCCGTGTCTTTCCTTTATGTTCTTTAAACCGTCCAGAAACGACATCCCGAGGAGAGAAAAAAAAATTCATAACAACACATTTTATCCCTATAACTGGGAAGTAGAGATTGCAGTGAACCACAGCCAGGCCGAGCATCAGCCAGGCTCTGCGGGCTACCAGCAGAGGAGCAGAGGCTGCAGCAGGTGCTGTGCTTGAATTCACAAGCGCAGTGACCCTCCTAGGAGCATGGCAGGAATTTCAAATGGGATTAGCCACCCGGACAAGGGAAAGGTCATACTTGACATCTCCACTGGAAATTCTAATGCAAATAGACCTCTGATACTCATGACATTTTTTCACACACATCTAACAGCCATACATGTGTAAAAGGAAAATTATAAAATGTGATGACTAATTTATGTAAATCTCATAAAGGCACTAAGACCGAGGGCTGAGCATACAAAAACATTAGTCAGGCGAAGGAGCACATGATTGTATTCCTCTTTTATTTGCTACCATTTAAAATTGGTTTATTTTGATAGGGTAATTATTTGTTTAGCTTTCAAAAAGTGCTCAGTGCCTGTACAAGGGGTATAGGACATAGAGCCCTTGCTTGTAGTAAGCTGCACAGTGATCTCTCGGCTTTATTTGGAATGGTTTTGGTTATCGCAGTGAGGGTGGGAGCTGAGCAAGGCACAGAGGCTCTCTAGGAAGCCAGGGATTTTTACAGCCTACCTCAGGCTTGAATATTGACACACTGAAAAATCCCGGCTGAACACCCAAGGAAAATGTGGATTTTTGGAATTAGAGATCAGTGCAATTCAAGTAGGCTACTTAGAACATGAAGATTACATGGAAAATAGTTCTACAGCAAAGCTTTTCTCACCTCAAGGAGCCTTAACAAGGGCATGAGCATTGCAACATATTCTCACACTTACAGCAACTTCCACCATATATCTTGATAAGCAAATTTCCTTATCAGTTGTGTTCTGAGGTCACCAAATCAGACAGAAATAGAGTGTTTTGGTTAATCTACCCAAAGAAGAAAATTAAAGCTATTAGACTGAACAACAGCAGAGTGGCTGGAAATTTTGGTTGTTGAGCTTTTGTTGTTGCTTTACACAGAAGACCACACTGCTCAGCGAACCTGTGGTCAGCAGAGCTCTGAGGTATCTGCAGGTCTCCCAGTATGGGCAGGAAAATAAGTCAAAGCTAAATATAAACTACGTAGAGAAAATCCAATTCTCTCAGTATCTTATTCAAAGTTTTGCTTTCAACACAACCAGGAGGAGTTTTACCCCACTTCCCATCATCGCCCATTTTATTTCAATATGTCTATTTCTCCACTTTTTTATTATTCCAAAGGACAGTGCCTCATTTTCCTCAGTTTGGGGATTGAGGAAAACATTTATTAAACTCCCTAAAGCTTGTTTATTTTTCTTAAGCCTAATTACCTGCCCGCCTGCAATGGCTTAATTTTGTTTATTACGAGTTTTAAAATGACAAGTTCATCTGCCACCGGAAAGCAGCGCTGCTTTAGCGGCAATGAAAGGCCGCAGTCCTGCAAGCACTTATGCATATGCTTCACATTTTGCATGTAAATACTCCCATTGACTAAATCCCGGTTCTTTGAAAGGGAAGAAAAGGCTGAAAGGCAATCATTGTTTTCCCAGGGAAACAGTGCTGGAGAAGAAAGGAACAAGTTAGGAATATAGAAAATTAACTCATTTCCCCTTGCCCACAGCATGCATGCATGTCCTGAAACTCCTGAATTTACTTCAAGTATCTAAAGTCTCTTCTGTATGCAGCCTAGTTTTTCAGTGTCTTAATGCTTTGTTAGTTTTCCAAGGCAATTTATTTAGGCAGATCTAACATGGCACAAAAAAAACCTTTTAAAAGATAATTCAAGAGAAAACATTATGAGCAAGCAAAGACCAACTCTGATATTCAACCTCCTCTATAAGTACAAAAAAAAAGGGGGGGGGGGGGGACGACTCAAACAACTGTCTAGGAAGGAAAAAATGTATTCAAATACTGTAGAAATTAAATAATTCAATGCAGTCTTCCCCGGAGCTGCCCAGTTAGCCCCATCCCCATTTCATTCAAGCTGGATAATAGCAGGTGTATTGCTTCAAGTTAAAGTCACCCTAGGCTAGACACGGCAGGACTGATCGTAGACTCACGGAATGGCTGGTTTGGAAAGGATCATGTAATTCCAACACCCTGCTGTGGGCAGGGACTCCTTCCACTAGACCAGGTTGCTCAGAGCCCCATCCAACCTGGCCTTGGCCACTTCCAGGGATGAGGCATCCACAGCTTCTATGGGCAACCTGTGCCAGGGGCTCACCACTCTCACAGGGGAGGAATTTCTTCCTTGTGTCCAATCTACACCCACCCTCTTTCAGTTTACAGCCATTCCCCCTTGTCCTATTGTGTGTTGTGAGCAAAAAGTGGTCTTGGACCTGGTAGTGTCCTAGAGGATAAGAAATCTCCTGGGTTCCCTCTCTAACCAAGGAGGAGGAGCAGCTCACAGCCTTGACCTGATGACCCCTCCCCTACAAAAGAGAATGGAAAAGACCAAGCTTTTTTTTTTGCCTGTCTCTGCCCCACAGCACCCCAGCCAGAAGTGCTGACGTCCATTTAAGACCCTGATGTTTGAGCACAGCCTGAGAGCACAGACCCTGATGTTTGAGCACAGCACGTGCTTGCAGCCCAGAACAGCATCCCATGAGGTGCAGTCTGTGGGCAAAGAGGTGTGGAACAAATTGGCCGTGGGCAGCTCATTAACAGCAGCACTGACATAAGCAAGTGGAAATAGTCCCCTGTTACAAACACACACACACATCACACGTGGGTTCCTACGCTGAAAACCAGATCTGCTGCTTTGCCTCAGATTGGCTCATGCTTTTTCCGCTTGATAAAGACTCATGAGTTACTCTGAAGTTTCTTCTATCACTGACTTCTTTCAAACCTGACTAACTATTGTACCACCTTCACTGAACCCACATAAGAGATTTGGCCAGTGGAAAGAATTAAAATAAATTTGCTAGTATGAATTTTCCCATCGCTGTTCTTCATCAATTGTCATTTTAAAAAAAAAAAGTATCCTTAACTTGCACAAATTAAAACCTATATAAAAAGCAAATCAGGCTGGAACTACTGCTTTGAGGCTCCTTCCAATCTATAATATTCTAGGATGTAAGTTGCTTATCACAGCAATAACTTTGGCACCAGGGAGAAGACAGAGCAGCCATCATTGCTGTGATTACAACCAACAGATACAGTGATAGATGCGGGTTCAATTAACACAGCCTTTGTTAATTGAAGAGTTCTTGTAGCCTTGAGAGCTACAGCTGATACAACCCCTGCTTCTCAGGTGCCCTCAAGTTACCACCTGACAAATCTTCCAAGCAGTGCAACTGAATATGTACAAATATGTACAGTGTTTCTTACTGTCCAAAGATAACACTTCAATGGATAAAATAGGGGCAGAGGGAAAAAAATGCATGGAATTAATTAAGAATCACAAGCAAACTCTCCCTCACAGAGAAGTCCTGTGCCATCGAACAGTGGTGAAACCAACAGGCTTGTGGAACAGTCTGCTCTGAGAGCCAGCAGAGCCCAGGTGAAGGTCCCTGCTGTGGTGGCACCTTGGCTGGACACCATTCCTCACTGGGCCCAGGATTCCAGCAGCTGGAGACCAGACAGGTGGGGAACAGAGCTCCCAAGCTGTCTTTGTGACAGCTAACATGTCCAGACATTTGTGTGATTTGCTAGATGAAAGGGTGGCCTTGACAGAATTAAAAGCTGCTGATGAATCAGTGAGGCCAAGAGAGCTGAAGCATATTTTTTTAAAGGTTACTATTCAAGGAAGCAGTGTAGTGCACAGCAGTAACAAAAGGATTGTAACCAACAAATTATTCCCTGGAGAAAATTCTTCCGAAATTGGGTAGTGACAGAATCCAATCAGGGTTAAAAACAAACAAACAAAAAAACCCCACCCAACAACAAAACCAAAAAAACACCTACACTCCACCAGACCCAAACACAAAGAATAAAACCTTTGTTCAGATGTACTTACTTTTTAAAAAATTATTAATTTTTCATTTTGCCAGACTGCCTAAGATTAAGCTGTCTTGAACACTGAAAACCTACCTCCAAAAATACGCAAAAAAAAAGCTTTCTTGATTTTAGCTTACAAATTACTGAACAGATCACAGACCACCAGCTTCTCTCCTGCTATTTCTAAGTCAGTCCAGATAAAGCTGGATGGGGAGGGGAAAGGCAGGTTTGGGCTTTGTTTGATTTGGTTTTAGGCTAAAGCTCAAGGTCCATTTATTTAGGAAAGAGATTCCCACCCCCCAAATGCGATGTATTTTTAAGTTCAATAGAAAATAATAATAGAAAAATAATACAGATGCATACAATGCATATGCCAAGTGAGGTGTAATGCACACTGAGTTCTAGGTTTTGGTATCAAAATTTTTCAAGAAAGAATTTTCCTCTTTTACTACATTTTACAGAATTTCCATAACTTTCCTTAAATACTGACTTTTTTGTCTACAGGTAACTGCTAAGATTCCCCTTTCTAAAGCTATCAAAAGCTGCTTTTTGGAGAAGGATCATTTATTTCCTCCAGGGCCTGAGCGCCTCTCCCTGAAATAACTCCTCCAGCCACCCGTTGAGTAAAAACACTGAGCTTGACACCAACTGAGCTCACCTGCCTGAGCAGCCAGGCACAAAAACCCCGTAGGAGAGGAACAAGGAGCAGTTTTGCCCCTTTGCCTCTGACAGGGATCCAAGGGCTTGGAAAGGAGCGCACAGCGGTTCGCATCAGTGCGCGAGATGAATATAAACTCAAACCAAAACACGATTTGTTTTTCAGTTTATTAAAGGAAATGTTTTCATATAATTAATCATGGTCCGTGAGGCCGCTTTATCCAACGCCATTCCTCCCTACCCCCGCCATCCCACATGGAGCCTTAGCCGGACTAAAATTTTGCAAAGCCTTGCATTGTTCCCCCTGACACCGGATCAGCAGACACAAAAAAGCAACTGCCAGCTCAAAAGCAATCCGGCGATAGAGCCTGGTGCTATCTAATCAAGGGCAAAAGGTCACTTCCGAACAACTGGGCAATAAAAGATTATTTCCAGCCACAGAACAGAAAGGCCGAGTGGTGGATGCTTGAAAGAGGGGGGTGGAAGGAGGGCAAAAGGGCTCCCGTCTGTGGGAGGAAGTGCATTGAATAAAGCCAGCAGACGGGAACCATCTGGCTTTGTGCGTGGCCTGTTCTTCAGAGGAGAGAGAAAGCCCCCTCAGCGGGGCCAGTAACTCTGTGCAATGATTCAAACTTTTCTTCTTCTTTTTTTTTTTTTTTTGCTTTCTCTCTCCCATCAATTTTAAAGCAGCTTTACCAGGCACCAAAAAATTGGAAACGAGAACTTTCCTAACAGGTGGATGGGTGCGTCTTTTCAAGTGCAAGCTGCAAGATGGAGCCCATGTTTTAATTTGGTCATGAGAGATGGCTCTTATCAGGGAGCAAGGCCTGAGGATGACCAGATGGGGCTTTTTTTGTTTGTTTTGTTTTTAAGGATGGCTTCAGAAGAAGCTTCCCAGGGACCCAGCAGACCCAAATTCCCAACCCACCCAGTACACTGAGTTTTGGTTGCATTTTTAAATAGCAAACGGCATTGCCAGAGGCATCACCTTTATTATGTATACTTCATGCATTTTCCCCCTTCCTCTCTCTCCCCACTTGTTATATGGCCTCACTTGAATGAAAGCAAGAAAATAAAAGGGCCAGATTACATTCAGTCCAGTTGCCATGGCCTGTGGGAGGGCAGCATTGCAAACACTTCAGTACAAATGGCACAATCCCTCCTCCCTCCCCTCGGCCCTGCAGTGGTCCTCCATGTCCTCACTTTCCCTCGCTCCGTGGTTCACACCGGAGGCCTTTGGCACTCAGCGCCGAGGAGCTGAATCTATTCAAGCACCCAGACACCTCCTCCGCTCACCAGTGAATTAACTTTAAGCATGCAAATCACACTAATCCAGAATTCACAGGAGAGGAAGTCAGGAGGGTTCCCAGTGGTCTGGGAAATATTTTTCCTTTCGGGAAGGGAAGGGGAGGGGGGGGTCATTGCACTGTTCTTTAGAGCTCGCTGCAGGTCACTCTGGCTCATCTCAAAGAAAGTTTAGTTCAGAGGCTCAGCTTGACATTCATTGGTTTCTAAATTGGAACCTCTTGAGCAATTGTCCCAGCAATCCCAGGGATTGGGGCCTGAGCAAATAACCCCCGACTAATTCTGCTGTAGTAGGGGGGAAACGAAGCAGTTAAATGTCCAGTTTATCAGCAGAAAACAACAACTGAGCCTTTGTCCTAACGGGGTGCAGGAGGAAACCGTTTTGCAGGGCTCATCTGCATGAGAAACCCGGGCAGCTGGGAAACACCGACATACAGCTTGGGGGGAGACCCACGAAGACGCTGGAGGACAAAAACATTCCATACATCGGCTTTCTGTACCATCACCTTCAAAAGGAAGCAAAACTCAGAAATCCTGAGTAAGTCGGACACAGCTTGGCAATTGAGGGGCTTTGTTTTAAAGCAAAAAAAAAAAAAAACCCAACACAAAAAAAACCCCACAAAGCAGAAGTTTAAATTGAGAACTGACACAGCAGGTCCTCTGCCACAGCCTACTTGTTAGAGAATGAAAAAAAACTCCACTACCAGCAGCAAGGTGACCAATTGGCCAAGCCAACAGCTCTGGTATTTGCTCTCTACAGCTCTGCAAGCTGAGGCACTGCAAAGACACCAGAGTTTCTGCTATAGTCTCACCAAACAGACATGGAAATGCAGGATGCAGTTTGGAGATGCAAAGCCAAAAAGGAAAATTATGGAGTTGAAATGGACCTACTATAAAGTGGGTTAAAAAACACCAGTGTCACTCCACCTGCTCCTCACCTTTTTTTTTTTTTTTTTTTTTTTTTTTGGCCTCTCAGAACTGATCTGTTCTCAGTTTTACTTAGCTAAGGGTTTCTTGGCAGTCGTAGGCATTTTTCTCTAAGGATTTTTAGACGCCCAGAAGTAGCTGGAAAAGCACAGGCAGAGGACTTGCCCACCACATTCCTTGTCTCTCAGAGCACTGAGGAAAAAGCCTTGCCCTATTATTGCCCAGGGTGAGGTCTATAACCCATATAGCAGACATGGAAACTGCATTCCGCTTGCTCATCTAACCCAGTGGGAAAACAGCTTGAAGGTGGGAGGGGGAAAAATCACAAATGTAAAGCAGGTGAGCCTCAGGTTAAAGCAGCTGCTGCTTTAACAGCCACTTTCAACACTTCAGAAAGTGAAACCACTTACTGGAACAATAAGGCTGTGTGCAAGGAGGAGGGGATGGCTGAGAAAATGTGTCCCTGGAACAGACCCTTTAGGGACAGGCCAAGGCGAGGTGATGAGCTTATCACCAGGAAGATCACAGCCCCAAACTGCAAGGTCACAATTTACAGGAATTTAGATAAAGCTTTTAAAGAGAAGCAAGTCCAGCCTTTTCCAGAGTGCCCCCAAAAGAGAAACCCACCCAAAGGGACGCTTCCATGGCCCAGCAGTGCAATATTCACATTCCAGCCACAATGGAGCCAAAGAGCTTCACTGCAGTGGGGGCAGTTCCTACTCTCACGTACCACGATTAAAAACCTAGAGACTCACAGTTGTTTCAGATCTCCACTGGCATTCTTTGAGACCAGAGCATGCCCTATGCTGAGCAGCCACCCTGCTTTCCACTCCACTTAGCATTAATTACAAGCCTCTTTCTTGGATAGCTTGGCAGCTTTGTGGTTCAAGGGGGAAAAGGGGGGGAAGAAATAAATCTCATCCTATTAAGTGTAGCCCAGCGACCAAAAGACTCTGAAAGATAGGAAACCCTTCTCAGTGTGAACAGGAGAACTGCACTTTAAAATACAGGTTTTAATTGCAAGTGGCATTTCCAAGCTACCCTGCTCCTGGGGCCACCTCGATGAGAGTTAGGCGTGCTATCAGACAGTTAATACCTTCAAACAAACAGCTTCCCACTCCCAGCCACAAACGGGGTTTTAACCATGCTCCATTTGTATCACAAAAGGCAGTCAAAGCCCCTGTCCTTGCAGGAGGCTCAGCTCTAGTTAGGCACCCAACAAAGATTAAGTTGGTAAGAACCTCCATTTGGTCTCTCTAGCTGATTCAAACTCAGCATTTTGCTGGGAGCAGATTCTGTAATTCTCATACCAAGCCCCTGTAGCTTGATCACAGGCTAATTTTAGCTGATACCCTTAGCACAGAGTCACCAAATCTAGTGGAGCTCCAGAAAGGATGCAGGAGAAGAGCACAGCTCTCCTATCATAAACCCTTGAGTTTAAGGCTGCAGGTCTCAGGGCAAGCCTGAAGGAGATCAAGACCATACTACGACCTGCCTCAAGATGAGCAGTCCTTCTTAATACCCCTTTATATAACCAAAGGCTCTTGTCCTCGGTGTCCCCTCAGCTATGGGAAGTTTGGACCTTCTAATTCCATGGAGCATCCCATGAGGTGCTCTCAAGGGGCAGAAAGGAGTTTGCCACCAGCTGAGTTGCTCAGAGCTTTCTGGGCAGATTTTTTCATTTTACCCTGAACTTACAGACTCTGGAGCATTGGTCTGCCATGTTCTCAGCATCCTAACTGGCTTAGCCAACAACACACACATGTCTTGCTGATGTGGGATCCTTTCGGTTTGTAACCTAAGGAAAATATATGCCAGTAATCTAGTGTGCACATGTGGCAAGCAATTGCTATTCCTTACATCCAATTGTAAATCAAATGGTTTCCTGCCTAAGTCTAGATAAGAATATAACCCCCAGGCTATGGAGCACCTGACAGGACCGAGTCCTTTTGTTAAGGAAATGATTGCAGATCAGCTTAGTGCTTTCACCTGTTCTCCTTTGCCAGGTAGCATCTCCTCTGGATGGCTGGACTGAACTGAGGCTTCAGCAGAAGCTTGAACGTGACTCCTTAGACAAGAAATTCCATCTGGGGTCTGTCTGACTTCACAGGCCATCCCTGCATTTCCAGCACAGGAGGGCAAGAGAGACAGAGTCCCCTCCACCCACAACGCTCCCTTCACAACCATATCCTGGTGAGATCTGGCTCCTTCACTTGGGGAATGCTTAGCTGTCGAAGTTCTGGCTTCTTTCAGCCTTGCCAGAGCTGAGATTGAAAGCGCGTGAGAGATGAATTTCATGTTCAGATTCAGGTGTTTATTAATTCTTATCTACAGTACAGTCTCACAAGCCGTGAGTTCTGCAGTACTCTAACTAGCTAAGCATAAAATGGAGTACCTTTCTATGCCTACAAGGTCTTTCAAGGACAAATCATCCAATTAAAAAGTGACACTCAATATTTTTTTTTTACTTCTAACCCAATAACCTAAACATCTGTAGTCCACGGTGGAGACCTTCCCAACCAATCATGACAAATGACTCAAACCCATGAAGAAGAAGGTGAAAAAGAAGAACTTAGCCGACGCCCCAGACGCTCCATGTTGCTTTGCATATATTACTATAATCTAAAACCTTAAACCCTAATTTTCCACCCTGTGACACTACACACTTCTATTCAAACTACACACCAATAATCCCAGTGCTATCACTCAATTTGGGAAGCCAGCAACCAGAGTTCCAACACTTAACTCCAGGTTTTGTTGAGCCTAACAGCCTCAACATGCTTGCCATGGCCTGTGGCAGTCCTGTTGTGAGAGACTGCTTTGAAAGCAAGCTGATGGCAGAAGAAGGATGTAGGGAATTTTAAAAAGCATTTTCCATTCTGACTCTGGTGTATTACTGTACAACCTTGTTCAACTTCTCTTTCGCTTTATGGCTGTTGTCACTGACACTTTTCCTGTCTCACTGCTGCCCTTTCTACCCAGCAAGTGGGTTTGCTCTGTGGGATGCTTCCCACCATCACTGCAGGCAGAAAACTGAAAACTCTGATGTCATGTCTTGTAACTCATCAAAAAGTGCCTTGTTTGAAACAGGGAGATGGGATGAGGTCATCAGGAGTTGTAACCATTCTCTTTTTTTGGCACACCACTTCCTTATCTGGGAGGCATTGCAGGGAGGGCATTGTAAAGGTTACGTAAAATCAAAACAGAATTGTCAGGCAGTCCTCTCCCCAACATTTGTTTTGGCAAATTTACATCCTCTGAAAAACATGAGGGAGGCATCATTTTCCACAGCAGAACATCACGTACGAGTGGGGCTGACACAAAGAACAGTCTGCCCAAGGGCGCCTAGGAGGCCTTATAGGCAGGAGGGGAAAACCTTTGGTGTACACTGAGTGCATGTGCAAATATCACCACGTGTCTCTGTGCCCACAGAACGTAGGAGGAGGAAAGGATTATCCATCATACAGCACCTGTCAGGGGAGATATTTTCATTATTGTTTTGTTTTATTTTATTATAGAATTGCATTGTCCATAAGCACAGAAGAGCCAGAAAAAACCCCTTGCATTGGCATCTCACGGAAGCACTGCTGCAGACTCACAGGTGGGAAAGGTGATGGGCACGTACCTGGTTCATTCAGATCTCCTCCATCTTCCTAAATTATCTGGAGAAAGGGGGAAATAATAAGAATTCCCTAACAAACCTACTAGGAGAGACAGTTTTACAGCTTGGCTCCAAGCCTCTGCTCAGAATCTCTTCCTCCTCTTTTTCAGAGCTCAGTGAAGATGAGCAACAGAGGGCATGGGCATCCTTCCATCTGCTCCTGTTCTGGAGCAGAGATACATCCAAAGTGTTGCAACTCTGCAATCCTTCTCTCCTTCTGGGATAGTTTCTATGGTAAGATCTACAGCCCAAAAGATATCACTGAAGTCATAGTAGTAAGAGGGGCAGCTATGACAGGAAAGAAGAGAAACAGAAGTATTTTACTGAGTCCAAGCCTTGCAGATGGTGAGAACAAGAAGCAAAAGTCATGCTCACAATATAAATCTAATGAAATTCTGCAATCCCCGTGAGAAACTCAGAAACACAGTCATGAAATGCAGAACTGCTTCTTGTTTTCATTTATTTTTTAATACTTTGGTTACATGTTCAAATGTAACACATGGATGGAGTGTGGGGACTGAATTTCCTCAGGTGCTGCTGGATACATCTCATTTTTAGTTCATAGCCCTGCATCCACGTCTGCAGTTCCAGTAGCCACCTACAGTGATGTCTCTTCAGGCAGGGTGGTAAGGAAGGAGAGCACCTTTAACACAGAGAGGCGTGAGCCTCCCAATTTAGACACTGTCCATCCACCTCAAACCATTTTTTTATAAATTTTAATAGCATTGCAAGGGCATCTCTTTGTATCTTCTTCATAGGCATCCACAGCCCTTCATTGCCAAGATAAGATTATACAACAGCTACTTCTATCTTTATGTAGTAAAACGAGCTTCTGTATTTAAGATAAACTTTACAGGACAGGTGGTTTCCTAGAATGGAAAATCACCAAGAAAACGTTTAACTATCCTACATAAACGTCAACAAGGTATGAGAAGAGTGCACCTAATAAAGAAGATAGAGGCTACAATAAAAAGGGGCCCTAAATCAAAGAGCTGGTTCACACCAGTAAACACACACCCTGGGCTGATTGGAGCATTGCTGGCAGCCCAGTAGATCTTCTGGTGTGGCTTTTCCTGCCTTTGCTTGGAGGTTTGACCCACATCATCACCTTGCTGGGGTTGTGGCCGGGACTGAGGGTTCTGTATTGGGAGCTCGGTGTGTACTTCTACCTTTATCAGGTCTTAAAAAAAAAAAAAAAAAGAAAAAAAAAAAAAAAAGAAAGGCGAGGGGGGGGGACGCAGAGCAAACATTATCTATTGTTAATTACCTGTAAAGTAGGGCTTTTGCCACTTCCCCAGTTTCTAAGAGCTCTGAAGTGAAACCTGAAAGAAGCCACCCATTGTTTTCAATTGTGCAAGAGCCAGGAGCAAATAGGGCTCAAATTGCAGCTCTGAAAGGCAGCAGGAAATTGGCAGCCCGGTAATCTGCTCCCCACCATTCAGGGGAACAAAGGCGACATTCCTCCTCAAGTAGTCACCATTAGAAACCCAACGCTGATCTATTTAGTAAGGTCCACAGAATAAATCTGTGGAAATAAAGAGTTTTAATTAGAAGGCCATAGGATATGGCTCTAGTTTCCAGCCCCGCAAGTAACATGTATTATTTAGCTTCTTACCTGGTTTCCCACATATCCAAACGCTGACACCCAAATATCGGCACCACTGCCATGAAAAAACCCCCCGAAACTAATAAATGTGGAAACTGTTCATTACAGGTGGATCATACCATACAGTGTGCTGTACGAAAAACATTTCAAATTGGTCCATGTCTTGGGATTATATTTTTCCCCTACAGCCCCCCATCTATGGCATGTTTTAAATGTTCTCCAGAAATGTGCTACAGTTTCCAGAAGGATGGGTTTCTTCCCTCCCATCCATCCGTCCATCCATCTGCACAGAATGACTCAGTAATTAAACACTGCTGGTCAAAGCCTCCTGGTTGTGCCTCCACACAACCCTCCAGCCCAAGTTTTTCCAGCAGCCAAAGAGATGCACTTCCTTCAGAGCTGTTTTATCAGGCATGGTTAATTTGAAAGAATTTAAGTCCAAGTGAAAAATGCTCTGAGATACTTTTCAGTTTTTGCCACCTGATCAGGTAAAGTTGTCCCAACCCCAGTGTTAGAATTGTCAGGAGGGAGAGCAGATGAGGTTAACTTTTCCAGGGGATATCTGCACCTGGCTGTGGTGGCTCTGGAACTACCATGGCAAGTGCTCCTGCTCCAGTACAGGGCAAGGGATGGAAAGTGGAGATACAAGAATACAGACCCTAGAACTCCAGGTTTGAAAGTCCATCTGTGGAGACTCCAGAATGGCACCTTCTATCTCTACCACTTGCTCCAGAGAGACCCTTTGGCTGTTTAACACAGCAGAACCGGTGCATTTTCAGCTCTTAACAGTATTTCCTCACATACTCTTGGCAGATCAGTAAATTCGAGCCCAGGTACAGCCAAAGTTTGGCAAAGTTCATACCTGGAGTTGAATTTCAGAACAAAACAAATTAATGGCATCCAACTGCCCTGTATTTCCCACTCTGACTAACCAGGTTTATCCTCACCTTGAATTGGATGAGATACAGGACATGTAAAAATGCCTCAGTGACAGCACAGGTGCTCCTGTAGTTGTAGCACATTTCATCCAGAACTTTGCATGCCATGTAGAAAAATGAACAAGCGGACAATTATTCCCTAAAAAGAAGGGGTCATGTAAATGAGACTGGATTTAGATAAGACTTTGATATAAAAAGAAGGTACTGTGCAATCTCCCAGTATCTGGGTTAGAGGAAGGCTCCAGCACTTCCCCCTTCCTTTCAGTTTATTCATTTTCATCTGGAAGTGTGCTACTCATAAAGTGCACAGATCCAAAAACAACAAATCAGACATCACACAAGAAAGGAGGCTTTGGAGAGAACCTTCACCAGGTCGTGTAAATTCATCTCTTCCTCATGCTTGGAGTGTGGACGAGGAATCCTCACGGCACTGCAAGAACTCCCAAGTGGTTTGGAAATTGAAGCATGTGCCAGAAAACAGGAGGTTTCATTTAAAATAGCCATTAAGTAGTTAATCAGTTATGTAATTTCAGCCTATTTTGGGAGCTGCAGCTCCTTTTCACAGTCACTTTATCCCACAAACTAAGAACATCCTAACATTTATGAGCACTCAGCATTCCTAAGGCAGTGCAAGCACTGTCGCCTGGCCAGCTTATTCACTGGTGTAAATGCATCAGCTCCATTCAGAAGAAATATTCCATGGAATAAACCTGCTCATACTCCGGCGACCCTGCGGGGTCAGGCAGGATGTCCCATTGTGCTCCTTCTTGCACAAACACAATGGGGTTCAGCCCCTGGGGGCAGAGCCTCTGTCAGGCTGTTTGTGCCTCCTGACATCGTGTTCTGCAGGATGTTTGTTTTCAGGTCGGGGCACCGAACGTGTAGACAAAGGTTCACAAAACAGGGCGTGCTTACAAGGCCAGAGCCGCGGCTGTCAGGCACACCTTTTTCCAAAGACTGACCAAATGCATGTTTCTCTGCTCCAAAATAAAGAGCTACCACACTTTCAAGCTAATTTTGGAATACGTACTTCTGGAAGCACACTGTTTCTCTTATAATACTGCCGTATACTAATAATACATACATATAATGCATGTATCAGGAATATTGAAAAATCCAGGTGAATTTCTGGTTCTTTTTTGATCCTAAAATCAAAAGTTACTCATTAAGACTAGTGTCTCACCCGTACATATTTAAACTAAAAAGCCAAGCCATGTGTGGGTTGCAGGAAAACTTTCCCAAATTTGTATTTATTGGTAAGTAAATGAGGCAGTATCTCAAGACACCTTCACCAGGAGGACTGGGAATGGCAGCTCCTGGGAAAACCAACTGCACTGCATCCATTTATCACAAATATAAACTGAGCTGTAAATGTCACTCTGGAGATCATGAGGGTTTTGAGCAGATCCTTGCAGTGAGCAGAAAGTTCCTTACCACGGGGTCCACATGGCTGGGTAACTGATGCCAAGGGGGGAGAAGCCATGCGTTGGCTCCTCCCACCAGTCAGAGGAAGGTGAAACACAACCACAAGGAAGAACTACAAATGACCAAGAGCTGCCCTGAAAGCAAACTGCCCTCCAAATGAAGAGTCATCAGAACAAGGGCTGTGCAGCCCCATTTGCTGTGGAACGCTGGTAAATCCGGCTGTGCAACAGCAGAACAGAATTTTATTCCAGGTTTTTTGAAGCACCACCATGACTGACACAAATGCTCCAGCTGGAAGAAAGCCAACAATTAATCAGGATTCCTTAGAATTTGAAGGTTAATTTTAGCAGAACAAGAAATGCAGAAGTATCAGTGAGTCCTGAATGTTCCTCCAGGACAAAAATCTATTACTTCATATAAGTCCATTAAAACACTTCATCTAGCCCCTTTAATCCCTCTCTTAACAGATTTGCTTTATCACAGACAGAAGAGCTAATCCTCTCCCACCTGTCTTTATGATAGGGAACCATAAACACGAGCAAGTACTTTTCATTTGTTAGGCATTATCCCCCCTCCGGTAATGCCCTCACCCACCCCCCAGCATTGGTGTAATGAAGCAGTCTTTGGACAAATACCCCAACTCTGAGGGCAAATTCTCACCCCAGACATGGATTCCTCCAGCATGGAACATGGAAACTTTTATCTACCCACTGTTTTCATTGCTAAATTACTGTCTCCTAAACTCATCTCTTATCACGAGTTTTGAGACACTGAGCAAAGCAAGAATTCCAGCTTGCTGGACTTCCCTTTTTCCTTCAACCCAGACCTTACACATCCGAGGCCTCCGCTGTTGGAACCAGATGGCAGCCTTGGTCAAATCCATCACCCACCCATGCAATTAGGGCAATAGGTCAGCTGAACTTACTGCCTAATTACACCATCATTTTACACAGAGTTCTCTTGGGCTTCTTGAAACAAGGTCTCAGAAATACCAGGAAAAAGAAGTAATTTTTATGAGCTACATTGCAACAGGCTCTGACAGTCTGGCACTGCAAACATGGAGGAGTAACCTCAAACAGCCCCCCGATAAATTTGGGGTTGAAGGACTGAAACGTGCACTTCAGTGCCCCAATTGCTGGAAATTCCCGCAGCAAACCCCCTTCCAACAGATCACAGCATCCTTGGATGACCATTCCACTGTGGAAGGTAGAACAGTCACAGTGGTGACCACTTGGGGCATATTTAAAGTAACCTGTGGAGGCTTCACAGCTTCACTTCATCCAGCTGTCAGCTTTCTCTGTTCTTTCATCTGGAAAGACATTAATGTGCTCTCATGCAACCATGCGAGGCTCTACACCACAAAATCCAGCTGCCTGAATGAATCCCCAGTCATTTCTATGGCAGAGTGGCAATGACCCTACGTTCCAGAGTACCTGGAAGCGAGCTCAGATATATTTGTATATTGAATACAAATATTTGTATGTTGAATACAAAGCATACAAACCAGCATCTAACCCAAGAGAAAAAAACATTATTCTCATTTTTCTAACACTGCCTGCTCTACCTGGCAATTAGAAAACTATGTAAGACCTGCAAGGAACAGTTTTCTTCTCTTTGCTGTGTAGGTCCAAGTCAATTTTTTCTCCAGAGGAGCTGCAACTTCAAGTTATTCCCAAAATCTGGTTAGTAAAGGGAGCATTAGGATGACTAACTAGAACGTAGCTTTTGTTTTAAAAAAGAGAACTGAAACCGTGCCATGACATAGCTCCTGATGGAGGACAATCATTAAAGGATGGAGAACACGTGGGTCCTTTGGGATTTCTTTTCTTCTGCTAGGAACCAACCCAGAGGAGGCACAAGCAGCACCCTTGGAGCAAAGGCCCTGAGCAGGAGCTGGCTGTGATCCAGCAGTGAGGAGGCAGTTGGCTCCGTGTTCCCGGGTGTCAGCACGCAGTTACCAATGGACATTTCTGGCCAGTGCCGGACAAGGCCTCCATTGTCTCCACGAGGCCATTTGCAGCTGTTGCTCTTAGAGACATGCAGGGATGGCGAAGGGGTGCAAGTCCCTGCTCCTCAGGAACATTCCCCCCCGGCTTTGCTTCCTCTCGGGAAATCTTGGAAAGCAGAATCCGAGTGCATCCACTGCTGCCCCACAAGCCCCCCTGCCCGTCACTTCTGTCACAGAAGAGCAGCACCACCTGCATCCTGCACAGCATTCCCAGATGTACTCGGATGATGATTTCACTTTGTACCTCTCAGGGGTCATCTGTGCTGTTTAATAAAAAGCAGCTTTTCAGTCAGCTCCGTTCCATGACACTGCATCAGCTGGGATGGACTCAACTACAGAAAGGAGAACTTACTCAAATCACCACCGTGCTGGGAGTCAGAACAGCCTGCATATGGCAATTCAAAGCGGCAGGACTTAAAAAAAGAGCAAGATAAGACACATTTGTTAAGTCATTGCTCCGTTCTGAAGTGGAGTTTCTCTAGAACCACTTGCTCTGAACACCATGTGATATTGCATCTATTTAAAACTTTTAAAGTTCAGGAGAATAGTGATGTAACCTTGACCCACATGAGGAAAAGAATGAGGTCTCCCCATTCACTCTTAATGAAAAGCTTTTTCTGTTGAATGTGTGTTAAATGGCCACAAGTAGCTGTGACACTTAGGTCACCCTTAAGAGCCTTTAATTTCAAGACAGAAGACTCAGTTGACAGTGGAAAATGTATGGGAAAAGAACCAAATAAGTCATAGACATAGGCCCAAACACACACATACATTCCCAGATCTCAAAGCTACCAAGCTACAGCAACACAATCACTGTTTTTCATCCTGCCTCTGAACTTTTTATTTAGAATCAAGCTGAGGAGATTAATTTCTTCAGCTGCTGCACAATTTAACTAGCCAGGAAGTTCTAGATAGGAAAATTTTAAATGGCTTTGCATGTTAATGTGGTATTCCTAAAGAAAAAAAAAAAGCAAAAAACCAACTTGAAAGTTGTGGTTTCCTCCTCCACAACTGTATTGCCAAATGCTTTGGTAAATAAATAAAGCCTCCATTTCTTGGCACTGTTAAGCACAACACAGATTCAATTGTATTAAACATCCCTTATTTGATATATAGTTGGCTTAAAATTAGGTAAACTAGAGCACAGACTAGTGGCTTTGAAGTATCAATAGGAGGTTATTTGCCACCTGACAGACCTGAAGGAGGAACAGCCCAGCAATACACACACGTGGCTCACAACCTGTCATTGTAACAAAAGAACTCCAGAGGCATTTTCATTAATTAATATATTTTCTGCATTATAGTTAACATATGGACTTTCTTCGTGTCATCCTTATTTCGTTAAGTATTGATATTGTTATATTCAGACATGAGTACATTTGTGAAGTCTTTTGCAATAAATATCATAAAATAATAGAGATTCACATAATAAATATTCTTTACAATAAAAAAAGTTTTAACAGACTTTTGTCTTAAAAATAGTTGGGATTCAACTTTGTGTTTTATACATAAAATATACAAAAAGGGACCACAATTTGTGGCTAAGGCAATAAAACAGGGACAGGATAAAATTATAAAGTACAGAGCAGAGCTAAACTCACTAAGCCAAAGGATCACAAGAGACTTGAAGGATTCAGGGACATTTAGGTGACTCCATGACACCTGAAGGCTGTTTGGATATATGAAACACCACCAACTTTAATATCAACTGATACTGACAGACTATAAAAACGGGATTAGGAGGGTGGAAGTGAGCAATACCCTTCAAAGACTGGACAGCAGAAGAAACAAATGCGTATGTTGCAGCCACAATGTCTCCAATGTGAAGATCTACTTAGTGTAGCAAAAACTGAAGTTACATTGAAAATGTAAAAAAAAAAAAAAAAAAAAAAAAAAAAAAAAAAAAAAGAGACAGGGCAATTCTCAGGTCTGAGAATGTTCCAAAAATTAAGACAAAAAGGGGCGGGGGGGGGGGGGGGGGGTGAAAGATGCAAAAAGAAGCAGGCTGCTTATAGAAGAGTCAGGCCTTTCATTTGGTGAAGCCTTTATTTTACATCCCTCTCCAGAAAGAACACCCACAAAAAGTTATTTCACAATCCAGCTCACTCAGGAAAGTTATTCTTCCTTGGCACCCAGGAGGTTAAGGAGGAAAAAAGGTATAACTTCCTGAGAACAACAACAACAAAAAAACATCTTTGGGAAGATATTCACAGAGCAAGAAGCTTCCAGAGCCCAGTGAGCCCTCACTGTCTCTTTCAGGAGTGGTTCAGTTACAAACTCAGAGACTCTGCCCGAGTGAGCGGCAGGTGCAGATCGCAGGTCCACACTTACCAAGAGCAGCAGCGACTGCGTGAAACGCTCCACACTCAGCCAAGTCAGTAGGAGGAGGAGAGTAAAGATGCAAGGGGAAGAACTCATGTGTTTGAAGTTGAGCGGACAGAAAGAAAGGAACAGTCCTCCCAAAATGGGAGAGGAGGGGTGGAAGAAGAAAAGATGGGGGGAGGGGGAAAAGAATCAGCTACAACCTGAAAAACTGAAGTTGGAGGAAGTAAACCTCCCTCCCAAAATCATGAGGGCTTGCCCTGACCCCGGGAGGGGCAGCTCTCCAGTTTACAATACACCGTGTTGGAGTTCTTGCACCGGCACCCCGGACGATTGACGCAGTCGTAGCACCCCCGGCAGAGTTTTAGGCATCCTTTGGCCGGAGGGTAGCAGAGCAGGCAAGGCAGGAACAAGGACATGGCTCCCATGCACAGGTACCTAGAACAGCAGTGTGCCTGGGAGCAGGAGCAGGGATTATCCGCGTACGAGTCCCCTTCATCATCATTGGAACAGTGGTAGAAGATCCCTTTGACCAGGCACATGCAGGTGCCGTACTCCACCATGCTCTCGGCCGAGCACAGGCACTGCCGGTTGCAGGCCAGGCAGGAGGGCAGCGCCCGCGGCGCCGTGCACTCCCCGCACTTGCACTTCCCGCACTGTTCGCAGATGAACTTGTGCTGCGTCAGGTCCTCTTTCAAAGGCCCCTTCAGATCGTCCACGATCAGGGCCGACTGCTTGGGCTGCGCCCGGATTGTCCGGTCGGATCTGTGGCCGGAGCCTGGCCGGGAAGGCGGCGAGCGCCCCAGCAGCCCTTGCTCCGAGGAGGCGCTGCTGTTGCTGCCGGAGCTGGCCGCGCTGCCTGTGCTGGTCGATCGGCTCAGGACGGGAGCCCTGGCGTTATGCTGATGTGCCACGTGCCCTGCATGGCTGGGCCTGTGTTCGTAGTTATTATTCACATTAATTGGTATAATCTCGTGAGTCCTTTCATGCTTTTCCTGTCTCGGCGCTGTCCGTGGACCCGATTTTTTCACCACCGACGGCCCCTCGGTGTATTCATTGCTGCCCCTGATGGCCTTGATCTGGTCCAGTGACAAGATGGTCGTGGGCTGGCTGTCCCTGTCATAGTCCAAGCGCTGCCGGCTGTCCAGGGAGGGCTGCTGAATCACTACCAGGGAGCCGCCACTGCCATGCTGACTTTGGGGCTCCATCTGTAGTGATCTCTGCTGCTGGCATTCAGCGGGAACCTGGCATGCATCTGAAATCCTGAAATAAGGAACGAGACAGAAGGTGTAAATAAACACTGCATGTGTACATATACACACACAAGATCAAGGGCAGCAGAGGGATAAAGCATGGGATACTTTCTGAGAACAGAAAGGATCTGACAAACCCCAAACTGCACCAGCCACCTGGTACTGATCACTTTCAGCAGGGGATTACAGCAGTGCTGAGGACCTGGCCAAAGTCCAGTAATGGGGAGAGTCTGGGTATGGCATCATAGATGAGGAATGCAAAGGAGACCCCATGCCATTAAAAAAAAAAAATCCAGTATTAACTTGTATGCTTTCTTGGCAAGCCATGGGAAATGCCTCTCCTGTGCTACTGAACTCAACATCTGTCTCTAGCAACAGCAATTCTGAACGCCCCTGACACTGAGCTGGAAACAACCAAGAACACCACTACATTCGTATTTCCGTATGGCAGAGTGAGGAATGAGCACAGTTCTCTTCTGCCTGAATCTGCAGCATCAGAAAGCCCCACAGATTTGCTTCCTAGTGCTTTTGGAAAGTCTCCCTCTTAAAGTGATGTATGTGCATTACAGAGTCCTGAACTAAGTGCTGTCAAGTGGCCAAGACATTTTCTGTGAGAAAGTAATTCAGCCTACACATCTAATATGCTCCTTTATAAAATTAAAGCAAGGGTGCAGACAGCCTGTTTTCAAATATTTCCTGACCACAGGCTGGAACGTGGAAGAAAAATGGGATAGGAAAGTCTTAGATGACCTAGGTGTCAAACAAAAAGTACCTGGGGATTCATGAGAATGTTAAGAGCAGATAAAAAATCTTCAACAACAACCTCAAAATACACACAAAGAACAAATCCATTTTCACAAGTCAGATTAAAAGCTTCTCAAATAAAAAGAACATCCGGTCATCTTTCTTTTAAATAGTAGAATAGTAGAGATGTTACATATTTCCATCCCTTTCCATCCCACCTAGCTAGAGACATGAAGATTGCAACACTGACTGAGAAAACTGCAGTGACAGTTCTGCACCTACACAAAAGTGTAGCTGAGTGTCCTGAAACCAGGACAACAAACTGCTTTTCTTTACTGTCAGCCAAAGGAGAAGTCCCTTTTCACTCCCCCCCCGCCAAGGATGCCATAAGCGTTTACCTGAAAGCAGAGAAAGGTAAGTGCTCTCAAGCATTTTGAAACATCATCCAATAATCCTAAAAAAGTGTCTTGCCTACCCAGACCACAGCCAGCATTTTCCCCACTCCAGAGAGAAAAAGGCACCGTGGTGTGGAAGCACAGAAGAACAAGAACAGAAAAGGTTTCTTCAAGCAGGCAGTCACCATGGGCAGAAAGTGACAGCCTCTGCCGTGACAGCAAAGTCTTTGCCCTTAACCAGCAGTCAAAGATTTCATTTTACATCTAACATCACCTGTGTAGGCTTTGTGGTTACCAGATTAAACCGAAAACCAAACACTCTCACTTCTAATTCACAGAATAAAATCACAGAATGGCTTGGTTGGAAGGGACCTAAAAGTCTGTGCAGTCCCAAAGCCCCTGGCCATGGGCAGGAACACCTTCCACTAGACCAGGTGGCTCAGAGCTCCATCGGACCTGGCCTTGGACACATCCAGGGATGGGGCATCCACAGTTTTTTCCTGTGCCAGTGCCTCACCACCCTCCAGCAAAGAATTTCCGCCTACCCCACACAACAAGCCGCCTTCTTCACGAGCACTGAATACAAATCCACAACAGACCACGGGTGAATGAATGCGAAAAGGGAAAGATTTACAGCTGTACCAGCCAGGAGCTGGGCTCCCTAGGGGATGGGAAACAATATCCCAAGAAAATGTGAAAGACATTCAGTGCCATCTTTGGGGGGAAAGCGCAACATCAACGCGGCGCAGACTGACAAGCCCAGCTGCAGACCGGGGCGAGAGTTGAACCAGTCATCCCCACCCCCGCTCACATCGCTCGTAAATTGCTTCCCCCCCCGGACAATAAAATAAAAGCGAGTAAAACAAAATAAAATGACGTACGGCGCGGGCGGCAAGAGCCCTCACGCTTCTGCACCCGGGGCTGCACTCCCTCCCCGCACCTCGGGGGTAGGATCCCCCTTCCCTCCCCTTCTCCACACCCGCTCGGACACGCCGCCAGCCCCCCCGTCCCGCCCCGCTCCCCGCAGCCCCGGGCGGGCGGCGGCGCCGCGCCCTCTGCGCCCCGAGCGGAGCGGATCACGGCGCTGACGGAGAGGAAGGAAGAGGAGGGGAAAAGGGGAAGAAAAAAAAAGTTGTGAATGAAAACAGGCTTTTTTTTTTTTTTTCTTTCCCTCCTTCTCTCTCTCTTCCACAGGGGAAGACAGATCTTAGCCCGGCGCTGCCTCGGGAGGGCGGATTACCTGGCGCTTAAAGCGGCAGCCGAGCGACTGCTCAACCCCGGGGGTTCCCCGCACTGCGGCTCGGCACCCCTCGTCTCAGCCCCTCCGGCCACCACCTGCGAGGAGTGTCTGGGGGGTGTTTCTGACGTTCTGCTCGTTCGCAGCCGGCCACGGTCCTCAGCAAGCCTTCCCGCAGCAGTCTGGCGCCTCCATTCCGGGAGGGGGACGGTGGGAGGGTGGTCGGGGCCGCCCCTCGCCGGGCGGGCGCCGCAGCGCCCCGCGGCACCTGCTCGCTGCGGCAGCGCCGGCCCCAGTGTGAGCGCACGTCGGGTCCCGACTCACTGATGTGCAGGGAGCCCCCGGGAACGGCAAATCCAGCGGGCAGGGGGTCCGCGGGGGTCCCGGCTCCTCGCTCCCCCGGAGAAGGCCGGCGGGCTGCGCTCCTCGTCCCCGCACAGCCCTCGCCCGCCGATCTCCACGTCCTACTGGGCCAGCGGAGAAAAGCCCCCCTCTGCTGCCCACCGTAGCGCCCCTCTCCCGGGGGACAGCATGCAGCGGCCCGGGCTGCCCGGGGAAGCGGCGCTCTCCTTCGGCCGCAGCTCTCTCGGTCCGGAGGCGACACGGAGCAAATCCAGCCCTTCCTGCAAAGCGGAGTGTCTGGATCGAGCCTCAGGCGGCTGCAGGCTGCGGCAGGCAGCGGGGCTGTTGCGATGCAGGTCTCCGGAAAGAGGCGGCGGGTGCGCGGCTCCTGCTCCGGCTGTTTATTTCCCTTTGCGATCGCAGAGTGCAGGGCTGCGGTCCCGCTCCGGCGCTCGGCTTCACCGCATGCTCCTTGCCGCAAGTCCCGCTTGGCAAACCACAACCTCTGGTGCGAAAGATTTGGTTGGTTTGGTTTGTGGTTTTTTTCGTTTTGCTTTATTTTCTTTTAAAGCGATCACGAAGCGGCTCTGGCTCTCCAGGCAGGCAGAGCTCAGCGAACTGCGGACGAAGCCAGAGGCAGCGCAATGCAGTGGCCCTGCGAGCTCCCTGCACGCAGCCATGTGCTGGCTGTCGCTGCCGGGGGGCCGAGTGACAGGCTCGGGGCAGGGGCAGGACGTGGCGGGGAGAGACGACCCCGCACGCCGCAGGCTGGCACCGAGGTCTCTGCAGGCTCGAGAGGGTCGCGCAAAGCTCCGACGCGCCGGAGACCCCGCGTCAGGCGAGACGGGCGAGTACCGACCCGGAGCTTCTCTGCGAGCAGCAAATCGCGCCCAGCTCAGCGCTGCCGGCCCGGGGAGCTGAGCCCCGGCTCTCTCGGCCGCTGCCCCGCGGAGCAGCGAGCGAGCTCGCCCGCACCTCCCGCACGCCTCGCAGCGCGGCCGCCCCCAGCGGAGCCCCGGCCGCCCGCCCGCACCTGACCCGGTGGTAGAGGGGTGTGCGGCGCGGCGAGCGCCGCCCGGGCTTACCTAGGGCCGGGGTGAGCGCCCGCCTCCCGCGGCACATTGGCGGCGCGGATCCAGCCCGGGCAGTGCCGGCAGCCGCTCCGCGCTGCCCCGCCGCCGTTCCGGAGTGACTCGAGCCGCGCCTCGCCGCCTTTCAGCGCGCAGCCCCCGCCCGCCGCCGGCCGCGCCTCCCTGATGTCAGTGTGCCTCCGAAATCCCGGCGTGGATTCCCCGCCTTCCCGCCAGGAGCCGCTCCCGCTCGGGCACCGCCGCTCCCGCGGGCCGCCAGGGAAGGAAAGAGGGAGGGAAGAAAGGAGGGAGGACCTGCCCCTCTCCGGCCCCCGCCCCGCGCTGTCCCGCAGCCGCGGCTCCTCCCGGCCCCGCGGCCCCTCCGGCAGAGGGAGCGCCCCGGGGGCTCGGCCCGGCGGAGCTCGGAGCTGCTCGGTCCGCGCACGCTGCCCCCGCCTGCGCTCGGCCGGGCGGGCAGAGCTCAGGGACTGCCGCGGCACCGCCGGGCACTGGGCTTTGCTGAAGTTCTGCCACGCTCTTCTGACAGCGTTACAGAGAGATTCTTGTCGGTGTTTTAGCGTCAGCGCCCTTCAAGCTAGGTGGAACAGCCCTTCGTTTATATTCACAAAATACTTTCTGCTTCTTTCAGTCTATTGCAGAGGCAGCTTGAGGACCCGACAGAAGCATTCCCACTTGCCATCCTGCCATGAGATAGGAAGCGGCTCTTCCCACCGTTTTACGGCTGGCACTGCAGCACCTGAGATGATACGGGTTATTGACCCGGCTGTCTCTCTCCCGCCTTTCCAGCCCTGCCTCGACAAGGTCCCATCCATCCAAAGCTCACCATTGCATCTCTGCCATGGTGCCAAAGAGATACAGGGATGCTTTCCAAGGCACTAGTTTTATGGCCTGATATTATCTTTGACATAAGATTTTTGGGGGTTTGGTTTGGTTTTTCTCAGTGAGTGGAGTTTTTTAACAAGCCACCAAAAGAACATGGGAAAGTGATGTAAAGCACATCAAAATTCTGAGATTTATTTCATAACAACATGTAAAGTATTGGAAGAGTTGAGACTTCAGTACTTGGCTAAACACCACTCAGCCTTAAGTTTATCTGAAATATACTAACAATCTTCTTTCACAAAGAAAACCCCATTCTCCCACCTTTTGCCCAAAGAAAATAAGTATGTGCTAAGGATATGTGGAGCTGCTTAGCAGGAACATTCATCCAAAAGCAAACAATCCCTACTAACAGGATTGTACCACAAAGGTGGTACTCGGTGACAGTCTGTGCACCCAGCTCACAGTCATGGATGTTTTTCATTAAACTTCACTAAGCTTGGAAATAAATCACTTAAACTGCATTTTTGAAATTTTCATCATTATGCACAACCTTTACCTGAACCACCTATTTCTCTATGAAATAAATTTTATGTGCATTAGAGGTTCTATACTGAACACTAGAATATAGTACTAGTGGTAGTATGACTTCTGATACTTCTGAGTTTGTAATTAACAGATTGCTGATACACACAAACCATGAATACCATTCCCCAATGATAGAGGTTCAAAGGACAAGCCATGGCACAAAAATCCTTGGTGTGCAATAAAAGTATTCCAAATCAGCATTAATGTTGCTGTGGGATTTAGAAAATGTGGTTCATCAAAAGCATTCTCAGGCACACCTTGAGCACAAAGTACAAAACAATTTTCATTGAAATCCATCTGAAAACTTTGGAACCTATAAAGAGTTCAAATGAACAAAAAATCCAACTGAAGAACCAAAATTGCTAAGAAAATGAAAAAAAAAATTACTCCTGCAGAGTAGTCTTAGTGGTGCAAGTTCATTTTGGAGCCTTTGGAGGTAGCAGGGCTCTTTCTCACAGAAGTCCATATGCATTTTTCCTAGGATACTACCATAAAACACCTCAACACCTCTTCTTTCACATCTCTAAAGCCAGTACCACCTTAAAAAACCTATGCCAAGTGTAAGAGCTTGATTTTAGAAACATAATACTGGGCTTAAATGGGTCAGTCAAATAACCAAGAGTACTGGCAGGTGTTCACTATCACCTGGCACCTGAATTAATACTTCACTGAAAGAAGGGAAAACCTTCCAGCGATATCCAAAGGCTCTCCACGGGCTCAAGCAAACATTCCTGCACCTCACAGAAGTGTATCTCACTAGATTATTCCTGGAAATTATAGCAGTGAGAAATTCTGATTGGAAAAAGGAGAGCTACATTCTGGACAACAAACTGGCACTTATGGCTACATCCTGGCACAGCCTTAATTTGAGGATTGATGCACAGGCAGGAATCTGATGCAAGCAAGTTATTTTCTATCTCCAAACTACCAAGTCAATAGAGACCAGCCCTCTATGCCTGAAGTAAATCCTTCAGAAAAACCTGCCAGAATGGGGTTCAAGAGACTGAATGATGGCCAAGAGCAGTGATCCAATCCCTGTTTCCACTTTCACTTTGAGGATCGGGTACTGGAGATAATCCCCACCTCCTGCAGTCAGATGCTACTTCTCCCTAATGGCAGCCTGAGTGCCAAAAGGTGCATTGGACAGAAGGAAAGCAAAATCCATCCTTAGCTTTTTGTTTAGTTTTCTTCCTAATCCACACCCAGAAGGAACTTTTATCTCTAGGTGACTTAACTGACCTTTGTAAACAGGCACTGGATAAACTGTGATCCTCCCACTATCAGTCACAACTATTTCCATGGTGCATCCCACCTGGGAATATTATTCTATTTCTCCCTAAGCAGCATCTCTTAGCCCTTGCTAAGGCACAGATCCCAGTCCAGAAGGAAGACACACACTCAGCCCTAGTCACAAAGCCCACCTGGCTTTGACGTGACTCAGCAGAGAAAGTGTTTCCTTTTATGCAAGTTACTTCTCACTTCATAACCAATCTTCACAGGTGCAACAACATTTCTAACGTTACAGAAGAATTCAAGTGCAACTAAACACCCTCCTCATTAGCATTTATAACAAAATTATGAACCAAATTGTTGTGCCAGTCTTACCTATAGCATGTGTAAGTCAGGTACTTCTCCCACCAGTGATGATCTTTCAGAGGTGGCATCAGGAGAACCAAGTGGAACCTGCAGCTCCCCAAAGCTTTGCGTGTCAGCAACTTTTGAGTTTGTGTCAGGTGGAACTTTGTAGTTGTCAGTGATTGAACAGTCTCAGAAACTCTCAGTGCTTGCTGGGACAAGAAGAGCATAACTAATTTTTTAACATACTGCTAGGCCTATATATATTACAAGGCAGGAGGAAATGGCCTCAAGTTGCACCAGTGAAGACTTAGATTGGGTATCAGGAAAAAATTTTTCACTGAAGGCACTGGAAGAGGCTGCCCAGGGAGCTGGCTGAGTCACCAGCCCTGGAGGGATTTAAAGGATGTGTAGATGTGGCACTTAGGGACTGGTCTAGTGGTGACTTGGCAACACTGGGTTAATGGCTGGACTCAATGACCTTCAAGGTTTTTTCCCAACCTAAATGATTCTATGATTTAAAAACTCTCCAACAAACCAACAAAATTCAACAACAGCTACAGAACACTGCTGTAATAACAAGTGCTGTGGGCAGTTTGTCAGCAGGTCTCATGAAATCTTGCCGGCCCTGACTTAAGCTGGTGCATGAGATGAATAAAGCTGCTCCCAAGAGCCAAACACCATGGGTGCCGTGGCAAAGGCATACCCTGACACGTACAGTGAATCACTTCAGGCTAAGGAAGAGAAAGCGAAGGCTGATGTGGTAGCGTTTCCCATCACACTTTCTACCAGACAGGTTGACCTTTCTCTGAGATCAAAGGCACGGGTGGCTGGGGATTTCTTCAGCTCCTGTGCAGGGGCTGTTCTCAAAGCTCTCTGAAGACGCGCAGCCCGTATGCCGCTGCCTCTTGCTGTCACTGCATGAGCTGGGGAAAGGCACACAGGAAATCCTCAGTTACAAATAGAATCTGGAGTTTTCACCCCAGGAGATAACATCAGTTTTTCTTAGTGGCAGAGGAGACAGTAAAAGGCAGCAGCCAGGCAAACCTCCAAGAACAAAGGGACGCACCTCAACGTGAACCTGCCTCATGAGCATTTGAAAGTGGAATCAAAGCACCGGGGAAATGCTGCAGAGAGGGGGGTTTGGTCTGTGCCCAAATTCAGCACCAATTAAACAGAAAGAAAATGCCACGGTATGTAAAATAGGCTGAGAGTCTGAGAGCACACCTTCCCATCTCCTCCTTTGTATCAAAGAAACCAGTGTTTTCCTTGGGCAACCACAGGGAAAACTTCACTCTCCTAAGGGTAGGCCACAGCAAGCATCTTCATTTTTCACCACTCCTTTGACATACAGGCAACTGGTACCTTTACACCTCTCCTTCAGGTATCCATAGTTACTGTTTTCTGATCAAGTTTAATCTTCCTTTGAGAACTGCCTCTGTAGCCTTCATGTGTAGCTGCTACGTGGGTTGCCTGCATGTGCACAAGATATTCTGCTAAGCTACTGACCACATCTTCCTTACTTTGTACTAACTGTTAACTATTTTAACTAATATGACTCCATCTGCCTGTATAAACAGCTTTGTGAAAAAGGAAAACTGTCATTTGTGCTGGTTTGAAAGCAAAACTAGTGAAGGACTCCAAGTCAGAAACGCAATTTAATAAGAGGAAAAGAAAAGAAATAAAAGAAAGTAAAATAAAATAAAAGTAATAGTACAAAAAAAAAAAAAACCACTGACAGAGTCAGAATACAACCTGACACCCTGTTAGTTAGGGTGGTAGTGGCAGTCCAGATGGTCTTGCCAAAGCAGTGATTCCTGTAGAAACATCTGGTAGCTCTTGTCTCCTCTGGGAGTCCAGTGGATAAAAGCTGCCTGTGCTGTCCCAAACCCTGGATTATATCCAGGTGGGAATGCTTGGCTCCTCCCCCTGGGTGGAGCACCTCACAATGGGCTGATCTCATTCTATGAGTCCTGCAGTGGGTCCTTGATGGCCCATTAAACAGAGATAACTCCTGGAGGAAGTTATCTATGAGTCATGTGGCAAGGCATTGTTAGGCTCGTTAACAGAAGATAAGGAAAACACTACCCCACCTGGGCTCCAAAGGCTCATGGGGATAGAATACATACCTTGGGCACAATTTACATTGTAACCTAGGACATCATTATTGCTGAATACCAATTCAATAAGTAATAACTTATTCCCATCTACCATAAATTATCTGCAAGTCCTTGTCTCCTATCCTAGCGCTGAGCCAGCTCCAACCCATAGAGACACAATTCCTTGCACAGACACAAACCTTTCCCATTTCTGCTGGAAAGTGTCTGCTCCCCAGGAGTGGGCTGCTTTGCTTTGGGAAGAGGAGAAGCTCTCTGCTAATTTAAATACATGGCTCTGTGCATGTTTTTATTATCCAAGCACTTGCAGCAACTCTGGTGTTAGCACAGCTCCAGGAATGCCTCCTGTTTATCGGGTTGTGCAATCCGTCACTGTCAGCTGAAGGAGGTCTCAGGAGCAGCGTTTCTAATTTGATTTGAAAATATACATGGAAACCTGAGCCTGCTTTTAGCAAGAATGATGGGGTTGGCCTAATGAACACAATCTCTCTTGTTGCTCTCCAGAAGAGTGTGTCAACAACCAAAGTTTAGGTTCCCTCTGTGGTTGCAGCAGCTTCTGTGGGAAGCAGTAGTTTCAGGTCTGTGTCATATTCTTGGTTCTGCTTTACCATCCAAAGGCATTTCAGTGAGATTTTAACAGGCAAATACAAATAGGGAGGAGGTTTTTCCATGGATCTCTTGAAAAGAAGTTTGCAACAGGCAAATTTTTTTTCACAGAAACTTCTTTCTCTGAGTCTTCATACACTTGCGTGGTACCAAATGGTGCTAAGGAAGTGTGTATCTAGAGAGCCAGTTCTCAGATAGCTCAGAAGTTGTCACTGCTTTCCCACCAGAAACTAGCTACAGGAAAAGGAACATGCCACAGGAGCCACGTGGATTTTTGGCCACAGCATCATCCACATCAATATTTACAGATTTTAACTTCTCAGGAGGAAAACCAAATAAACAGCCCTACACCTTTCTTTTACTCTTTTATGGCTGAAAAAATAAATGTCTTACCACAAATCTACAAGACTACAGTGATGTCACTTTGGCACATCCCAACGAGAGAATGATGAAAATATAATTTGCTATTAACCTCTATTTTTTAATTATTTTCCCATTTTCTGGGACTTAATTCTCTGACAGATTCTGCAATTGGCAATTCAAGTATAAAGTGCCAATACATCCCCTGCATGTTTGATGTGGTTTGTTGTACTCTGGAAGAGCTTGCCAGGCACATCTTGGAATTTTGCTCATAGTAACAATGACCTGCCAAGGAATATTCAGTGTCAAGGGCCGGATTCTGTTCCTGGGGAAATCAAAGTTAACCTTGGATCCCTTTCAGATTGAGGAAGTCAGGAGACTTTGATATTTTGGAGACAGTGTAAAAAATATCAAGAGCTTTTGGGTTGAAAAGGTCAGATTTCTCCCACCAAAAAGGACTGGGAAAACCCTTGACAGCGAAGAACAGAAAACACTCATGCCCCTGCACACACTGTCACACTTCTGATGAAAATCCCCGTCATCTCCATCAGGGTGGGAGACAGGCTGTTCTAGTTCCACACAAGCCATGGGGAAAGCTTGCACTGCCTCTTCTGCTGGCTCCCACTCAGGAGGACATGTACAGACACACACTTAAAACAGGGAGGTTGTGACACCAGAAACTGTGTTTGTGTATGTTGGGGGGGGTGGTCCCTCTTTTAGATTCCCTCCATGACTCTCTAGTTTGAAACCACTCCTGTGATTCTTGTTTCTTTCCCTGATCAATTAAACACACTGTTCTTGAGAAGCCAAAGAATTTCCATGTACAAAGACCACATCTATTACTGAAACATACCCTGTTTGAAGTATCTCAAAGCCTAGTCAGAATCCCGTCTCTATTGCCTCCCAAGTTCCGTAGTTTTGAAATTTATGCAGAAAATGGAATTTCCTCTGAAATTAGTCTGCCCACTAACCTTCCAAAACACTGCAGTGATGTTGCTGGCAAGGTGACATTTCTTGAAGCAGCACTGTAATACCAAAGCATTCCCAAGGGAGGGATTGCACTGTTGCCTACAGCAATCTTTCCACAGATTTTCAGCAGTATAATCCAGCCTAAAATAAGCACCTGAATAAAAATAAGAATGCCAAGTGTGCCCAGTAGAAAAATAGAAAACACATTTTATATTAGCTTAGAACTGCGGGCATCATTGCCTGGCTGAACTCAGTGTTTGCAGCAACTCCCCATCCTGTTTATTAAATAAAAGAAAGAAAAAAACTCCCTGACAACAATTCCCTAGTGGGTTCTAGTCTTTTCTATATGGAAGGCCAGATAGAGATTTCAAAGTATTCAAGAAAGGTCATCTTCAGCTCCAGCAGATATTGAGGTCAACTGCTCAGCTATTATTTACGTCCATACCTCTCAGAGTAGTGAAATAGCTGTCACCACCTGGCTGGATTTCAGCTCTGCAGAGGGCAATTATCAAAACCTAAACACCAATCTGTTAGAACTTATATACCACTCCGTTCTCATAGCAAACCAACATGACTTTTCTAATTCTCCTCCAAATGTTTAAATTTTCCAGAAAATTTAAACCTTTATGCACCTAAGATCCAGTATTCAATACAGTTTACCATATTCTGAGTCTTTGCTGCAGGTATTGTACAGGGGGGAAAGCAAGCAAGCCAACACCACAGCTTTCTTTTACTCTTTTATGGATTAAAAGACATGGAAAAGATCTCTCACCGCAAGCCTACAAGAGCACAGCAGCTCAGCAGTAGCACTACTCGTATTTCATCACACATCAACAGTGTGAAACATGGGAAGTAAATGGAAAACAACATTTTTGGAGCTGGACTGATGTCAAGAATTACCTTTCAAAAACCATCTGCTGCTTTTTTAAAACTTGCCACATGAAAAAACAACAACTTTGAGTCAATTACAAACACTCCTGTAGACTCATTAGCTCCTGCAGACTTAATTTTCCAGGGTGTCAATTGCTGTAAAGTAAAAGTGTTCAGCACTTCAGACACAGAAAGAATCACTTGCTCAGATTTCTTTCTAAGGCAAGAAGGGACAATTCCTACTGTCAGACCTCCCTGGGCAAAGAAAAGAGAGGTTGAAAGGAAGGAGCACATTGGGAAAACCAAGCTGAGGTGCTGAGAACTGTTATTTTCTAAATCACATCCCTCTTTCCACGTGCTGTTAGGTATTAGGATACCCACATGTATCCTAGTTTGCATTTACAAAGATGCAAAGTTAATGTGAGAGATGTAGTAAATGTGGAATTATTCCCTGTTTGCTCCTTGAGGAACAGATAAACCAGTCTACTGTTCCTGTTAAAGGTAGCTTAGACCGGAGACAGTTGGTCCATCAGCTCTGTTTTAAATTTAGGTTTCAGACTAAAATTTAAAAAGCCTGACAAAAAAATTTTCTCAGTGTATTTCATGACAGGATAGCTCAGCCAAAGCCATGAATGTAACTGCATTATTTGTTTGAGGAGACTTGCCATGTTTCAAATCACCTCCACACATCAATATTTTCAGTGCCAGTGGCTGCTCTGCTGAATTGTGTAGAGGAAAACAATCCTTCCTGGCAGGGAATGGGAAGGAAGCAGCACAACAACACCTCTGTTAAGACAGATGACTTCGAAAGGTGTCACAAGAAGAGCTGACTAGGATAGTAGTTCCAGGGAAGGAGGAAGGTGGAAGGGACAGAAGTTGACGAGCTCAGCAGGAGTAGGTCGATATAGCTGGACTGATGTTTTGGCAGAAAAGTGTAAAAAGCTTCTTTCACGTTTCACAAGAGGATTTATCACTATAATTCCTCTTATTTCAGCAGCTTTCCCCCTGTATCCAAGCACTGTGCTTGAAAGCACTTTGTTCCAAGTTATTCTGTGCTGGGAGGTAAGTGAACACCATCTATGGTGAGACAGGCAGTGACCGAGCTCCTGGAAAACAAACAGCCCCTGTGGCATAGCCCATATCTTATCATAGGCATTACTTATTAGCAGTCACTAAATTAATTGCTCTGTATGTAAGCAACTAACAGAGGCTGATAGCACCTGTGCTGAGGGGGTGGCTTGGTGGTAAAGCCCAGGAAGGAGCAAACCTCCCTCTGTCCCTGCTCCAAATGCGCTGTTGCAGAGAAGCTTTGGCCAGGCTACATTCTGTTCTAACTTTGTGTTTCTCTGTTTCCCCACCCAACTTCACACAAATTCTTACAAAGGTTATGTACAGACTTGTACAAAATGGAGACTGACACTGGCTCTTGGAGAGTTTCCCAGAGAAAGTTTAACAGAGTTTATATAATACATTACATCTGGGTTGGTTGGTTGCCTTTTTTTTTATTTTTAATATAGATGTTATTACACTACCAGTTTGCCCTTCCTAGCTTAACCCTCCAACCACCCTTTCAAAATAGTTCATTATGTTCGGCAGAGATTAAAAACCTAAGGTTATTATATGAGTTTTGTTTCCAGCCCTCACTTAAGACAGGGCAAGTGTGTTACAATTGGAGGGGCTCAGCAAGTTACAACCACCATTATTTTCCTTTCATACACACTCTGCTATCAAAGTCATGAGGGAGGTGGTCCTTAATTGATGGAACAATTGGAATTTTAGAGCTAACACAGAACTTTACTTCTATATCTATATTTTTAAATCAGAAGTCTCGAAGTAGTCTGCACAGCTTGGGCTCAACCTCTGTGGCTGTGACTCTTTCTCCCAAGACAATCCAGCAGGATAAATCCAGCTTAAAATCATAGGGCACTTATTAAGGACATTGAGTATTCTCAAAAAATTGGGCTAAGTCACATCCTAATAAAACTGACTGCAAGATATAAAGCCCACCTTTGTACAAAGCCATCTCCAAGATGCTCTTCCTGCTATTGTTGCTGTGGGTTTTTCCTTCTTCTCCATCTCATTGTTTTTCTCATGGAGTTTAGAAATAAAAAATGAGCAGACAGAGGAAAGGAGGAATTTTTTCACACATGCTCTTACTAATTTCTTTTCCTCCTCACTTCTCCTCAGATTTTTATTCTGCCAACTTTTCCTCTTCTCACTGAGAAAAGGGGCATAATTCCCCTCGTCTCTATTGATACCATTACTGGACTCTAAATTTCTGAAAAAATCAGAAGAGGAAGATCTATGTCTTACCTTTTTTGGTTCTGAAGTAATCTCTGCCACTTTCTATGCACCTCAAGTGTCTGAAAGAGTCAAGCTCCAGAAACACACCTGCTACTCCAGTGCTGATGGGATTAATGAGATGAAAGCCAGCACTTCATGCCTAGCAGTGAGACACTTCCTACCACAGGGCCAGGGTGACTACAGCCCTCCTTTAGCTCCCCTAAATCAGCATCAAAATAACACAATGATTGGAATCAGTATTCCCACTTTCTGTCTCCTTCCAACTCCACCAACCCCCACACCTTTCCACATTCAGTGAATTCCAGGGTAATTTTTCTAATTCACATGCTTATTTTCAAGCATTTTCTCCATCCATCCCTCCTTCCACCCTCCCCTCACTGTCCTTAATCAGTAAGGGCTTCATGTGCTCCAAAGCCAGCTCTTACCTCCTCACCCAGCAGACAAAGTGATCCCAAAATTCGGCTCCCCAAAAGCCAAGTAGGTAAAGAACAACTCTCTCTTCTCTTAAAGTCTCCCCAGCCAGCCAGTGCAGGAAGGGGCCTAACAAAGCTGTATGCAGCCAATTGTGTTATCAGGGCACTTGGCACTACCAGCTGATCCTTGATTACTATTCATCCCTCGGGAAAATAAAACACCCCTTTGTAGTAAAAGTGTAACCGGTTACTATGAGGCATTACACATTAACAAAAGCAGCTTTTTACCAAAATCGCAGATGATGAAAGCCTGGAAGTGGAATCAGACCAAGGTAACTGGTTGTTTCTGCATGTTTCAGATAGAAAGCTGACAGTTTAACCAAGATTTTCACAGTGCTAAGAAGAAAGTGTTGGGTGAGTTGTGTCAACGTATTTGTACATAAAGTCATAGTGAGTTCTGTAAAACAAATTTTAAGGATAAAACTGTAGCAACCTTTGTGGTGTATCTTCCTACATACGCTACTGCCTGCACTGCAGCAACCTCAGTTTTCACAGGGTCTTGAACATTTTTAACAGCTCTTTTTACCATTTTTGTGCTTTTTCTGAAATCCAGACACTTCAATATGCTTTCAGATTTTTTTTTTTTTTCTTTTTAACCTAAGAGTACAAATCATTAAAGAGCACAGCTATCTGAAAGGCAGACTTTTCACTAAGCAGAAGGGTAGAATTTGCTGGTTTGGTGGAATAATCCCTACTTAGGTGGTGAGGAAGCATTCCAGAATATTAAAGGATTTGTTTGTTTGCTAATCTACTTAAGCACCCATAGGCTTTAACACCCACAACTTGTGTGCTTTAGGGATTTTTCATGTCCATGGCCACTCTCACTGCCACAGCTCTGCATTAAAGCTGCAGATTAGACTGCAAGCTGCTGATGGGACACTTGGAAAGAGCTGCATGGCTTTGGTCTACCCACCCACAAATCCTGCTCTACATTCCTGTATTTAGGTGCAGTAGAAATGCATAGGTCACTGCTTCTCAGATCCAGTGCTCCTGCATTCCACCCACCCAACTCTGGGACAGGACAGCAACCCAAGCACCAGGAACCCCCTCACAGGCACTGCAAAGAAGGCTGTTTGAGCACATTTCAGCTTAGGGAGAACTCGCTGACAGAGAAGTGGGGTAGCTTTAAAGGCATTAAGTAGAGCAGGCTTGTAGTAAGCAGCTGCCCCTGTGTGAAATCTGAAGCTCTTGCCAGCAGTGTGGAGGGAAGACATGACCTCATTATTCCACAGCCCAGATAATCCGTTCCTGGATAAAGTGAGAGCTGACAAGTGTTTCACCTTGAACATTATCAAAGGCCTGTCCACACTTGGCTGATGGCAGAGCCATTTTACCAAACAGGGATGTGAAAACTCCTCAATGTTAGCAAAAGAGATAAAAAAATCCCTGGGGTGCGTGGTTAAGGCCACACACGCACAGGTATGAGATGAAGAGACCAGCAGCATTTCCAGAACCATTTCAGCAAACAGGATATATTTGCACAAGTTGATGATGTATTTTTCTCAATATATCGAGGGTTGCTGCTCACAATTCTTTCCATCAACCTCAAGGCACTTTCTCTAGATAAGTGTTGAGGGCCTCTCCTGACATCAGCTGCCCCATCAGCACCTCCATTCACCCCTCAGCTGGGATAAATCACTGTCTGGACTATCTTCTAGTCTCTTCCCAGTGGTTGCCAAGAGTGATTCCACCTCCCTAATCTTTTAGTTAGAGGAACCCAAGCTTCAATGTCATGGATTTTACACAGGCACACACAGACAACACGCTAGCCTCCAATTTTGTTGGAAGGATATCACAGAATTTTTTAGGTTGGAAATGAACCATTAAGATCATCCAGTCCAACTGCTGGACCCACAATCAGTTTGAGCTCCATGCTAGTCCAAGGGAAAGGAATGTCATCTGGTTGCCATTGCCTCCTCTTGCAACACCTGCACTCTCGCTGGAGTCCTGCCATGCAAACACAGGGAGGGTCTCTCTCCCCCCTCATCCCTCCTGTCCTTGGCAGGCCAGTTAACAAGAGGAAACACACATCTCCTTCTCTATAAGGCTCTGGAGTTGTTGGATTTAAGTCTGCATGGAAGAATGACACCATTTAAAATGTTTAACACACAACACATAAAGCCCTGGTGAAAACGCACAGTAAAGTTTCCAGCAAAGGAGGTTAATAAATGAACAGGTAGCACTTGCAGAAGGAGCAGACACAAACCCCAAGATCAGGAGGAGGTTTCAGCTGAAATATTTGTCTTCCAGATGCTGACCTGCCACATGACCTGCCAAAACATGCCCAGCCACAACAGAAATTCTGCCTCTTGCACCTAGTACCTCGGAAAAGCTCCTTATCAAACTGCACACACATTAATATACACCTGTGCTATTGTCTTCCATGTCAAGGAAAAAAAGCCATCAGCCAAAGATTTTGGGGTTCCTAGGAGACAAAAATTACTGCAATTCACTACCATAGCAACAATATTAAATACAAAGAGGTCCCAATGTAAAACTGATTTTCCAAATGTAACTCCCCTAAATCACTCCACTGCAAACCACTTCCTATGCCCCGGAGTGCATCAGCACGGGAGCGTGAACGGAAGCACAGTCGGTTTTATCCCAGCTTTGGGATCACAGGAAGCAAGGCAAGTCCTTTGTGTCTGCTTTTTACTAATTCTTTCAGGGCCTTTTGCCAAGGTTATGACACCTTCCAGCAGGTGACTCTTCATCATCCAATTCCTCCCAAATACCGACACTACATCCTAGGATACCACAAGCCCTGGACACGAGCATTTCTAGTGCTGGCACTTCTGTTTCACCCATACATCAGCTGCTTTCTCTGGCAACAACCAGAACCCTTCGGGGTCAGGCTCCTCACAGCCCTGACTGCAATAAGCAGAGACAGTTCTCTTGTCCACCAACCTGGATGTGGCCATCACTGAACTTCATCTTCCTGGACACTACAGGAATTTCCACTTTTCCCCTCTCCCCTCCCCATCAGCAGAATCTGAATCCTGCTTCACCAGGAAACATCACTCCCAGCCTTCCGTGGATGCTCAGTTCCCAGAGCATTGTTTGGCATGTGTCCAGCTTCCAGAGGGGAATCACCACACTTTGACATTCAAAATGAGTAAAGAAGCTGAAAGGAAAGAGCCAGGATACAGAATCCACAAAAAACCAGCTTTAAGGACATAATATATAAAAGGACTGACAAGCCTAAATTCAGTGATCTTGAAAAACCAGCTTTGAAATAAATGATCTTTATTCTGTCTCTGATACTTGCTCTTGCACCTGAGTGTGGTAAAACTTATGTTCTGCTCTCATTTAGAGGCTGCAGGAAAATTATCCACAACAACCTCATTCTTTCTTCTAGGATTAAGAATTGTATATCATACTTGCAGTGAAAATCTGTTTTATGCATTAGGTAGAACACAGGACTGACCTTTCTTCAAGTGAAGACAATTTTGCATTTTGACCATAAATATTCTCCTGGTCATTTCTGGCCAAACTGTCAAAAGACATTTTATACCATTTTGCAAGAGGCTGTTGTTGGAGGAAAAAGGTAGGTTTTGTATTTAAACAAAGTGTGCCTGAAACGTTGAAAAGTTGATTTAATATTAACAATTCTGCGACTCAAGCAGTATTTGGGCCAAAAAACAGCTCCATAAGATAACAGCAGGCAGGAAAAAGACTGTATTTCTAAAAAACTTTAAAAAGTAAGTCTAGGAAGTCTGAGCAGTTAAAGAGAAGATGGGACAGAGATGTTCTTCTCAGATGCCTTCTCTGTTGAGATTCACTGAGCCTCAATCCTTTTATTAAAATTAAATCTCATGGATTTAATTTCAACAAAGTCCATCAGAGGAGAGAGTGCCTCTATCTTTGAGTTGCTCTGCAGCACAGAGGTGTTTAGGCTTTTACAGAGTCACACTGAAAGAGATCTGAGTGGATGCCAAGGCACGAGGTGTTCAGCAAAACATGTTGTGAGGAGTCAGCTCTGAATCAAAACTCGCTCCTGTAAATGACAGGAGATGCTCCTGGAGTGTTCTGTCCTACAGTGCCCTCATCAGTAAGTTCCAACGAGGGGCTCAGGGTGCAAGAGCTCTCACCAAGCTGGATTATGAAAGGGTATCTGCCCCTGTGTTTTGATCAAAACCAAATTTTTGGTCATTTTCCAGAATTCTGATACCCAGGTTTCAATTTGCTCATCCACAGTAGCACTGATCTGGTTTTGGGAAAGATACAGGGCATTGTTGTACCTTCCTTTAAATCTCAATTTAAGAGTGGCTTGGCATGGAGTAAGATCCTGACTGGCATCAGACTGCCAAATTTTTCCAAACAGAACTTTTTGGGAGCAACAGACACTTCCTGGGGACTTCACGAATTTGTCATTGCTTTTTTTTTTTTTAAGAATATCTTACTTTTTAAAAAAAACAAATTTCACAAACCCAAGGATAAAAAGAGGAGCTTCCTACATTTAAAATCACTTCAGGCATATGGGTATGTATCAAGAGATTTGGTGTCCTGTGGCACCATACAGATAAAAGGAGAAATGTTTGCAGGGATGGGATTTTTCCCAAGGCACAAACAGCAGACATGGACCAACATTCTCTCCTAATGTCCTAAAATTCGATGTGCAAAATTTCCCTCTGATAGCAACAGGATTCCACAAAGGACAGGGCAGCCAGCTCCCACCTGCCTCTCTTGTAGCTTCTTAGTTCACATTCACTCCTTGGTGCCTGTTCCCAATAAACCTGAGCACTTCCCAAGGAACGGCCACCTAGTTTTAACACTCATCTAGAGCACCATGTAGTGTTATTTTTAGGCTACAGAATCACAAACAGAATTCATTATTGGCAGTGAAAACTGCAGTCTCTCCTCCCTTCAGGAACAGACACTGGAGTGAAATGCCAGGGTATGGCATTTAATTTCTGGAAACCTCAAAAATTTAATGGTTATGATGAATGGTTCACATCCTGAGCTCCAAGCTGGAGTATGTAGAATTTAGGAAAGAAGGATAAAGTAGTTTCAGATGCAGTCTTGATCCTCAGGGCAACTTTTCCAGTTCATAGTTTTCTTAATTCCCTTTGTCTGTTGGACTATTAAAGAGTCAAATAATGAAAAAAAGAAAAAGGCCTCATACACATCAGCTGAACTAAGGACCCTCTTTTCCTCATCCTCTAATCCTTTACAGCAATAATAAAATTAAATGCTAATTACAGCAACAGTAGGTTAGAATGAGAGTAATAAAAAAGCTATCATTTAAAAATAGTAGATTTCTGTTTAAAAACTACAAAATGTGTACAGTGTAGAACTAAGTAAACAGAGAAAAACTATAATCAAGGTGAAGAAATTACCTTTCTGTTGAAGTTTGTGTTGCTTTTGGTTTACCCTTCCCTTAACTTTTTATGTCTGGACTAGAAAAGTTCAGTCTTTCTGTTGTGGGGAAAAAAGCTGAATATTAGTTTGTTTAACTGCATTTCATCTGGAGTGTAAGAGCAGAGTGCTCACAAGGACCTGTCATCGTTTCAACAGACAATATAACAAAGAAACAGCTTGAGGAGATTTTATCTGTCCCTGAAGTATTTCATGGTCATAACAGTTTTTGCAAGGAGGTTTTCTCATCCATTAATTAGGGTTCATTATGGATTTTAAGCAACCAGCTTTAAATTACCTGTTTTATCAGTATTCCTATTTATTTTGATGAAAACAAACATCAGCAACAAGAATCTTTTGCTGACACCTGGCAGTGGGTTCAGGTTAGTGAAGGGCTGGACAGTTTTTTAAGGTGCCTACCTGCCAGCATATCCAAAAAAGAGTTGGTGAAGACTAAAGATAAATGACTGGCTGTAATCAATTAGGATGCCTCGGCTTTATCTCAGAAAGCTTGTTTGGCAGCTTTGCTGGAGATCATAAATCAAAAAATTCACAATAATTTAAAGCATTTTTTGTAATGAGGCCACTCACTGGGATGGTCCCTTGGATCAAACTGTGGTTGAGGCAGGAACAAAGGAAGGCAATAATAGCATTTGTTGCTTCTCTCTTTAGGGCCAAGAATCCACCAAAATTCAGAATTTGATTTTTTGGGGTTTTTTTTTTTTTGGGGGGGGGGGGGGGGCGGGAAGGATACATGGATATACAACTGAGATAAACTGACTTAAACCAGAAATCTGACTACCTCTAAAAGGCAGGTTATACCACTGAAATGGTAAAATCTAAAGTTTAGGACAATGCCTATGACACTCAAAACTTCCACAGGGACTTTTATTACAGCAATTCTGCATTCAGTTAACTCCAGACACTCCACTCGCTCACAGTACAAAACTCTTTGGCTTCTGACAGCTTCACAAAGGAAATCTGCCATTCACACAGTGAATGCAGTATGTATTCATTTGCCTTTCAGAGCGCGTGCAGTCCACTTTGTTGCTGGTAATCTGCATAAAACTGGATTAACGAGTCGGGAATCCTTGGGCTCACGACTGTCAGCGCGCTCCGGAAGTGCCGGCCTGTGATAGATTTAGCATGGATGTCTTCCTGAAGAGCTAGGAGGGCTGCTTCCCTGCAGACTGCTGTTATCTGCAAAGAAACACCAAAAAACCAATGACACAGCATTATCATCATCATTATTATTATTATTATTATTATTATTATTATTACTTGAAGAAAGAGAACACAAGAACATCAAATCACTCCAAATGCCAAATAATCACGAGTTTTTCCAAGGGTTGGTTTTTTTTTTTTAAATAGATGAGGTTTTGGGTGATTGGGACATCCAAAAAACAGGACGTAGCTAAAAATTCAAACTACAGTTACATTACATTTCACATTACAGCATACTGCAAATTAACTCGCTAATCATATTACTTTGTGTTGAACTCCCCATAACACCTGATAAATTCAAATCCCAACCACCAGCAATACATATTTCCATCCCCAAAGTGCAAGAGCAGATATTCCCAGGCTCTGCAGGCACTTTTCTTTCCCAGCCTTACACTGGGAGAGAAATAAAAACAATTAATTCCAAAAGGAGGCTCAGAGGAGAGGGGTGTGTGGAAGGGGAGGAGGGTTAAGGTCTCATACCCTGCAATGTGTTTTTAAGCTCTCTGGACTTCAGACAGCGGAAACAGACTGATGCCAGTGTCACTCTAAAGACACATTACTGTGGTGAAAGGAGCTTGTGGAATGAAAAGAGATATTGTGATTTCCAGTGCAACAGGGAAAACAGTGATTGATATTGACTGCTCCCTTATATCTGTAAATGAAAGAGCCAACTGAAACACATTTGTCCGGCTATTCAGCATATTTTCTCTGTTTGTTCACTTACTGAAAGGAGTTCCCCTGCTTATGCTCTGCTAATGGTTGCCAAAGCCGTTTAGTAGCTTTTTAGGGGATTTAGCAGCATGTTTAGGAAGCTTTCACAAGAAAACATGCATGGATTTAGATGGCTTTGTCAAGTTACAACAATATTACTATTAGTCCTGTGCTGCTCTAATGAGCACCAAAGCTAAACACTGCTGTTACGCATTTTAATGCTTTTCAGGACTTCAGAGACAGCTGAATGTGGAAGCGCAGCTGAGATTTAGTGCACCAGCTTCTCGTGGAGATCAGTAATACATCACTCAGAAAGTTAACAGAGAGGCCCTGGTCTTTCTGTGCAGGTTTTTCTCTAACCAGACATTGTGACTGTGTCCCCATCTCAAACAGGAATATTAAACTACTTAAAGAAAAAACCTGCACCAGATCAAACACCCCTTGCATTCCCTGCCTACCACTAAACCCAGAATTCTTTCACAAGGGAGAAGACTGGTGATGGAAAAACAGATCCCAAGCATTCTGGACTCTGAATCCGTGTTGGCCTTTGAAGGAGGGGTTCATTTCCCCTTGATAAATACTGGCCACAAAATGAAGAGACTCTCTGGAAGTTTTCACAGGCATTATTAAAAAATCCCCAAATGCAGTCCAGGAGGTTTTGACTGCCCTGTTTTTCTCACAGAAACCATCACCTATCCACAGCATAAAATGCTGAAGCAGGGTGTCACTGATAAGGTGTTCACTTGTCAGCAGCTGTTTTAGTGAAGGAGAAGTTGAAGGAGACACTGACAAGTTCGCACATCCAAAACCGGAGGAACACCACTGCCAATCCTACTTCTTCCCGTTTCATTTGCCCTCCAATACACTCAGGAGGAATTCACCCACAGGCTGATAGTTCTGATGATGCTTTCACCTGTTCTCGATGCTCTGCCAACACTATCAGTAACAGTGATGATAACTAACCTCCAAAGGATTCTTTTGTTTGTTTTAATTTTATTCTTAAACACTGAACCATAACTTCTGTGATGACTGAAAATCACTAGACATGATGAAGCACCAGAAAACTGATTATTTTTGACTTCTTAAAAGCATTTCAGCTGCTTTTAAGGGATGAAAGACTTGTAAGGCATAAATTATCATTCTCGCTTTTCCTGGCTGCACTCAAAATTTTTGTGGACTAAATATTTTCTTTATTATTGAGTAATAAACTGCAGGCATTACAGCACAGTGTTGAAAATTTAGGCCCTCATGTCCGGTCACAGAGTCACATGGAGTTGCATCCATTCCTTGGCTAACCCAGGGGTATCAGGTTTCTGAGCTAAGACATCCAACAAGGCAAGTTTGATTATTTTTCTTTGTTCAAGTATGCAAACTTTTAAAAACAAAGTCCTCACAAGCATTTCCACTAGCTGGTAAAGCTAAATCACTTGTGGAAAGCAAACACAAGTGGTAGTGGTAGCCACAGTGACAGAAGGGTGAATTCCTCTGGTGAATTAAGCCTTATTGGCCTAAGGTCACTGGTTTGTCATGGAGACTCCTTGTTACAGCCACATTAGGACATTTCTTACCAGATGGAGCAACAGAAGAGCTTTTAAATGTCATTTCTGAAAATTGAGGAAAAAAGGGAAGGCCACAGAAGAGGCTGTAACTGACAGCAAAGGAAGGAGACCCTTTGCAGCAAGACGTGGATCTTTCCTAGGCTTAGCAGCACCCCAAATCCAGAAGCTGCATCCACATCATCAGCTTCAAAACCTGCAACAGGTCTATCCCCAATGAACTTCTCCTGTGACTTCCTTAAATCACTTCTTCTTTTGTCCTCTACAAGATCACCATGTACCAAGTGCCACAGTCCAATCATGCCTTATAGAATAAAAGCACTTTTCTTTGTATTAAACCTGGCAATTTCAGCAAGTCCTCCTTCCTGTTCCCTGTGTTATGAGAATGGTGATTCATCTGTTCACCTACCATCGATGATTTTACAGTTTTATCTCATCCCCTCTAAGTCAAGTCTTTGCAAGCTGAAGAGTCCTCAGTGACTCAGACCTTGCTCCTGCCCAAACCGTCCATTCTTCCTCCCATCTGCCATTGCTGCCTTGCCCAGCTCTGCCCTGAGCTCTCACTGCTGAGTGCCTGAAGCTGTGCAGGGTACGGAGGGGGCTGTACCAGGCCATAGCTCTGTCCCTGGGTTGCTTGCAGTTCCTTTCTTAGCATTGTATTTGTGCTGAGAGGATTTTCCTCAGAAGATTGTCCACACTGCCTCCAGCATCTTTTCCCAAGTGACAGTATCTAATTTAGGCCAAATTATTTGTGAATTTGAAGCTTGAGCGATATTTTTTTTTCTCCATTGCATTCAGTATGATGAACAGCCTCTGCCTATCTCTATAAATGAATGCTGAGAACCAACATCACCTACCTGCAAGGCAATTCTTAATGAGTTTCAAATAAAAATACAAGGGATCATAATTTTTACCTTTTCAGTATACAAAAAAAGACAAATATAAGTGCAGTCTTTTGGATCTCTGTGTGTTGTGAGGAACAGGAATAACATCTTAGCGCTGTTCCAAAGGCAAAAATCCATCTCACTGTATGGAGGGACAAAACAGATATTTCATGACTGCATCTGAATCCAGAGTGGCTTTCAGCACCCACTCTAAGGCAGTAATGAAGACATGAAGTGATTGTCAGAGACAGCAGTGATTAATAGCAACACATCAGGCACCAGCCAATTAAGCTCTACCTACTGGAACTACACGGGTGCTACTGCAGCAATAAAGAGCCAGCTAGGTGGGATAAAAAGCTGCTGAATCTAAGAGTACCAGAATACCCCCTGGTTTGGTTATTATTTATATCATTATAAAAGGAAGTTTACCAAACAGAATTCTCATTTTCAATGGAGTAAGAGCATCATTCATCTATTGTCTGCAGTCATCTCTTAGCATGGGAATAGTTTTGAATTCATGTATAAAAAACAGTACATTGCTTTCTTAATGGACTGATTTGTCATGTCAGGAAGTGCTTTAAGACCAGAAAATAAACAATCAATTTAGAATTCTGCTTCAACGTCAAAAAGGCACCAGAATCAAGCTTTCTTGGGAGGAAGGGAGAATTAAAATTCGTTGTCTGAGCCACACACACAGAGGTGAGTAAGAAGCAAAGCCACACACCAGCTCAGAGCTATGGTGCAAAAAACCGATGAGCCCCCCTGCAGAAAAGGATTTACACCTAGTCATTCCTTCTTGGCCCATTCCACTCCCAGGAACAATAAAATTCCTGGTGCCAGTTACTGTTCCCTGAATAAACAGCATTGAGCACAACCCATCTTTCCCCCGAAACCAATGGTTACACTGGTTGCTTCAGCTGGGCCGATTCTCCCCCATTCTGGCATTAAGCACCAACTCTTTCCAGCGGACTCAAAGTCCTTTTCAGCTTCTTTGTCTTTAAAGTGCTCTAAATAGCTTTAAAGAACCTTAAAAAAAAAAAAAAAAAAAGAAAGAAAGAAAAAAAGAGCTTCTGTGTTAAAGCCTTAGGTATTTTCAAGAAAGTGGTTTTGTTAGGGCCGAGTGTGCTGGGAACACCTGTGAATGTCGGGTTTAATTGGGCTGCAGCTGGTGTCGATTGTGTGCGTCCTAACTGGCAGCCACTGCCTGGCCCTACATTGTGTTTCATTTTCCTTTCTCCTTCCTTTTTAACTCGCTCCTCCACCCCGCCAGTTAAAGTTGTAAGGGATTGTGTGTGAGAGAGGGATTAGGAGCCTAGAAACAAGAATAGTGCCCTGCGGGTTGTGAATAGCGTAAATTGGGGCGCTTCCTGGCGGAGCAGTACCTGCGAGGCTGAGCGCCCGCCGGGCACCTCAAAGGGAGCCGGGATCAGGTCCGAGGACTCGCCTTTCCCGCTCAGCCAGGAAGGGATAAAAGCTTCACACACGGCATTTGAAAAACACATGAATAACACAACATCTGTGTCTCACTCAGGCAAATTCCTGCCCTACCCGTGCCAGGAGCTGCTCTGTGAGAGCAAAAGACTTATCCCCACAAAACAGGGATGGCTGGAAAGCTCTCGGGACCCACCTGAGACTAAGGGAAAAGGGGGCATGGATGCCCTTCCAAAGTGAGAAGCTGCTCCGTGGACACTGAGTAGCTGGGAGAGGTTGCTGACTTATACTCTTAAAATCCATATAAATAATTCAACTCAGCTCCAGCAGTGCACAACTTCCCACAAGGGATTTGTAGGGAGCTCAAAGCAGTGCTGGGCAGAGATGTAAAAATACCTCGAGGTTTGTGCCACCCCCAGCAGGTCACTCCTGCTCAGTGTGGGACGCCACGGCCCCGCTTTCCCTCTTTCTCCTTTGTGTAAGGCACCACCCGCTGCCGGCTGCGGGCTCCCGACCGGCTCTTGTGCTGGCTCCGGCGCTAAGCTGGCCCTTTCATTCACCGATTCAATGCACCAGACCATCAGAAAACTAATCCAGAAATAAAATAAAAAGAGCCTTAGCTTGCTGCTGGGGTATTGAGATGGGCTCGGGAGGGATCCGACAAGTGGGCATGGGAGGAGTGGGGAGCACAGCAAGTGGGATGCATTATGCTCCAGGAGCTGCTGGGGAGACCTGCCTTAGATAAGAATGCTATTTTAAGATGTCACAAATATAATTTTTACTTTAAAATAGGCTAAACTGAGAGGGTCTTAGCTGCTGAGAAGTGAAGTTTTTGATCTGTTTCAAAAAGGCTTAAATGTAGTACTTCTCTTGTGTTTCAACTGCCCTGTTTCATGTATAAACAAAGGAAAGACAAGAAAACACGGCTTTTTTTCTCTGGTCTGCACAGAGAAATTGTTACAGATTGCTACAAATCTTGTTCTTGTTTCCTTGTATAGAGGAAAAAGTTTTCAATTCTATGGAATTATTGGTCACCTTGTGATAAATTTTGACCAATGTTTGAAAGACAAAGAATCACCCTGTATGTGGATCTCTTCATTCTGCTCAGTTCTATAATCTGTGTAGATTTAAATGAGATGGATCATGGAATCAAAGAATGGTTTGAGTTGAAAGGGACCTTAAAGATTACCTAGTTCTAACTCCTCTGTCATGGGCAGGGAACCTTCCACTAAACCAGGTTGCTCAGAGCTTGGCTTTGAACATTTCCACAGATGGGGCATCCTCAAAATTATACAATTATACATTTGGGTATTTTGCAAAGGGAGAATAATCTGTTCTAAACAGAAAATGATGAAGTGGATTAGCATCATGCTTTTCAGACAGTATCCATTCACTCCTCAGATTCATGTACGGAACCATGGGAACTATGGAGTGGATTTGCTTAGGATATGATTATCGCTCCATAAAATTTTCCCAGCTGAAGTGCACAAGGCCCTCACAGGCCACACAAGTGCCTCAGTGAGACAGAGGCTTCTTTCATCTCCGAGCACCTATGTTGTAAAATGTTACTAGCTTTCCTCAAGTTAAAGCACTTACATCTCTACAGTTCTGTATTTAGGAACACTGCCTTGGAGCAGATGACCCTCAGCAATGATAGTCTATAATTGGATATTATTTTTCATAAAAATATAGACTTCTTTCTCCCTTGTTTATTAAAGAGACACTCAGTATGAGCAGACATTGGACTGTCTACTTTAAAACAGGTCTGTACTGATGAGGCAGCATCTTTGCAATTCTTAAATGGAAAGGACAGGTTGCTTTCTGAGCAACTTGGTCTAGTGGAAGGTGTCCCTGGCCATGCAGGGGGGTGGAATGAGATTATCTTTAAAGTCTCTTCCATCCCAAACCATAAACCCAGGATTATGTGTATACTGTGTCTCTGGGAGCAAATGATCTCTGCTGTTCCTGATTCCTTTCATGAGAGATTGTTAAGCACATAAAACCAGCTCCTTTAATGATGTCTGTAAGTGACCTTAGTTCAGAGCAGTCTGCCTCAAATCTACACAACTTAATGTATCATTTGTTTATTTTTGTAGTTTTGTGGCTTGATGTACAGGTCACCATGTGTGTGGGTGTCCACAGCTTACCTGAGGTGCTGCACAGGGACATAAAGCCGTGCTGCTGCCTGAATACATCTGATTTGATCAGGATGGGGGTTCCCACTCGCCCTTTCCATGGTGGTCACAGCAAAGACCAAGCCCTCCTTCTGCCCTTTCCTCCTGGTCTCAGCCAGGCTTCAGAATCAGCTGAAGGTAAGCCAAAAGCTGAGCCAGACAACTGGCCAGCTGCACATGTGGGACAATCATATCAACAATCAATGAGGCAGAGTGACCCCAAAATGCTGCCTTTAATTGCTCTTCCAGTACCAGAAACTGAGCAGGGGCTGTGCCCAGGCAGCAGACAGCATCACATGTATCAGTAGCTCCTGCTATTCTGTAAAGCTCACACATGCCCAGGGAAGGGAAAGATGAGGTATGCAGCCAAAATTAGGTGTATGTCTCACAACTCCAGCACATGATGACAGCTAAGGGGAATAAAGCAGAGCTCTCAGTGGTACATGCTAAGTGTCATCACACATACCTCTGCTCATCCCGACATGTTCTAACAGAGCGAAGCCTCGGCTCCTCTGCAAGCTTTCTTTTTTTCTTCCTTCCACTCTCTTAAAAAATATTCCTAGATGTGGTCTCCTTCCAAGCAATGTATAAAACATGTAAATTCCAATTTCAATTTTGTAACTACAAGCCCAAAACGCAGCTATTTTCCAAGAAGTGCTCTGCCGATATGGTTCCCATCACTTTGGCAGAGACATGGCATACACCTCTCACAAAGGAATTCTGTAACAAAACTAGTTTTTACATGCTGGGACTAAATATTTTTAAACAGCACTCTCTGCCAACTTCAAGTTTCAGCTCTGTTTGTGCAACTAAAAAAAAAACCAACAAAAACCCAAAAAACAACAACAACAAAAAAACCAAAACCAACCCCCCCCAAAAAATCACGTGTGTTTCTGTACAAGATTAAGCTGCATTTCTGGTTAACCTCAGAATTATTTCATTTTTATATAAACATTTAATGGGAAAGTTTAACTTCTTCCTTTCAATGAGGAAAAGGAAGCCAAGCCACTAGAAAAACAGAGTCTTTCTATGTGTGTGTGCACGCACTCATTTTAATTAAAAGTAACTAAGAGAATCCTGTGTTCTCACTCACAGTCTGCTGGTGCTGCAGAGGGCCTGGACACAGAGCCAAGGGTATTCTGCCAAATGCCACTGGCAAGAGAGATTGGATTATGCAACTAAAAATTTAAAACTAGAAGACTTCATCATTAGCTGTGGCTGTCATGAGCTTCTTCCTAGGAAAAAAACCTGTATAAAACAGATTTGGCAGCTCCTACATTATGAAACCTACCAAGGTGGAGGTGTTAGGTGGTTGCTGCGTTTGCTTGCTTGCTTTTCAGATTTCGAGGCACTTATGAGGTTGGGTTGTATGTTCAGCATATTCCCAATTTCTTGCACTGGAAGATAATTCTTGCCTTTCTCGAGTTTAATTTGAGCAGAGGCCTCAGACTCCAATCAAAACAAAGCAAATAAAAGCGATTCTGCAAAAAGAACTGGGAGAAGTGCTTTCCCTTCCCTAAAAATATATTTTTTTGGTCAATAGAGCACAGCCAGTCTAGAACTGTCTTTCATCTCCTTTCAGCTCCAGCTGCATTTCTATTACATTGTATCACCATTTAAAGGTAGCTACAACCCTAAGCTTTTGAATCCAACTAGCAAAGAAGAAAAGCAAAAAAAAATTTTTTTTTCATGGATTCATTTGAACTCTGCCTTTCATCCTGTCTTTGGAGCCATGGCAAATATTGTCCTGATTTGGATCTTAAACAGTAGGTTAAAAATAGCAACTGTAGTTACCTACATATGAGTTATCATAATACAACACAGTAAAAGCAAACTCAGTTAAAAATAATAAGAAATCTTCTAAAAACTTAAGTTCTTCTGTCAATTTAGACAGAAAACACCTAAATCCTACAATAATAAGAGTTACACTTTCTGGGTGACGAGTGCATACACACCCTGGGTTGAGGCAGGAGGTGAGAAAAGACATTTGGGGAGAACACACATAAGGCCTTTGGATTGCAAAATGAATAATGTCCTTAATGGAAGCTCTCTAGTTTTTATTTATTGGGTTCTCAGTTCCTGGAAGGTGCAAGATGTTTTAATGCAGATTTTGCTTGTGCAAGAAAATAAAGGAAGTAATTACAGCAAGAAAAGAAACCACGAATGATGGAAATATATGGAACAAGATAAGTGGGGTACCACCAATTACCTTGAGTTAAGGACTGATGGAAGGGTTATATTTTAATGGAACAGAAAGTCAAAGTCTTTGTTTTGTTGCATTGTTAACATTACAGCTTGTTATTTGGGTGCCCTCTTCCAGCTAAGGAAACTGAATCCACATAATGTCTGAAAGTCATCCAGATCTGCTTACTCCATGGATAACAGATCTAATTTAACAAATTCTTCTCCTTCATATTTGTAAACTGCTTATCCATTTGTGCCATGTTATTGCAAAAACCTCCTTGGTCTCTTGGGTTTTCTCCCCCTCCTTCCTTGTCTAGGCAAGACGATGTAATGCAAAATTTCAACACTATGAAGACTTAGAAAACAGGTCACTTAAATTTCTCTTTGCAAAGATGCTTTACGTTTACCCTCAGCATTTCTGCAAATATGCACAGGGGGAAGTAGAGGAGTCTCCCTTCCCCTTCCTCCATGTTGTATATGCAGCTTTGCTTTTTAATGTTAACAGCATTTCAACTTCTTAGAAGTCACAGTCTAGCATGATACTCAAACAATTTAAGGCCAGAAAAGTATAAAATTTATGCTTAATAGTGTTCAAGGGATGAGAGGATGATGCCCAAAGGAGGATGCCACAAGAGTGAGCTCAGAAACTGTAACAGAACTAAGGACCACAGCTGAAAGACCCTAAAAAGCCACTAAGAAACATGCAACCAGCAACAGGACAGTCCTGAAGTGATCCCAAGGGACACTCTGAGGGACACTTACAAATTGAAGTGACCATCAGGTTTTTTTGCCTTCTGCTGTAGGGCTGGTTTGCCCATTGGAATGTGAGTGAATACACAGGAAAAGACCATCTGCTCCCACTACCTGCAGTGCTGTGGGTGCACTCCTTTTCCTAGAGCCTGCAGCACACACATGCCTTCTCCTGAACTTCCATAAATATTTTACTGTGCTGAATTGTGTGGCCAAGTTATATAATGACACAATAAAGCACAACATCTCTCCCTGGAGGCATTCCAGCCTATCTAACAGGCTCAGGAATCACCCAGCAGCCCACTTGCAGAGAGGAGGATTCTAGGGATGACAGCATCCAATAGCACGTGCCAAGTGGTCATGAGTTGAGGTGGAAAAAAAAGGACACCTTAATTGTAACACTGACTTTGTCCCTAGCAGATGCTGCTCTGTCTGCCTTGTGTGGGTATCTACAACTGGTATTGTTTCCAGACCCTTGTCAAGAGCTGAGTTCAGGAGATTTGCTCAGGAATTGCCTGTGTGCATGAAAGAGTTTCAAGCAAGAACTTTCCACTTCCCTGTGTACTGCATTTACTCATTTCATGTTAGATGTACAGATAGTAGGACTCAGACAGAAAGTCTTACCCCCTTTGCAAAAAACAATAAAAGGTGACTAAAATAATGAAGACACCACATCCAGGATGCTGTCACAGAAGCACAGTTTGCTATACTGAACCAAAACCCAAATGCTATTTTCTCTCAGCTTTGTAATTATTCAGTACTGCAAGGAGGAGATGTTCTTAACATTTCCCACTTAGTATCATATTTAATACTTTTCATGCTATCTGGAAGATTCTTTTATATCAATCATTTGTTTTTTATGGGGTGAGCAAGTTTTAAATGCATGAAATGTCATGGGAAAGCTGGTACTTCCTTTCGTTTTGCCTGACACCACATGACTGGTACTTCCCTCAGCAGCCCAGGTGAAGGTGCTTGTTTTAGCTTAAAGGGCTGTGACTGAGAAAGCCTCTCTGGTACTCCAATGTGCACTTCCTATTTATCAAGTGATTTCCAAATCAAGTGGATAACTCTGAGACTTGGAATGGGCACAGCACCACAGCAACATTCCAGCTCTGAAGCCTTTTTCCTCCCCACATAACCATGTTGGGAACTGCAGCCGTAGCACCAGGGAGCCTGAAATAATGTGGGACTCTCACTCTGCACCATTAAATGCTATTTTGCTAAATTAAAGGCCACAAGTAAGTCATATTGTATCCATAAGCATATGCATACCACAAGGCCTTTCCCCTTCCCATATTCCTCTCAGCTGTGGATCACGCAAAATCCCATGGAAGACATATTTCAGCTTTTGGGTTGGGTTGCTTTGGGGTTTTTTCTGTGAGAGCAGGACTTTCTACCCCTCAGTGGACACAGCACTCTGCTGAATATGATATGATGTCCTTTCCAGAGTTAATTTTTAATTTCCTGACTCCATTGCATGAGAAATTTTCAAATTGTCTTGGCGGTCACTTAGAGGTATGTGCAGACCTAACTGCAGGAGTGAATGCAGTGTCAGCCCAAATGCAAACCTCCAGACTAAGTGAGGAATTTCTGTAGAATTAGTTCCTTGGTTGAATTAAGTTCCAGAGAGACCCACAGTCCAAGGATTGACTGCAAATGTAATGCAAGCTTTTCTTGCTCCAGCCTGCAGCCAGGGGAGGCAGGTGTTTTCAATGTGTACCTCAAAAACCTGGTGATTTTCTATTTTCATTTTTTAATGCCACAATTCATAACCCACAGATGTTGTGCACAGCTATAAATCTTGGCACCCTCTCCTCTGCTAAAGTTTCTCCTGGTATTCAATTTTCTTTGCTTTACCTTAAGTCACCCTAATCATGCTGACATCTACTATCGATGATTATATTAGCCCTAAAAGATCCTTAAACAAATGAAAAGAACTGACTTCCACTCCTAAAGTTCTGCTTCCAATTTTCTAAAGGAAATTAAATAATGTATAAATCAAATGCTGGGCGCAGGCCCAGGCAGCTGAACATCGCTTTGTCCTTTCAAAGTGAAGACGAAGTGTCTGCTACGGAAGGGACAAGCCAAGAGAAATAAAGCTTAACCTCAGCTCCATGTGAAAGTGATTTGGGACAATCGAGGGGAATCTGCAAAGAAGTTAAAGTGGGGACCACATACTAACAGGGGAACTTCACATAACAATCAAAAATATACCAAGAGCTGACCTTCACCTGGAGTAGCTGCGCAGCCCTGACAGCTTTGTTACACCGGAGCAGAGTGTGAAGGCCGGGGGAAAGAAGAGATGAGCAGGAAGTCAAAAATCTATTTAGGGCTACCATTTGTCATGTCTTGGTAACCTTATCAGGGTGAGGTTTTTTTCAGTTTTGTAAGATTTATAACTAAGTACTGCCTGACAGCCTTGCAGTAAGTGTGCACACTACTTCCCAGTTCTCCTTTAGCTAGTACTCACTACTTAGATTATTAAATCAACCACCACGGGACTTCCTAATTTATGTTTTATTGATGGACTGCTGATCGTTCTCTTAACACAGTATATGCATCTGTGCATATAAAAAGGGAAAAAATCAGTAAAATGTGCTAGATTTCTTCCTGGTATTATTTTTTGAGCAAGCAATTGCTTCAATTGCCACAAGGCATTTCTTAAAACTATTGGGAGCAGATATACTTTGTAATATGATTTCTCAATTAATAGAAGATCCTAATCAAGTCTATACTGCTTCAACATGAGTTCATGCTGACATTTTTACACACAGAAATGGTTTGAAATCTCTGATCAGCACTAGACTTCATGGTTAGGGTCAGCTTAACCCTACTCACATAATCCAAACTTTGGTGGAGAGAAAAAGGTGTGACACAGGCAGCTCTCAGTGCCCAACTATGTACACTCATATTTCCAAAATATTCCTCTCCTCATCTTTACAAAGTACAGAATATTTCAGATGTGATGCAAATGGCCCTCAAGCTTAGATGGTGGAGAAGTCTCATCTTTACACCTTCTTGAGAAACCTGCAAAATTGTTTTCAGCACTGTCACTTAGCAGTTGTTTGGTCTGTCACCACACGAACTGAGCAGCTGGCAAAGCAGGGACAGCCACGTAACGCTTACATGTGAATGTGAATTCAACACACATCTTGCTTAGCTGTTGCAAACCTGTCTGTATGCTTCACTGTTTAAAAAAACCCAAAACATAAAATGACTAACTAAAATTCCTATCCATTTATTTCCCTTTTAAAAAGAAGAGTCTGTATACACACTGTTTTTATTGTAGAATTGAAGTACACAATGAGTGCAACTGCCGTTTAATGGGATACAAATTCATCTGAACATCAAGCATCCTTGATTCAGAAGAACCAACAGATTTACTGGGTTCACAGACTTGTAATTTACCGACAAGTATCCATGTCTTTCACAAAAGCTATAAAATATTAGAACACGCTTCAGGAATGTTATTGCCATAAAAGACGCAGTTCAACCAACCTGTGAGCTGGGAGATTATCCCATCCATCTCCCTGTCTTCTGACAGACCCCCTGCAAATGAAGCACCAGCCCAGGCTATGGCTGTGTTTGAAAAAGCAAGGCAAGCAGTGGAACTGAGGGGGATTTCATGGCACCTCAGGGCTTCACACAAACACTGCCAGAATAAACTCCTCTGTCAGACCTCCAAGTTTCACATCACTTTGTCTCCGCAGGTTCCCAAACATCAATAGCAAGAAGAAAAAAAAAAAAAAACAAACCATGAAGAAGGATGGGAAGAAATAGGAAGTTTTCCCAGTGTGGTTGTTTGCCATCCCTGGATTTAAACAAAACCAGGCGCACAGTGTGTTACCCACACATGAAAAGAGGAGGGCCAAGAAGGGAAGGAGAGGCTTCTCTCTTTTCCTCTCCCCCTGTTTCAAGACAGCATCCCTGAAAGCACACAGGCATCTGTTTTGGGTTCTTCTGACATCAGCAAACACCACTGAAGTAAAGCACATGCTTAAGTATGTTCCAAACCCCTTATCTGCTTTTAATAATTGGAAGCTAAATGGAAGCTATAAGTCATCAAGCAGGACAAGTACCATGAACAAACAAGACCTTTTTGGCCTTTAAGGTGATGGTACTTAATGGCTCTGCAAAACTTTGGACTCAGTAATATTCACAATCAGAAGTAGAGATGGATTTTAATGCAAGATTCAATCAAATTGCAAATGCTAAAATTCATACTCTGGTCACAGAAAGAAGTTGTGATTTATGACAGTGTGTCACACTTCTTTGGTATTTTATATTTCTGCCTATTTTTTATATATTGATGTCTCCAGTAAAAGGAAAATAGGAAGAAACTCTGGTACAAGGCTACTTATCCCTCCAGGTCATTTTGCTGTGGTCAGAAGCTCAGGCAGTGTGTAGCTGGTGCTCCTGGAGAGTTTGGAAGAGGGTAAGAAATATGGGAGAGGAGTATAAAATATGGTGTTTTCCAGCAGATTATGTGAAACATTACTTGCCAAGGATCCCGGCCGAGTTAGGCAAAAGTCACTCCTAACAGGAGTCAGCCATTTGACAATCCCTGAGAGGGATTGAATGTAGGATTACATTGGCTCTGTCACGAATGTCATTTGTCACCACCCAGCAAGCTCTGCTGATACCTAGGATGAGCTGCCTTCCTCAGGTCAGTGCTCATTCATGTCCCAAACCTCATGGACCATCAGCAGTGGAGGGGTTACAGCAGCCACCACAGTGCCTGGCATGGCACCGAATGGTTGCAGGGACTGCTATGGGAGTTACTGCAGTGGGATCTAATTCCTCAGTAACAGGCAGGATCAAGCCCTAAATTAGCGATTCCCAGCTTTCATTAGGTTTTATTCATCCTTAGGCCAATTAACCTGCTGGCATAACTCCCCTGGGGATTGCGCCAGCAAAGACTTTGGCCTAATAATTTTGGATTAATTTCTGTATCATCATCTTTTTGTAGCTTTGGGAAGACTATTTGTATATCCTGCTACAGACATTGTGGAAGCGAACACTAATTATGAAGGAAAAATTTTGACTCCACAACTACTCTTTCAAAATTATATATAAAAAAAAGAGTAGTCTAGACCACGGACAGGAATTCCAGATGGAAATATGTTTAACAAATATGGAAAGTGAATACTTTCCTGTATATTGCTTTGTGAGTTATTAGCACCTAAATAGTCTCCATGGTCAAAAGTGTTTTAATGGGCTGAAAGACAAAGTGATGCAATCAGGAGGGATCAGCAGTAATTTCTCCTGCAGAAGATTTACATGCAGCAGCCATGTGTGTTTGTTTATGATCTCTACATCTGGTAATGCTCTCAGTGCGATGGAAAGCTGCAGTGGAATAATGCACCCTGTTCCTCACACGCAATAATTAAATCTCTATTTAATCTGGGAAAAGGCACTTTAAAAATAAACATTCATTTCCAGCAGACCATAAAGGATAGGTAACAACTGAATCACACCACATAGGCCTAAAAATTGGTGTGTAGCAACCTCTCAAGCATTAAAAAAGTTGAGTTTTAACTCCCAGAGTACCACAGGGAGGGTGTGTGCACACAATCTCTCCAGCACTACAAACATACCCTAACAGACCCCAGACACCCACAGAGACAATCAAAGCCAGAATGATAATCTGTAGGAATGACAAAAAACAGTAAGAGATGGCAGAGCTAAAATATTCCCCATGGCCTCAGGTGTTAAACTACGTTTTGTGTTCACAAGACACCTATGGTAACGCAGTTTGCCATCACCTCATCCACCTCATTCTGACAACTGGTAACAGCAATAATTGCAATAATTTCCACAATGACAGGAAAAGCAGGCGTGCAAAGAAGGTTAGATCTTGTATTTCAACTGAAAAAAAAGGTCTGGGAGATAATGTCCAGCCTGTCCTCTGCCAGCAGGGTTGGCTGCTGTGGGGGGAATGCAGTGGGGACACGGCATCCTCAGCTTCCACTGGAGTCATTCCACTGCTTTTAGTCACTTCAGCAAGGCCTTGTCTCCACAGAATGTTATGCTGAAACACCTACTGCATTTACATTCACACCCTATCTCATTCCAGGATAACTTCCTCACATTGACGTGCCCTCAGAAGTACAAGAGCATTTGTCTGTGGCTGCATTTAGCCCTAGGCTGGAGTCTCACAGGTAACAGGGAATAGAGATTTGTCTTTATCTTACAAACTGTGCTAATATATCTCTCCGCCCTTTGGATTGGAGCCAACTTCTCTTGAATCTCCCAATCATTTCCCACAGAAAACTTGGACTTTCTTTAGCCCATGAAAGATGACAAAAATCAGGAAAATCAGAGGGATTGCAGGGCATGGAAAGCCTGTATGACCTGTATCCAAGAGCAAACTTCCCAGCCTGAGATACCAGAGCTATGAAATGACCCCGTTTAGTGACAGAGAAATAAATTGCCATGGTGGCTAAAAGAAAACCTGCTTAGGCTACAAGTATGGAGGAATAACACTTCAGAAACTTGGGATGGCTTTAAAGGTAAATCAGATAAACACAGAACAAATATATGAGTAGAGATTGAAACTTTTCATGTATATTGAAGTGGTAGTGTAAAAACAGTGTTTCTCCTGCCAGGCACACATCCAGTGTGCAGAGTTTGCAACTCACAACTTCTTGTGTGCTCTTCAGCTGCAATAAAAAAAGACATTTTTGCAGTGCTTACAGCTCAGACCCCCATCCACACCCACTGAGACCATCTGACACATCCCTGCCTCCCCAGTTCGGATTTCCCAAAGCAAGCAGAGAGGACCAAGGGGGAACCACACTTGTGACAGGGGTATTCTGACATGAATGGTGAGTTGTCAAAATGGAACCAGCACTTCCCTAAAACTAAGTTGGTTTCAGGAAAAGAATGCACAAGCTGCAGTCTGCAGATGCGTGCCAGGCTCTGCCACAGCATGAAGTGTAGGTGGGCAAATGGCAAGTCATTTCTAGAAGTGGCCAGTCCACTCTGCACTTCCACCAAGGCTTTTCTGATTTAAAAAAAAAAAATGTTTTTTTGTCAGTGCCCGAGTCTCCATGGGTTCCTAGGTCCGCAGAGCATCTTTGTTCTGCTTAGACTTGCTCTTTTTTTTCATTCAGAGACAAAACAAGCCAGGGCTTCAAACCATGCAGGGTTTTAATGCTGCAGAATCCCCACGTATCCACTTCCTCTCTTTCCTCAGCTCCTCTCTATCTGATTTACTGTTTACTTACAGACCATATGGGAAACATGTCGGGAAAGTATGCATCCGGGTTCACATTCACAATAAATACTTTTTATGACTATTCCCATGACCTGCAGCAACAGACTAGATTAGTCGCCCACAACTATGTACAATCACACAATCATTTAAATACATTTTCAAAACAGAATACGTTCTGAGATACAGATCAACTAAATATTCCTCTTTTTAAAACCTATTTCCTACAACTTTACCATTTCTACCTGAGACAGAAAGTTTTATCTTTCAACTGTGGAGTTAATATAAACAGAAGAACACGAACACTTGGGACTATGTTAAAGTGCAGTCAGCAAATTATCAGTCTGGGCTGCTCAGTTTCCTTAGCAAAAGAACTATAAAGTGAAACAGCAAAAGAGCTGAAAATAGATGTTGTTGCTGAATTTTATCTATCAAAGTGTGAAAAAACCCTCTCTTTTTTATTCTGTTTCATAAAACCAAACTCCCTCTAATTTTAAGTTCATCCAAAAGCAGAATTGCAAAAGCATTCTATTCTGCTGTATAGAGTGTAGAATATTTCCCAAGCAGAATATATTATTTAATCCAAACCCAAATAAACAAAGGGTCAAATTTAACTTCACCCATTCAATTTAGCAACAAAATTGAAAGGAAATACTGGAAAAGTCATTTTCAATTGAAATACTTAAAATCTTTTCAAGGTGGAACATACTAAATTCTGTTTCCAATGTAAAAAGTTAAGTCCATACAGAACTAAAGAAATTATTGAATTTAGTGTTTCTGAATAAATTTTTATCAGAAGGAGGTCTAAAGCAAAATTTACAAAAGTAAAATTGTTATCTACATTTTTCCCACGTAAGTAAATGAGACATCTATGTCCTGTACCACTTCATCTTATTCAGGATTTAATTTTTTTTTTCATTTCCCATCAACCTGTGGGTTGAAGAAAAATTTGCTCTGGCTCTTCTGCTTTGGGAAATGGTTCTGATAGTCATTTAACTTGCAACTGGCAGCAGTGAAGAAGGCTTGTAGCTCTCCCCCACCCTCCTCTCTCTGTGGAAGCTGGCAAGCTCATCTGCTGCAGGATACTTGGAGAATATCTCCTGGGCCAAACTGACTGATTGCATCATGTTCCAAGACTTAACCAGAATACATGGAAATATTCCTTTTGTTAAATGCATAAAGATTAAAGATTGAGATTTCAAAAGGTAACTTGGCTTTTTAGAGCTCTATGGTTTTATGAAATGGAGGTCGGGTGTTGTTTCTACAGGCAGGTGTTGGGATATTGTTATAACCCTCTAAAAATGAAAAAGGAGTTTTCCTTCTTTTAAGGTATGCTGTACCCACAGGTTTTTGAAATGCAGTGCAGAGCACTGTAAAGTGTTTCCATCTCACTGCAACATTGGCATTCAGTGAAGCCCTGAGCAAAGGCTCAGCTGGAAGCACCTGAGTGAGCCTTGTGCTGTCCCAGAGAAGGATCCTGCAGGACAAGGGCCCTGGTGAAGCACCTGGGGAGCAGCTTTCCCAGGAAAGCCGAGCACTCACTGTCAGGCACATGCCAGCCCCAGTACTGACCCTCTCTGCAGAGTCAGGCTGTTCCTGGAACAGCCAGCGATCCACCTCTGCTGGCCTCCTCTGCCAGCTCCACTCCAGCTCAGAAAACGTCGGATCTGGGAAATGGTTTAAAACTGCACCTTTCCATTCAACGGGCCTTCTTGCTGTTCTGCTTGTTTGGGGGCAGGAGCAGGAAAGGTCATTACATGGTGGAAAAGCAAAAGAACACATTTTCATGGGCAATTACTATATTAATATGTATCACTTTACATACATACTATATCTACATATGGAACCTATTATTACTGAGGATTTTTTTTTAATGAGGAAGACTGAACAGTACTTAAGAAGGAAAATGTTCAAACCAACTTTATTTTGCAGCGGAAGTAACAAAATATTTTAATAAAAAACAGTAACAAGAACTGGCCTTCCTATCCAGGATCAGCCTACCCCTATGTTCACACCTTGAGAATAGAATTTGACTTCCACAGCTTTTCCAACCTTTGCAAACCTCCTAAAATTGAAATCTAAACTCTGACTCAAGGACTTTAAGAGCAAGACCTGCTTCAGCTCTACACAGAAACAGAGATAGCTCATTATATTTCTGTTTTGCAGATCTATGGAAGCATTTTTCCTCCCTCCACCTCTTTTTACCAAGCTTGTGCCTGCCTTTCCTTCCTAGTCCCCAAACTCATCCAAAAATGAAGAAAAAAGGATTTAGGTAATACAATCACTTCTGTATAAATGTAGCTAAATATATTCTCAATTGCGGAGCACTGTTTCCTTTCCCTCTCCCTGTATGCTGGGATTAATTAAGCTTTCTTTAAATGTTGCATATGAATTAAGAAGAAACAAACAGCAAAAAAAACCCTCACTACTTTCAAAGGAAAAAAGTCTGGTGCTAAAAAGTCCTGGCAGGCTAAATATTAGTACAATAAAATTGCTGGATTTCAAATGGTAAAAATAAAGTGACTAAAAGTTCTCTGTTTGAAAAATGAGAGACATTCAAGAAAGACTGTTCCTGTAGGAAACAGACACTTTCTCTCAGGAATCATCTCAGACCCAAGGATGAATTATTAGTACCAAATATAGACCTCAAAATAGACTCTGCCTGTTACCATAATGCAAATATTAATGCGTATTTGCTATTCCTGCTAAATGTTATCAGCGTTGCTCTGACTCGTAGGAAATAACCTGTTCCATGTGGATCCTGACTGGGCTAGGACTGGACTTGATTTATCATTTTAACACCAGGATCATTGTTTTGTTCACCTTGGGAAAACACAACAGGAGCAATCATCACAAGGGAATCCTGCACGCGTCTCTGCACTGGCTCTGCTGGGAAAGCCTGGAGAGCTTCAGGGCTGCCAGATAAGCAAAGCAGCTCCTGTGGTCCAGGAAGTCATCACTTGTCATGGCTCCCACCACCACGTTAACTGACTTCTTTATTTACTTTATTTAGTTAGCTTTAAGCCCTTTCTTAATAGGTTAAATGACTTCTGCTGTACAGTACAGGTTCGGAATGGCACTGAAACCAGCACTAGCCATTCCAAAGTGGCTTGATGCAACCTCCTGGGAACACCCCTCAGGAAACAGGTCCCAGAACAAATGGGCAGCCACAAAACACGCCATCTGTAATAAAGCCCTACAGGTATTTTGAGTGTAGCTCCTCATTTTGAATCCACACACAGCAAAACAAGTCCTACTTCGTATATGGCAAGCAATCAGGTGAACTGTGATTTATTGTGCCCCTCAGGTTGCACACAGACACCACTGAACACAACACTGAATGTCAAGTCTTATGTAACAATGGATTTCAAATTATAAATGTCACCCAGGCATCATTTCAGGCTTTGAAATACAGTTTACTTGTTACCAAATGTGATGTGTCAAGTGATTTATCAAATCCATAAGAAAGAAGAAACCAATGAGACAATCCAACAATCCATCCTATCTCCCAGCAAGTCCAGGACTGTCTCCAATCACATGTATACTGGAAGAAGAGAGATTTATTACCACAGTTTCTTAATGCCACCTTTTATATTTAGCAAGTGTTCCTATCATGCTCCACATGGTACTTTCAGCAAGCACAACAAGCCCTCCTGACTTTCCACCATCTGCCCAACTCAGTGGGTCACTTGTTGCCTGCACATCTTTGATGCTGTGTCTCTGTGACAAACTTCTAGAGATGAAGCTGCTATTGAAAAAATGTCGACATTTTTTCAAAAAATCTCTTTCCTCGCTCCAAAAACACGTAAGAGTGGTGGAGCTGTTCTTAAAGATGAGGCTATTCTTTCACATGCTGACAATTGCACTGAGGACACACTGAGTTTTTCAAAGTGCTGATTAAAAGAAGAGGGATTCCTCTGGCCAGTGCTCGTCACAAACACATGCCTCTCATCAGAAATCTGTAAAAAGCTATACTGAAAAGACCTGGAATATTTAGAATAGCTTAGCTTGGGTCTAATTGACACTGAAAACACACCTTCACTTTGATGCCATTAAAATGCAAGGGGTTTTCTTGGATATGGAAAAATCATTTTACTAGAAAAAAAAAGAATTATGGAATGGTTTGAGTTGGAAGGAATCTTAAAGATTGTCTTGTCCTAATGCCCCTGTCATGGGCAGGGACAGTTTTTTACCAGACCAGGTTGCTCAGAGCCCAAACCAATCTTACCTTGAACACTTCCAGAGATGGGGCATCCACAACTTCTCTGGGCAGCTTGTGCCAGGGCCTCACCACCGTCTTCTTCCATATGCCTAATCTAAACCTTACTAGTTATTTATGAAATCCTCTGCACATGCAGAACTGAAGGAAGCTGTCTGCTTTAGTTCACATTAAGTAAGCAGGTAATGAAAATATTTGTGGTTTTAAATGCCTACAAAAAGTAGTATATCTCCAGGACGCATTTCTGAAAATATTTAATATTTGAGAAATAATTAAATATATGATAAAAGTTCCTCCCTGGCTGCATAAGTAAGAAAGGAGGCACAGATACACATGTATTTGTAAAGAAAGGGTAAAACAAGTAGGACACAAATCTCAGACAAGCAGCACCTGAGTGATAGTACTATCAGCTAATTTCTATGAAGTCTTTAATAAAAGTTGAAATTTTTTTCCGTCACACAAGAGATGTTTTGGCTGTATTTATACATCATCCTGAGTAAACCGGCTGAACTGCAAAACCAGAACACTATGTGAGAATAATGAAGGGAATGAAAAATACTTCTGCCCGGGCCTGACATTTATCAATATAAAATAACCACTTTTGCCATTGTTTGAAGTAAGGGAAGCAATTAAAGTGCACAAAACCATTTTGATACCAGCACCCTATTTCCTGCACGTGTTGGTAACCCAGGGGCTCCCCCTCCCTCCTTGGTGTTGTTCATTAACTCTGCACAATAAACACCATCCTCCCATATCACACGTTTGAGAGCACTCTAAAACTGGGAGATTGGGCAACAGCACTGTTCTACGCAAAACCAGCCAAGTCCAGTCAGGAAACAGATTAATTTGAAAGCCTTAATTAATGACTGAACATTTATACAGCCAAGATTTATGGGTTACAAGGAAGTAAATCCAAAACATAACACTTCCCCCAGCATGCAAGCTCTCTCTTTAATGGTAAACAACTAGCCTAGGGTAAGATACTGTCTCAGTGCTCCAGTTCCCTTTCTTATTCCAACTTTCAAGCACAGACAGAAGACAAATTAATTTCAAACTTTTTTCTCTTTTTATCCTGCTCCTCTATAAATATTGTTACTAATAAACATGGTTTAATGAAGACAAACTATAGGTTTTTTAAAATAAATAAACCAATCTCTTTTTATTTTTTTAGCTCATGGGTGCAAAGACAGTATATAACAAAGAAGAGGAAAGAACAGAATTCTTTTTGTATGGGTAAGTTCATGAAACTTATTTTCTTGTGAAGAAAATCATAAACAAGAAGAGAAAGGTCTTTATACATATAACCATATGTAAAAAAATCTCCCCAAAGCCCAAAAACCCCAGGTTTGTCAGCTTACTTCACAAATACTTTTGCAAATTTAGTAGCAGCAGATGTTAGAAATAAGGAGCAAGATTTCAGCTTTTAACATTTTGACTATATTCCATGTTCCACTTCTGAGAGCTGACATCTCATTATGATGAGCTCTTGCTATTTGAATATTAAAACAAGTCTGCCAACAACATTTCTTTGGAAGTCCTTAGGCCTTAAACTAGCAAAGTCAAAATCAAGAAAAGTTTTGTTCTCTCTTGTTTACACTAAATTACTGCACTCATTTTCTTGCCTTGAAAATTCTGGTTCGTTACCAAAGGAGTGCAGCTTGGTTCCCTGCCCCTTGATTTATATAACACAGAAATACCCAGAAATGAAAACAGAAATGGCAAGATTCCATGAAAGGAGGAGCCTGTGATGAGCCCTCCTGCTTTACTATACCCTCCCTGGCAAGGGGACTCCCCAAAATCCCTCTCTCCAGGTACACAGCCATCACCACCTCTTGCACAGGTAACCAGAAATACAAGTGGCACATGGCTTTTGGGTTTGGGGTTGGTGTTTTCTGCTTGCTTGTGGCAGTGCTGAACACTCAAGCCCCTGTCCTTGCCTGTCATGGGAAAAAACCTCCAACAACCCATCCTGCTGGCTCCTACTCTTTGGTCCCTCATCCCCAGCTGAACAACAAAACCCATGCCATGCAAGGGAATTCAGCTGCTGAAGAGAGCGAGCAGAAAACATTCATCTTATACAGACTCACAAATACTCACAAACACACAGAGTCTGAGCTATGAGCTGGGTGCAATTTTTTTTTAACCCCTCTTCATTGGTTTATCATCAAATGAGAGCTCATTGGGAGCAGTTCTGGAAAAATACGAAGTTGGTTTATCCCAATAAAAGCAGACAAGAGGACAAAACAGAGGACAAATTGCTTCTCTCCCCCTCCTTTCCCTCCAATGGTGTCTTTCACTGTGCAATGTTAATATAACAGTAATTTTCTAGTTTTATCACAAATTCACTTTGTTTGCTAGGAAATGAAGTAACAAACACCACGTCTGTAAGTTGCCAATTACTTTGAGAAAATAACTCCCGCCTCCAACTTCTCTAAATAAGAAAATAAACCATCAAACAAAACCCAAAGCAGCTCTTTTAAACTGGACAAAAATGCTCTTGGTTCTCCTCCCCTGACAATGGGTATGTCAAGACCAATTAGCACTTGCAGTCATCTTGGGGTTTGCTCTGATTTCTCCCACTGCAAGTGGTCAGGCCAGATCCGATGGCTCCCTTCTATACACGTAGTGCCATGGACAAATTACAGAAGACTAAGACCTGAAAGGCTTTTTTCTTACCCAGCTATCCTTGACATTTTCATTAATCAAAGACAGGAAACAAAAAGCCTAAGCTGAGAACTAGGTGATAGTTTGAAAAAAGTTTAATTAAAAAGTAAAATAGAACATGGAATTGCTTCTAACATAGCTAATAATTTGCTGTAGAGTTATTATTGTGCAGCTTCCATCTGCCAATAACCTTTTAATCCTTTTGCCAAAGGCAATCCAAAGCTTTTCCATATGTATGTAAGGGTAACAGTAAAAGATATCTTGGAAATAACAACTTTCAACTTCCACTACACAAAAATCTGAGCTACAGCGGTGCTTCTGCCCATCAGCTTTCCAGTAGGGCTCTGGAAAAGAGAAGTTACATGGCAGGAATGAAAACTGTCCTGTTTGACAATGTAGGTTTGGCTGCAGTACTCGAAAGATTCTCTGTTCCCACATTCAGCATCAGTGACTATCTTAATTACCAACAACTTCTCAAATGGTTTCAGAATTAACACCAAGAAGCCATACCTCACTAAAAAGCCACCAGCTCCAACAATGCCATTGCTAAAGTTTGAGGATAAAAAAAAAAGTGGAACAAAAGCAGATACTTCACCTATTCTATCCCCAAAAAATCCCACTTAGAAAAAAAAAAATTACACATAATGAAAACCTCTCTGGAAAGAATATAGCAGAGTGCATTTTCAAACTCAAATAACTTTATGGGATGACAAGTGTGTAAGTGTGCCTTACACACATTTTAAGGGACAGGAAGTATCAAAGCAAATCACAATCAAAATGTTAAGGAAGAAACCAAATAACTCCCCCACTCCAAATATTTTATCAATAATAATCACCCCTCAGAAAATAAACTCAAAATTCACTTTACACAAGTGAAATACCATTTCTATCATGGGAGAAAGCAATGGAAGCTGAATAGTTGGTGCATGTACTAGACAATGGTAGCTTTAAAAGCAAGAGCACCTATGCTTGAAATTAGGTACGTTTATTGTTCAAGAAATCCACAGTCTATTGTGATTTGATTTTATTAGATATTATTATTCATTATTAGGTTCCAAATTTTTCCAACAGAAACAATGACTTTTTCCAGATGACTGCCAAAAGGGAACATCCTATTTTCCCTGCACACAAAGATACCAGTGTATGTTCAAACATTTTAATTCACACACACAACCCCAGCTCTCCAATCTTTGTAATTCAGTGAAGTGTAAACAGTCAGTGTTGCCATTAAAATAACATGTTCTTCACTCACAGCAACAATAGCCAGGTAGATTAACAGGCTTTAACACCTGGGCCCTATTATTCCTCTGCCATTCATGAACATTTCTTCTACCATGACAGCAATTGAACTGGCACAGTCCCAGAAACACAAGTAGGTCAGCACAAGGTGTTCCTCTGAATGCTTTCATCTGGAATAAACATCCTGAATTAGCCTTCAGGTACTACATCTAAATATTCCAAGTGCCAATTAAGATCACAATCAGAACTATTTCAGATCTCATTGATCAAGTACAGCCTGTGGTTTTGGAGGGCTGATGCTATTAAAGACAGAAGGTAATTTCACTGCAGAAGTAGGGAGCCTTCTGCAGCCCTCCTGGCCAAGCTGATGCTGGACATTATGTCTTGGTGCTACCTCCTTGAAATCACAGAACCATGAAATGGCCTGGTTGGAATGGGATCCTAAAGATCACCTCTTTTTCTAACCCCTCTACCATGGGCAGGGACACCTTCCCCTAGACCAGGTTGCTCAGAGCTTCATCCAGCCTGGCCTTGGGCCCTTCCAGGGATGGGGCAGCCACAACTTCCCTGGGCAAGCTATGCCAGGGCCTCATCATCCTCAGAGAGAACATTTTCTTCACAATAATCTAATCTAAACTTATTTTCTTTCAGTTTGAAGCCATTCCCCCTTGTCCTGTGACTACATGCCCTTGCAAACAGTCCTTCTCCTTTCTTGCATGGTCCCTTCAAGTACTGCAAGGCCACATTTAGGTAAACCCAAAGCCTTCTCTTCTCCAGGCTGAGCAATCCCAATTCCCTCAGATTTTCCTCATACAAAAGGTGCTCCATCCCTCTAATCAACTTGGTGGCCCTCCTCTTAGCACAGCATATCCAAGGGGAAAATGAATATACATGTAAAGAAAGAGAAATTGAACACTAAGGATGGACAGTTAGACATACTATTAAAATTAATCATAGCAGACACTTAAGCAAGTCAGACACTTGCTAATTTTAAGGGCATGAGAAATAGCAATGAATATGTAAGAATATTTACTTTCCCCACTCACCCCAGTTTATGAAAAAAGTGGATACAAATCAATGAAACAAGTAGACATACCTTGTACTAATGTATTAAGACACACTCAGTATTTACAGCATCTTGTGTGTGTTGAAAGGATCTGGCCCTGAAGTTGTCATATAAGAGTGGAGGACCAGGAATCAGTTTTCTCTGAAGTGCAAAAACATTTTTGGTGACTTTCTCCAATTTGTACACCTGGTCTTATACTTTAGGACTAGAGTTGAGACAAACTCCAAACAGCAAGTTCACCCCTAACCACATACCCTGTGACACATCATAACTTACGAGATCAAGTGCCAACACTACAGGTTAAAATCAGAAAAACAGGTCGGTGTAAGGAAAAAAGCACTTTTTATTTTTTCTTTTCCTTTTTTTTTGTAACATAAAAGCCAATTCTTCAACTCTGAACTTATATAAGCATTTGTATTACACCAATGAAAGTACTTCAAAAGGCAGAAGTCAACACTTTCAATTCCTTCCTGATCATTGCAAATGCAATTTTCACTCTAAACTTTACATACCCCCACTTGTGACCATTGCTATACTAAGAGTATGTGCTTTAAGACATTGAAGAATAATCCCCACTGTCTGATTAAAAAAAATAAATTAAAAGTTTCTAGAAATAACTCACAGGCAAAAAATAAAACTCAAAGAAAACAATAGCAGTAGCCTAAAGAGACATATTTTTTCCTTCAGGAATGAATTCCCATCTGCTTTTAAAGAGCAGCATGTTTTTCCATTGCTGGGAATTACAGCCAAGCCCAGGACAATAAAGCAGCAAAGCCAGAGGCAAGAGCAGAGGGCAAGTGAAGCTGGCTGACAGAGGCTGGGCCTAGGTCCCTCTTCTATAGGCCTGTGTGACAGTGGCAGCTCAGCAGTGCCCTGCTGTGCTGGCAGCATGCACTCCTCTGCCACCCTCAGCAACCAGGAGCTACTGGTTACTCTGCCATGGGTGAGGCTGTGGGAAAATGGGAAGGAAAAGACAGGGAAAGGAGGTGAACAGCACAGTGGGTGCTGCTGCAAAGCCAGGCATCTCCCCTGGCCTCAGCTGGTTTGGTGAAACTACAGCTGCTTTGTGCAAGGGAGGGGAGCTTGCTCCTGACACAGGTGATGCTCCTACAGATGCTCTTTCTCCAAAACTGGACACAACACAAAACAACCCTGCAAAAGCAAACACAAGAGTGCTCACTTACAGAACCTGGGTGGACAATACCTTTAAAGTAGTTAATGAAGAAAAACATGTCGAAATCAGCTGTGAAGTTCCTGTACCTGAACTGTCTTGGAGTTTAAAGAATCAAAATAACAGCTCTTTGGGCTTTATGGGGAAAAAAAAGAGTCAGGTTTGAGAAGCAAGCAAAATTTCGTATCTCAGCACTGGTTGGTACTCATTCAAATTCCCTCTGGCTTTTTTCCCCCAAGTTCCTCTGAGGATCACTGTTCTCTGAGTTACTTAGGAAGCAGTTTTGACTGTGTCCTCCTGAGCTGTTAATGGGTCTGACCTTTTCGGAAACACTGATGTCCCTTCAGCCAGATGCATTAAATCTTCCCTGCTTGATCAAACTATTAGCAAATCATTATCTCACTGAAGGAGAAAATGTTCTTTCCCAGATGAGCTTGCCATGCATAAATTTCAGTGCCAATACTCCCCTCTACACCAAACCTTATGTCTGGCATAAATGTGCTCTTTGCCAGCCATGCTCTACACCCTCACTAGGTCAGAGCACACAGCACTTTATCAGGCCTCAGCTGAGACACAACACAATGAAAATCCACTCACTCTGGCTAACATCTCTGAAAAATGGGCAATGGGAACCAGATCTTTCTGAAGCAACTGAAAAGAGCAGGGAGAGGCAGAGGAATAACCTGAAGCCCTGCTTTCACCACTGCCATGTCAGTACCATTCTCAGGTATCCCCAGGTGCTCACACGGCTCTCATTCCCAGTCTGCCCAAGCACATTCCGCATGCAGGAGCCTCCTGCGAGACCAGCAACAGGTAAAATCCCATGGGAAGTCCTGTGTCGTTAGTTACTTCTTTTCTGGTGATTCATCTCATTTATCCCAAACACTAACATTTGGAAAACATTCCCAATGCCAGATATTTCCTCACCTACCAGACACCTGTGCCAAACACATCCTTAGCACTAATAAATGTGTGTAGGAAGGAGGTGATTCCATGCTACCCATATTGGATGAAGGCTGAGACTTTTCCTCACCCACCCACACAAAAATGTTCACTTTTCAGTGACTGACATAAATTAACAGATCCTCTGCACCATTCCAAGAGAAACATTAGAGGTTCATCTGAGGTCCTAATCTTGCTACATTTCAATTTGGTGGCATTCCTCATCTTGAAAATCACATTTCACTGTAACACTTCAAGCTACTATATAGGATTGAATCCACTGCTCTTTATAATGTTAAGCAGAAAGCCTTTTCCTTAGTTTGGAAGATGTTTTCCTTCATGGAGAGCTAGATGTAAAGAAGACAACACATCCTTATCTTTTGAATGTCCTTTTTTCCCTATATCTAAACCCCCTCTCTCCTTTACTGTAGATGTTCTTTAGTAAACAGACACATTTTTCCCCAATCTCTTAAAAGGGTCTTTACCCTCCTGTGCACCCATGGAACACATCCTCATTCCTTTTGTATTTAGTATCTTCCTCTGTATGAAACAGAGGATTTTGGAGAGGTTTGGTTCTTTAGGGGTGTTTTTAATTGAAGTTACTAGTTTAAATATGTCAATATCTGGTAAACAAGAACATGCATGTTCTGGAATACATATTTTAAGAGTTAAAGACTTGAGTTGATTTCAGCTAGTTTGCTGCTGCACAAATCTTTTTGGCATCACTCTGCTCTTATTTGAGCCAGAGCAAACCTTCATCAGCTTGCTTTTCTTCTCTTTCATTTTCTGTGCTCCTATTGAGAGTTATTGCAAAGTGAGAAAGATATTTTTTACATTAACTGTTCCACTTCGATTCAGAACCAGTGAAAGATTTACAGGTTCCAAGATTCTTGCTCTACCATTGTGTCTTGTAAGCATGGAAACTGATAATACTATAGAACCCATGCCAGCTTTGGCTTCCACCATGACCTGCTTTCCACCAATTTAAAAGCAGCCAGTCCCATTATCTTACTTTTATAAGCACACTCCTCTGAGGAATATTGTCATCATACGCAGATTATTTAATTTTTTATTACTTCCAACCAACTTTAAACTCAAAACAACTCAACACTTGATTTTAGTTTCTGCCTAAAACCTCCCTCTCTGCCTTTTAAATTGTAACAAAAACATCATCTGACTGCGTCTGAAACAATAAAAGAACATCTCTCACTCTGCTGGGTTTATTTTCCTTTTTATCGCATACTTTCTGGAACATAGTATTTCTCCAGTGGGGAAACACTCTCTTCATCCATTGCTTGTCTAATCCTCAACTGAAAAATCGAGCACCTTAGTTTGTGGAAAGCCCATCTTTCCTAAGGTGAGCTGGCTGTGGCAGCACCACGAAAACAAGCAAATGAGACCTGAAGAACTCACACTGCTTGTACTTAAAAACATTGCTTTTAAATATTTCTGTGGTCAGATCTCTAATTATTTCTACTTCAGTGGGAAACAAAACAGGTAAAACTTCTCAGCATGAAGTCCAACAGTGAAAATGCTCAAGGAAAAGCTGTGATCAAACTGTGAACAACCTCAGAGTGCAGACATTCTAATTACATAAAACCATTAAAAAATATCAGTTTTATAAAAGTTGGATGTCCTGCAATTTTGCCCAAAATAAAATGCAGTATCCCTGAAGAAGAGCCCAAGCACTGCTGCAGAGCACTACTTCATGGAAATGAAGATAGCATTCAAATTCAAATATTTCCAGAGAGCTGAGGATTTCTTTGACCTAAAAGTTAACTGTACAGACATTGCTCATCTAATGCCTTTTTTTTAATTAAACTTCACTGACACAGGAGAGAAAGAAACTGTAATTCACCCTCATAAATTATCTTCCACCTCCCGTCCCATGAAACATTGGGAAGTAATGGCCCTATTTTGCTATCTTGTTGTATCTTTAAAGGTAGTCATTAAAAGAAACGTACATCCAGCATGTGAACAGAGATAACTGGTCATAAGCGATGATAGGCAAAAATACACAAGTATCTGATCTGAAAAGGGGCCAAGCTGGAAGCCAGATGCACATGAACTATCCACTTTCCTGGCTGTTTATTCAGCTCATGTCAGGATGATTCAACACATCTTTACAAGCAGCTCACTATTCATACACCACCTTCTAGTCACAAAACCAGGCATTTTCCATTTCTTTCTCTGAACAAAGGCTAGAACAGTGGAATGGGAACTTGCCATTCAGCAGCGGAAACTATTTGTAAAGCTGGGAAGCTGGAGACACTGGGAAGAAAAGGCTTTAATGAAACTGGCCACTGTGTGTGCCAACTGTTAAGACTTTATATATTCTTCTAAGGAATCCTGACTGAGGCTTCTTCTGTATTTACTCTTTACATCCCAGTTATTGTAATACTTTGCATGATGCAAAAGAACAGAATTCGTGAGAAATGCTATATTAGAAACAAGCAGATTTCCCCCCCGGCCCCTGCAACCACTCTGTAGCTACACTCAATGACCCATTAACTTATTTTTGGTTCTGTATAAAGCCAGCACCACGACATTTGTGACTCATTATTAACCAGGCACTGGAATTCACCAGCTTTTCAGCTGATCCAGATCCAAAGGAAATCCCCATATGCTTGGAATTTCTAAAATACAAGCACTGCAGTTGTTGTCTGGTAGGGTGACAGTTGCCATATGCAACAGAGGATATGTTTATATTTATGTTTTTGGAGGCTTGTAACTCAGCCAGAGGCAGATAAATTTTCCCAAGTTGTGTCACTGTCCCCCAAATATAAACATAACACTGTTTCAGGTCACTGCTCCAAAACATGGAGGCAAGTAGAGCTGTGACAGTTTTCCAGACCAGCACTTAAGCCTGAAATCCTTTTTATTGTTGCCTTTTTTTTTCATTGCGAGAGCCCACATTCCAGGCAGAAAGATATGCTACACAAACCAGCTCTGCTCACTGCATGGCTTCCATTCATTTGTTCATTTACTCCCAGAGTGCAGTCTGCCCTGTGCTGTGGAGGAGGAAAACTCTCATGGGTTTGGCTTTGGCATCTGCTGTGACACAGTTTCCAAAAATGACCCCACAGCACATATAGCAGTGCCCTCACCAGCCAGAGATTATTAGTAGGCAGCACAGCATTTTACAGCCTATTAGCATCTAAGTGACAGCTAAATGAGGAGAAACCTTGCCTGGAAGCACCACCAGTCCTTTGAGAAGGGCCTTCAGCAATCACACAAACCCTCCACAATCACCCAAGATAGAGAGATGGGGAGCCAAGGCAAGCACATCACATTTTCCACTCTGCTATGGAAAAAACAGAACCTGTCTATGTAATTAGATGGCATGATAATGCAGACACTAGGGCTGGCTACAGCAAGGTGGAAATTCTGGTATTTCATACCTTTCAAGAGCTCACCTTGGCAGCCTTATTAACCTTCATTGAATTTTGGAATGAATATAATTACTCTCAATTAATTAAAATGAGAAAAGAATGAAATATCCTTTCACAAGACACTGACATGAATAATATTCAGGGAGCAGAATGGTGACCACTAATGTACTAATACTTATTATAACTTCCAGGCAGCAGCATCTGAGAAGGTTTCTCCTTCTACCCAGGACAGGAAATAATTGTCTGATATCCACTGTTGGAAGCTTAGTAATACCAACAAGCTATAACAATAAGTGCTGCTGTGAGGTCTTGACTATATGGAATAGGAAAATACAAGCTTCAAAGTGACTCCTTTGCAATTCCCCTGCAGTGTTTCCTAACTCCTCTCTCCTCCTGAGGCTCTCAGTCAAAATCCTACACTCAAAAGATTCCCGGAGATGTGGGGGAACTGTCTGGGAAGTCTGGGAGAACTTGCTTCCACCTCCCTCCACTCCTGGCAGCACGTCCTTAATGAGGCCACCTGCAATTGTATGAAGGCTCCCCCTGAAAGAGACCCTTCCCCTGGCACCACTCCTCTGAAGTAAAAAAGCCCCAGATTGCAAAAACACAGGAATATCTGAAATAATCTCTTTCATAATTCCCACCAGCACCCCAAGAAAGCTCAAGGTATTTGAGTTCAACTTTAAACACCACTTGTGCAGCAACTACAGGAAGTTTTACCTCTGCTCCCGAGTACTTCTGTGTGTGCTCTACAAGCTCAGCCAAGCAGACGTCATTGCTGACTGGCATGGACTGCAAATGAAGCTTGAAGATTTCCTTGCGAGTGGCTGCATCTGGCAGTGGCACATAGATAATTCTGTCTATTCGCCCCGGCCTCAGCAAGGCCTGCAATGAAAGCATCACAGTAGAAGTTACAGCGCATCAAGGAAGTAAAAAACCACAACTTAAAAACAACACCACCACCAAATAACCAACAATTTCTGCAAACGCAAGAACTTACACAAGAGAAGACAGAAAGGCCACTTACCTTGTGAAATAGCAGTTTATGGAAAAAAGGAATCGTAACATAAAGGAACCATAGTCATTTCCCTAAAATAATACTTCTAGACTTGTTGCAAGTTGTGCTGGAATGTTAGGACTTGGCAGAAGGACAGGTGGCAACGGACACATCCCAAGCTCAGATCTTCCACCAAGACAACAAGCGGAGAAAAGACCGGTTTTGTTGAACTCAGTCTTACACTGTGGATCCATGTTGCTTTATCCCACATTATTAGAACTGCACATGCTTACAAACAAGCAGGTTACTCTCACAGGGTTTTTTATGTAAAATAAGGTAACAAGAGAGAGGCCAGTGATGCTCAGCTTCATGCACTTTGTGTGTTCAGGGTTACTCAGATTAGACTGGACGTGGGAGGGTGGCAGAACAGAGATAGACAATGTAATATGGGACAATGCCCACAAAGGACAGCATGGAAGGCTCAAACTGGATAGGAGGAAAAAAATTTCTAGAAGAGAAGCACAGCCCCAGGGCAGGTTATTGGAAAGGCTGTGGAAATTTTGCCCTTGAGGGTTTTATAGCTCAGCAGAGGAAGCCAAGCTCTCCCTGATCTGGTCTGGTGAAAGCCCTATGTGTGCAGGAGGGGGACCGCTGGGCCTCTGGAAGCTCTCTTCAAACAGCTTTCTGGACAGGGTCAAAAAGTAAACTTTATCTATATATAAAACAATTATATCCAATATAGAGGAGAAGGCAAGCTCTTAAATTTATGAGAAGGGAGGAAGCTCATTTCCCTGTGTTTATAAAAAATCTCCAAGATTTCTGAAAACCATCTACAGTAAAAAAAAAAGTAAAAACCCTCTCAGCCTTTCTTACTTGACATTTGGAAAAAAAGAAAAGCAAAGTACAATAATCCCATGCACAGCGAATACACATAAATAGTATTCAAACTATTTTTTTAAAAATTGAACAATGTTTGTAAGATTCAGCATGTAACCTAAATTATTTTTATGTTATGGTTTTCCCTTGGGTAGACTAGTTTGAGTTCCAGATGACTAGAGATATTGTATGGCTGTCCTGGGCTGTCAGCCAATAAGTCTTTTCCCAGCCTGATCATGTCAGTGAAAGTCATGCTGAAAAAATAGTAGGAAAGAGCTTTCCTTCCTGCACAGCATTGATCCAGTTAACACCCTTCCTAGAGTTTCTTTAAAAAGACTGTTGTGGTGCTTCAAAGTGGAAAAATGTATCCTGAATGTTAAGAGCTGTCTTGTTATTTTTAAAATAGAACATGAAAATGCTCAGCAGAAAGCACATGGCCCTGTGGAGCTGTGTAAGGACAGAGCAAGGCTGGGAAGACCACAGGTCTGTATCTAGCCCAGCACCCTGTCCCTGCAGCAGCCAGTGCTGGATCTCTACAAAAGAAAGCAAAGAAACAAGCTGTCCACTGATATTTACTCAGCAGACACTGCTGTTTTCCACAGCACTCCTGATGAACCCACCCAAGAACTCAGCTCACTGATGAGATCTTGACCAGTGTATAATTCAGTGTCTAAATCAGGGGTGTGTGCGTGTGTCAGGATGTTGCCATTTTTGCCAACGTACTTGAAAGAGAAATTCGCATGTTTCAAGACTAGGCTTGGAGGGAGAGGAATTAGACTGCAATGTGTTCTGCATGCTCTTAAGGAAATGCCCATAGCTAATTCTATTACTTAGAAGAAACATGAAATGTTCGTGTGAGTACAGTGGTGCCTCTTTCAAACCAAGGCAGGTTTTATCAGGATGCCCAGATAATTAGAACATTTTCTAGAGCCAGCTTAGCTTCCCACTGATGAATAACCAGGGCTGTGGTGCAGGTGGGACAGGGAAAATGCTCAGTGCCAATTAGCTGGGAGCAAGAGCTCCATTGCCTGGCTCTCAGTTCCAACACACCACTGTAGATACAACACAGTGAACATACTTTTTTCTGGTCAGTGACTAAAATCTGTGTTTCCTCCAGTTTGTCCCCAGTGTTTTGTGTTTTACAGATGGTGGTAGTTGAAGGCCCAAGTTTTAAGCATGCTATCATTACTTTTTTGCTACAATCAGGCCCAGGAACCTTATCCAAGATGACCAGATGTGCTGGGAACTGTACAAAAAAAGCACAGGTTAGTTGCATCAGTGCACATGGGCTATATCAACACAGACAAAAAGAAGAGAAAATACTCTGTAACTTCAGCTTGAGACAAGAGTCAGATTACCTCCAGCCCCTGGAGACAACAGCAGATTGAACTGAGAGCTGGTCTCCACCAGCCATCCTGATGTGGTGACCCTGGGAGACCCTGGGCACAGCCTGACTGCTCCTGGCCCTGCTGCTGTCACCTTGGCCCCTTGGTAAGCCAGCAGTCTCCCCCTCTCCATGCTCTTGAGGAGCTAAAATCAGCAGGAGAGGGTGAGGAAGGGGCCTGCCTTGACCCATCCAGTGTTCCTGGAGAAAAAGGCCTGGTGAGGGGCTGTAGGTGGGCTGCAGAGCTGCTCTGCTACTGGCTGCTCAGAACGCAACAGCAAGTTGAGGCCTCTCTTGTTTGCCGGACATCACATTGCCCTCCCAGGCTTTTGATCTCTTCACACTTCTCCCACAGATGCTTTTCCTTTCTGGACAAAATAATTTAGAATTCAGAACCAAGCTCCATGCAGAGGCTGGCACTAAGGTAAAAGTAAGTTTTTGCTCACTGGAGAGAAGTTAACACTTCTGGGTTGCTTAGAGAAGCCTGCTGAGGCACATGATGGGGGCACCTGCAGCACTTGAAGCCCAAGGCCCAGGTCATGCTAACCAGCAGGGCTGAGTTGGATGAGGGCTGGCACCACCCTCCTCCTCAAGACCACTTTTTGTACAGACCTAGAAGCTACTGCTTTTCTCGGTGGGATGTTGTGTGATCCAGCCTTGACCACGGGTAGGGCTTTGGAGGTGGCTGCTCCAAGCACACCATGACTTTCACAGGCCATTCCAGAAGATGGAGTTTCAATCTTGCAATGTGCACCTTGAAAATGGGGAGGAGAGCGATGAGGACAACCAGGTCACGTCTGGGCCAGCCCCACTGCTCTGGGCTGCGATTAGGTGGTGACCCATTGGCAAAGCATGAGGATGGATCCACATCGTGGAGTGGGAGGAGGAGGGATTCAGCAGGAGCAGGAGGATGGATCCATGCTGCGGAGCGGGAGGAGGGACTCAGCAGGAGCTGCTGGTGGCTCAGCTGAGCAGGAGCGGAGGCAGGAGGGGGAGGGTGAAGAGTTGAAGTGGGGCTGCAGGCCCAGGCAGATGCAGCTGCCGGGAACGCGAGATGAACCGCTCGAGGCTGGGAGATGCAAACCCAATTTGGGCCAATGAGCACACACGAGGTGGGAAGTTGATGGGGCCAAAATTAATTGATGTGCACGCAGAGCTACATAACTCACTGATGTCAAGATGCAAGGGCTGCATAATTCACATTGGCTGGGAAGGGCACAAAGTTAAGTAACTGGAGTTTTGATAGAACCCAGAGTACTTCAAACCCAGAATACTTTGTACCACTGAGCAATTCCTCTGCAGGTTTATGTGATTTTTTTTGTTGCTACCACAACAGTTATGAAAAGAGGTCTACGTGCTCATGCATTGAAAGGTTATGAGTGGTACACAGACACAATGCTCCTCTGGGGAACACTAGGCAAGTGGGATAATTGTCATGTAATACACAGTATCATCAACAGCAAAACCAGAGTTTTTTTAAGGCGAAGCTGCTCCCCTTTTAAAAAGAAAAGTCCTTTTTTTTCTGTGATTAAAATAGAGTATTTCTTCAAAATGTATCATTGGAAAAGATAGCTAGGTCAAAAATGGTTTTTTTGTGTGCAATTATGAAGACAATTATTTCACGAAAGAAAACATTAATAGATAAAGCCTGGAAAATATTTGTGGTTTCTGTTAAGAATGGACCAGATTTAACCTTAGGGCTTTGCTAATTTTCCTCCTCTTCTTTCCCTTTTTTTTAAGCATCTACGTTTAGTTAGCTTTGTCAAAGGATACTTGGCCATTTCAAAAATCACATTGTCAAAGAACGCAGAACAGTGACAGAAGCATAACCAGCTGATGAGCTCTCTGTGGGACAGGAAAAATATTGTGTTCCTACTGTTATATCTCCACAGCCATGCTTAATTCATCAAAAGCATTCTTAATCACATCTTATAACAAAAATGCACACATGGACTGCACAAGAGGGTAACCTAACTTTAGCAAAAATAAATATAACTTAAAAATTCCCAAGCAGTAAGTGGCATATTGAGGTAGGAGAAAGCAAATCAGTTCAGGAGGTAGGGAAACTCATCTGGTGAATCAATGTTACTGCATGTTCTCTGCTGCAATCAACGCCCACAAGTAGGAACAGATTTTTATAGCAAATTTGTTTCCTTTCAAGCAGATACATTGTTTTTAATGCAAAACCTAAAAAATGCAACTAAAAGTTTAATTTTGCCTTTGGAGTCCATAGGGATTAGACCACTGATGAAAATGAGAGCACTGGGAATAGTTCCTTTGTAAGTAAATCCTTCCAATTCAGATTAACAATTGCTATTTATGAACTGTGGTCCTGGCTCCTACTTAACATGGACTTCTCAATACAAGAGATGCTCTGTATCTTGTGACCTCATTGGGTAATGCAGGGGGGGTTTTTTATTGTCACCATTACTTTATTTGAACATTTCTCAGTCATTTCAAAGAAACAGAATCAGATGTAGCACTGTGGTTTTGCTTATATTAATTAATTTTGTAATATTTGTTATATCCCAAATGGTTTGTCCCAATCCCCCTACTTTTTGTTACAGTCAAGTATTGGTTCAGCCCCCATTCTCTTTGTCTGCACCCTCTGTGTCACTCTTCCCCCAGGCTCTGCCCCGAGCCTGGAAAGTTCTCTGTAACTTGATGTATATTGGTTGTGTTATGTTTGTATTCACCCCCTATAATCCCTGGTTGACTTGTGCTGTATTACCCCACTGTCTACCCATACCGCACTCCTCCCAAACAGGTCTACCATTGGACCCTGACCCCCAACTCCTCCCTTGTCTCCCTCTCTTAAAACCCCCTGCACAAGCCAGGCCAGGGGTCTCTCGCCTCTGCTTCGATTTGAGTTAGGATCACATTTTATGTTTCCACAATAAAGTCGAGATTCTCAAAGTGCAAGCGAGACTCCCTCCTCTCTAACACGCCGACCATCAGGCAGGTGGCTCAGGCAGGCTCAGGGCCGAAGGGGGTAGTGTCGCACCCCCAGGAGCTCCTGCCAGGAGAGCTCCCCCCGCATGCCGCTGACCCCCTGGAAGGCGTGTGGGCCGGCACAGGGACAATCATAGATTCAGAGAATGGCCTGGGTTGGAAGGCATCTTAAAGATCATCCAGCTCTAACCCCCTGCCATGGGCAGGCACACTTTCCACAAGACCAGGTTGCTCCAAGCCCCATCCAGCCTGGCTTGGAACACTTCCAGGGATGGGGAATCCACAGCTTCTCTGGGAAGCCTGTGCCAGGGCCTCACCACCCCATCACAGCCTTCCTGCAGCCTGTGCAAGCAGTAGCTGTTTGTGAGATGCTTTCCATGGTTTTGCCCACACGCCAGGACAGATGCGTTGCAAGTGTGGGAAGTGTTAAGGCCGTCTTATGCCATCATTTATCTCTGGCAGGAGTGAAGGCAGCTCCCATCAAGGTGCTTCTCCTACGCATTTGAGGCTCACCTCGGTGCCTGATGCTTTCATTCTCGCTCTGTGCCAGGGCAGGTCATGCTCCCAGCCCAACAGATCAGGAAGCACCTGGCATTTTAGGATCTTTGAAAGTTTCAAGTACAGGAAGCTCATCCATCCTGTTTGCTAGAGAGATTAGTGGAGGCTTTTTTGCAGCCATAGGTAAATTACCAAAATTAACTGAAGGTGTTGAGGGGAAAAGACACATTGGAGTATTACTATTAAGGACTTAAAACCACAGTCCAGTGGAGAGCTAAATTTTATTCTCGCACAAGGTTTTTACTCCCGTTCCATCTGGCACCAGCTGCTTCGGGAGGCAACCCTGAATTCCTCTGTTCCAGGTGACACACTTATACAATGTGTCACAAGGGAGTCTTGTAATTACAGGCTCCTGAGTCAAGCGATACTGCTTTGTTTCTGCCAAGAGTCCCTTTCCTCACACTCTTCCACCTCCTCACCTTCTTCCTTCTGTGCCAACATCTGTCAGCACCGTAGCACATGCCAACATCTCAACCAGTTCCCCTCTTTGATGACTTTTTTTGCTGGTCACCACCCTTGTATGTCTCCCAAGATCTGTGCAGATTACTCTCATTACTCTCTGTCATTACACAACATCTACGATTCTTCTCAGGGTGGAGCACTTTGGTTCCATAACCTACAGTGCATCCACTACTTCATAAAGTGCATTTGCTAACAGAATTTTATCAAATATTATTAGCAACCAGCTCCTAGAAAATGCTGCAGTCTCCTATGCAAAGGCTTTGCTTTCCACACAGATATATAAAAGCCAGGCTGCACAGCCCTTCTGTGGTGTCAGTCTTGCTCAAGACCTGGAGCGTTGTGCAAGTTGACAAGAAAGGACATGATAGTTTGACAGCAGGTGTTCAGCAGGAACACACTACTGAGTGGCAGCAGCATGGCAGGAACCCTCTGCTCAGGCATTCAGCAGGAGCACGAATTAAAGGCAGGGAGCAAACATGTGCTTTGATACACTGGCAAACAGCAAACCAACTCCAACTGGGAGACAGCTCAGATGATCCTAGTCCAAAGCAAGATGAAGCGATACAGAGAGTGAACCACCTCCAAAATAAGAACATGATCTGTCCTTCAGATGCCCCTGCCCATGTAGCAGCTACTCCCTCAGCTTATCCTCCAGATATACATCTTCAGCTAATCTTTTCCCTTCAATCACTAATTCACACGTGTCTCCACTTTGTCACATCAACAGTGGGAAACTTCTCCATGTAATTCCATGTGTCCTCTGGAATTGCTCTCTTTGCTGGGTACCCACAGGAACTAACACCTTCAGCCAGCACTACAGATCAGTCCCTTAGCTATTACAGCAGAACAGTATACCCTACAGTGTCCCAGTATGTAGGAAGATAGCTAATTCATCTTTCCTTACAAAATGAAAACTGGGGCAAGAACTGCCTTGAATCAATTGAAACCACTGTCATCACCTGCTGAATGACATGCTCTGCTTCTGCATGTTTCACAGCAAACCAGTAATTTCCACTAAGGGTGGTGATTTAAAACAGATATGAGAATAACTTCAATAACTACAAATAGGCAAGTGCTTGAGTGCTTCAAGAAAGCAAAAATTTCCAGAGTTGATGTGAAAGCACACCAAGCCTCAAAAGCCTCTAAGGAAGGCCAGACTTGGTTTTCTAAAGCTGGATGCCACAAAATATTCTCATCTTTTTAATCAGACTAACAGCAGTGCCCTGACCACTGCACATCACCATCCTGCCACTGGCAGAATGTGATTTGATACAGCCAGTTCATGGGGATTCATGGAGAAAGGAGACTTGAGGAGACTTGTTCTGTTGCAATGAGACCGTGCAAACACAACTGTGAGGATCAATGTGCTCCTTGGCCCATGTAGACAATACCAGGGCACGTTTTTATGTAGTTTTGTTCAGATAAGATTAAAATATCTCACGAAACCAAGTCTGAACCACTTCTCTTGGCAGATACTCCACAGCTGTAGAACCAGTATCTCTGTGCTTTTTTTTTTTTTTTCCCATCTGACATTTCAAAAAGTTAAATTGGTTGGCTGGCACAAATCACTGCAGTGCTCATTGGGAGCCAAGCTTTGCCCGGGCTCCTATCTATAAAAGTCTAAACCTGTCAGAAACACAGCCCATTTTCAATACAGTAAAAGCAGTCCAAACCCAAGCAACCATGCTGATACAATTCCAGTTTGGCACCACAGAAATTCAGCTCCAAATTACGTGTGTTCAAACACACTGAATCACAGCCAGGGAATCAGGCTCTCAATCCCTCCTGCTTTGTCAATATGGCCTCAGAAAAACAACTCACTCTTCACAATCTGCCCGTACCTTTAGGACACCAACCACGCGTTTTACAGCCACAAACTTCCTTTGCAAAGGGGGTGTCAGACACAAGGTTTTGTCCTCTCCTCATGTCCAGTCTGAGTAGTCTTACCACAATGGCACAGAGGACGTCCCAGGTTTCAGCTGTTTTCCTGCAATTTCACCAAGGAAGAAGCAGGAGCGATCTAGTCCTTTGCCACTTGTTGGGTCCCACAGTGAGGTTTTAATGTGGAGAAGACACTGGAAGATGCCTGCTCCACACAGCCTTTTCTCCTCCATTTCTAATAAAATGATTTTCAGTAAAGTTAAAATTAAGTGAAGGGGGGAAAAAAAAAATCTATCATCAGCTAATAAACAACATAACACACCCTCTTCAGTGTATGTTTACATAAGAGAGTCCTCCATGCTCCTGTGTAAGAGGTGCAAAACCTCAGGAATGTCAGCTCTTTTTTTCCTTTCCTTTTTTTTGGGGGGGGGAGGGATGGGGAGTGGGGGTTTAATGAAAGAACCCCTTTAGAAAAAGATAACAATTACATGTAATAGAACCTGGAACCAGACTCTTTTGGCAATTAATCACCCAGGAGCCGTTGCAATCCTGCAGGCTGTTTCTGACAGATTTTGAGAGCTTTACAGGAATCACTGGGATAAGATGTGCCTGGGCTGGCTTCTGACAGGGACCAATCATGTACAAAGTGTATTGCTGGTTTTGAGTTTTGAACTTTTTTTGCTTGATATATTCATACACACATGGAGATATATATATATATATACACACATACATATATATACACACATCCACACAGATGTGTGCACCCATATATACATTTCCACAGGACTCTTTTTTACATACAGGGAACTGCAGAACTCATTTGTTGGCCCAGATGCAAAAAAAAGAAAGAAAAAAAAAAAAAAAGAAAGAAAAAAAAGCCTTTTCTTCCTCTCAGCAAAGTAGAGCTATCCATCACTTAACAGAGATACTTCCTGTTTTCAAGCAGTTGGGAAGGCATGACTTCCAACCCAAATACTTGGTTTGGCAAACCATTCCTGTGTTGACAGATGCTTTTATAACCACTTAATTCCACCTGAAGTTTCAGTATAAAAGGAGGTGTTTTTCGTTGTTGGGTTTTTTTACCTTTTTTTTTTTTTTTTCTGAGGGGGGGAGAAGGAGAAAGCAGAAAGGAGAGGAAAGAAAAGGAAGGAAAATACCGCAATTATAACAGCTGGATGACAGAGGTTAGCATAGCTCTGACAGATGTTACCATGTAACCTCAAAATGACATGTTAGAGAAAAAACAAACCACCAAACCTGTTCCTTCTAGGAAAGAGAATTTTGAACTCCTGCCAAAATAGCACAATTCTCCTCAGAAGCTTTTGAACACTGCAACAATGCTCTACCACATAATACATTATTTTCCATACATAAGCTTTACCTTTATATTACCAGTGCTCTGACTGATTAAATTACCAGCATGGGATGAGTTTTTTTTGAAAGATAACTTAGCCTCAAATGACAAAAACTGACAGCAGGTCAGCTCCATCAGGACCTGCCTTGTAATAGCTTTTCGTCTCCTGCTTTCTGTTTTCCTAGGACTCATCCACAGGACATGCTCTGAACACTTCTCGAGGCCGCATACTTCAGTGTGTGACACGGAGAAGTTAAACTGTGCTGCAGACAAGAAGAAGTATTTCTAAAGCTGCCTGATACATTTTATATAACCTTGTGTCATACCAGTTTCTGTACTCCTTACACCTGGTTACTTCAGTGACTACCCTACCACAAAATCCTTCATGACTTTTCCTGGCTTGTGACCAAACTTTACAGGCCTGTCTGACAAACTACAGATAAACAAAGTGCAAAAGAAATATTCCTGGAACAAACCAGATATGTGAAAGCAGCTGCTTCTAAAGAAAGAAATCAGCAGAGAGGTAGGCAACATCAAGGAAACAATTCAGAAACAGTTTCAAAAGGAAATCAATGACTTTCCGACATTACTGCCAGTGCTGGGCTGAAAAAAAAATAATTTCTGGTTTTCATTATTTGAAAGATCTTATTTTACTACTGTGGTTCTGGAAGACCATTTTAAGCAGTAAAGTAGATACTGGTCACAGTAACTGTAAGCTAAAGGAAAAGTCATTCAACTCAGAGAGAGAATAAAGCCACGATACAATAAACATCACTCATTTGTACTTGAAATTGGAAACCAAGGTGATTTTGCCTTTTACAAACCCATCTTGAAGCTTATATTTCAAATAAACAGAGAGTGAAAAAAACAAATCCTGGTTTAAACCCCTCTCTCTGGGAGACACAGCCTTCCTGCCCTTTCACAGCTAACACATACCAGCTACAACATAGGTGCCAAGCCCATTTGAGACCAATTAAGGCAAACTTGGGAACACCTGGCAGCCTTGGGGAGAGATGGAAGGGGTCTTTCTCCCTGCCAATGGCATAGGGAGGCAGGAGGCCAGGCAGGAGCCTGCTGAGCAGAACAAACAGCACAGGATGCCTCTGTTCACAGGATGCCAACCATGCTTTTGATAAAGGAACAACCAGAAGACACACTACGGGTTTTAACTCACTATCTGGAAATGTGAAGAACAGCAGAATGACTGGGTTGGAAAGTCCTTAAAGATCATCTTGTTCCAACTGCTCTGCTATAGGTACATGCTTGAATACCAATGAAGCCCTTTCCTCCCTTCAAAAGGTGCATTCTTAACCCATGTTTAAGTTATAAATTCAGGAGAAAAAGAGAAACAGGTGGGTAAGAAGCCTCTAACCAGCACCTTGCAAAGTGATGCTCACACAGCAAAGCACTACTTGACATAAAACATCTAGCAGCAGACATGCAGCATGAGTCTTTAAGCAGTTAAAGAACTTCCTCAGGTCCAAATGAGCCAAAGGACTTTGGGAACAGCCAGATGTGGTCACTGAGGCTCTGGTGGTGCCACGGAGCAGGTGACATGGTTCCAGTGACTGAGAAAGAGTGGGTAACACTGAAGCACTGCACTCCTGACTCCAGAATCCCAGATATCCTGCATGCCAGGCTATTAATGCAGTCAAGACACAGATAATTAAGAACAGCAGTGCACTGGATGGGTCAGAAGCCAAGACACTCTGCCTGGAGAAAAGGCCCCACAGACATGCCTCCTCTTATAAGTGCAAGCAGACAATCACTGACTTCCTGGTGGTTTTCTCCCTCATACCGGCAGAAACCACTTTGTGTGTTGATCTTACAGTCTTGTGGGTGGTGCAGAGTTTACATAAATTACAGAGCTCACTACAGCTGCCAGTTGCAAGTGACAGAGAGAGGTGGAACTCTGGGGTTAAAATGCATCCTTTCTGCTCATCAGGACTGCAGCAGTGCTGATGAAAGTCCTGAAATCATTCTGCAGGTCTGCCAAGCATTTATAGCCCCTAACAGACGTGAAATATCAGAGGAAAACATTTGGTGCTACTGAACTCACATTTTTTCCCCTACACTGCCAAGAGTTCCCTCAAACAAATGCAGGACCCTGATTGTTGTCCATCTGGCTTTCTCCTTGACTGTCCCCCACTTCGTAAAGCCACCTGTGATGTTCCTAGCTCTAAGTACTTTCGAATGGAGGAATTATTTTGGTCAGCCCCTGTTACATGTTCTACAGTCAGCCTGAAGGCATTCCTGCAATGGCAGACAGTCTGGCATCAGATCTGGCTTCATTCTTACCACATATCCTAGATATTTCCATCTTCATTTCTGGATAATTTAGGAGATTAAGTCTTGTTCAACTCCCCGACGAATCTCAGTATTTGTTATAAATTCATTCCATTTAATACCTACTATTTCCCCAAGGCATTTAATTTCAAAAGCTTTCAGATGTCTGTCTGTACCTTTGGTGGATTTCCAGCTTTCATATCCAACTGTTAAGGTGGAAACAGATTTTCAGTGGAAGACTCCTATATCACTTTTAAATTGTGGATTATCAACACCTACATCTTCTTCATGCTGGCCAAATGCAGCTGCTGCCTCATTGATGTATAGCACTACTTCCTTCTGGACATCCTGTTCATCCCCAACTTTTGCAAAGTGAAGATGCCTGGTTTGCACCTTGCTTATTTTTGCATCACATTATCAGGGCTGAAAATTACTGTGGTTCTTATTAAGTCTATTTGATTTTTAACTCACCTTCTCTTTTTTCTTTTCTTTCCTTTCCCCTCCTTTCTTTTGCCCATGAGTGTATGCTGGAGAACAACCCAGCTGTGGTTTTTTTTGTAAAGTAACATAATGTATGTTCTACCTGAGTTACCTTTTTTATCTCCCACTTTCTTCCACTTCAATGAACAGTGGTTCCAAACAGTAGGGGTGAAAGATTGCACCTCTACTTGTCTGCAGGAATGAGTATTCATTCAGTCAAGCTGAACTTCAATCAACAAGGTGCACCTTGACCTAAAGCCTAAATGAAATTCTCCTAACATATCCCGTCATTTCAAGATGCTACAGTACCAGTCCTGATGGACGGATTCGAATATCTCTAAATCTGTGAGTACAACGTAGATTATAAAACACGGGGGGAGGTGTTTCAAATAAGGGTTTAGTTGAGTTATGGTCAGGATTAAATTTGGTCAACATATGACTTTCTCTTCTACTGAACTTCAACTCATTCCTTTATCCTGCCTGAAACACCACAGGAGAAGACTTTTCCAGCAATAAAAAAACCACAGAATCATATTAATTACTACAGTAGTTCAGGCCATCTTTAATTTCTGCACTTCTTTTTTTTTATCCTTTTTTTTTTCCCCCCTTAATTACACTTTTCTAACAACTCCACACTGAAAGTTCAGTTACCTTTACCAATATTTCTTTTTGGTCATTTTCTGGATCCATATTTATTTACAGCTCTCCCTTTGTGTTGCTTTTCCCTCTCTGCTGTGAGCTTTATGATGATCTACTTACAGATTATTTATCTGCCAAGATTTAGAGATCATTGCTCTACTAAGCTGTTTAATATTATCATTGCTTATTTCCTTCTCTTCTTGTTAAAAATATTTAGTTTATTTCATTAGAAAGCCTCATAAGGTGTAAGCTATGCTGGTAAAGTGTTTTCCTATCACCTTTTTAACACTTATTCATGTTCCTTTGATACAGTCAGAAACGTATCTCATTTCAGACTGCATTTACTTGTAGTATAATTCACAGAAATTGGGTTTTCCCCTGAAAGGATCTGTTTGAACAGTTAATTTGCATAATTTCAACAACTTTTACATATATAAACCGACTGTGATTTATTAATACTTGGCTGTCTGGAAAACTGCATTCATGAGCCAGCTATGAAACTGTTGGGCAGAAAGGCCCAAAAGAAGCTGCCATGTCGAGCTCCTGAGGTGAAAGTTTTCTTTCAGCCAAGCTTTCTTGTGAAGTGTTGAGGGAGGTTACTCCCCTTCGGTTTACAATTGTCCAAATAGCTGTGAGCTTCCCAAGTGAACAAGCCTCTTCTCCTTACAGAATGCAGAGTTTGGAAACCATAAGCAATTTCAAAGCATAAGGAAGTTCTTGCCATAACCCGAAATGTACGTTTTGTCAACTAACGGAGCAAGCAGCTTGTTACAGTCTCATGCTGTTGCCAATGTCACAGAATCCCCCTCTTCAGCACCTGGGAACTGCAATGTATTAGATAAAATACTCGATTGCCCAATTATTTAAAAGAAACGTTGTGCTTTTCCCACCGAACTCCAGTGGTGAGTTATTGCTCACCTGCAACGTGGAAACTGGAAGTATCTTCGGTGTTCATGCTAAGGTCTTCCTGGAATTCAGCAGCGTTTGATCCTGAAAGCTTAAGTGACTTGCTAGGGAGTCACTTTGAACCACCAGCTTTATCTTGGGCTCTAATCACTGTTCAGAGGAAGATTCAAACCGTAGTCAATTTAACGTAGCTATCTGATTACTCCTCCAGATGTACCATTTAAGACATACAATAGCCCAGTTCAGGATGCAGCTCAGGAATGGTGTGCCCAGAGCCTGATGCTGCCCAAGGGCGATGTGGCTTGTAAGGAGACACCCACCTCGATTTGCTATTGATCTGGAACTTCCCGAAGCATTTGCAAATTGCAGGAACCGCACTGAGACATTTGAAATTTAAATTACTGTAACTTACTTCACAGGGCCATCAGTACTCAAAGCTGCCCTCTAACCAAGAGGAAATACGAATTGCCCTTTGAATAGAGACAACTCTTGGGCTTTAGGGTTAGGATTTATCAAAGGAATTTAAAGAAAAAAAATCCTACTTCATGTAGCTACATTTCTAACACAAGAGCTTCACAACTACCAACATTTCCTCCCACATATTATTTAGCTTTCAAAATTATATTCATTCTTCAAGTTTCTGAATTCATACAGCCATGCTTTGGCTGAAGGCCAGAATATGCAGGAGGAAACAGAGAATCTCATTTTACTCAAGATGCTCTGATGGAAAAATCAGAGGTTTAGATTCTTTCTGGGAATGCAAAGATATAATCTTTTTGTACCAATAGCACATACATGCAAAAATTATTCTGTGGGAAATTTATGCCAGGAAATTCAGCTCCTCTTATGATGAGCACCATCAAAATGGTCTGACAAATGGTGCTGACAATGAATCAAATCCCATTTTAAACACAAAAATGAAGACAATTAAAATGTAAGTGGAAATAACTTGCTCCCTGGACAGAGTTGAGGACTATGACTGTCATACTTTGATTAAACTATGACTTTTCATCTGCTTAAGGCAAGTTAAAATTCAGTTAATGCACAATTCAAATCCCTCCTTTGCAAACACACTTAACATCTCTTTTTCACAGGCTGATATTTCAAAACCAACACTTGTATAACAGAGAACAGTTTAAAAGCTCAGAAACCTTCCATTCTTAAACTGTAACTTCAGAACTGTCAGCATGCAAAAGTAAGTGAATCAAAAAAATTCCAGACCACAATAATCTACACAGATGGGTGATGGGGTCTGTGCTGGAGACTGCCTCAGCAGCACAGAGTCTCCAAGAGCAGCACTCAGAATCTCTGCAGTTTTTACACTCACTTCTGGTATACCTGCATATAGCCTAACATGAGTGTTGCATAACTCACAGGGTTTCCAAATTCCTGGAAGATTTATTAGCCAATGTGACAGCTTTTGGCCCCTCTGACAACATGAACATCCAGACAAAAACTTCAGGAAGGCTGAGAGGGTGGAAATGAATCTCCCAGTTAATATTGCTTTTTCATCCCACTCCTCTCACATGAAAAATCCTCCCAATCCTTGCACATAATGCAGAGTTGCACAGTCCTTTTTTATTTTATTTCCTTAAGTCAATGCAGTCCTAAGATGGACAAAAGCCTGTTTGGCCACAGCTGTGCATAACTGCAGGGCTCTGCTGAGCGCACATCCCTGGTCCTCTGCCTGCCAAGAATGCCAACCATTGGTACAAAGAAACACTCTACCTGCAGAAATTCAGGGAGCTTCAAGAGTTCTCTCAAGCACCAGGCTACACCTGCCTACAAATTGCTGGGATTTCATCAAGAAGTGTCCACTTCCCTCCTCTCAGTTCTGTATCTACAAACCAGCTCAGCCAGGCTGACAGAAACAAGCCATATCCCTACCTTCCCTGTCTGTGCCAACAAGACAGAAAAGTGACTGGAGAAGAGCAAAAATAAAAGAAAAAAAACCAAATCCCATCACCTTTATAATAATCACTGCAAAACTGTACTGAATTTATCAAAATGAAAGATGATTCCTCCCCCATTTTTTAAATTACAATTTGGCAACCCTGGAATGAAATATAAATGCCTTCTAAATTTCAATTCATTACTGTATACTAATGGATGCTATATTATCATAATGCAGCTGATGTTACTATTCATACTGCTGAAATGAAGCTTGACACATCCAAGTTGTATCAGACATAGCTCCTTTAACTTCCTATTTGTATTTTCTTTTAAATTATGTCAGACTTTTTTCAATTACATATTTCTTGCTGGTTTTTTTCTCCAGGTTTTCTACCTTATTAATTTCAGTGAAGCAGCTGTAAGAGGTAGCAATTACAGCAAAAATGTTTAATTACCCAACCAACTTTTAAACAGTACCTGTGGGCACATACACTCCTCACGAGAAGTTACTTAAAAGTAAACTCACAGGAATTATTGTTAAATAATGGCATGATTATCAAAGAAAATTATTCTCTCTGTGAGTCATTTTACATTAATTACAATGTATTATTTGCAGGGCAATGTACATGCAGTTCATTCTGCACTGTTCCTAGGGGAGTTTAATGAGGAGCTGGTCCCATCAGGAACCAGAGGCAGGAACCAGAGGCAAGAACTGGACTGACAAGGCTCTCTCACAGAATCTCTGCCTGCAAATCACCCCACCAACACCAGAGTCTGCAGCAAACTTGGCAGGATTAGACTGGAGCAATAAAACTAATGAAAATCAGTTAGAAGAGGCTACAAACAGCTGTAAAATATTTAGAGAGAACCACGGAATTGAAGACCTGATCAGATTTCCAAACCCTGTCTTCTAACACTCTTAAAATACCCACTCTGCTTTTGAAAAATCTCTCCAAACGAGTCTGAATTAACAGTGTGCTCTAAAAATCTTACAATTAATTCTGAAATAAGCTATTCAAATACCATTTATAACTGATGAGAGACTATAATTCAGGTGGCATTTATGAATGTATAAAGTAGAAAAATAGCTGTTAATCTCTACAATTTTCATTCTTCTAATAGGAAACTGCATCATGCATGGGGTTTTTCTTTTGGAAGACAAAATCTCTTCTACAGCAGCAACCATTTTAACAAGATTTAATAATACACATAGTTTACATATCACATGTACTGTGTTTTTATGCATCAAGCTCAGTTGGAGTGCTCACATTCTGTTCTATGAAATAAACCAGAAATATCTTTTTTGAGAGCTTGGATTATCATTCACAGTATCCTTCCATTACCTTTCCAAATTCTTCACTGATGAGTCCAGCAAAGGGAGAATCACTGTAACAATGCACACTTACATTTATGAAGACATTAGAGCCCCAGCCTGCTGCTGTAAAACCACTGCAGCTCCTCTCTCCTCGCCCTTTGTTAATATTTACAGCAGCAGAGGCTGATCCCAGAAATTATACAGTGGCCAGTGGCTTTCTCATATGAATCAGCAAGTTTATATAACCTGAAAATCCTAAAACTTGGGAGATTGAATCTTACTCATTATCCCATCACTGAGTCCTCCTGGTCAACAGGAATTCCAGACTTTGGAAATTGTCCCTAACTCACTGTGATCAACACCCAAGGATTACAGATGGCTCCACCTGCTCCAGGGAATTAAAGCTCAAGTTAAAGAGCTTCCTTACTGAGGAACTGTAGCTAAAAACTAAACCAGCACTAATTGCTTCTAGCACAGAGGAAAAGCACCTGGAGCTGGAGCCAGACCACAGAGGGAGGAATGAGAGGAAAGTGGGAAAAAGGAGGAAGAAGATAATAGAAAAAGTCAGAAAGAAGAGAGTATTTTCTTTCCATTCAGGTAAGTCAAGAGAGCCACACACAAAAGCGGTTCTAGGAAAGATCTGCCCCAATTAGCACCGCAGCTTGACAGTGAATTGGAATGAACACCAGCAGCTAGAGCTGCACAGGTTTTGCAACCCTTTGTTTTCTGGGAAAAACTTTAGGCTGAAAACTTTTGGGTCAGAAAAGCATGTTAAAGACTCAGAAATGATCGTATGGTGTCTCCCTGGGGCTCTGCCTAGATGCCATAAACTTTGGTGGAAACATTCTACAAGCACAACAAGAGCATTTCCAAACCAAAGTACATCCTCTCATGACCAGGTGTCTCTTATAAAAACCCCAACTGGTTACCAAAGAAAACACTGATTTCTGTTAAAATAAATCAATCAGAAACACGGATTACTCATAGCAAAAGCTGATTTTTTTCTTTTTAACTACAAACAACAGCATCTTCAAAAAGCTGTCTTTTTCTATCCACACTAGCCAAGGTCAAATAATTTTAGAAATTATTCTTGATTAATTTTTTGAGCATGAAAACTGTTATCTAATATTTTGCTGAAAATTAATCTGACAGACTGAACACAGTAACAGTGCGTATTCTTTAAGTTCCACTGATAAGCACAACCTAGAGCTCCTCCAGGGAATATGCCCAACCTTCCCTACTGCCTGAACATGTCACCCTGAAGTCTCTGCTATCATCCACACACAGCACACAGGGACGGGTTATCCTTGTATGGTTTGACAGAGCAGTAGAAGCAGAATTGTGGGAGAGCAGCCAAATACCTGAGGCTAAATTCCTGGCACATTAAAAACCTATTTACTATTGCCCATAATGTTATTTCATATATAAAAATACAAAAGGAGATCCATGCGGAACTAACTGTATTGTTCATTTCTGTGGGTTTCCCTTTGCATATTTTTTTAACATAAAAGAACTAGGTCAATATTTTCCAGAATTACCCAACTTGTTTTACACTATGAGAAAGGAAAACCATTCCTCTTATGAACATTTGTTTGGGTGAAAACAACATTATGAGAATTTTTCCCATGTGACATTTTAGAAAAGGAAGCATAGTAGAAAACCCCTTTCACCATACGGAATAATACAGTTTTTTATGTTAAATTTCAATACAGACATCTACCACTGGAGCTAATAAAGCAGTAGCAGTCTGTTAGGTGGGCCACTCAGCAGAGGAAAATGAAGATTATACCGTGCCTTTAGGTTTCACAGCTCTGTTTTGATTTCATAAGTGTGCAGAGTAATCTAGATTCTCTCTAAAATCACATTTAAAGTGCCTCTTACAAGATCCATCTGCTTGATTTTCCCAGCTTTGACTTCCATATCAGTCGTCTCCAATTTGTTCAGCCACCTGATACCCAGCTACAGGGATGCTGTCACTCTCCAAGCTTCCCCTACACCTCTAGGTGCCCCACTGTCAACTTTCAGCCCTCTGAGTGATAGGGGTGAGAAAACCAAAGTGTCAGCCACACCAAAATGGATAACACCCAATGACAACTGTTTGATTTAGCTGCCAGATTCTGTCATGTATAGAAAAGAAAGTTTATCAGAAGTAAAATATGCCCAAATCTGGACAGAATTTTCAAAAAGGTAAGAAAAGGTACACACATAACAAAAGTTTGAAGTCTCTCCCCTACTGTGCAAGGGGTGAGAGAGTTTCTAAACCAAACCACAGTAAAAAAACCCATGAATATCGGTATGGGCAAAACCAACAACTGTGGTAGGAGATAATCTCCTCTTAGTTTTTCTCAAGAAGAACGAAAGTGGTTTTTGTTGACATGAAGAAAGGTTGAAGCAGACAACGGTCCCAATGGACAAAGGATCATCATTATAAAGTTTCCTATAACCGATTCATTTGACAAAGAGTTGGACAACTTTAAGTACAGACAGCACTATCTAGATCACCTATAATAATTCTGAAAGGCGTGTTTCAGGCAAAGGACTTCAGTTTCACTAAGGCAGGCTGCATGTCTGTGCCATTCTACCTTGTCAGCAAAGACAATAATTTCAGAATCAGCTGTGGCTTCTTTTAAGGTATTATTTCTTTTCCCAGCAAATTGACACTGCTCTGGAAGTGTGTTCACATTCCACTATCTCCACTTAAAATACTTAAGAGGGGAAAGGTAGCAGATACAGATAAGTATGGTCACATACTCACCCCAAGGAGAAGTATTGCTTACCTTTGATGAGGGAAGTAACTAATTAGCTATACTTAGGGTACTTCTCTTCCAGTCTCAGAACATTACACAGGCAAAAGCTTCTAAAGGCTTTAAAAAGGACACTCAAAATTCATTAATTTAACACTCAAAATTCATAATCTCCCAGTGAGAGCAAAATGTTGTCCCTGCCAAACAGAGCATCTAAACACTTCATCTTGAAATACTAAACTGATTAATGATGGTAATGATTTACCTTCACAGACTGACTCAGAAATAAAATCAGTAATTTTGCTATATCCAAAAAATACTCCTCAGGAATGTACTCACTTTGATGAAAAACTTCTACAACATGTTTAGGGTCTTTGTCTCTCTGTTGGTAAGAAGCAATGGCATAATCATGTGAGACAAAGGGCCTAAAGAAACTTCTCTTTAGAATATTCCAGTGTTCTTTTCTTCTTTCTTGTTTAAGAGGAGGGGAAATCAGACTTGTGTCATGACCATGAATATTTTAAGTGTCTGACAATGAACCTCAGTGAATTGGGGTTACACACAGATACTTGTCTTGAAGTTAATCACTGCACACACCACTGATAGTCAGGGGAGTTCAAGCTCCAATTCTTTTTTTCATTAAAAGATATACCTAAATAAAATTATTTTTTGACTTTAAACTTCCAATTGACTATAAAAGTGCAAAAGATTATAAAGAAAATCATAGAATTACAGTTTGAGTTGGAAGGGACTTAAAAGACCATTTAGTTCCAACCCCCCTGCCATGGGCAGGGACACCTTCCTCAGAACAGGTTGCTCCAAGGCCCATCCAACCTAGCCTTGAGCACTTCCAGGGATGGAGCATCCAGCAGTTCCCTGGCCAACTTGTTCCAACCTCACAGCAAATAAAAAACCAGTTTGGTTAGCTTAGGTGAATCCTTTTTTGCTCTTCACTGTTGGAACATTAATTTCATCGACACTATTACAAACCCAAGGTAAGTATGTAAGAAAACCAAGAACCATTTAGCATGATGTGCTTTTACACCAATAAAATTATCATCTTATTTGAATATCCCTTAACACTTACCTGCAAAATTATTGTGGCCTCTGGATATTGAATTATAATATATAATCAACAGCATAACTAAGAACAAACACTATTTAGAAGATCTGACTACCTGCAAAGTGCTAATATAACAATTGATATTAAATAGGTGCAACATTTTAAATTATTTGGTATGTTCTATATGAAAATACAGATGGTGATAGTCCAGAAGTACAATGAATGCAATTTTATTTTGTGTAGACATAAAATAAATGTATATAATTAAGCTGTCATAAGGAGGTTTTTTTTTCTCATTTTATTCAAGTTATTACTGTCCAGTCCTCTGGAATGACCATTCTGCTTTGCTTAAAGGTCATTCTCTACAGTGGCTTATTTAGAGAAACTCTACTGAACACAAATACTCCTTATAAGGCTACAGAAAGTCTAAAACTCTGTGAAAACAAGTGCTCTGAGGACAGGGGAAAAATTGCATCAAGAAAGAAATACTGAAAGATTCAGAATAAACCCAAGTTACTGAACACAGATATTTGCTGGTAGGGCTTTATGAACCTTGTGCCACCTCTTAACCTTTTGTCTTGAGTGGCTCTTGGCTCTCTAGGAGCTACTGAAAGAATTTTTCAGCTCCTATCAACATTTAGTTGCAACTGCAGACCCTAAAGGTGCTAAAAAATTTGTACTGATACTTGTTCTGCCTGTTACTGACTGAATTTCAGTGTACAACCCTGGCTTTCACACAGCCTCTTGAAACCTCAAGTAGCATCTCACCAGTTTACAATATTTCAGTGTAGGCAAAGAAAAGTATTTTATATATACTCGAATCATTAAATTATTAAAAAAAAAAACAAACCCACTCCACCAAACTAATTAACACCAGAGCTTGATTTAAGACCAAAGGAGAAACATCAAAAGACATTACAGCATTGTTTGATGCTCCTCTCTTGGCAATAATTTCACAAACAGCAGGAAAACAAGTGTTTCCAGTTACACATAGGCTCTCACACTCGTGCCCAAACGAGGCCACAGCTCTCTCTGCTGTGTTGGGGTGCCTTAGTTGCCAACTGGCTCCAAATATTTCTCAGAAATACAAGGTTCCTCCTGCAGCTGGGCCTGGATAATGAGGGACAATTGTGAGATGAAAATACACTGACTTCCAAATGGATATGAATACAGTGCAACAGAGCATGAAATGATTATATTGCCATGGAGGTAATCATATAGCATAAAATTAAGGTATTACATAAAATTAAGGAATAGTTGAAAATCTGAACTTCATTCAGAGGAAGGAAAATTAAGGATTGCCTCTTCCCATCATTCATGTAAGAGAAAATTATCAATGAAATGAGAGCCAGCTCTGCAGAGCATCCCATCCCCATCCCTCTTACAGCCCACTCCCAGCACAGTCACCTCCAGAAGGAAGGCAGGGAGCTGTCAGAATGCAGGTGCAGGGCCCTTTACTGTGCTGTTGCCTCTGAGATAATGAGAAAGAGTCGATAGCATGAGAAGGAGAAGCAGCAGTACTGCACTGACAAAATTGTTCCAACAAACTGGTAGAGATCTCAAAATTTTATGCTTCGCTGCATCAAGTCAAAGTCTCACACACATCAAGTGTTTTGAAACTGCTTCTTGAAGAACCGTCTTTTAAAACTATTTCTGGCTATAAAAGTGAGCATAAATGAAGTGAAAAAAACCAAAAAAAGGCAGTATAGATATTTGCAAAGAAACCAGATGTAAATACATCTCCATGGCAAAAGAAACACATGCAGAAAAAAAAATCTGCAACATTTTCTTCTCTGAAAAAAAAAAAAAAGAGAGGGAGAAATAAAGTACTTTTGGCTAATTACCAATGATGTCCCCTCACATCACCTGACATAGCATAGCAGTTCCTCCTCCTGGTTTTGTACCTATGATGAACTTCAGTAATCACTTGTCTCTGTAAGTCTTAAGGGAACATCTTAAGGTGCCTGGAAGCCACAAAAGTTTGGCAAAAAAAAGTTGGCTCTGTTTTAAATACTATGTAGATTACAGAGGACAGAACAAGTTCTACTTTGTAAATACAATTAACAACTGTTACATCTTTACCTTTGCATTCAGGTTTTTCATTTTAACAGTTTCATCTCTGAGCTATAAAAGTGTGTCCTCATTTTATCTGTCAGACACAAAAATGTGCACTCTGTTCCCTAAAATGTTTGGATTCCCAGCAGTGGGCAAGACACTCGCCATTTTGGTTTCCAAAATAAATCAGCAGAGCCCAGGTAAGATACTGCCTGCTCTTAACTAAGGAAACTGAACTGTTATTCCGTTCAGTCCATGTTTAAAAGCCAGTGAATAACCACCTTTAAGATAAAGGACTTAAACACTTTACTTAAGCACTTTGGATAACCAAGGCCTAAGACTTTAGACTTAAACTTTGAAAACCTTTTGTTGAGGGCTAGGTTTTTTACTTTTGTTTCTTTCTGTCGGTTAATTTTGTCCCATCTGTTGCTGAGACAGTAAGGACTAGCCCTTAAGAGAGAAAAGGAACAGCTAAGGTGAGGAAGGGTGCAGCTGGCTATTCTCTTACCTGGGGGGGCATTTCTCTTTGGACGGGCAAAGATACCACAAGACTTTGGCCAGGTGGTGAGGGCTGGGCTCCTCCCCCTCTCTCACTATCGGCATCACATCGAACAGCAGACACACACTGCAATCGCCGTGGGGAGAATCCGCCACCACAGCGGGGTTCTGTCTCCTGCCGTCCTCTCCTACCATGAGTGGAGCTTTGCTCATTAGAGCATCTGCTGAACTGGGATCTTATTAACACCCGATCTGACTGGAAAGGCTCCTTACCATCTATTTGGGTGCCTCAGTGGAAAACCAGGGAGGCACATCTCCCGGCGGCGTGCGGCGGCTGCTACAGAGGAGCCGGCTGCCACTGCCTTGGTCTGTGTGTCCACCCGACCCCTGTGGCTCCCGCTGAGGCTGTGGGCTTTTCTATCACGTTTTGTTTGTCCCCACAGGGAGGTGCCTGCCTGTGCCATCTCAGCTGCTGCGCCGGAGTTCCTGCAGCAGCCCACTCCACCAGCCAGCCCGCCCGCCATTGCCGCGTGAGGGAGACACGGCTGAGCCACAGCACCCCCTGCAGGCACGGCGGAATCATCGCCCCCACCCTGCCCGGCTGGGAGCCAGCAGCGCCCCTGCTGGCTGTGACCGGAACTGCACTGTAAGTACACCTCACAGAACAAAACATGGAAAAGAGACATTTCAGAGAAGGTGAACATTGCAACAGGCAATGGCAGAAGAAAAAGGCTCTCAAATGCATCTGAACCAGAGGTGGAATCATCGGTTTTAAATTAAGGAATAGGCATGTTTTGCCACTAATCACAGCAACAATTCATTATTGATAACTTCAGAGCATTAATCGGTTGCTTGGAAAAAATGTTCTCCAATGAAAATCAAGTGCAATTGCCTCTAGATCTTTCCATGCCCTTGCATGTCTTTTTGGAGAAAGGAGGAAAAGTATAAGCAGCTTTTTAAGGACCCTGTGGATGTTGGTGCCTCTATTTGCTTTCTAACTTTAAAAAAATCTGTTGACATATTAAAATAAGAACTTGTTAATCATTTAAATTCAAGTGAATATTGGATGTGACATGCAGGAAATGTTCTACATAGCCTTGTCAAAGAAAATGAACTTTTCACCTGGAGGGAGGCAAATGCAGGGGGAAAAATATGACAACCAATATAATTTTCTGCTATTTTATATCTGTTTTCTCTAAAGCATTCCACCAAAAAGCCAGCAGGGATCTTTGGAATCATGACCATAGTTTGCTTAACTAGAATAAATCATAAAACATGAATAGTTAAGTCAGTTAGGGAAGGTGCATTTGAATTTTATACTGGATTGCAAGATTTTTCAAGGTGCTTTAGAAGTGTGAGTCCCAAATACGTGATTCTTTCATATTTCCAGTGACAAGTCAGGCCCTCCACTCCGAAAAACACTGAGCCAAGTACTTTTGAGAGTTTCACCTACAGTGAGGTCACATCACACTGAATTAATAATACAATATTATATAAAATATCTTCATTACCTAGAGAAATGACTACAGCTCAGGCAATTTTCTGAGACACCTCCAGCACAGTTGCTAATAAAGTTTCATCAGCTGGAGGGCAAGGGGGAAGAAAGAAAAAGAAGAGTCCTCTCAGGAAAAGCAATTTTCAAAAAATTGTTTCAGGAATAACTCGCTCTTGAGTGCCTGCAATCTACATGTGATCTTGTGCTTAAAGTGCAACTGAACTCCAAAGAGGAGATGGACACAGGCTGGAGAGATTTATGTGGCTATAGACTTGTGGATTTTACTGTTGGGTGGTGTGCAGCTCTGATTTAAGACATGTAGAGCAGGTCTTTTACAAAATAATAACAATAAATTAGTGATACACATTGTAGATTTATGTGTCATGAGTTCAAAATGCAGAATACACTCTTAATGAGTTTTAGAAATCTGTATAAATAAATATAATGGAAATCACACCGTGGATGTCCCTGTCTTGTGTCTCTCAATAGGACCTAAATTAGATACAGTCTGTTTTCAACATGTATATAAACATGCTCACAGAAACACACTAATTATCAGCCTGCAAAATCAGCTTGGGTTTTGAGAGCCAATTAAGATCCCTGTGGGTTCATTTTTTGTCAGGAAAGTCAGCAGAGACAACTCAAAACATACACAGGAAGTCTATCTGCTGCCTAAGATGAGATTTGTACAATTGCTTTTCTGACCGTAACTACGCTTACTTCATTTCTTTTTGCTAACTTTACATTTCCCATATATGATTCATGGTGTTATGCCGAGGTCACTCAGGTCCCTGGTATTATAAGGTTATACAAACACCTCCCTGGAGGAACTAAAATGAATCAGATACGCAGCGGACAGACTGCAGGCCTGGACTTGGAGAGGGAGGGAGTGTGAAAGCCAGACCTCTGACAAAAAAAAACCACCAAAAAAACAACTTCACTTTCATTTGCAATTTCACACAAAACACACAGAAATGCATCATTACTGGGAAGGAAAATCAGCAGAATGTGTTTCCTCTGGGAGAGGAAAAGGAAGGCAAAAAGGTAAACCCCCCCAACATCTGCACTTCTAGAAACCATCTGAGGAGCTCTCAGTGCTTTGCTTTCTCACGCTGCACCCAAACCCAGCACCCACACAGATCTCTGCCCTCAACTGAGCACTGACAAGGACTCAAAGCTACAGCCTTTCTCAACCTGCTGATATGCAGCTGATATTCATAGAATCAGAGAAAGCCTCAAGTTAAAGATCACCTAGTTCCAACCTCTGCCATGGGAAGGGATGACATTCACTAGACTGGGTTGTTCAGAGCTCCATCCAGCCTTAGATACTTCCAGGGATGGGACATCCATAGCTTCTCTGATTTTCTGTCAGGCAAGCAGTATCAGATACTAAGGCTAATAATTTATCACTCTACATCTTCAAAATACCGTAATAATAACAGCAACAGCTTATATTTGTTACATTTCTGTGAAACAAGGAACATCAGAGTTTTACAGGTATGGAAATTGGGGAGAACAGACTTGGAGTGGTTTGTCAGAAGCATCATAGCAATTTCATGTTCAAATTAGAACTAGCATACAGTTTTTCAGTTCCAGTCTTACAGTTGTGCAGCTTTTTAACCCTCATAGGTCTCAAGCAATTCTTGAGTTCTTACAAACTTGTATGTCACTGCCACAGAGCAATCATAAGCCACTCCAACTCTATGATAAAGACAGGCAGTTTGGACTTCAGCAATAGACTGGACCAGAGAAATCTCAACAATTATTTTCCTGATTTTGTCAGTTTATGCAATGGCAACGTTCTGAGCTAAACTCCTTGAACTCTATTAACCTGCATTTCTTCTTCCCCCAGTACAGTCCTGCTGAAAATTCTAAAAAATCTCTCTCCCTCAATCCTGCTTCACTTCAAATGCTTGTTCTTTCTATTACCCATCAAGTAAGATTTAAAACATAAATGGAACAAGGTGGCAGAAACTTGCTTCCAGCTCTAAATTCCTGACAATACAACCCAAAGTCTGTAATTTATAGCTGAAAAAAGAAACAATAAGGCAATGACTCCTTGTTATTGTTACTTTTACTTGAGAGGTTACAGCCAAAAACTGTCCAAATTCCAGACAGTGCAGGAACAGTCACACCTTCTCCTGCCAACTTATAGCATGTTAGGACAGGAATAACTTTTGTAAGAGGACATGTTTTGAGGCTTTTTCAGAGCAACAATTTTCTAAATAGTGACTTAAAAATTACTACCTGTATTCAGTGACACACTGATAACCAAATACCTGGCAGGAGATCTGCACGTTGCCAATAAACCAACGCTCATTTCCTCTGCTCCTGTTCTTGTCCTATGGATCATCTAGGCTGAAAGTCTCAAGATCTGGCTGATGCCTCCATTACAAGTTCACCTTCCCTGTTAGTTTTGCCACAATCTTAGCTCTGTTTCTCCCACTTAAGTAAAAAGAACTTCCAAAATCCTAAGTCTGTTTTACCAACTTTTCATTTGAGGCTCCTCCTTGCCTTTACTTCCTTCCCACCTATAACCTGGAAATTTTCTTCCCATAGAAAAGATAAATATATAATACTTTCAGCTTTCCATTTTCCATCAACATTTATATCTCCAAGTCGTTCCTCTTGTATTTCTGTCCCAGCTGCAGTTTCCCTTTGCTCATCCAGCCTCTTCCTTCTCCTTTCAGTTTTCTTCTTGTCCTTCTGAAGTCATCCAACTCATCTGCTCATGTCCTTCAAATCTACATCCATGTTTCCTTCTATTCTATTCTCTGACCTTGTATTCCCTGAAACACATCCCTGGTTTCTATCATCCTAAAAATCTCACTCTTCACTCCCTCCAGCTCAATCCTAACCCTCTTCCCATATCTGCATGACATCCTAATCTTCCTGTCTTCACTAACATGTTTCACCACAGTCTCTTTTACACAAATCATTTGAAATTATGTTCCTCACCAAAATTCAAACTATTTTCCCCCATTTTCCAATTATGTTATCAGACATACATATAGGCATGCATATTTGTCTTCCCAAAACATAGATGGAGATTCTTTACCAACTAATACTGGTAAAACAAATTTCATTCTAAAACTGAGTTATTGAGAACGAAGTACATAGTATCGAGAATATTCTCAATGAAGTTAGAGGGAAATGAAAAATTTTGGGTACAAGTCGTGCTTGTGCTTTTCCATCTCCCAGAAAAAAAATGTGCCTTGTGGAAATAACTACACAGGACCGAAGAAAAGTATAATGAGGCCTCATTTCATGCCAAGGACTCCTAAAGCATGAGGGACTGCATCACTGCATCCAGTACTAAATCCCAGTCACCTCCAGGGTGGAACCTATGTCAACACAATGTTTTGCACAGATAATATAAATTAGTGCTTCCCAGTGAAAGGAGTCACCTTCCAAGACCAGTCCAGGTGAGACTGTCTGGGGTCCACACCACTGGACTTCACATACCTTTAGGCACAGACCTGTCTCTCAAATCAGCTCAGGAGAGGAGCTCAGCTTCTGCCAGGGACCCAGTGGGCACCTTCCAATGCCCTCCCCCGATCTGTGCTGTACTTAAAAGAAAAGCCTTGAAGTCTGTCCCTTCCTGAGGCACACTGAGCTGCGCTATGCTGAGCCAGAGCCAGCCACAGGCACCGCTGTGGAAATGCCTCCGGCTGCCTCCTGACAGTGCTATCAGGTGAAGCCGGCTCTCATCACCGTGAAGGTACACAGCGAGATGAGAGAGGGAATTCCCGACAATTCCGGGTCTGAGGGGAGATCTCCGGAGCCTCGGCTCCTTTCCGGGTCAGACTGCCTGCCGCCACCAACACTGATGGCGAGAGGGAGAGCAGTGCTGCTGTCCTTAGGGTGACTGAAGGCTGGGGAAACAGACAGGAACAAGGCAAAAATCTTTCCAACACCTTACAGACTCCTGGGTTAGAGAAATCTGTCAGCCCAGCCTCCCCTTTCCTTTTTTTTTTTTTTGTCGTTATTTTATTGACAGAGTTCGGATTCTTATCTCAGTAGGCTATTTTCTTATAAAGCTGAAAAATCAAGAAATGGACTGCAAAGCTCACAGTTGTTTGCATGCCCAGGATACCAGCACAGGGATGCTCTGGTAAGGTGGGGAAATCTCCTCTGCAGGCAATTATCAGTTTGGATCAAGTAATTCAGAAAAGCTAATGAATGAACAGAAGATCCTATTCTACCTCAATCGGATTTCTGTACCCAAAAAATGTGGGTTTTACTTTAAAGAAAAAGGGCAGACAGACCAAAATGGAGGAAAATGAAGGGTTGTCAGAAAACCCCCTCCAACCTATAACACAATTTATTTTAATAGTACTTTCAGATGAAGACCATGGTATCCAAAGGCTTTTCAGTGTTCCTGGGAACCTTCAAACTGTACTGCCCCTATTTCACTGCCTCAGCCTCACCATGAAGTTGGAGAAGAATAATCCCAGGAAAATATTAGCAGTTCTCATATGCAGAGATACACTCCCCTGGTCCTGAAGTCCTAGACTTCCAGTACAACTTACTCAGGAGATGCAAAGTTTCATCAAGCTATAGAGGATTAAATGGAGATAATTTCACCTTTCCAAAGTACCCTTTTCTCTCTATTTTAGCTCTGATGTCTTAGACTGCTCCTTACCCTGGGGACCTGAGCACAAACCGTGCTTAGGATGCTGGGCACATCATGCCCTGGGCTCTCTCCCTGCTCATAAAAATTTAGCAGGAATCTTTGGCCAACTTAAGGTCCTTAAAGAACAATTATAACCTCTCATTTTCCAGAGAGAGGTTGCCAAACTCAAAATGCACAAAGCATCAAAAACCACTTTCAATGTATTCAACTACTGAAGTGTTCAGATGTCATTAAAAACAGCCTGTTTAATAATAATCAAGTAAGCAAGAGCAGTTGTCAGACTGCAGAACTTGTCACAGGCAACAAGGCTGTCCCTGTACTTAATTAACTCCTTGAACTGCAGTTTCAGCTGGGTACTTTCCTTATATTCAGATTCCATTTACATCACCCTAGTTCTTACAGCTTTAACTAATGGTCAGGATAGAAACTGTGCACATCTTTGTATAATAATGACCTTTTTTTTTTTGGTCATATTACAGGCGTGGAACCAATTCTTTTGTTTTGTGCTGTTTTTAACATACCATCACTCATCTTTGGTTTTCCCCTCAGAGCTGTCTTGACTTGACAGCAAAAGTAACACTGCAATTTTTTTCAACAACAAAAAAATCCAATCTCCCATACTCTTTCTCTGACCCAGTGAACCTCTTCTGTAACTTTACACCAGAGAACAGCCCTGCTCTGTGTTTCAATCTTATTAAATGCGTTTAAGATTTTAATCATTCATTCATTGGCTGCTAAGTGAATAGTATATCCCTTTCCTGTAGGCAATCAGATACCACCATAATGCTTTAATGTTAAAACTTGTTGCTGCTGCAAACAAAAAGGTAACAAATAGTTTCTTATTCAGTGCTGAATCAGTACTCAGAACACCACCTCATAGCTGCAAATATCCTGAGGGCACCTTTATTAATAGAGCTGATCCAACAATATTTGAAAACAACAGAGCCAAAGACAATGTTTATAAAGAAAAAACAGGCAGAGTTGTAGAACAATAACTTAGGGTTGCAATTTAGCATTTTTATGGGCAAATGCTAAAACAGTGTCACTGCTGTCGAATGATATTTTTAAGTCTTAGTGAAAAGCTTCCTTTGGGTCTTTTCTTTTGTTTGTTTTGCAGTTCTCTTGGTCAAGAAACCATTTGGTTGTGTGTATGTTGTTAATTACTTGAATACACAGGAGAGAAAAAGCAGTGATATTCCTGAGGAATGTTCTGGTGCTCCGTACCTTCAAGGAGGAGAAAATTGGGAATTTAAGTCATTCTCTGTTCTTTCTAAGGCATCTACTAGTTTTTTGGCAACTACTAGAGACTGGAAATTTTACTAGATGAATCCTTATTCTGGCTACCCTGCTGTTCCTGAGATTATTTTAAAACAATCTGATAAATTGTTAGAGCATCTGTGCATGACACAAAGTTTTTCACACCACAGTTATCCAGCAAAGCTTTCTTTTATGAAAAATGTCAAAACTATTTCTCTTTACTCAGGGCTAAAATGCTTGCTTTGAACTAACCTATAGTTCCACACAGCAATCTAATGACAGAAATTCTTTTTCAAGCCTCTGGGTTTTTTTCTCCTTTCCTGGATTTTTTTTTTCAAACTCCAAGGATCTGGCCTCAAGCATAATAAAGTCAACAAAAATCTTTCCAGTATCTCCATCAGATTCTGGGTCATGACCAAAGCTGACTTTCTCCCTTTCCCTGTTCCTTCCATAACAGTTACAGGCCAAACAGACAGAATAACAACCTGCTGACAGGTAACACTAATTTACAGTCCTGTGAGAGACAGAAGCATCACACACAGCTCTGCTGTAAACTGAGCTCAGTGCTATTCACAACTTATATAACTTCATGGCTCAGGTTTCTCCACAATCATAACAACAACTTTTTCTTTAAAGGCCAAAGTATTCCTCCAAATTGATATGTCCTTTACATCACTGGGTATCTCCTAGTCTGTCATCAAATAATAAAAACCACAATGGATGTATAAAAAGTCAGAAATGAATCCTTTAATGGGCTTTTACCAAGATGGTTCTATCAGTTTCACAGCTCAGATGGTGCACCAAAAGTTATGTGGCACATGACAGTTTTTGAATTATAGTATCTTTTAAAAAATTGTTTGAAAAACTTTCTCACTACAAAGCCACCTGAGTTTAGAAAACACGGAGGTTGGGGAAGAGGGAACCATTCTTGCCCTACCAGCAATTCTAGTGAAGGTTTTTCTTTCAACACTTCCCAAGCCTGTTAATTCCCACACTATTCAATATTCCATGAAAACAAACAAAATAATGCATTAGCTGATGGGAAAGTCTGAGGTATTTCTTGGCTATACTGCATACCTCCAAATTCCTAAATTTCAGTATGCACTACTGAATTACAAAGGTGGTACTGCTATTTATCATGTTATACTCAAAGATAATGCCTATCATATTAGATGTACCTTTTTTCTGGTAGTGGAGCCCCATTATCCTTCAATAAGCTGTTAAACGATTACAACCAGAATGGCAGCCATAATTCTGGAAAGGTCACAGTTTCACTCACAAATACAAACAGATACCATCAGGCTTCCTTACACCATTATGTTATTTAATTTTTGTGCATGCATGTGTGTGTATGACACATAGTTCTATTACTTGGAGAGCTGTATATACATGGAAATCAGGCTTTATGGCCTCCAAGATCAGTCTGCTTAACAGGAAGAATTGGCAGGGAGGGTAAGGATGAAAGCTGAAATACCTGTAAACTCAAATGTAAACAACTTCCTATCACTGAGAGTCACAAGGCATTTCTTTTACAACAGGATGTTGCATCATTGTATTCATTTGCATTAATGATCAGAGAATCCTGAACTGGTTCATGAGCTATATAATTAATATAAGCTATTGGAACTACATGCTGAAAAACCAAAGTCAAAAAACCAGCAACATGAACTAAATCTCATCTCTCAAGAAAAACAGGAAGACACATTTTCAAGGCCACTTGCCATAAAAAAATTTCTCATTTGCTTTCATTGAGGAAGTTTGAATAAACATTCTCAGCGTAGTGTTTGCCTTTCTGATATCACTGACTGTAATATTTTCAACCTTAACATCCAAATATACAAGCATATTTTGGTTAATCAGGAATCATATAAAATCAAAATGAAAATAAATTTGGCGAGATAATAAGATGGGAGCTCTACCAACAACTACACCCAGCCCGCAAGATACACCAGTGCAGAATTCCAGAGAGATTCATTATTTATAACTGAAACTCACCTTGAAACAATGCAAGGGATGCAAACCTAACCTGAAAAACAAATTTTTATTGAAGCACACACTCTACCTCTTCCCTTAGCAAGCTGCTTTTGCAGGATATCCTTCTGTAAAAACTACACCAAATAACTGCAGCCAAAGGGGGGCTCAGGAGTACTTTGTGGCTTAATTTTTTACCTGTAATTGTCATACTGCCAAAGCAATGGGAAAGGTATGAGCAATTCCTGAAACAGTCGTGTTTTAATTTTGATGCCAAGTCTTTTGGTTACGAAGAATTTTTTCTGACTGAGTTGAAAGTCTATCGCAAGTACACAGAAAGTCCTAGGGCAAGAACAAAGGTGCAGGGCAGAAGCTAGTTTATTCAGGCTTGTCAAGTTAAATCTTGTAAAATATGTACACATTAATTGTTTCATAATTTATATATGTTTCAAGTGTGGAGGGGGCTCCTGAATCTTTTAAGTAGACGGCAAGCACCAAATTCTGGAAGTCCTGTTTGATCAGGGAAGAAGTCACTCATTTCTGAATTAAAAGATTGGGTTGGTTTGGCGTTTTTTTGTCACACTAAACACAGACAATTTGGAACCATTTTATTTATTTCAAGCAAAAAACATCTCAACAGCAGCCTGATCTTTGCAAGCAACCCTAAGAGTGGGTTAGACACATTATAAAGCATTAAACAAAGCAGTAAAGTAATAAGGGAGAAAATGAGGGGCAATGAGTCGTGTGGGAGACCCTGTAATTGAGAATGCATTCTAAAATGAGGTACCACTTGCAGTAAAACACTTAATGAAAGCACAGCACAAGCCTGCCTTCTCTCCTCTTGTCACTTAGTTCTCTGAATGACTGGATGTGCTGCCTCTTCTAAAAAAAATAGTGAACTATTTACAAAGGAGACACCTGGAAAAACACGGATGTGGTCATTTTAGCCCAGCCTACCTTCCTGACCCTCCCACACATACTCACCACTGACCAGGCTCCTCCTTATCTCCTTTCTTTCCTCAAAAGCAGTTCCTCTCAGCTGCAGAATGCCAAGGCATTCTTTCAGGTAGCTCAGCCCCACTACCTCTCCTTTCACATGTCAGGATGTGCCATTCAAGAGAGCTTTGTAGGTACATGTTGGGAGGGGTTTTTCAGGATCAGTACCAGGAGGGCACACAGATGCTTTAAGAACAAAACAGGGAGATCTCTGTACCAGTTTACCACGTCACCTTAGACCACCCTACTGCTTCTGCAAGTGTTGACCAATTTTAATACTGTAAAAAGTAGGTGGAAAAAAAGGCAAAACACATCCAATATGTCCCTTCTACCAATTTTTTTCCAAGATTGACTGTTTTTTACATAAGCCAAAATTCTGCAGCACCCTCACTGACAACAGAATGCATTTTAGGAGTGACTTCTCCTATTAGGGATGAAAACAGTGGCCTGACTGAGAATTATTCTGGGACAAGAGAAGCTTCTGTACAACCTTGGGCTCTAACAAAAAAAATTACAGATGTTTTGGGGAGGGCCTGACTGGGTGATGATTGTGAAGTAGCAATTAGGAAAGCATCAAAACATTGCAGGATATTCTCAAGAGTACAATGGAAATCATAACAACTCACTAAAGATGGTCCTGGGACAGGTGTTTTGAAATAAAACATTCAAAACTATTCTGGCTTTTTTTTAAAAATTCCAAGGAGAACTGCAGGCCTCTGAGTGTTTTCCCAAAAACACAACTCATAGGATTATTATCATGCCATGTTACCCAATAATAAATATCACATGGCAAACACCAGCAGCAGCAGCACTCTCCTGTTAATTGCTCACCTCGCAAAGGAAAAGATGGGCCTGTTTTCTTTTCCAATTTTAACAAAAGAATACTGAAAGAGGATCCTTGTATCATGTCCCTCTTCCAAAATTCAAAACCATTGCCAAAAATAAAATCTGCATCGCATTAGTGGGGAAAAAACTTCCTGGGGGAGAAAGGTAGTGGGCATGGAGTTTCTGCTATCTAGCACATGGAATATTTAGGAAACAAATATTTTTTCCCTGTAATGGCAAAACAAGTTAGGTGAGCAGAAGATTAAATGATCCGCAAGTTTGGGCTTTATTTGAAACCCAACCATCAGTTGGATCATCCTGCCTGTTTTCTGAAGAATATAATAGATGGAAACTTGCTCTTTAACTGTTTTCATACAACAGGAAACCGACAAAACAGCATCACAACAGCAGCACTAACACGGGCTACAGAAAGTCCTGATCCTGGGATCAGAGCCCTTTCTTGCTAAATCTTTTTCCCTTTAACAAACATTGGAAGTATCTATAAAGAGAAAAACTCTTCATCACAACCTGCTACACAAGGCTTTTAAACGCATCTAAACACACAGACAACGTATGCACAGGCACCTATGTGCAGGAGCACAGACACACAAACACAAGGCTTAAAGTTTTAGGATGTTCTAAAATATGTTTTTCAGAAAAGTAGTTGCTGCCATTTGTGATGGAGAAAGATAAACCATTCCTGTATGTTTCCCCATTTTCTCAATGATTTAAAACTAATTTAAGAAATACGTAACATTAAAAATAAAAATAGTTTTCCCAGAAACTTCATTATAATGGAATCAGGTGATCAAAATACGCCTATCACTGAAAAACACAGATCCACTTGCCCCAAAATAAGAACTGTTCAGTGGACAAAGAGCAATGAACCTATCAAATGCAATCTGGTAACTTCTTAGCCTCAACATTTAAGCTACTAACACTATTACCCTCTTGAACAAACACAGCTTTTGGAAAGGTTAAACCTGTGAGGTCCTCATCGGAAAGTCCCTGAGTAAATTATAACGTGATGATGACATTCCTGTGTCTTTTGGAAGCAGCAAGGGGAAGTAAGGGTAGGTCATTATAAGCCACTTGCCTTTACAACCGGGTGTAAAAGACAATGAGGACAGGAAGCTTCCCACCGAGATCAAGGTGCACAATCCCCAGCTAAAAATAAACAAGCTCCCAGAGTCACATCTGCTGGAAAATATCATTGGAGCCTGATATTCCCAGGTGCCGAAGCAACGGGAAGAGAATGCCTTGGTACAGCAGGCTCCCAAAGGATCACAAAATAATAATTACAGGCATTGGCAATGATTACTGTTCGTGCTAAAGCTGTAGATAAAAACATCAAAGTGTGCTAACTTATTAAACCATGGGAAAAAAGGAAAAATAAAATATTTAAATAATTTGAATTTAAATTTATCCTTGCCATCCTTTAGCTCCCAGACACAAGGCCTGGAGTTATTCTGTCACAAAACTTTCCTATCAGAAACAACTGGAGCAGTAGAAAACCCCAAATTTCCGCCCTTTCTCACCAGGCTTCGCCCATTAGACATCACCACCTCCTGCATGTGTTCCCCACTCCCAAAGACTCCCAGATCAATCCCAATTGCTCTGGATCAACAGCCATGCCTGTGCCAAGTGATATGTACTCTTTGCAGAGGGAGCTGGGTTGCTGGAGCTGTTGAGATCTCTTCCTATTAAATCAGCCACAGGTACCCAGGATGGGTGGGCACTTCTAGCACAGCTGATCAGCAGTGGGAAAAAAATGGACAACCTCATTCCTTAGGGAAAGAGGAGCTCTCTGTGCTGGCACAGCCATGTTTTGGTGGAGGAATGGAGGAGAGTTTTCTGCCTTATATATATTTTTTTTTCTCCCACAGGTAGGCTCCCGTGAACAATGCGACAACAACTTGAGTCATGTAATTCTTTTCTATTCTGATTTTTTGGCAGATCTGTGTGCACAAAAAGGCCTGGTGAGAGACCACAGTCTAGAGACTGCAGTGGGAATAATGGAAACCCAGAAAGCTCCAAAACCTAATGCTGATACCATTAATGAGTAAATTTACTGGACCTGAGGCAGTTTATTTAATTCATAAATAGCCTGGAAAACTTCTAAAAACCATGGATTGGAAACCATTTCTGGCTGTCAGCACTAGGAAAAACTATGCACAGGAACATACCCTGAAACCTGATATAAAGATTACCTAAACAAAAACAAGACCTGGAACTAAAGCACAAAATAAAAAATATTCCAGTTGTGGGAGGGCAGGAGGAGCATCTTGATTCAGGTATTTATAATGTTTCAATTCCTTACATTTCTTACTGCATGAAGCCTCCTGCTCTAAAGAAGAGCTTTTCACACTCCCAGTGCTTCTTCCCTGCATGCTTGGTGACTTCACCCTTTCTTTTATTTCTCGAAACAGCTTTTAAAAATTACTCTGTGCCACCCAAGGACAGCTACATCTGGTGTGGAAGAACTAGAACTGCACAGTTATACAGATAAGCTTTTCTTTAAGACAGAGTACCCACATTCTAAGAATCAGCAGGAAGGGGTGAAAAATAGAACTGGTGAAGAAAAATAATTAGCCTTCTTTTTTTACTCTTTACAATCAGTAACTATTTTTGCAGGACTCGTTTCTGCAAAGTGTTAATGGGTAATACATGTTCCTCTCCTGCAGATTCCGCTGCGCTCTGTAACCCGAGAGCTATCACACACTCATTCTCTTGGATACATTTTCCACATTATTTGAATATATCCTTCCCTTAAAACTACTTTGGCATGACATTAAGGAAGTTGTGGCTCAGGTGGTAAATACAGGACCATCTTGAAAGGCAAGCTGGTGAATTAAGCTATATTCAAATTAAATGGGAAACCACGAGTTGTTAAGATTTTATAAAAATACCCATAAGAACAAAAGACATTTAAACTTTTGTTGACTGCCTAATAGAAGGAGTTATATTCTGGTTCCAAAGCATTCCTATTACAATAGAAGCAGCCCTCGCATATTCCCATCTGAGACACAGTCCAAGCTGGAGCAGCCCTAAAGCCCAAACCATCTCAATCCAGTCCACTAAAAATGAAGTATTCCAGGTATTGACCCAACATGAAGTTCACTAGCTGAATCCTTCCATGGGTTTGCTTTTCCTCCCAGTAACTTTTCTTTTGCAGGATTCAAACATGGTGCATACAAAGTGCTACGAGCATCCCTTCATTGCTTCCAGCACAGCACAGGAATGCTCAGATCATCACAGCCTGAACCACAGGTGAGGGAAAACAGAGGGACAGTTTTATGGTCTCCACAAACTAAGATTATCACCCAAAAAAGGAAAAGTCTGTTGTGTGAAAATGCAAATACAGAAAAACAGGTGAAGTTCTTTTTCTAACACTTTAGATTTTTGCAGCAAAAATCTCTGTTGAATAACTTTATGTATGAAAGCTCCCATTGCAGAGGTTTTGCAGAAAAACCATCAGAATTTATTAAAACAGTAATTAATTTCAGAATTTTCATGCAAATCAGCTTAGTTGCTTTCACAGCCCAGTTATCTTCTCAGTTGCTTTCACAGCCCAGTTATCTTCTCAGCTGCTTTCCCCTCTTCTTTTTTTACCCCTAATTTAAAACAGATTAATATTAATACATATGAATCCATATTAATACAGATTAACACAAAGCATGGGCCAGATGCAGGGAGAAACTTCTCTTAGCCAGAATGATTTGGAGGACAGGCCCTTGAGTTGGATTGCTGCAGTGATGGAGATCAGACATACAGCTTTGGGGGAAACATCTAATTTCACATTTTAAACACCTGCAAAAAAAAAATCTCACTGTGATCAGAGGAATCAGGGGACTGGGATTTATGAGCAAGGTTGTCAAGATTGTAAGAAACAGAATACTGTGTTTCCAGCTCCCTTGCTAAATATGTATTATGAATTCAGTTCATTTTACATAGATTCAAGCAAGAAGCAAAAAAGAAAAAAAAGGGAGAAATAAAGAAAAAAAAAGTTCTTTCAGTCTACAGAAACATCAGGGATTAAATGTCAATAGCAAATCTCTCAGTACTTCCTACTACCATGCCAAATAAAGCCTGCTTCCAAGCCAAACATCTGTTTTGTCTGTCTCAAACAGGAACTCATGAGAAGGAAATGTAGAACCCTGTACACTGTGGTCAAAAGACAACATTTTAAAAATTCTATTCTATTTAAAGATTTACCTGTTAAATCTCTGAAAGAGTAAGTATTAAAAAAAAAAAAACAACTGCTATTTGCATTCTGTTCCTCAAGGGCTTTATGACCAAGGCATCATTCATCAATCACAGAAATGTGGCACTGGCAAGAATATTCACCATGCTAATGCCTTTTACAGAAGTTCCAGTCCCACATACATTAATTCTGAAGGAATAAACCAGACTGACATTTATTATGTGCACACGTATAGAGCACCCTCTCTCTCTTCTGCTCTCCAAAATAGGAGATTATACAAAAATCAGGTGTTTCAATGATAGTAACACTACTTTGGGAGTACAGTTTTCTCTGTCTCCAGTGCTAACAAACCTCCATAAAAGCTACAGAGGTTTTACACAACAGTCATATTTTCTTGCTCTTGGCTCCAGCTGACAAATAATATTATTGTAAACTGGAGTACCTACTGAAAACTGAAGCGGAAAATTAAAATACACTAACGTTTTTCTAGGCCAGGATTTCCAGCTGATGGCATCAGAGCCTTCGGATGTCTCAGGCAGTGGAGGTCTCTTGGGAACTGCATTCAAAACTCCCTGCTGAAGACTGATGATACATTTTGCTGATACAGAAAAAGGCACCCATCTCTATTTTTACAATTCCAGGTAACAAACTGCACTCCTACCTTTTAGAAAGAAAATCCTAGTTGGATTGGATGCCGAAATAGGTGCAGGCAAATTTTAAAATCTGGTGTGTATTTTGAAGAGTGAGATACAAGTGAAATTGTTCCTCTGCATTTTACAGGGCTAAAAACATTTCAGATCTATTGCCATCAGACAATTACATATTTCTTGTAACAAAATGCAAGTTTCTGTTTTGTTGAGCTGAACTGCATCAGCTGAAAATCTTGGTGAAACATTCTCCAGCACCCATGCCACAATTCGCGTCTGCACCCCACCCCTCTGAGAAACTCAGGTCAGTTGTCTTCTTTCACAGGCAGCCTCAACTACAGAGCCAGGAAGAGGTAAAACCCAGATTAGCACTTCTTGTTCCTTAATCCTGTGATGGGTCTAACAGATCACACTTAAGAGCATCAGAGAGGAAGGACACAGGAACTCTACCACTGTTCAGAAGAGAATTAACATTCAGAACAGTGTTCTTTGGCTAGGAACTCTAAACAGAATTCCAAATGGCAATGAAAACACTGCCATAGCATTGCTATAAGGGAGGGAAACAACACAAAATTGAGATAATCCACATGTGCACACAACCACACACACAAACCCCTCTACAATAAATAAATCCAGAGTATTATCAGCAAGTGAACAAAAAAGTTCAGTAAATTTGGCATCTGTTATGACTGCAAGATCTCTTTTAAAAGCAGATAGTGAGTTCTCAACCATGGAGGCAAGGGACCAGAAGTTCACCCCAAATTATCAGATATGGATATGTCTGCAATTCAGTTTCTTTCAGTTTGGATAAATCAGCAGTGAAAAAAGAAAGTCTGAATTTTTAAAAGAGATATAAAAATCAGATTTTTTTTTTTTTTTGTCTCCTAGAAAATAGTACTGGCATTATTATTCAGCTCCTAGAGAAGTAAAGAGCAAAATGGCCCTAATAGGGAAAGGGTTTCCAATAAACAATAATATTTACTTAGTGTGCATTACTTAAAGAGAGTATTTTGTTAGGACTTGCTGGAGTTTTCAGGTTTTTTATCTTGTAAATCTCTTGTATCAGTTTCAAGCCAAAGTCATGTTTCCACATGAAATCCTGGTACTCTCATTTTACACTAGTGGGCATAGTGCATTTCAACAAGCTACAACTTGCAGTCACATGGAACTCAGATTTGTGGGGAAACGTTACATTTTTAGGTCAACATTTGAAAGAAAAACAGCCACTGAGCATCTCTGTGCAAAACAGGACCTGCAGATGGTCACCTTCCCTTAAAACATAGCCCCATACTTGTAAATCTTTACACAGATTGAGAATTCAAGGATTACTGGGAGATATTCCTTCTTAATAAGGAACTACTCTCTGTGAATCTATAGGCTGTTGGTAGAAGTTCTTTGCTCTTTATCTAGATAATAAAGAAACAGGCAGGAAATAGAAGCTGAGATTTGTACAAGAGCTGTTTAACAATGAAACACAGAGAAAAAAATTCAAATCCTTCAGGCCGTCAGTCCTGTTTCCTCAAATTTGCTGCTACCATGGACATCAGAACATGGGGGACTTAGCTCCAAGTCAGACCACCTGGAAGGCTGCTGAAAAGCCAGGAAAGCCTGGGAACTTTTGTATCTCAGCAAAATGAAAGCCCATTTCCCATCCAGCCACCTTTAATTGCTCAGTGTATTTCCTGGTGATTGCAAAGGAAATGAGTTGTTGCTCAATTCACTAGAGGCCTGTTCTATAGCTGACTTAAAAAAAAAAATTCAACAGGGAGGGGAAAAAACCATAAAAGAGTAGTTAAGCAAAACTGGTTACTGGACTTGAAGAAACTTGGATGTAAATCTTAGCTCACTCTGAGTTTTCTGTACAGTTTAACCTGTGCTGCCACAGCTGCTCACTGCTTCACCTGTTTCTTGGATGTACAAACACCACCCATGACAGTATGAATGTAAGCTCCTAAGCTATTTTAGTGAAGAGAACCATCTATATTTTTAGGTATTGCTCACAGGATTTCCACTAATGGTTTGTATCTTTTCAAAATTTTTTTCACAAAGGTGTATTCCAGAATACAGCCCCACATTTAAGACTGCAAGTATAACAAAAGCCACCTGCAGTCTCTTTAAAACCTGCAGAAGTGCACAACACCAACTTGGCATGTGCTAGAATTAAATCAGGGGTGTATTTTGTTTTAGAACCCCAATAAAGTTTCCAAGGCCCAAGGGAACAGTAGACCTCAAGAAAAATCAAGCAGTTAATAACTTACTTTGTGATGTGATACCAATTTTTATCAACTTACCTTGCCATCAGTCAGTTCCCATCTTTTATGGGACCTTTTTAATCACAGATCATTTTTACCCTGGTCTTTGGAATATTTCCCAAAAGTGGTCCCTTGTAATTAAAAGAAAAAAAAAATTTAAAAACCCACCACAAACATATTTGGCCAACTTGGAAATTAATGAGACACCATCTATCAGTTCACTGCAAGTGAGAACTACATTTGCAAATGTGAATAATTAAGACATTTATACATCCAAAATGAAATTAATTTCTGTGCACCTTTTCACATGGCATATATTGAAATACTTCTTTTTACATGTGCTAAACTCATAGAGAACTCCACTACTACAAGTCAAATAAAGAATTTTAAGTGGTACATGGCTACTCCTCTGAAGTATCTTCACATGATGGCGGGTAGGAAGAGTCTATTATTTTCTAATTAATGTAATTATAAGTTAATTTATCGAATCCGTTTGTAGGAGACAAAAAATCTTCCAAGGAGCAAATTTTTCAATAGGCCCTTGGCACCATTCACTCCTCAAGTGTTTGAGTAAAGCATCAACCATGAAACTGTTAAATCAAAATCTGGTCTGGTGGTGAGGGGAGTCATGAGAGGAAGAGAAAGAGGGAGACAATGGAAGAACATTAGAGAATGAGGAGACATAGTGGTAACTTAGAAAGCATATTATACAAAGCATGAAAATATTCATAAAAGGAAAAAAAATTAGAAAATGTGAATGTGTTTAGTTAAAGCTAACAAGTAACTCATACCATGTCTCCAATCACATCCCATCCTTTTCAGTAACAACAGTAGATTCTTATGTTTATTTTTGAAGGAAAGGTTTTCTCAAACTGCTGTAAAAAACCTTCAACAAATTTAATTTGAGGAACACATGATCCTTTTGCAGCTGGAGTATCAAGAATGCCATCCACTGACTCCATACACAAGGAAGCTGCCACAGCAGAGTGTGGGTGACACTGAAGTGCAATAAGCAGTTAAATATTAGGGTTAGACTCCTCCCTCCCCTTTTGAGTGGACTATTTCACTCTCTCAGTTAACTACCTAGGGCTGAGGGATAAGGCAGCTTCACATCCTGCATTGTTTAATGACAAGTAATATACATGCAACCCAGGATCCTACAGTGAAGAACAGACATCCTTGCATGGCTGTCTGGAAGTTCTGGACGTGTCTCATTGTCTAAAGGAGAAAGGAAATAGTTTTATTTGCATCTGTTATTTTTCAGTTAACTGATTGATGAAATTGGAATTAGACACTTCAACAATGCCTTTCAATTGGTTGGAAAGATTTCCAGCAGAAAACTGATTTCTCTTGGGCTGCCTCTGTGGTCTGTGTACTGCTGTCAGGAGCAAAAAAAGAGATTTTCAAGCCATTATATAGCTATGAGTAGACCTGTCCTGTGTGATCCTCTAGTTATAGTAATTTCTGAAATACAAATAGAGCTAATCCAGCAAAACATTAACAGCTGCTTCCATGCATCCTTCTCTCATGCAGTCAATTAGTTCAAGTATTTTTAGTACCCATAGAATATTTCACATTTACTTTAGTCATCTAATACTGACTATGATCTAAAGATACCACAACTAGTATCAACCCCTGAGCCAGTTTGCCTACATAACAAATTAAAAGTCCCAGCACAAGGGATGGGCACATACCTGTTATCCATGCTCTCCAACTCCCCTGCTCATACACAGGTTCAAGGAATTCACAGGACAACCAGAAAAAAGTCAACAAAACTGTGACTAAGGCATGTGGAGCAGGGAAGGAGGAATGGTTATTTTACACTTTAACAACCTTCTAGTGTTCAGTTTCTTACAGATAAGCCCATCATGGCTGGACAAGCTTCTCTCCCATAGAACCACCAAGTATATGCTTCTACACTTGGCTACCTGCAATATTACCATAAGGGTAGTCCAAGCTTATCCCACCCATTTATCAGCATTAATTTTGTCATGCCAAAACGAGGATAGCTGTTTTCTTGGGGCAAGAAGCTTGCCTATGCTTGTACTGATAAGAATCTAGCTTAGTTTTTTGCTTTAACAAAACAGGGAGAAATACAGTGACAACACAAAAATACACACTGAAAACTTAAATTCCATTAGTTTACAAGGACTGAAGTATGCATCATATTTTTTTTTCCTGTGGTACCAGACAGACAATAACATGAAAAAGACATATTTGTAAAAATTTAGTTAGTACTTCAGAATAATTAAGATTAATGGAAAACTTCCAAAGTAGCTCACTAATGTATCGTGCACAGCCTATTAAGCTTGACACAGCAAGCTTTTTCTCATGGCCTCAACTGCAGTGACTATTTAATGTATCTGCTGTGTGCTCTCCCCTAGGACCACAAAATGGACTTTATAAACTGTTAGGACAAACACTGACGTGCATCTAAACTTTGTTTATTGCTGAAGCCAGGCCAAACATTGCTAATTAGAGTTCTTCTGCTAAACAATGTTTGTGCACTAATTAGTCCACTTCCTAAACTGAATGTTCCAAGACAAACTAAGAAAATACTGGCAAGCCGCCACTGGGTTGCATCTCATCAAGAAGTTACTTCACAGACAAACAAGGGCAGGTAATGGTAAATTAGAAAGGTAAATTCAAAGGGATGAACCAACATAAGCGGTTAAAAATCATGAAAAGGGACTCCACTGTCTGAGAGGGAAAGCTGTTCTATGGCTTTTTAATTCAGATGGAAGCAAAGCATTCAAATGTGGAGAAAAATACAGTATTGTACACAACAATTCTGTACACAAGACAGAATGGTAGTGGTGAGAGTGGCTCCAAGAAAATAACATGCTGTACTTTGCAAATGCATCTTATAACTATTATTTATAATTTGGACTGCTAGCAAAAATCTGAAGAGGATATTGTCATCCACATAATTCAGAAAGCCATGTCATTCAGACCTTTGAAGCCAGTAAACTGAACTATTCAAGAGCCAACCAAAATCTGGTGGGGTTTTACAGACCAACAGCAAGTCCATTTTGCAGGGGAGTGGGGAAAAGAGCGTAAAAAAAGGACTGGAACTCCAATAAGGGCAAACACTCATGTCCTTGAGGTAGTCCCTGGGCAAGGAGAGGACAGGAGGTGAAGAAGATAAGCCATTGAGAAGGAGACAAGTCTAGAAAAGCACAGCAAAGAGGAAGAAGGAGAATGGTCTCAAGGGGAGCGTCCTCCTTTCCTTTCCAGGATGGCTTTGGTTATGAGACAGGGGGTCCTGAAACATATAGGGGTTTCTTCACCCTGTATATGACAAAGGAATTTTTATTAGGTATAATGTAGTAATTTTAAAAGACAGTAAAAACATGGCAATATCGTGGTTTTCAGTACTTTTTTTTTTGCTTTAAAATATGCCAGTTTTCTTGCACAAAACTCCAGGGAATATTGTTTTCATGCATCAGTCTCAATCTCAAGAAAGTTCTTCAGAGCACAGGCAGCATTGCAAGGCTGAGTACAAAAGGATCGGGATCTCTAGAATACTGTTATCAGTATCCCTGGTAATCAGAAATGCCTTTTGCTGTGTTTAATGAAGGGAGGAAAAACTTTTGACCTGGAATTTCAAGCTAACTTAGCAATTTTGTCTTCTGACCCCATAGTCTCTGACCTGCATTTCATTTCACTCTGATGCCAAAGGACTTCCTCGCGCCGCTGCAGCCTAGTGCCAGACATCCAGTTCGATTTGGGCCGGATCTTTGGAAGCCTTATCTCCAGCCAGCAACTTCCTCTGCAACTACAAAGAGGACCTGGGCCATGGCTGACTCCCTGCTGTACCTCCATAAGGGACTACAAGGAGCAAAACTCATGAGCATGCCTAACCTGTGCCAGATGGCTCAGGAGTGCCACGGCTTCCTCCACCTGTGGGGTGGCCTCTTACCCACACACCTTGGGGTGAAAAGGAGCTGCCTCCTGCCACTCATGACTTCAAAGCCTGTGGACATGCCTAGGAAACACACACCAGAGTCCCAAGAGCGTCCTTTCTCCTTCCTACTCACAACTTCAAAGGCTTTCCCCTTCTACTGCCAGCTACTGTGTGAATTTCTCGTAAGAGCAGCTGGCTCTGAACTGTCCCTCTCCTAAAGAGGGAGATGAGGGGAAGAGGAAAGGGAAAATGCACATGTCCGCCGAGGAACCATGAGGGAGAAGCACCAGTATAACAGGAGATAAAGCACCTTGCAGTGGGATAAAACTCCCTTCAGGATATGACAAAGCGCAAGGTGGCAAAGGATAAGCACAGTACACAGGAATGAGACAGACATAAAGTTCATTAGCCAACACCTGACTGTTTCTAGGATGCATCTGGGAGCTGTGTTTGGTTTCCCAAAATTTTCATGTGGCTGTATGCCTAACTTGGCTAAGGAGGCTCACAGACACCACTGCAAAATATCCCTCCTGCTGTGAATCTTTTTATGCCACTCTAGAAAAATGGGTGGTTTCTCCTCCTCACAGCTTGATCTCTTCTAAACCACAGGATCTTCATATGATCTTTCCTAAATCACACACTCCCACTTCTGGACCTGCCTACTTTTTTAGTTCAGTGGTTTCTCAGTTATGAAAAACTAAGGGCACAGTATTCTTTGGAGGTTATAACCGTAAAAAAAAAAATCACTCCCAACAACTCGCACTGTCAAAAGAAAGCCAACACCTCATCAGCTATTAAAACTGAAAAGGCCAGTAATTTAACTTATTTATTAACTAGTTTTTGTATCAACTCACACTTTCCCTTTAATTCAATCCTTAATCTCCGGTCTCATTAAAGGAATAAATTGCCTTTCCAACAATGGGGAAACCCAAGTAGAACCCAAGGCTACTTGGTTAATTCACAAACACATTATGCTGCTGGGAGAGGAAAATACAGTGTCTGCAGCTTTATTTATGCTCCTGGATCCCAGAGGATAGACTCAAAAGATACATGCAATCAACAACCTGCAGGATATAATAAAGAATAAAGGACAGTGCTCCACACATGGCATATGGATTACAAATGGAATCAGCTTCAGAAGACTCCTTAAAACATAAAAACCTGGAAAAGAATTCACACCCTCAATATAACAATTTGTCACACAGGTTTGCAGAATGCTCCCATGATTGAGAATTGAGGTCTATTCCTTCAATTCTTTATAAAACAGGGATATTGTTTTGCCTGTATGTGAGTTTGGAAAAATGATTTAAATTTAAGCTGTTACTGTTAAAAATTCGGTATTCCTAAAAAATTAGTACTTGTGTACAAATTAGAATGTCAACTATGAAGCAGAGTGGGGACTACTTCAGAATAATAAATGCTCAAAAACTGAACAGTAAATTCTCTGTTAGCATAATTTTGGGAGGGAAAAAAATTCATTCGGTGTATGATTTCAGAATTCCACTGAATTCCACAGAACCACTTCTGGACAAGCCACACTGCTCACAGAGAATAACAGCAATTAAAAACGAGCAGTAAAGCTGTCAGCAGCTTCCTTCTTATTCAGGCCAGTGTGATTTCTGTCCTTAAGAACACGTCTGCACTGATGGGTAAAACAAAAAAAGCAAGTTGGGAATGACTGTACACGCCAAATAACCCCGAGGTTACTGGGGAAGTGAGACAGCACAGATCTTGTCTTACCCCACCTGAGAGCAAACACTACCTTCTAGCAGGGTCTGTGACTGGGACAGGTGAACAGCCTGCTGCAGATTTTGGGTATGACACCTCTTTGCGATACCAAAGGGGCAACAGCAGTTATGGAAAACCACTCCCAATGAACCATCCTTCAACACCGAACTTAACCTCAGGCATGGCAGGGAGTGTTTTGAGCTTTAAAAAGAAAATTAAGAGAATACAGACTGTTTTAACTCTCCTCTCAGGCTTGTATACAGAGACATTAATGGCTATGCTAATCCTGTTGGAACACTTGTATTCCAGGATTAATGCTCGCTACCCTCTTGTGCTTGTATTTTATACACAGAAAAAAGGGGAATTTTCATCCTGGAATACAAGTGTCCTCATATACACTGGGATAGCCACCACAGGATCAAAGAACTCCCTTGGAGGATAAAGCTTTTATCTCTACATATTTGTTCTTTTCCTGCTAACTTGAAATGAAAAGGAAAGCCAAGACTAGCAGCTCTCCTGTCTGCTACTTTGGGAACCACTGGACAGCTCAGGGACTATTCCATCTATCATGAAAATTTTCTTTCTGCTAAGATAACACAACTTTTTATGATCAAGTCGTGTAGTTTCTGGGCCAAATTCACACACAGTATTCAGTGGAGATCCAGCAAATCCAAAACATCTGGATGCATAAAACAAAGACGTGGGAATTAGCCTTCTGAATTTGAGAAATACGATGTTCATCTCTTCATGCTTACGGATCCAAAAACTTTATATAAAATTCTGTAACAACCACAACTTATTTTACAAATTCAGATTGTGGGAAAGAGTTGATTTTTTCCTATTAAAAAAAATCACAAAAAACCCCCACCCAAAAATGTAAAAAAACCAAGCAAAAATGTATCTCTTACTTAAAGTGGGAAACAGCTACTGTTTTATTCCACTAAAAGAGAGGCTGATTCTACCACAAACTGACAAGATATAGACTATTTATCACCATTGCAGCTCTAATGCTGTAAATGTCATATCCATCAGATTCCTGCTGCAGCATCAGTCACAAACTAAGACATTTACTAACACAGAACAGGATTTGCTTAGGTGGACCTTAAGCTAATAGAGGTACTGAATGGTAAACAGACAGTGCTTTAGGACAAAACATATCAAAAGAGCAGAATTTAAACAATGACATGTAAGGAAAAATGAAAAACCAATCACTTGCAATTAGATTCAAAGCATGTTTAGTCCCCACTGCCCCCCACCATCAGCTACAATAAACATGAGGCATAAAACCAACTGTAAAAAATCACATTTAAGAGAAGGGGAAGCCTCATTTGATGCAATCGGTACAAGCAAAGTAAGGGACAAAAATGTTCCATAACCCAAATAACAAGTTATTTTCTCAACTGCAAATTGAATTTAAAAGCATTTAAATGTTACTTATTTCCATAGGAAACTTGCTCATGGTTTCAAGCTGCCTGTGATTTCAAAGGAGCTGAGAGACTTGTTTATGAAGCTGTGGTTGCAAGTTTACATGAAAGCTCTTATGTTGGTGCTCCGTGATACTGGTGCAGGCTAAATAACAATTAGTAAGCTTTGTCTAAACTCGGGCTTTTTCAACCATTCAGCTCAAGTTTTAAATTTGTTATTTCCACAAGTAGCAGTAGCAGTTAGCTGGGATCGAATTTTCTTTCTTCCTTTCTTTTTAAAATTAAGCATGGCAAATGCGGCCCAATCAAGCAGAAAAATATCAGGGCTTTAAATAAAAAATATTTAAATATTTAATACTTCAATAAATATTTAATACTCCGACTTGTAAGCACAGAAGTAAAAACAAAGAAGTATTCACAAACGGAATATGCTCCTTCCATTCACATTACTTTCTGAGTAGATTAGATTAGAGAAATCAATGCTTACTTTAATGTTATTATGTCCTGACAATATCCAGAAATGCTTCCTCTGCTAGCAAAATTAATGACTGTAAATAAAGGCAATACAGCTCCATATCTATAGAAGGAATACTGCCACCAAGAAAAGAAAAATCACATTCTGAGAGGAAGCACCCTCAGGTACGTCTGCAACTAAACATCCCCATCAACAAAAAAAATGTATTTCAGAAGTCACCCTAACAAATTAATAGCCACTATCTCTGCCATGGAATAAATCTATAATATTCCTACCAGGTTTTTAAACAGCTGAATATCGCAAGTATGAGAAATTCTGCAAAAGCAAGAAGTAATGCAGTAAGTAAGAAATGGGATGCTTTACGAAGTGATTTTCATTCTGTGGTTTATTTTTGAAGCAAGGATTTAGCTGTCATTTAAAAGTGATAAAATTAAAACTGTCATTTTATTCTTCTCCAAGTATACGTATCCTACAGACCAGGAGGGAATCAATGTAACTAATACCATAGTTTTCCTGATATTTACTTTTTCTAATATCTTTTTTCTCCTGTCAGTGAGAGTCTGTGCTTACTCTCTACGCAGGGGTAGCCGTATTTTCCTCTCCTGACAAATACATTAGTTCCATTAACACTCGCAGAGCAAGCACAACAGTCTTCTGTGTATCTTTATAATATGCATTGTCCATAAGCACTTGTGGAATTAAACAGTGAACTTTACCCTCGAGGCTGTCTCCAATTGGAAGGCAGTCACTGGATACAGAATGTTTTTGCAAACAAGTCAATCAGGAAGGTTAAGAGAACAGACAAAAAAAAAACCCAGATAGCTGAGAATAACCCTGCAGCCCTGCTGCCAACTTGCAGGAAACCCACACTATATTTTAATGGATGTCATTACTTAAATCTCTTGATGTTCACATGCCAAAATGGGCAACTTCATTGCTATAGCAACCAAAGCAACGCTGCTACCCATTTGTGCCATCACAAGTCCTTTTCCTTGTCTCCCTTTGTTGTAACTTTTTTCACTGGGTATTGCAAGGAGGGGGAAGGAGACTTGGGGTGGCATCACTGCTTTTGTCCATGGACATCACTTGTCCATTTCAGAAAAGGATCTGAACAGACAAAAGACAGTGATAATGCAAATTCAATCCACAATGACTTTGTTTTAGTTAGAACTGGGGAGAAATAAGATAGAAGAGCAGAAAATGTAATATAAGGAAAAAAAAAACCTCACCAGAAGAGTTTCAGAAAAAAACAGAAAGGTTTTTTATATATAACACAGCAACTATCAGTTCAAAGCAAGAAATACCAGAAAAGGAAATTCTAGGAAAGAAGTGCAGAGGTGAGGAATGGACAAGAGTCAGTAGAGAAAGAAATGCAACTGAGGAAAATGTTTCGCGTGGGTAAAAGGAATCAGAGGAAAATAAAGCTTAGAAAAACACCTAAAAGCTTTTACATCTGGAACAAGATACTAAAAAACAAAACCAAAACCAAACAACTACAACAGCAAACTAGCACACACCCAATATATATTAGTCTTCAACTTTCTGAAGATTTTTTTTTTCGCCAGACCTGAGACCACTGACACATTTTGGTCTGTTTTCACCAGGAGATCAGGTCTGTGCCAGAACACCGTGTCCAAGACTAACAGAGCCAATACCATCCCCATGTGAATTATCCAGCACTGGCAATAACTCCAGTTAAGGTTTTAGCCCTTACTAGCTGGGCATAATATTTCTTTCCTGCAGTAGGTTCTATGGTGTTTAATACACCAGAAGTTCAGCTACAGCCCTCTTAAAAGTCAGCAGAAGTCAGTAAACAATCAGACATAAAAATTTATCAGAACTTTCATTAGTTTTGTAGATTGTGGAACCTCGTATTTTAGCTCTGGGGGGAAAGGATGATGATGTGAAAAAGCTGATTCTTTTGTCATGGATAATTTTCAAGGCATATTTTTTCAGTTTATGATACATTTTTACTTTTTGAGAATAAAGATTCTTTTGACTCAGTACATCTCTTCACTAATCAATTTGTAAGACCTGAGATAGTAAATGACTACTGGAAAAGGGACAGAATCAGAGAAACCATTTACAAAGCAAAAAATTGAAAAGGAAAATACAATTGGAAATTTCCTTACCAAGGTGATTGATATCGCCAGAAGTGACAAAATGAGAGGTAGCTGACATGAACAGGAAGGGTGCGACACACTAAGATGGAGAAATACAGTGCCAGGGAAAAGACAAAAGAAGAACAAAAAGGGAGGAAAATCAAGCAAAATTTGAAAGCATGAAGTCAACAAAATGAAGAAAGGTCAAGCTGGGAAATTCAGCCTTGAATAGGCCAGTGTTCACAAAAGGAGCAAGTCAGAAAAAAAAGCATCATTAGTGGTGGAAAAGGGCAAGCTGTGGTTCAGAGAAAAACAATTGAAAAAGATTTAGAGGCGGAGCAGGGGAAACCCACACAGAGTTTGGTAAAGACTAACTCCAGTGAATGAACTGAACGAGTGAACAGGAGACGCCATCCAGGGAACAGCAAGATGGCTACAAAAGGAAAAAAAAGACAGCTTCCAGAGTCACTAGAATCTAGCTGGTTTTGACCTTGGAAACTGAGAATTCGTTGGGCATATTTGAGAAGAGTCTCAGATAACTTTAGGTGTTAGAGTACAACTTGACCTCCTTTAACAGGACATAATGACATAGTCCAATTTTTCTTTTTCAAACTTATAAGAAGACAAAGTGTGAAGAAAGACTGTTAAAGAAATTAGTTTTGAAATAAATAAAAATATTTATGAACTTTGTATCATCACTGTTATTGTTGGCACCTCTGATGTTTCTAAAAGAATTTTGCCACTCCACTGCTTTTAGCTTTGCCAGCAAACATAATGATACAGACCATAAACAGAAAAACAAACAGATTTTGAGTATGTGGGGAAAAGGTGAGAGCACAATGATAATTATACAATGTAAATACATTCATACATACATAAAAATGTAGTCTCTGAATTTCAGCATTCTGAGAAACGAAAGAACATGTCCTTCCACCAGGGCACAGAGCATCTGATAGGATGGTTCTGAAAGGACAATGCAATACCAACACCAATTCTTCACTACCTCAGACTGCTACAGTCATCCAAAATGCAGATTGTAACTCTCTCTCCAAGAAGATACAGGAAAAGCATTATCTTTTATGAATCAGCCGACAAAGGAAAAAAAAAGAAGGTTCCTAGCAAACACACCACTCTACAGATCATGATAATCCGTGCCTGAAACTTCTTCCATTTCTTAATGTATTTCTCTACAAGCCTGGCCTCTCTTACAGACCCAGACCACGATTACCATAACAACATGATTACAGCACAGGACTTAACAGCAATTAAACTGCTCCCATAAATTGCCCCAGTCTTCTATTCTGCATTCGGTACAATAACAATTCTTTGGCTTATCACTGGAAACTGGTATCTTCTGGAAGAGAACAAAGTATAAGACTAGTTCACAGCAGTCCTTAAACCATGAGCAATATTTTAGGATGTGAAACTGCACTTAAGCACTACTGAGTCTTTTGAGTGTGTCACCTTACCCCAGTTTCACAGAAACCTGATGAACTACATAAACAGGCTCTGGAGTCAGGCAACAAGACCGAGAAAATGTGTTATTCCCCAGAACGAAGTGCTTCATTAGCTGTAAAAGATGCAATTGTAGAATTCTAACCCAACTGTTTCAAATGTATCTTTTACTCTACTTCAGAAGCATTTATTGATGTGCATTGAATACACATATTTAAGATAATCAAAAAGAAAAAAAGCAGATAGCAAAATAACAGATGAGTAAAAGGTGGAGTAGTTGAAGAGATTCTTAAGATAGAGCTGCAGCAAGAAGTTTGCAGCTAAGATCTAATTAATATTTCCACCTTTTTATTTTGCTTGTGAACTAAACATGGCACCAAAGTGTGTTTGAATTACAACCTGCTGCCATTTAGGTGGGCTTTCATCCTGGTGAGCTGCACAGCAGACACAAAGCTGTTGTGAGGATTTCACTTCATTATGAATTAGTGCCTAACACCAAGAACGCCTTTCATCAGCAGCTTGTATTGCCTTCAGGTGCCTATAAATTCCTCTCAGTCTTTATGTAGCACTTGTCTATCAGACCATGTCATCAATTTTACTGCAGGCAAGAGGCAGACACACCTCTTCCTGAGACACAGACAACACAACAATTACCACAGCCACTCTTGCAGTATCATTTCATATCAGTTCATTGCCAACTGCTAATCACCCACAACTCGCTGTGGAAAACATGTAGCACTTTCCAGGCTCTCTTCACCTCACTGGTGCTGAGAGCTGCAAGGTTAAGATGGTCTCATCATTGACTATGCCAAGCCTCCATGAAAAAAACCCCAGGCATTGCATGCTATCTGAACAGAAATGAATAGCTAACAAATACTTAGAAAAAACAATAGGGACTTTTAACTTTTTTAACCAAGTCTGTGCTGCACTTGTACGTAACTTATTTTGTTAAAGAAGAGGTGAGGTGAAATTATGTCTTGTCTACTGAATTAAAAAAAAAAATACATGAGCATACCTATCCCTCCAGGAACCAGGCAGCTCAAGAGGTGGGGTGAGGAGTCCTAATGTTGAGGGTCAGCAACTTATTCTTACCTGTGGTTAAGAGAAATCTCAAGTTGCAACCTTCCCTCACAGCTGTTTGGTTAAGCATGATGCTGCCGAGCTAACAAGAGCGGTTGTTCATTCACACAGCCCCTGCCATCAACCCACTGTGAGATTCCTCACTGAGACACAACACTGAAAGGAGAGGAACCAACCAAAGCACTGTCTACCTGAAGGTTAAAATCCTTCACCTAAATTCATACTACGGGCCTTAGTTGTGACCCCAGTTAAAGTCTGCACATTGAAACAATGAGTAAAATGAGTTCAGGTAAATCATCTTCATGGCTCGAGTTATGTTGTTTGGCACAGGAGAACCACCCACTTGTAATTCAGTTACTCCTTCTCAGCAGCAACTCCTGTCTCAGGGGTAGGAAAGTCACACAACCTAGGAACTCTGCAGCTTGTGATTGCTGACCCACACTGTTACCACACTACTGTAGCCACGAGACGCAGCTAATTTGTGCTGCCAAGCACTGTGTTTTTTTAATGGTATCACAAAGTATTTCAAGAAACTGAGTTCAATGCAATCTCTCACATCTTAAGCAGGGACTGTGTCCCCTGCAGAGATGGAGCATCCTGCTGTTTTCCCATTTCCTGAAGAGCACATCCCAGCAGACATTCCCCTCTGGGTTCCCACTGCACGAGTGAATGAATGCACACCATCGAATTACTCTTACAAAACACTTCAGTCTTCAACTGCAAAATCTCACCCAAATGTGTATTTTGCTTGTCATTCCTTTTATTCTGTTTTCATAGGAAGGCAGTAATAATAAATAAATTACTGCACAAAAGCAAGCTCTGGCAAGCAATTTCAAAGCTATTGATAAAAAACAGTTTATTCACTGTGAGCGTCCTACTTTTACAATCCCTCTGATCAGGATGCAGAGGACTAATTCAATGGTTCCCAATGGAAAAAATACCTAGTGGGCATGTTCCATTTCCAGAGACAATGGTTTGCCATGTAGAGCTTTTCCCTTCCTCCATCCCTCTAGTCCCCTGCCTTTGGTTTTCTTTTTTTTTTTTTTTCAAAGATCTGAGGATTCTGTTCTGAAATACCACAGTGCTACTTCATTTCCACAGAACTTACTTAAAAAAAAAAAAGAAATAAAAGGAAAAAGAGAAAAGGTATGGGAAGGGAAGAAGCTTTTTAGGAAGGCTGGGACCTTACTATTTAGTCATTGACTACATATGGTAGTGAATGTCAGAAAGAATCACGTTAATCAGTTCAAAGAGAATCAGGTCTAACACAGATTTCATTCAGGAGTAACAGGCTAAACACAGCAGATTGAGCAACAAATGCTGCTGAGTCCACAACCATTCACATGCCAACAGAGAGCTAACTCTTGGGCAGTAGCAAGTCCATTTGCTCCCTGCTCTACCAGCTATGACAGGGCTTTTATAGGTGACCCACCAGGCACATAAAACGAACATGTGAAAACTCACAGCAGAGCTCACATCTTCCAGTGTTTGCACCGCACAATAGCACTGACCACAATTACAGTTTCAGTACCATTTGCAGGCCTCTGACAAAGCAAAATTTCCATGTTTTACGCAAAGCTATTCCAGTCATGGATTAGAATCTCATTAAAACAACACCCTCATTGTCCTCTCTAACAGCATTTGTTTGTAACGAATGGAAGAACTATCCATTGCAATTTATCAGTATTTCTCTTTGGCTCCCAAAGGCATGTGCCTTTGCAACTGAACTTAACTGACAAAACAGTCTCAGATTAAAGACATATCCCAGGTCTGAGTCCCAATTAGAAGACCTCTCTCATATTTCTGAAAGCTGCTGAGTTAATTTGTTTGGTTTGGGAGGTTTTTTTGTTGTTTTTTTCTCTCTTCTCCTCTTCTATGGCACTTTAATGCTCTTCCAATTAAAGTATGTTTCTAGCCATAGTCTGTCCTTTCCTTGGCTCTCCAGGGCACATTGTCAGAAAGGTGTTCCCAAGCCCTTTTGCAGTGACAGGTGTTCTGCACCTGGTGAGCCTCACCTCTCTGGAGAAATGTTTACAACCACAGCATGTACATACTCAACCATGGGAAAGTGCAGGCAGAAAAGGCTGAAAAGGTAAATGTAGCAACAACAGAAAATAAAGAATTCTACCAGTACAAAGGCCATGGCAGTCCCATCATCCAGGCAATCTTCCTAGCATGTCAGAGTTAGAAACACTGAAGACATAAAAAGGAATTTTCTAAACTGTTGTGCATGATTTTGAGTCTGTCTTCTTTCCCATTATCCTCATAGATCACCAGTGAGAACCTAACACAATAGAGTGGTGGTCATGCAGGTATTTCCATAGCATTACTTGTGGGATTTTAGACAATTTTAGGTGGGTGGAAAGTTGTTTTGGCTGTTTGGCCATTCCAGGAAATGGGCCTGAAAAATAGCCCTTATTCAACTATGTATGTAGTGATTCTAAAGAGGGAAAAGCCTTCCTTTAAGATTATAGTAATTGGAGCTGGAAAATTTATGTTTCTAATGACCTGTGACGCAGAAGGAAAAATACGTCACATGGCAAAATTATATTATCTATCAGTGGATAGGTGCGATACAGAATAAGCTACCTGCCATTTTGAACTTTATCTTTCCCCCAGTTTTGAAACCTGTGGGGACACCCCAACATATCGCACCACCATCTACTCTTCACATTAGCTAAACCACACCTGTGACTTCATAACCAAAAGAAAAACTAAATTATGCCATGCCACTCTTTTCAGATTGATTTTTACATCCACTTTGCTGGGAAATCCAAAGTTCAGAGCTCTCACAATCCCATCTCTGCCCTCCAAACATGCATATGTATATACACACCATCAGAAGACTTTTTCCACTTTTGCAGCTTTTCTTTGTTTCAACAACGATCTGGATGGAGAAATAACAAAGCTCACTCCTCCCTCGCAAAATGATCTGCTCTTAATCACAAGTAACATTTAAAACAGACATTAGAAGGGAGAGGCTGCCCCTTTGTAATTTATATTTATAATGGAGCTTGACAATTACCCGGTGACTTGTAACAGACCCTTCTCAATGCATCTTCCCTCCTCTCTCCCTTGATAATGTAATCTAATCTCTTGGCTATGCTTTCATCTGGCATCCAGTGCTGCACATTGTTTATCAAACAACAATCTTTTCTTTGGTAATGACAAAACACGGCAAGCAAGAGCAACTATGGTAATACTACAGCACTTACCACTTCAAAAGTAACTGGAATTGGTATAATTGACACTGCCTCCATGCTTTTTCTCCTCTTTTCCATCCAGTATTATCTCCTCTGTGCAACACCATGACCTGCCTTCACCCTTTGCTGCACACTTTCTATATTTACACCTTACAGAAGCTATTGTGCAAAATTCCAACAGTAGAAGTCAAAACTAAAAGCACACACAGAAAGCTGAGAGATTTCATACATGTCTTCACACTCAAAAGCACAGACATTTTCTGTGACAAGAAAATCATGTGCCTCAAGTTCCTTTCCTATCGCTAAATCTTAGCAGTAACATGCAATGACTATTTAAACACAGATTTTAGTCTCTCAATAGCACATTCAGAAATCCTGGTAAGACTCTAAACACAAATTTCTTTTCTAGCTCAATGTTGATGAGAAGTCAGGCTGCAGAAGCTTTTGCTTTGGATTTTCTGGGGCCAATGACCCTACTTTCTAAAGATGCCTGTACTTCATACTCCTTGTGTGCCATAACTTCAGTAATTCCTCACATCCACAAATCAAGACAGGATGATCCCTGCAATATTCCACCTGTGCAAGGTTCAAGACAACAATCGTGATGTAGTGAAGAATGAGGGCCCCAAACCCACAATATTTTGACAGTTCACAACTATAAGGACAACCAAGGGTAGCACAGTAGTAAAAAAAGCCTGCTAACAGCAATTGGCAGCTTGGAATCAAAATCAGGCAGAAACAGCTGGGTCTGGTGTATAAATGGTATCTGCAGATAGCACTAATCACTGAATCCCAAGCCTGGAACTTTCATCAAGTGTCTTTTACCACAGAAAAATGTAAAACAATTATAAAATATATCCAAGTAAAGGAAGAGGTAGATTCCTATAAGGTATGCAGATATTTAGTACAGTATTAAACTAAGCTTTAAGATTTTCATAACAAAAGAAACTGACTACATGCATTATTATAAAAAAAAGTCCTCAAGTACCAGTCTCAGAGTCACACCCTTGTATTTATAACTCATTATCAAAGCATAATAGATTTATGGTGCTTGACACTGACCCAAACTAAGATAATGATAATGCACTTGCCCTGTGATTTGAACAGGCTCAGGGAGAAACTCCATCTTCCCTAAGCATAATTTGAAGCACACAGTTCTGGTGATGCTTTCTGAAGACATAGCACAACCACCTATTTAAATAGATATGACTCAAATGAAGGACTGAGGCTAGCAAGTCAAAAACCACAGAAAAATGTGGTTGTGTGGGTGCGAGGATGCTGCCAAGCTGTGACGAGTTACAGTCTCTGACTGAAAATACTAACCTGTAACAGGCAAATCTGGTCAAGGCCAGAAAGGGTAAAAAAGGGGTAACAGCATGGCAAATCAGTGTGGTGTGGTATGGTCTTCCATAATATAGTAGAAAATCCTCACAATTTTTTTTATGCTTACTTTGTGAAGTGACTAAATAAATAAAAAAGTTGTGACAAAAGTAATTATCCTTTATCACAGTATGATGTCAGAGGCCTTTGCAGTAACAGTCTTTGCAGACATGCACATGGTTACATGGAAGTTTAGGAGGACAAGCCAAGAAGATTTTGGTCAAAACTTTGCTGATAGAACAGAAATAAATACCTAAATAAATAACTCACAGAACTCCCCCCATGTGCAGGGGAAGTTGCTATGACTCAGAACAGGTGTGGAGCTTTGGCTCAACAGTCATGCACGACTTCCCATCCCACACCTATCACTTCCAAGACCACTTACACTGTCTCCTGCCACGAGGGTCACGCTGGAGGTGAGGAGAGCTGTGCCACATCCCATCAATCCAGCACCCAAAACCTGTCTCTGCATTTGCTACAGGAAAAAACCCTGCACGTGCTATCCTTCCCATGCTTTCCTGCTCTGGCCTCTTCTGCTTAAGGCAGGGAGAAAAAAAGGGATAAAATGGGTCACTGAGAAGCTTATACACAGGATAGATCGTAACCCAACGATGCTAATCATTTAATTTCTTCCCAATCACTTCTGTAACAGCAGAGAATAATTAGATGGATTAGGTGTTCCTAAAGGTGTTTTATTTTTAAGCAGCTAAACCACCCAGTCAGGATGGCAACAACAGGGCTGTAATTTGGCCTTAACATCTTGCACCTGAACCTTGCAGTATCATCCTCTCATAGCAATTCCAAGTATATCCTTCCTGGCAAAACAGTGGGTCATGACAAGGAACCCAGGATGATTCAAAACAAATTAATTCCTGTACCAGTTCAATTAATGCAGCCCTCAAATTAAATACATTTCTCCACACCCCACGGGGAGCACCTCTGCTGGTTTTGCCATGGTACTGTTTATCAAAGAGAAAAATAAAAATTGCTCATACCAATCACTGCCATACAGTGTCACTGCCTGGTGTGCCTCACTCAAATCCAGTTTATCTCTTGGCAACCCCATGCCAAACGCATGGAATGTCCTGCTTTGAAGTCAGCTGGCTCTCCAGTTGAACTCTAGCTTCTCACACTACTGCAGAAAAAACAGTCTATACAAGAAGCACTGCCAAACCATCTGTCAATCAAAAATGCCACAATTCTTACTAAGTACCCACCCCTTGTCCAGTGCACTGGATGCTATCAATAATAAGCTCAATTTTGGAGCAGTTGCAAGTGTTAAAATAACTCTGCAACTGTTTTTGCATCAAAGTCCACGGCATTTTAGCACCTCCAGCTTCAGGTCAGTCTTGGGCAGAGCTGACAGGGTGGGAAGGCAGCAGACACTCTACAAGGATTCTACAGCTGTAGAAGCAAAGGGGAGGTAGGAGAGGTACCCAAGGCACATCTTCATCTCCCTTCCATAATTCTATAATTTAAAAAGTCTCTTAGTGATGAAACAATTGCCACAAATATCAACTATCCACCAAATCACCACTACACCTTGCAGTCTATAGCGCTGCCAATAATTCCTGGTAAGCCCAAAGGTTAACAAATCTGCAATACTACTGGATAGATCTTGTAAAAAAGACAAACCAGGAGTGACCCACAGCTTTAGCAACCACTGATTACCCGATCTATAAGAAAACTGCATTAATTAACATTCTCACTGCTGTTTCGCACCTTTCTTACCTTCTGTAATGAAATCTTAGCACAATCTCTACCTCTATTTTATTATAAAAGTCATACTATGATTTTACAACAAAAGAACGTTTATCAGGTAAAGTGTGTGGTTTTAAAAAATTAAAATTGTAGTTATTTTCTCAGTTTTCTAAGAAAGTACTGTAACAGCTGAATAAGGAAAGGTTATTTTAACCTCCAAAGGCTATTGTTCCCTTTTTTCTCCCAAAAATTATCTGGAGCCAGACAACACAAGGTTGCTGTGCCCTGGGCTAGAATAGAAGGGGGAGGAATGATAGGAGGGGGGTGCCTGTTTACAATTACTCTATTCCTGTTTTTAATGAATCTTTCTGAATGGCCACTAAGTGCTGGTTTTGTTCTTTGGAACAAGGAGCTATTACTGGAGGATTAAAAAAAGGAAGGAAAAAGGAAAGCAAACGGAAAGCTGCCAAACTCCAGGGAGTTTCAAACACTTCAGCTGCATGTCCCGGAGGTAATCTGCTCCACAGGCACAAGGCTGTCCCCACACATTTACAGCCTCTTTTCTTCTTCTCCCTTGACATGCTAAACTGAAACAACTGAGATAAAGGGGGGCAGGAGATAGAGGTAAAGTAAGAATCAACAGATAGCTACTAAAATATGAAGAATTACATTATTCAAGTTTAAGTAACTAGAACTTAATCACTGTTTACATTTGGATACTCCTGACACTTGCAAGCCAGAATTCCAGAACCACCTAAGGGGATGAGTCACTCTCGAACCATCATCTGCCTCCCCTGCACATAAAAAGAAATTCACCATGAAACCTGGATTTTGGGTGGTTTTTTTTCCTGGGCTGGTAAGGCTGCAATGCATCAGACCTTCTTCTTCAAGAGCAGGCTGGATGAGACTCTGAGCAACCTGGTCCAGCGGCTGGTGTCCCTACCTTGGAACTAGATGATCTTTAAGGTCCCTTCCAACCCAAACCAGGCCACAATTCTATGATTATTTTAGATATTATTAATTACATATTTTAGATTTACTTCTTACCATATCTTAATTAAACACTGTCATTTCTTACAAGCACAAGGAGGCATCAATCTCATGATTAATCAAAAACTATCATAAGTACAGTCAACACATTTTCATTCAACAAAGATTTTTCAAAAAATTATATGGCACAGACATATAAAAATGGCACTACGTGGGGGGGTTTTGTGTGGTGTGATTCAAATACTGTATCAACACAGATTTAAAGAAAGCTCCTTACAGCCACAATTCAAGTAATGCAACTACATCAAACACCAGCAAAACTATCACGTACCTCAGTAAATTATCAAGTTCTTCTACATGCATTACAGAACCTGACATCCATCCACTTAATTGAAAATGTTGCTTAGAAGAAAATAGTTTTCATCTAATCATCAGGAAAAAAAAATGTGCAGCCCTCTCTGACTTGCTGAATGGTACTCCATTTGTAAAGCTGGCTGAGGGTGGACAGTTTCAATTAGTTAACTGTTCACCATCTATAAAATATGTTTATTTACAAAAGGCACTGGTCTGCTACTGTGTGTGAAACTATCCAAGTTGCACAGGGATGTTTGCAATCATGCCTGGGGTCTCACCTGCCTGTAGTACTGCTCCTTATTGCACCATTTTTTCTATCTTCAAAAGCTGTCACATAGATCTGGGCATGTAAAAATGTAACTTGTACATGCCCATACTTGTAGGTATTTGCACCTACAAGTACATGTTAATAGTCACCTGCTGCATACAGTGCAAAGAGGGCAACAGTTCTGCAATGCTTTTCTGTTTGCCTATCCACACTGTACAGAAAGAGTTTTTATTTTTGTTCCAGTTAATTGACAGCATGGTGACAAATCAACCAAAAAAAATTCCAGTTTACCTTCAGAGTAAAGTGTTGGATTTTTAAAAATCCAACTATAATATTATTTCTACTTCTGTGATAAGTAGCAGTGCAAGAAAAAGTTTTCCTTGAACAAAATTAACTGGCATGCACACATGGGATTCCTACCCTATAAAAGTGAAATAATATATATTATTTTGCATTTTGATTAATCCCATGTGTTTTTGCTACAGCTCACCATGAAGGATTTGGCAATATTTCCACAGCCAACACGATAAAACCAATAATAAAAATAAAATAATAGTAAAAAAGCTTGCAACAACACATTCTCTCATAAAGAATTGTATAAAGCAGAAAACTGCTCCAAACTAGAAAATGAGCAACCATTATTATGCAAAAATTACCTATTTTAACGTGTCATTTCACACACACCTTTGTCAGAGAAGAAATATTACTTGTGTACTCTCCATCCTTCAAGCTAGGCATGTACTTACGGACTTGGAACCACCATGACTCGTCAGATGACAAGAAGTTGCATTATTTACACTTTTATATATGGCAACCACATTTTATCTTTCAGGTTCCCTGCCATGGTGGCTGGAACGCACATTTTCCTTGAGAGGCAGCATATGATTCAAATACAGATGGGCAAATTACCATACATTTGCTGCAACAAATAAAGAATGTGCTGTGCAAAGGAAGAGTTACCACAACTTTGTTGCTGTTTGTGTCAAAACGTTCAATCTCCACTTGGTGAGGACTCTCCAAACTCCAGGAAGCAGAGTGTGAGTAGTACAATCAACTTTAAGGACTTAGATTCATTTTAAAACACAGACATGACAAAACACATTGATATAATATTTCTTCTTAAAATATGGATAATTTTATTACCTGAACAAACAGAAAATCTCTTGTGTAATCTGGCTAAGATGCTTACCTCAGTGACACTGCATGATAGCGATTGCTATGAGCTATTTTTCTCTTTGGTACCTTTTTGAAGTCGGTTCTTTCATTAGCCACTTATCCCTGTTAGTCACTAGGTAGCCACTTATCCACTCAACATAATTATCTCCTTCAACTTATAAGAAATACAAATAGATTTTTTTTTCCATCTTTCCTCCCTGTTCACTTTTGCCTTCTTTTTAATTACCCAAGTTTAAATTTGTAACAGTAAAATCCATGTTCCCTTATCTGAGAGTGGTTGAACTACCTGAAGGACTGATGCTGATCTCTGAGCCTCCTCCACAGCACTGTGTGGGCATTGGCCACATTGTTCCATCCCAGAGCAAAACACCAAACTATTTTTATATCATCCCCATACTGCTCAGCGTATATCTTAAAATGCTTTGTTTGGGTTTTGATTGTTGCTGTACTCAGAGCAGATATTTTCACTGGCACTGGGCCATCCATAAGTAAATTCCTCAAACAAATACCTTGCACTCGGGAAATCTCCAGCAGGACCCTGTAATACACACACACACACAAAGGAGAACAAAATCAAGCTGCAGCTGCCCATGCAGGTCTGGGTAACTCCCAGCATCCGCCTTTACAACCTTAAAGTGTCTTATCAGATACTGTGTAGGTTTTATTTCTGAAGCTTAAAGGAAGAGCTACCTACAAGGGAAAGCAGAGAGTCTATCCCATGGCACCCTGCTGACAGAAGGCCAGCTTGGGGTTCTCACCTCTTGGGGCCAGCAGGGACAGGTTTTTTCCTGTACAGTGCCCAATGTGGCGCTGGACCATCTCCAGGGCTCCCAGTAGCCTTCCTGAATTTACTAACATAAATAGCCAATCCACAGCCCAGACACTTTCCATCTGGATGATGAGAACAATTTGTGGTAGCAGGAGGATGTTATTCTGTGCACAGACCAGCCACCCGAAAACCCTGCCACAGATATATAGCTTGTGGATTGCACTACTATTTGAAAGGCAGTAGAGAAATTATTTCTTTTAAGACTTGGCTTCTTTTTCTGCCCCGAAGGAGGAATGTGGTGCAGTGGTTACCAGCATCACAACCAAACACAGACTTCTCTCAAAGTCTGGGTGGCTAAATGGATGCTATTTAAGGGCTCTGGTGCAGCTACAATTAGACCTCTGCTTCTCCACAAGCATCTAATATGACCACAAGCAACATCTCAATCATGTCATTTGCAAACAGGGTGAGCGCTTCCTTCTTGCCTTCTGTTTGCAGTACTGTGCCATGACGACCATAAAATCCAGAGAACTAACATCTACTCAAAAGAAATTAAGATTAAATAAGAATTTCCAGCTCTTTTCTTTCCCCAAGCCCAAAGTCCAGCTTCGTGCTTTGCAGACAAGACATCACAGAGGATGGGGCTCCAGCTGCTCAGAAAGTAGTATGTTATCCAGACTACCCAAAACACAGAGAAGACGCTTGCAGAACTTTGTGAGAAGCTGATTAAATTTGCCGAGCAAGTATATTTTCCATGGCCAAATCTAGGTGAATCCTTCCAGGGAAAGCAGTCCTCCTGTTTGGATCATCACCAATGCTCCAAAGATAAAGAGCCTGGAGTTTTTCAGAGACTTGATTTAATCTAGACAAATTATGCCTTTATTTTTCTTTTTTGTTAATTCTCATAATCATCTGCAACACTGTCAGGAAAACTTAAAGAGACAAGCCAGCCCAGACCTAAAAGCAAGCCCATAATGTATCAGTCAGAGTGGTTAATGTTGGACATTACTTCTTTAGGGGTATATAGATTTGGTACCACAGTAGTCAAAGAACTGGAAAGAATTGAGGGTATTTTTTTCTCTTTTTTTGCCTTGCTTGACTCACATCATTAAGGGAAAAGCTACAGCTACATAAGCAGAAAGTCTCCACCAGAACCTTCTGCCAACTTAGCCAGAGAAATGCAGCTCTTGGACATTCAGCTACACCAGCACTGTCACAAATGTGCAAACCTTGTCAGCAGACCAGACATAAGCAGAGCTTCAGGTAGGCAAATCAAAACTCCTGCACAAGGAAGATGTATTGCCAAATTACTTAAATTTCTGGGAATTCAGGTTTATGTGTCATTTGATTGAATTTCTTTTCAGTTGAGGGCCTGCACATGCAGCATTGCTACTGCTAGCAATTGCCAGCTGACACTTCTCTGGGGAGCATATCTTGTGTGGAGATTAAAGAGAAGGCAGGAAATGAGAGTATCTTAAAGGAAATTCCCCACATTTCCCCCCCCCCCTCAGACTATAAAACAGGACAAAGATGATTTCAAGATTAAACACATGATATCTTTGTGGTGTCACTTAAAGACCAGGTGAAAACTGAAGTGAAACTGAGAGCATAAAAACATGAGACTGAGTTTTTTTCTACAGTATTTTCATAAGAAATTTTAACTGGCAAATATGTAAAGTTGCACCTAGCAGCTTTAATTTGAAGGAGAAAAAAACATCCTGCCATTTCTTACTTTTTCTACACATTTTGGAATGTAAGAAACCACTTCACACTTCCTGGAGAGCAGTGGTGTGCCTACATAACATGGCAAAAACTAATTAAGAAGCAAAGAAAACAGAACTAGTGATTCAGCCCAGTGTCAACTTTGTGCACCTTAAACAAATAAACAGTAAATCTAAACATTATCAGAGGGCTTACAACCCCTTAACAGAGGCTAAATATCTTCTATTAATTTCAACATTAAAAAGTCGTTATTACTGTTATCGCTAATCTTTTTCTCCTTCTCTAGAGACTCAAAATAAATTTCAGAACTAACCAGATGGTCAGTAAGCATTAGCAAATAACTTTTGATAATAAAACCTAATTAGTTCAGACCTGATCTCCATCATGCATTATCAGCTTTGGCCATCGTAAGAACTTTGCAGTCCCATAACCACTACAGGCAAAACTTGGACACAAAGTCTGGTGGAAACCTTCACTCCCTGGGCTCCCCACTGCCCCCTGATTTTTTGCAAGTGACTTTAAATGGGACTAAGAGACATACAAGGAAATTAGTACTTGCATTAATAGCTCATTTGTTATTAAGTTTTCACTTCCTTTTAACATTAACACATTCTACAGACTCACTATTCCATGTGACAGTATTTCAGGCTTCCTGGCAGAGTACTCCAGGTGCAGAGAAGATTCCTTGCTGAAGCCACAATTTTCCCTTTATGCTTTACTAGAGCCAATTCAAGCTAGACTAACATAAAGCAAAGAAACAAAACCAGAGCTGTCATTTAAAAACACAGACTTTTAAAAGGCTTTAGGGGTATCATTTATGAAACACAAAGAGATTTCCTTCTTTAGCAATGTTCCAACACATTACTCTTTCGTGCTTACTCCAGGACTTGAATACACTTGCCTCAAATGTCAGTGAGGTAAAGGCAACTCTTTAGAAACCTATTATTGTGAATACAAAACAGGAAGTACAGTAATTCCACCAGTATATGTTAAATAATGCTCAGTATAAACTGTGCCCTTCAATTAATAGGCAGTGTTAATCCCTCCAGGGGAAAGGGAGATGTGAAGTGTGAACTGAAAATATTGACTCATGATAAAACCTGTGAGTATTTTTCCCACAAAGTTTTTTGCTTTGTTGGCTTGTTTTCCATTAGGGGGATTTTGTCCCACTCCCATCCTAATAGCAGACAGGAGAAAACAGAAGATAGAATTTGCAATATAAATGAAAAAAAAAAAAAAAAAGCAAAGGTTGAGGTTCAATGACACTGTAAAGTGAAAAACATGAAAATATAATAAAATAATAGTACAATAAATGGATAATGATACTTCAAACCCTATAACTCCTTTCAGTTCTCATGCTTTCAGCAACTAAGCTTTGGAATAACTGTGTTACATGGAAGGTGCAGCTCTAGGAAACTACTCCATCAACAACTTAAATACAGCTGTACTGGATTGCAAGCGTCACAACTATTTACAAGAGGATGTAAATAAAAAGACCATATAATACTGAACAATCTTCAGCCACTTAGCTGATATCCCACCAAAAATAATTAAACAACAAGTAGAAAGTGTAAAAAAAAAAATCTTTCCTTTTAAGCATTAACCACCATGAATTAAAGAAAGGCATGGTTTTTATTAAAAAAAATTAAACTGATTAGTAAAAAACACATACTCTGTAGTGAGACACACTGCAGGTATAAAATCAAAGCTCTTTCCTTACACATGTTGAATAAGAAAATATTCTCTAGAACACTAGTGAGACAACCTAATCATCAGTCTTCTCTTTTCAAAACATCCACAGATGCTTAAAAAAAAATAAATTCAAGAGCTCCTCAAGTCTAAAGACCTGAAACAAACACCCTCTGCAAATCCCAGACAGAAATCAAAGCTCCTCTTTTGTAAGGTCTGACAAACCTGTATCTATTTATACATGTGTAAGAACATCTCTTCTGATACAACTCTGCCACAGAATCTCTTCCCATTTTCTCTTACAGGCACGGGATTTGGAAATCTACGTGCAAGCTAAAAGATGGAACTTTGGTTTGACTGCCATCTGCTGATCCCAAGTTTGGGGAATCTGAAGGGTAATTTAAAAATGTATGCACAAAACTTTCAAAATGTTCAGTGTTTCTTCTCTCAGTTCTTGGTAGCAAAGAAATTAGATAACTAGAGACAACAGGTGTCTTTGTTTAAAGAAATAAAATTAGAGCAAGTGTCCAGATGCTTAGCATCCTTTAGCAAAATTTCAGATAAGCAGACACAGAAAATTTAATAATTTCATGTGCATGAATAAAATGACTGTTTAAAAAAAATCACGTAATGCCCAGGACCATTGTGATAGTAAGAAACAGAGAATCAGGTGCAACAGTTGCTTCTTAGAGAAAAGGGAATCACAGTTGAAGCACCTATTAAAAAATCCAAGGAAAACACAGAGTAATAATAGACTACCTTTATATTCTTCCACCAGGGAGAACACAACAACCCATTCTACCCATTACTTTAAGAACGAATATTTTACAAAAATATTCGATATTATAAAAAGTCTTTGTCTCATTGTACCCCAATGAAACATTCACACATACACAAAAGAAAGCAAATTCAACCTTCAAGACACTGACATTTGTTATTTTCTTCAAGATAGCATATACTTGGTGAAGAGCTGAATGATGTGAATACAACTACACCAACTACCCCTTTGGAAGAAAACACACTGTGGGTGAGGACAGTGAGACTTGTGAGACTTTCAAGTGAGACTTGAAATGAGTTTTTTTTCCTAACCCAGAATGTTTTTCATCAGTACAAGCCAACATTTAGACACATCGCTACTGCTCAAAGCTGAAAGTGAAGCAGCAAGATTTACTCTCACATTCCCCACAAGAACATTTCTTCTGGCAAAACGAGCTTTATCAATGCACCTACAAAAGATGTTACCAACCCAGGGCATCAGGACCATCTGGCTGAGAAAGCACTGAGTTCATTTTCACTCTCTCATTTTTGGTGAGGTGGGAGAACTCTTACATCCCACAAGTTTTTTCTCAATTTCTTCCTTCAGCAAAGCTTAGTTGTTTCACTCCATTATTATATGAGAAAAGTAGAAAAACAAGTGATTATATAAATAATTATTTAGGTATATTATATAAATATGTTATATTTATATGAGCAGACAATGTTAAAAATCAAAGGGTCCAGAATTGCCAAAACAAGCATTGTTTCAGCCGCGTTTGAATGCATGGTGTATTTCTGCCTAATCAGATACTGACTTTAGTCACCCTTTTCTAGTTACTAAAATTCCAGTTCTGCAAACATTCAAATCCACATTGAGCTTTACAGTAAAGCATATACATATATAATTCCAGTGTCAGAAAGAATTGCAATCCTCAGTTTATGGGAAAAGAAAATGGTTTGAGCATGGACTGAAGGAGTTCTAGGTTAAGACCTTTTGTATCAGTATTTTTATGAGAATAAGATCCACATGAATAAAATGTAAACCCACAGAAATCTTACCACAGAAGAAAAACAGAAAATGAAAACAAACCAGGCTGCCATTTGAATAAAGAGTTTGCATTTCTCTGTGAGCCCGAAACTTCAGGTGGCACGCCAGGTACAAAAATTGTGGCAATTCTGAACCAAACCACAACTTCTTTTCTCTTAGAACAGTACTAATTAAAATAATTTCTTTCCAAATGTACTCACTGTCTCAGAAGGTTAAGGTTCCAATTAATATTTTTCCTTTTCCAAGAGCCCACATTATTTATGTTCTGTCACAGCCTTGCTGGCAGATGACGTCAAAATATGTCTTTGTTGTGGAAATGTGTCTGCTTAAACAGTTTATTTGTGATGTGGCATCTCCTGTAAAATACACACTGTTTTCACATGAAAAACAAAGGCAGGATGGAGTCCTTTTATCTACAAAGCCAGTAAATGGTCTTGTACAAGTCTTGCACATGATCTGGAGCCTTTCTTTTCCCTGTTCTGTTCACTGGAAAGAACTCTAAGTAACCCAAGAAGGGGAAATACAAGACTTCTCCTTCAGCTATAATTCTGAAATCCCTTCACCCGCAGTGGGGTTGCACAGAGGGAAGAATATTGAGCTCTGTGAATGTTAATCAGCAATTGCTGGAGAAACAGTGCTGGAACTGCACTTAGTGCCTCGATTACAGCGCCTACAGCAATTACAGCTTTTTCACTTTGTTTCCATCACTCTTGCTCACGATGCAGAGAGGAGACAGAGTGAGGCCTCTGTCACAGAAAGAAGGCGTCAGTCTTCTATAGGCACTACACTGCAGCAAGGAGCACAACCTATTTCCATGTCACTGATTGTTTGCACTCTTCTATCCCTTGACAACACTTTTTCTGAAGAGCTGGCAGACGGTTAAAGCAACATCATAAAATCCCTCCCTGCTGGTACACAGAATCAAACCATCATTTAAGAGTGATATCCTCTGAAGCCAGTCCTTCCTGGTGAAGAATAAGGTTTGCACTGCAGCTCCCCTGAGAAATGTATTGTTTCTAAGTACAGGTGGGGAAGCTCAGAGGAGCACAAGGAATAGGAATCAATGGGGAAATCCAGAATGAAGTCAAGTTACATTTCCTCACACCCATTCAAATTGGAATTGTTAGTGCACGAAGACAACAGAGAAGCTCAGATATCAGATCAAAGTAGTACTTAAGCACTAAAACAGGTATTTAAAGGCTTTAACACACTTCAGCATTAAATGCATGAAAGAACAGTGTTTCAATTTTATATATATAAAAAGAGAATTTTGTAAGCTAGCAGAGGGTATTTACATTCCTCAATAAAACTAAAATAAATGGCCATTTTATAGGTGCAGGAACATGTTCCAAGGTGTGTGTTTGCCAATTACACACACCCCTCATGCTGACTGATGAACACACACCCTGGCGTGTGTTCTTGCTTACATAGCTCACGTGCCTCCCTGTTAAGTAATGGAATAAGACTAGCCTTGCAAACTGGCTAACACTGCCTCTCCTCACTCAGTGACTTCTGCAGAAAGCATTCAATGCTAAGAAAAACAACTTGGGAAGCACAGCTTTTTGCAGTCTGAAGAAGACTCACTCTTGTCTGCAAGAACCAACGCTGTGATCCCTCCATTTTCTGTGCCCCTCTCAGACCCTGGAGTTTTCCTCCAGACTGGGCTGGCACTCAGCACTTTTCCTGTGCATTGCCGCCTGCTGTAAAGACACAGCCCTCCTTACAGATTGCTTTTTTTCCTGCCACCTTCAAAATCTCAGTGACTGCCTGTTTCACTGTTTTCTTCTTTATAAACAGATAGGCAGGCTTAGGCTCTTCACACAACAAGGTATGCTGTTATACAGAGACAAACTTCTTTTAGAATGATCATTCTCTTTAAGATTTTTTAATTTTTGCTTTGCTTCTGCTTGCTTATTTTGAACCCAAACTTGCACCAAAAACAGCGCCAAGTTTCTCGTTCTTCTCCCCTTCCTTTTCAGAAGCAGTAAACAACAGTGCAAAGGAATACAAACTCCCTCAAGCTTGTTATATTTTGTGATGCTTTATCTCTCATTCCTCTGTTTCTCTCTTTTCAGTAAGAGTCCAACTGTGCTTGTCAGGATCTGTCTGTAGACAGCAGCATGCAGTGGCAGGGGAGAGGCCTTTCCTGTTACCTCTCTATTGCGACACAATACAGACCCCTTCATCTCTATCTATTTTTCCTGTGTAAAATTTACACCTCCTTTATGAGGTTTAATACCAGAGAAATTATGTCATATAGGAGCCATAATTTCTAATGATAGAGTTATTCAAAGCAACAGGGACGGTAGAGAACTGTCCAAGGCTCTCAGGAGACAGCAACTGGATAACATTCAATGTAAGTGAAGGCAAAGCACCGAACATGGGAAATTCAATATTCTCTTCATAAATAAACGGATGTGCCATGAGATGAATCATTACCAGTTCTCATCTTAACAGACAGTGATGAAAACTCTAGTTTGGTTCTTGGCAGCAGTCAAAAAAGCAGTTCTGGTGTTAAAAATTCAGAACTGCTAATAAAAGGGTAAAGATCAAACCAGAAAACATCACTGTGCGCCCACAAAAACCCATGGTGCACCTTGGTCCCCTTTCCTCCAAAAGGATGTAATAGATCTGGAAGAGGTTCAGAGGAGGGCAGCAAGGATGATCAAAGGCATAAACCAGTTTCTGTTTAGGAATACCTGACTCTCCTTTCATTCTGCACAGAATCACAATCAACACCCCCCTCAAAAAAGGGCAGTTTCCAAAATTACCTTTTCCAGTACCTGAGTAGGAACAGTACTTCAAGAAGATACTGTAGACAGCAACCAAAGTATTGCTGTAAAGTTTGTTCAAAGTACATATACCTGGTTTATGCTTCTCTGTAGCACAAAACTTCATCTGCCATGGAGGGAATAAACTTACATTTAAAACAAAGGAAGAAGTGACTACACCCTCTTTAATTGAATTCCTCAACTAGGCAAGAATATGTAATATATAACCCCCCAAAGAAGCAGTCACTTCAGAATTCCAGAACTGCTGAGTCCTGCCTGGCACCACTCAATCAAAATACCCATTTAACTTTCAGACCCTTTGCTCTCAATCACCTTGTCATTTACGTGTTTATCTAGGTTATCCCAAAAAATACTGCAAACTGTCCTGAGCCAACTCTTACAGTTGCCTATACATCGAATCATACACAGCCTAAAACACACCCAAAATTTTGTTATTACGCATATCCAATCCAACCCTGAGGTATCCAGTGATCTAGCAGTCATCCACCAACTTTGCACTGTTCACAGGAGATGTAAACATCTCACATGGACATGGAGAGCCCTAGCTCTGCACATCAATCCTTTCACACACCTTATGAAATGATTCATTATTAATCAGTCACTTCCAGATTGCCCCTGTTTCTCTTGTGCTACATTATTACAGTACCACAGTCAGCTTTACGTTAAGAATTTAACTAAGACCTTATAGGAAGAACCTGTCTTTCCTGAACATATTGCCTTTCAGTGTTACATATACTGCACAGGAATGGTATTTCCATTTATCCCTGAAAGTATGTGCATCACATGTGCAAGACATCCAGCTTTTATTACTGGATGGAGCAAATAGAATTGAAAGTTGGCTCTCCTGTAACACAATAAAAAATTTCTAAAAATCAGCTATTGGAAAGTCTGCCTGTGATCTCCTATTTTTCCTTCTCTCCACAGATATTTTACGAAGAAATGGTTTTAACCAACTGAAAGGGCTAATGATGGCATCTAATACCCATAAACAACATTAAATAAAAGATTACTAAAATCCTGACTGAGAAACAAGTGCGTAGCACCTAATCCCTCAATTTAGCTGCTCTTCGGAGTCCTTTACTGATGTAAAGAGCTTGACTGTATTCCTGATTTCTTATTATAAAGCTTTGAGAGTCAAAGGTTTCCTAAAGCTAAAATGCAAAGTGAAAAGGTCACAATCTTTAAGTGTGCAATCAACTAGTGGCACTGTGTACTGGCCACCTCATCCTCCCAAGCTGCCCTTGGTTCTGGACTGGCACCAAACCAGTGACCTGTACAAAGCCAGGCCTTCCATTTCACCACGACTTCCCTTTTCACTGGAACAGCTCCCTACCCTATTAGGGGAGAGATAACTATTAACAGTTAATATAGAAGTCACTCAACATTTTATATTATAAAATAATCCATTTAGTAGCTTGTGCTATTCTGAGCTTTGACCTTCTTGTCCTTTCCAAGCTGGCTGGCTGCCTTACACTGATTTGTTTTGTAATGCTCCAGTCAAAACATTTCAGCAGTTGCATGAGAAGGAGACTAGGAAAAATGTCCCTTTATTTACAGTTCTTAAAATTAATAAAAATAAAACTCTTTCACCCTAACCTTTGGAGAGAGGTCTTGAGGCCTGACCACATTACGGAGGACTTGAAACATCTCAATCTGAAAAGGCTTTGTGAGACTTCTTGACATATAGTAGATACATTTTCCAAATTTTGCCTACCCAAAGACTTATGCTACCAAGGCTCAAGGAGTCTGCAGATCATGCTGGATTTAGTCTCCCAAAATGACAGCAGGGAAGTGACCTCTCCCCTTATTGGAGTTCTTTGAATACAGTCAAGCAGAAGGAGAAAGAAGACACCAGAATGAAGAGCCTGATATGAAGGGAGAACACACTGAAAACCAAGAGTCTGGACACTGGGGCAAAAGCACTCTTTTGTTGTCAGAAAGTATCCTGGGTAACAGGCAAAAGTCCCATTCTTGCACAGCAGACGCCACAAAACAACCAGTAAAGGAGCTTAATGTTGTCAATTTATCACCTATTTCAAGTAAACAAGTTTTTGTGGCAGACTCAGAGGGTACTGTACTGCTGACAACCACAAAGATCTCAGTATGTCACCAAATGATGTAACCTGATAATTCCGCCCCAGAAACTAGTAATGGTTCATCTGATTTTAAAGTGTTAATCAGAGCCTTCAAAAGCAAGGAAATGTGAGTATTTAGGTAATTAAAGTAGAGGCAATGGTAATGACTTGCAAAAATAATTTTCTAAATGAATGCAATTTAATTAATCGTGCACAATGCACACATCTTTAATTAATGTAAATAAAGACTGCATTACGATGCACACACAGAGTACAAACGAACTAAGACTGTAGCCAGTTCTTAACTCCTGAGTGCTTGACAAACACAACATCCTCTATAATGCTATTTTAATATAGCATACACAAAAAGCTAGACAAACACTGTGCTTTTTGCATCCACAAAGAGGAAGGCTGGGCAGAAGACCAAGTGCAAAGCAAGCTCTAAATGCATCTGTGGCTACAGCCCAAGTACTGTAACTGCAGCCCTTCCTTGAGCTTCTGCAGCTCTCAGTACTACACTTACATCCCTTCCAGCGTCACTTCCATAAATATTTGAAACCCAAGTCTGTTTGGACTGTCTCTCCTTTAAGTGTTATCACCACCCTAATGAAGCTAATTAAATATAACCAAGACTCATGCCATCCAGCATGCAGACAATGGAATTTGCCTTGCTGCCCTTGCTTCTCTGCCTTCTCTGTACTTTGCTGTGCAGGTACATTACACTTAGTCATAAAATTAGTGTTACTTCTCTAGATAAAGTTTTTTACTTTGTCACTAAACCTACATGAAGAATAGACTTGACCTAACCCAACACTGAGGAATTTACACCCAGTCTACGTGTACTGTTTACATGCTCCTCATTTTCAGAGGCATTATTCATTTTAGCCCCAGATATTCCCATGTTATCTTAGAAATACAGCAAAATTTCCATGTCACTGTTAAAAAAAACCCACATACAAATGTAATAAAACAAAAAACAACCACAAACCTCCAAAACCATACCTGGTATCACAGTTACAGACTCATTGAACCAGGATGGCGTTTACACAACAGACATGAATCTGAGCCTTTCCAAGTTCAGAGGCTTGCTAGCACCCTGTGTACCTTAGATGAATTCCATGACCTCCATAAGAACAAACTTCGGCCTGTGGCCTTTACCTTTCCATCTCTGGAATGAAATAAATACACATTGATACCTTGAAGTAAATTTTCCGGCATGTGCTGCAGGGAAGTTTATAAAAGTATAAGTGATGCTAAAACACATAACTGAGCAGATGCAAGGAATGCTTTCCACTATAAACAACAAGAGAAGGGTGTGTGTATTGACTTTTCTGTTCTATTTGAAGTAAAACTATTATATTTTTACATTTATTGTTTAAATGTATGTTTTCACAGACAAAATAAAGCCAACTTGTCCTGGCCCTATAGTATATCTGCTAAGGGAGAAAATATGCAGCCCAGCAAGTTTTCCTTCCAACCTTTCTTTTCAGGCAAGTAATAAATCTTGAGTGAAAAAGTCACTGTGCTCTTCAGCTGTCACCACTAAGATTTTGTTTTTTAAAACCACAGCAGCCTTAAGGCTGATTTACTACTCAGCCCTCCACACTCTGACAATCGAATAGCTGGAAACAAAAATCACTTTTGCACACCTGGAAATATTTTGTTTGCTGTGCTCCTGAGAAAACAAAGTTTTCATCTGTGAGGAAGGAGACGGGGGGAGGAAGGGAAGGGAGACAGGGAAGTTCAAGTGAATCTTAAAACCTAGTTCTTGACTTAAAGAGACACAAATATATATATCTATATGAACCCCAAAACTACCTCTGCATAGTAAGAGTGATCAGGATCTTTAGAAACCATGGATTCACTATGTAATTCAGTGTCAAAGTCTGGAGGTCTCAGCCCCTTGAAAGTCTCAGCCAGTAAACAGCACTGCTCATCAACTGTGTTAATTCAGCCATTTCAGTTTGGCAGGTGAAAAGAACATATGAAAACTTTTAAATAATTTCATTTTATTCTTTTGCTCTTCTTTTTTTTTTTAAATAAAGGTAATAAGCTTCTAATCACCCTAAAGTGTAAAGATCTGATATTAATAAAGGCAAAGCTGAACCTCTGACAATCTTTCCAGAGCACCTCTTGGCCCCAGTCAGAGTCATAGGTTTAAAAAAATTAAGAGGAAAAACTCAAACACATACCAGAGAAAACCAATTGATGGAAAATGTGATGGTGCCAAAATTGTGAAAGTATTTTAGAATATCAGATCCTCTTTTCAATGTCATGCAGTTTGATATCATTTTTCCCTAAAGCCTAATTTTCTGAAAATTTATTATATGCTCCAGAACAATCTTGTCTTCAAAAGAAATCCCACATCTTCTGTATTTCAAAGAGCCCTACTTGCACCTGGGCAAGATGATGTAAGTGCTGTAGGTGCTGGCCGACAGAAAAGGAGACCCACAAAATCTGGCTCTCTGTTTCTAATCCCAGGGCTTTACAAGAATATGAGGAGTGTCCTTTGACGAGCAGAGAAGCATTTCAGCATTTAAAGTAAATAAATAATAATTAATGGCTCAGCAGTGTGGAGAGATGTGGTGATTACATTCCCATACTTTGATTCCTACTCTAAAATACTTCATCACAAGAATGCAACAGGTGGGAAAGTTAAATGTTCCTGCACCATTTCCTTCTAAAAAGCACCCAGTCTTGGGTCCCCTGTCCTCCAAATCTGAATGAAATCTGCACTGCTGAGAAATGGCAGCAAGACTCCTTACTCTGCTCATTCCCTACCACTGCAAGACACATGATTGATTATGTGGCTTCTAACTCCACAGCCCTATATGACATTGGGGAAAACTGAAATCCTACCAAGTCAGAGTTGTAACACAGGAATAACCTTTAGTGAGACATATCTGGCCAAAATAGAAATCATAAATAGGCAAATACGTAAATAGGAGAATATATGACACGGTACTGAGGTAAGATTGTGCCACTGCATCTGAGTACATCACCTGCTTTGTAACAGCACATTCACATTTCCAGACAATAACAAATAAAAGTGCAAGATTCTTTCCTATTCCTTTTCACCTGTAAAACTGCAAACTTAAATATTTGAATTTCTTCCAAGAGCCTTCAGAACGACTGAACTTTGATGTTTTTAAAGAGGAAAGATTATTCACTTTTGCTGCAGGCAAGAAATTATAATTTCTTTACTGATTCTGCCAAATGGTTCTATCACACATTTTTTATTTTCATTAAAACAAGCCACTTTAAATTAAGATTGTCCCATAACTACATAGTAATCAACATTTTGAGGGGCAGATCAATTTGATAAACTTCTGCTTGATTTTTCTGCCCAGAAGACTCCTTCAAATCCAACTGAAGCATAGGGGAGGGGACTTTTATTCCCTTTCCCCATGCTTGGCAGGAAGAATATCAGCTGCAGTTCTGTTTTATTTTGTTCATGCAACCAGAACAGAAAATTCAGCGTTATCCACGTGACTCTTAAACTAAATAAGCTGAATTCAAAGCCAGTGGTTAATAGAACAAAGACAAAGCTTACATAAGGAGCAGCAAAACTTGCAGGTGATGGAAGAGGAAATAGCAAGGAGGAAGACTAGGGAGCGGGAAGTTTTTTGAAAGCAAAATAAATATGAAAAAGGAAGCAGGAAAAAATCCTCTGTACTGGCACAATATGCAAAATACATATTTTTATAGCAACAAGCTGGAGAGCTGAGCACTGCCCTCCTGTGCTAACAAAGCATTTCAAAAGGTTCAGCTCTTCAGTATTCTGGTACCAGCATAGCTTCCAGTTTAAACTACACTGAAGCCCATGAATGCAGACAAAATCCAGACCATCATCAATCTGGAGACAATGGACAATGCTGACAGCACAGCTTCCCATTAATCTTCATTTGTCCTATCACATCCTGTCATTCTTATGCAAATAGCATACCCCAAGATTAGAAGTGAAGCTGCCAGCAGCACCAGGATGTCATCCTGTACCACAGGCCATCCCTTCACTCAGTGCCTCGCCTAGTGTTTTACATCACAGCTAAAGTGTTTGACATTCAAATTTGACCCAGCAGGAGGGAAAACTATCCGATGCAGCACCGTGCACATTGCTTCCTGTGCTAAAACGTTCACCAAGGTCCCTGGGGGTCTGACAGTCTCCCTTTTTTCCCTATGTACCCTTGCTAATGGAGTTTGAAATGCTGCTTAAGAGGAGAAAAAAAAGATATCTGCATGGGTAGGTAATGATACCAATTCACTCTTCTCACACTAGAAGTATGCCCAGCACTAGAAGACCAGGAAAACAGGTTCCACTGAGAAAAGGAAAAACAGGACACACAAATCCTGATGAGTTTGTCTAGGTTTTCTTCCATGGAAATCTGGCACACCATACCTGAAAACTTGTTCACATGTATGTCTAGAAACAACGTTTCATTTCAAGCTGAGCAATTTATACACAGGGTTCAAAAAAATTTTATGTGGGGATGAGCGATCTCTCACTAGGACAACTGATGCATAGGAAAATACAAACAAGACTTTGAATCATAAGCAGCTCCATAAAGTTACTGCTTCATATTTTAGGCATGAAAAATCACTCCTGAGTGGGTAAGTCACCAAAACCAAAAGGCAGTTTTTCCAGTTATTGCTCATCAATTCTGCTTATAGAAAGAAGAAGAAAAGGAAAGATTTTACTATTATTACTGACTCAGAGTGTTTTGTTTCTGTATCACTTTCAAAAAATGTTCAGAACATCTTGTTCCAGAATACTTCCCTTCCAAGAGAAATCACTTTCTGTACCATACATGGCTGAAAACAGTACGTGCTGGGTTTGTATTCTTACAGAAAACAGAAACTATTCCAAAGTTTCTCCAGCATCGCATGAATGACATGTAAAGTAGCTGAGACACAAACGTGAGACACAACTTTAAGATGCAATAATATTTCAATACTGTCATCCTCCCCAACACAATACAATCATGGCATCTTAGAGAAATACGTTATTAATAGGCATCTGTGACAAGTCCAAACAAGTTTCCCATTACACATAACTTTGTACAAAGTCTGACTCAAATCTATTCACTCTCTGAAAGCAATATACTGTAGTGTTTGCAGGGATAATGAAGTCTGCACTGGGCTCTGGGGAATACCCTTACATTTGATATCCCCATGTGCTGTTTGCAAATTACAAGAGATTAATCATCACATCACTGTCAGTTAAGCAGGAGCCATATAGATTAAAATGCTGGATGGATTGTTACCAACTTTGCAGGCATAGAAACCTTAGAAAACACACATTCCTCAAGCACTTTTTGTTTTGAAAACTGAAGAACAGTCACAAAAAAGTATTCCAGACATTTTCCCAGTCTTTGGAAGTAGAGAACAGAAACTGCATTGCCCTTTTATACCATATGTAGAAGTTGTACCTTAAAAAATTACTGTATAGTCACCATACTTATCTATGAAAACAGGACACTCACTTATTGTCATACATAACTATTTCCATATAAAATACTAATTTAACAAATTCTTACCTCCCAAAGTGATCACCAGTTAGAGAGTAAATGAAAAGCCCTCACTGAAAGATTTCCTATTAGTGAAGTAGAATGCTTTCTGGTGTCATCTTCTTTCTTCCAGGGAAGGGAAAAAGTACAACTCATGCACTGCAAATATTGCATGGACCCAGGAGAAGACCATAGCCTGGTACAGCCTGTCTGGTCTGGATAACAACACTGTGCTGTTCATTCTTAAAAGTTCACCACTCCCATAAAATTCATATGTACAGACGACATTACATTTTTATGCATCATATCAAAATGAAAACTTTCATTCCCAGGCTAAGAGGTCTGGATTTGCATGTGGAGTGATGTAGGTACAGTACATAGTAAATTAGGTTCTATCCTAAAGTCCTCTGTATTGCAGGGTGGCACCTTTAACTCATGGTAGTTTGGTTCGAATCTTGCCATTATTTCAAATAAAACCTAAAATATGAGAAAGCAGTGTTCACTGTGTGCCCAGGAGAAATCCAGCAAAAGGAAGAATGACAGAGAACTCAGTTCCCAGGTGGTGATGGAGCCAACACAGAAGAATGTTGAACTGACTCCAAAGGAAATTTCCCTGCTGTTCAACAATCAGAATGTTTTCAAATTCAGCTTAGTCTTACCCTGAAGAGGAGTCACCAAAAAAACCCAAAATCAATTTGGCGAAAGTAAAATCTTAAGAGTTTCAATTTTGCACAAGCACACTTTTCACTGTTGAGTTTTATTATCTTTTACTGAAAACTCTTTGCTAGCTCTGCTTTGCCATGGCAGGCTCACAGATAAATGTACAAGTGAGCTCTGAGGAAGCCTTTGTCAGGTCTCCATCAGCTGTGTGGCTTCCTTCAGTTCAAAAGAGAAGAGGCTGTGTTCTGAGCCAAAATGCAAGTTTTTTTCTCAAGACTCCATGTGCATATAAATCACACCTTAAACATAAACATTTCATATGTACTTTATGCCTGAATCCTCCAAGACAAATAGAAAAGACTATTCCACAAACAGCTTAGAATGTGAGAATTATTTAAGAAACTTATAAGAAACTTTAAAAAGATCATGAAAATTTAATTCATTAACATGTCATCAAATTCATTAATGTTGTGAAGGTGAAAGGCTGTGGAATAAAGAACCTTTCCAACACTACAAATCATATCTTAAAGGAAATCACTTCAGACTGATCCATCTATTGCACTTAGCTGTGAGAAGACACAGCAGTGGCAAACAGTTTAAAAGTTTTTCTAGAGGGCTGCTGGGTTGGGTTTGTGCTTGGAGGTTTTCTGCAGTAAGTGTTACAACCCTCCAGATTTTACAAACTTAAAATGTTCTTGTCACACCAGCAGAGCTGCCGTGGGATTTGAGGAGAAATTTCCCTGTTTACAGTTGGAAACTGAATTGCTGAGACACTTAGTTGAATCATTTAATCATCACTTAATTGAAAGGAAGTAACTAATGAAACCAGCAAACTCCAGCAAACTCCTGCATAAACAAACACAACAGAAGCAAAAACCACAGCAGCAGTATGACAGAAATGTTGCTTCACAAGTCAAATGAGCTTGACTTAAGGAAAACTTCTTCTAGGAAACAGATATTTAAGGCTACCATAAAACATTTTTTTTTCCTGTTAAAAAATTGGATGCGGGGGGGGAGGGGGGAAGTGAGGCACATGAACCATTCCTCTGCCTTTTCTTCATTTCTGAACTTCTACTCTTCATTGTTAAATTGATCAGACAACAGTTTGGAGAGTAAAAGAGGATGGAATTACACCAAAATCTGGTCTTTTTAAGAGGAACATAGACAGTGCATCTATTCGTACCTTGTCTATCATGTCCGGTCTGTTTGTAGCTGCCAAAATTGTCACGTCCTTCAGCTGTTCTATCCCATCCATTTCCGTCAGCAACTGAGCCAAGACACGGTCTGCTACATTCCCAGCACCTGAAGAGCTGATTTACAGAAAAAAAAAAGGTCACAGCATTATCCTTCTCTTCCTAGAAACAGGGGAAAGAAAAAGATACACTATTCTTTCCAATTTACAGGGATGCATCTTTTTTGCCTTAATTCTTCATAATATTTATTTCCATCTTCAACCTCTGAAACAGCATCAGTGATATGAAGTGAGTAAAACCAAATCAGAGAATTTGATTTCTATAGGTTTTCTTGGTATTCAGCAAGGCAACTGAGACTTGGGGTTTTTTTACTTATTGCCCTGCTATGGAACTTAGCACAGCGTGGGTATCTGGAAGAAACATTTTTAAGAAAATTGAATTCATGCAGCTTCTTTACTAGTCAGATGAACTTTCATTTTTAGCACCATCCAAGTGAGATGCTATGCATTATAAAAAATTAGGCAGTTATGTGCTTTGCAGAGTTGTTCTACATTTTTATATTCTCTCCATCACATGAGAATAAATTGAGTGTTGACCAACTGCCTCATAACTGCATTGTCAGTCCTTTAACTCAGTTCATTTTCCACATACCAGGGAAAAATCCCAGCACTGAAAAAATTGAAAACTCCGGTTTTGAAATCATCAATATGTGAAAAACCTAAGCAGACAAGCATAAAGTATTCCCTCTGCAGAGAAGGGGCATGGATACTGAAGCAGGCTAGAGAATGCAGCTGGAGATTGTACCAAAAATGTGAGTTTCATCCTCCTTTGCCAGAAATTGGGAATCCTACCACTGTTTTCCACACAACCTTCCCCTTTGGATGGCAGGCACACAACTCCATCATCTTTCACCAGCGGGACTGGGATATTCCCTCCTCTGCTGTAAAGAGGAAGGTTTCACTTCTCTATCCTTAAATAGGCTCTTTTCAATACTATTTGAAAAAATAAATCTCTCCAGTTTTTCTGGCTCCCTATAAACTAAGAAGTAAAAAGAAGTCTGATACTTAAGATCAAATCTAAAGAGGATTAAGATAATTTTTCAATCTCAAGTTTTTTGAAAGTCCTTTTCCAAAAGTTCTCTTTAATGTTTTTACAGATAAACAGGCACCTATACACACAGAAGTGCAGTGTGATCATTCTGATGTTTTCATTTTCCAAAAATAAAAATATTAAATATACTAAAATTTAAGTGTTCAATTATTTCCATCAGACAGAGCATGCACAAATACAGTTGTACAGTTATTATACATACATATTGCTGCAGCACTGCCACCCACCACCAGCCTACCTGCGATGACAGTGATGTCCCAGAGCCAAAGCAACATTAATGGCTCCATCACTGTTGTACAACTCCAAACAAATCCCCTAACTTTCCTATCCTACAACTGGTTCTGCAATTTTTCAGTGCAAAACAGTGAACTTATCACACCCAGTCTGGAAAACATCTTTAAGGAGCTATATGGAATGTTGGCCGAGAGTAAAATATTTAGGTTGCTAAGAAATATCAGACAAGGGACTTGAGTTACCTGGTTGTCAGCTTTTGGGGTTTCTGCAGCCACACTGGAAATTCCCAAGCCATATTTGAGCATTTCTAATGTACCCACGGGTCAGAGTCCTACTGACTTATAGAGAGCTGAGTGTGATAAAACACTTCAGGTGTTTGACATGGATAGCAAATGCTTTTGGAAAGACACACAGCTTAAAGGAAATTAAAATCAACTTTGTAACATTAGCTAGTCTCAGTAGGGATCCAGGCCCCCCATCTTGCATGAGTTTCAATTTTACTCCATTTTATACCCCATAGACTGAGCAAAAGAAAACGCTAAGCAAAGGAAAAAATAATTGTAAAACTGGGACAAAAATGTTAACGTTATATGACATGATTTGAAGCTAGAAGACTTTGGAGGAGATGTTGAACTTTTGTTTCCTTAAAAAAAAAAAAGAAATATATCGTTTTAGAGAGAGGTGGCTAGAACAGATATTACATCCTTCCCCAATATAAACATTTCTCTTACAAGTTTCAGACTGAAAAAAAAAAAACCCCAAAAGCAAAACAAACCACCCCGCAACACATTAAATAAGTGTTTATTCTAAGGAAAATCCCCATAGGGGAATGCACATTGCAAGGACTTCCATGCAATTAGAGCATCATCAGAAAACTGCAGTTAGGCAATCACTGATGATCACTGTAAATACAGTTCAAACAACAGCAGGGCTTCTAGGACACTATTAGGGGATTTATTATTATCTCTTATAAGTGAAGTAAATTATTTAAGTCTATACATGCAAAAAATATCAATAACAAAACAGTATCAAGTGAAGAAGTGCCTGGGTCCTATGACACCATGGATTTCTAATGTCAGTGCTTTTATTTACATAGTTCACTAAGCTATCACACACTGCACCATTTTAGCACAGCTAAAAAATTAGCTTTTGCCTGAAGAGGACACCCTATAAGAATCCCAGGCAGGCATAGGGAGACATCTCTTTCCCAGCTGCTGGGAGCTGCCTCGGAGCTACAGTGTGCTCCGAGAGCTCCAGTGCTGCCCAAGCCGTTAATTCCAGGGACACACAAGGATGCGATTTTCCATTTTCCCATGGTTTCCCAGCGAGGCTTCCAAATTAACACAGGCAACATCCATTAAGGCTGCTCGGAGTTTTGACGCAAACAGCAGCCAGAGAAACAAACCATGATTAACCCTCCAGTCCGATGGAGGCATTGCCAAAACCAACTTTGAAACAAGGGGCTGCCTTAGCCCCCCCTGCCTCCACCTGACCTCCACACATTGATGTCATCCTCACAACTGCCTGGAAATGGTCCTCCAAAGGCACGTCCTGGTACAAACTCATTTCCTGTCAACATGCTGCCTGCAAATCCAGGCAGCCAGAGCTAAGCCCCTCACATAATCCACGCAGGGCCATGTGTGTGCATGGCTGTGTGCGCACAGGAGCCGTGCCCCAACCAGAAATACCTTTGAAATAAAAAACGTGTGAGCAAAGAGGAGCTTGCCTGAGAATTTCAGGCAACCACTGGTGCTGCCCTAATGAAATACATTAGGCTATGTGTTGTTTTAATTTTTTGCCAACCCCACTTTATTTACAATCCTCAATAAAGGTAGAGGTCAGTACAGCAGTTAGAGACAGAAATCCTCCTCCGTGTGATATTCCAGCTAATCCTGCAAGTGTTCCACTAGTCTCAGACAAAGCACATGTACACTCCTGCACAGGCACCCAGCATGACCATCAGAGAAGATTCCTGAAGCCTGTCAGTGAATATGAAAGACAAACCTGTTCTTGGTATTTTACTTTGGCTAAAGGCATTCCCAATACAGATTTTGGCAGAATAAGCCATGTAGTCTACAGTTTACCAAAGACTCACAATTTATCTGAATTAATTCTGCCTTTGTCTGAGATCAGGAGCACCAGCTCCAAAATCAATATAGCAGGAGAGGGCTCTCCACAGCTTTTGTTTCTATCTCCTCTGACCTTATCCAATGACTGTTCAAGCCACCTGGATTCATGTATCAATGGGTACTGAAATTTCCCCCTGGACACCTTAAACCACTCTCATACTTCTTCCAAGGAATATAAAAGCAACCACAGCCTGATCCTATCACTGCACCAAGGAGTACATACAGTTCACTAGCTTATACAGATCTTCAAGCCAAGAAGATTTTGTTTCCAGACATAACCAGATGCATGAAATCACATTTAAATCTGTTACACTTCCTGCTATAGGCATTTTTTTGACAGCAACTTCTTGTTCTGTACATTTCTACTTATTTAATTTCCTTTCCCTCCCCTTCACCCTTTTTCTAACAGATTTTTTAATATTTAAAAACAATCTTAGAATGCAGTCACTGCAGTTTCACCCCACGATGAAATTTGGTAAGCATCACCACTGCAAGCTAAAGCAAACATACATTTGCATCATCTGACCATCTGGAGCACTTCTGAAAAAACACTCATTCACTGGATTTCCAACACCAGGTATCATTTTCATTGAAAAATGTATTTAAGTCTCCACCACCACTTCCATCTCATTCCATCTCCATCTCATAAAGGAGAACCAGTGATTCTCCATCCCACCACTGACTTCAATGGCAGTGAAGCCTGTTGGAACACCTTGGCTTCAGAATCAGGACCTTAATTTAATTACACTGCTAAACTGTAGATGTGGAAATGCAGGAAATCTTCACACAATAAGATTCTGAGAGCTGTTAACATCACAGCAACTGTGAGGCTGCAAAAGCAGGAGGAAGTCTGGGAGGACCCCTCTCCTGCACAGCTGACCCTACCTCAGACAGAGCTGTGAGGTCAGAGGCAGACCTCAGGAGAAGTATCCAGGATAAACTACTGCAGATGGACTAATCCCTACATAGCTGAAATCTATAATGTAGGTTTTTTGACAAGGGAGTCCAGCCCACCCTCTCTTCCAAAACATCTCATCAGGCAAGATTTACATGTGGATAAAAACTGGCTTTATTATTTTTCCCCCCTCAAACAAAAGAATTGCAATCACAATCAAAATTTATAAGTCTTAAAAATACTTCTGAACACAGTATCATCTCAAATAACTCCTTCACTGAAACCTCTGGAAATAACTTCATATCAAAACAAATGTAAAACTCACTGACATGACAAACTGCTTAGTATCAAAAACATTTCAACAGGTTGAAATAGACCCTCCTGGCAGGACTCTCCACCTCTTCATGAACTACGGAGGTAAAAGGTTCCTGCAATACAGAGCATCCTGCCAGCAGACTCCCATGCGAGAGCTGCCTCACTTGCACAGCCTGAAGGATTTTTATTGAGTCTGACATTTGTGTCGGGGCTTTGCAGGGGGAACCTGTCAGCAAGGAGCACCTGCCAAGCCCAGCTTTTCCATCCAGGTGCCACAATCCTAATTAACTGTCACACTCTCACTGTTCTCCCTCACAAACTCAGGTGAAATATGGCTTTGACAGGTTAAGGTTTTCCACAGCATTTGAAAAATCAAAAATTATCTACTCCAATAGCATTACTAGAAAGACAATAGCTGCAGGATGGTCCCAGATATCAAGTTTTTGCAAAAATTCCATCACTGGGGCATTTTGTCCAGCAGAACGGACACTGCCATGCTAGTCAGGAAAAGCAGGCTTGTCCAATATTAAATCACTGGGCCAAACTTACTTTTGTGAGTGTAATATCATGTGAATGGTACAACTTCAATGACCATTATTCAGACCACTACAGATACTACAGGACTGGATATTGCTAAAAAGCCTAAGAACAACATACAGCATGCAAATCTTTAATATTGTCACCTAAAGCTTCACTACTCATTGAAAAAAACCCAAACCCTAAAACACACTAGTACACAAGTCCCTTCGGTGCTCAGACAATAAACATTCCCCATGGCAGAGAATTTTCCTGCCTGTGTGATCAGGAAAACCCTGCAAGAAAATGATCCTGAACTCCCCCCTTCATCAGCACCCTACAACTAGATGCTGTTGGATTCTGTACGCACCTGTATCAAACTATTACCCACTACATTGCTTCATATCTTCCCTGTTTCCTCAAGCACAAAATTCAAGTACCACAGAAGGAAAACATCCAGAGGAAACCTAGGCAAAGTTTGTGAAATTCAGTCTGGGTAGAATATTTATCTTCATGGTCACCTCCACGCCAAAATGATGCTTTGCCAACTGTTGATTCACTGATTAAATGCCATTCATGTAATTTGGTTTTCAAGGCATTGGAAGAGCACAGAAAAATGAAAGAACTCCAAGTACTCCTTGAGTGGTCTCCAGCTTGCAAGCCAGCTTCCCTAAAAAGATGATGAGCTTTGTGAAAACAGGAAACAGTGCTCATCTGTCAGCAGGTGACTTTGAAACAAATGGCCTGCAGACACATCCTAATTATCCTTCACGGTTGTGTAATCAGCCTCTTCTACTCGCCTAAATTTCTCATTATTGCAGCTTCCAAAAGTTAATGAAGTAGGCCCAGAAAAATGAAACACAGTGAAAAGAGAGAAAAGGAGGAAAGGAGACAGTTTGAGACAGATTTGAATCAACAGGCTTTCTTCAAGAGGGCTTTCCCCAAGCACATCTCCAAATCCTTGAGTGCCTAGGTGGTGATCCATCACCCATTTCCATCTGCAGCTAATTCCAAATGCACATTCTCGAAAGACTGGCATTAGCCCACACTTCCAGCTGGCCCTGGCACTGTCAGACTGACACAGGAAGGATGCTAACATGAGTTCTCCTATTCTGCTAACACTGATGCTGCCTTAAAAAAAAAAATGAAACAAAACAAAAAAACAACCCCAAACCAAGCACACACCTGATGCACAGTAAATTTCCCACTTCCTTTCATTCTGTTTTTCTCAGCATTTCTCCTCTGTGCATTCCTGGAAACTAATCAAGTTTAAACCTATAATCAATGATGTCTACCAGGCAAGCAAGCACAGTTTAAGTTGTAAGTAATTTAGATCTAGAAGTAACTAACTAGACTGGATTTCATTTCATTACAACAATATTTATGTATAATAAGTTCACTGTTTATAAATGTTAGTTACAATTATGTTCCTCTCACATATCATTAAAATGATGACTTCAAGAAAAGGGTTTATGGATCCAGTCCTGTTTTCCCTGGAAGTCTCTATCGACTTCAAATATATGAAGAATTATAATGCAGGCCAGGCTGGGAAGTTACAAATAATTGGGGTTTGTAAACAAAAATGAAGAAACACAGATTCAAAACCATGTTGTGACAAAGGATTCTTGACAGCCAAAAGTACTAACAAGTTTACTTTAAAATTAAAGGGACTGAGGACATTTACTGTATAGACACACGAACTATGGGTTAGCAGCAATTGGAAAACTGCTCTTCCAAAACCAATTACAAGCTTTACTGTACAATAAAATTGTTTCAAAACTTTCCTCTTTCACCACTCCTTGCTAGGCCTAAAATAAAAAGCTGGCACTAGGCATGCAGCTCTTTTCGCCAGACAACATTTGTTTGGATACCAAATTTCAAAACTTTAAAGAATTCATACAGCAGTTACAAAAGTTTTGAATGCCTCAATTCTCCATCATGTGCAAACATAGCTCAGATATTGCAGGGAATCAGCTGATTTCCCTAGTTCAGAGACACCAGTGCAAACAGAAGCCAGAAATACAAAGTTCTTTGTCTGAGTTAAACAAGAATTGGGTCCCTCACAACAATCATGAGAGGGGGAAACTCCATTTCTTCCAGGTATACTTTGTTCACGTTCTTCTGTCTTTGCATGAGAAATACTTCCTCCAGCTTCAGTACTGCTAATTTACCCTGTGCAAGGTGGATTTCCGCCAAAAAGCTCTCTCTTCTGCTGTATCCCCACAGAATCCAGCCCGTGGGTTTCATTAATGGATGCAACACACCGACCTCCTTCAATGACAGCCATTGCCTATTGCACCAGGGAATTTGCACAGGCACTAAAATACAATGACAAGTTCAGGTGTAGAGGATAAATAAATACAAGCTAAAATATCCCAGAGAGAGATCTTGGTTTAAAAAGACAAGATTTATCATTAGCCCTGTTCAAGGCAGAGGTGGCACATTACAGAAGAAAAGCTGCTGTTCCTCACAGGTTCTTCTAAAAACCTGAGAGCCTCAAAACTTGAGACTGCAAAGATTTTAATACCTAAAGTGAAAACAGTATGTTTTTCAGTTGTTCTGACTATTTTAAATTGTGGCTTAGGAATCTATCTATCCTCCCTCCAACATACAGGATAACATATTTTCCCAAAAAAAAGCATCATCATGCTGTGGTTTCAAGGGATTAGTACCAAAGTCCCTTCACTTTGTCACTTCTACCCTCATTCTGAAAAGGTTAGCAACATTCATCTACCAGCTTTTGGCCTCCACAAGTCAAATGCAAGGTACTGATTTTGTCCCTTGTCTTTTTTTTTTTCTTTCCCTTGGAAAATAGAATTTATGAGTGTTTTTTACAGCAGTCTACAGCATTTCTCGTCCTACATTATAAAGACTTGCAGTTAAAGGGGAAATGCTTTGCTTCTGAAAAACAAGAAAAGGATGTCTCTTGCTGAAAAATCCTACAAATCCTACTTATATAAACAATGTCCCAGTTCCAAAGCACGGAGATTTCTGAAGTTCAGCAAACAGACTGTCTGCGCTGCATTTACACAGACCCACATTCATTCATCACTTTCAAGTCTAATTACCAAGCCATTTCCCTCTTGGCAACCCCTAATGGCCAGAAGAATTCAGTTTTACATAGTCAGGATACTGAGGGTAACAAATACCCATAATTCTTGGCAGCTGTGCAATTTGTAAAGCCTCCCAAGCTTTGTGCAGGCACGGGATTACTTCAAGGCAAAGCTTCCTGCTCACACTCTGCTGTACCTGGACCAGTCCTGCTTCAGTGCAATCTGTCCTACAAAAAGTCATAACAGCATCTTTCGAAAGTATGGGGAAAGAAAAGAAAAAGCAATAATCTGCTTGTGCAAGCAAATGCTAATTAGAAGCACAAAGCAGAGGAAAAGGCTCCGTGCATCTCATGGTTCACTTCTCCTGGTGCATGACAGCAGAAGTTTTTCCTTTCTCAATCATTTCTCCTCTTCGAACCTCACTGTGACACCTCTAGCTTTCTACCATCTTTTCTGCTGCAGGTTTATCATTTGTTCTTTAGAAACAGTCATGGTGAATGCCTCCCTTTTTCTCTAGTCAGACCACTGAGCCACTAATTTTTCATTTTCAGTTCTCTCTAAACTTACTCTAACATTTCAACATAAATCAGAAAGAGACGGAGCATTAGAAGTTCAGAGTAACAGAACAAAACGCCGAAGTAAACACAGCTCAAAGTATCTTTACATCTTCACTACCACACTGGAAACTCAAGTCCATTCAGAATCAGCCTCTCGACTTGCATGAAGAATAATCAGATTTTTCTCTCAAGCAATTGCTCCTTGCACTGAACTATTTTTCTTCAGAGCTGCAGGATTACATTTTCATAAATTGTCTTTAACACTGGTATGTATCCAGCCCACATTCTTAATTCCTTGATTAATATATATTAGTGTGTTGCCTACATGCAAAATAGGGAGGGTGTGGACAGACAAGAAAAAAATCCAGGAGCTTAGTTCATATCCATAAAACATATGGAACTTCTAAGAAGGATAAGAAATAATCTTTTCCAAATAAAACATTTTGACAATGAACAATGTCAATTACTACAATTTTTGCTGACTTCAAAGTATTATTAGTTCTAACTAATAAACACACACAGATTTTGTAAAACAAAACTGCTACATGAGACAGCTACATTAGGTAGCATGTTAGATGTATTACAATTATGGAATGAATTATGGCCTGGGAATGTGTAATGAATAAAACACTGTGGCTTAACTGAGCACAGCCATAGTGTTTGCCATGGAGTAATGGCTTACACAGTGACAGAATCCACTGACATGATGCAAAGGAGACATTATTATGAATCGTCCAAACAAGAAAATTCCTTAGCTTTCTTTGTCTACCTCTACACTCATTTAGTTACAAAGTCTATTAGTTCATATGCGCCTGCAGCTGAGAAGGGATTGTTTAGTGATCTCTACAGACAGTTGGGAGCAAAACATTTGTTTTAAACCCACAAGCTTTAGTCAAATATAAATAATAGATTAATGAATTCTTGGCAGGGTGCTTTGAAGAACAAGAGCATTAAGTGATTTATTCAAGATTATTTCACATCTGTATTTCTGATCAGAATTATACGCAAAATTACTCCCACAACTTAACAGTTTCAGCTTCTCTGGATTTCTGGACATGCCCTGGTTGGATCAGGAGAGGTTGCCTACCCAGGAAATATGGAATGTGGCACATTCTGCACAAAGTCCACAGCATCCTATCAAGAATTTAAATCAAGAGGATTTAAACTCTCACAAAGCTATATCACAGTGTTTTTCACTGCCAAGGCAAAGAAAATTAATTCAGTCTACAGAGGGAATGGGGAGACAATACAAACAGGTGTTTCCTTGAAAATTTCAGCATGGTCAGTAATAGTACAGGAAATGGATCTCCAGAGGCCACAAATTGTTAGCATCTCTAGTGCATTTGCAAATTCCTACTGTGCAAAGTCAGCCTGTAAAAAAGGGCCATTTCTAATAAGTGCCTTGTCTGGTTTCCTACACCATTTAATTTCAGATGAATTTTATGAGAACTCTGCTACATATTTTACCTCCCATCTGGTTAAGATTTGACAATGAAATATTTGTGTGTCCCACCCTGTTCTTTTTAAAGCTCCAAAACCAGATGTCTCCAGCACGACACGATTGCAGCAGGTCACACCAGATTCTTCAGCAAGCTGTGCCAGGACTACTAGCCCTCACAGACAGTCCCAGGTATGGTAGAATCAGGTCATTTACTCCCTTAAAAAGCAAATAAACAAACAAACAAACTCAACACCTCCAGGGCACTGTGTGAAAAGATTGTTTAAAATTTATTATCGCTCAGCATTCCAAGAGGCTTGATCTTGATGAAGTGCTGGTTCTGAAAGCTAAACACATTAACAATTGCAGCAGGGGATAATATATTTTTTCCCTCCACTGGCTCAATTCAAGCAGACAATTTTGCAATTTATCTGTTGCTTCAGTGCATAGCACTTCCGGGAAGCTCACAAATTTCACAGCTGCATACATTGCACATGAGAAGGATTCTGAGGGTAGGATTTTCAACAGCAAGAATGTTCATTTCTTAGTAGCTTCACAGGGCAGCTCTATGCTACCTGTGATGCCACTTCCTGTGACACAAAAAATTTATCTGTGTCACCAAAACATCAAAATGACACCTGTTATCCTTTCCTAAAGATACAAATGCCCTTCTTGCAATACAAAATAATCAGTAGGGATGCTGAGGCAGCTTTTTTCCCAGCAAAATGTTGAAGTTTTGATGTGCCTTTGAAGAGGACAAATACTTTCTAATTTAGTAGGTTTTCATGCAAAATAAAACAGGATAAAAGTATTTACTGCAACAGCAAGTAGCAGTTACATTTATAAGGAGGTATCCCCTAAGAAAGTCCACTTACAGACTCTGTCAAATCTTAAATGCTGTAGTAGCAACTAAAACCTGCAATAATCCTACTTCAGACGTGAGCTAAACATCTCTTGGAATCATCACAAAGCAGGATATTAAAAAAAAATACTATAAAAGACTATTAGCTGTTTGCACAATAATCCCTTCTTATTGTCACACATGAAAGGACACAAGTGTTCCCAAATCCTTTTTATGAAGTCTTCCCCAGTCTGGCAAAATGTTTAAACATAGGTGTAAATTTAGGTATATGGGTATTCTCCTTGGAAATTTGTTTATGTAACTTATGATCATATTGTTTGCTTGATGGAGACACCAAATTAGGCCAAGGCAACAATCCAGGGAAAAAAAAGGCATTAAGTTACTGGAAATAAAAGGTAAAACCACAGAAAAGTGCCAAAGAGCATGAGAACCAGCAGATTCATTCTTGCAAATGAGATGAGAAAGGAGGAACTCCATCAGCTTACCTGTTTATGCCAAGTTAAATAGGCTTGAGCAAAAGTCATGTTACCCTTCTGTATAAACAATGAAGATATTTAATGAAATAATTCTAGAAAGGTAAATAAATTTGTGTTTGTACAGCGTAAAAATAATTTATCAGGAAATAATGTATGTTATTTTTGTAACAGGATTACTTACTTTCCCCTTTCAACTGCCAAGGCATCTATTTCATCAAAGAAAAGAAGTGAAGGAGACACTGCTCTGGCTTTCCTGAAGATCTATAAAAAACAACAATGAAATATCCAGTTTTAAGGGATGGAAGCTGTTTATAGTATACTATCACCACCTGCACACCTCAAGAGCTACAGAGCTTCCCCTAACAGACATCAGCCTGTCTTGTCTTGGGTTGTTTTTATTTTAAAACAGATTTTTTTACTAATACAGGCTTGTAGTAAAAGCTGCCACAGGATCCCAAATTCAATATGTATCACTAGGACGATGCAGGAAAAAGCAAAATATCACCACTACTTAATTTTCTTCTTTAAGCTTACACCAGAAGGAGTTTTTCAGAATGTTTAATGGTAACCTCATAAGCAGAGAAGAATTTGAAAGCCAAAGAAGCTTAGTATCCACAGCTTGCCCTTTCTCACCTCTCTCACTGCTCGTTCAGACTCACCAACATATTTACTCATCAACTCTGGCCCCTGAAAAATAGAAAATTAAAAAGCATGATACATTTGTATACAAAGTGACTGAGACAATCTGTCAGTGCTACACGGATCACGCTCTGTTACAAAAATTCTGAGATTTTGTCATTTTTAAGTCTTACGGGTGCATTTTTACTTACCTTCTACCTGTACCAAGCTTTCTCCATTTATTTTAGTACCTATGCACGTTGTTTAGTACTCTCATCCTAATACTTTGCCAGTACCTTCATGAGAAATGGAATTAACCAAAAGAACAAATGCTGTGAGGTTCTTAAAAGTGCTCAGTAACAGCACCAAGGGGCTGCAAATCAGCCAGAAGGACAAATCACAGTAAAGCATATACTTGCACTCTCAACCTGCATCCTGTCCAACCAAGCACCACAACAGTGACTTAAACCAACGTTTACCAGCACTTCTTTGAACCTGACACTCTGCAGGTGAAGCAAGCAACTCCACAGCAGCACATCTGAAACCCATCCCTAGCTAGGAAGCTGTTCAGTGTCTGAACTCATGCACATTCCTGCTCCTCTGCTGAGGCTGCCAAGCAGGACTACGAGTGCCAGCTGCTGTGGTGCCTGTTTATCCTGCCCACCAGGAACAGACCGGAGACCACAGAGTCAACATTCCAGTCTTGAACAAGTACTGAAAATTATAAAAAGTAAAACAATGGCATATTCTCAGAGTATTTTCTGTTCTGCTGTATCCTGTAGGATAGGCTGCTTAAATAATGCTTCCTAATGGGCCTCAGCTTCTCCTGGGATTGGTAATGACTCATTGACTTCAGCCTGGTTTGCATCAACATTGACCTGCAGCCACAAACAAGGATCACTATCTGCTGCCCTGAATGAAGAGTCAGTGGCTTCAATCTATTTTCCAGGCAAAAACAGGTGTCCTTATAATTTCCCCAGAAGAAACAACATCCTTCACAGTTAGAAAGCGGAACCACGTCCTCCCAGCTGAGGGTGCCTTCAGGTAACACTCAGCCCAGAGCACAGGGCAGCTTTAACAGCAGGTATGTCACAACTAAGCACGTGTGGCAGACACACACTTATGCACTGGCAGTGACAGAGCCTCTGTTACAAGCCCTCTTTGAATGCGACCATCTGGACTTTCCCAGGTCGGAGGAATACAGATTCATCACTCTAAAAATGCAGCACATGGGCTTTTGCAGCCTCCCTTCTCCATGCTCATTTTCATTCCTGCAGTAACAGTTAATACGCTGACTTTACCTTGACACTGGAAAACACCTGTGCTTATGTAGGGGTAAAGAAATATATCCTCTGAAAAACAAAGCACAAGTTATCTGATTTCAGCAAAGCATCCAGGCATAAACACCCTTTTTATTTATTTGTTTTCCAGTAGTTGTCCTTTATCCAAAGGACCAAGTGAGACAGTGCAGCAGCCAGACCTAGAGCACCACAGAGGCCAAAGCCACACTATAAGGGTTGATAGTGCCAGCAATGCATGCCTTGCTTGTAGGAAAGGTGAATTATACAATTAGCATTGTTTTCTTTCAGCAACATCCACCCATAATGGAACTGCTGTGGTAGCTAAAGTGTCACCTGGAGGCCTCCAAGGACTGCAAAATTGGAGTCTGGTGGGTACTTCCATGGAAACAGAATTATTCAGACACAAAACTGAGGAACACAGGAAAGAGAGAAGGGAAAAGCAAGGTGAGAGAGAATTACAAAGCCTTTTGCTGCTATTGACACCACCCATGAAGAACATGCAGCAGTTGGTGAGGAGACTGCAGCTCAGAGACAGCCCAGCTGCTCCAGGCCCTCGTTGTTGATCCCATTCAGGGCAGATGAGGAATCCAATAGCATGGCCCTGACAAATCCTTAAGGAACAAGAGCAGAGTCCTCTCTTTCCATCCAGCTCTCTGTTACAATGAGAAATTGCTGCAGATTATACCCACAATTACAGATTTCTCTCACTAACTTTTCCTTGGAGCCAGTGGACCTTCTCTTTCATGCCCTTATTCCCATAAGTAATCTTCATTCACATCAGTATTCCCAAGGAAGCCAACATCACTCACATCAGTGCCAATGGTGTGCTCCTCTCCTATGACCCAACATCAAACAGCCTGTCATTTTCTTTTGTCTCAGCAAAAAAAACCCCTTAAAACCAAAAAAAACTACTCTTTTTGAGCTTTAAGGTATAATATAATTTCAGATGCTTGTAATTTTATTTTTAATTAAGCATTAGAATATGATGAAGCCAACATCAAAGCAATAAATACCATTTAAAATGTTTCAAGGAGAATTATTTTGAATGCAACTTTTTTGCTATAAGCTTCAATACAAAGCTTTTCTCCATTTTTCTCTTCATTAAGCAGCAACTCCAGGTGAAAGACTGCTACATGTTAATGACCTGTGCGCCTCTATGGAGAATTTTCATGAAAATTGGTTTGAAAAGCCTCCTAGTTCACCCTTCATGAGAGATATCAGAACTGCATCTGTGTGTCACAGCTTTTATTGCAAGCAGCTTAGAATCCTTATTTTTCATGGCAAGAAAAGGAAAGGCTCCAAAGTAAGACAAACGACACACAGAAGAGGAAGAATTGCTGTACAATTCAATCATGCAAACACTGAAAACCACAACACAAAAACTAGAAATGTTCAAAGCATCTGGAGGTAGCAAATGAACTGGGTAAGCTCTGCTCCAACCTTTGCTGAGCCTCTGCCTTACCCGTCTGCACATGTGCTGTCCTTCAGCTTAGATTGATGGCAGCTCTTATTTGAAAAGTAAATCTGCAGGACAGGCAGTCTGCAGGCCACCACAAAGTCACCTGCTGGCAGCTGATACAGCTTCTCATTTTCACAAAGTTCACCATTAACAGACTTGATTTGGAGGCCACTGAAGAAATACCAGGAGAGGTTTTTTTTATTTTACTTTTAAGTGCTTTTCTAAATGCTTTAAAAAAATCAAATGACATGAGCTCGACTTAGCAAGCTGACATTTGTTGAAAGATCATTTCTGGCCAAGGGGTGAGCACAAGGATTCTTTTAAAAGCTTTTTATGGCTTTTGATAGACTGACCAAGAGGTGCTAGTAAAAAACAGGCCAGTTTAATGCTGCATAGCTCTGTTCTCATCTGCAACAAGTCATCTTCCATGCAAACAGACATGAAATAAAACCTGTTTCTTGTGGTCATTTGCACAGGGACTCCAAAACCAGCAAAAGATTTGGAGCAGAAAATTGGCAGAAGTAGTTGTAGCTTAGCCACGCATATAAGCATTTGTGAGCTAGAGTGCAGGCTGACAGTAAAAAATCTGCCAATTCCAGGCCCACTGGATACTGCTGAGGTTTCTTTATTCAGCCTCAAAGTAGAGAGAGTTTCCAGGCATGCTCTGCTTAAAGACTATTCCATCCCCATTTACAAGATATATCCCTGTGTATCATAAAACCTTCTACTTGCTCATGGTCTGGATTGGATGAACTTCAATTTATTTTTTATTTTAATAACAAAAATTCCTTGTATTTAAAATATTATCAGAGTCAACTCTTGAAAGAGTAACTGCACAGAAGATAAAAGCCCTGTATACTGGCAGCAACATGAGATAAGCTTGTGCACACATGGTTTGGACAAAAGTTCTCAAAGTGTTTTTAAATTGCAAGAGGAACATCTACTATCCCTCAAGTTAAAGAGTATCAGCCATTTTTCTGAGCAGGGCTTAAGACCACTTGCAGATCTTTCCCCCTGCTTGGGTAGGAAATTTAGTCAGTGACTTCTCTTCCATATTCTTTTTTACTCTTTTGACAATCAGGCAAGTTATGCACTTAGGCTTTCTGAGTAACATGGGCACAGCTCCAGATGTCTCTAGCACACAGCTCAGTCTAGATTCTTCAAGAAATACCGTGACAACCTCACATACAGGTTCTGGGCTCTTACACAGACACATTAAACTGTGTTGGCCACAGAGTACAATTCCTATGTTCTAAAAAATCCAAGTAGAGAGTTTATATCACACCCAATAGATTATTACTACAAGATAATGCAGAATTCCTCCTTTGCCATACTTAAAGCAGAAATTATCAAACAGACATTAAAGTAGAGTCATAATTAATATTTAATTTCAAATGGTGTCTCTAGAAACTGAGCTCTGTATCGTGAATCTCAGAAAAGAACAACAACAACAACAAAAAGGCAGAGGTGTCAAAATTATTTTTCAACCATTCACAATGTGTTCCTAGGACAATGTTCAGTGCCCACACTCACACATGGGCATCTGAGTTAGACATTCACATTAACTGATTTGGGCAGACAGACCTCTCAGGTGCCATGTGCCAATTTCTCTTAAGACTGCAGGAGAAGCTTAGACATCAGCAAAGTTTGATCCCATCCCACCAATACACCCTTCATGGAGTTAAAAGCAGCATCTTTTTTTAATTCTTTCCAGTTTTGACACTGAAGGTGAGATAGAGTCGTGGAATCACAGAATGGCCTGGGTTGGAAGAGTCCTTAAAGATCATTTAGTTCCAACCTCCATGCCATGGGCAGGGACACCTTCCACCAGACCAGGCTGCTCAGAGCCTTATCTGACACAGCCTTGAAGAACTCCAGGTATGGGTAATCCACAACTTCTCTGGGCAACCTGTGCCACTGCCTCACCACCCTCACAGTAAAGAATTGTTCCTAATCTAAATCTACTCTGTTCCATTTTAAAACCATTCCCCTTTATCCTGTCACTACATGCTCTTGGAAAAAGCCTCTCTCCATCTTTCTTGTAGGCTCTGTTTAGGTGCTGCAAGGCCACAATTAGGTCACTCCTAAGACTTCCATTCTCCAGTTCAACAATCCCAGTTCTCTCAGCCTTATGCTCTACTCTAACAACACTGAAGAGACTCACAAATTAGTTATTGAGTCTTTTGGCACTGTAATCTCTGTGGAAAAATGCTATTCCATCCCTCCCACAGTCCAACCAAAGCAGCACATGACTCAGGGCGGCTGCAGGGAAGCAAGTTAACAAGATAAACACTGAGACTTCCTTTATTTTAACAGTAAGGCTCTTTCTAAGGCACAGGCTGTACGTGTGTGATTTGGTAATTGGTTACGCTGCATAGAAAAATATTTGCTCAGAAAATGCATTCTATTTGCTTGTTAAGAATAAAGCCTGCTTCTTCTCTTTCAGGGCTGCTTAAAGATTTAATCTGCATCACTCCCAGCTTCTCAGCACAAGGAAACCCCAAGCTGAGCACCATGCACCATTTTAATCACTTCCTCTCCCTCCGCCCTGCATTTCAGAGGACCTTAAAAACTTGTTGACACCTGTCTGGGGTTTGAAAAACTTCAATTTCAGCAGGTGCTTGTGGGCTCCAAAGTATTTAAGGGAGCAAACTGGCAAAACCCTGTCATTCCCAATCCCAATCCCTGCAGTGAAGTTGCTACAAGCAGCACGGTCAGACTGCAAAGGCAACTATAAATATCCAATTTTCTTTATTGCCATGCCTCAGAGTCAATTTGTTTGCCATTTGCCTTGACCAGCAAATTCCAACGACTTTTCCAATAATCTTTTGAGGCTTCTTTACACAAGACAGAAGTCAGGATTTGCAGTGCAGAATGGACTGACTGGAAACATGGAATTACACTCACTGCATGCACCAGAGCCTTCAACGCCTTTGGCATTAGCAGGGCAGGATCCATGCAGGATGAAAAATCACACAGCCAAAACCACACAAAATGAGCCACCCCTGATGCAAAACCTATTTGCTGAGACTTCACACCTCCAGCAACATTCCATTCCTCCACTGGTAACTTGAAGAGAGAGAGAGAAACTAAGTGCTAATAAAATTTAAATTTGCAAGGTAATTGAAAAGGGACAAAGAAATAAAGACAAGGATTATATTTAACCATTTTCTGCCTGCATATTCACTTTTGGTAAGCTTATGGTAAGAATGGATGAATAATTTATTTTTAGTTGAGTAAAATATGCAAAGAGCTTAATGATTAAAAAAGCTCATCAAAGTATCTCAACTTATCCCTTGTAAAAAATGTCAAATTTTTCAAATAGAGTTATTTTTACTATCTGCTAATTAACTAACACGTTACTGTAAATGTGTTACTGTGGATCTTTTTAGAAATTTTATCAAATGTTTGCCAAAATTTCTCATAAAACCACAACGCTTCTGCATTTTTTGTCTTAAATGCCTTGTTTTATAACTACTTACAGTCATCAAGCTTTCTTATTTCAGGCTTCTCCTCACTTAAATCCCCATCAAAAGGCTAAGCTATCTCCCCAAAACTCAGTGACAGTTCTTCACAAAGCAAAGCAGTCGACCTTTCCAAGCCTCATTAATCTGTTGGAGCTGCCACAGCCAAGAGCTGAAGGGAAAAGCAGAGGAAACTTGAATTGGAAAATATTTTGACATAATTGACCCAGATGACAAACTAAGCTTAAGCACATGTCAAGCATGGGGAGAGGTATAAAAGCATGGGCTGGGTGATACAGGAAGCTAAATCAAGCCAGGGTGAAGTCAGAGCCCTGGGAACAGTGTATATTTTTTTAACTACTGCTAATTCAAAAAAGAAAAAAATTCTTCAGCCTAAGCTCTTAAGTAACAGCAAATAAAAGGTCAGGAGTAATTTCTCTTTTTTAAATTTTTTTTTTAATCACACTGTAGTTGTATCTCCTAAAAAATGTTCAGAATTAAAGTTTAAGAACACTATAGTTCACATCATCTGTACTAGTGGTTTGCTCAGTTCTGACATCCTTAAACACTCCTTACTGTCACAAGTGAGTTTGGTTTTCTTTGTTTCATATGATGGGGTTTTCTTCCAAGTATTGCTTCATCCTGTTTACGACAATTACTGTGTCTCACTTAGCTGAACTGCAAGGCATTTAACTTCTTTAAATTTAAGCTGGTTTTTGTCACTACCCCTAAGTGAGGTTTGCCTTACTTTTGGTTTTAAACAGACAAATGTTAAAAACACTAAGCAGCAAGAGGAAAAATGATGTTTCTGAAACCCTCACAAGCATATAGAAGATACATAATTTTTCTTGCTATATATCTTACAAACTCAGGTAATCTGCATGTTGGACAGAAAATAGAACTCCAAGACCCCATGGATCAGACCAACACAGCTGGGTGATGGAGTTTGTCTGGATGGGTACTCTGATGGTGTCTCTCAGCCTGACATCTTAGGAGCAGACTCCAGTGTTCATTCTGAAATAGGTTAAAACCAAAAAAAGCTCAATGGTTTTATTATTTGGTAGTAAAGTTAATGAACAAAATAGCATGATAATAGGAGGGGGAAAAAAATTCACACAGAGTCTCTGCAAATTGCTTCCCAGAAAAGCAACAGAAACAGAAAATCTATAAGGAAAAGTAACACTCATTTGATTCTTAGTACAACACAATGACACAGGATTTCCTAAAAATAAAATAAACTAAGAAACTTAAAATCCAAGAGGGCAGTCATAACATGTCTAAATAAACTAAGATGCAAGACAAATGCAGAGATAATTATCTACGACATACAGCAAGATAAGTGAGTTTCTTCCAAAAATATAATATCACCACAAAAATCCTAGTGGTCTCACAAAAATATAGCGCAAAAAACCAGCTAGTCAAAGCTGACCCAAAGTGCAGGAACTGTCAAAACAGTCCACAGAAATACCTACCACATAAATAGTTGAAAGAGGGAATACAGTGACAAAGGGTTTCATTTCCTTCATGTTCCGTTTCAGAAAGCTAGATGACATCTAAAGCAAAAATGTCAGAGAGACAGGTTGTATATAACAGCAAAGTGTCATCAGCCTGGCAGAAGCTGAAAACTGTATCCCCACCATATTCATATGGATAGGTCCACTACCTGTACATAAGGGTTTTTTCTTACTAGCACAAAAAATGCATAAAACACATTTCAGAAGAAAATTACAAACTTTGGGACAAGCCCAAGAGAATTGCGAAGGTGCACTTTTACAAAAGTGCAGAGACGGCTGACTGAAAGGGCAGTCAGATCAAAAGCTATTGATAAGTCAAGACTGATGTTCAATCTTGAAGAATGAAAAAATTATGCTAATCCATTCCATCACACAGTCTTACACTCACTGGCATCCACAACTGCAAAACATTGAAAAATCTCCAAGCAGCTGAGAACAATTCAGTTGCCTTCTCTGTAACAGAGATTTGGAGGGAGGAATAATCCAGATGACCACTAAAACCCTGAAAAGCCTCAATGCTACAAGAGATTTAGAAAAAGGGGTTGGTGGGAAGGAGCAGGAAGAGCCATCCCCTGCAAAGCAGTTGACAACCTCCTCCCCAGTAAATTTAGCAGATACATCGTATTAGAGACAAAGAAAGTCAAAAGAAGGAACAAAAATAAATTACTTCCCCTAGGAATTATATGCAAGATTGCTTTGTAAAACCAACCAACCAACAAGCTGCTTTGCTCTGGAAAAGCAAAAGGTCACCAATCTTGGTGAAAATACAGCTATAAAAAGTTTCTGGCCAAGTACCAAAGAGCATGTTTACAAAAGGGCCGCATTAATTGAAACACTAACCATTCAAACCTCACAATAGACTTCAGGAGAGAACAGGATGCAACATCAACCATCTGTTATCACGTTATTTTCTTCAGCTCCTCTGCCCAGAAATGATATGGAGACTCAGCCCATCTCCCAAACCTCACAAGAGGCCAGCCAAGACATGGGCCAGAGGCTGCCTTGTGACAGCTCCCCATGCCCAAGGCGGATGGAAAGGTCACGTTTGAACAGTTTGCTCATAACCCAGCTGAAATGTCTCATTGAACAGTCAGCTGTCCAAACTGCACACACACATCTGGCAAACAAAGCCCTCCGGGAGGCAGGCCGGGGCAGGGGTGATACCTGCTGCACTGAAGTTGGACAGCCAGCTCAGACAAGGACAATACATCCAGCAACGGTGGGAGCTGGGACTTACTGTGCCTGTGGCTCTTAAACACAGTGTGTAGACACAATATAGGTCCAGCCTTCCAGAAATCACTGGGCCAAGCAAGCACTGCACGTAACAGAATCGATTTCCTCTCAGGTTTCACAGACAAAGGGAGAGGCAGCATCCAGCTAGAGCTGTGCCTCCTGCCTGCAGCCCCTGCTCCAGAAGGGCCCAAGAACCTCTGCCCTCCACACTATCCCACAAGAGTATCCTACAAGCTGTACAGCAGACGCTTTTCATCACAATTACTTACTCCAGTGAGACTGGAAAGAAAATGCAAGTCTGAAAAGTAAATCATCAAGAATCACACTTTCATTTCAAAATGCCTGATGTCAGTTCCAGGGATGGATATTCAAGACATAATGTAGAGAACAGGAAAATTATTAAGGCTATAAGCAAGAAAAGAAAAATCCCCTCTCAAAAAAAAAAAAAAAAAACCAAAAACACAACACAAAAACCACAAAAACAAACCAAAACCCCACATATTCATCTACTTTGGATTTATTGCAGGAACACTTGCAATGGAAATTAATTCATGCCTGTTGTGCTTGAAAAAGTGCTACAGATGATGTTTAACACATTTAGTACATGATGGATGTTGCTTTTTTCTGTCCAGGAAACGTATGTGGAGTTAGAGAAAGTGGGCTATGTTCCCTTCGTGGAGTCAACATGTCCAAGGTTGGACATGCTCCAGAGATGTGCTTCTTGAAACATCTGTACATTGAATATTTGACCAGCTCCAGGCCAGGGGATTTAAACCAACAGGGAATCACAGGCAGTTTCCCAGACACTACTGCTGCAGCTTGTCAATGATGGGGGATGTTGCATGTGCAGAACTCCACCGTGGAAAATCACTGCATTACTGTACACCAGCATTTCCCATCATTGCACCTTCGGTTACCTCCTGGTTAGCATGACCACCCTTTCAGACAATTAACTGCATCAGTAAAAATGTCTGACAGTGCTGTGATTGAGGGATACAAGACAGCAACAACATCCATTTTTAACTGGTGGTTTTTTTTCTAGACTGCTACCTTTTTTCCCCACCCTCTCAGACACCAGTGCTTAGGGCGAGACAAAGAGGAATGTTTTCTTTTAAGCAGAGGTGGAGAAAAAGGTTACCTTGTTTACCAGTAACTCTGAAGCATAAACAACTACTTTGCCTTTATGGAAGAGGTAGTAAAGGTAGTGTTTCTTAAGGGCTGAGGTTTCCAAGGCTGCCCTTTTGATGTGACTCTGACCAGAGGGCTGTCTACAATCCCAGGGAGCCCAGGCAGTGAAGGGCTGCTGGCTTCAGGGTCAACACAACTGCCACTGCTCCCAGAGAAGATCCACAGCTACAGTGTGCCTGAGAGGATGGGAGGAGGAGGAAGCTGTGCAGAAACTAACACAGGAGGCTTTGTGAGTAAAGAGATGGTCAACAGAGAAGTGGACGTGATCTTACTGCTGAGGAGGAGATACTTTCAAAATACTTAAATGTTTTTTCTTGCACTTCATTAACATTCTGACACAGCTGCAAAACTACCCCATGTGGAATCACTCTGCTATCTTTTTTTTTCTTTCCTATGCAGTGAAGCTCAGCATTATTATTAAATAACTTCCATTCATATGTTTTCCATACAATCCACAGTGATGAATTACACTGATTCATAGGCAACAAAATCCAAAATTTTTCTATACTAAGTGTTTCTTAACGCTGAGAGAATATCACATTTATCCAAGAATATTCAAGATATAACTGATTTTGCAAGCTCTCTGAAAACTGATGAAGTAGAACTATTTCCCCAGAAAAAATGGCAAATAGGACAAAAAAAATTTGTAATGAAACACAAACAGTGAGATAAAGAAAGTGATCTTCCTGAGGAATGAAAAGGAATGTAAGAGATTAGCTGATAATATTTCCATGCACACAATTATTACAGTAAGAGCAGCTATCCACTATCCAGGGTCACTTTTCATTTACATTGCTTTAACTGCAGTATAAATATTGTTGCCACTTTTAGAAAGACTTTCAACAATGCCAATATTTAAGATGTCACTCCACAGCTTACCGGTTCCATACAACATCTGCGCTATGATAAAATAAATAATTTTTTTTAACAGCATACATAAGAGCAAATTTATGTATTTGTACATTATGTGTACAGGGTGTTCGCTGGAGCATATATAGGGATCAGAAACACTAAGAGCCACTGGGTTTTAACACTGGAAATTGGTAAACCATCAGCTGTTATGCAGGAGTTAAGAAAATGTGAGTCTGAACGGCCTACCTTCACTGCCAAGAAGTTGAGGCCACTTTCATGAGCCAAAGCTTTTGCTATCATGGTTTTTGAGCACCCAGGAGGTCCATAAAGCAGGACACCTTTGGGAGGCTGGATCCCCATTCGGACGAAGGATTCTGGATGTTTGAGAGGCCATTCAACTGCCTGCTTCAACTTCAGCTTGACATCTTCTAGTCCTCCTATGTCGGACCAAGACACCTGAAGAATAGAGCATTTTTGCTGAATTCAGAACTATTAAAGTAAACAAATCAAAAATGCTCTGTAGAATGCGTACTGGTTCTTTAATGAAGTTGTTTTTAATGAGTCACTTCTTCAAAAAGTCTCTTTTAAGCAAGAAGCACAAGAGGGGCTTGTCAGGAATACATAAAGGCACATGATATGTCCTACCCAAAAAAGCAGGCAGATCTAAAACCTACCACACCTCCTTCTATATGGCTGTCAACAGGCCGGAGACTTTTCTCCACATCCTCCCACCCTGCTCTTCCTCTGGTCACCATCCACTCCCACTCACTTCAAGTATTAAACATGTCAAGACACACCTAAATCAAATTATCTTGTGCCTTAAAACACTCTTCTAGAAATTTGCTCAACATAAATCATCCTTCAGCTCTGGAAAGTGGGTTACATGTGAAAAGCAAGCAGAGTGTTGCTGAGAGGTAAGGTATTGCCTTTCCCCTGAGCTGAAATCTGGTGTCACCCTTAGTTTGTCCTTATTTTCTCTGATGCCAGGACAAGGAGTGGCAACTATAAGTAGACAGTCCTTGAAAAAGGTAATTCAGTCTGCTACTGAAGTGGATGAAAAAGAACATTTGGATGTGCTGCAAGCACTTTTAAGACCAAGCAAACTTCAAATCAAATAAAATTTCTCTTAGATTATCAGACTTTGATGTAGAAGAAAACTACAAAGAGAGCAAAGAGCAAACAGCAAACACAACAAAAGTTTGTGTTTCTGAGTCAGATATGAAATTGTGGTTTAAATTTAATTTATAAAGATGTATTACCTATCCCTACAACCCTTGATTCTATGTAGGAGCTTTGTAAACTGCACAGAACTAAATCTTGATACTCTTTGACAACTTTTTCTGAGGGAAGGAGACAACATAAGCTTGTTCTCCTTATTTCAGTGTCAATCCTTACTCATACCTGGCAAAGCATGGTCTAGTCATTCCTATCATCATGTCTTTCTATCTAAACAAAGATTTTGACAAATATGAACAGGACCATCTTGAAATTACTTAGGCCATCATGAATTCCCTATAAGTTACAGCAACAAAAGGTAAGATCTATTAGCAGTACTTTATATGCACGTAAAAAGCCAGGGAGAAAACACTTAAATGTTATTTTTACCCTCTTAAATACTCAGTCGTTTACCCTCTGCAAATATTCAGTCTACTGAATATCATTCAGCATCATTCAAGTGATTTTTCAGACTCACTACATTTCATTTAACACCAGCACAGGTGACAGAATTGTACAAAAGGTGAAATAAGGCCACCTTACATGAAGGTTGTTCAGCAATCTGGAGACTTATTCTAGCTTTGCTTACATTTTAAATTCCAGCAGTACAAGGCATGGAATTGATGTGGCAATAGTATTAAAAGCAAAATAGCTAATAAACCATTACCTTCACATTCTGGTAAATTCTAAACAGAACAAATTTGTCCTCATTTCAAAAGGAGAGAGATAAATGTGGGGGGGGGTGGAGAGAGGTTGGGGAACAGTCCACCAATAGTTACACTACTCTCACCTGTGCAGGAACTCAAAGGAGAGGTCTTGCAACACCAGCAATGAGGTGTGATGTCCTGTCACTTTGGAACTGGCTTTAAAGATTAGCCTTGGGACTGGGTTCACACATACAAAACCAGCTCTCTGTTAGTGTGTATACGACACCAACATTTCATTACTGCTTTAGCTCTCCCCAGGTCAACAGAGCTCAGAGTGCAATGCAGAGCAGAGTCCCCCCAGAGGTTATTAAGCACCAGTAATAAAGAAATAAAGCAGACAGGCAAAGGATGTCTTATCCACAACCTTTTGGCTGCAAAGACACAAATCTGAGTGTCGAATTACAGTAAAGGGAGTAAAAGAGGCAAGCAAAACCCACAGCACTCCCTGAAAAAAAAAATTCAGAAAGATCCATAGGAGAGGGAGGAACAGCAACTGCAGTGTAACTCTCCAAAGAACTTCAGTATTAACTTCCTGATTAATAATCTGCATCCCCTCTCTCCTAAATCCCTGCTGCAGAAAAAGAAGCCTTCTAAAAAGGTTGTAACACACAGCAAAATTCAAGAAAGGCTCTGTAAAAATGGAAGGCAAGATGCCAAAGAGAACCAGGCAGCAAGGATTTTACATTTGCCTTGGTCACAGCCAACAAAATTCAGACGCAAGAGGAAGGAATTGTGGCTTTATTCAGAAGCTACTTTGAACTCTTGTCATTTGATTGGCACATGGCTACTGCAAAGCAATGAAATATGAAAGAGCCCCACCATCTGAAAAATGGAAGCTAAAAATCAAAAAAATCTCAAGTATGTCAATGGTTTCACTTGTAAGTAACTACATAGGCCAAAAGTCCCATCCACACCAAGGGGGATGCAAAGTGAGTACTGTATCTGCAATAAATACCTAAAAAGCTGATATTATTAACATGCCTCAAATTCCTGCCTTCTCTTTGGGAAAAAATTACACAGCTTATAATTTATTTAGTATTCAAAGTTATTTTTAGCAAGGATTTTTTTAGATGACAGCATTCACAAAATATCTTGAGATGGAATGGATCCTAAAGATCATCTAGCTCCAAACTTTCTTCCTTTGGTAGGTGATATGGGAAGACACAAAATCTGTTGCAGACACCTTTAGATTCTACTTCAAACTCACCCCAGGCAGTAAGCAGATGGCTTGAAATTTACCCTACATCTTCAGAGAATATGCATTACTTTGTGGAAATGCAGGTCCTGTCAGCACAAAAACCATCTCCACTAGGTTATTAATAAAGGAATGAATTCCAGTAGTACTCCAATAACTCAGTGGGTGTTTAACAAATAAAATCAAGTGACAATCAAGGAAGCCACTAGCAGGACGGTTTAGTGGACAAGAGGAATAGGTTGACCAGGACTGAGAACAGATTTCCTGCAGTACCTCAGGACCTTTCTTCTACCTGCCTGTGTTGCACCGTTGGGCAGCATTCCACCTGGCTCCAAAGGGGCTGGAGTGCCCGAGAGGGATAACAACCTGAGCCCACGAGCCAGTAGCACAACGAGCAAGGCAAGAATCAGTCACTCTGGCTCTCAGCAGAACCATTTAGCCTTGAGGATATTGGTGCCATGACACCATTTCCAGGAAAAGCTGTTTGGGGCCAGCCCAGGTAATTCCACCCTGCACAGCATGGACTCTCAGCAAGCCAAGTGTGACATCCGAGCTGGCTGTGTGCAGCATCCAATTCATGGATTTTATTTCCCATTCCTATAAGGGTCTATAGTTGTGCAATCTAATTCCCAAATGACTCATTTTCATGCAATGAAACATAAATGTTTTCTTCTAGGGCTTAGGGAGCTGCTGAGAAACACCAGCACAACTGCTCACAGAATCATGATTTAGTCAGATTAAATACAAAATTCTTTTGCTCAGTCTTCTTAACATAAATCAGAGCTGCCTTAAACCACATCAGTTCCCAGCCCAATTTATGCTGGGTCTGTTACTGAACTACTATAACATGTAATTAGGAGGGCAGTGAGCAGGGTAAAGATGAACCTGGCACCGCCAGATGAACTGTTCATACAATGACAATCACCTGATGGGTGACTGTTTGGCAGTGATAATCAGCCTACAGCATCAAATTCTGCCTTCACTTAAAAACATTTAATGCCACTGAAGACATCAGAGCAAATTCAGGCATCATTCAGGCCACATCTACATAAAAATCAGAGCAAACTCTTCACAGCTTTGTTTCAACACAGTTGGTTACAAATGCTAACTACAGATAAAATAAAGCAGATGGTTTCTGCTTTATTTTGTGCCTGCTTCGCAATAGGCTCCAGCTTTCACAGCTGTTCCAGACCTTCCTTGAACATGCATCTGAAGATTTTTATCCCATTAACCCATTCAGCATAAAAAACTACAGATCAGAAGATAGGATCCTGCACTCCAAACTCTTCCTGAAGCATTAGGAACCATTCTGCAAATAAATAAACAAACATGCGAACAGAAAGATGATGCACAACATTAACCAGTAAATTAGGGCTTCCACTCCATAAAATTCCTCTCTTCACATGGCCCTGACAGTGCTGCCACAGCATTGCACAGAACAACTTACTTTTGGCACATCAATTGCCACTTCCCTCATGGCACTGGGCCTGACATCATTCATCCCCTGCAGGAAGTCATTGAAAGCAATCATCACTGACCCAGCCACCGCCGTGTCCCACAGGCCGGGCCTCTTCCCCAGCACTCTCCGCACTGCATACAAACCTAGTGAAACAAAAGAACATGGAAATAGGTAGGCTTCCTCCTGGCTCTCACAAGCAGAGCGTACCACACACAAACATAATGCAGCAATGGAAAAGAAATTATGTTCAAAAGAGTATCTCAGTGCCAGGCCTGAGCTACGTCAAAGAACACGAAAGATACTTCTGATGAGAAAGCACAAAAAGGTGATTTAACAACCGCAGATAGAACATAAGCTGTATCTGTTCCAAAAGACAGAATGAAACAGCCTTGTTCCTGTTTTCCCAGAGACGAAGTTTACAGGGTAAACTCCCCAAACGTCCATACATTGATCTGAACACATTTCTAAACCAGAGGAAGAGGGACAAGTAACATTAAAGGACATGTTAAATCAGCTAACAAGAAATCCGCAACCTTGCCCACTTCTCTATTATCAGGACATTATCTTCAAAACCTAAAAAAAAACCTGATGAGATTGCTTTAACTTCCATTGGAATCCTATTTTTCCATGTAGTTAGATGCCAGACACCTGCATTTTTCTTGATATGGAACAAACATTCCCTGTGACACTCAACAGGTCCTTGTTCCCTTCAGTAATTACATTCTTCAAACGCAGGCAGAGCTTTTACCCACTCTTTTGTTTGGACAAATCACTCACAGTATCAGCTATAAATTTGATACTATTTCTTAGTTTCCTCCTATAAATCAATTCCTCAAAAGCCACACAATTCCCACCTACTCACACATCAATACTCCTTTGGCAGGACTAAGTAGTACCACTGGCAGCTCCCAGGCATTCCCAAGAGAGCAACTGCAGCCCCCATTGTCTAAGATGCCCAAAAGCAGGATGGCTTCCCCTGTATAATTATCCTTTTTAAGGCCTAATATAATTTAGAGTTTTATTGCTTCTGCTTCCAACCCTGTCCTGTGAATGAAAATGCTAAGCTTTTATTTTTGGTATATTATTACATGATGAGTATAATTTTATATACAGTTATACACACATACAGATATGCAGTATCTGTTGCCATGTGTTCCAAAACAAATGAGGCAGTTCATACCACACCAGCTCACCTTGCATGACCATAAAAAGACAAACATTTGTTAAGTCTCTTCTATATTTAACCAAACAAAACATCAATTAGTGCTACATGAAAGGACAATAAAAGGGATAAGCCGTTTCTGAAAATAGATGTAGTTTTAACTTTCAGCAGATTGTTGTCTTTTTTTTTCTGCCAAAGCACTGGTAGACACAGACATGCAAAGTTTCTGACAATGACAGGAATTCTACATTTCCTACAATATATAAAACGTGTGAAGAGACATAATATGTCCCCTGTGAAGCAGTACAGCTGGTGTCTCTACATTAAGTGCCTATTACGGCAGAGTTGGAGCACCTGCATCCAATACCCAGGCTCCTAATACAATAACAGAAAGAAAAAAGTTTGTAATTCAGATTTCCCCTTGCACAGAACATCCAAAACTAATAAGATACAACATAAATAAAAACATTTCATGAGGCCAAGGAGAAAAATGAAAATCTGGTCACCAGAGGACAAGTATGAAATGTAACTGACTCATTTTAACAACTCAGGCAAATTTCATGCTATTCCTCGCCCACCTCTTCCTTCCTCTGAAGTTCATTTTAAGAAAAAAAATACCAAAACAACTTAAATGAGACAACATAGATTCACCGCCCCAGATTTAAAATTTATATCCAAACAAATAACAAACTCGATATGTTATTCCAGTATCATTGCAGCTAGAACTTTGTGGGTCAGAGTGGGCATTGGGGTCCAGTCTTATATTTTCTTTCAGGGCAGCCAATTCACATGAATCTCAGTTTAAAAAAATGCAAGTAAATAACATCACATGAATTTAAAGCATAGAGAAAGCAAGTAAATTATAAAGCTATGTGTTTATTTCTATACCTATCTGCTCCACCAAGTGCCAGTGTAGCCCAGCACTCATTTGATGCCCTTTAAACGTCATGGCTATTTTTTTCCATGACATGAGTAAGTCCTAAAATCAAGCACACTTATTTTAAAAATTGAGAAAGAATAGTAAATAAAAATGCCCAAGGAGACCACTGCTCTTAAGGTTTGTTACTGCCAGTGCCACGAGGAGTATGAGTGAAATTTTAGTCCTCAGCAGTGGGTTTGAAAGGCAACAGACTTGATCCAGAACAGGAAAAAAGAGGTCACAGCTTTCCAAACAAAGCCGGAATTCATTTCAGCATGTGCACGCACACGCCACTGCACAGGTCAGCATTTAACTGAAACAATGTTTTACATTAAAACAATAATGAAAAACAGATTGAAAAAGAAAGCATGATTCTTCCTGTTTCCTCCTGTTATCATAATCATTCTTTCCTGCACTTCAGATTGACCTCTAACAAGAGGGGCGGGGTGCGGGGAGCCTCAGTAAGAGGAGAAGGATACAGCCAGTGGCTTGCCAGAGGCAGGAAAACACATCCTTGTCTTGAGTCGCTGAAAGATGGATTTAATGTAAGGAAACACAGGATAGTATGCAAGCCCTGCTGCCAGAAGCAGTGCAAAGGAGGTGGAATCCTACAGCAAAGCCATGTTCACCACTACACAAGTTATAATGCAGACATAAACAGGAACACCTCAGAAAACATTGGGCACCTCCTGGGTGTCTTCCTCCACATGGCAATGTTTTGGGTTGAGCGTAATGTCATTGCTGTGAACTGACTCTGAGCGCAGCATTTGTTTCAGGTCTGCTTGCTGCTTTTCAGATGTTACTGCATTCTTCAGGGTTAATGAGTATCAATAACCCTTCTGGCAGTGCCTGGGTGGGGCTCAGAAGTGGGACAGTGGGTTTTCCCTGTTTTTTGCCAGTCCTGCATGAGGGTAGGAAGGACTGAAGTGCAGATATCCTGCTGAAGGGTCAGTGGGACTTCACACAGGCACGGGATACCTATTTTGAGCAAAGAAATAGTGAACAACACTGATCCTCAGTGAAGTAGCAACGGAAAATCCTGGTTTAAAAAAAAAAAAAAAGGCATAATAAGACATGCATGATTACAAACAATGGAAAATAAACAGTTTGTTCCAGCCCAGCAACTGTGTGCTCTACCTCACCAACTCATCCTGTCTGTCTAGAGCAGAGGAAACCAAGTGGACAGAGGAGAAAAACTCAGCAGAACACCCTGTCCTGGTGCAGATGATCCTTCTTTGGTACCAGGCTACGCACGAGGTCAATAGCACTGTTTGCCTGTAAGATTTTCTTGCTCATAGCTTGGCTAAGTTTTGGCACATTAGGTCATAATATTAAATATCCAAGCCTAAAAATAGACCCAACAACACTGCTATATTTGTCAGAGTCTGTGTATAATTACACATCACTGTAAATAATGGGAAGCAGCCACTCAGAATGACCAACATATATACTTTAGGTTTCCAAAACAGAATATATACACAACACTTGAGGAAGTAAAGTGAGCCCAACAAAATGGTTAATCATGCATCTTTTACTGCGTATCAGCTGTTCCTTTTGCAAATCCACCCTGTCTGGACTTAGTCTACCAGAATTCCAATACCAGAATTCGTAAGTAGTTTCAAAGAAATTGTTATCTTCTTGTAAGATTGTTTACAAAGGAAATGTTTCTCCCTTCTCTGCTAATCTGGCATTTCCCTCAAATTCTTCTGGCCAAACCCAGAAGACACACACTATTTCTCCCTGTGACAGCTGTCAGATACAACATGATCCTCTACCACATGGCTGGCAGTAGAATGCTCAAAAGAAGGGCATGGATGGGTAGGATCCCAGCTTTCTTATGGCAGGGGGCATCTTCCCCTACTTCCAGATCTTTACATACTACACTTCAAAATTTAACAGGTTTATGTGTAGAAAAAGCATTTCATATAACTTAAAGTCATTTATAAATGTATTTTAAACTTTTTTTTTAATTTAACCTGTACCTAAAAGTGTATTTAGGAAAACAAATCAGGAAGCAGAAACCTTGACTTTTTGTTTTCAAAACTATATTCTGAAATCTTTAGCTGCCAGAGCTATATGGGAAAAAATCCCTGAAGAACTTTCATGGACTGTTTGCACAGGAAAGATAATGCCCTTAAATCCCTTGTAACCATAACATTGCAAATTCACTGGGCTAACCTGAGAACTAACCTACTGCAGGGATTATATCCATGATTTATAGTCCTTCCTGAGGAGCCCTGGCATTTGCTGGAACATGTCTGTGGAGCTGCCTGAAAACTGCTGCTGAGAGGTGTGACAGGGGAGGGCAAGGAAGGAAGGAAAGAGGAACTGCATTTTCAGAACTTCTTTCGTAGAGGAAATGGTTTATTCACAGATCAGGTACACACATACACGTCATTTATCCTGACACTGTGACAACAGAGGAAAATAAGGAATACCAGACTGCCTGTTCCTAGCCTGCTCCCAGACATAAACGTACCTAAGGGTGGTCATACACGTGAGGAGAAAAATAAGGACTGCCAGGCTACCAGAACAGTAAGGGCAGAAAGACAAGAAGCAACAGCTAATGGCTATCTGCCCAGTCTAATTGTAATTGGGAATGTTGGCAAGGTATACAGCTAAAAATTAAAGTCAGGAGACTTATGGAAACTTTGCCTGAAAATGTTTAAGCTCTGTCCCCCAATAGAAGCCAATCATTCTACATAAAAATGCCTACTGCTGACTGCATTGCCACACATGAATAATACAGTTTCTTCCATACCACTCAAGCTGCAGAAGCAAGAACATGGTGACTTATCTGCCAAGAAGGTTCATTTAAAATATTCGTTACAGTTATTGATCAACTCTTCTGAAAAATAATCCCTATTTCCTGCTTATATAAGTATCAGCAGGCAGAATGGAATGTGCTTTAAGCAGATTATTAAGTACTCAACCCACAACTGTGTGCATGAAGTCAGCAATCCCATCATCCAACTAGCTGCGAGTTTTGGATAAACATACACTTAAAATTAGTTATGATGAAAATCGAAAGTTCACATGCCCTGACTGTAGTGACTGCAATGTTCCTCCTGCAGAAACAAAAACCAAGTATCATTACAAAACAAGTGAAAAAAAGGGCAAAGATTTTCTTTAAGAAAAAGTAACTCAAAAAACCAACACAGCATGCACTGGCAGTGCTTCAGAGAGGCAACAGCCACATGTAGCCAGTTCTGCAGAAAAGCCATCATTCTGAGCTGCTGCTCGAAGAAACAATCCCAAAACACACTACAGAGGCCAAAAAAGCCACTTTGCTTTGCCGTGTGTGTGCAAGCCAGGGCCTCCTTTGCTCCTAACCTGCTCCGCCAATTCCTTAGGTTTAGAAATACGCTCTGCTTCAGGGACCCAACTTAAACACCACAGAACACAGTACCAAGTTAACACTCATGAACACTGAAGATGGGCATTGGATTTTCTTGCTCTCCTTACACCATTGATTAGAGTGATGGAACACAGTGCCAGAAAACTCAGTTGTCCCAGTCCAAAAATTCATTTGTAGCTTGACTTTTGTATCACATCTGTGCTTGTCAGTGCATTTCAAAATCCAATATTCTGCCCTTTCTGCAAAAATTTCATAACACTTTTATTGACCATCTGACTAGATATGTTATTAATATTCCCTAAACTCCCACATTTTCTACATGACCTTTTCAGAAAAAGGCAAGCAGCCTTTCCCACCTCATTTTGAATGTCACATGGGAAGCAGTACTCAGTTAGACAATGCAATAGCAGATTGTTTGCAATAGCATAGCTTCAATATTTGTCCCTGCTACTAATAAATAAATAACAACACAGACATGGTATTTTCAGTCACTTTCCATAAGGGAATAAAATAATTATAGCATGTCAAGCAGTGCTTCCCCTTTCAAATCTGTAACTGCAGTTAGTTAATTTGAAAGCAAACCAAAAACCATCCTGCAAAACAAACAATCCCATTGCCTTGGTCATCAACTGCCTCTGCCATTTTCAACAGCGTCTCAAGCCCACATTTCTACATTTAGCAGTACAATCCAAGAAAAATATCTACAGTTGTTGCACTCCCCCGGCAGAACTCAGGTTCAGACAGTGCTAGGAAAGGTTCAGAATCTTAATGGCTTAAAAGAAAGGAAGGATATTCTTGATGCCCTAACACTGGGCTGTTTCATCAGGGCTGTGCCTGAGCTGAAAGGAAGAGCTCAATTGGAGATAGGAGGCTGGGAAGGCATGGATTGAAGGCAGCGTTTGTCTGGCTCAAAGAGCAGTCAGCGGCTGCTCCTCGGGGTGCACAGAGCCTCACTGTTAATCACATTAGCCCACACGGCTCATGTTTCCTGCAGGTGGCCAGGCTACCACAACTGCAGGAGCTGGGGGGAAAAAACCACACAGGTCTAACAAAGAGACATTCCTGGGCTTCAGGGGAATTCACTTCCCGCCAATTACAGGGAAAGCCAGAAAAATCCTAAGAGACAGTCCTTCAGCTGATGATTGTTTTTTAATTCTTACTTTTAATGCAAGTGGCTTGCAGAAACTCTTTTTTGGGATGTAGAAGATAGAGCAGAAAGTTTCTCAGCTCCAACAAAAAGCCAAGTACAGGATGCTCCTAAATAAATTACACCTTTACAGATCTAATAGCTACATAAAATCAATATACAGAGCTATGGCTTAAACAGCATAAAGCCTCTCCATCCCGTATTATTCATCAGAATGCAGGGATAATTAAACGGGCAAATGGACAGCACAGACAAGATCTCCAAACAACAGGACTCAAAATTATGAGCACAAGAAAACAGACCACTATCACGTGCCTTCACAGATGCAGCAGAGTAATGCTGATTCATACTGTTCAAAGATGTATCTCAACCTCTTCTTTCTCTAATATTTTTTTGTAACAGAAAGCTCAAGCCAGTAAACCATTCTAATCCTAAAGGCTAAGCAGGGTGATACCTTTTTCAGGCAACTAAAAAACTTCTGATGCAAAACAAAGCCACTAGTGCCTCTTTCACAGAAGTCTCAAAGTCTCAGTGGTTACAGCATCCTTACTGGAAGCACATCAATAATCTTGCCAGAGCGACCACTATTTAAACAAAGCCATTTGTTCTTCCTCTCCTCATGATGCTATCTTATCACGGCCCAAGTGTTTTATATCAGCACACTGAAATGGTGTGTAGTGAATGAGGATGTTCAAGATAAATTCTGAGAGTCACAAAGCAAATACTTCCTTTCTCTGTAAACAATATGACTGAATCCACTCCTTGAAGAAATCAAGCTATATTTATATTCACCCTCTTGAAATGCTACAGGCAGCCATAGAAGGATAAGTTTATAATAAATTGCTATATTTGGAAATCTTTGTTGCTAAGCATCTTCTAACATTCAGTAGTTTATACCATTCATGTCCCTGCTACATAATTAACATTTCATATGTTTGGGTTTTTTTAAAAAAGAGAAGTACAGTGCTTATCTTTGCAAATAAATTAAGATCATTATAATTTTTTAGGGAGTTAATAAAAGACCATGTGGCAAATTAAATAAAGGAGAAGCAACAAGATCCCAAGGACATACAAACAATGACATTATATGCAAGGATACAGCAATCTATCTTCTATACACTCCTCTGCTTGAGATAAAACAATTCAGAAGGCAGCTGTTCACACTAAAAACCAGTCTACTAAATCATCTGGGATACAGCAGACCTCTCCCAACCTGAAGAATATTACTTTCTCAGCAACACACATAAATAGGCCCTTTTCTTGTCAAGAATTCTCTGTGTGTAAACCCCTTGGACGGTACTCAAGTCCTCAGGCGTCTACCAAGAGGAGCCTCCTGCAAGCTGATGTCCATGGGATGTGGCCCAGTATCCAGCATGGAATCTGCAGGTTTATCACTTTTAGCTGGTAACTTCTGTGGAAATCACAAGTATCTTGCTAGGCAGTAGAGAATCACAGCAAATCTTAATTTTTCCAGTATAGCCACTACAAATATTGTAACCTTGGACATGTAGATATCCTACTAAAATCAGTTTTGTGGTTTCATTTTTGTGAGAGGCTAGAACTGTATCTTCAGTGGAGGAAAAGAAGAAAAATCTACTAATTTTTAAAATTCAGCAGATAAAATAAAAACACTCTTAGCTGATTATTGTAAGCATCTCCATATAAAGGTTTCATGGGGTTTAGTCACAATACCCTGTTTGGGAAAGTCCAGATCACACTGCACAGATTCTCAAAGTTTCTTGTCCTCTTTTCCTCTTCCTGCCCATCCCAGCATGCACCACACCACAGCTCTGTACACACCATAGTCACAGGGGCCTAGAAACAGTCAACACAAAATGGGCATTACAGGCCCCCAAAACTTCTTCAAAACTCCCATGAAAATGCAGAGTTGCCGAACAGAACATGAAACTTGCCTGTCTGACCCCAGCAGTATCACTAAGCAAATCATGCACTGGAGAACAAACAACTTCTGCCAAAAAACCAGTTGGAATATGTTTAATTCTACAATGGTTATTTACTTTCCATTAACAAATGGTCTTCAGAATTATATAGAAGGCAAACATCAAAGCTTTTATAATGAAGTATTTTAGGAAACCTGACTAGACATACAAAAGCCCTACAAATACTATATTTACCACATTACTAATTACTACACCCCTGGTTTATATAAGCAGTATATACACAACACATGTGTTAAAAAAACCAGAGTTGAAGTAGAAAGACAAGAAAAGATGAGTCCTCTGGAAAATGATCTAAACTTTGTATTAAGAATATAAACATATTTAGCTTGCAAACTTGCAGTCTTTCCAGCCACAAACCCAAAGATACAAATGGGGTATGCAGGAGTTGAGAGTCTCCCACGGACCACAACAGAAATACAATCAGCAAGCAAGAGTAATCCTGTGCCAAAAACTGAACATGTATTCCTGAGTTCTGAAATTCTTTTTCCAAGCTAATTTCCACATTTCAGCTGTACTTACACACACATCAAGTGAATGTGGCACAAATAACCTTAACATTTGTGAAAAAATTCTTAACTCAGCTGTTGTCTCAATACCAAACATTTTGGACATCCAGAAACGTCCATCAGTTGCCTTAACTATAAGTTTATACCATGCTTTATGGTGTTATATATATATATGAAATGTTATGTTCAATTCTAAGGCCTACATCACCAAAAAGGTTATTGACAAACTGGAGGCAGTTCCGAGAAAATCAAGACAATTTCTCGGAAGGCAGGAAGAACTTATTTATGAGGAAAGATTAAAGGAGCTAAATATTTATAGTTTGGCTCAGTAATGAATGAGGAGGTAGGGGACATGAGAACAGCCTAGAGATATCTAAAGTGTGTAAACACTAAGGAGGGAGAGCAAACGTGTTATACAAGGATGTAAATAGAAATAATGGGATAAAACTAAACAAGAAAAGCTTAGACTGAATATCAGAGAGCATTCCAGGACAGCAAGCTAGTTTGGCCCACAGCAGAGTTTCTGAAGTGAAGCCCATGCATCTTGGAACAACACAAAAAGCTAGACAAAACACTGCAAAACTAGCCATATGACAGAATCTTGCTCTGCTGAGGAGAAATAATAGATTACAAAAGTCTTTGCTAAGTTTAACTCCAGTGAAAGCAATAATATTTTTCAAGGTGTTGAAAATGTAATATAAAAAACAGATAAAGAGCCTAATTGAAGAAAAAAAAAAAAAAGACTCCAACTAAGAACGTGCCTTAATGATGAGCAACTGAAGTTGTAACAGCTTGACTGACTCATGCTTCTGCAACTTCTTGAAGAGGAAAACTTCACGTGAGCTGCACGGAGTTAATGGCGCTGGACTGTATTTTCTCCAGCAGAGGTCACCCCGTGGTAACAAACGACAGGGAAATCTGACAGCACGGATTCAAACTTGAAGAAAGAAGAGCAATGGGAAGGAGACATCCTCCTCCACTCATTCCCACCACTGCCTTTGGATGCAAAGTTCCTGGATAACACCATGTCCTACAATTAGTCACAGTTAGATGCCTGAAGTTTTTTATCTATGTAATGTTCAACCTGCACAACATTCCAGAGGTCCTCATGAACTGGGTAAATATAATCTATTTGTAGCTGGATTATGAATCTATCTGCATATGTGTAAGTAAAAGCCTCATCTGGGTCATGTTTGGAATGGAAACCACAACACTTCTCAGTGAGAACTTGAGCTTACATTAGTTAAGTGTTTACTATTTGAGTACTGAGGCACAGGCAGACTGACAGGCTTCCAAAAACACAGAGGAAGGAAAATAAAAAGGGAGTTTATATATTTTTTTTTTTAACAAATATATACAAGCAGGAAAAATAGTGACGTTTTCTAACTTAAAACAGAGTTTAAAAAACAACTGGAGCCAAGAGGAAAGCTCTTGAGAGAACTAGAGAACAAATAATCTCTTTTTTTCTTCTTCTTCTTGATCCATAAAAACTCCACAAATTCATATTTGAGAATTATCCCTTAAAAATTCTGGAAGCTGGCAAGCAAAGACTTTGCTGTTCCAGGTGCCATCACCCCTAAAAAAACATCTGTCATCTTCGCAGCCAGTTCTGATGCAAGAATTATCCATGCTCTGTGCCACTGCCAGAGGAAGCTGACCCAGTGCCAAAGGAAATAAACGTAACCAGCATATGCAGCAAACTTATTTGTGAACTACAAGGGAGCAAATACGTGTAAGCAGAGCTGGACAGTCATATTTTGACTCAGCTGTTTTAAATGGCTGCTCGGGGGCAGAATTAAGCTCCAACACTCAGACTGTGCAGATGCACTCTAGCAAAACCTAGGAACTGATAGAGCGTACTTGCAATATTTCATCCAGTGAAAACAGAAGTGAACTCATGCTGAAGCATTCCCTGGAACATACTGAACCCTGGTTGCGTGATGCATGGGTAATTCTCCAGGGCTATGCCTGCTCCCAAGGCCAAGGGCCACGTTCCAGCCCCCAGCTCAGGGCATGCTCTGCAGCTCTCTCAGCTCTGCTGCACAACCTGGGCCAGGTGCACACAACCCTCGCCCCTGCCAGGAGCTCCTCTTCAGGAAAATGGAATATGGGCACAAAATATGGACGGAAGATAGAGGAAACACCACTGAGGCCCACAGCCTCCACATCCTGGGAACAAGGACCTGCAGGACAAGCAGTGCAGCCAGAGTGACTTAGGATTCTTGTGGGCAAGGGGTTGCCTAGAGAGTAGAAGAACTCCTAGGGATGTTAGTTAACTCCCAAAACCATTGCTTTACTGAGAGAGAACAAGTTGTCTGAGATCCTAGAAATGGCACAGGAGATTCCCCAGAGTTATTGATCTTAATACTGCATTTTTAAAAGTTATTAATATTCAAAGAATTTTTCCCATCTGCCTGGCAAGAGACACACTTGGCTGTGTTTCGACATAAAAATTAATAAAACCTCAGTGTTTCAAATGCCATTAGTACAGACTGCAGATTTTTATTTTCTTTAATACAGACGAACAGTAAAGTAATATCCTAAATAAGAAAAAAAGGCTTACCTGCTTCCTTGCACAAGGCTGCCAAGTCTGCACCCACATAACCATGCGTACTATCAGCCAGATGTGCCAACTGCTCTGCTGTAAGCAAATGGGGAACCTTCTTGAGAAGCTTCTGGAGAATGTCCAGACGGTCCTGGGCGTTGGGAATTCCAATCTCTATCTCCGTATCAAAACGCCCCGGCCTGCGCAGTGCTGCATCCAGGGCATGAGGGCGATTGGTGGCCCCAAGGACCAACAGCTGCCCTTCACTGCCTTCCTGAAGGCATCAAACAACACAAAGTATTATTTTAAAAATGCAATTAAATGTCAAACAGACAATACAAGAGGCACTCCCCGTTTAATCCACAAGAATCTGCTTTCCTAAATCAGGAAAATAAGAACCAAGGAGAGAAAAAGAAGGGCTTAAGCCAAAATGCAGGACTGGCACAAGAACAAAATGGTATCAGCAGACCTTGAATAAACAAGGTTGGGAAACAAATCAGTTCAAGTATCAAACCCAGCAGAGAGAGAAGGTTATAAAGCTTCCTGTAGGTCCAGCAGGAAAAGCAAGGTCAAAAATCTTAACCAATTTCCTCAAACTCTGCTTCTTCACTTTTACAGTGAGGCAAGACCAGTTAGGAGGTCTCTTAGAATGTCATTCTCTTTTTGTGAATGAAGCGCTCTTTCCAGGAAGAATATCCATCAGCCTTTGCCACCAGAAAATATGCTTCAGAAAATTGCTGTGAACAATTCCAGACTGGGCAATTCAAACTGCTGTGCAGGAAAATAATGAGAAACTTGCAGATTACATAAACAGAACAAATTTATTTTCATACTCTGGACAGAGTTCATCTTTCCTGCTAATAATCATAAAATAATAGATGAGAGATTGCCAAACTTTATGGGCTTAATCCATAATGTACTCAAGTCAATTAAACTTACTGTTTCTTTACTAGGCTTTTGTTTATGCCCTACGTACTGCTCTGGCAATCTTGAAATAGCTGCTGTTGCTTTTAATCATGCAGCACACATATCACTAGAAGTATTCTGATGACTTTGATTTCACAGCAATTAAAAACACCTGGTTTAGTCCAATGATGGGCTGTCACTGAAATTTCATTTTGACCACCAAAACTACAAGAGGGGGAGAAGGCAAAGGAAAAGCAGTGAATGGAAGAAACCTACTTTCTTTTAAACTAACAGTTTCCAAGAGACATTCCTATCCTATGTCCTCTGCTTAGCATCCAAAAAAGCATTAGATTATTCTACAGTCTCACCTAAGTCTGCTTTCTTTCCCCACAAGCGATACATCTCAGATTGCTGTAGAAGCAATATTATTTTGTCCAGCGAGTCCCCATGTACATTAGTTGTCCCATTAGATTCAACTTACTGAGCCAATGCCATCCATTAATGTCAGCAGTGAAGCAACAACTCTCTTTTCCACTTCATTCTGAGCCCCTTCTCTCTTTGGACAGAGTGCATCCAACTCATCTATAAATATAATTGAGGGGGAACTGAGGGGAAAAAATACAGGAAAAAATGTTAAGGTGCTCAGAAAGATTTAAAACACAAAGGCAGAAGAATGCTGTTCATGGAAAACGTCCAGTTCCTACAAAAATTAACAAACTTCCCACTCCTTTAGGTAACTGGAAGTTTCAATCTTGTATACAGTGTTACTCAGAGAGAAAACTAAAATGAATAATATATTACACAACTAATACCTTCAGTATGCAACAGTCTTTTTGCTAATGTACTATGAACACCAGTCACATGAAGTCTAAAGTCTGCCTTAGCCAGGTCTAACAAATTTGGGCAAGATGCCACCCTACTCCAGAGGAATGCTATATCCAGTACCAATACCAACTCATTCAGAGCTGGCCTCCAAAGATAAACTAGAGGAAAATCTGGATCCTGATGAAACTCTGGCTCATCTGTTGAACAAGCACACAATGCACTAAAGACACAGGTCAAGCGATTTGGCACTATCCCTAACAGCCCCTTAAAAAAGGCAGTGTCCAAAAGGATTTAAGAGGCATCCTAAAATTTCACTGCTTTCCTCCTAGCTAAGCTCTACATACATTTATTTCCTTTTTAAAAGCACTAGATGAAAAAAGTTACAATTCAAAGCTTCTTGCAAATATTTTTCTTATAAGAACACTAAGGCTGGAACCGATACTGCAAATAAAATTTTCCAAAAGAACATACCAGAGAGAAGCCTCAGCGAATATCTGACGTAACCTCGACTCAGACTCCCCATAAAACCTGTGAGAATTAAAATATTTTAATAAAAAACTTGAGGTTTTTGTCTTTTCCAAGCAACTTGGAAAACTACTGCTCGTAAGTTACAAAAAGCCACAGCACAGACTTTCAGAGTCCTGAAGACTAAGCAAATCTACAGAAATCTTTATTTCCATAAGGACCAGAAATAAGGGGGAAATCAGGCACAGGCAAAGTTAGAATCATTAGAGCTAAAGGGAACTGCTTCTCTTCTGTGTTAGAAACAATTTTATCTACATTTTTGAAGAACAACAAAAAAAACTACTTCTCTGGAGACATCAGTGTGTGCAGAGTCACTTTAATTGCAAATACACTTTAACAAGTTCCTCTTCTTGTTGCAGAACTAACCTACAGGCAACTACAGATGCAGTTTTAATCCCCTCTTTAATTCAGTCCATGCCTTACACAAATTTCCCGGCCAAATCCAATAAACCTCTTTTAATACAAGAAACATAAGCCCGAATTGAGAGAACCCTTGCCTGTTTGGTTTTGACTCTTTTGGGCAGGTAACCCACAGCAAATACTACATCCCTCCAGAATTGACAGATGCCAGGGTATATTCTGGGCTATTATATTTACAGAATTAATGAAAATAAAGTAGGTGGACTTACTTGCTTATGATTTCAGGGCCATTAATGACAGTAACGTGAGCGCCAACCTCATTTGCGATGGCCTTGGCAATCATGGTCTTCCCAGTTCCTGGAGGGCCATAGAGCAGCACTCCTCGAGGAGGAGGGATCCCTTGGGACAAGCACATGCAGGCAGAGAAAAGAAGTCACTGGTGATAAATGCCAGGCCCAGCCTGCACTTGCAGATTTCAATGTCACTGTTGCTACCAATACTAACTTGACTTCAGCAATAATTTCTGTAACAGACATGTCATTATGATGAATTAGGCTTTCAGGGAAAAGATCACTCTTAAATAGGACATTCATCTACATTTTTTATTTTTGATGTCCAAAAGACTCTCTTTAAAATCACCTATTTAAATCGTTCTATTTTTCAGTAGTTCATTATAATCTTCACTGTGTTTTCTCAAAGAAATTACTAGACTGAGTACTTAACGTTCATGAATACACCTTAAGTTATTCATGATTCTTACAGTGTCACTATAAAAAATTTCACACATCAGAAAACCACTTCTCTTCAACACTCCAAAAAGTTCTAGAAATACTGTGAGAATTTTGTAAGAAAGTATGCTTACAAGATGTAGAAAAACACACGTTATAAGGATGAATCTGCCTATTTAATGGCACATGTTAAGAGCCAAAGAGACAGAAACATTCAGGCACAAAACATAAGGGACCTCAGAAAAACAAGGTACTGCTGTGTACAGTTGAAGCTGGACAGAAAATACAGGTAAACTGCAAGAAACACTACTGTGATCCCAGATAAAGAGCCCACCAAAGAAATTTTCAGACCAGCAAAATTAAATGGGCATAAAAGCCAAAACCAGAAGTTGAAAAACTAGAAAGCAAAAAGCAGAGACAAATGTTTGACAAAGGCCTGACCCCAGCACAAAAGACACTGCTGAAACACAACCAAAGAAACATCAGGTGGGACTGGGAATCAGACGGGGAATGATGCCTCAAGGGCAAGCCACAAGCCCGAATCTTAGAAACTAATACACTGGGAAAGAGAAAAAATTATCTGCCCTCTGACAGAGGATAAAAATAAAAGCATCTCTACTGACAGGATCCTTCACACCAGTCCACTAAAGCACGTGCAGCTCCCTCCTGTGGCATTTCTGGCACTGGCAATACACAGGGTTGTGGAAGCACAGGCTCACCTCAGCTCCAGCCTTGCTGCCTGTAAGCAGGCAAGGACTCCCAACATTTGGATGGGGCCTAAAGGTTTGTAACTGCTGAGAAAACATCATCATCCATCATGTGATTAGTAGAGAATCTGCTCAAGCTTTAGGGATTAGGTATGAAGAACACTCATGCTGAAGCAAACTCTGCTGTCACAAAACCACGTGGTGATGCTGGGGTTTGGCCAAATGGAGCTGGACCACTCGTGAATGGAGATGCCTCACACCACCTCACTGACACCTGTGGATCATGGCCAGGAAACAGCCACCTGTGTGCTATGGAAACCGTCCCCGCTGAAATCACCTCCTCTCTGAAGTGTGTGTGGGGGAAGAGGTCAGAGAGAGAAATAAAGGGCCTCCAAGACAAGATATTAAAGAAATAATTCTAGGTAAAAGAGCCCTGTCTCACAGTGATGCACGCCTTAACGAGGTACATAGACATTTGTGATAAACACACAGCAGAGAGTCACAAAAATCCTCCAAGTTTTTAAATATATTAGCTATAACTTTATGTATAGTAGTAGTAATCGTACTTGGTTTTCAACCCTGTAATTCCACACTGAGCAGTTTGAGTAAACAGTCTCAAAAGACCTCCTTAAAATTTTGCAGGAACACACATGGATAAAAGCAGCAGAAGAATTAATCTGAGTTTTCCTCCATTTAAAAGATATGATTAACTGAGTCTACCAACACAAAATCTTATGACAACACAAACAACTGCACCTTTCAAGTGTCCAAGTACAGAAGTCTTTCCTATTTACTATAAATTCTGCTCATGCATGCCTGAATTTTAGTACAGACACACATTTCTTCCCTGCTCAACTGTTTTCCACACAGGCTAACCAGAACATCTTCACAGTATCCATACAATGTAATTATAAAGCAGTTTGACATTGTTTGGACACACAAGTTTACCAGTTACATAAAATTCAGTGCATAATCCTGGAGTAAATTTTTTTTTAAAAAAAAAGTCACATTAAGTGTATTAAAAAAAAAAAAAGTCACATTAAAGAAGAAAGTTAATGAAGAAAGCCAACTCTCAGGCATCATACCATAACTCCTGAACAGTTCAGGTTGCTTCAAGGGCAGTTCAACAGTTTCTCTAATAGTTCTGAGCTGGCTGCTTAAGCCTCCTATCATGTCGTAGGTGACCCGGGACTCACACTTGCCATCCTCTGCCACACTGGCCCTTGGTTCAATAAAATTGATTTTAGTTCTTGAAGAAATGAAGTAAAAACAATCTGTATTGCTCATTGCTCCAATTTTGCCAGTTAGTGGGAGTCCCTCAGGGTTGCCTTCCCCAGCCAACTCCAGATCTTGGGTGAGGTCTGCACCATTTCCCCTGCTGAAGGTTTTGTCTCCACGCCCGGAGTCTGGAGCGCTGGGTGTGACTGGTGAGCCTGGATCCACAGATTTACTTGGGGTGCTCATGGAGGCAACCTCTGGACTGTCACCAATGTCCATCCTGCCGAGCTGTACGGACAAGTCTAAGGCACTGCTCTCCAAATTAGACCTCTCAAGGTCTGGCTCGCTGGAATCACCAGGAATGGCACTGCCCTGGACAATCAGCTCTGCACTGTCGGCTCCCTTCACTTTCATCACCACGATGTTGCAAAGCTTGCCATAGTAAGTGAAAGCCAAGAGGTTTCCTGGGAGAACTATTTTCCCATCTATGGGAAGATTAAAGAAGAAAAAAAGACAAAGATGATGTTATTTCCATCTACTTTGGCAGCAATTAACACTCAAAAATTCTTGCATCTGAATAATTCTTTATCAGAAAGCTTAGAAAGTGCTATAAACCAACATAACGAGATAATTATGAGCTAATTTCAGGTTCTTTGAATGATCCTTTCGTGCACAGGTAGACTCTTACTGGATAAACATTTGTCAGTATCATATGTAATCTCCCATACATAAACATATCATTAATTTCAGCTTTTTAAATTTCATACAAAGGGAGGAGTTTGGAATTAGTATGGTAAGAAGTAAAAATTTTGTATTCACTACCTTGAATAACTTACCTTGCTTTTCTGCCTTATTTATGTACACCTACCACCCAATGAAGAGCAACTTTACTTATTTACCACCAACATAAAAAAAAAAAAGGATTTAGAGACTGGGATTTCAAGTTAATGTTGATCCTTTAACTTGTTATTAATGTGCAGCAGTGCACTGTTTTCCTCACAGTGCAAAATAAACTCTGAAGTGCACCACCATATCAGCCTGAAGGCTGTCAATGGGTGCTGAACACTCCCAACTTGAGCCAGCAATACCAGTAATGGACAGGAGAAATGGAACCAGAACTAATGCAAATTAGATATTTGCAGCATGACATAATTACTTAGCCCAAGACAGATTCCTGAACAAAGTGTGAACAAAGTAACATCCCCTATTTTGCCATGAGCCCTTAATTAAGAACATAAGAGGAAACAGTTTGCTCTTGTATCCAGAACTACAAAAATTGAACAGTCAAAAGAGAAGCAGCAAAATTCATACCCAGGTTTCTCAGCAGACAGACAGACATTTCCTCAGCATTAACGGTGGCATCTTTGTCCCTGTGGTAGGAAGGGGAAAAAGTGGTTTTCCAAGCACTTAAAACCACAGTCTTCATATCACATGGACTTAACCCTGAAAATATTAGACACAAAGTAACAGAACAAGTGTACCTATTTAATCTGGGCCTGGTTTTGCCAAACAAAATGATGCAACTAACAAAATCCTAAATTATATGTATCGTTTCTTGGGATCACAAATAGGCAACGCAGGCATCTCACCTGTCCAGGCACGATAATCATTGCTACAGATACTGAATTGAGAAGAATTTAGATCAGGCAGGTCTCTCTCAGCCTTGCAAACACACATAGACACTTTTATTGACTAAAAGACTACCTTGAGCACTTGCACATCCACTATCAAAACACTCCAAGTTTCCCCACAAAGCATTTTCTAGTCATTTAGTTAACTGACTCAGAGCTAAAACTCACTTCCATCCATACTGCAGATGGAAGGCCACAACTTCTGTAAGCACTCACACTTCTACACTGAAAAGCAGAGACAACAAAGGCATTTAAAGCAGACGCAGCTGCTACAATTGTGAACAAAGGGGGGAGCCCTAAGCCTGCAAATGAAAGCCGTTCCTCAATTTTAAGGCTCAAGAAAGCAACAGGTGGAAGAAAGCAACAAGATGGAAAGCAACTGATGGAAAACAGGTGTATTTAAGTTAATTTAGAGGACACCTCTTAATATATCATAGCCTTTCCAGATGAGTAAACACATAGTTATGTTGTTGGGGTCTGGAGTTGAGGGTTGATACTTTTAAGTGGAGGAAAAGCTAAATTATGCATAGAAGTGCTGCCTGGAGGTGTTTAATTTGCAGAGAATGAGCTGCAACTGTAAAGCATTTAGAAACCTAGGATGCACTTAAACAATGGGACTTCAATTTATTCTTTTAGTAATTTTTATTCTTGATTCTTACATAAAACTATGGCTCTCTGGACATCAGGAGGAATTTCTTCGTGGAAAAAAATCTGCAACTGACTGCCTGGGAACTGTGATTTTAGTTTAAGTGCTAGGACACTTTCAAAAGTAACTGTAAAGTAACTTCATTTAGGAAATAACTGCAATCAGACTCAGCAACAATCCAAATGTCAACTCTGTGAAATAATAAGAGAATGACGCAGTTTGAAGGGAAGTGGTTGAATAAAAACCTCAAGCAGGTTATAACAAGTTCCATACCTCAACTTTACATCCATTTCCTCTGCCTGGATGACTGCACCAGCCACAGGCTGCACAGTGATGGCATCACCTGGATTTACATTCAGGTTCTTCTGTGTGGTTTCACTCAGCCCGATTTTCCCCCCTGGGAAGCCTGTGGTGGGCCAAGCAGTACAGACCTAGGAAGGGTTTTCAAAGCAAACACCTGTCAGTCGAGGTCTTACCCCTCTCATTTCCAGTCAAGGTAAGCAATGCTTTAATATGAAGGATTAGGTTAAAACCTGGTTCCACGGAGCAATGCTTTAAAATGAAGTATTAGGTTAAAACCTGGTTCCTCTGAGCAAGACACAAGAGGCACTCAGCTCTTAAGACTTGATCTAAGACACTTTCAAAATTGAAGGGGTTATATTTAGCCTAAAAATGCAATAAAGAATTCCACCAGGACTCCCTACACATTCTACGGATGACTCGAAAGCATACACTGATTAGAAAATGATACATATCAGTGAAAAAAGATGAGCAAAAAACTATATACTTCATTTGCAAGTAAAACAGATATGTGTGCTTATGCAAGATATGATATATAACCCGCTTATACACATATGACTTGGATTTTTTCTAACACGGAGAATACAGATGCAATTACTGTGTAGAAAACATGAAAGAGCACATTCACCATCTTTCTCAATGCATAATGCATGCTGGCTCCATTGAGTACAATAGGAACAGGCTAATAGCACAGCAAAAGCACTTATAGGCTAAAGAAAGGCTCTCACCTCCTGATGCCCATCAGCAGAGGTGAGCAGGGCCGGCCTCCCTATGCAGAGATCCGCAGATTTCATGCTGCTCAGGGACAGCTGCGCCAGCGCTCTGCGCAGCATCTTCGGGACTTTGTCATCCCCTTTGTCATTGTTTTCGGGAGGGAAAAAAAAAAAAAAAAAAAATTCTCCCCTTTTCCTCAGTAAACCCGGCGTTTCCCGCGCTCCCCGGGATGTACACCCTCACCAGCCCTGACGGCGCCCGCCCTGAGGGGAGCGTGCGGACCCTGGGGAGGTGCTGCCGGTGGGGCTGGAGAGGGGCGGTCCCACGCTGCCGCTCCGCACTGCCCCGTCCACCGCGATTTCGCCACCGCCAGCACCCTTCCACGGGGATAAGAGTAGGTTTCATGGGGGCCTGGACTGATAAACCACCCCGCTCCCACCTTCCTGAGGCGCCGGGACCGCGGCTGGGCAGGGACTCAGATTCAAACGAGGCGCCCTCAGCGTGCTGGGCTGAGGCAGCGGGGCTTGGACAGCCGGGACCGGGGCTGCCCGTCCCCGCCTCCTGCACTCCGTACCTGCCTCCACAGCGTCGGCGACACGCAGCGCCAGCGGCCCGCCCGCGGCAGCTCCGAGGGGAGCATCCTGCGGGGAGCCGCCGCCTGTGGCCGGGCGCCCCTTGCTCTTCCTTCTGGAAGAGGACGCCGACATGCTGCCCCCGGCCGGCGCAGAGCGGTTCCGGAGCAGAGGCCGGCACCGCCCCGGGGGCGGCCGCACCCCGCCCCGTTCAGCGCCATGGCCGGCTCGTGGCGGGCGCTGCGGAGGGCGCGGGGCTGGGCGGCCCTGGCGGGGCTGCGGGCGAGGCCGGACAAGTTTGGGGGGGTGAGCGTGGACCTGAGCGAGCTGCGCGGCTCCCCGCGGCTGGAGCGGGCCGCCTTCGGGCGGTGGCTGCGGGGCAAGTGCCGGGCGGGGGTCCCGAGTCCCGGGGAGGGCGGGAGTCAGTGTGTGAAGGGCGGCGGGGGTCCCGCCAGAGGAGCCCTCAGCCGCCGCCTTCCCCTCACAGCCCCTGGGCGGCGGCCGGGAGGTGAGGGGCGCTGGCAGGAGGGAGTAGAGGTTGTTCACAGAACCGTAGAATAATTAGGGTTGGAAGGGACCTCTGGAGATCATCCAGTCCGATCGCGCGGAGCAGGTGACACAGGAGTGACAAACCACAGCAGGTGGGTTTGGAATGTCTCCAGAGAAGGAGACTCCACGCCCCCACTGGGCAGCCTGTTCCAGTGCTCTGCCACTCTCGTTGTGAAGTTGTTCTTCTTCGTGTTTAGATGAAACTTCAGGTGTTTCAGTTTATGGCCATTAAAAAGAGTCTAGCGTCATTCTCTTGGCACCCATCTTTGAGATATTTGGATGAATTGATGTGGTCTCATCTGAAACTCATCTCCAGTCTGAACAAGCCCAGCTCCCCCAGTCTTTCCTCACAGAGAGATGATCTAGACCCCTCATCCTTTTTGTGGCCTCTGTGGACCCACTCCAGTATTTCCTTATCTTCCTTGTACTGAGAAGCCCAGAACTGGACACAGCACTCCAGAAGAGTAGTTTCCCCTGTTTCCCTGGCAAACCCTAAATGTAAAAGCCATCATTTTGCACATGAACACCAAGTTGTACCACATAAAATGTCGAGCTGGCCGCCTCAGACTGCCAATGAGTTTCTCACACCAACAATAGCTTTACCCTGTAGTAAATGATGTGACAATACAGATTTTTGCACATTACCGATGGTTATGGTGTGTGCTAAAGCTCAAAACAACACAGATCAAGGGCGAAGGGGTCCTTGACCCTTCTCACTTCCCTCTCTTGCAGAGTCCGTGTCTCAGTGGCGGGATGAAGGCTGTGTTGCTGTCTGGCTCCGTGTCCCCATCCTCCAGAGCAGCCTTGTGGCAGTGGCTGCTTCCCAAGGCTTTGCTTTCCACCATGCTGAGCAGGGCTCGTCCACCCTGACCCTGTGGCTGGGAGAGGGGCCCAGCAGGCTGCCGGGGTTCGCCACACACCAGCTGGGGGTTGCAGGTGAGTTTCGGGAGTGGTTGCACCCACAGAAAGTCTTGAAGGAGCCCTTGGGAGCCCATTCATTAGGAATTGTTCTCTGTACAACCAGCACATGAAAACCAGCTGGCTACTGCATTTTGGAATGAACAAGTAACCACCAACGTAGAGGAAAAAGCACTTCTCTGCTCTCTGTGCTTAATGTGTATATCTGTCCAAACTATGTTCAAGTTAATGTCTGTAAATGGAGAAAACTTAGACCCAACAGGGATTGTTCAAAGGCTAAAGCAACTACTAGCCTAAATTGCAATGGCCTGAAAGCTTATCTAAGATGTGCCTAGAAGTCTTTAATCCAAACATATATTTTATAAAAGAACCCAAACGAATGCCATACACTTATCCATCTAGACCTCCCACAACCACAGATAGAAAGTTGTTCCATAACTGAGAAAATTTCCAAGGAACTAGACAAGATGGTTTCCCCTTTTTTCTTTCTTATTTTTCCATATAGCACAGCACAAGGGACTCATGATGAGCCAAAAATACTGTCAGTTTGAAGTTAGCTTCACCAAGTTCCAGTGGTTTTGTTCTCTCACTCGGCAGAGTTCCACAGATAAGCCATTACCTATCCCATCACTCAGTTATCTGTAGTTGGAGATTGGTTTGGTCCCCTCATGTACTGGTTAAGGGTTACATTAACACACAGAAATTATGAGGCTGGGGAGAGCAAATCTCTCCAATTGCAACCCTGACTTGTTTATCCTTCGCTTGCAGGGATTCTGTGGGGTGTTATTTCTCCACCAAGTAGTGTTAAGGCCCATAAACAGCAATTTGAAAAATCTAGTTAGGAAGAACTCACAAAAGATGGTTTGTTCTGTGCAGCAGCAGGTCAGGTGGAAGGAAGTTTGAGGGGAAAAAAACCCTTGAATTATGAAACAGTGCTACTGCCATCGGTAATAGGAGTCTTCGGTTCCCAGGCCAGCAGAGGGCAGGGTGGATGCTGAAGGCAGCCTTGGAGTTTGACAATGGACATGTTGGAGCATGTTTTCCTGAGGTATGAAAACCTCACCATTAAAATATGCGGCATTAAACTGGAGCAGGACAGTGCATTCTCCTCGCAAAAGCACCGGGTTACTCCTTGTGAGGAAACCTAAGTGAAAGAGAGGTTTTATCTTTCAGAGAAGAAATGTCCTTCAGAAACCTCTTTCAAGAAGTAGAACTTGCACAGCTGAAAGTGCTGCTTGAAAGGAAATCACGTAAGAGATGAGTTGTGACCCTGGTGGGCATCAGAAAGAACTATAAGGAAAACCAAAACTCTGAAAGACTTGCAAATATTTAAAAATGTATTTTCAGAGCATAATTTGCAGAATTTCTTCAAAACACCTTGCACTCTGCAAGTAGGAAAAAACTTTACAGAAATCTTTGGTAAGAGCAGGAATACGGATTTCATAATTTATTGTATAGATTTTAAAATTGCACAATATATAATGCGTTCTTTGCTACCATTTCTCAAACCTGTACGCTTTTAGTCATTATAGGGATTTTCTTTGAAGGACATAAATACTTCAGGAAAGCATTCTAGGCAGGTAAACAGGTGTGAAATAAAGACTGCTATGTGAGGGGTTTTTGTGCTTTGTTCTGCTCACTGTCAGTGGAACACATCCCAAAATACACTAAGCAGAGCAGATACCACCTGGTAGGTTTATTCCATTATCTTTCTACTTTAGGAGGGAGACCCTGGATAGTGGAAAGGCTCCATTTTATTTTTAATTCATTTTATTGAAATATTAAAAGTATTTAAATATGGATATTCAGGAGTGGGTCAAACACAAGGCTTTCTTTATTCCCTAACCAAAAAGTATTTTAGAACGTATCTGCAGTAAATAAAATCAATTTTCTGGTGGGAGTCTCCATCTCAAAGCTGTGGTCAGTGAAATGCAGGAGTCAGTCCTGTGAGCATCCTGAAAATGGAAAGCAGAGATGTGGAGAGTTGTTGACTGGCCAGCAGGAAGCCAGCACAGGAAGAGGGAACAGGTAGCAAGTCTCATTGCCAGGTAGACCGGCTGGTTTTCCTCCTGTCTGGAGTTTCCCACGCAGCAAATGCAGCACAGCCAGGGCTTGTGCCTCAGGACCATGCAGCCAAGTGATGACAAAGGTGTGAATAAGCAGGGTCAGGTCATGTTTTACCAAACTGGATGAGAGTGGCAAAGTAGCGAGTAGCAAGTGTTACTCATTGGGCTTGGCCATTATTGTTTGGAAATAGTGGAATATGTGATGTGTCTTCCAGCTAAGTTACTACATCCGTTTGTAGGCGGCAGGATTTTCCACATGTGTAAAGATACAAAGGAGTCTCTGGTGTATGAAGTGATTAACGTGTTTTTAAAAAGCATTTCCAAAATTCTCCACCTCCGAGAAGGATGTGGCCTACCATCCAAAAAGTGACATGTTTGTAAATATTCCACGCAACAATGGCATGAGAGGACAAGCTGAGGAAGGAAAGTTAAGAGGAAGATAAGTGAAAGGCATTTTCCCCCTCACATGGTCTACAAGCCTTACAACACAGCTGTTATTTGCATTGCTACCATCTTAATCCACTTGTTGAAACAAAGTCCTTGGAGTTATAGGACTCCAGGAAGGAGAGCCTACACACACACAGGATCATCAGCCTTTGCTAGTCCTGGTACTTAGGGAAATCTAAAATGAGCAGCTGCATTACTGTGAAACGGCATGGGAAGATGGATGTGGAGAGGTTTGATAAGCCACTTATGAAAAGTGACTTCAAAATAGTTCCCAAGTCGTTTTACAAATACCTGCTGCTGTCTGCTGATGCTTACAGTGCAGGCAGTGGTGTGTGCACTCATTCTGTGGTTGGTTGACAAGTGCTTCTCAACACTAAACATCTTCACATGCATTTTTACATCAGTCACAAATAAAACAGGTAGGATAAAGATATTTTTCTCTGCCATTACTCATTATCTGAAGTTATCTAAGGGATTCTTTTTTATTTTTTCAATGCTTTTCTTGCCTGTTCCCCAAAAAAAAAAACCATTCAAAACCAAGTGGCATTGTAATAGTGATTACTTGGTTCAGTTTACATTCACAGAAAGTCATCCTGGCATTGGATGATTTAAAGCTCCATGTGCCACATTTGTAGCAGGAGGGAAAGTTTTAAAAACCACAGTTCAGGGCAGTCAAACTCTAATCTCACTGATGTCACCCAGGTGTGGCCCAGCAAGGGAACATGAGACCAGGCAGCAAATCCTGTTAGTGTGTTTTCTTTCTTGCTCTGGATTTAGTTATCCCCCAGCAGAGATTCTGATCCTCTCACTGGGAATTTCACTGCCAAAAATTACATTCACAGGCTTCAATTTCAGGGAAACAGGAGAGCAAACACACTTTCTGTTTGATTCAAACAACAGTTTCCTGCCTTCACCAGCCCTCCCTGGTCTCAGCAAACCCTTTGGCTGAGGAATGGCTTTTCTAGAAAACAAATCCTCTAATCACGAAGTTCCTCCTGCTTTCCTTTTGTTGCCTCTTTTAATCATTACAGTAGTTGAACTTGGACACTGCTAAATATTTACAGGAGGAATGAAATCTGCCACGGGGAGGCAGATATGTGACTACCCTCTTAAAGCATGTCCTTTGACATATCTTGAAGGAAGACTGGTACTTCGTCTTTGAAATATCCTCCTACACATAACCCTGCCATGTATTATTAAAAAACAGGATGTGTTTAGCTGGACACTCACTCCTTAATAATTCCTTCCTGTGGGTATACTTCCCCATAGCATTTTAAATGCACGTGTCATCACAGACATGCCTGTATCCTCTCCCTCCTGCTGTAAAATGACATAAGCATTTTGTTACCATTAACCTCTAATTGGAAAGCCATGCATGACTGATGTGGAAAAGATCTTGGTAGGTTGCACCACAGCACTCATCCTGCTCATCACAGCACTCTTTAAAATCTGAGAAAAATACCTGTTTTTAGGGAAGGACATTTTTATAGTATGACCAGTGAGTATGACATAATTAAACATGAAAGCAGTTGGGTTCCAGAAAGTAGGAAAACTTGTAATCTGTGGGAGAAAGTCATGGGCTGAGCATGAGGACATAAGGAAAAGCTGCACTTCTCAGTCAGACAGGTTTTTCATCAAGTGAAAGTGTCACTTTTCCACTTGGAAGCAACACTTTTTGATTAAGAAGTTGACTCAGATTATGATGCAGTTCCTGTCATGAGTTGTTACCTGGGTAGTGTGAGTTCAGAGACAGTCAGACAGCTGAACATTATCTGTACAGTCAGCCCAGAGTATTAAACCTGGTGTGTTGTTAACACAGAAACACGCAAATCTTCACTACAGCTGGTGGGGGCTTTGTCACGAATTTCACTGGAGAAAATTTTGTCCCCCTTAAAGGATGGCTTCTCAGCCAGAGTCACTGGAAAATTCTCTGTTATTTGAGGAAGATTACAGGCACAACTCTGCTGAAGCAAGCAGCTTTGCCAGATTGTTTGGGTAACCTCTTGATCTTGCATTCTTTAGTTCTGATATTAACACAAGCAAGTTTTTCTTTTCATTTCTTGTCTAATCTGGAACTTAAATGTTGCAATTATTTATCTTGATACTGCCAACTTCGAATTTTCATGCAGGATACTTAATCTTTTTCTAATACTTTATTTTGCATTTTGAACCACTTTGTGATTCATCCATAAAAACCTTACAAACTGTACATTAGGGGTTTGCTATACTTTATCAAAACATGTTAAATTTTGGTTCTTAGGATTGAATGACATTGTCCAACACTTCCTCTTTTTTCAATATTCTTTCTATACCAGGTGCTGTTCTAGATGGAAGCACTGGAAAGGTGTTGGTTGTACAAGACAGAAATAAGGTATGTTTGTTACAGGATTATAAAACAGAGGAGTTAATTTAGATAAGCCTATTCTGTAGTATAAAACAAAAATATATGCTTATTTTTATTCCAGTCCAAAATTGTGATAGTTAGAAGTTACTTCCTTTTTCAAGTGTCTTAAACACATCTATCTACAGGTTGCTGAAATCCGTATTAAGGGGGAAAAAACCAACTCTGAAAATCAACAGCTATGTTACAATTTACAACTGTGGATTGACTCAGCAGAATTAAAAGTATCCTTCCTGCTTTGAGTTTTCTGTTTCCTCCTGTAACTGACCCAGGAGTCCCTGATCCTGTGTTTGGATCTATGCAGACCTCTGGAAAATCCCCATGGCTCAAAACAGATTTTTAGAGGATTCTGATTTGGTTTGGTTTCCAAAATTCCAGGCATATCTGTGGCTTTAAACAAGCAGTAGCATGGTTGCCCGTGACCTGGAGACCACCTTGGTCCAGCAGGTGTAAAGATCTTTAATTCCTCACACATGGAAACGCCCGCCCTCACTACACCAGAGCAGTGCTGTGGTGAGGTTGGCTCGTATGATGTGGCCTGAGGTCACCAAGCATCCATCACTGAAATGTCTTCTAGCCCCTATCAGGCTAACCCAGGTTTTTACTCAGCTGCTGCAGAAAGCTCTCAGAGTCACTGGCAGCTACCTGTGCTACTCCACTCAAGAAACATTTAGCCTCCATTATGCTTTCATTTGCAAGTTAAAGTGTTTCATGTTAAAACTGCATTAATTAACTAAGAAAGTGAGATTAATGCACTTTTAACATGAAACAATCAAAACTTAGCTAAGTAGACTGATACGCACTTGGATGCATAATTTTCATTTTATACAGTTAAAACTGTGCCAGAATCTCAGTGGCTGCATTTTCCTGTCTTTCCTGAAATAGCTACTAATACTTCTCTCCTCAGGACCCAAAAGTTCATTAGTACTTACAACACAGTTAATGAACTGCAGTGAAAGAGTGCTTTCATAGGCAGGTTCAATCATACCACATGTTGAGTTTCTAACACAAAAGACAAGGGTCTCTTGAAGGTTTCTCTTCCTCTGAACTTGTTTCCTGTAATTGAAGATGTTTATTTTTCGTTTTTGTATTTTATATTTTTATTTACAATAAAGTAAAATGTCGAGGACTTGGCTTTAGGAGGACCTTCAGGCCTTCATTCAGCAATTACCAATTAAAGCATAAACCTGCCTCTCATGCTGCAGACTCCAAAAGTGCTTGCAGCTCCAGAGAGTCTCCAGGGACAGAATAACATGTTGTAAATATGAGAGACATGACATTTATTTACCCTTTTATACATGAAAATATTAATGCACATGCTTACCTTTTAGTAAATATCTTAAACAGATATCAGAGTAAAAAAAAAAAAAAATGAACAGCTGTTGGAATTTTAAGAGCTGTTTGGGTTTGTGACAGGACAATTCCACAGCAACAAAGATTTCCAGGAACTAAAAGTAAATCTGAAAGCCAATAGAAAAGTATATGTATTTTCCATCTGCACTATTTTTAATCTATTACTTTAAATTCATATCCAAGCCCTTTAAGAATGCCCAGGAAAAAAAATAATTTTCCAGTGTAGTCATTAGGATTTCAAATAACTGGAAAGCACACAGCTTCCCTGCTATGCTGCATAGACAAAAAAAAGCTTTTTCTGGGCCAGTGTACCTTTTCACTGGATTTATTTCTAGGAGAAAGGTAACTTCTTCCTACATAAACTTTTAACAGGGAAAGAAATAGCAAGTACTTAGAAGTAAAGGTAAAGCCTACAAATCTTTGTGCTCTTGCAAGAGGTGCAGGGACTGGGACTCCTTTAGCAGTGTGAGTAACAACACCAAGCCTGCACTTCACGTTTTAATACTGAACTTTATTGCAATTCAATAAATGTTTCTATACATAAATCACACACAAGCCTTCATTTCTTGTATTCCATGAAAATGACGTTACACTAAATGATCATTACAGACACACAGAGACATCTTAAAGCCAGTGCAGTACAGAAATAATACCTGTTTGTAAGATTAAATATATATACATTTTTAAAAGTCAAACCAATGGAAGTGGAATACATTAGTGATTAAATATAAGATTATATAGTCTATAGCAGCTTTTCTTTTAATAATCAACTACTCTATCTAGCAGCAACATTGTCTAATGACTGTTAGGCAGTTTGTATTTTCAATCAGTAAGTGTTTTGTTCCGATAGTTCATACAGACTGTAGCTGTCTCTGATCATCTTGTCAGCAGGAACAAACAAGTTCCTACTTACTGATACTTGTACAATAACAATACTGCAACCTCAACAAAAAGAAAAAGTTATGTGTAAATTGTCTCCTTCATATTAAAGAGTGCAACACAGGCTGACTACTTCATTAATGGATTTTTCCTCCAATACAGACTATAAATGCATGGAAATTTCCAGGAGGCCTGTCTAATCCAGGAGAAGACATTGGTAAGTTCTGTGAGAACAGATCAACCATCAACAGGACTATAAAGATATGAATACCACTGAAATACAGTGTGACCCACATTGCTCCTGCAATGTATTGTTTCCTTGAATTAATGGTGAATAGATGGAGTGACACAATCCTGGGACCCTAATGGTAACAGGGTAGCATGTTCAGGACAAAGAAATTTTGTGTTTGTAACATCTACTCTTTTCCACAATTTCTTTTAAGTGAGTACTTGAGGCCAGCTAAGTTTTTGTAGGCTGGTCAGATATGCTGCAATATGAGCCAGAACTGCAGGGGATTAAGGTAATCCATATACAGCCCAAATAAAACTGAAACAGGGAGCTCTCAGCTCACACTGGAATCCAGGGCAGTGACCTCAGGGATGGACTGAACAAAAATTTCCATCTCTCCCTTTTTATGCACACAAAACAGAAATAAATGCACTTGCTTCCTTCCACTCCCTTCACTTAAATACTTTGGACCAAGAGCTCCTCGGCACAGGGCTAGGGTGAAGTGCAGGGTCTCAGTCTTGTGGGCACCTACTCCCCACAGAGATATGAGGCACTCCTGTGGTAGGAAACAATGGCAGTTTGAGAAAACTTCTTATTTCTCTCCAACACAGCACAGCTGATGAACACTGGTGCTGTTTACTTTACAGGTGAACGAACAAGGGTGTTTATGAAGAGAGAAAAAATCTGGCTTTTTTCTCCTTGTATCTCAGTATCTCCTTAAAATCATGATCCATAGGCTGGTTACTTCTTAAGTTGGGTGTCATGCCCAGGTTTCATGACTGTTCCATACCTTAAAAATACCTACTGTTCTAGCAGTCTCCCTACAACAATGTGTGGTATGGTTGTATTCCAGTTATTATTTCAATACATGGAGAAAGATGCTGGTTGTCAGGATATGGCTGAGTTTAGTTTTTGTAAGTCAGGAGTCATGTTTTAAGTCATTCTTTCAAACCCGGTGATGGAAAGCAAAAGTATTTGCTGAACAATGCAAAGTAAAGAGGTGAAATGGATCCATGTTTTCAAAAGAATCCCAAATGCCATGGCTGTTCTCTAGCCAGACTCCTCACTTCTAGTGCCAGCAGCAGCAGGATTTCTGTACTCAAGGGAACAACAAATGACCAGCACTGGCATTCCAGTGGGATTCCCCTGAATGATACTGCTACTGCATACAACAGCAGCCATCTCTAATTTAACAGGTGAGATTATGACTGGAGCCTGGACTGGATACCACTCAGGAGAAAAGTCTCTTACAGCTTCCCTCCTGCCACTTCTGAACTACAGAATAATAAAAGTTACGATTATCTGCATCACATCTTACATTACAACAAGATACAAATTAGTGAAGCATAAAATATAATGGAGCCTAATTTTCTTTTTCATTCTTACATCAAACCTTAAAAACACGAGTCACTCAAGGGACTAAATTTTAAATTACAATTAAAAATTGCAATTACAATGCTTAAAATCCTTTGGTTACATGAAGTGACAACATGCACGGCTGCCTACTTAAATGAGTGCCAACTGACTCATGCAAGTGACACCAGTAGTTTCATAATGCAGATTAAGCAAAGTGCACACACATTTTTGTATCTGAGTATTTCTGAAACTCCAGCCCTAGTGTTTCTTCTAGCTTAACTGTCAATAGATATTTATATATATACACACATATTTAAATAAAAGGGAAACAGAAAATGGCACTTCATCTAAAAGCAAGGCTTAAATGAAATCCCTCATTACTGCAATTTTCCAGCCTGCCTTAGCATTCCTCACGATTTCAGTTCACTTCTGTGTAAGACGGGCCCTTGCCAACTAACAAAACCACCTGCCACAGGTAGTTACTATTTCCAATATCTGAAACTAACCCTGAAGTTTTGTTACCCTCTGACTTGGCAAGATGCAAGCTTTCACAGGATGGTAAATCTCTCAAGTCTTTTAAAATGCATTTGCTTTTGGAAGCAAGCCAGCACACATTCCTTACTGAAAATGAACTAACAGGAGCAGGTAACATTGCACAACAGTTTTGTACATTGACCACTCAAACCAGACACAACCAGGAAGTTACACTAATTTGGGAAAAGCCTATATTTAACCCACCAGTAGTTACCCTAGGCAAGTAGGATTTGACTTGACTATGATGAAACTGCAGACTTTGGGGAAATCAGTGGAATATTAAAAAACTTCTTTGGGGCTCTTCCGATTTGTTACTGAAGAGAAAAATCTTCTCCTGTGGAGGAGTTCTGGATGGATGGGTGGTTCTCTGGCTGTAACTGCAGCACACAGACCCTGCAGACCCTCAGAGTTCCTGTTGCGTTTGTGGTGAGGAACGTCAGCACTGACCTCATTCTGGCTGGGGCACACAGAATGCACAGATGCAGCACGTCTGCAGCATGTTTCCTGCTAGAACAGGCTCTGTGCTGCACTGCTGCTGTGCCATATTTGAAATGTCACCAGACTCTTTAAGGTACATCTTGAAAAGAATGTGGCACCAACCTTAAATTTCTGAAAAGAGTTTTACCTATTTCTTTACCCCTTGGAGTGAAATGCAATGAAACTGATCTGATCGAGAGCTCTGACATCAGTACAGGTGCAGTTGCACAGGGTCTGAACCTGAGACTGGGCAGGAGCAAGGAGACGGTTGGGGATCCAAAGGACTGCAAAGACTGCAGTGCTCTCTTGGATTAACAGATCAGTGGAGCCAGCAGCCATCAGTGTCCATTACGAGCCACACCCTGTACAGCATTACCAAAGTTATTCTGTAGGATATACACAGGAAAGGCACACAGCAACTACTTTCGTTTGGGGACCAAAAAATTAGCTTATCCTTGTGCTGGAAAAACAGACTTACATTCTGAAAACCTTATGAAGCAGAACAGAGAACATGCTGAGTAAGAGGCTTTCCACTCTTCCAGAAGGTTTAAGGAGTGCTAAGTTACTCTCAGATGTATTATTGTAAGGATTGCTCTTTCCACCCAGGAGACACAGCAGTTCGAGAGGTTTTTGAAGAGACTGGCATCAAGTCAGAGTTCAAGTCCATCCTAAGCATCAGGCAGCAACACGAACACCCTGGAGCCTTCGGGAAGTCGGACATGTATATCATCTGCCGCATGGAGCCATCCTCCTTCGACATCAGCTTCTGCCAGCATGAGTGCCTCCGGTGTGAGTGGATGGACCTGGAGGAGCTGGCCAGGACGGAAAACACCACGCCCATCACCAGTAACGTGGCCAAGCTCTTACTGTTCGGGTACCGGGAAGGGTTTGATAGGATTGACATAACCATGAGGGAGTTCCCAGCTGTCTACACAGGCCTGTTCTACAAACTCTACCACCGGGAGCTGCCTGAGTCCTACAGAAACATGATGTGATAGCAATACATTTCACATTTCCTTATAGTAATAATTTAGAATTACTATTGCAGTGTTGCATATTACAGTATCCATGGACTTCTTTTAAAGTAATTATTAGAATGCAATTATTTTCTAATAAGCTAAGATATAAATTAATTTTAAAGGTATTTATTGCTATGAGTGTGCATCAGATTTGTTCTCCTCTACTCCATAAAGCAAGCATAAGGTAAATACATAGGTACCTAGAAGAAAACAGAAGTGTTACTGATCCTGAAAATAAATTCTGCAAATCATTTTACCTCCACACACATTGGCATAGTAGGTCTAAAGAGCAATATAAGGACAGTATGAAACATTCATGGTTTAATCTCGTATCTGCAAAAATAGTTATAGTATCAGCAAATAATTGCTTCTATTTGGCTACTTGGGAGAGGAGTAGGAAAGGAGACATCTTTAGTGCTGTGTGGCATTGGTGCTCAGAATCTGCCATGGAAGTCAGCTTTTAGCAGACATGGGAAGGAAAAGGATAGCTTTCTGTCCAGGTCCAGTTTTTGGTCCAGGTTTGTACTGTCCAGTTCTTTTCAGTGCCACGTACCAATCCGAGTATTTCCGTGACCGGTAAGTGTTATAGTTATTGGATTCCAAACGCTCAAAAAGAAACACTCTTCTGTTGCGTATTTCTGAAAGGGAAAAGAGAAAGCATTACTGGTGTAGCACCACAAATCAATTCTTCACATTCAGGGGACTAACGAAGCAAGAATGTGAGCAGTACCTTTGGTTTTAAGAAATAGAGATTAACTGTTTCACGACTGAAGAAAGATACTTATTGTGATAATATTGTTAAAAATACTACAAGAAGAGGTTTTTACCTATGGCTCATTTATTGTCTTTAACACAGATCAAGCAGCTTTTAATTTGCTTTTACTGTGTAATTCTTTGTTCTGATCAGAAAATGTGTAAAGAAGCCTTTAAGAACAAAAACTTTAGGCAGAGTATAGACAATTCAGTACAATTGCCCAAACCGGAATAAAAATAAATTTTCACCAATAAAAGGTGAAAAAAGAAAAGTCCTTATTTCTCCCCAAAGCATACATGACTCCAGTGCTTTCCTACAGTACATTGTCAATGTAAACATTTTGACATATACCTCATCATTTAGGTGACAAATGACAGCTCAGGCTTCATGAACTGTATTCCTTAACACCTGCCAGAGGTGACATTTCAGGGGCTGGACTGCTGTCCAGCAAGAGCATGATGCCGGCCACTGCACTGTCAATCTTAGGACCTGGAAAACCTCTGAATATCTGTGGATTTTCCTTTCAAATACACTTCAGTCCAGGCTGCATCCAGAGCATGGATCTGGCAGTGGAAGCTTTCACAGCACCACATGAAACACCTGAACTCTGCTCAAACTTAAATGCAAGTTATTCTCACAAACATTCTTTGAGCACTATTTAAATCCATAACCTCAAAACACAAGAATTTCCCTTTGAGTCAAGTCCTGGAAGTCTGGCAAAACCTGGCTGGATCACAGCGAGATCATGTAAGCACGACAGAATGAACAGTAATCATATCCTTAAATAACAAATTATTTATAATAAAATACAAGTTAGTCAAAATTCTTCCTTTCATGGGAAGTTTGGGTAATTTCTTCATTAAATAAAATAATCACATTTCATTCCATAAAGTGAAAGTATTTCATTCTTATAATTAAACTGAAAAGTCAAAATAAGCTATATCGGATGGGAAATGTTTCTGTTTTTCCATCAAAAATCTGATGGAACAGATGCATTTCTGCCCAAATATTTTCAAAACAGCATTTTCCAAGGGGAAATTTTGATTATCTGCATTCACTGCCAGCCATTTCCTCCAGTGGTACAAATCATCTCTCCCCCACGACTGCGTCTGTTAGTAAAGAGCACGAAAATGCTCAATTATCATCATCCAGATTGCCACACAGCAACGTGACCCACTGCACCCCCACGCAGATCACCAGGGTGAGCAGTGGTCCACGGGCTGTACAATAAATCATCCTGCAAAGCCCAGCTCACAATAAACCCTGCAGCATGTCTCAACAAGTAATTACAAAAACATTCAACAAGATGAAAAACAGGCCTGAATAAGAATTTGCAAACATATTGCCAAAAATGTTAATTTATTTGTAAAACAAGGACACTACGCAAATTGATCCCGGACACTGAAAAGTAATTAAAAAAACCCCAGACATTAAAAAAGACCAAGTAGTACTTGAGTGACCGATGGATTAGAGGACTAAATTATGTGTTAGAAATTAAAATTCCATAATGTTTTAAAAGAAATTTCAGCAGTGTTTCACCATGGGCAATTCACCACAGACATTTCCACTGTACACTCTGCAAGCTCTCGTGAAACACAGCCCTGCTCTAACTGAACAAGAGATACTGACAATTAGAAACAGTTTCTTGAATGTGTTTAGCAGCAAAAAATGGCAAAGGCACAACCAGCCACAGATTGTTGGAAGTCACAGTGCAGAAATCCTCATGGAAAAACATTGCCAGTGCTACAGAAAACAGCCATGAAATTGCAGCAGCGTTTCTTAGGCTGGTTGGAGAAAAAAAGTAGAGAGTTTCCACCTACGAATAAGGACATGGTTGTGTGCAGCAAACTCAATTCAAGTAATACCCATTTCCAGAAACAACACCAAAGAAAAAAAAGTTTTACAAGCTCAAGTGAGAAGCATAAAGTGACCCAACTTTACATATTCTGAGAGAGTAATTCTGAGTGACTGGACGATACTTTCCGAGCTTTTCGCCTTACAGGAACTAAGCAACTGAAACTGCTGCAAGGGAAGCATATTCTACAACCAAACCCACCAAGCAGCAAGCAGCAGGTCCGAAATCCCAAACAGAAACACACCCCTGTGTTTGTGTTTTATCATTTTACAAATGGTGCTAAGCACCCTATTCTGACCATTCCCTGTCGCTCAGGGTACGGAGTGCAATTAGAATGGGAAGCCGAATGCCACCGCACCAGCACCACAGGAAATTCCCAATTATCCTCAGCTCAAGAATAGCACAGTGGACAACTCTTCACATTTTCTTCAACTGAGCTGTCACACAATATCCGAGTAACTTGAAGCAGGTTCTTTAACTGTATCCCCGAGCCCACACAAAACTCCCTGGAGCCAGAACTGAGGAGTGCCCTGGGAAGCCCTGCTCCTGTAAAACTACTTTCAGTCTCATTTCATGGAGGCAGAGGAGGGGAATCAGAAATAATTTCTGCAGCACCTGGCATGGGTCTTTCATTGGCTGCAGTTCAGCCAGGGTTAGGAATGCACATAGCCCCAGCCACGGAGGAGACTTGCACAGAGGCTGAATGGGCCTGTGTGAATACAGAAAGCACTAGGGACTATTGCAAACAAAAATTCTGGCAGAGTGGATGCCAAGCAGTGATGCTTCACCAGGCACTGAAGGGTATAAATGTGGATGAGGGATTTGCAGTGTCTAGGTCTCATAAGCAAAATTAATTTAACTGCAGCTCTTGAAGCAAAATTTATCATCTGGCTCTGAGAGACATTAACTCTCAGAGTCTGCTGCACACTGGCTTTAAAAACCAGTTAAAAATTCAGCTGATACCAATAAAACACACAAGAGTTTAAACTAAAACTAGTCTCACTAGAGAGCAGCTTAATTTACCCACATTTATATAACTTTTAAATTTTTATCATCACATTTTCAAAAATATTTTTCTTGCCAGTTTTCTAGTTAGGAGGTAGAAGTGCGCAAAAAAAACTTGATTCTCTACAAAGAGGAAAATGAGAAAATAATTTCTACAGATTAATACCAAGTAATTTTTTAAAGAAACTTGCTTTACTTTTCACTGCAAAGAGGTCTTTTAAAACTGCTTTATGTGAAAGTAAATGAAAGAGGAAAAAATTACTCCTGCGGGTAAACAGGCAGACACTTTATTCTTCATTTCTTTTTATAATTTTCTGATCACTGTTGTTTTTTCTCTCTCAGACAAGCCATTCCTGTTAAATTTTGCAGCTCCTAGGTAGGTCAGAAATACCCAACTCCTCCTAATTCCTATTTCAAGTAACTGACAGAAACTGTAAAGAGCTCATTTCTCCTGATAAATCCCACACCGAGCAGCTGAGTAAGTCCTGAAGGAAGAAAGGCTACTCCACGCAGAGCAGGGGCAGGACATAGCAATATCAAGAAAGTGCTGCTTACCAAGGCCAGCAATCTGCCATCCTCCTTCATGGCCAGGAAGCGATTGGCTCTAACACCTTTGATGGACACCACTCCTCGTTCCTCCGCCTGAAGCTGCAGCTTGACTGCGAACAAAAAAAAAAAAGACAAAAGGTTTCACGGCCATCATGGGATTGCATGATTTGACAGTCACTGCTCCAAACCCTCCACACCACAGAAAGCTTCGGCTTGCAATGAAATAGTAAATTTTCAACCTTTGCCTTTCTGATCCCATTTTTACAAAGAAAGTAGCTGCTCTCAAATTGGCAACGGCGAGATTGAGTTAATCCATCTTCATTTTGCATAAAGGCAGCTTAAAACCCATGAAAATCCTTGAAAGGCCATTTAGGACACGGTCAGCTGCTCCCAGAAAATGGAAAGTTTTCATGGCAATTTTTCCAGAGGTATCTCAATGTCTGCAGAACAGCATCAGACACTGAACACACACAGCTCTGTACAGACAGACTGTCAGCGAGTCTAACTGAGACTATTCAGATCCATATCACTCCCTAAGGGTTCTGGCAGTTCCCAACAGAAAAATATCCATTAGTTCACCTCATCCATCCAACAAGTGGGTGGAACGAACAAACAGAACTGCAGCAGTAAGTGAAGGCAGCAAAGGCACAAGTAACCGTGTTATACAAAGCAGGAACATGTTTTGCATCAATTAAAAGAAATTAAAGATTTCATAGCAATGAAAACCTGTAAGGTCCTATCATACAGCTTTTAGCTACTACCTCTGAGTTATTAACACAAAGCCTTAACTGATTTCTGTAGCTATAAATCAAACCCAGTAGTTTGGATAAACACATGAAAGCTTCCCCTTTTGCCTGCCTTTGCCTGTTGTATACAACATCTCGGACAGGAGCTTCCTTCACCCACATGCTTTGGTTCAGCAGGTACTTCACTCCATTTGGAGATGCAGCTTGAGTTTTTCAGCCATCAGAATAAATGCCTGAAGTGACTGTAAATTTTGGAGAAGGAGCTTCTCTTGAGATTCAGAGAGAGGTTGTTGCTTATTTGGCTTTTTGTTGAAGGGGAAAAAAAGACAGCACTGAAGAAATCAATCAAAACTCCAACACCAGGAATACAGAGAACATGAAACTTTGGGGATAATTGCTGCAAACCCTTTTTCAGGGTAAAAGTAAAAAGTCAGGCACAATTTCATCTCAGAATCAAGTATCCAAAATACAGCACTCCCAAGTTATGAAGCCAAAATCAGACTTGTGAACAGCTCCAAACACTTCGGTGTAACTCCTTAGCCTCTGGGGAAGCAAGAACGTGGAAAAGTGCTCTGGGCAGGGACTGTGGGAAATGGACTTTTGAGATGTGCCCAAGCACATAGCTTTCACCACACACTTAACAAGAAACAGCTGTGGAACAGCTAAAAGTTAATATTTATTACTGGAGTACCGACTTATTATGCTTTGTGACTTTCTCTGGACGAAAACGCACACGAAATCCTACAGCATCACACCAGGCCAGAAGTTCAAATTCTGTAAAAATAAACTTCTGGTAAAGGTTTGTAAGTCCTGTAAAAATTTGTATAGTTTGTGAAAAGAAAAAAAAAAGCCCCAAGATTCCTGCAGAGTTTGAAAAGAGCTGCAATACTGAAAGCCCCAAAAGGAAAATCAGCTTCATTGGATTTTCCTCTCCAACTCCAAAAACATATGAACAAACAGAGCCAGAACAGTACAGTGAGCTTTTCAGGTTTCAGTGTTATTTTACAGCTTTATTAATGCAGTGAGTATTTGCTACAGGGTTACACTGAACTGGAGATGCCAGGATACAGCACAGCCTTACTAATCAAACACGTTTTGACCACATGATCATCACCAGAAGCAACAATTTTAGGTTTAGCTCACTGCAACTAAATTGGTTCTAAGAAAAATGTATCACTTGACACAGATGATATGCATATTTGCAGCCTTTGGTCACCAGCAGCAACAGTGCAGACTCCATTCATCATTTCACATCTACTCCCAATACTTGTTTTCAGCATAACTGAACCTCAAAACCCCATCCATCAAAGTCAAATAATTAAGATATTTGTAGCCCCAAAAAAGTAGCAGATTGTTGTGAAAGAGCTCATTAACCAAGGGTAAAAAGGCCTGTTTTCCCAGATATTCTGGCATTCCTTTGAGGGCTCCTCTAGCACGGCAGTGAGTTATTTCCCTGTTCCCATTTATGCCCTGCAATCCATGAGGAACGCGCCAAGGACAAGGCTCTGCAATGCCTGCTGGTGGTGTGAGAACAGAGCTTGCCTGCTGAGCAAACATCCCCAGGAACGGGGCTAAGTCATCATTAAGTTATTAAATAAAACAATACAACCAACTCAAAGGACCCAGGAAATTTACAGCTCCTATTAAAGACTTTCTTTTCTATCATAATAAGCTTAATAGAATCATTCTGCTGAGTAAGAAGGAATGAATTGCAGGATGTACATATGCACTTTCACACCAGCGGAGAAACTGAGTGATGTAGCTCAAGTGAAACTACAGTGCCTTCCAGTCATACAAAAATTGATAGAGAGGGAATGTTTTTTCCCCACAATACACAGAGGTTCTGGTAGAGATTCATATTCACTCATGTTCTGGCTGTAGCTGTATAGTCCAACCCGAATTGCCACTGAAACCAGTACAGTCTGTGGCACTGAAGGAAGCTGGACCACACTGCAACAGGCAATGAGATGTTCTTCCGCAGGGTTTGTGGCCGTGACAAATGTACAAGCTGCAAGTTAAACTAAACAGTGCATTTAAGAGAGTTACAAATGGGCATTTATTTCACAACTTGGAGAGACTTTTCTAAGAATATGGAACTTGAAAAGTGGTATTTAATAGCATTATGGTTGGCAAGGTTTCAGATTTCTGTTAAAAAAACTGGATCTTCCTCATTTTCTTAAAAGTGACCTCAAAAAAAAATTACTTCCAAGGCAGTTTTGCACAGTTCAGTGGAGAAAATAATTTTAAGGACAAATATCTAGACAGGAAAGCTGTGAGCAAATCAGATACAAGAGAAAACATGAACATTTGCCACAAGTACTTTTATTGTCCTGAGCACTAGAACTGAAAAATCACACATGAAATGCAAACTCTCAGGTCTTTTTACAGTTCTAATAAACCAAAGCTTTAGAGTGGCCCAGACCCAGGAACTGCACAACTTCAACAGTCCCAAACGGTTTCATTGCTCTGCATCATAAAGGGTTCGGCCAAAAATCTCCTTCAAAATCAGTTCATTTCAAAGACCTGGGCAAAACCTACCAACTTAATACTTCAGAAAAACAGAGCTGCACATTCTGGAAGTTGCTCACTGCTGAGCTAGTACTACCTTTTGACTCCCAGTGGGAATCTGTCCCTTCCCCCGGGGCAATCCCTGTGAGCAAAGCCACGTGCTGGTATTCACTCACAGCAGCTGCACGGGCTAAAATATTCTGGGGCAGAAGAATGCCACAGGATCAGTAAGGAAAAGGGAAAATAAAGGTCACAGGGAGGAGAGAAAGGGAAGAAATACATTAGGGATAAAATAAAAGGCTAACAAAGAGCAAAGAGGAGTGAGGACGGCAGGGTAAGGGCAGTACAGGAGGGTGCTGTACTGGAGCATGAGGCAAAATCAGACATCCTGAGAAGGTGGAATTTTGAGAATGTATTAGCCAAAGGGATTCATAAAACCCCCCTTTTCCTACTCCTCCACAAAGAAGTAATCACTATATCAGAGAAACCTTGAAGTAAAAGCCAACTATGAACTTCTGGCTTTGGATGCATTTACACAGCAAATAAAGGTTTGATTACAGCCTCAGCTGTATTTTCACTGTAACCCTTCTAGCAAACACCCCCCCACAGAGCAATGAAGACTAAAGCTATCAGCCTCAGTGTCAGTATCACACAAACTCGGGTCAGAAGGAGTCCAGCCTCCTACTCAAGAGCCTCCATCACTCCACAGTGAGAACCCTGCCTGCCACACTGCAGCTACGGGAGCAGCTCACTGCCCAGGAAGAGAGGACAAATTGGATACTATTTCAATCTCTGTTTTCACTAACATACAGCTGCTTTACTGGAACAAAAAGCAAAACACCTCTCACTTGGTTTACTAGAAGGGAGAGTAAAAATCCCAGGCTGCATGTCGCTGGATCAATGACTAGTGTTACTACAGTCTGCTGTGGAAAAGCTCAGCCCCAGCCAAAGGCTCAGGGCCCATCTCCAACATATTTGCAGAGGCCCTGTAAGGAAAATCCTTTCACAAGGCCCCCGAGTGACAGTGCTGCACCAGCTCCCATTGCCCAACCTCCCACACCTCTGTGCCCACAGGAAGGCACAAAGCAGCTATTCTGCAGTCTCACTGCAGAGGTGGGTCAGAGCTCCAAAGGGAATAAGCATCAGAAATGCAAGGAAGTTCACAAAAAAAAATAGGGGAAAAGTAAGACTCAACAAGGTTTCACTAAATGCAACACCCTACAGCCAAATTCCCACTCCGCCATCGTCTGTGACTGAAGCTGGCCATTCCTTCATGCTCGGGGGCAACATCTATTCCCAACCAGGTGTCCAAGAAAACACAAGGAGCTAGGCGTGCTTACTCCATCCCTAACACGACAAACCCTCCCAAATGCAGGGGCTGGTTCAAAGCTACACATGCATTTACAAACACACATATATTAACAACCCCCTTCCAGCATTTCCTGCCTGCTGGATCAGATCCAAACCCCCATCCTGGTGATGCCTACCGTAACCTTCTCTAGGAATTACAAATATCTTTGTGTCCATCTGTCCCACATCAGTCTCTGACAGTTTCTGATATCTCTTCCTCAAAGGCACACTCAGCAATTTAACTCTGCTATTTGATAAGCACTGACATACGAGGCATCCCCAAGTCTTCAGATCATGAACAAGAGAACAACTCCTTGCTCGCTTTCATATGCACATGGTAAAACCGAGCCATTGCCAGAGTCACTGATGCACACACTGCCTAAAACCTGGAACACATCTGAGGTAGGGAGAGGAGAAACAACTAGCAAACCTTAGCAGGAGAGGTGGGCTGCTAATAAACCAAACCATCATAATTGCAACAAAAACAATCAAGCCAATGGAGTGTCACAGCGAGAAACAGTGAGTCACGCTCCCATACAAAGGCACATTTCTTTGCTTTTGCATGACAACATTCTAAGTGTATCTTTTTCCTTTTTGCCAGCCAGAGGCATAAAACCACTCACAGACAGACCCGAGGTCTCCAAAATGTAAACATCTACAACAAAAATATACACTCCTGAAACACAAACACTTCAGGAAGTTCTGATTACACTTAAGAATAAACCGAGGCTTAAAGCAGAACAGTAACTTGTGTAACTGTTTAAGCATCCACCCACTATCCTAATCAACCATATTAACATGGTCATTCCCAGATTTTAAGTTTTCACCTTTTTAAGTAGTACAGATACTGAATACAATGGAAATGATTTCCCTATTCAGGTTCTCCACCTGTTCTGATTTATATCTTGACCTCAATTCCTACAAATATCCAGCTCTACCTAACATACACCTGTGGCACTGGGAATCCTCCCCATGAAACACTGATTATAAAATACACAGCATTCTCTAGTGCTCCATATAAATTTCATATAAAAGACAGTAAAGTCATCCTGTAGAACAATGATTTCAGAATCGTGTGACATCCAACACTTCTGGCACCAGTGTGACACAGTGCTCCTTGCCTGTGTGCCCGCATGTAAAACACACACGGCCACACTTCTCCACTTCTCACAGCTTGCCTAATCTGGTTGATCAAATCTAATCAAGCCCTTTAAAAGTAAAAATATCATGCAAAAGCAAATCCAAAGCTTGTGGATTCTGCTTACAAAGCATGACTTGGGCATTTTGTGCTGCCAAGTAAAGTAAAAAACAATTGCTTTGCATTACGAAAGGATATCGTATGCCAGAAACTCCAAGTCACCATCATGTAAAACCCTTCTAAATGCTTTCTGCCACACTGTTTGCTGATTCTTTGGCATTGCAGGTGAACTGATGCATCTTTGGAAGTCAAGAGGGCAAAAGCAAATGGAAAAAGTTCCTAACTTTACCAGAGAAGAACTTCATTCGTTACTGGGTACAGGTAATAAAGCTTAGTCTCCAAATTACCATTATTTTCCCCTCATTTTCTTGATTTAGAAAAATGTTTCAAGGTTTCCTTATCAAAAGAATACCACATGCCTGTTCATACATAGTTCTTTTAGGACTGTTCCCAAAAGGCTTTTCTTAGCAAAGGTCAGGTATCCCTCGTGTTGCTTTCATCTGCTTTCACTTCGTTTAGTATTGAACGAAGTAAATCGCAGAATAACCACTTTGAGCTGTTCAACTTCAGAACAACTGTTGCAACTGGTGCAACTGTTCAGCCAACACAGCTGTGTCAGAAGACATGTACAGAACTTGCAGAAATTCAACTTTATGTTTACTGTGCATTCACTCATCTCCTTGTAACTATGACCTGTTTTTCACTTGCAGCAAAACAGACACATAAAACCAGGGACAACCCAAGGCAAACTCAGGAACAGCATTTCAGAAGACAGAAAAGGTAAAATGTGTAATTTTTTAGAAGGTATTTTGTTGTGTTCCTCCTCCAGGTACAAATCATACAACTGCTCAGTAGTACACAGTATTTCAGGGCTGTAACTGATGTCGGAGCAGTAACACATGAGATGAAAAGCAAAGGCTGCCAGAGCAGTGGAGGGACACTGCTGACCCCTATCAGTGTCACAGTTGGAAAGAAAAAGCTGGATTTTAGGAAAGCCAAGAAGAATCAGTAAATTTGATTTCAGAGAGTCTGGAGCACAGTGGTGAAAGAGGAACTCTGTCAGGCACCAAGAGTCCAGAGAGATGGCACAGGAGACGGGGAGGAAGAAGAACAACCCCATACAGAGGAGTTCCTGTGAACTGAGCTGCCTTTTAGAGCCGATTTCTCTTAAGCTGGTCAAAAGGTTGAGACAGTGGCTATGCTGAGTTTGTACTTCCCCCATCTCCAGTACCAATGAAACTGATCATTGACACTTTAGTAACTATGTTTGCAAAAGGTAAAAAAAAAAAAATAAATTAAAAAATTAGAAGGCATACACATGCACACACAGTATAGCACTGGTGCCAGCCCAGCTCCTTTATTGCAAAGACAGTGCAAATCCTACAATAAGCTTGGAGTCTTACTTCATCCTCCTATTTCATCCCCTTCTATCAAATTGTATAACCACCCTGTGCTGACCTTTAAATAAAGCATCCACAGGGGAACAGCACGAGCTGCAGTGAAGGACAAGAGCTGTCTATCACTGCTAACCCAGCAGAGTAATGAATCCCAGTCTTCACAAAAAGGCTCTAATTTGCTTCTGAATGCAGCCCTGCTTGAGTTAAGAGTCGTCTTTGCAAGAAACCAAATTCCTTAACTGAAAATAAAACACACAGTGCATATTTGGGTAACACTCCTCACTTTTATTCTGAATACATTTGAACCATATTAAGAAGGGATGTGAGCACTTTCCTGACAACAAAAGAGGGACCTTGGAATCTGCAGCTTGGAAGAACTCCCTGCTGCTTCAGCCTGACCATTACTAGTGCCCATATCCTGGTTTAGATCTATGTGATGGTTTCAATGTCCACACTGCTCCAGACATCTCCTGCAGTACACCAGCTACAAGCACTGGCCATCACACTGTCTCACCTTACACCATATCAAAGCAGCAGCCGAGCACCCCACTCCTAACAATGTTTTCTCCTAATAAAATATCATACTGACAATACTGATCCATGAGACTAAAGCCTGATCACTAGAAAACACCTTACTACTACCGGTACTTGCTCTAGCACAGGTAAGTGCTCTGGAAGAGGCTACTGCTTGAAGCTGTAAAGCAAGCAGAAGGTTGGGACTGAAATAAATAACACCTGGCAACATGAGGCAGTTCTGTGCACCTCTTCAGCTTTGACGAATTCCTACATTTCTAAGGACATGAGCATCGTGCATTTTTTTCCTCCATTTTCCTGAATGAACAACACTGCTGTCAGCAAAACATCCATAGTGAGTCTATAAACATCTCTAAAACCAAAAAATTAATCCTTCCTATTTACATACTCTGAACAAACGACCAGGAGCACATTCAACTGTTCATCCCAACTGCTCCATTACAGGTGGAGAAACCCAAGGAACTGAATCCACATAGTATTTCCCAGGAACTGCTCAGCCCAACAGGTCTGTGCAGCAGGATTCCCTAAGTGACTTTTACACACAGGTGACAGCCCCTACATGGCCCTTGGTGGCTGCTTCTCCACACTAACACATGCTCCTGGTTTTGTATGCACCTCTGTTCCCACAGGTACCAGCATGTCCCACAGAGTAGCTGCGCACAACCACTCCACAGGTGTGGTTCCCTACACCCAGGAATGTCAGTCTCTCCATTGGTCTTCCCAGAGCTGTGGGACTGTCTGAACATTCTTTGTAATACAGCCCCAAAATCACTATTCTAACCTGAAATGTAACATAGGTGACAACTGCCTAGACTCTGTTCATGCTCTTCAAGACATCCATCTGGGAAGACATTGTATCCTGTCCTGCATTTTAACAGCCAAGATGGTTCAGGACATGGCATCAACAGGACAGGCAGTGATAATCAGCTGCCACTGGAGAGGAGCACTTCATGTCCCTCCATTCCATACTTCCAGTCTCGCACTCCTACCACCTCCTTCACACCAGCTCTGGCACTTTTCTTGGCATCTCAGTGACAGATATGTGGTCAAAAATAAAGACTTCAAGATTTTTTCCCCCAGTACCCAGAAACGCCAAGAAAAGATAACCAAAAAAAATTGATGCCAGTCCTCAGAGGTGCTACAGACAATTCCCCCAAGCGCAGACTGAGATGCTGTGGTAACTGCACATTTGAGTATGTTAAGGACATCCTTTAACACCAAAAATAACTCCAAAGCTACACCCCCCACAGAACAGCACAGGGGATATGGGGTAGGTTTGCATCAGGTATTGTGGGCCAGCCTGAGTGCAGAAAGGAAAAAAACCAAGAAACAGACTACAAATACTTTCAAGCTGTATTACAGCTGACATCTCTCCTTGCTCTTACAAAACACCACCATGCAGGATTCCACAGCCATGGCTACCAGGATTTTGTGACTTGCACGTTCCAGGAATCCTAATGATTGTGGTTTATGAGATCTGCTGAAATCCTGTCAGAAGGTAACAAACCACCGAGCTCTGCAGCATAAGAGCAGAATTTCACCACACTGACACTGCACATGGCCATGGATTTTGGGCCTTACTCTGCTCTCTTCCAGTACCCTCAGTCTCCTTCTCCTTTGAATCTCTTGGTCAATGTGGTTTCAAGCTCTGAAAGTCAAAGTGACAGGCTCATCCAGGGTCACTCTCGCAGCAGTGCATCATGACAGCTCCTGCAGCAGGACCTCCACCCAACTGTGCAGACATCATCTCATTTGTATTCTCGGCTGATCCTATCAAGCTCCAGTCAAAATTTGGCCCTACCCTGAACAAACAAAAAACTATGTAAGATAATAACCCTAAAATGCCACCAGCACTCGAGAGAGTCGCCCTTTTAATATTTTTATTGACAAGTCTGAAGGCAGCAGAAGAGGCAGACAGACAAAACAGATGACCAGCATATTGTCACCAAACACAACTGAAAACAATGAAGGGTGAGAGAGCTGCTTTATTTTGAAACACATAGGCTTAAACAGGTGCTAACAAAAGCAAAGGCTATTAATTCTCCATCGGGATTGAAACAGTATCCCATTATCAACTTTAAGGCTTCAAAAATCATGCCATAAACACGCCAGATATCACCTGGTATAGGTACTCAATTTACAGATGTCATACACTTATGTATGTTCTTCAGCAACAGTAACTTGAGCATTCTCTAGGCTGCATTGGGTCTGGTTTGGTTTTATTAGACAATTGCACTAAACATGCTGTCACCAGTAGTCAAAAGCACCATTAATTCCAGGGTTGTGAACCAGTTCAACACAATCCACCACCTCTCAAGTATCCTGGAACAGATAGCCAGTGATCCCAGGGCAACGCTCCCAAGAGTGCTAAAAACCATAACGATCAAATAATTGTTTATTAGAACTGCCTGCCTTATCTATAATCCAGGGGAGCTGGGGAAAGCTTACAGAAACAAAGTGTCACTGAAAAGACTATGATTTAAAATTCAGGTTGAGCTACTAACATAATTTACTTTCTGTCAAATGCTTTTAAATATAACCCCACAACAGATAAACTTTTTCTTAGAATCAGCTGCACAAGTTTCAAGCATTTATGAACCAAATGAAAACCAGCAGCAGCCACCTGATCTCACAACATGTTATCGGTATTTGTCTTTTCCACTGCTCTGGAAATGCAGTGGGTAACAGGCGTTGGATTATCATTTTCCGGCAAACCAGACTATGTAAGTACCTAAAAGTGCTCTGGATTTCCTAAGTGAGACAATTTAAGGGCTAAATCCTGCCCTCTAGCGTACCCGTGGGTAGTGGTGCCCTTGGAACCTTCCCCACTTCCAAATTGGGCAGAAAACAGCTGGGAGGGATGGGACAGTTCAATGCCCACTGGAGACATCTCATGTTGCCTTGGTCCACCTTTGGCATGTACCTGCTACTGGATCACACAGCTCCAGGGTGGGCAGGACTCACTAGGAACTGAGATAGAGGAGTAGCAAACTAAGTGAGAAATGAGAAGGAACCTCCTCTCCCCTGACCAAGAACATGGTGGTATTTATATGACAGAAGAAGCAAAGGAAGCATATTTCCAACTTTTTCACACAGGGGCTTTCTGCTACCTCATCCCCTAAAGGCAGCTACATCCAGGAGCCAGGAGGAATTTCTGTGCCATGCCAAAATATACTTGGCAAAGCCATTAAGGTCTGTGCAACAGATCAAAAGTAATGCAAAAAGAGTCTGTTTTCAGAAGGACTTGGGGAGAAGCAATGTATTTGAACATTTAGGAGCAGGGTTTTTTCAAACGAGTCACTTAGTGCTAAGATTTGGAACAGATCTTGCCCTGTCAACAGCTCCAGCCACGTCTGTGGGACACCAAAATGGGAAAGGAGATATTCCAGGTCCCAAACAACTTAAGCACCTATAAAAGCTAAACACCAGGTCCTTAACCTTCAGGAAAACACTTCCTGACATTTGCTCAACTCGAGGATTGCCATGAGTTTTCTCCCATTGCATGATCAGTGATCAGATTTCCATCGTCTTCACTGAGCTGCTCTAAAGTCAGTGTCTTCAGTAGAGTCTTTCCAAAACATTTAGAGTGTAACCATTTAAATGCTGTGAGAGAGACAAGTCAAAATCCTAGTATTCACAACTATTTATGAAAGGAACCTTCTTAAGAATTTTTCCTGGACCAGTATTACCCTATTTTACATTTTCTTCAGATATTTATGGAAGAGGAGAGAGGTACTGAGCAGGAAGAAGGTATTTCATACATCTGCAGGGTTGACTGATCTCACACAGCTGAATCCTTTCCAAGTGAGAGGCTGGAGCTTTGTCACCTCATTAAGGAGTGGACAAGAATGGCTTGGGATGCCTTGGATACTGCCTTGGGTTATGCTCATCATGAAACAAAGCTGCTTAACAAATTACAGAAATACATAAATGCCAACCATTCCTCATTTAGCGAAACTCTGAAAGGAACCAGCTGTGCTACCAGACATGTTCTAAATGTATGGATTAGTGTTCCCTTTCCATTCTCCAGGCTTTTCCCCCTCACTGGCACTGTAGCCTCTTTGAGGGAAACACCTCTGGAGAGTTTCTAAAAGCCTTTCCAAAAACACTGCATCCTTTGTACATTTCCCAGGGCATAAATAAACAGTTGTTGATCAACAAAAACAGACCAGCCATGTTTTTTGTTTTGCTTTAGACAACAAAACTCTCAGAAAGCGCCTTCTGTTTCTTGTTTGTCTGAAAGTACCTCTACAAGGGAAAACACTCCAGACAGAGTCCCCAGAGTGTGTCCAAAGGGGCACTTCACTGGAGCCATGGCAGCACATGCGTCAGATGTGGCAATAATGGCCATGGAAGACACCCTGTCCTGGGTTTCAGCTGCGTGAATCATATGATCCCAATCCTCTAGCACGCGGAACGCCAACTTCCATTCTTAATTTTATTACCAACACAATTATGAATAAATGAAGGTGAGCGGGGTGAGTGTAAAACTGGGCCATGACATAGAGCAGATGTGTATTTTGAATAGAGGCAGGAGGAGGGGAGCTAAAAAGGACATGGATCATGGAAATTGGTTTATACTAGTAAAACTTTGGTCTGAAACGTAAGGACACAGTATCTTGCCTTCTAAAATAAGAACTTCCTTTAAAAGTAAGAAGAATGATGTGCTACTGAAATGTTATTTTGTATAATTAATTCCTAAGAATAGCAGCAACCACAAGCATCTCTACTAACTGGCCCTTAATTATTTCTAAACCAAACTGTGCAGACATTGTATTTCTTTTCTCATAACCACCTTACAAAACCTTCTGCTTAACTAAGTAAATCACCCTGAATTACTCGAGGTGTGTATTTTCATTGCTAATTTCCTTTTCAAAGTCCTCTCACATTGTCCAAGATTTATTGCCCTCTACCATGCCAGGAATACCATGAGATTTCACAGGGACTTCCACAGAGCAGCACTCACCAGGTCAGAGTTGAGCAGAGTCGTGTGGAATGACGTATTTACAGCAAGGATGCTAAGGATGTGAACCACGCAATGCCCCAGCAATGAGCCTCGCTGATGCTTCATGCACTGATTATTTTCTGCTTCTCAGAACTAGGGTCTTCCAGGGAAAAAAAAAAAAAGAAAAAAGAAAGGAAGAAAGGAAGAAAAAGCAACAAGCCAAGACTGTCTGATAATGAGAAAAGGAGAGAATTCACTAGTAGGAAAGCACCAGATGCTAGTTGAAAATTTATCAATACTAAGAATTAGTATTGATAAGGCTCAACATGAAGAGAAAACACACATTCAGTGGACCCAAGAATGAAAAACTAGTATTAGTTTTCCTGAGAGAATAATAAAAAAGGCAGGGAGGAAGAAATTATTATGGGGGAACTCTATGATGAAAAAGGCTGCAGTGATAAATACCACCTCCACTCAGGGCAGCCTGGCGCCAACCAGGTAAGCACACAACACACACCACTACCTTCACTCTTCAAAAGCAAAGATAGGGAATGAGGCAGAACCCAACAGCCATGGCAATGTCTTGGACTCAGCTTCAGCCTTGTACATCCTCCACTCAACATCACCTCCCTTTGCAGATTTCCAGCACATTTCCACAGCTACTTCTAGGGTGAGGTGACATGTCTGATGAACTAATGAGATTTATTATCTCATTAATAAATTTCATTAGTTCATCAGACATGATGAACCATTACAAGATTCCTGTTACAAGATTCCTTTGGAATTGTTGGGTAAAACTAATTGTTTTGCAAAAGGCAAATGTCTAAAGTGGAAAATAATATTAAGAATCTTTGGTCTGCCTCCTCACTTCCTTTTCCTCTTTGTGTCCCTGAGTTTAGCCCGGTCCCTGCATCCATCACTCAGCACAGGTGCAAAGCAGATAAAGAATCCCAGTAAGGAATTTCACCTGCTCCTCATACCAAGTGCTTGCAGGCAGGCCCTGCACAGTAACAAATTCCCTCCACCCAGGAATCATACTGGGACGATCTGACAGCTACGCAGCTGTACTCCCTGTACCTGCGCTGAAAGAAACGCCTCACAGGCGCACCAAAAACTCACCACTACATCCACAAAACCTCTATGCTGAATACTTCCAAAATATCCTGAGCTCTGCAAAAGGCATTTTGTTTGTGGGACAAAAAGCAGCCTGTGTTGGTAACAGCAACCTGCCACACACTCCCTCCAAGCCTGTGATCACTCAGTCCATGGGCTGTGTTTCCAGCCCAGGAGCCTTCCCACCCCCCACTCCCCTCCTTCAAAAGATCAGGTATTGGAGGGACAACTTTCTGCTGCTGCTGGAATCCATAGATTTTATATGTATCTAAACTATCACTAATTAACTAAAAACAAACAAAACCACAAACAAACAAAAACAAACAAAAAACCACAACAATGCAACATGTAAAATTTTAAGCCAAAAAGGTGTTCTGACAGCAGTTTGTTATAAACCCTGCTTCCTTGGCCAGATTTACGCCTCTGTTCCTAAGAGTACCTGTGTGCCAGAAGTGCTCCTACTCATAAGCACCTACCTGCACTGGGAAAAAGAACAACCTCTTCTCTACCTTGATGCATCCAACGCATTCACCGCCGCCGGGCACAGCCATCAAGTGCTATTAGACCCCTGTAAGTGCCACGCAAATAAACTCAAGACCCCTTCAAGCCCGTAACCAAACCTCTGTGCACCTGACGAGCTCTGTACCCAGCAGGTTGAGCGCCAAGCTGCCAGCGAGGCTTTGCCCCAGGACATCCGGTGGGTGCCGGTGCGGGACCACTAGCTACGGGACGTGGGCAGGAATTCATTCGTTATGAATTAACTCCGCGTGCGTACTCGCGGTTATTTGCATAGGAACATTCGGCACATTTACAGGCGCTTTCCAAGCACGGCTCACTGCCGAAGCTCAGGCAGGGCGGGACGGCCGAGGCGCGGCCCCTCTCGCAGCCCCGCTGCCCGGGCGAGGAGCCGCCGGCCCACCCTGGTGCCGCTCGCGATGGTCCCGGGACACACTCACTGTGCGGGTCGCTCTTCTCGCGGACGCCGTCCACCTTCCCGTCGGGGTTGATGCGCAGGAAGAAGCCACCGTTCTTGCAGTACAACCGCTTGGGGTCCTTAAAGTGCCCCGGGGGAAAGGCGCCACTGCCGCCGTCGTCGGGCAGCGTGGCGATGCCCCCGGCCGCCGCCGCCGCCATGCGCGGGGCCCCGGCGGCACTGCGCCGCGCCGGGCCCCCGCCGCCCCCCGCCGCCAGCGCCGGGCGGCCTCGGCCCCTGCCCCGGCCGTCCAGCCTCGCCTCTCCTCGCAAGCCCCGAGCACCGCCGGGCTCCCGACACGTCCCGTCCCGGACAGTCCGCGGGAGCTGCGCAACGGTGCAGCCGGATCGGGAGAGCGAGGAGCGCGACAGGCGGCAGAGCCCAGCACGCCGGGGACAGGCTCCCCGCCGGCACCGGGCTGCCCCCGCCGCGCCCCGCCCCCGACCGCCCCCGCGCCGCGCCGCGCCGGGGCTGCTCCCTGCGCCGGCACAGCCGGGCCGGCCATCTCGGGGGACCGAGCCCGGTCCCCGTGCCGAGGAACCCCGGCCTGGAGCGCGGGGATCTGTCCGGCTGAGCATCGCTGCCAGCAGCGCTGGATCCGAGATGCAGCGAGCGTGGGTCGGACATCTTTTCCTCTGGCCTTACAAAAAAAAGTAACTGGAGAGTTATTTTAGACCAGAAGAAGTTGTGTAGTCTCTGCACCATACTAAATTGTTTAAATCACAATGTGATGAAACGCGTATTTAAAATAAATCCGTAGCAACCGTTTCGTTCCATTGTATTCACCAGAAACCAGTTCTCCCATCCAACAGGAGCAAACTGATAGCAGAGAGCAACAGGTGAACATTCTGGCATAGGCCTTCCTCCTCTAATAAAACAAATGTAGACAGAGTTTATAAAGTGTAGTGATCCATCAAATGCACTTTGTGCCTGAGGCTAACAAGAAAACAGGATGAAAATGTTTGTTTCCCAAAACATGCTTTGCACCTCCGATCTCCTGCTTAACAGCGGGCTGGCTGCTCATGCCTGGAGCTTGGGAAGCTCTCTGGCTTCAAAGGCAGCACAAGCAGCCCTGGACAGTCCCAAGTGGGACTGCAAGCACTGGGCTTTTCACAGAGCCAATATGCAGCAACCCACAGGAACAAACAAACATGAAACATGGCATCTAGCTCATGCAGTTTGCGATATTCACTTTGCTACCAAGTACATCAAGGATATTTTGTTGGCACTTAACTTCCCTTCCCAGCTCTGACCTCTGGCAAGCCATAAATTTTAGTTCTTTACCAGAATCAGAGACAATTATGCTGCTTCCCACACTCATGATGAAGGGAGCAGGCAGAGCATGGCCCAGCCCAGGCACAGGTTCACCCAGTGTCAGCTGCTCCCTCTCAATGCCACAGGCAGAGTCCAATGGCAGGCATCTGCTGCCAAGTGGGAATTGCAGCCTTCTTGCTCCACGAGCATCCTCCCCTTCCCTAGGTTCCCCAGCCACCCATCTACTTCAAACACTCTGCTATCTCTCATAGAAGTCCCATGTTATCACTGTACCTGAGAGTTCTGGACAGTCACAGTCAACAGTGAAGACCCTCCTTGCTTCCTCTTTCTCCTCCTCTGCAACAGAAGCTCCATTCAGGCCATTTTGTGGCCTGTGTCTTTCTTAGAAGGCAGACAAAGGGAAGATAAAGCTGAATTCAAGTAGATGAAGGGAAGGGGAGAAAATGTCATGTTTAAAACTCTAATGTTCTTTAAAAACAAAAAAGCAATCTCAAAATGCTTAAAACCAAAAAAAGACTTTTATAAAGACTGAACATCCATGGTTCCACTCAGCCACTCCTGGAACTTTACATTCCCTGCACACACGGCAGCGCTCACAGCTCTCAGCAGGAGGCCCTGCCACAACGCTGCAGAGTAGACATAGTGCTTTACAGGACAGGGTCCTGGGATTTCTCAGAGTCTTTGGAGCCCTGATCTGCATGAGGGGGCTGAACCCAGTGGTGGCAGGGTGGGTATGGCAACCAGCTTAAATTCCTTGTCAAATGATCCTTTTGAAAACCAGTAAAATCCAGTTCACCAATAAAATTGTGAGGCTTGAGAAGTCACTGTGAATTGTGTACTTGGGGCCTACAACTAAAAGATAACAGAGCTAAAATGAAAGTCCTATTCCCTAAGCAATCTACACTCACCTCAAGATCTGCCAACTTTCTATATTTTTTAATGTATTTTCCTTTCTCTTCTTCAAATGGAAAACACACCTGGTTTTATTTTCTCCACTGTACTTTCTTCTGCAGTCCAGCCTCTTAATATGGTCATTAATACTGCTCCTAAACATTGACTAAGGTGATTCTGGTCTTTTTCCTTTCTTGTGGCATCTTCCACCACTGTTCCTCAACTCATACCTTCCACACAATTACACCCATACAGCTTCCCCTCCACCCACACCATCAATTATCCAACCCCTTCACAAGCCTTCTCTTGGCTTATGTAAGACACTCCATGTTACAGTGCCTTAAACCCTACCTTTCTGCTACTTCAGAAGTACCTCTTAGAGACCTTTTTATACAACTTGTTCCATTTATTGGAACTGCTGCAATTTTCTGTTTGTCCTGCACTGTTTTGTAACCAGCTACAATTTTTAATAGAATCAGAGAACATCTCAAGCTGGAAGGGACCCATAAGGATCATCTGAGTCCAATTCCCTGCTCCTCACAGGAATGCCTTATCTATTACAGAGAAAAAGCTGTTTTATTCAGTGCTGCTCTCACACACAGAGGTCATACCAAACACAAGGCAGTCCTCCGCACACCCAATCATCTCATTTATTCAATATATTATTCTTAAACTTCTAGAGACTCTCAGTAAGAACATCTGGGAAAAAACTCCAGAGTAAACACAACTCAAACCTATATTATATTGTTAGTGTGGTTACAGGAAAACCCTGAAAAATCCAAGAGTAATTTTTGAGATATTTTAAATTAAGAGTAAAAAACTCAGTCAGGTCCTTCCATCAGTTTTTGGTTTTTAATCCAAGGGGCAAAAACTTTCCCAGCTTTCCAGCAGCTACTACTACCAATCCTGCCATATAACGAGCCCAGGAAATCCCCTTTCACAGAAGCTGCTTTTAAAGGGGTTTCAGCCATATGTCCTTGTCAGATTACCAGGATGAAATCTTCAGTTTTCTTACACAAGAATAATGAAAATAGTGCTTGAAAAGCATCCTAAATTAATCTGCAAAAGAAGATCTGATTTACTGTAGAATTAAAATCAAACAAACAAACAAAAAACCCCTCACTTTTGAAAAGCACTTAGGACTACAGGAAAGCAAAGATACCCAGGAACACTCAGGCTCATCCATCTTCCCACCATGAGGACACCTCAGCAGGTGGTTTCTGTCACTGTGGTGGCAGGAAACACTTCCAGCTGCTGGAAATGGAACATCAGCCCAGGCCTCCACTCCACCTCAGAGCTTCTCCGCTCCCTGGGGCTCTTGGCTTCCCAGTCCCTCTCTTTGGTGCACATCCAAGAAACAATTAGCCAAAAAGAGATGGATAAGCTGTGTCTCTTCTGAAGCTGTTCCTGTGCTGACTAGGGTTTAGATAACAGTGGAAAAAAAATCATCCATCTCCTTTCTCCAGCACATATTGACACCAAAGGTCTCCCACAAATTCTCACACACTCACTTGTCACAGGAAATGTCAAAAACTTGAAGTACATTAACTGCTTGAGTTTAAATTTGGAAGGAAAATTTCCTTCCAAAATTCAGTAGCAATTTTTTCCTCAGAACTTTTAGTTCTTTTCACCATCAAGAGCTGATATTTATATTCTGGATCAATATTTATATGTTTGCTCAGGAGCTTAAGCACATGCTGCACTTGCCTTGTATCATGGAAGCAAACAGCCACAAATCTGGCTATAACTGAATTTTCCTTCTAAATATTAGTTACTATAAAAAGCTGCTTCAGTTTTTGCCCACCTGCTTTTGTAGGTGCAGTTTATGAGGCAAAGTTTCTCTGCTTGAAGTATATATAGATATTAAGTGCCTGGGAAAGTTTTCTTGCATGGTCACTCTTTTAAGAACACCTGTAACAGAAGTTCAGCTTTTCATTTACCTTTCTGAAGGCTTTAAGACCCTTCATCAATATTTCTTTTAAACAAAAGCTTATTTCTTCCCTCCTCATTAATTTTATTTTTCTGATGCCAATAGTAGAAAGACATTACATCAACAATAGAAAAAAAAAAATCTCCTCCCTATTACAAACCTCTTACAGTCTCCATTCCAGTTCAAAGGAGTACTTTATTCCTCTAAAACACCAGTGGACACTTATTTATGCCTTTCTAAATAAATTTTTCTCAATATATGCTTAATCTGAGAATGCCACAGATGGTTTGGTTTGGGTTGTCTTTACAAATGTTGGAAACACAACAGCCCAGCATGGCGGAAGATAAGACAGCAAACAATCCAGTGAGGCCTAAACTGGAAGTAAATCAAATTTTCTGTGGTCCAGAATGATTGTACTTGGAAAAAGATCTGTACTGTCTAGAAGCACTGGCAGCTGTTGCAGGTCTAAGGGATGAAGTAGTGACTTCAGCTTATGAGAAATGAGAAATAATGTCCTAAGTACAAATATTGATGGGGGTTAGAGTTCAGATTTAGCAAAATCACTCCTGTCCTTCTTGCTAATGTACATACAAACACATATAGACACCCTCCCTCTCTCTGCATTCACATCACATAGAGTAATACATCTAAATTAGCAAAATTACTCCAGGCAAAGAAAATAAACAATGTCAGTATAAAGATTGATGATATACATTAAATAAAAAGGAATTTAAAAAATACTCTGCAATCAAACATCATGAACTCAAACAATTTCAGTTAATATTGGATTTCAAAGAAATCCAGACTCGTTGAGAGATTCCTTAATGGGAACAATCATAAAATCACATCTCTTTCTCACAGCATTGCATTATAACCATAAGATCATGATTTGGTATTTATCTCTCCTGATCCCACGTCACTGGAAGGGTGGCAAAAAATGTTCTAAAGTAACTTGGCTCCTGCTCAGGACTCTAGACACATTTCGTTGTATTGCTACAGGGTAAAGCAACTGCTTTTGCACTGGAAGTGCTTGGACACATGTTCACGGATTAGAGGGAGATCTTCTTCCCTGTGTTTGGGGGGAAAATCAGTGCTTGTGGGGCAGATACAGCCAGTGCCTGCCTGTGTAGTTGTCATTTCAGAAACCTGTTATCCCATTTGATCAAAGCACACATAAGCTGTTAGGAAGCGGATCTTCACATAAACACAGAATAGCTAAGGCTGGAAAGCATCTCTGCACATCTGGTTCAACCCCTGCTCAAGCAGGGCTGCTTGTAACCAGTCTGCTTGCAATAATTTAAAGTCTAAATATTTCCACATCAACTACAAACCCCTCACAAGTCAAAAATGTCTCTTTCACTGTCTCTCCTTGCAAGTGATCATGAAATAGTGGAAGTTTTGTTATAGATTTGTCTTTATCCTCTTTTAAATTAGATTCTTATACAGGTCATAGATTCATAACTTCCACATGGGCTAGTTGTGGAGATTGTTACATTATTCACAGGATTGCTGGAAATATAAATATAGGTGGAAGTGAGGAAAATACTCTTTCCATTCTCTGGTATGCTATAGTGCAAGGCCAAAGTAACCTCATGGAGGAATACAGCAAAGACAGACTATTCCCAAGGAACAGCAGTTACCACATCATGCAGCTTTCATCATGTCACACTGAAGGGCAAGGAGAGATGAGATCAGAGGGACATTACAAAGAAAAAAAATATTTTACTACATCATGAATTTAATTTCTGTCACTTGCACAACCAAAATCTTGCTCTGCGTCATTTCTGTAGGATGTATTAGCTGGCAGGTAGAAAACAGCAAGAATAAAGAAACAACCCCAAGCCTCTCTCTCTTGGTAGCGATCTGTGCTGATAGTATTCCAGAAGGAATGTCACAACTCTCCTGTTTGTTTTCTCTTTGTTTCAGAACTGTTTCCATGGATCCCCAAACCTAGGCCCCACTGAAGGGTTCCCCAGAGCATAACACCCTGCAGCAGCAGGTCACAGACCAAGCATCACATGCAGAACACAAACAGAATTCCAGTGGCACAGTGAACACGTTAAGCCTTTGCAAAGACAGTTCCCCGTTCAGGGTATAGACACAGAAGTGTTTGGGAAAGGAGACAAGCCCTGGAATGCCTTTGGAAGTGCAAAGAAATGATGTGGTCCCTTGTGCTGCGTTAGCTTTTAGTTCTAGGGAGGGAGAACTCTCCCAAATGAGAGTTCATTTGGGAGGCAGCATTCAGTGCTGGGGTGGATGCAGTTATTGCTCCACCACACCCCAATGCATCCATCCATGCAGTGACCAAGTTGGGACAAACACATTCTGCAATACCCCCCTTTCTCAGCTGGGAAACGATCCCTATAAGTCTTTAAGTTCACCATGACTGCATCTCCCACGATATCTGAAGTTACAAGTACTGTAAGTGCAATCGAAGCCAGCTGGCTCTTGTGAAATCTTGTTTGTTTCTTGGAGAGACCAGAGCTTAGCACAGCCCTTCGTGGTGGTTAAAGAACTGTAATCCGCTGTCCACAGGCCAAAATGGAATCTGTTATCTGCCAGAAAATTGCTTTCCCAACACTGCCTAGGCTATTACCTCAAAGCTGACCTGCAATCATCAACTTCCAAGCATCTGGGAGGCTAAATTGTTCAGTGTTTTGTCTCCTTTTATGCAAAAGCAATACTCATTACATAAGAATCACTATTTAATTTATACCCTTTTCCTCCTCAGGAAAAAGAGAATGAATGCTTGCATAAGCCACATTGTTACACCCTCATTACTTTTATCAAGTGCAGTCTTGATTGATTTTCTCTGTAAAAGCTGCATTACCTGCTGCAAAAACCCCCAGCAAATCCTAAAGAGGAAAGCTCACTGACATTAATGTGGCCAGCTACTGACCTCTGCCTTGTTCAACTGCTGAACTCATACTGCCATGAATTCCAGCCATGGCATACTTCATGTGGCATTTGGGAAGACTTTTCTAAGGAAAAACTGGCTGAACCTTAAAAAGAATGCTGAAGGTGCAAACACCAAGCAATGGGAACTTAAGAGTGAAAAGCAAGAGTTATGGGTGTGATTACAAGTCTGACTGCTTGCTCTTTGTGGGCTGTTCATGTTGTTGATCTAAAATGAACAAATCCCCTACTCATCTCCTGTGGGGATGTCAGCTGACACTGGAGATAAAGCTAGGCCCACTGGCTTTGCCACAGGCCACAGTGACTCTGTCCCAAACAGTAAAAGGCCTGTCCCCTGTGGCAGGTTGTCTCCTGTGTAGGTATCCATGTGTGCATGTTATCAGGGGATGACAGTGTCTTCTGAGAGCAGATGAAGGGAAAAGCTGTGTAATGCCAAACCCAGAAGTGAAAACCAGGAGGACACTGAAATAGGCACAGACTCATCTTTCTTTCTCTTGGCTGCCCCACCCTCCACCCCCAGCCTGTCTCGTCTCCTCATCCTTTGTCCCCACCCTGTTCTTTTCCCTTCCTCTGCCGTCAGGCACAGGTTCCTGGCCTGTTTCTAAATCTTTCCCCAGCTCCTCATGCCAAGCTCTGTCCTCTGGACTACTTTTCCTTTGTATCTCACTATGGCTCCTAGCCATGTGCTCCAAAGCTGTGTTTCCTTTCCCCAATGCTTCTTAATCCCTGCCTCCTTTCTTGAAGTTCAAAGCCCATGTTCTCCTTCCTCAGCCAATCCTCATAACCCTATAGCTTATTTTTTCCATAGGCTTCTTCATTTTCCTTTCCCCTAGGACTTCCCCATCTTATGATCGTTCCCAGCTCCCCATTTCACTCCCTGGCAAGGTGGCAGTCTCCCTGAGTCTCATCAGACTGCCCATCACCTGCCTACGACAAAACTCAAGGTACAAAACTCTTCAGCTTTCTTCCAAGAAGGTACCATGGCATCAATCACTGCAGCAAGTGCAACTAATCCCAAACCCATATATCATCTAGGAGTGCTTCACTGCAGGGAAAAATAACAAAAATATATGTGCCAAACTTCATCGCCATAAGTATTGAGGGCTCTCATTCTGACTAATTGCATGCATTGAGTCATTGCAACACAGCCAACAAGTACCTTGGAAAAACAACAATAAACTCAGCAAGCAATGATAGATAGAAGCCTTCCCCTCAAAGACTAGGAAAAGTCATTGCAAATAATGATGTTAATGAATTAACTGAAACCCAGGTGGCCAGACAGCATTTTTAGTGTACATGTTTGCATATTCACATTATACATGCAAGGATGGATAGAACTCAGAAATGTGCTCTGAAGTTTATTTTGTAAAATTCACCCTGGCCAAGGTAAATGCTGGATTTTAGCTGTTATTTCCATTCACAATTGAATTGCAATTTTTCAGACAGATTAATCTCAGAGTTTTCATATTAAGATGACAGCTGTTTATGAATCAATTTATGGGCTTTGTCATCTAATGATTCATGCGTCTTAAAAATGACCGAGCTAATATCGATGATTCCTTTCACTGGAAATGGGAGTTACACATCCCATTTTACATCAATTGCTCCTAGTCTGAAGTTGGGTTTTCCTTTGATTGCTTCCTTGCCCATTGTTGGGTTTGCCACTGTTGTGGCTGACATGCACACAGAGACAAGGAGAGACTGAGCTATTGGCTCTCTCCTGACATCAGTGTGTGGGTGCATAGCCAGGGTTTAGTCACTCAGCCCAGCTGTGTGGGCCTGCAGGGTGCACTGTGTCATCTGTCACATCTGAGAGCACACAGCAGCTGCGTGTGCGGGGCTGTGCCGAGGGATGGGATCCCAGGGCAGCTGCAGCCTGCCAGAACCTGGCTCCCGGGGTTCAGCTCCTGCAGCAGCTCCCTGGGTGTCCACATGTGTCCAAGAGGGTGCTGCCAAAGCAGGCCATGGAGCAGACGCTGCTGGCCAAGCCATGCTTGAATTAAGTAGTGCTTGAACAGTTCAGAGCCAAAATCCTTCCTTGTTTTTACTGATGTAAAAAAAATTGCTTTAAGATGATTTGAAGACGGGCAAGAAGAGAGTGAAGAAGCATTCCTTTAAGGTTTTTACTTCCCATTGTCTTCCCTGGCCTCCCTAAAGCTACCATGATGCTGTCCCTCAAAGCAGGGGAGGTGGGGACACCATGCAAGGGAAAAGCTGGATGCACAGTTAGCAGGGATATCAATCCCTGTGCAGAGTATGGAAGGAAGAACAGGATGTGCACAGGATATATCCCCAGGCTACCTCACCTACTTGGTTGGAATTTATGGTAACATTACTTTTTACTCACACCCTTCAAACAGCACCTCTCACTGACTTCTTTGGCAGCCATCTCCAGATGGTATTTTTAGTGCACATAGATACCATATGAAGGTATTGAAATACTTTTACCTACGGCACTTGTGCATTCCCAAGAAAAATGTACAAGAGCCTTTATGGCCCTGCATCAAATGACTTCACCTCATAATGAACAATTCCTGTGATTTTCACTAACAGGTCTCTTGTCACAACCCCACTACCACAGACACTGTAAGGTTACATCAGTGCCATGTCAACTACTTTATTTTTATTAAGGATATTTGTAGAGGTGACTTTCAAGGAGAATTATTTGTTCCAACTTTCTTCTTACAGTGGTACCAAGTAGCCCATAAGGCATCATTAGTTCATTAGTTGATGAAGTGTGGTTTCCTTCCTTATAAACTGCTTGCTGGTTTTTGGACCTTTTTTTTTTAACTATTTAACTATTTATTTTCAGTTTAAGAATATGACCTCATGTACAAATTTATTATTGTGCAGAGTTATTTTTATTGATCACTGGGTTTTTTCCTAGTGGCCAGTTTCACCACAGAGACATGGATGAGAATAAATACCTTTCCCAGCTGTGGCTGAGGAATGGAGAACAGAATGGAGCAGCAGAGAACTGTCATCTTTAGCAAACCAACGTTTCAGAAATTCTGAAGGGGAAGAACCTGAGTACAACCTGAGTACAGCCCAAAGAATTTACTTAGGGAAGTTTAAAAAAACCCCTCTCCTTATCTGTTTTTGTTTTTTCTGTAAGCACTAGAGCCAATCCCCTTCCTGTTTTTCTCCATCTATATTGTGTGCTCTTCTCTGGTTTCTCGATGATTCCATGCTCCATAAAGGCAAATAGATGAGACAGTTATAAATATCATAGCAAAACTCAAGAGCTCAGGGCAGGAGAGCAGGAAGAAGTGGCAAGTGCAATATAAGGAATGAGTTACTGCCAGTGCATGTTTTCTTCAGAGCCTGTAACAAATAAAAAGTTTGGTTAATCATCTAATAAAGTTGTGATTTTATTTAACAATTAGTTCAGCTATTATTCTGAACCAACCTGATTCCTTGTTTAGTGCAGCCTGGCCAGTACCACTCGCTTGCCCGACACACACAATTAGTGTTTCAGGAGTCAACTGGACCTATTGGGAGCTCTGTTTCAAACTTTTCTCAAGCTTAGGGAATGACTACAATTAAATTCCTGTCACTGGAGTTGTTAGCTTGATGACAGACCTCTCCTGTCATTCTTCATTACACTCTCACCTTCAATACCCCGAGCACAAGCTTCTAGAAAAATTAATGTTTTAGGGTATCCCTACGTTGCCTGCCATTTCCAACAGTTGATTCCTGGACATCTCCCATGCTCTCCAAATTAAGCACCAATAAAGCATCTCAGCACTCTAGAGTCAGTTTAGGCTTCGATCCAAATCCCTTAAAAATCTATTGGACTCTTTGAAGTGATGATGGCAGCCATTGTTTTTAAGACATTTGAGTTCCCAGCCAGCTCTCAGTAGAAGTGCTGGCTCCATGCATCACATGTGTGAAACTGCTTGGGTCTAGGACATGCAGTAAGAACAATGGAGTGAAAATGTGACAAAAATAATGATGAAGTGATTTGTGTAAAAAAAGTAAAAAGCATTATTTGTAACTTTATCCAACTTTTTTTTTTTTAAATGCAACTGTACTTAGCAGATGGAAGTAATTTTTCTGAAAAGAGGAAGGAAAAGAGGCCCCTGAAAATTATGAAGGGGTAAAAAAATGCTTTTTGGCTGCCACATGCCCAAGACACAACACCAAATTCTTAGTGGCCTAGGAAAAAAAGCTGCAGCTTGTGTGTTGCTATATCCTTGTTAGGAGACAACAGAGGTGAATAGGTTTAGTTGTTAGGAATGAAGCAGGGTACCTTTGTTCTTCCACTCACACGCAAAATACATCAAGCACTGAATAGTCTTTATTCTTATTTCAGTTTCTTTACACGAGCTTTGTGTACCATCTTCAAAAAAAGAGCTTAGTTTACATTATGAAGTTTGGATTACTCTCACAGGGAATAATTGAAAACACAATTACATTACCTTTCAGACAGGAGTCTTTTTTTCCAGGATGGTTGCATGCAAGAAAGGCAAATCGTAAGCACTGTAAGCAATGAGATGAAAAGACTGGAACAAACTGTATGCAATTATCATAGGAGACTGGATGGAACTGGCCAGAATCCAGATGTGGTACAAATGAGCGTAAACAAAGCAGTTGCATTTGCTTACCTCCTGTCTGAATCGATCTACTGATTTTAGCATATGAAAAGCAGTGGTACTGGGAGGAATTTAGCTGTAATTCCTGCTCTGTTGTATGGAGCTGAACTCTCGTTCATTTCAACATGCAAAAGATCAAAGATCGAGCAGAACGTTTAAGAAATTCAAAGCAGAACATTACAAAGCAGAAGCAGGGCCTAGAGGTCCGACCCCAAACACTTTTAAAAGAAAACACAAATATTACTAAGATCTTTGCTATGAAACTTGAGTGGAATCAGGATTAAGGTTCTAGGCCACAAGAGAAAAATCACATATAATTAAGTAACACTGCACTGTTCCAAAGTAGTATAGGAAAATGTACTGGCACGTGCTTCTGGTGTTATAAGACAGGCCAACCAAAACCTGTTGGATAAAACTCCTTACAAATTTGCAGGAATATGAAGCTGCATTCAGAATGAGCACAGCTCAGAGGAGGGTTACACATAACAAACAAGTGATATTCCTGGTGAAATGCACTTTCACTGGAATGTGTTTTATGATTTTCACATCAATGTATTCAAACTAGGAATGACCCCATCTTCAGTGGCCATAAAGTATAAGGTCACAACATAACTTTTTGCTACTTTTCAAGGGAAATAATTTGTTAGAAATGTTTGTAGACACAGCACCTGCTGCTAGCCCTTTCCCAGGAAGCAGCTGCCAGTAGGGTAAAGATCCAGCCCTAACAGCTCATTTTTATCTCCCTTTGCTGCATGATTGCCCCTGTTGATCTTCAACTCTCAGCTGTTAGAGAGAGATTTTTGACTCCAGGGACTGCACCCACAGCCCATGGAAATCAGAAGCTAGCAAAAGTCAACTTTGGTACACCCAAGTCCCTCCCCACGATAGACAGACCTCAGTTTTTCAGATGAGACACCTCCTCGTCACGCCACTGAATAAATAATAATTTTTTTTAAGTGCATGACACAATGGAGGAAAGAGGTTAGTGCTGAGGGTAAATTCCAGATGGTTGGGATGTTTTCCTAAACTGTCTAACTCCCAAAATTCGGCCTCCCAGCAGCCTGCTGGGAGCAGAGGGGAGTAGGCAGGGAGCTCATTGACAATATCAGGCACATGTGCACATACACATACAGCCACCACACACGAGGCAATGAGAATTAGCTAGTCCACTCCAAATGTCAGCCAATTTATGTAATATCCTTTTACTCAGCATTTCTTATTCACTAGAAGGGGAAGAATCTCAATAATTTTGTCAGCAGTCTCTGAAGGATTGAAAATGAGGGAAGTCAGTTGAATTTATAGTGTCTCTCCAGTCAGTGCTGTTGTTGTCTGCTTGACAGTCTGTACATCAATTAAATAACCAGTGAGCAAGCAGGTATTCACTTCATAAAAGCCACCAATGGACTTGGTTTTAATGAGTTCTAATTGTTATTAACAGCAGCTGTCATTTTAAGTTGACTAAGCACAAAAGCTCTGGGCTGCTGCTGCACATCTTTATCCTAAGAGGCACAGGCAGCTTATTACAGAAAACCCATTCCAGGGAATGGTTTCTCAGATGGTGGAAAGCCAGGAAGCACAGATCAGATAACAGCAGTTCTGAGACTTCCTGATCTAACACACCTAGGACATGGGACAAGCTGAGAAGTGAAGTATGAACAGACTGATATAAATAATGGCAATTATTTCCCCAGACAACCTATCTGTTAAAGAAATACACTGGTGGTAATTGTAATCAGAAACAGGAGCTTCTGGGACCAGAGTAAAGCTTACAATGCATATCAAACAGAATTCTGAAATTAAATCATCTCCCTTCAGAGCTATTAAAAAAATCTAAGAAAAGTTTAAGGTTGAAGTTCCAAAACCAAGTAAAGAAATTCACAATGAAATACATGGTTTCTATTTCTACATCAGTGTCATAAGAGAAAACCAAAACATTAGATCAGCAAGCAAAAAAGCTTGAATTTTTACATTTATTGCAGTACTTGTTTTTACCAAGGACATCTTCACTGGTTTCAAATGTCCAAAGGAAACTCTGATGAGCCTTCCTTTAAAAGCCATTGGTTTATGCTCCTCTTCAAAGCAGAAAATTCAGTTTTTCCTACTCCAAACATTTTAATAACTGATTATTTCTTTAGAATTATATATATGAGGTAGAGGATTTTTCTTTTGGTGTAAATTAGGAAGGTTCCAAAAACTGTGTTGTGTTTGGTGTACTATTTTGTGTCTGACGGGTCAAACCATTTTCTTACAGCTACTTTGAACTTCCCTGAGAAACTAATCTGTTTATTCAGTCTCAGGATTAATCTGATCTTCATGGAGAAATTTGATTCTGGAAATTTTTGTTTCATTACAGGAAATACTTCTGGTTTTGATGGAGAGGACAGGTCTATTTAACGTACAGGTCTACTCTCTAAAACTGAGGGTAACACTTCTCTGTGAAAGGCAGGGCATGCCTAGAAAAAAGAGTCTGGTTTAAATGACAAAATTGTTCAGCAATAATTTTAAATTTTGTGTCATCATCCATTTCATTTATTTACAGAATTCTTCTACTGGCTTTTATTTTTCAAGGACTAAATTTTCCATTTGCTCCTCTTGCAAATACAGCAGTAAACGATAACATAAGTTGCCATTACAAATACTTAGATGGCTTTGCTGAAAGCACTTTTACTTCAAGCATGTCCCAAGAGCCATCAGATCCAGTCTTGCTTAAGCCAGCAATATGTTCCTTTAGATAAAAGACAAAAAAGAGAACATATTGGAGACTGTGTTCTAGTTATGTGTTAAATGATTATGTCTCAACATATCGTTGTCAATGGCCCTTTATTTAAACGAATCCAGTTGATATGAGCTGAATGAGCCATCTCCTGGAACAAGAGGCACATTTCTGTATGACATGAATTCTGAATGTCATTACCTGCCATTATGTCAGAGCTCTAAAAAAAACCAGCAAGCTCCACACTTGCTCTAAATCCTCCTGAACTCAGTTTCTTGACTGAAACATGGATTTGAGCAATGCCCCATTAGGTGCCCCCTCCAAAAAACCCCACCTGTGGAGGGCATGCAGACCCCACAGACCTTGCAGTTTGCAGGATAGGTGGTAATTTCTAGAACTGAGATTAGTATGATCCTCTACCACAAAGAAAGAAGCAGAATGGATTTTTATTTTCAATTTGGAATTTGTTTTAGAGATGTTTAATTTGTAATTATATCATGCTGGCTGAATGCTTAGTTGTGTTGTGGGACTCTTCCCAGAGATCCTCATGGATGCAGCTTTTAGCAATTTCTTTGTGTTTCACAGATGGTCTGTATTTGCCTTTGGCTTTATTTTAGGGTTATTTATTATTTTTTTAAGAACACTAATTGCAAGATTTTAAAATGAAAACAAAGAGCAATAATGACAATGGAACAGTTTTAGGCTTCAAGTGGTTACTTGTCTCCAAAATTTCTTGTGGAACTGAGCTGCTTCAGATTACTGCAAAGGCTGCAACATAACATTGATCTCCAATTATGGTTTGAAATTTCAGCAATATGTAATTAATGCCTTCAGAATTATGTCTGAGCAGGTCACATGGTTCTCACAGGTATCCCTGCTATTAACTGTAGCCAACCTCTGCTAATCAACTCACTAAAAAACCCAAACAAAACAACAGAAAAAAAAAATGGATTCATGATATTTTTCAGCCTGGCTTTTCCAGATAATTCAAATAACAGCAGGAAAGGGGTCCCAGCCACAGTTGGTGCTGTCCCCCTAGGCAAGCCTCCAGGGTGAATCTCCCTTCCATGCTCTTCATTCCCAGTGACATTTCTTTGATGGGACTGCAAAGTCCTGATTGATTGCAGCGAACCACAAGCAGCCCTAGTTCTCCTCGGAAGCAAATACTGGGCTCTAGATCCCAAATATTCTGTATTAGAGGATGTTGTGAAGCTTGGCTTTAAGCCCCTCACTTTCCTGCCAATTTCAAATGTGATTCAAATCTCAGTTAATTTTCTCATCTGTTGCAGTCATTCTCACAGGACTTTGTTAGAAGCAGAATACAGAGAGGATTGTACGAAAATTAATTGGGGAAATTTCTGGACCTGGCACTTCCCAGAGGGATTTAAGAGGCCAAATCAGATGATGAGGCCGTCATCTTAATATTAATCCCTTCCTTCCACAGACACTTTTTACAGCCGAGAAGAATTCTCTCTTGCCTAGACTTTAAATACAAAAAGCTACTCGTGTAGGGACAACTTCCACTGCAGAGGGTATGCTGTTTGACTGCTTTGTCATTGACGAATAGGAAATTACCAGCTAATAAAAGATGATGACACAGCAAAACAATCCACGAATAAATTCTAGACCACTTATGGCTTCTTCTCAGTAAGTTAAATTTCAGTGGAATTTTCACTGTTGTTCTCATCTGACCACAATGAGAAACTCAGGCTGTAATCAGCTGTGATTTTAAGGCAAATTTTAAAAAGTAAATAAATGCCACAAAGATTCCTTCTCAGGCTGCTGGCAACAGCACAGCTACAAAATTAGCCTCTGCTTGGGACACTCAAACAGATGGGTGTCACCCAGGTGGAACAGATGACACATTAAACAACAGACAGTCTCTCATTCCATCATATTTGACCCCAAAATAATGACAAAGCTCATATTTAAGGAACAAATTACCCTGACCTGCTAGGCATATTATTCTAAGTCATCCCATGTGCATTTAGACACAGGTACGGAACAGATTGTGTGATGTAAGGGCTTTATCATCACTGATTTAACCTACAGGCATTATGGAAAGGTAAGTCTGTAGCTGACCTTCCTACACAAAAGAAACCCCAAAACCCTTTGTGGCCTGTCTGCAAAACAGGAATTTTGTTGTAAAAAAAAACAAAAGGAGGGAAGATCATAGTTAGTTCCATTCAAACCCAAAACACAATGAAGAAATAAAGTGCAGTGTACAGATTTGTAAGTTTTGCTATTTAGCTCAGACAGGCCTCAGAGGATAAGGGACATTTTAAACAAAGCTGGATCAGGTCAGGTAGAACTGGATTTGAGCCCCATGGAATTCCTGAGATGTCGAGCCAGGTAACTCTCAATAGCTAGTGATGATTGGTGGTTTAAAGCTTGGGTATTTCAAAGAGACTGTTTTCCATCAATATCATAAGAGGGAAACAACCAAGACCAAAATAATATCTTACTGCTGTTATTTTATGTATGAATCAACTGGTCTAAAGGAAATACTACCTTCTTTGACTGGGAGCGTGGAAGAGTTCAGGAATACAGTATATATTTTTAAAGGAAAACCTAATACACATGTTTGGAAAGGAAAAGGACAAGACTTAAGCTGCTGGCTTAAGTATTTGCAGACATCCCCAGGCATTTTGAATAGAGGTATTCTTCTGGGGGTTTTCACCTTGTCTGAACGTTTTGTACTTGTTCCAGGTCTTGCACTGTTTATTACATTTTAGAAAGTCAAGTTATTCTTTCCTACTGCACTGCAAACTAGAACATTACCCTTGCTAATTTTGGGGACTCAAGAGCAAATAGAGTAGGGGAAGAGGCAGACATAGATGAAAGCACAATTCCAAAAAAGCATTTTAAATTTCCACTTAAAAAAATAAACCACAACCAAAACAAACCCAACTTAAACCAAAGAGGAGAAGGATTTTCCTCAAACCTGCAGCAATAAAGTCTGTTCATTTTTTGCTTGCAATATTAAAACCATTGCTACAACTATGCCTGACCCAGCACTGCATCAGCAAAACAGGAAATGTGACAAGGGGCAACTTCCAACACTTTTGTCAGACCAAGACAAACAGACAGACTCAAGCCTGGAGATTAATATTAAAGCCATAAATAAAGAGATGGCATGCAAAGGAAACTACTGCAGATTATGGGGAATTCTCTCAATGAGACGTTAAAAAGAATTAGTGACACTCCAACCCCTCACATATATACTGTGTGCATTTGAAAAGACAACATTCCTGGCATCCTGCTAGCATGCCAGCTCAGATGTAGAGGAACAGTTCTCCACTGAGTTGGCACTGTGTGGACCACTCAGAGCTCTGCTTGGCACATTGTAACTGCTGTGGTTTAATCTGCACCTTACATTCCAAAAAAGAGATACTGTGTTCGTTGTCAAAGTTTACTGTTACTCTCCAAGAACTACTCTGATATTATCCTTAGGGAGTTCAGACCTGTGGGAATTGTGTATGGCTTTTAGAGAAATTCCATCAGCTTCATCAGCTTTGTGAATCAAGGAAATTTCTTTCAAGGTGAAGAAACCCTATCTTTGATGACATCAAACATTCATTCATTCCTAAAACAATTCTGACTCCTGATCATTATTATGTTATGTTACACACCATACAAACAAAGTAGAGTTTCCTCTCTACAGAGTTTGCAGTTTTAAGAGAAGAAACAGATCAACAGACCTGGATATGCCTGTTTCCAAAGCTGACTGTTCTTCCTAAGTGACATTCCCTGCAGGAGACATCCCTTAGCCTAGGGATGCTGGGCTTCTAAACCTCATCAAATTCTTTTGTGGACAGCATGGCTCAACCTATTGCATCTCTGAAGGAAATGTTTTCCATGTCATCCTTAACCAATGGTTATTGCTACCACATCTTATTAGGAGTTCATCTGAGAGAGAGTGGCTTTTAATGAATGCTGCAATCCTCATCATTTGCAGACTTCAATTTTACATTTCTTGCCACTAAGAAATATCCAAAAGTCACCCTTTGCCAGTATTTAGAAGCGGGAAGAAGAACAATCATGGTTTTGCAAAATTCTGTTTCTCAGGGACCAACGCCCCAAAGCCATGGACACTTCACTGATATTTTTAATGAGAAAGGGATTGGTCCCTGTATTAGTTCAGGACCAAAGTGTGATTTCCACTTGCCCTCCAGTCTCCTGAGAATAATGTTTCGGGAAAATTACATCTTGTCACACACATCAGCAAAACATCTGGGAATTCCCATTCAAGGTGAGCAAACATAGTTAATTCAAACACAGTTAATGCAAGCAGGACTTCTTGGCACAGACAAAAGTCTTTTAAATAAGCTCCTGGTTTTTTTGGAAGGTCTTTCTTCAGCACTTTAATACTACGAAGTGTGTATAATGAGATGTGAACAAATGAGAGACACTGGATTTCCTACAGTGTCTCCTGGCCTTGAAACCTCTCCTCTTCCACAGTTTCACTGGCCTTATGAATGGCTGAGAGGAATTTGGGAGGCTGGAGGTCCTCCTCAAGCTCTGCTGGGAAACAGTCCTGAGTATCCAGCACTGGAGCTGAGATGTGAGAGCAGTTCTCAAATTGGCCGCAGTAACTCAGTGTACAGCAATTACTGCTCTGACATTTGGCAATTCTCAGTGCTTTTTTACAGCACTGCTCTCGTGTTTGAGATGTCAATTACAAGCCTAAATAATTGCACAGCCAGGGTCACAATAAATGACCATTTTTCAAGTTAAGTAACTGGTACTGTAGATAAACAAAGAGAGTTTTGGGCCTCGGTTCCAGTAAAGCTCTCTTAGTGCCAATGACATCCAAGATTCCTGGCTTCTGGCAACCATCAGCAACACTGTCCCAGCTGAACAGCTCCAGAAAGCAAGCACCCTTGCACTGGAATTTGGGTGGGATGGTTGGGGTGGTTATTTAAACAGTGCTCACATAAACCAAGAGATGAAGGGCGGTGAGAGGTACTGAGCAGTAACTGCCTCTTACCTTGAGCAAGGAATACTCAGTGAGCTGGAATAATGTTATATTAGCGGGACTTTGCCAGATTAACCTGATCTAATCAACATATCTGTACTTCTGCAGGTGTACCAGTTAATTTTCATCACTGTAGGGAATCAAAGACATTATACTGATATGGAATTACACATGTGGAATTGTGCTCACTTCCCCTAAAACTGGTACAGGCTTATCCTGGAACTGTGACTCACAGGCAGAACTGCAAATGCAGGGAGCAGCAGATGGAATACAGGAATTAATAACCCAAACAAGACACAATTCCTTCCAGTTTACTGGAGGGATCCTTTTTCTACAAGGCTCTTTTGAAAAAAAAAATACTGATAATAGCTAGCTATTCTAAAAAAGGAGGTATTGTGATGGTTTTCTTTGACATTAACAGGATGTGAATCAGTTTAGTTGTATGACTACACAGTAGATTAATGTTGCTGATTGAGAAACTGTTCTGCTCCAGAATGTTTGAATATATGTACATATATAAATAAAATTTATTTTATACAACTCCTCTGGGATTATTCTGACTCTCCAGTTTTAACAAATAGGAACTTTTTATTGTTTGGTTTTGTTTTGTTTTTAAGTGTAGTCAGTGAAAGCAGTGATCCAAATTACACCTTGGAAGTAAATAAGTTCACCAACTGTGGTTTGTTTTGTCATCTCTCCAAATCTGCAATGCTGGTTAAATATTTGGTCTCAACAACACAGTGGACAAAAGTTGTGAACAGCCCTAAACCCCAGTCTACTGATTTCAGCTGAAATAACAGTTGGGGCAAATATTCCCATTACTTCTAAATAAAAACTGCACACTATCTTAACTACTCCTGCAACAATAAAAAGAATCCTATTGTTTGGAGTAGCACTTGGTCCCCAAGGAAAGAATTCCTTTTAACTAAACAGTTATTTGTTTTGAATCTCTGCTAGGCAGGGAAACCAAAGCTCTTGGTTTCTCCCCCTTCTCTTGAGCTCTTTCACCATCTGTGCATGATCATGGCCCAGGCTTTCCTTCCAACCTCTGAGAAAGACTCCTCCCAAACACATCTCACCATGGGAACACATGGCTGCTGGGGACGGTACTGGAGAACTCGGGGTTGGATTAAATGTGATATGAAGCTACTCTCCAGGGGTTATCCAGGCCCTGCTGTGGAAGGAGAAATTTGGGAACTACTCTGTCCTTCCATTCTGCATCTCTGCCCCAAACTGCCCTTGTCCCCACTGAGTTTTCAGGGACACAATGCAAAAAGCTGAATTCCAGTACTCACAGCAAACCAGCATTGAAATCAGCAGAAGCACCACAGTTGGTGCCTTTCGAAAATCTACAGAAATGGGTATTATGAGCAGAATAAACAAGTAGGAAGCCAAAACAGATAGAGGGGTGTGTTCTTTTCTTCCTCCCACTATTCAGTATCAAAACCAGTCTCTGGTTTGTGCATGCACCTGAGCTGTTCTCTCTCTTCTGCCACCTGGGCTGGAATCATCCATGTGGACATTAGTTCTTGGAGCAACATTATCTGTAAAGAAAAAGCCTTTTAAAACTGCAGATCCATTCATGCTTGGTTAGAAAAGAATGGTCTTGGTCCTGCAGTTTTGCAATAAATGTTAAATTAATGCAATGATGCTGGTGGCAAGTGGCAGAATTAGGTTTGTAATGTTTAAATTTTTCCAAGTTATGTCATACAAACTATGCTCTGACTGTGCTGGTGTGATATTATCTCGAAAGGATTCCTGATCTACAGAGAGAGAGGGATAAAACAGGGTAAAACAAATTGTCAGGCTTGTAATGGGTCTCTGTTAGTCCCAGAAGTGCCTGTTGTTCACAGCAGTTACAGCAACTCAGCTGGCTCCAGAACAGAAAGTGCCTCCTTGAAGCAGCAGCTCAGCCCCATTTGAGTTTGGCACTTTCATGTAACAGGGAGTTTACACAGGAGTTTTATAGTTTACACACAAAAAGATTTTTTAAAAAACCAACAAAACAGTCACAAGACATTTCATTCACTTGGTACCTGGTGATGTTGGTTCAGCTCCTGTAGATGTCCTGCCTGAGTTGGTTACAGGAAGTCAACCTGCTTTGCATGGAAGGAGGTCAGTTCTTCCCATTCTTCAGAATGACTTTTTGCTGGCATTGTGACCAATGGGATGACTCAGGCCTGCCAGTCGCCTCATCCTTATAAGCAGAGCTGAAAATCTCTTGTCACTCCATAACTTTTCTCCTAGATTCTACTGCCCGCTCCAACTCTCTCCTCTAAAAAAAAAAAAAAGGAATTTTCTTCCAGCCTCTCCATCAGTCTTGGTCTGGGATATCTACAGGAGGTCAGTACAAACAGTCTTACCAGTTTTGTCCTCACCCTCCCAGAGTCGCTCTTTGCCTACCTGGGGACCACTGTCGGCACACACAGTCTCCTACATTTCCCAGCTCATATTTTCAGCACACCTGGTAGCAGGTGCCTCCTGACAGCCACTGATCACTGGTCCATGTCCCTTACAGGGACAGAATTTGCCGGTGGCTGTGCCCTCCAGGCTGGCTCAGCTAGGGACAAGGGTCTGATTGCTATGATTAAGAAGACCTCTACGATGTTTCAAGAAATCTTCAAGGAGCAGAGGCCTAAAAGTTTGTTTTAATAAGAGAAATATGAAATACAATGACATCAGCCCTAAACAGAAGGTGGAGTGAGCTGGGAATGATGATACTGGCATGCAAGGGAGAAACAAGGCACCTGACTGAGACTTGATTCCAGCGGGGAGCAAGACATGCCAGCTCCCTGAAATCTCAGCCATTTCCCAATTTCCCAAACACATCACATGTAAAAGCTTAGCTCTGCCATCACACCATGCTCTACACAAACAGCCTTTGTGTCCAGAGGAGGAGTCTCTGCCTGGCAGGAGCTAAAATTGCCCGTGGCAGATGTTGAAATCATTTCTGTGCCAAGCACCGTGGCAGACAGGGACAGGACCTCCATTCCATGGTAGAGAGAGTTTTTGGAGATCTGAGGCTGAGGGAGCAATACCAGTCTGTTGTATTCCAAATTGCAGGAGAGGATGCCGTGAGGAGAGCTTGCATGGTAATCTTCTGTGCATATCAAAGAGAGAATTATTAGGATACAGGACTTACCTAGTTTATAAATTGTTCCATTTCATTGGCTTGTAGAAAAACAGGCGTTAATTAATCAAAATGTAACGTCTGACAGCTTTTTTGAAAACCTCTTGTCCTGGTTTCGGCATCACAACTTTTAAATATATCATTATGTGCTTTTTAAAAGCCTGATTGGAAAAAATTACATAATTTTGGACTTTCTCAACATTTGGCGCGTCAGCTCCCAGTGTCTAAGAGTACCATAAATAGATGTTGGACCACCTCAATACAATTCCTGTCTGCAGATTTTCCATAACACACTTCACTCTATTATTCAAATAAAGTCCAAGTGGATCTTTTCCTGGGAACATGGGTTATGCAATGTTCAGCACAGGAGGCTTGAGAAAGAGAGTGTAAAGCCAAACACTTGCAGGGCAGCAGAATCTGTTTATATTTATTTATATGTTGTGTTTCCATTTAATCTTCATTTAACAGGCCCCAGCTCCTTTTGCCTCTTTTGATCTATCAGACTCTTTTCTCTCTGATGTCTTGGTACATCAAGAGTATGGCCAAGCACCTACACATCAATTTGCCAACTGATTAACAATGAAAATATAATTGCAGGATGATCAAAACTGTAATCTAATGAGATCCTTATGCTGCTAGGAACTACTGTTCTAAATTAAAATTATAAACACCTATAGTATTTTGCCAAAATCCACCAAATTCTGGGATCTGACTGAAAACCAGAATATTTAGTTTCAGGTCAGAGATAGAACATGACTTTCATATACAGATACCCCCAGTAAGTATCTAAACTTTATTTGTGGATTAATTTCATTATCTGTGCTGCCAGCCATGAGCATTTTAATGAGAAAGTTCTTGAATGCAAGGATCCTCTTTAGCATCACCATTTCCATTCGTTTTCCATTCTATTTTCACCAGACTGGTGAGACATTTCACTGTCAGTGTGACTCAGAATGCCAAGTTCAGAAAAAAATATCTCCATAGTTACGCACCTCTCTCTTGCAATGAAGTGCCAGCTCCCCAGTGCCCAGCTTTCAAACTGTCAGTGCTGTAACACAGCAAAAATGCCATGCCTCAATCACCAGGATAGATTCATTCCCAGTTGTTAGCCAACACCTATAACTTACAGCAACATTTTCCTCTCTGCAAGGACAGCTGAAAGACCCCATGGAAATGATCTGAAAAGCCAGCTGGCAATGTAAAAGAAAATTTTCTGTAGAGACTCATCCAGTCTGTAATACCAAAAGGAAGGATTCAGCCTGAATTGGCTAAAACTAGAGAAATTCCAGAGGATATATATTGGCAAATTGGAGATGTATGCACCCCATAAATATGCAAAAATAGAATCCATTCATACAATCTCTCAGTATAAGATGTAATACTCACATTATTTCAAGTTTAACTCTTATGCTTGCAATGTACAAAAATTAAGAACAAGGTATTAATTAAGAAATAACTACAGTATATTCTTTCATTTAACACAAATACAGCAATGTCATGTAAGACATCTCTACCTTTCTTCAGAAGACATTAGTAGACATCCATACAGGCAATACCTACATTAGCTAGAAATGCATGGCCTGGGTTAGAGATAAGCCCAAAAGTGGTTTTTGTTATTTAGTTCCTATTTCTAGAAATAAGAAATTACCTTGTGACTGTCTCTCATTCTGACTTCCGCTGTTACATTCTAAACTGTTCATTCTCACTGTTTGCTTTATGAAGACATGTAGGTTGCACCTGGACTTCTCCAACTGACTCATGGGCTTAAAAATCCTGAAAATCCTATATAAACATAAATTCACTTGACACAGGAGAGTTCAGGATCTGATTCCTTCTGGGGCCTGTGATAATTTCGGCATCAGTTTGAAGCACCAGCAGTACCAGGTCCAGAGCTCTCCTCCATGCCTCTGTCTTGGCTGCAACGTTATCACAAACCTTTAAATCTGTGATCTGGTCAGGAAAGGGATCAGAACCACCCCTGACCACTCCACATTTCCTAAACTCTTCCAAAATATAAGCTGAGGGAGAGCCACAGGCCGCTGCTTTCTGGAGGTGGTGATCCACTGAGGCACTTGCTTCCAGCTCCGAGCTGGCCTTCGCAGTGTTACACAGGACCACGGAGAGGTACCGCTTCCAGCCACTTGCCAGTGCCTGGAGCACGATGGATTTATACTCTGCCAGCCAGGGACTGGGAAGCTCTCCCACAGCTTTGTCGTTTCCCAGTCGCCCGGGCTGCTCTGCGAGCGCCTGGATGTGACTGAGGCACAAGAGCTCCACTGCACCGCCCCCAGGGAAAACCTTCCCGTCCTTTAGAGCGTGATGGAGTCGATAGAGCAAAGTCCAGAACTGGTCTTCGAGGAGTTGTGCCTTGGAAGGCAGGGCAGTGGTGAGCACGGCCGTGAGCAGGGGGATGCTTCCCGCGCTGATCCGCACCGGCATCAGCTCACCCAGATCCACCGCGCGCCCATCGCTGGCCTGCCACAGCTCCGCCCAGGCCCCATTCCCGATACAGGAAGCGTCCAGCTGGCTTAGGTACGTCACTGCCTGGGCACCAGTGGCCGTCCCAAAGGCACCCAGCACATCCCGAGCCACACAGCCAATGACCAATATCCTGCTGGCGATGCACCTTTCCATGAGGTTTTTGCACACGTTCCCTTTGACCAAAACCAGGTTTACTTCAAAGCTCATCAGAATATCCAACATTCTCCTTAGCCACTCATCTCCTGCCCTGCCCCCCTGTGGATTGGGATGCTCCAATATGGTCCTTATATTACGTGGTCTGTTAAAACCTAAGTGTCGATACTGCTCCGTGAGGTCACCATCCATCAGCAGAATCCGGAGGGGCTTGTCTGCAAAGTGTTTGATGACTGTGGCTTGCTCTGGTGACACCAGTGTGACAAAGCCTGGGGAGACACAGGAACAGCTCTCAGGCAAGCCCAGCACACAGCATGTCACAATCTCTGCGATACTAATCTGGGAAGAGTCACCGCACTCTGCTCTCTCTTGCTGATAAGCAGCAATGCTTTGTAGCAGTTTCACATTGGTCTGGTTTCCATGGCTCAGAGCCATTGCCAGGTGTTCTAATCCACAACATCCACACAGATCTGCTGATGGTCCTGAAGGGCATCCCTGAAAATTACCTTGCTGACTTGAAAAGCGGCTTTTCCCTAGAGTGCTGAAGTGTCTGCTGTGGGTTAACTTCCATGTGATACAGCTGAATGCAGTAACATCGCTCCCAGACAGCGCAGATGAACATTTGTCACCCACTGCTTTGACAACAGAAGCCACTGAACCAAAGTCAGTCAAGGGTGAAACCAGGCACTTGTGAAAATTACAGTCATCTCCTTGATGGGAGCAAGAATTTATTGGAATTACTTCTTCTGTTGCAGAAATATCTCTCTGAAAACACAGCAAATTCCAAGGATTTGTAAGACTATCACATCCAACTTGGCCACTTTTGCTTTCAAAAGCCTTTGGCCTAACTCTGCTAGAACACAGCTCTCTCTTTACATCAGGTATTGGTATTTGAAGACACTGGATTCTCTCACAGCAAGAGTTCAACCCCTCAGACATCATGGACACTATTGCTGGAACAGGAATGTTCTGCTGGAGGCACTCCACCACAGCATTGCTCCACACTCCAGCCAGGAACAACAGGGTACTCATCCCAGTCTTAAATTCCTTGTTCTGAGCCTGAATGGTTTCATTAAGAAGCTGTCCAACAGCACTTGTCAAATCCAAACTTTCAATCATTCTAACAGCAGAACAAATCAATGAGCTCTGATTAGTGATTTCATCCACAATGAATTTATGTGATTTCATTGGCCCCAGGAATGTTCTCCCAGTGGATGCTAAGGATGAGAGTTGCTGGAGTCCGATGTGTCTCCTGGCATTCACATCCCTGAAAGCCATGGGCAGTGGGCAGCATCTGTGAACAGATCACCAATTAGTGCCCCATCGTCACAGCACACTAGAGCACAAATCACAAAAAAATTAATTTACCAGTCTAGCCCTGAACACAGCTTTCCTCTGTATAAAGCAGGTCTTCATCCTGTGCACTTATTATGAGAAATCAATGGACAGAATTGCTGAAATGAGGCACTGTTAAAATACCATGGAATTGTTTCTGGCTGGCTGATGGTAAAGAGCTGTTAATTCCCACGGTTTCTTACACTTCCAGCAGTACAGGCTTTGTGAAACTACCACCTCCCTCCTGCCTTGATGTCTGGAATTTCAGTTATTTGCCTTACTTAGGGCAGACATTCATTAGAGCAGAATGGACAAATTACATGCAAAACTCAAGAGCCTGTGCGGATCCTTCTTGGTAACAGCAGTCATGCCACTAACTTTAACCTTCAAGTCTGGAAAAACGTATTTTATTCCAAATTCTGTTTAGTCCAATTAGCATGCATGAATACTTCATTAAGTGAAATAAAAGCAATGCCACTTCTTCATAACTTACAAACTGCCAAGACTTTAAAGTTTTGACCAACTATTCATTCTTAACACACCATAAAGAAATCTCCTTTCCCTCCAAATCTCTTTCACACCATGGTCCCGTGGCAGACCACGTAGATTAAAATAAAGCTCCCTTTTTGAATAACAAAGTATACACACCAAGAATTGAGAATCCTGAGGCCTGTATCTCTTATGCTCAGATTCAAGTCACAGAACGGTCTGGGTGGGGAAGGACCTTAAAGCTCATCCAGTTTCAGCCCCCCTGCCATGGCCAGGGACACCTTCCACCAGACCAGGCTGCTCAGAGCCGCATCCAATCTGGCCTTGGCCACTTCCAGGGATGGGACATCCACAACTTCTCTGGGCAACCTGTTCCAATCCATCACCGCCCTCACAACACAGACTTTCTTCCTAATATCCAATCTACATCAACTGTCTGTCATTTTGAACCCACCCTCCCTTGTCCTGTCACTATATGCCCTTGTAAATACTCCTGCCTAATCTTTCTTTTAAGTCCCCTTCAGGTGCTGGAATTTATTCCCATTATTTGTTCCAGCTCCCTAAAGGCCCCTTTGCGTAGCTATTTCAAATCAAAAAAGATCTTTCTTTCTTTCTTTTCCCATCCCACACAGATAAAGTCCACTTGAATATAATGTCGTTGTATTGCTAGGGAGAGGAAGCGCGTCCCGGCCCGCCTGTCCCACACGGCCGAGGGCAAGCCGCCCGGAGTAGACACACCGGAACTGCCCTGCCGCTTCCTGCGGGCCGGAGGGTGCCCGGCGGGCCGGTGCGGTTGTCTCACCGGAGGGGCCGTGCTCCCGGCGCTCCCGCCGCTTCCCTGGACACGGAGTTGCCTGGACACGGCCGCCGCTCCCTCAGGCGCCCCGCAGGCGGGCCTGCCCTCGCGGGCTCCCTCAGCTGTCCCTCACGCTCAGAGCGCATCGCCATTGGTCGGCGCCGTGAGAGGGGCGGGTCCCCACGCTCGTTCCGCCCGCTCATTGGCCGGCTGGAACGCGTCGGCCGTGCGCGGCGGTGCGGAGCTCCCGTCCCATCCCGTCCCATCCCGGAGCGGCATTCCCGGCCGGATGGTGAGCGCGTTCTCCCCGCCGCGGGCTCCCTTCCCACCGCCGCCTCCCTCGAGCCCCTCCGCCCCCTCCCGCCGGCACCGTGGGTTGTGCAAACCCCCTTCAGGTTCCACCCCGTGTCCAGGCCGTCGCTGCTGCCCGGTTACCTCGCACAGCGCACCCCGGAGAGGCCTCCCGCTCCAGCGGGAAAAACACGCCCGGAAAAACACCGGGATTTGCAAAATACGTCACCCGCTCTCGGCGTGCCTGGTTCTTCTTGGCTCAGCTCACAGACCTCCGCGTCGTTCGGGCCCCTGCAGCATTGCTGGAATGGCACCGGGCAGGCCCGGAGGTGGAACCTGAAAGGGATGTGTGCAGCTCAGATGGGAAATGAGTGGAACCGTAAGTCTCCGTAGCCAGGAGAAGGTCTCGTGTGTCTTCTTCCCAGAGCAGCATGTAAAGAATAGAAGTCTGATACGTGTGTCAATAGCAGAGGGAAGTCAGGGATGAGCCAGACAAATGGCTTTGCAATACAACCTGGGAGGGACAAATCACGTTGAAAAACGAAATTTCATTAACAAATACAAGAAAATGGAATCTTCTGAGTTAAAACAGATATCTCTGCCCTTACAAATGCTAACAATTCAGCAGAGGCAAGAGACTGGTCAGCAGTAGCTAGGTAACAAATGCCTTGCTTTGTGCTCGCTTTATTTACTTTTATAAAGCTTAACGAGTTGAAACCGGGGGTGAGAGGGACTGCCTTTCCTTCAACGATTTTGTGCAGATTCAAGACGCAGGACGAAAATCTGTCTACCGCTGATTTAAAAACAAAACTACACTTGAGGAAGGCGTTTTTCCTGCTTTATAGGAGTAAGGGGGGGGGAACACGCTGTACTGCACTGCACTGGCTTACACCAGAGGCAGGAAAGGTCTCGGAAATGTCCTAGATAATGATGCAGCAGCTCAGCACAAGCAGATTAGTTCTCTTTATGGGACAGATTGTGTGTTGATCTCACGGTACCACCAGGATGTTACTGCCTGACTCCATATCTACTTGATGGGCAGGCAGCCTGGAGCCACCCAGCCCTCTTTAAACTTTTCTCTCAAAGGAGTGGCTGATTTTGATATCTCCATAGTTTACAGCCAAGACCCTAAGCAACCACCCTCTTTAGCTGTGAGGATGTTGCATTCATGTTTTTCAGGTAAACCTGCAGGAAAGTCAACTGGCAGGAGGTGCAGAGGGTCATGGTCATCTCAGTTTATTTTCAGGCTGCCCACCTGTTTTTCTGGCATTATTCCTTTAATTGATAATCTTTCAGTTGAAAACAGGAAGCCCAAATCCACATTCCCCAGGAACAAAATCTCTTTTGTTCTTTCCACAATAACCTAAGGAAATTGACACAGACACTCAATGTCTACCACTTGCAGCAAGGTCTCTCACCTCTGCTACAGCGTTAATGTTGTCATTTATAATTTAGTGTATTTGAAATTCTCCCTGGAATACACTGTTTCTTATCTGTTCTCTCCCTTCACTTTCTGAAGGCATCCAACTATAGAAAACCTGGCTTAGGTACAGCCCAGCGGAAGAAAAGCGGCCTGAAACCTGAACTTACAGAAGAGCAAAAGCAGGAAATCAGAGAAGCTTTCGATTTGTTTGACACTGATGGATCTGGAAGCATTGACATAAAAGAACTGAAGGTTTTCAAACTTTTTTTTCTTTTTCCTCTGAAATGAAAATATTTTTGATCTCAAAATTGTAGCTGCTTTTTCTGTTTGTCCAACCCTATTTTAAAACAATTTAGGAATACAAAGAAGAGTAATGACTTGCTGTCATGACTGAATTTGGGGTGCACTCTGCATGTAATGCTTCACAGTAGACAAGCTTCTCTACTATGTGGCTATTTCAATCTGACCGCTTTGAATAGCTGAGCATTAGAGAAACTAAAAAGTTTCATGTTTCATGGCTAAGGTGCTTGTTCCTGGGAAGTAGACTTTTGTTGTTCTGGGATGAGTATCAGAATATCAAATATTTTCTTTGCCTGAGAACTAAACACAGATTTTGCATGCATTCAAGAAAGTTACAACCCTATTTGCATATATGTAATCCAAAAATTACCTGGTTTTTAATTTAAAAAAGAACAAAACAGAGATCTGAGTTGTGTTTCAGTAACAATTCAGGCAGTGTGTGTGCACTTGCATACATACAAGGGGGAAGATGATTCTCAGTTGACTCCCTGTGATTTTATGTGTGTGAAATTTTTGTAAGCGTGAACACTTTCATTATCTCCTTTATCTTGATTTCTCACATACACTCTGCTCAATTTCTGCATCTGTAACCTGGAAACATGAGTTACCTCTGCCTGATACAAACTATGGATATTCACTACCATATAGGAAAAAAAACTCCTAAGAATATCAAACCTACACTGTTATTGTTCAGCCAGATGATAGAAGATGGTAGAGGACACCAAGGTGTTTTCATGGCAGTCAGTTGTGACTACAATTCTGGACAAGGAGATGAAATAGGCTTTAGCTCAGCTCTTACACCAAAATTCTGGTGGCCTCCTAACAGAATTGGTTTTGCTATTTTGGCACAGGTTGCAATGCGTGCTTTGGGCTTTGAGCCAAAGAAGGAAGAGATTAAGAAGATGATAGCAGACATTGACAAGGAAGGAAGTGGCACCATCAACTTTGAAGATTTTTTGGCTATGATGACACAAAAAATGGTAGGAATTCTGAGCAAAAATTCTTGTGGCAGCATAAGAAAAAGGAACATCTCAGTGTCAAGGGTTTTCTGATTAACATGTGCTTTACTCTTGGTTTAGAGTGAAAAGGATTCAAAAGAAGAAATCCTGAAAGCTTTCAGATTATTTGATGATGATGGCACAGGAAAAATTTCATTCAAAAACTTGAAAAGGGTTGCCAAGGAACTGGGAGAAAATCTAACAGATGAAGAACTTCAGGTAAATTCTGATTTTCCAGAGCTTTACTAACAGGCACAGACCATTCCTGTAGCTCCTAGGGATTGGGTGGGAATTTGGTCCTATACCAAAAGGGCTGAGAGGTCAGAAATATGAAAAGCAGTCAATTACATAGTTGTTTTCACATGAAGTGCCTCGGATTTTTTGTTGTTTTAATGAATGGAATATCTTTTGTTTAGAGTCCAGTGCCTGATCAAATGTACACTGTTTTGTAGGAAATGATTGATGAAGCTGATCGAGATGGAGATGGGGAAGTAAGCGAGCAAGAATTTTTGAGAATCATGAAGAAAACTAGCTTATACTAATACTTGTTGCCTTGCTATACAGCTGGTCCAAAAGATAACCTGGAAAAGGCTTAAAAACTGGGCTTGTGCCTTCTGTATATTTTCTGCCATGTGGACAAAGTCTGAAAGGACAGATTTTTTTGATTTATTTCTCTTTTTCGACAAAGATAACTGGGGAAGGAGGGCCGCAGTACCCAAAACTGCCAAAATGAGATACTGCAGAAGCCAAAAGGAAGGATGAACTGAGCCTGTAAGGCAGGGTCCCTTCCCCTCCACCATAACAACTTCCCTGATTGCCATTTTGGATAAAAACCGCTGTGTTTTACTATTTAACTAAAAGATACTTCACTTGACATGTGAAGATTACCACTGCTGCTGGGAAAGGCTACGTTGCCCTTCCTAAGGCTACTGATTGAAGGAACAAGCACAGTATTTTTTATTGATTTGAAGGTTTTTTAGGTTATCTCTTGGTATTTGTCTCCTGTTGTTTATTTCCATGACGGGCTCTAAAATGAATTGTTATATTTGTTTATATTTTGGTATGAAACATTGTTTCTTATGGCAAGTTGGGTTTGGATTTAATGGAAAGCAAATGTAGATTTGGTTCTTCCTTTGGAACTGTGTGCCATCCATAGATGTTCTTGTATTTATCTGATCACCTGAAACCAGAATGAAACTAGAATGTAACCTGCTTGGGTGACCAAAGTTTATTGCTTATAACCAGACAACACCTTGTGCCATTGTTCGTACTCCCCAGACATTTTAGAGCTGCTGTTACTCCGGGATTCAGGTACCTAAAAAGTTCAGTTCCATGGTGCACTAGAGTAAATTTTGTCTTGTTGACAGTTACATTGTAGAGAGGATTTGCATCTGAACTGAAAAAGTAGCTCACCATGGACATCTGTGGAACACTGAATATATTTAGATCCATGCAGTCCAAATACATTTCACACATCACAGGTTTTGGGGTTTTTTTTTTAGGAGTACCTTCATTTTCTTTAGTATTTATTGCATCTACTGTCAATCCAGGAATTATTTGAGATCCACATTTCCTTCTGAATTATAGAGCAGTTACACACAGCCTGCTCTATCTGATTATGTGGCTCTGCAGGAAGGTTTATCCTTTATAGACAATCAGCTTCAAACCTTTCAAATCCTGTAAAGCTCCAGAGGCCCAAGAAGTCCCCTGTTATAACATGATGGCTGTAGATGTAATCTATAGTACTGTAAGTGTTTTAAAATGTCTTAACTTTGTCTAAGTGTGAAATAAAACTGTTTTGCAAGTTAAGAAGTTTTTGTGCTTATTCTCTATTTTTCTTAATTATTTTAAAGTCTTCAGTGCTTCACCAAGCACATTTTCACTTTCATTAATCTCTTCCTTCTAAGAGAGGAATTCTTAGGTGCAGTAGTCTGTCACGTAATTCCTCTTCCAGTCTGCTGATTAAAAGTTTCTAGTACTAACCACATATATTCAGAAAGGGAAATTTGAAGTTCTAGCTGATTATGGGGAATCCCAGAGCCTATTAGAGTGACTGTAGTTTTTTTTTATACTGCCACAGGAAAAGATTGATGACTCTGGTTTACCTATGATGCATGTCACTTCTCTCTTCCTGTTCTAATCCCATTACCTGCCCTTAAGGTAGGAAAAAACCACACATCCCTGCCATGTGTACTACAATGGTGAAATGTTATTTCTGGCTTGCCCGTTAATCTCTGAAGTCTGGAATGTCAAGCAATGTCTGAATGAGCACAAAACTTGCAAGCGTTAACAAGTGTTTGGTGGTGCTTTATTTTGCAGGATAGTGAGGGAAATCATCCCCTCTTCAGCCTGGCAGCTGGCAATGAACCCCATCCTTTGCATCCCCCTTCTCCTTATGCTGCCATGGAGAGTGGGTCCTTACCTGGCATCTGCAGATTCCCCTCAGATGGCTGCAATTCAGACATTCATTGTGTGCACCCAGCTGAGCTCCTTCCTCTGCACCATCAGCAAAGCCTGGTTTTCACTCTGAGTGTTCATTCTAGACAGATACTGTACAGAAAGTGGAATTGCAGTTTGTGTCTGGCAAACACCTAAATATCAAAGAATTGGTAAGAGCAATAAATAGCTGCTTGGGAGATAATATTGCAAATGTCTTCTAATGAGATATGTTTTGAAATTAAAAAGAACCAGACTTTTTATAAAATACAAAATAGTTCAAGTGAAAGAAATTGCTTACAAGTTATATTCCAAAATATGACAATTGCACGGCAATTTTAATCTCCCATCTGCAGCTTCTGAGTTCTGCATCATCTCTCAGACCCACAGTACAGTCCCACAATCCTGCCAGTCCCACACTAAGGCAAATTTTCAGCTGGCTTTAGGGAGAAAAGACCCAAGGAACTGCCAAGGAGTGCTGTGCTCTCACTTTATTAGGTATGAGTTTGTTTTCAGAGCAATGAGCACAGGATCAGCTTCTAACATTGCAGAAGAAAAAAAGGCTTCTTTTCAGGTACACCTAATCTTGGCATTTAAAAGAGGATGGGGGGAAGTAACACAGGAAACATTTGTGTACATTCACATGCCAGGAGTCTTACTAACAGAGCCCAAATAATTCCATAAACTGATGAGGCATTTAATATTAAAATATTTAAATTGGTCATTTACAGTTTTGAAGACTAACTCTCACATCCTGCAAACTGCCTGGTGAATTCACAACAAGCATTTGAAATGTTAAATATTAATTCCTTGGAAACCTCCTGACCGAGTTAAATCAAATATTGCCATTCGACAGCTGCTTTTAAATGCCCCTGGACAGCATAAGTGGATTTTGAGCCTGGCACAGGGCAGCAAGCTGCTCTGTCTAGAGGCTGATGAGCTTTGGCCACTTGAGGAAACTTGAGGAAAGGCAGCCTCAGAGGATAACGCTGCAAAGCCAGCTTCCTTTGTATCACACTTCTCAGTACAATGAGGGCCGATAGATCTGAGAGTGTGGCAGCCTCGCTAGAGGGCATCCAGTTACTGACATGTGAGGTGAGTGAGGCTTTGATGCTTCTTTGCCTCCACTGTGGCTTTCAGTGACAAGAGAAAGTAGGCACACAAACATCATCCAGACTGGGCTTGAAATACGTGGTTGGACACTGAATTATTTTCTCTGAAAGGAAGAATGCAAGGCTTCTCTCACAACCCATGTGCAAAATGCTGTAATTATTAGTCAGTTGTTCAAAGCTAAACCCCCAAACCACACTTTCTGAAACTCCCACTCTGTATCAATAATTGCAGGCACTCTCTCAGGAGAGCAGAGAACTCAATTCGCCTTTCACATAGTCCCCCCGCGTGCTCTGATCACTCTGTAGAGTTACTTTCTCCCTTTGGGAATACTGCTATCGAATGGAACCACTTCCAGCAGAGAGACAGAGCCAGGCTCGCCGCAGGATGCTTGTGGCCCTCCCTTGGGATGTGGGAAAGCTGGAATCGTGGCCTTGCTTCGAGTCAAGAGGAACAAGGATTTGAGAATTAGACTCTTGTCCCCAAGGTGAGTGTGTTGACCTTTAGGGGTATGGCAGAACTCCAGTGGCCTCATGGGGACCCAAACCTATAGCTCTTGAATTCTTTGCAGTGCTGGCTGCCACTAATTACTGAACCTGAAATTGCTCAAGGCTTTCACTTGTCTGAATTAGAATATTAACAAAGCAAAACTGTCAAGCCTGAGCTGCAAAGGTGTAAAATTCCCTTGCTCTCAAGGCCACTTTATTTCCTCTGAAAGCTTCTAACTGGTTCTAGCAGTGACATGTTTCACTATGAAATGACAAGCCCCCCCCACCCCCCATTAAATAAAGCCATAAAAACAGCTTTCCATAGGAAGCAAATGGAACAGCTAACCTAGCACATTTCCAACATTATTTTGGACCACTCTCTACCCAAAAACAGCTTAGTGCAATGAAACAAAACCAACATAATTCACACGTCCATGCTATTGTCTGAAACTGCTTCCTAGTACAGTTCCTTCTCCACCGCAATATAGAGAAAACAGATACATACTTTCCTCTAAAGTTTTTCAGACATCCAAATGAGAAGTACTATGAAACATCAAGGAAAAAGTGACCACAAACATTGTAGATTGAGTTAGAAACAGTAGAAGGTATTTCGGTTTAGAAAAGCAACATTTAAGCAGTTTCTAAAAACATGGTATCAGATCATCTCAGTGTAAGTTTTAAGTTTGTGTTCTCCATGTTTCCTCTTTAGAGAGCTTAGGACATGATTGGCCAAGGAATCCACAGAAGCACAAATCTTTTGAATGTATTGTTTAAATCAATCCGTAATACATTCATGAGGCTGAAGAGAATTGCTGCAGAATAGCTCCTTTGGAAAGGATATAATTTTAACAAAGTTTTTAGGGGTTTTTTTTCCTATTAGAAAAAAATTATTTTTAATAATAATTTTAAATAATAATTAACTAAATTATTGATGAAATTATTGATGTTAGTCATGGAATGACAGGTACCTTTTGCAGAAATGAAAGATTTTTGCCTAGATGGAAAAAAAAAATCCATGTCAGTGAAGGTACAGTCCATCTAGAGCAGAGATCAGATGAAACAGGTGCTTAAACTACAATTATTTTCTCTAAGCAGAAAATTACCATAATTGAGACTAGTGTTCGGCAAACATAGCCCTTTACATGGCTCTTTTTCATCCTCCTCCTTAATATTAGGAACCAATAAAGTACTCATCAAAATGGCTGAGAGGTTTGAATATTATTTCTGCTTGTGCTGTGAAATATATAAATATTTTTTGTTGAATCCTGATAAACTGGGTTACTGTCTGGGTGAGCTAAATGCTTAGGCTCATCCTGCAGAAAACAACTTTATTATTGCTAACAGCATTAAAAATACCAGTATTACAAATCCAAGAGAAAATGTGAGTTGAAAATGCTGATGTATCACAATTAAAGGAGTTTTTCCAGGAAATGAAAGAGCTTTTAGAAGGCAGGAGGGAAGAAACAGGTACTTTTATTCTCCCTACTATCAACCCAAGATGCGACAGATGAATTAACAGGATATTATTTATTGCACAGAGATTTTTGCGCTGAGATTCAGCATTCTCCCCACTCTCAAGTGCCTGCAATGCCATGATTCACTGAGTCAAGGTCTAGGATGCTGCAATCCTGACCCCCTCCTGCCAAGGGCTCAGCATTATCTATTCCCATTGCCTGCAGCGGGACTAAGTGCTGCTTTAGCACTTCTGCAAAACTGGGCCTTAGACAATGGAGGCTTTAGGTATGGGCTTCCTATTTCCTGCAGTGGATTTGTGTAGGTGGCCTTGTTACCAGAAATCCATACTCCTACACAGCAACTTCTGACTGTGTTTCTGCAGAAATGACTATGATGAAAGGAATTAAATATTTTGAAAATAAAAATCATCTGTTTGTTTCTCCAAACAAGTTGGGGTATCTCCTGATGGCGAGATCAGTTTCTCTTGTGTGGCAAAACTAGAAGTGAGGTGGAAAACAAAAGGAATAAGGTTTCCAAGGGTACCGTGGCTTCTGCTGATGCACACATGGAGAGGGGAGAGCCCATCTGAACTGTCCCCTGCCCATCGCTGGCAGCTGAGTCACTGGCCCAGCCTTCAGAGCTTCTTGCTGCTGCATTTCGCAGCCAGGAAAATCCCACATCCTCCCAGTGGGTGTAGGAAACACAGCCTCTGGATGTGTCGGCACCAAAAACAAAGGGGAGATTGTGGTGCAGGTGGTGGCTGAGGGCTCAGGGCCAGCTCGGGATCTCACCGACAGCGTCCTGGGGAGCTGCGAGTGCAGCCCGGGCTGGCACCGCCTGCCCACAGCCCCGCTGTTTGCCAAGCCCAACATTGCAAGGCGTGTGACCAGCTCTACCTCCCCACATGGGGACATGCCAGGGCCACCAGGAAACAGCTTCTGCTGTCCCACCTCATCCTGTCTCCCTGCTTTCTGGCGAGGAGCATGTCACACCTTGCCCTTCCTGGTCTTCCACAGCCCAGGCTGTTTGCCTTCAAACACAAGGGCTTATGGAAATCTCGGCTCTTGCTGTGTTGTTGTGGCCAGCACTGTCCTCATGGCTCCAGTGAGGGTCATCAGAGGTGCTCCTCTCATCTTCCACCCATCTCAGTCCCAGCTTTATTCCCTGATTACAGGGCTGGGTGCTATCAGCCAGGGCGGCTTCAAACTCTGAATTTTCCAGTACCGGCTGCATATTGCCAATGCTTCAGATGATGGCTCTGCAAGCATCCTGCTGGGAGAGCAACCCAAGACATTGCTCACAGATCCATCTTGTTTCCTTCCATGTGTTCCTGTGGCACTTGCCAAGCTCATATTGAGGGTGGTGTTATCCTGAGAAGACTGCAAGCATCCTGGGTCAGGCAGCCAATGCCTGGCTCTCCAACCCGGGGTTGAGTATTGCTCTTGGGAAAGGAAACACAGGAACAGACCAGCATGGGTCTGCCCAGCTGTCTGGGCAGCTGCTCCAGACAAAAGGGTTTTTGAGAAGCTGCTTCTGTAAAGGGGACAAGAGGAGACCTGACATCCCTAAATGTGCACTTCCATGCTGAGGTGGCAACCAGAGAGCTCTGCTGGCACTGGGAAAGGTTGCCTTAGGAAAGCCATCAAACAGCCTCAGTCAGCCCTGGGCAGTACAAACCCTCCCATCCCAAGTCTCCAATGGCTTATAGGCCTCTTGGATCAGAACTGGAATCAGCATCCCAGCCAATCCCACAACCCTAACACAATCCTTCTTTGCCAGTGCCATGCTTCCTTGGAGGCTCCTCGTCCTTCTCCTTGTGCCTCCTTAGCAAAACTGCTGCCCTTGTGCCTTCTGTTTAGCCACCTTAAACTTCTCCTAGGAAGGTTAAGCAGCAAGACCATGTTGTAGAAAATGTAGAAAATAAAGAAGAGGAAACTTCCTCTGACATCCATTCCCTGTCATATTTGTTCCATGCCCATATTGCCCAGAACACAGGAAAGGACAGACAGGAGAAAACAGCTACACGTCAAGGGAAAAACAAACCAGCCCTTCCTAGCTCTGTCTAGACATGCATCCCAGACCAAATGCTTTTGGCCCAACCTGATGGGCAGACCAAAGCCTGCCTCTCTAACCTATGCCAACAAGGGAGGAACAAGGCCCCACAGTTCCTTTACCATGACTGGGTCACTACTCAGATGTTTTAACACTGGTGTTCAACATCAATATTTTCTTCTGAGGAGGTGTCACAGGTTGGCTCCACCATAGGCCTGGTTACACCACAGGTGCTCCCTTTACTGGGTTCAGCGTTTCCCTTTTCACCCAAATTACTTTATAGTGACACTTTACAGATCTATCATGGCCATCTGGGACATTTCTAAATATCTACGGCTGCATTCTTGGACTGAATTTCCTTCTACATGTTGGAGTCAGAATGAATTTACCTTAATGAATCACGTGTGAGCTGCTGGTTCATTGTCCTGGAGTTCAAAAGTTTAGGGTGGTTTTTGAATAGCACCTGCAAATGTCAAGGTGGCAGATTAATTCCTTTTAAGATACAAAATGATTTGTTTTTAAGAGTGAAGCACCGATTCAAGATGAATCTAGGTATTTAATGGAAAATGGAGTCTAGAACAGTAATTTTGCCATCCTGAAACTTTCGCAGTTCAAAAGGTGGCATAAGCCTTAGACCAAAAGAAATCATTTCACACTTATTTCAGCAGTTTCCATTGAGCGACTGGCTTGTTCAAGGCCCCATCTCTTTAAAAACATTACATCAACTTCAGTAGATGTTACTTGATAACCCTCACTGAGTTTCTAGCAGTTACCACTCTTTTTTATTTGCATATGGGTTGTTTTAGGGACTATCCAGGCAGAACTCTAATAGCCCCATGCCCTAGAAAGCTTTCAGCCTCAGCAGAAGACAGATAACACCTAAGACAGTATTGGCCAGAAATCCAGGGAATGTTAACATCTTTTCTATAATAATTTCTTTAAAAAGCTGCCTGAGGATGACTGAAATTGGGATGCTTTGGAAACACCAAAAAATCATGCACTCTTAAATATGTAACAGGAGGGTGGCAGAGCCTTGGAGCACAGGTCAGTGGGAGGTGGAAGGGAATGTACCAACAGCAAGTGAGGGACAATCACGAGGCTGAGAGTACATCACAGCTGGCCTTGGAGGAACAAGCATTTCACTTGCACCTAATCTGGCAGAGACATCACAGGAATTATTTAAGCAGAGAGGTAGGCTTGGAAAATTAGCTTTGTAGTAGCAGGCAACGATTACATGAAAGCCAAGGAGAGTCCTGCAGTAACTGAGATACAAGAGGAATGTTTAACCTTGTGAATAAAATCTTCACATTACTGAGTACACACATCCAGATTTAAGCATCACCTGGATACAGAACAGTTCTAGACAAAGATGCTGCTTTGTCCTCAGTCTAACTCCTAATAGTAAACATCAGTGCCTATTTTTACAGATTTCCTTTTTAAATATTAAAAACTGAATTCTAAAGGAGATTTGGATGCATTTTCACCTTTTACTGAAGAATAACACAACAGAGGACCATTTTGAGACACAAACGAGAGGTACACACCAGAGAGTAATGGAGGAAGTTCTCCAAGGCTTAGAATGAAAGTGCAAGTTCTGTATCCCAATCCCAATGGGCAGATTGGCACAAAAGTATGAACATCTTTAAACACAGGATGTGTTGCACAGTGTGATCACAGGTGGCTGCTTGTTTTACGTGACTATGGGAATAGCTATGAGAGAGATTTTTGGCAGATACAATGTACCGTAACCAGCTGAGCGTCATCTTTCCTCCTCCCTGCTTTGTCTAAGGATGATCTCCTCCAGCAGGGCCTCTCCAATGTAATTGCCAATACATTCCCTGCCCACCTGTGCCCAGGAAGTTGTGATTCATTCAGGTATGCACAATCCAGAGCCCAGGGAAACACGGTGCTGTTCTGAAACTAACAGCAGCCATACGACTTCAGGGTTTGGCTTTTGATCTAGCAGCAAGCAGAGGGATGGTACAGTTCAGCTCACCCCTTGAATATTTCCAATGACACCTACCTTTCCTTCTTTATTCATTTATAACAAGTTGACAGCTTCTTCCACGTGCAGTAAAGGGTTTGCCTTCAATTATTTCAGGAAAGGGACAGGGAGCAGGCTTTAACAGCAATGTTAGAGACGAAGCACAAAAACGCACACTTGTGTGATAAATTTATCAGTTGTCAAGCTTTCCATTTGACTTTTTAAACATGACATACAGCCTCGGTCCAGAGTCTGTGCAGCGACTTTACCAGCCCAGAGTCTGATGTTAATAACTCAGCAGCTCATTGGATACCCAGTAAAGTCTTCACGCACACAGGACAATGTGGCTTTCAGTGGTCATTTTCCATCAATGCTCTTTGTTTCCTTTCTAATTTAAGTCAGTCTCTCACCATTATTGGTCAAAAGATAGAAACCCTTAATTTCTTTTTTAGCAAACCATACAAGGGTGGATTTATTTACATCACATCATAGCACTTGCTATGAAATACAACTTTCATGCCTTAACTGAGGATGCAGAAGGTGAGGAAAACCAGGATCCTGTTGGTACTATGCAATTTGCACAAGTCAGTCACAGGTGGCTGCTTGTTTCATGTGGCTGTGGAAATGCACCTCGGGGCTTATTTTTGGCAGATACTGATCTACTTTAACCAAAGGATTTTAAATGATTCAGAAATGCTTTTGTACTTAGAAGCCCAGTTAAACAGTTCCAAGTACCTCCTCTTAGTCCCTATCTCTCAACACTGAGATTTGCTCTTGTACAAAATCATGGGCAGGTGAAGGAAAACACGAGCCAATAGTGAGAGACTAATGCAGAAAATAAGTTTATAGGAGCAGACTGTGCAGGCACACACCACACACCACAGAGCCAGTGGCTCTGCTGTGAATGAGGTTAGACAGCTTGGAAAGAAAAGCCAAAGACAAAACTGCTTCAACGTCAGCAGAATCTGGTTCATTACAGAGGCATTTCTACAGCAATGCCAGGTGATGTACCTGGAGATTTTGGAGGTTTTGTTTTTGTAGTGGATGGAAGTTATGAACACATAGGTTTTTTTCTACCTTCAAAGAGGACAAATCTCATTTCAGAGGTCACAGACTTAAGAGGACTCCAATATCAGCATGTCTCAAGTTTTACTTCAGGCAATTCAAAGGACCCCAAAATGAAGGTTCTGACAGGAATGGCAAAATTTGAACAACATAACTGAAAATGAGGGAGAGCTGGGAGAAGTTTTTGAAATTTTGGAACTGATCTTGAGAAGAGCAAGAGTGAAAACCCACAGTATTTCAAAAGTATACTTGCCACTTCGTTAGATCTCATTACGCCATGATTTAATACCATAAGCTTTATATAAGAGAACACCATTTTACTTTTGGAAGTAAAACTGGAATCTCAAACAAATCTCTCTGTGAATCCAGGAGAGGCATGGGTAATTCATCTCCTGCCCTCAAACAGTGTCCACAGGTCTCTGGAGGTACAGAAAATTGCTAGGGAAAGGCAGTACACTTGCAAAGCCCAAATCTCCTAATTAAAAGAGCAGCAGCTATATTCCCTTGTTCAACCTTCATTCAGCCTGTTACTGAGTTCCATTATGAGCCTTTAATTGCATGACCTTGCAGATTTTCCCACTGAATTCTTTCTATTGACAGAAAAAGCACTCAATTTATTCATCTATCTCATGGTTTGCATTATTTTGTACACCAGATAAATCCAGCATGAGGTCTTGTAAAAAAAATCCACAGTCCTTTATGTGCTTTATGTGCTGTACTCATCCAAATGCCCTCATTCCTTACAAATACAAACACATTTACTTTCAGACAGCTGTTAGGAAATATTGTGCTGTTTCCCCATTTTATTCATAAAGTACAGGAAAATTATTGGAAGTGAAAATTAACAGTAGTGATAATCACTCTGCTGCCTGACATAAAAGCTTTGGCCAGTGTGATCTGCAAACAAAGTGCTTGCATCTCAACTTGTGCTGGCTGCGATCCACACCCCAAAAAAAACATCTTCTACCCACCAAAAGCAAACCCCATTAACTTTTTGTTTAGAAAATCACTCCAAAACAGGCTTAAGAATTTTAGGAAGAAATATTCCCTGAGGATGATGCCAGGTTTTTCTCAGCAGGGTACTTGACATGATAGATGCCCTCAGCTGCACATCTTCCATTTCACACAAACTTGGGAAATTCTGAAGTCCAACATTCCAAATTTGAATCCAGAGGAATCAAGTACAGTCTATTTAAGCAGTAAAGTCTCTGACCTGTAGCTGGAAAGTACAGGTTTATATCTTGTTGTAGTGATATTCTCTATTTTATATATCTAATCTTTTTCAGTGTCATATCATGTCTTTTAGCAATCTTTGCCCTGGAAAAATGGGTGTCTTCTGGTTCCTGCAAAATTTTGTTCCAGTAACATATGCTAATGACCTCTATGTTTTTCATCTTGAACAGACTTTAAAAACTACGTTGCAAATGCCAGTAATATCCTAATGCATTGCTCTTTTCTGTCTAATGTAGTTGCGGTGGTAAAGTTTGTACCTGGTTGATCGGATACGTAGTAAACAAATGTTCCTGTGAATCTCAGTTCAATTCTGCATAAGAGAAGGTGCCACAAGCCAATAGACATATTTAATACACAGACAGAACCAGCAATTAGGTGAATTTCGTTTTATTTTAAGAAGCCTCTTTGCAAATCTGCTTCTTCTTATAGCAAAGAAATGTGAAACTGCAGATACAGGCTTTTGTCTTGAAGCCACTGACAGAGCCAAATTGTTTAATAATTTTTTTTCCCCTTGCACAGCTCTTATATAAGCACCAGCATTTGCAATTTTATGGATCAGTAATTTGGAATGAGAATGTGCACTAAAAAATGGTAAGACTATGGAATAGTGTCTCTAGTTTGGGGAAGACTTAAGCTCTTGTCTAAGGGGATGCTTCTGCTCACCATTTCTAAGGGTGGAATCTGAATCTGCTGAAGAGTAGATCTTCCTGAGTAACTCCATGGGCAAAGAGGTATATTCTGGATTAAGACTGATGGGTGCCCATATAGTTTATCTGTTTTTATTCCTTCTTGTAGAAGTTACCAAAAGAGAGAAAAAGATCTTACAGTGGTGAATACTTCTACTAAATATTGAATTTCTAGGATGTGTAGACAGACTTTGCCTTGCATGGCAATTCTTTCTGCATAATTCTGACAGAAAAAGTAGTTAATAGTCTCCTGCAAGTTTTCCCCCCCCCCCCAATTTAACTTTGTCTAGATTAAATATTATACACTGCTCTGCCTCTCACATGCCCTTTCAGGAAACCATTTTCTCCTTCATTATTCACTTCGAAAAGGATGATGTTTGAGAAACTGCAAGGTTGTACCTAGAGATAGAAATCCAAATTAAGGACCTCTTCCTTAGTCCACTTGGACCAACACTTCAACATATGTATTGAGTCCTATAATGTCCATTTAATCCAGTGATTTAAAGGAAACTACTCTTTCTGGTAAGAGCTTACCTCTGAAAAAATAAGTATTCTTAACTGGAGCTAAATTGAAGTGAAATCCTAGTGGAGATTAGGCAGGCTTTAATTAATCCTATAAGCTAAAATTAGGGTCTTTGGGTTGTTGTCTTCATAATAACAGTGACAAAATCAAATGTGGTATGGTATATTCATGTTTCCTGATCCTCAGTTGATATAAGTTTGCAGCCAGACCTTGTATAACATGAAACAGTAGAAATACACTGCCCAAACCCCTCTGATGCCCTTAGATGCCCATCCAAGTTCCCATACTGTGCTTAGTACCCAGGACCTGTGTGCTACTCCCTGACATTGAGAACAGACCCTGTCCCAAGCCTTTGCGCCCTACTGCAGCCAACAGCAGGAAGTCTGGCTCTGCTAAAGTGAGGCTAAAAGAAAGCCAGACCTGATTTTTTTGGCTGCAGGTACGTTGAAAAGAAAACAGTGAAAAATCCAAGAGCAACCTCAATCCACACTGTGGCTCTGGCCTGCAGCAGTCACTACAGTTGCTGCAGTGTGCTATGAATTCCCCCTGCTCTGCTTTCCTGCTGCTCACTCGCACTGTGGTAGATTTTCTGCCCCAACCCTGCTCACCCTGGGAAAGCAGCACGGCCAACAAAACCATCCTGGGTCATCTCCAGCTGCTTCTGCTCATTGATTGCCACTGGGCAATTCCACATTGCTTAGAAAGAACATCCCATGCAATGATAGTCAAAGCAAAGGCCAGCAGGCAGCCTGATTATTTCCGCATCATGAAGGACTCCCTAAAGGGCAAATTCTTCCATTTCTAAAACCAAGAATTCTTATCTTCTTATTCTAGGTCGCTAGTGGAAGCACACAGATAACAGATCTCAACAACATGTCACTAATGATAAGGTCCGGGACTTTCAGAATGTGTTTCTGAAGGAAGGCATTTTATTTAGGTGTCTAAACAGAGGAGGCAATTTTCACCCATTGTTTCCAAGACTGACTTCTGAAAGCACTGGCCCTACTATCACTGGTTTACTTGGCTCTTGAAAAATCAAGCAGGCTGCTCTGGGTGTTGCACCAGGGAAAGGAAAAGTGCAGCGGTCGTTGTAAACACTGATTGGCTCAATAGGTTGGGACTAGGCACAGCGCCCTGCGTGCCATAAACATTGCTATTTTCTGCCTGACTGTGACCACACAGGACTGAGTCACCTAATTCATAGCTGACAGTGCAATGTAGGCAGCTCACAGGCTGGAAAGAGCAGCCTGGATTTTATCCCAAAATACTCTTTCCCTGCTCCCTACTCCATGGAAATTTTTGTTGCAGCTGAACAGCTTGCAAATAACAAAGTCTAAGCACGCACAGGCAGAGGATGATTTTGCAAAATGTAGAATTGATCCTTGACTGCACTGTGAATTCTGGAGCTTGGCATCTGGATGTTGCTTCCCCACAATCTCCTCTGTGGTTCAGCCATCCCTAGGGGAAAATTCAACAGTCACTATTCCAGATGGTAAAATAATTATTATTTGCTGCAGAAATTAAATGTCACTGAGCCATAATCAAAATATTGTTTTGTTTTCAAAGAACACTTCAGCTCAAAAGCCACTGAGTCCATCTCTGACTGTGCTATGTCTCGACACACGGGAGGAAAAATTTCATAGCCCTGTTTCCGCTTTTCTCTGTTCTCACCTGAATGAGTGGATCAAGGTTAAAATAACCGCAGACAGAAGGAAAAAGATCGCTGAACAGGAGTGGAAATGTGAAATACGTCAAATGGCATTGGTTTTTTTCCTTGTCAGAATTGCTCAGGGGTTTTGGCCAACCAGGCAAGAACAGGCAGGCTGTCTGCAGAATGGGACATTTGTGACGGTGAAGTCCTATTGGGGTTTTTTTGGGACAGTTACATATAAGACACCAAAGGAATGGCTCAGAACTACGATCCCCACCTACAATGTTTCTTTTCCTTTACACTTACGGTAATGATGTTTGGGCAACAGTTTGCTTTTTTCAGTTCCCACCTATGATTCATTGTGAAACTTGGTAAGATTGGCCATGTTATAATGTACTCCATGAGTATGTGGATAAAGACATTTTTCTTCAACACCTTTTTGCTGTATTCATGAACCTGTCCATTGTTTGGGTCATTCCTTAGGGAGTAGAACATAGGTGGCATTGCTCTGGCAGAAATCTGCTATCCCTCTCATGTTTATTACTGTGTGTATGAGCAGATGGTTTCTGAAATAGTCAGTCTGAAATCAAAGTTTCTACCCTAACCCTGAGCATAGGTGCAAAGGAAAGAAATTAATTTGGCTATACTACAGGACAGCTTTCCAAACTGTACTGTGAGTGCTGCTATCTTTTTTCCTTTTTTACTTCATAAGCGTAAAATTCTTATTTTAGGTTGCCTAGGCCTCTGATTCATATAAATGTAAATTTAAATTAATTTCACATTCACTGATGTTAAGTCACTTTATTTTATTCAATTCAGAACTTCATGGAATATGTGAGTCCTAGTCTGCTTAATGAAACTCAAATTTCTACGGCAGCAACCAAGTAAAAACCTCTCATGCCATTCCCAGCTGCAGAAATAATACCTAAGGAAACATCCTCTGACAAAGTCTTCAGGAATAAAACATTTCCAGTAGACAGACAATATCACTTTAAAGGCAACCTTGAATGAGAACTTTTGTCATCTGATAATCTTTTCAGTACCTGTGGATTACCTGCTGCTGGAAAACTCAGGGGGCTGAACACCGCTTTGGCAGATGAGTTTGTCTTTGCCTGTAATTAAGACCAAATCTACAAAACACTGTCTGTATTACCTTCAGAAATGCAAATCTGTGAGCAGACTGGGGTTAGAATAAAAATTTACTGCTATTCATGTAATGGATTGCAAAATGTGAGGCAAAACAGTAGAAGTGACAAAAGATCAGCCTACATTTTTATATTTCACTTGATTAAAACAAAGGTATCTTTAAATCCCTTATTATGGTGCCTTGCTCTTTTTAGAACACTGCCTTGTTGTCATTCACAGGCTTAATGTTTTTGTACATTAACTACTGTGCGTAGTTACAGCTTTGGTTATCTCTTACTCATCATCTGGGTAGAGATGTACATTAGCAGGATACATTTCTAAGCCAAAGACATGGCCTGGGCATCCATAGAAAGCACCAGTGAATGTCCTCAGGGTCCCTTCAGCCACAACGCAGCACAAGTTTTCACACTGATGTGTGCTGGCAGGTAACAGACTGACACCCACATGTGCTCAGGTGCGAGCACAGTGACCACAGAGCTCAGAGGGATTTCTGGAGGTGCAGGTTTTGATACTTGTAGACAGAGAGTTCCTGGCTGGTTTCAGGTTTCCTGTCTCCAAGGAAAGGAGGCACTGATGCACATGTGAAAGGAATTGTTAGCACCCTGGTAGGAGCTGCAGCGCTCATGTTGCTGTAGCTTTTGTGACCTGTGGGTGTGAGTGAATCCAGGCTTGTAAAGGGAAGCTTTCATTTCTGCCCCTAAGAGGTGGCTGCTTACCAGGTGTGACAGCTCATAGACTTAAAACACACCAAAGGCATGAAAAAAAAATATCCTTTTCTCTCTGTGATATATTCAGCTTGAAATTCAGTTATGGACAGGGGATCTCATTTTTCCCCACATGAATATGACTACCCTTAGAATGCTAGGAAGAATATCTATTATACACTAGAAGAACAGTAAATTCTACCAGACAATGCACACTAGTTTAAAATGAATTCTGAATAAATCATAAACAAATCATGCTTAGCATCTTTGCAGTAGATGTGGTTGGTAAGTATATGAAATGTAGCTCTAGTGAAGTGTGTAAATTGTGAAAATTTGGTAATCTTAGAATAATAGAATGGTTTTGTTTGGGAGGGATCTTAAAGTTCATCTAGCTCCAACATCCCTGACATGGGCAGGAAACCTTCCACTAGACCAGGTTGCTCAGAGCCACATGCAACCTGGTCTTGGAACACCTCCAAGGATGGGGAGTGCACAACTTTTCTGGGCAACCTGTTTCGTGCCTCACCACTTCTACAGTAAAGAATTTCTTCCTAAATCTAATCTAAACCTACCCTGTTCAGCTTAAAGGCATTCTCCATTGTCCTATGCACTTGAGAAAAGTCCCTCTTCAGCTCTCTTGTACATTTACATACTAGAAGGTGCTATAAGGTTTGCCTGGAGCCTTCCTTCTCCAAGCTGAGAAGTCTCCAAAGTCTCTCTGCCTATCTTCACAGGAGAGATGTTCCAACCCTGTGATCAACTCAGTGGCTCTCCTCTGGACTCATTCCAGAAGCTGTTTGGCAGTGCTTGCAGAGCCTGGGGAAGCTGTCAGCACATGGAGTTTATGTGCAGCTGTAGATCTCAGAACAGCACTGCTGTCACTGTGCCTGTGCTAGCATGCGAAGTGTGCCCTGTCAGCAGCACTGCTTCTGGCCAGAGTCAGCACTGATCCCTCTTCATACTGCCCCCTCCCACCACCTCCATGAGTATTAATTAAAAGTGATTCATAAAAAGCTTTCACCAGGCAGCAGCTGATTTCTAGTCCAGACAGCCCTCAGCAAAAGAACCAAGGAGCTTGGCCATCTGACCTTGTGTGCCCTTCCAGCAACTCACAGCAAGTATGTCAGCACTGCCATAAATGTCACACGTCCTGTGACAGGGCTTCATGGCAGCCCTAACTTTTGTCACCCTCTTAGCCACCCTTCCTCCTGGAGTCCCTAGGCACTGCATGGACCTGCAGGAGCTGGGGATGGCAGCCAAGCAGGAGGGGCTCAGGAGGAGGTTTGTGCCACTTCTCTGCTCCATTGCTCTCACCTGGGTAGCAAATCTTGGTTGCTTCACAGTCCTCCTTGAAATAATTTTGAAAAAAGCCTGTTAGGGAAATGGAAAATTTTCAAGAGCATTTCAGTATCCTTTATTCACTACTCCAGTTACATTTTTTATTTAAATCCAGTGCAATTTGTTGTGAGCTCAGGAACTTACCTTCACGGACCAATCACCCAAATCCACCTAATCCTGCCAGTCCACCAAACACTGCTGGGGTCTCCAGAGCACTCCTGCAGCTGATGCACAGCTCAACTTCCACCAAAGCAGTACTGTGGACTCCCTCTTTGGGGATCATTTGATAGTAGAAAAGTAGGCATATGGAAAAGGTACATTTTCAGCTAGACTACAAAAATACTCATTCTGCTCATCATATAGAACTGGAAACAGATTTCATACTGGACCAGACTTTTGGTCTGATTTGATCAAGAGGGACAGGAATTTTGGTGTAGGTAGGGGAATCACTGTCTTTTAAAGCCCCAAGGAAGCCAATGCACCACGAGATCCAGGCATCAATTCTGCTTGCCAAGCCTTACAGAGGCTGCAGAGAGTCACAGCCTTTGCCCAGGTGAAGGGAACTGCAAGGTCAGGCATCGTTGTCCCCCAGGTTTGACGTTTCCTTTTCATTCCTTTGCTTTAATTTAACTAGAGATGATGTTACCAGTGTGCCTAATTGTACTCAACCTCACAAGTTCTTGCCCCGATGATATTGAGGTTCCACAGCTTCTGTGTCACATAAAAAAAAGCACTGCATCACACTGGCTTTAAGTGTATTGCATTTTGACTGTACTTATTGTTATGTTTTATTATATATTTACTTTTACTTACTTAAATTTTCTATAGTCTGAAATACGCTTCAAATATTTCATAAAAGAAGCAAAAATAACCTTCTAATTTACCAACACTCCCAGAATGAATTGGTAAAACCTCCAAGCCATTTTCTAGTAAAATGATACCACGTTGCCAGAATGACAAGCACAGAATTGCCTCACAGATGATAAACCAGAAATGAATTTGAGAAACCTCATGTAGACTTTCTACTGTGAATCATCCTTTTTAAAATTAATTTTAGCTGTAGTTTGAAGATAGGGTGATTCATCCCATTCTGAAATTGTTTTCTGTTTCAATACAATACACCTTTGTTTTCTGCAACATCTTTTGAGCAATATTGGGAGAGCAGAATAAGAATTAAACCAGTCCCAGCACTAGAGAAAAACAAGTCTGGGGACAGAAGGAGGCATTTTCCATCTGAGATTTAGGAAGGAGTGGCGCAGCAATGTGGGAGAGTTTTACAAAAAACCTCTCTCAAGGCAAACACAATTAATCTGTTTAAAACAAAACCAAGGTTCAGAAGGCAGAGAGAGAAATGGTCAGTATTAGGTGAAAAAGAGGAAATTGGGAGATACGGGCTTTACAAACAGTGGGACCCTGGGAGCTGTTCCTTTGCCATCAGGGGAGCACAGGGCTTGGGATGTGGACAGGCCATTGCAAGAAATACGAAGGATAAGTCAGGTTTGGGAGTGCATCTCTTCCCCAAAATGAAGATGTCTGGTTTTGAGACTTCTGCCAAGGAAGCTGAAACAACCCACAAGTTTTCTTGCTCAGACAGCCTGAGTGACTGTGGGTAGCCACTAGCTGTGATAATGCCAGAGGTTCTTACCAGTGCCAACGCCATGCAGGTCCCGCATCTTGCAGCAGGACATACATGGTTGGCACTGAAGGCACTCACTCAGGCACCTCTTGCCTACAAATTAAGAAGGAAAACATTGCCTGTACATTTAATTCTCAGAGCCTTGGATAAACTAATGTATTTGGTGAAGTCATCCCAGGAAAACTGTTTGCCAGCCTTTAGTGTAAAGAGCTGTCTTTAGCTCCTGGCTGCCCTCACAGGCAGTTCTGCAGCATATAAACAACAACAACATTGGTGAGGAAAAAGGCACTAATCAGGTCAAAGTTTCAGGTTATTTACTTCCCTCCTAGGTAATGGGCTATCAAAATATAAACCACCCCACCCTAGTTTCAAAACACCAACATGCAGCACTAAGGTGGGGTAACCCAAGGGCATTCCCTCCTTACTGTTTTCTTAATAAAACATTATTCTTGATCTTTATTCAAGTAAGAGCAATTGGGCACAAGAACAATGTCTACTAGACCCACCTCAAAGAAAATCTTGATTGCTGCCCATATAAAGCATCAAATACTTTTTGCATAAGACACAAAAAAAGGCGTTTCAGAACCAGCGAGACACGTGACAGTGAATGCAGCTACTGAAATAGCCCTGCTGCTGCCTTTCCTGTGCATGGATACTCAAGCCTCTCTCCTGGCTTACCTGAAAGGGAGTAGACTGGACTGCAGAAGGGTTTGGGTGACTCCTGGCCTGGCACTGATCCCCGTGAGGGAAGCTCTGTTGTGCACCTTGAAGCTCTCAAGGCTCAGGGATTAAGGGCAGGTTCCCTGTGTGCCTGTTCTTTTCATTCCTAAGAGGCAACTGAGCTTTATCCTGCATTGCTGTACACTCTATAAAGCAGCAAAGAAACAAAAAGATATACTTACTTTTAAATTGATATAAAATATTTTAAATTTACTTAGATTTCTAAAGCAAAAAAAAAAAAAAAAAAGCTTTGACATACACAAGGCTGCTTGTCATGGAAGCAGTATCCAAAAGGAAACACACTCATTTTCTTGTGCAGGCGAAGTTAGGGAATGCAACCTCCTGGTGATTTCTCTTACCTCCTAAGTAAATCCACAAAACCCTTCCCCTGAGCCTCACATCTCCCTAAATCTCAGCCTTAACAAGGAAGGACCATGCATGTATGTTGTAAAATATTTTGTAAAAAGACTGCATGCGTTTTGAATTGAAAGTCCTCAAGGCATTTAGTAATTTAGAAATAATATGAAATAATATGACAATTTGCCTTTTGAGTTACTTCCTACTGTATCCTCTTGATGAAATGAGCGCTGTACGCCTTCACAATTTTCCATTTAGACAGAATTCCACCAGTTTAATCAAAGTGAAACATTAGGTACTGTTATGGTCCTTATACCTTCAGATTTCCTTACTGATAACCCACATACTATCCGTTAACCCATTGCATCATTCACAAGAATAAACAACCTGTGCTCTGCATACAGGAAGCTGAACAAAAAGGAAATAGACAATATTAGTTTTCATGTACATATTTTCACCTCTGCAGAGATCAGACTGACATATTTTCACAGATCAAGGTGGTCCTTCAGATGTGCCTGTTAAGTTCCCTATGGATACAAAAAAGCATTTCCTATTTTTAAAGTTTGAGCCTTTTTTATTTAAACCACCATTACCTCACTCCCACTAAAGGATGGAAGTGATGGTCCATAAGGGTAACAAAAGTCAGATTCACTTCTGATTTACTGCTGTCATCTATACTGCAATATTAAGGGTTAGGTGCTTGTGTAATGCCAAAGATCAGCACCTCACGTGTTCAAACATGTACACAATGGAAGGGGCAATGGACAATATACCCATTTATTTGGGGACACAGATTACAAAATCCAGATTTTTTTAATTAATAAGGTAATATTTTAATACTTTCCTTAACTTCAGTAAAAGGAAGGTACTTAATACTCTGCTTTGCAGAGGTGGAAGCTCTTCCAGACTCTTAGCTTAGCTTCTCACTTCAGGCACAGAACCACATACCCCTCTCTTTTGAGGTATGTAGATGGGAGAAGGACTCAGTGAACTCCTTCCCAATGGAAGATGCAAGCAATTATTCATGAGCAACAAATTAACAGTGAGAAATTGTGGACTTTTTTTTTTGAATCATATTATTTGGTTCCTAAGGTATTTCAGAGGCTGCTTATGAAACGATTTTTTTCTGAAATTATTGTAACAAAATATTGTAACTGATAGGTTTGTTCTGAAATTCTTTTAAAGATTATCTTTCAATGAATCAATACAGGCAGAAGATTATTGCCTCGGGCATTTTGGTGGATGTAGGAGAATTCTTTGAAATGTAGTGGACAGCAGGCTAAACAGTGAGCCAGTGCAGCTCCTTGGAAGGTCAGGAACAGAAGTGCTGTCCCTGGGGGTGTTTGTAGGCCAAGCACTGCTCCATACCACATCCAGCCCCGGACTGTGCTAGGCAGGATCTGCCTTTCCAAGGCCCTCTGTGTGCATGCACTTATTTGACCTCAACCCCTTAGAAATTATTAACTTTTCTCCTCAGGAAGCACAAGATCTCATGTTCCCAAAAGTCCTCTGTGCAGCAAATACTTTTTCCTCTGCTTTCCATGCCGCCTTCAGGAAATATGCACTTGTACTTTCAACACCTCCCCCTTTTCTGATAAAACAGTTTTCCTTAGCTCTAAGATACTTCTCACTCTCACAATGCTAAGTGGAAACACTGTCCTCTGCAAACAAACCCACAACACAGAGACAATAAATATTGTCTCTCCACAGCACTGGACGGGAGATATTTTTTAAAGCTGCTTCTGCATTGTTTTTTTCACTGTAGCTCTGGTATAAGTCTGCTACATAGAGAGAAGAGGTGATAAGGAAGTGAAGCAGCTGAACTCACAGGTGTAGGGAGTTAAAACCTTCTGTCTCTCAGCAGGATATCTACATTATTATTTGCTGGGGATAAGCGTACTTAGAGCTGCTGACACTATTCACAAGTCCACTAGAGAGCAGCTATGCTTCACACTCAGTGAGGTTCTGTTTTAATTCATTTCTCTGACATTTATTGCACTTCACTCAAATGACTAATCAGCCCTGGAAAGCTTTCTCAGTACTAGACCGAGAGGTAACGGAGGTGAGGACTCAGCTGCTCTGATTCTTACACTGGTATGTGAATGCTTACCCCCCACTCTGAGTTGCTCTTGTTTGTCCACAGTGTCATTCTTGAAGAAATCTTAGTTCATAGGAGAAGAAAAGTAAATCACCCTGGAGGTGCAAGTTCCTTTGCACCCCTTCAGTAAGGAATAGACAGACTGCTTGGAAGAAGTCCAGGGCAAGAGGCAGTTCAAGGGACTGTCATTCCTAGCAATGGATAAAATAGGAACAGAAAACCAGCTAAATAAGGCTCTTTTACCCCATTTTCACTAGGTGCAATCAAGTGCTGTGTAGGTCTAAAGAGCTAATAAGACACAGCAGTCCACAGCAACCCATATTAGGCCATTTTCCACTAACTTATGGAAGATTTTACCCTGAAGAATGATTTACACTAATGAGAAGACAATGTATTGTATGAAATACAGTTTTATACAGAGAAGACAATTTAATGTTCAAAATACTGGCTTCTCCTGACCATCCTCTCAGACTTAATAAAAACACTGAAGTTTTCTTTCTTTAAACATCAAGGAGCAGCATAAATATAGCTTGAATTCCAAAAGTTTCACTACTTATCTTTTTGTCAGAGAAAAAAGAAACTACTACCTGTCCAAACAGCTGGCAAATCCATATTCTCTAGCCTGGTGATTAAATCGTCCTGGCCCTGTTAGAAGCAGACAAAAATTATTATGGCAGAAGTTCTTTTACCTTTAATCTACATTCTCTGCCCCTTATGAACTGCTTTGAAGTGCCTGGGTATTTCTACTTTGGCACACTGGCTTACTGGCCTTCCTTTTTTATATCAGATCACTTCACCCTCTTGCAACAAGTAGGAAGGACAAGAACCAACTTCAGGCTTTTTATGCCAAATGTCTGGTTTTACTTGTGTCCTTTTTCTTTGTCCTCTATTCTCTGGAATACTGGTTGCTCACTGTATATAACCCTGGCACTTTTTGTCACCTGTGAAAAAACAAAAATATTTCAGAGCATATATGCTGAATCATAAAGTTCTAAGAAAGCACAGAGAATGACTATAAATGTTAGACTGATCACCTAAACAAGAGAGAGCATTTGATTTTTTTAATTTGACAGAATCCATACGAAGTGGCATAAAACACACTGCAACTATTGAGATGATCAAGGAAAAAAAAGCTCACTGCAGGTTAGATATTCTGCTTTAAACAATGAAGAAAGGGTTTTTTCCCAGCTTTTAAAACTATTTCAAATAAAACTTCATAATTAAATACAATTAATGGAAAATTTAAATGATCATATGAAAGTGTCAGCACAGAACATTTAAATATTTCTAGTTACTTATTAGCTTTGACATGAATTTGCCAAACTTAATAAAATCAATCAGAATATGATGAACAGAGCTGAGAGGGAAAATGTACGCACTGAACTAGGTCTAGCAATAAAGGAGAAAACAATGCAGCTCAGACAATGAGTAAGGAGAGCTTCCATGGCACATGATTATATCAGAGGGTAGAAGTGTTTCATCTCTGCTCAATTTAAAGGCAATTTAAAGTAAACGGTGACATTTCTCTCAGTGTGGCCAAATCAGTCGTGGAGACAGCAATGGCAAGGAAAAGAGACAAGAAAAAAAAATCTATAGGGTGTGTTGCTTCTCAGCCATACTCTGCATTTTTCACAGCACCTTTGAAAACCATGTTCTTTAACCTTTCCCTGCAGATCTGCCACAAACAGTGCTTGAAAGCGCACTAGCCTCCTTTGATCTCCGGGTATTGTTTTGGAAATTACACCTTTGTCTCCTTTTTTCCTCAGGCCGTTTCTGAAATTCTCATGAGTTTTCCTGTTCTCAGGTTTACTGTTTCCACTTCCCTTCATGTTTTTGCCCTTTGTGCAGCAGTATCAAGTGCAAGTATTTTGCAGCCTTTGGAGTGCCATCAGCATCTCTTCTGACTTGTCAGCTGTCCCCTCAGCATAGGGGTTCAATCCTGTAGAAGGGGAGATTTAAGAGATGCAACTATCCTGGGAGGCTTAGCTACCAAGCAGAAGAGGCATTGACAGGGTTTTTCGATGGGTTGAAAACAAAGTAGTTGTGTAATCCTTACGATAATCAGAAGAGGAGGATCCAGGAGTGGAATCTGAGCTATATGGGAAGGAATGATGAATCCTATGATATTTCTTCTGGGTAAAATCTGGGTGCTTCAAAAGAAAGCTAATCCTTGGTTTTCTGCCTATCTGCATATCTTGCAGTGATAATGGGAAAAATGTGATTTTCAAAAGCTACCATTGTTCGGGGCTAGGGTGTTCAGTGCCTTGTTTGCCTTCGGGTTTCCCACGAATTAGTTCAGAGCAACAGCACTGTCTTGCTTAAGGAACAGGTATCAATTGTAAAGTTTGCAAGAAGCTCATAAGTAACAGGTAAGAAAAATGTCCTTGTCCAGAAGAGTATTTTTAGAGACCAGTTTTACTATTTTCTTGTATATTCATCTACAGATGCAGTCATCATATTTACTGTCTCAGGTTTCTGAAGAGAAAATACAAGCAGGAGAAGACACCTTAATTTTCCAGTCAAAGGTACAATCTTAGAGTAACATTTTTGATTTAATTTCTTTTTCCTTGAAAAGGAACAACTCTCCTGAAATGACCAATGAGATAGTAACAAGGAATTAAAATTTATGGTCTTCTATTGATGATTTGATATGGAAATTACTGAAAATTATTAAGATGAATCTTGCAGTCATCTGTCTGAAATAGCTGTGGGTGATCACACTTTCAATCTTTATTCACACAGAAGTCTTTGACTAATGCTTTCAGATAAATTTTGGTACTCTCACAAACACACTGAGTAGTTCTTTTCACAGAAATAGTAATTTCATTTACATTTCAGCAAGAAACTTTATTAATTTGAATGTTATTTTTCTTCTCCTTTGTTTTCTATCCAGAAGTCTTTACTCATTTTTAATTCATTCTCCTAGGTTCACTTAGAGGGAATGGTGTACATACCTCTGGAAACTTGCCTGCCAGAGGCAAAACTGTTGTTAGTGAAAACTCAAAGTTTGGGCAATCACTGCAGTCACTGCTGAAGTGAAGGGAATGGGACTTGCCAGTATTAGAGGTTCAAGTGTCCTTTATTGCTACAGCTCAGCTTTCTGGGGAGCTACCGGATAGGAGGCACTCACCAGAGCACAAGGGAGGAGAGTGAGGGAAGGCTCATACAGGTGGGTCCATGGCTCTCCTGGCTCCAGTTAAGTGATGATTCTGCAATCCTGAGAATCAAGTCACTGAATGCAGCGTGGAACTCAATTACAGGAGGAAAAGCACACAACCGATCAACTGTTCAATTATGTTTTGCTGTGATTGCTACTGCTTCTGCTGCAGCTCCCTCTCTGTCCTACTTTTAGATTCTTTAGTCCTGGATTTCATAAATTTATTTATTTAGGCAACCTTTTCAGACTACAGATACTGCTGGTTATCTTAAATGGTACTGGTACCATTTATGGTATATAAATAGTTTATTCTAAATTATCTTACTTAGCTGTTTGGGGTTTTTTAAATCAAATTCTCAGGTGGGAGATTTTTATTTTATAATGTCTCTGTCATTTCCCACAATTACTTGCTCTATTTGTCTCCACACTTGAGAAAATGCTTTCCTCTCACATCTGTCTCTCTGTATTTAATTTAAAATTTCCTTCCTAAACCTTAATCATAACGAAGAATATCTTAATTTGTCTCGCTTTTTGAGGTCAAAACATGCTCACAGTGCCTCTTAAAACATTTCCATTACCGTTTCCACTGAATGCAAGGAAAATATGTTGACCTCATTAAAAAAAAAGAATAAAATTGAACCAGAGATAATTTTCATAAATTAGATGTACAGATTTCACAGCTCAGAAACAAGGATGTTGAATGTGTCCAGCCTATACAGCCTCCTACACAGAAACCACAAGGTTTCAACGACAAGTCAGTGAAACCATAGCATTCAGCTTTTTATCCAAGACAAGCTCTACCAACGAGTGCTGCTGCCTTGGTGTGCTGACTGCTCACACAATAGTTTTTCCAAGGTTCGCTTAAGGTGCTGACCTGTGAAGAGAAATGAAACTCATTATGCAAACAACCGTGCTATATAACTTCTCAAATCTGTATGTCTGTGCACATAACAGATAAATGTGCAGGCACAGGCACACACATCCCTGCTAAAGATATGCCTACTTAAAGATGAAGACAGAGACATCTGGGAAAAAAGGTCATAAAGAAAAACTGTTTTTACAAAGTTACTAGCTTATCTGTTAAGGATAGCACGAGCTACTCACCTCAGCATTCTTCAACCCCCTGTAAACAATTAAGCAGCAGATCTATTTATGAAGGTATAAGTCATAACTAAGTGCATTTCATTACCAGAGCAATTAGCATATAAGAAACAGAATAGTATTCCTATTTAAGAGAATTCTAGACTAGTATAGCTACTTCCGCATCAGGGCTTTTATTGATAAAACTGTCTGAAAAGTAACAACAAATCCTGTCTGAACAATACTATCATACCTTCAAGAGTCTTAAACGTAGACAAGAGTGCAGAGTTAAGATTCTCCTAAACACCTTTCAATAAAATGATTCTGCCAGAATCATGAAATGCTATCTGCACTGGCACTAAATTGCTGATCCTGGAACGATGCTGCTGAGTGGGAGCCAGTGGCCCCCTCAGCCTCACATCCTAAGGGGGCACTTGTTGCATAAAAGATCACAGTTGTGTTCAATTGTAAAGCCAGCAGAAGGGGAGTTTTGGACTTCTGGCAATTCAATTCTATTTGCAAATTTGTCAGGTGTGCTAAGGAGAAAACAGGGTTGACAGTGAAATTATTGCAATCAAAACAAAGCTAAACAAACAAACTCTCAAGGCCTTTGCTAGAGGGATTTCACTGTAAAGACCCAAGGCCCTGTAACAGAGGCTCCTCAGATTGTGACATACTGTGACACAGAGTAGCAGTGACCTTAAGCAGAAATTTCTTTAAATGGCTTTGCTGCTGAAGAAAGCACCTGCATTCCTACACCCTGAGAACTGCAGAGGTGGCTTCTGCCTCAGCCTTCCCTTCAGCTACGCAGTGTGATGCCAAAGCCTCTCCTCTGCTGCAGGAGCTGAAGTACAGCACATCTGGTGGCTGATCCAGTGGTCTGCAGCACACACAGTGGGGGTGCTCAGGGCAAGCTGAGGAGCCGATGTGCAAGCAAGGACTTGGAGTCACTCCAGCGGGAGGTAGACTGCATCCTCCAGTACAATGTCACACTGCTCCTCTGTCCACACTCTTGCTGTGCCAGAGGTGCCCCAGCTCTGAGATGAGATGTGACACTGTCCCTGGGAAGATACAAAAGAAAGGGCAGGAGAACAATGTGACTGAGTTCATAAGATTTGGAATCAACACTATCATTAAAAATAATTCTATTAGAAACTGACGTATAAACAGTAAACACATATATAGATGAAGGAGGCTACAGTCTGTAGTATTTCAGTAGTACTTGAAAACCAGAAAACAGAATTAGTCAGAAATAAGTGGTATTCAGTCATCTGCTTCTACCAATAATAACCATAATAAAAAGGAGAAAATTGCATTTTATATTGAAGATAACTGTATGTAGAAGGTCAAATAAGGCCAAATCAAAGCAGATCTGCTGGAGGAGGGAAAAGGGGCCACAGCCCCTCCGTGGCTGTACCCTGTGTTTAGCTTTAGACTACATAAGACGGGACCAACTTGCACTGCTGTGGAGATCCCACACCAACTCAGCAGCCTCACTAAACCTGGTGAGTGACTTCCAAAAGAATCTGTAACATCAAACCTTTAATTCTGTTACTAAAACTCAAACTGTAGTGTCATGCTGATCACCATGCAAGGCATATCAGGATATAGGGAGCCCCAGCTGCCAGTGGAATAGTTACCTATGCACCAGACTGTGCACCAGACACATCCATCTTGAGCCTGTAATGGTTTGGAGGTTATTTGTTTTATGCTACTGATATTGTAACACAGAAGTGACTCTATTCCGACTTCTGTTCATTAACAATAGCAAATGAAAAAGGAAGCATTTTGCATTGTGCCACTCTGCATCCTCCATTCACTGTCCAACACCTGTGTGTATCTCTTCTGATTTTTCTTTCTCAACATTTGGGATGAACTTGACACACCCTGTTGGGTTTCAGCACTACCACATCCCTGCTTTTCACACTGTAGGCCTGTCTCTTAGTGGAATCACTGGGAAATGTGTTGGGAATGTTGGGAAACAGACAACACTCCTGTGGTAGAAAGGTTGTGCTCTGTGGGCCATCCTTCTCAAGGAGACCTGCAGGCCTGCCATGCATCAAACCCCTGAGCAGCTCCTTGCACACAACTCACTTCTGCTGTATGCTCTGGCTGCCACACAGAGCAGGAGCAATGACTTGCCCCAACCTCTCCCCACTGGTGGCTTTCAGCTGAACAACTCCTTTCTGGCCTCAAATTTTTAAGAGAACTGTGGTAGCCAAACGTCCTGTCAGCTGCTGCCTTGTCTTCTGAAAGTGGCTGTCCTCTGGTAGTAGGGAAAGGTTATGAGCACTACTGTAAAGAAGAATGAAGTTCTCTATGAAAGCTGGAATACAGCTCAGGCACAGCTCTAAGCTCTTAGTTACAGAGATCAAACTGTTCAGGCCTTTTTCAGGAGTTTTTAGCTGAGATGTGAAAGGAACTGCATGATATGGCTGACTGCAGTGGCAGAAGATCCCACTTGGTTACCCAGTGAGGCTTCTTCCATCCTACATGCAGAGAAAGTTGTGACCCAGGGGATAGGAGGCTGCTCCCAGCACTAAAGGAGACGTAAAAGGATGTGCCCACAAGAGGACAGTTCTGAATATCTGGCTCTGTGCAGGGTGGGTCTAAGCTTGTCTCAGGCTCTAGGTGTTGACGGGATCTTTCCTCAGTACAGTTTGCCATTAGTAGTCGGTAAGGACACAAATACACCAAACTATGTGCCTAAAAAGCACTACTGGCTTGATCTAGGATGGGAAAGAAATTGGCTACAAGTTAGCCTTGGAGGAACATTATGGAGAATGTAAATGGTTCTATATTGTTGCCTATTCATATTTTAGTGTCTGTCTCCACATTCAGAGCTATATTTGCTCTGATTTTTATAGCAAATACAATTAAAGAATAGATTTTTTTCCCAGGTTAGGTTTTCTCTTTACAAAGCAAAGTTAAAAGACCAAAGAATTATACCAAAACTTATCATAGGAAAATAAGATTGCAAGGGGGTAGAACTGACTTGCAAAGCTGTCAGAACTATTTTGAAGACTAGTTTTTCAAATCTTCCTAGTCTCCCATTTTCCAGCATAACTCTTTCCCCTTGTCTCCTACAATCCCCCTAAGTCACATATAGTACATACATGAAACGTCACAAGCCTAAGTTATAAAAATTCTTTGAAAGCAGCCCTGTATATTACAGACTTTCTTGGCTGAACCATAGCAATGACTAAGCCATGGGAAAAGCCTCCATTCAGCTCTCCTGTAAAGGAAAATGTGGGTGGGGGAACTGGGATTTCAGGGTCGAAGTCATGCAGCTCTTGGGTAGCACTGTTGCAAAGAGGAAAGAGGAGGACTCAGCCTGGTGGGGCAGGGCTGGGAGGTTTCTCACATTTCCACTTTCCAGCCATCCCTGTGGGGCCGGGCTGGCGACTGTGAGAGAGGCTGTCATTGTTTGACTCAGCATGTTCCTAAGCCACAAGAGAGCAATGACGTATATAAAAAACTTGCTGCTCACCCTTATCAGATAAGAGGGATATCAAGGAGTTTTTCTCCACTGCCTAGACAATAGAGGAAGTCCTCCTTTGTCCCTGCATTTCACTTTCTGTCAGCATGGCTTCCTTGATGCAATTCTTGTGGCCTTACAGACTCTAACACAAACCAGAAGACTATAGAGCAGCTTTAGAGACCTGACATGCAAACACAAGATAACACACTGTCAGATGCCCATTGTTTAACTTCCCATTTACTCCACCACATTTAAAACTGATCTCAAATATAACTGGTTTCATTTGAAGTAACTCAGACAGAGCCATCTCACCTTGCATTATTTTGGTGGAGATTTGCCTCTGCACCTTCAAGCCCGGTGCTTCTGAAAACACATGGAGAGTTACCCTGTGCATTAACTGAAGTTTTTAAGTGGTTCTGACGTTGTCTGGACCAGCAAAAACCTTCAGTGATCTCTTTGCATGAAACGCTGCCAACCACCACATGATGTCATAGCTAATGAGCTGTAACTTCCTGTTACACATCCAAGTGAAAAGTTCCCAACCTATCAACCAAATAAAGATGTATGAATGGCTGATAGTGCTACCATGACCACCTAATGTAGCTGGGCTCAAAGAAACTTCCCAAAAGAATCCACAATTGAAATACTGACAATAAGAAGTAAAAGCAAACATTATCACCAGCCTGTTTCTTTACTAGGAATACTTCCAATAGTAAATCAAAAAGTGGATTGAGGATAAATGAATGTTCATCCAAGTTACCAGGCAACAACCTGCAGAAAAGTTATGTTAAAGAGGAGCAGAGCCAAGTCCCCTCTTTGTGTAAAGAACATCACTATTGGAAATAATCTCTCCGTGCGCTCAGCAGCCTCAAGGAGGTGTTGGACAACAGCCAAAAAAAAAATTCACAATGCTTCACAGGAATGACATGGAGGGAGAGAGGATAAAAAGTAGTATTGGTCACATGTGGTTTCTCAAACCAAAGATGCTATTGATTTCCTTTAATGAACCCTAGCCATAAATTAAGACATTTCTAATAAAACCTACTGAAATCCTCTGTACTTCAGTGCAGCTGTGCTGCTTATCTAAAATTATTTTAAAATGCGTCCGTAGGGAGGAAAAAAACCTCATCACACTACCTTTTCTTCAAGAAATAAAATTTCAGACTATGCGGTAGAAGAAAGTATTTTTCCTTATTTGTTTCAGTTCTCATTTTTCAGAATTTCTGTTCTATTGGGTGTTAGTAGCTACCCCTTTCACCAGGACAGATTCTGTGTGTGCATGCATGAGGCTCTGAGTGCAGTTATGTGTATTTACACATACACCTAAAAAATTTATTCCTTTAGGCTATTCATTTTCTGAATGGTGAAAAATTACTTAAGCACATAAATAGCACAGAATAAATAATTATTTGTACACAGAAAAGAAACATGCTCAAGTATGTCAGATAGAGCTCTCACCAGCTTAAACACTCATTTTTAAATGAACAGTGAACAAGTGACCAGCCTGACAGCCCAGATTCACCTACCAGACAGATTTATACAAGTGCATTTTATACAATGTTAGCATATTACACAGGTTACCAGACATCCAACTGCAGTCCAGACTCTGCAGATTTTGTAAAGCATCCCCAAAGCCATCTGGAATCTTCAGATTTTCAGAGGAAAATATTTAATTTGACAGACAAATGACCATCTTTTCATTCATCACAAGTGAAGGTGCCCAAGTGACTTTAACTGTCCTCTACTAATTCCATGTAGGAACCCTTCAATGGTATTGAGAGTAATTAAATAATGATAACACATAAAAGTAATTTAAAGCTGGTTTTTCCCCTCTTTGTGATGAAATATCAAGATCAATGATTTTAAAATCAACTGATTCCTAGAGCTAGAAGTCCAGTAGGTCCCTAGCGCCTGCACATACTTTTGTATGGACTTCATACATTCTTCTACATGCCCAAGGAAATTCCCAGCTGCTGAAGGATGTAACTGAATGTCTTTAGATGCCACAAGCACTGGATCACTGCCACAAGAGCGTCCCTTGGGTGTGCTCCAGGGATTCATCTCTCCCAGGACAATGTATGCCCCTGCAACCTTCACTCCCAGTGGACTTGTCCTCCACAATGTTGTTAATATATCTGCTACTGGTTCCAAGCAAATTTCAGCTGGTTTAAATGCTAAGATGAGCTTTTACTCACAGCTCTAACAGAATCCAAACTGAAGAATGAAAAAGCCATGGTTCATAGCTGTCATGAAGAAACAGCTAACAAACACTCCTTGGAGCCATAAAGTAAGATAAATACATTTAAATTTTGAAAGAAGTCCTGTCATATTTCTCCAGAACAGTACAGAAGAGCTGCAGATAGACTGAAGAGATTCACTGCTGTATGACACAGGAAAAAAAATGCAGAATCTTTGTTTACCTAGGCCTGTGGTTTCTAAGTACCAACTTTTTAATATGTTCATTTCTTGACTCAAAGTGAAAATGGGAATTCACCCTTTTCTCTTTTTTTCCTGCCCAATGTGCAGATGGGGCACATTTTCTTTCATTCCATCAATCCCTGCCCCCCCACGCACAAAGTCACGTATATGCACCTAGCCAGTGGAAAAGAAAAAAGGGTTACTCATTAGTCCATTCTACAAAGCTTTCCAAACTGAAATGGGTGGGCCCTCCATCTCCAGCAGGGAGCAATATATAGGTAGATGCAGAGCTTACCTGAGCACAGCTCAAACTGGAGTGTTACACTTGAATAGCACAACTTTGCTCCTGGCACATTTTAAAATATTACTCATCAGGATGGAGAGGATGATTATTTTCTGCATGTTTTTCTTCTGCTCCACTGTGGTGCTGACTGCAACTTCACCCAGAACACTAAAATACAGACAGATTCACCAGAAAATTGAACAGTTAGAAAGTATGGTGAAAGACGTGGTAAGCGATGGTATTTGTCATAATACTGAAATTACTTTCAAGCATTATGTATTGCTTAGCACATATCTTGTGAGGGACATTACTTTCAAATGTTAAAACTTTTCTAACTTAGATTTGTTTCATTTTAGGATGTTGAATTGCTGCATACACCAGAAAACCCTGTGGTGAGATGGCTTTAACATTTTTTTCATAATTACATACTTTTGATTTTGTACTGGTTTATTCCATTGACAAATTGAACATGTCTTCTTCTTCATATCTCTGACCTAGTACTCTTAATGCAAGCTAGACTGAATAAGAAAATACTTTTTAAAAGTTCCTTTTCCTGGATATTTAATGGCAGAAGTGTTTATATTTTGGCATCACAATTACTATTTTGCTATAATATGTGTATCATAACCCACCAATAGATCCAGAGTTGCACACATTCCATTTAATTAAGGAATAGTGCTAAGAGTAAGGATTGTAAGGAATATGGAATAAGTTGCACATACTCCATTTAATTAAGAAATAGTGCTAGGAGTAAGGATAATACAAGCTCCAGATGAGCAGCAGTGCTTTTGGGAATGCAGGTATTTGGAGTGGAAATGCCTCCAGCTGCCATGAGCTCCAGCATGGCTAAGCTGCCCCTCTTGACTCCCACTGCAGCCAAATGGCAATAGTGGCACTGCAAGGCAATGTCACTGAGTGCCTCCTCTCGTGTGCAGTCACACTGCTCTGTCTGAGACTATTTGTGTAGGGGTTGTGCTACCAACAGGAAGACAAAACTGCACCTGCAAATATTCTTTTCAGTTTATAACTAGTTAAAAATACAAGAGCAGCTCCCTGTGGATCCCTTTTTAATACAGATACTTATTTATACATTATTTAGTGCTGATACTTTGCATCTTCCAAGGTTAAGATCTTATATACAGTGAGTCACCAGGTCTGTGCACTCACAAAAGAGGTAGAAGGCAGGACGTACCATGAATTTGAATGCTAATCATAGTAAAATCATGTCTTAAAAACTTAGAGGATAAATGCATCCTACTTTGACAATCCTTAACATGCAACTGAGGTCTAGAGCAACCTGTGACTATCTAATATTATACTTGTATTATCAGCTGTCTTAAATTTTTGAGTCCTATTTTGTAGCACAAACAATTTTGATTAACGTATACAAGCGATCACTATGCATTACTATGCTGTAAAAGCTGTAGGCATTCTTAAAAATTTATCTACTCAGATTCTAAACTCCCTTGCAAAGCAGCTAACAAGAAGTAAGGAAAAAGACTCACCTCATTTCACACAGGTTTTAGTTAGCCTCCTCCTAGGCTTTACAGCTGGGCATGTTTAACTTGCCAAAAAAATATACAGAAGCATGACCAAACCAGATACTGAATTGCTAGAAACAACTGCAGTGCACAAAGTCATTGCTGGGCTTTTTCCTCTAAAACTCTTTCTAACTTGTGGTGCCAAAGTGAAAAGGAAGAAATTATTAGCTGTCATTTTACTCCAGTGTTCACCGCTGCCTCTGAAATGAAGCAAATACAACTTGTGACTAATTGCTTAATGAGGTTGTTGGGGTTTTTTTCTTAAAAAAATGATGCTTACCTCAGGAAGGAAAACGACAGTTCACTTGCAGCTTAGGGCTTTACTGTCTGGTTCTGGGAGGTCCTAAGTGCCTCCTCTGAATACTAGAGAAGACAGAGATTTCACATATTTAGAAGTTAAGTTGATACGGGTTCAGCTTCTGATGAAAACATGTAAAAAACATTAGTGTGCTAACAGTAATTATCACCAGCAACCAAATCAACAAACTTTTCATCCTATAGGGTGACTAAAATATCTATCACAGTGTGCCAAAGCAACACTCAGAGTGATTAGGCGCCATCACAGCTCAGTGAAACTCAATTTAATAAAAAGGCACTCACATAACTGCATTTCAAATACCAAAATATTTGAAATTGTCTGCTCATGCCAGATTTGTATTTGGTCTTGAATATTCAATGAGAAAACTACCTATAATAACATTTAGAATTAGGTGGTTTATCTCTATCTGGTTTGGCTTCCTTGAGATTCCTTTGTGTGGACTGTCAGCTCCAATTCAATCCCACGCAATTTCCTTGTACCCTCAACAATGAAGTATCATTTCCTTTGAATAAGAGGGTAGAGGACATTAATTCAAGGGAAAAGAGGCTGAGGCTGAAAAAGCAGTGTTAAGGCTGAGGTGATTCCAGCCTGGAGGAAAAATGAGCTCTCTTGCTGGTGGCTGGCACTGCAACTGAGCTGGCACGATGCTGATGTGCCCCGGGCCTGTATCTCACCCCGCTGATCACTAATTCCGGAAGCGAGGGCTCTGCGGGCTCATCTGTAAAGCTAGTTTGAGTCAGATGCAGAGTACTGCTGCCAACTACCTCTGATACAAGTATTTTACTGGTTTTTAGCCCCACTCAGACATTTCCAGTGGTCAGTGCTCCTTCATGCCTCATCCCCAAAGTGCTCAGCCCAGGACAACATGCTGAGCCCCACAACCATTGCGGTGCCCTGATCGTTGGCTGCCTCAGCTCTAAGTGACAGCTCAGCAAAACAGAAAAGGCAGCACAGATGAGAAATGCTGGTTTCTCAGCTCAGCACGGATGAGACTGAAAATGTTTTCAGTTTCAGCTGGAAAATTGATCTCTTTAAAAGACGAGTAGTGCTTTTTTCCAGTAAGCAAGGCCGGTTACGGTAAGGATGCTTGAAACAAACATAAACGTGTGGCTTCTAAGGAAAAGAAAATGTTTTATCTGACCAACAGAGAAGTTGCTAGTCAAATTTGCTATAGGCAACACCATGAAGACTGCCTTGTCCTTGCCCAAGGAGCAAATTGCAGTGACATCTCATAAGGCAGACGAGACTCAGCTTGGGCAGCAGTTGGTATGCAAAACAAAGATGATGGCTTCGGAGCCTTTCTAATATGTTAATCAGTAGCTTCCTTCTTCAGGACACAGAAGCAACTTAAATTGGCTTCAGTAAACATTGCTTTTCCTCTCTCTGTTGACTGTTAGGTTAGTTTTGGGGATAGTTTCTGTATCATTTCTGATGCTATCATATAAGAACATTTCAATAGTATTTGAAAACACACAGTTCTATTTATCAATTCTAATTATTAACTAGGCATTATTAGAAAGGGCACAAAAATTAGGGAGAAAAAAAGTATATTCCCACACATAGCACTGAGAGATATTTGTAATTTTCTAAAAATAAAATGCTCATGATTTAGTAGGTGAAAACCTACTACATGCATTTTCAGGACTGTTTTCTTTCAAATGTTGTTATTATTAATAGCCAAGTGGAATTCAGTTTGTTAGGAAATACTTAAATAATTAGGCAAGAACAGCCAAAGTAAAGCCTCAATATCACCTGCATTATCTAAACCTAACTTAAAAAAAAAAAAAAAAAGTGAGAGAGAGAGAGATACAGTTAAATATTCTCAGTTAACATTCTGGATACTTTCTTCTGTACATGGACCACAACCTAACGTGCAGGAAAAAGTGCTGCAACATTGGCTTTAAAACAGTTCCTTCTTCTCCTGCCCTAGGAGGGATGTCTGTACACAGCTGTGACATGCTTCAAGAAGGGCATCCAGAAATTACAACCAGTGAGCAGCCAAGAAAATGTGAAGTTCAACAAAGCCATTAGAATCGTGAACAAATTGACGTACAACAACACTGGAAAGGTAGGATTTCCTTACAGTGCCCGTAATTGTGATCATTGCTCCTTATTTTCTATAGCAGATGCCCCCTGCAATGGTGGAATTGTAGAAAGCAAATCTGTTAGAAAAAGCAATCTGCCTTTCATTAATTTGGAAATTAAAAAGTTCAATTTTTGCACTTTTGGGAGAAGCATTCCCTCTGACCCTAAAAAGTCACATACATGTACTTGGCAACCACACAATGTGCCGGCAGAAGGACATGGATCACTGCAAAAAATGTGAATGAAAGGTGTCATTACTAAATTCCTTCCCTTTTGAAAGTGCTTGTGTCAAAGATTTTCCAGCTAGAAAAGGCATTGATCACAACTCTATTGATTTTTCAGAGAGAAAGCTTGAGGTTTGATTAAGGATTATGATGTGCTGTTTAGAAGTGCCATGATTCTCTTTATCTTCCAGCAGTGTGAGTCTAAATGTGAATCTTATGAGAAGAAAACCCCCAAAGAATTTTTGAAGGCCTTTGCAAATCTAATGCAAATGGTAAGAAGACTTCATTCCTCCTGGGTGTTTTTCAACATTTTGCAAACATTCTCATTTTACATCCTTACTAACAATGTGTTGTTTTTCCAGCTATTCAAGAACTAATCTAGGACACACCAGAGCTGAAGGCTACTGAAAATCTACTTTTTAAAGCAGACACTATGTTATATTTAAGATGTGAAAAATGTAAATACTTTCCAGTGCTATTATTATGTGTTCTCTGTGTGTGGTAAGTGAAAGCTTCTCCCAAAATATTAAGGAGTCTTATTTGGATGGGTATTTGTAAGAGAGATGCTATTTTGCAAGTGATTCTAGCCTCACAGGGAAAATTAAATTCTAATTTCACAAAAATATGCCCTTGTAAGGGACTTAACTGTCTCCCTTCTGCTGAGCCAGAAATACATGAGATGGTTACTTCTGTATTTTTGGTTTGATCTTAACTGAATCCCATGCAGAGATTTCTGCAACTTTAAAAAGAAAAATTATCAGGGGCTTTGAAACCTCTAAGGAATCTGCTTGGACCGCTCCTTATTTACATAATACCACACACAGAGCTTTATTTATAAGTTCTTAGACTGCATCCTAGCCAACTATGGAAAAATATCCTGCATTTAACTGTCTTCTCAATACTGGAAAAACATTTACAGATCATACTGTATGGATGTGATTATCATCTTGAAGCTAATGGCACATTTGCCATGGGTTTCAGTAGGGAGAGATGTCACCACACGCTCTAAGCGGAGATACAGGATTCTGCGGGGACATCCTTTTTTGGAAAATGGAATTTCATCTACACCACTCCTTAACATGATAGATACAGCAAAGGCATGACAGGCTGGTACAACCAGCCACTGCAAAATGTCCAATAAATACAGTAATTGATGATTAGTCAGAATGAAACAGCTCTAATGCATATTGCTCTTTCTCAGAGGACAGCATTTACCCCCATATTCATGTACCATTAACACTATTCTCTCTCCTCCTGATTAGTTTCAACAGTTTTTTATTTACCATTTTTTCTTTAAAAATCTGTCAAGTTTTTTGCTATGTGGAAACCTTCCTGTACAGCTCCTGAATCCTGAACATTTCTGTGGAACTATGGCCAGAGATACCATTGAAAATTTTTAAAATGAAAGTGAGTATCACAGCACTTAAATTTTTTGGCAGCTTAATTATATACCACCATATTCTGCTTGCAAGGATTCCGAACCTCTGGGTTCTTCCATCTGAGCAGTAACTGCTAGTCTACTCCAAACAGATATTAGCTTCACATGAGGAAACTGATCTTGAAAAAGAGCATAAAGCCTTCCAGTAAAAATTAACCTTTCATCTAATTTTCTCTCTACTTAGTAGAAATGTGGTAGAGAGAAGAAACTGGAAAACTGCATCTAGTGTTAGGATGGAAAATGACAAGCTTAGTTACCTCCAAAAATAATGAGGTTGTATTAAAAATATTTCCATTCCTACCAATGTCATCGGCCTAAAGGAAAACTAATACAAAAGCTTTGCTGCCTCCACATTTTCACTGTCCTGAAATGTCAACCTCCTCAAAAATGTACAACAGAAAGAGGAAGATCCTCAGGGCACAACAAACGAAGTGAACTCTTCCTGTTTCTGGTGATGGTCATTTTGATTTAGGTGGTCTTTTTCTTCTTTTCTTTTTCTGTTTCAAAACCCGTCTTTCCTCTGTGTTAATGTTCTGTCTCATACCTCAATGTTTCCATGTTACTGCGTCAGAATTAACATTCTAAAAAGGAACTACCACTCATATGTATCTAATCAAAGTATTGAGTTTAAATGATGTTCTTTCTGCACCTTCTATCCCTGTTTCTCTGACTCACCTACCATGAAATCCCTTTATCACCAATCAGTGAGCACTATGCAAATCTGCTGCTGCAGCTGCAACAGATTTTGAAGTAAAATTCCATTCCAGATTTGGATAAAAGCAACTGGGAAAACATTGAAGCATGTCCTGCAGTTGCAGTGTACCTGCTGATGTTTCTACATTTGTATTTTTATGGAGGGGTTTTAATTGAATGTCTTTATCATGAATTAAGTGCATTTTTATGTGAGTCTTAGAAGGAAAACCAATAAACCAGCACTTCTCATGCAGCTCTATGGAATATTTGCATGTGCAGGGTTTTGGAGAAAGAGTTTTATTTTTGTACAAAGAATACAGTATGTATTTTTTATCTGTAAATGTCTTTTCCAGTAACTTGCTAAATGCATTGAAATCACTGTTCTAAAAGAGCCTGTTAAAACCCTTGTTATGCAGACAAAACAGGATTAGCATACTCTGACAAACACAACATTGTGTATTACATATTTATTAGCAATCATTACAAAGCATTGAGAAGCAACTTTTGTACCTAGGATGGACATTTTATGAATGAAAAGCAATTCCCTACAGGAATGTCATAAGCTAACTAGGTACTCCTGCCTACACTGCAGCAATGCCTGGGTTTTGTCCAAGAGGCAGCATGTAATGCAGTAAGTAATGCACCTATTTCTGTTTAGTGACTTGCTTCACTGTTTTTAACTATGGATTTTATCACACCAAACATAGTGCTAAAGCTTTTCTTTTTCTGTTTTAAACACAATATACTTGTTTATTAATTGAGGTTATTTCTTGTACCTGCAGAACAACTTAATTTAAAATGCTCACTCCTAGTATTCAAAAACTAGTGAGAAACTGCAACAAATGTAACTATAGAGGGTTAATTTGTCTGAGATCTTGCTGAAAACTGAAATTATTGGACACACAGCTATGTGTGGAGAGTATTAATCACAAAATTAACACAGCTGATTTTGGCCAACACCACACCTCTGGGCAGTGTCAGCACAATCACTGTGGGCAACTCTGTGCACTCCAAATACACTTTGATTTACAAGATATGTGGCCTTGTGTTCACTCTTCCATTTGTCAGAGTGACCAAAGACTGAGTGTATTATTCAGGGGGTGCTATTTGAAGAACAGGATGAATGAAGAACAGGAAATCTGTGCAGGAAAAGCCAGTGTTCAAGAAGACATCACCTTGTTCTGCAACAGTGTTCTCAGAACGAAAAATGAAGACACCCCAAGAGGAACTTGTGACCTTAGGAAGGACCAGATACCACAAAATGTGTTCACCCTCTTGACTTATTTCCTTTCATGAGATGAACTCTCTTTGTACTAAGTGCACTCTGCAGAAACAATGTGTGTTTCATTAGCAGAGTACATCATGTAAGCCATAAAAGCTCATTACCTCCCAGGGAGGCTTTAAAATATATTTATGATTTTGATCATAAGTGCCCTTTGTAGGCATGGTATATACAATTTTGTATAATATTTTCTTTTCCTGAGAGGATTCTTTATTTTTATACCAATTGATTAATATAATTTAATTATTTATTGCATTTCTGTAAAGAGAATGTTTGTACTAAGGACTATGTGGTCTGATTAATTTATGTGCCTGTGATATTAAACAATTTTAGCTAATACCATTTTCTTTTGTTCTTTTCTTCAAAAACGTAATTTTGTAGTTATCTGTGTGAGAACTACTCGCTGTGGATTTCCCAGCCACCTGTATCACAAACCTGGTTTGGAGAGGGGTAAATTGTTCCTGAGTATTTTTGCATCTCACCAAGTGAGATGAGTCAGACTTGACTAACAGTTAATTCTGGATGAATCCCAGCATATGTGATTCCTGCTGTTTTCTTGTGTGCAGAGACAGGAGGGATCCCTCCATCCAGTGGGAAAACCCACAGGGAATAGTTCTCACTACGAATACAGGTAACTACAAAACTTCCCTACAGTGTTCTCTGCTTTGCCCTTGTGCTGATGATCCATGTTGTAAGAGGAGCAAAGGTGAAAGAGAATGTTTCCTACTCAAGTATCTTTGCCCAAGCTGCTGATCTCCATTGCTCTACTGCCACCTTTTGATGGTAGTTTGGAAATTCAAAGCAGTTCCAGACAGAAAACAAGCAGGCTGAGTATCACTGTCATGACAGTGAGCTTTGAGATACACCACAGACGTAACAACTAAGTTCTCCACTTCCCATTTAGTTTTCCCTTTTCCTCCTTACACAGTTGAAGGTTCAAATGTGCTGCTGTTGTAACATCAAGGATACCATGTTTAAAAACATCCCTTACCACACCAGTTAGGCTCTTCAGCAGCTCATTTCCCTTTGCAAGAGGATGTACAAATGGATGCTGTGTCCATGTGTCCCTTCATTAAGCGTCCAAGAACCTATGAGGAGTTCTGCTCTTTTTAGACTCTTTGTAAACAATCCCATTACTTTTAACTCTTTCCATTTTTTGAAGTGACCTTATTATTAAACTTCTCTAGTGTTTCCTGTCCTCTCTCCATGCCCACCCCTGGCTCTCCGTCTTCCTCCCATTCTAATTCCCCACACTTGTTCTCTCAACCCCAGTTCACTTTCTTCCTCCTGTTATACTTCCTCCAGTTTCCTTTCTGTTATAAGGGAATTTTCAGACACTTAGTGCAAGATCATCACATGCATGATTCCATTAAAATGGAAAAAGAGTTGAACATAATGCTAGTGGTCCATATAAAGTTTAATTCCTTACCATCCACAGGAGAATATCCTGACAACAAAGAAGTCAAATATTTTTTACTTCTAAGCCAAAGAAGTGAGGGAAGTACTCACAAACCAGCTGCAGCAGGAGAAACAGTGGGTTTCCTATCAAGCTTATCACAACAGATCAGACAAACACTATGATAGAGCAGCTCTCTCCATCCTCCCTTAAATCCTTAAAAAATGTAGAGACAATGAATAACAAAGGGGTCAAGGCCAGTGCCAGTTGATATGAGGACCGGATCTGCAGGGGGTGAAATACAAAAAATGATTGAGGTCAGCACCCCAAATTCAGCATTTCATCAAACTGAGAAGCAACTCCAAGTTTATCACTGCCTTTATGAATGGCTAGGAAAAGCACCAGTGTAGAAAGCAGATCATTGCACAAGAGGGCAGCAGGCAGCTGAGAAAGGAAAGATCTTCACTCTCCTCCTCCTGACCCCGCCCAGCTCATAAGAAATTAATCTACAAACCCTCCAATCTGGGGAAATACAGTTCAAAAAGGAGACTTAACTAAAAATGCTCCCATTTCTGTGTTTTCTTTTACAGCCACATCTCACCTACTTAATAATTTCTACTTCTTCCTGTATTCATTTCTTTCCCAAACAATTTATCCTCATTCATTTTACTCCTCCCTTCTACCCTCCATTTCTCCTTTAGGGAAACCACTTTAGTTATGCCTGATATTTATAACTCTTGTTATTTACAACACCAGACAGGACAAAGCATTGGAAAATCTTACCACCTTATCTCAGAGGCGCCATTAGGAGAAGCATCACCTGAAAACAACGAACAAGCAAGAAAAAATACAGGATCTGTATCATTCCTGCAAGATTTAAACTTCCCTTCGGCATGGAGTACTTGGCCCATTTCTAAATTGCTAACCTAGTATCTGTAGATGAACAACAGTTCCAAGCATTCCTTAGTGGCTAAAGGGAGAGGCCCTTTAGCTAGTGGTCCCCTTAGGAGTCCCACATCCTGTAAGACAGCTGCAATGCTCTACTGCCCCCCTATTTTACTTTTATCAATTCTTTCCATTTCCTGTTTTACACCCTGCAAAGAGCTGGACAAATACCAGGTAACATGCGGAACACAGCAGATGTAGCTGGAGGTGGTGGGAAAGGTGTAGTACAAATTCCCAAACACCTGAGTTGGCATTAAGAATTTTCTTATGGCACTGAAGAACAAAATACTGGGAATCTACTGCCTAAAGCTCCTTTTCCACCTGTTGTGCTGTGCAGGGTTGGCTTAAACCATTCCCACTTCTTCCCCCTACCAGTCCCCAACAGTTGCATTTTTCGGGGGGAGAGGGTGAGGAGGCAAATTATATTTGCTCCGGGTCAGTCCTCTGACCCCGACTCTCTGACTTTTAAAACATGCCTTTATGAAGTATAACTGTTTTGCATCAGAAGACTTCCCTTAAAAAGTTGTTCTACAAGGCAAACTCAGCAGCAGAATGGGTTGGGAATTTTTCAGTGCAAGTTTTTCCACTGGAGGATAACAATTTGTTGAAACTGAAACTTTACAACTTTCACTGCAACAGTCTGACAAAACTTTAAGCAAAAACCATTTCTCATGACCAAGATGGAATTTCTGGTAAAAACGGAAGCATGTAAACAAGAGCAGAGCAGAGTGCAGGTTTTTGGGATAGGAAGTGATTGCTGGAGTTGGGCTCAAAACCCTGCTCTGCTTGATTTGGCTTCTCTATTGGGACACTCTCCACCAAGGTGCCAAAGGAGGTGCCAACTCCACAGGCTACTGATGGCTATGGATCAGTCTCACTCTTTCTTGAGTGCTTTTTCATTAAAACAGCTGAAAGTTTTCAACATCATTTTAGAGTGACAGAGGGGAATAAAGGTCAAAATTGAAGAAGTGACACTTCTGTGAGATGTGGAAATATTTCCTAGCTAGTTCTATGTGGTTCTCATATGATTTGTTTCAGTGTTCGAGACAATTCTCAGGCAAATTTCCCAGTCTGACACATATGCCTTTTTTAGGCTTTAAGAACAACTCAGTGGGCAGCAGAGCAATAAAGGTCAGATGAAGAGCAGCAGAGGTACACAGCAAACAGTAAATCCCTCTGTGGAATAAAAGAAACCGTAGGTTGAAAAGTCACCGGGAGAACAAAGATGGATAGTAATCTCATTCAAAACTTCTCCCTCTGTGAAAGTTTCTGTATGAGTATTGATCCATCAATAACCCATTTCACAATCAAAAGCACCCAGGGTGCTTTCCCAAGCCCCACAGATCTCCTTATTTTCCATGAAGACAAAGCACCAACACTATGAGTTCACTCCAGTGAAACTGCCCTGTACCAAGAGTCAGATATCAGCAGTCACATGGCCTTGGATAATTCATGCTCAGTTTTTCAGGTAAAGAACAATGATTCATGTCTTAAAAGATACAACAAACACATTTTAAACTCTCTAAGACAGATATGTAGCCCCATACATTTGTCAAATACTATTTTATAATTGTCATCATAAATATGATTAAAATTCCAGTTCTTTCTGTTGCTCTGCTTGAATGTTGCTTACATATAAAAAACTATTCTGACAGCTTTCAGCTGTTAATGGTGACCAATTAAAAACTGGCCATGTTGATAGGTTCTAGCACGTAACATTAACAAGAGTCTGAGAGTGATTAGATTTCAGACTTTTGATACCCAAAATCATACTAGGGTTATGTATGGTTATGTATGACCACTAGAAGTGGTCAACCTTTTTATTATTATTTACACAGATTTCAGTTGGCTGCTTTGCAAGATAACAAACGTGGAACCAGCTTCCCTGTTACTCTGTACTTCTCCCTTATTTTGCACTGCATGGGTTTCAATTCCTAGCTTATCCTGCAAGATTTAAATGGTAAGAGTAGGTCCTCTTCAGTGAAAGCAGAGGGATGTGACCTCGGAGTGAACACAGACTACCTTGTACTGACACATGGCCACAGGCAGTGGCCAGAGGAGAAGGCACCAGCAGATGGGACCTCACAACAGGTCCTGTGTCATCTCCTAGGGTTTCCTGAGAACCACACACTGGCCCAGCCCCGGCAGAAATGGCTTCCTCTGCACAGCTCTCTGCACACTGCTCACAGCACTCAGTGTCCCTCAAAGTTAGCAGCAGATAATTCCAGTTTTCATAATTAACAATTTCCAAAATACCAATTCATCTAATTTAAAAAATAGTTTTATTTTTAAAAGAACATTTATCACAGGAAAACCTTACAAACAGCAAAGCTCTTTTAAAAGAAATCCTTCAGAGAATATGACTAATGCACCTGTATTTGTTAAATATAATAAAACATTGACTCAAGGCCAACTCATACTCTTACTCTGATTTTTTTCTTTTGTTGTTTTGTCCTTACAACCTTTCAATCATCTTCTGTATGGAAAAAACCATCAACTTAGTTTCTGAACATAAGTAAAAGTCCTTTCACTTCTACTTTGAATTCAGGATTCTCACAAGTGCTGCAGTGCAAGAGGCCCCACACAATCCTTTTATCTGCAAAGGAAATGCTTTTCACTTTCAGGGCATTGCATAGTAGGCCTGAAGTTTTCCCAAATACAATGATTTTGAATTTGCTGTTTGTTGGTTTGGTTTGGTTTTTTCCCATCTCTGCTTCTACTATTTTGCTGATAATGTCCAGGCATGCAGAGATTTAAAAAAAATACTTGGATCTTTGTGTCCAAATTCTATACATGGAAAACAGGAAACTACTACTCATTGTCCAATTAACACTGATATGCAGGAGATGAGTATTATTACAGAACACCAAGAATAAGAAACTCCAGATACAGCACAAACTTCAGATAATATTAGTATTGGATTTGTCAAAGACTAAACACAACTCCTTTTTTAACACTGGCTAAGTGACGTGGCTGCAGGACTGGTTGATATTCCTCCTATCAGCTGTTTGGCAAGCACACAAAAAATATTATTTCTTTTCACTTATGTAATTTCTAGTTTAAATATTAAATTAGGTGGCTTCAATAATTTTAAATTTCCCATAAATAAAATAATGATCCTTAGGGATAAAATGAGTGAGAAAATGAACATGTATATATCTGCAGAGTTACTAATGATGTTTCTGCTAATATTTTGGTTGAATATTTGTGCTTCCTGTTTAACATCAGAAATTTCTCTCCCACAGATCTTTGTTTCACTCTCTGTTTTTTCCTTCGGCATTTTAAGTGGAACCTTTTGACATTTTTGTTTAGCCACACACAGCTAAGAGTTCTGGAGGCAGTAATGATAATGCTCTATGGGATATATCATAAAATACACAATGTCTCAGAAAATATTCCCCCAGCTTTTCTGAATGTAGAATCTAAATATATAGATTTTCACAGACACCAGAGAAAGAACCACTTGTAAAATTTTACTTGAATACAGAAACCAGCATTAGGGAAAAATAATTTAGCCACATGGCAATGCAGGAGTTAATTGGAATAAAGTAATAAAATTACTTTTGGAATGGAGAGATGCTCTGGAGAGGAGTATGTTTTTTTTAAAACTAAAAACATGTCATCATTCCTCCTATTATTAAACCAAAGTGCATTATTTTATCACAAATTCCATTGGGGGAAAAATGAGCCAAAGTCAGGAGACAGATGTATAAGTTAAGTGTTCCAAAGCTGTACATCAAAATTAGGAAATTCATCAATGCAAATCAGTTCTTGGTTTCTGTGAGATCAGGATTGACACTGGATTATTCAGAAGGAGGCACCAAGTTCCTGCAAAATGCAGCAGTGAAATTTCACTCTCATTTACTCATGAAGATTAAAGCAGAGTCAGCAACTTCCCCAGGCACGGGGGAGGCAGCGTCATAGCCAGAATGACAACATGGGAGCCTCTGAACCACAGCCCTGCTGAAGGCCACACTTTACCACTCTAGGTAATCCTACAAAACCCCATCAGGATTGGGCAGAAAGGAAGAAATTAATATACAGTCATCTAGGAGAACAGGAAAAATTAAGACTCTATAACCCAGCTAAAAAACCAGGAGAGGGACAACCCTGAATTACCACAAGCAAGGATCTACTACACAGTATAGGGGGAACCCCTATGTTCTACCTGTGAATCACATTTGTTAATAATGAAATTATAACCCAAACCACAAGAGGTATTCTGTATCCTAACTTTTTTTTTTTTTTTCTTAAAAAGATAGGAAATGGGGTCAGAATTGCTATTGTTTCTTGTGCTGTAAGAGCAATCTGTCTCAATCACACAGGCGTTGCACATTAAGATTGTAAGATACTGGGAGATCAGTGTTGGAAGATAACATTTGCAGTAATAAGTATTTGAAATTACACAAAATTTTAGACAGATGTTTAAGTCAAGGAACATAGAATCACAGAATGTTTTGGGTTGGAAGGCCCCTTAAAGATCATCTAGTTTCAAACCCCTTGCCATGAGCAGGGACACCTTCCACCAGACCATGCTGCTTAAAGGATAATAAATGTGGAAAAAACAAAAAAAAACCCCAAAACCTTCCCTTGTACTAGAGCTACCTTCATTACACACCACTCATGTGCATATCCACCTCCTAAAGAGCCTCTTCAAATGACAGCCATTGAATATCATGAGATAAACCATGATTTCTTATTTCACAGACAAGTGCACTCAATTTTAAGTGCTGAAAGATCCAAGCTGAGAAACTTCAGCTAAATCCAATCCAAATTTCCACTATGTACCATTTCTACATTTCCTCTACCCTGTGCTTTATCAGCTAGGATTTCTCAACATAACTGGGTTCTTCCATGAATCTGGCAGAAGGAGGCACCAAGGCTAGGTTTAAAGAGGGGAAAGGCAGGGAACTCGCTCTAAATTTTTAAGCCTGGATCAGTATTTCCTTAAGGACTGACATTTTTTGCTTGGGAGTAAATGCAAACAATCAATCTACCACAAACTTTTGTACTGATGTCACAACATGCCTCAGGAAAATCTGTACATCTCTTACTACTCTGTTTTCCACAGCAGTTGAGTCCTTTTCCACATAAATTCAAATCACAATTGTTCCAATGTGACTTTTGATCACTTCTAGTTACTTCTGATTTTTTTGGCAGAAAGCACAGTAACAATTTTGCTGTTGCACTTTCAAAAATGGAAGAGAAGAGCTGTAGTAGGACTCAATAATAACTCTGTGGCTCATTTTCACACCTCCTCAATAAATAGGATTAAAAAAGTCAGAGAATCCTAGTCATGCTTAGGTGTTGGCATCCTAAGAAGTGACATCTTCCCAAAAACTCCTTCCTTCTATCCATTAGATAGTCTTCTCACCTCTATGTCTTTGTTTTAGGAAACAGTTGGTCAGTTAATTAATTCAGCAGTAAATGTTCTCATTTTCTTAAATTCTTAGTATTTTTAAGAGATTTTAACGTCTAATACTATCAGTTGGTGTCATCTCCCCTTTACAAAGGGCATAATGGCTTGCCTCTACCATCTGTGGAAGTAATTTTCAGCCATAAAGTGTTTTACTGACTAAAAATTCCAAAACAAAAAACATCTCACCAGAAAGAAAAAAGATCACTAAAACACATATAATTCTATTAATAAGTTTCAATTTTCACATGCTCATGCTAACAATGGCTAATTCTTATACTCCATAACCAATTACTCCATCTTGATAAAATCAGGAAGAACCATCAGCATTTAATCTCTTATTATAACAGCAAGATTCAAAATCTGATGGTAACTTCATATCAAAATGTGAAAAAAAGAAATAAAAATCATGCTACATCAAAACAATCAGAAAATCCTTTGAATAGGAGATGTTTCACAGCAATAATGTTTCATTTCCTTCTGGAAATACTAAGAGCTTTGCCTGGGGCATTCAAAAGCTGATCAGAGCCTCTTAGTTTGTATGGAAAGCTAATTATCAGAAAAGGCAGTGATTAGGAAAGCAGTGATTAGGAACCAGTGACAAACGTCTGGTACTTTATTTCAATATCTGGCTCAAATCTTTACACCTCAACTTAGAAACAAATGGCTTATGTCAGATTGGTCATGAAAGGCTGAAAAAAGAAGAATGTTTTGCAATAAGAAGTAATTATATAAATTTAGCAGAAATATGAAAGCAGTTTTCTAGAATCAAAATAATAACCAAATTGCACATTCACTTCTCTTTCTGTAGCCTAAATCTGAGAAAAAATACTTTTATCATTATTGTGATAATGCATAGTAACAGTTTCATGTATTGAGCATCTAAGGTGTAGGAAATCCTCTATTTCCCTACAGGAAATCCTCAAGTGTGCAAGATGTTTATTCATATTTGAGGAGACTGAGGGGACACCTCATTGGGGTCTTCAGCACCCTCACAAGTGGCAGCGGAGGGGCAAATGTTGATCCCTTCATTCTCATGACCAGGGACAAGACTTGAGGAAATGGCAAGAAATGAACCAGGGAGGTTTACATTGCATATCAGGAAAAGTTTCTTCCCCCAGAAGGTGGTTGGGCACTGGAACAGGCTCCCCCAGGAAGTGATCACAGCACCAAGCCTCACAGAGCTCAAGAAGTGTTTGGACAATGCTCTCAGGTACATGGCGTGCCTCTTGGGAATGTCCTATGCAGGGCAAGGAGTTAAGAGTTGATCCCGATAGGTCCCTTGCAACTGAGGATATTCCATGATTCTGTGATATTCATGAGCTACATCTTGCATCAGATTGAAATCCTTCACTTTTCCCTTGTCCAGAGGTGGAAGGTGCATTTATATTATCTGTTTTCGTATGGGTTCTGTCGGTCCATCCCATTCTCTTCTCCCACCTTTGTCTCTCCCCTTCCAGAAAGGGGAACACCTTAGCATTTGGATGCAGACATCACTCCATGGCCAGCAGCATCATTAGGTGATTACAGTAGAATAAACAACAGTCATTTTCATACTTGGTTCCAGAACTGGTGTTTTCTGTGGTTAAAAAGGGAACTTCTCACCCATCACACATTTGCTGGTCCCCACTCAACCCCCTGGAAGCCAGCCTCTCTCATGTGCTTTATTTCTGATATGTCAAATCCAGAGGCTGCTTTTCTCAAACTTTGAAATCGAATAGACACAAAATGACACATTCAGGGACTTCTTGGCTCCTGTTCACTGATATCAAACCCTTTAAATTACTAAAATTTTTAAAACGAGATCTGCTCAGCACAGGGAGACCAAATGCTTACTCTCTCATGCATTTCTTTACGGAATACATGACTGAAGTTGCTGTGATGCTCTTGCCACCAATAAATCACTGTCAATCTTTCCTTCAGTGATATATGGAAAATGAAAAGTACAGTAATTTGAATAACAGTGGGAAGACCAATGCCCTAGCAAATTTCTCCATCGCTTTTGCTTCCATTGCCAAATTTGTCATGAAGAAAGTCCAGAGATCAAGTGAAAACCCAGCACTAAAATTTCAACCTCGCTTTCTGCAGTAGGTTCTACTGACCTTCATATTGGGCTACTGAAGCAGCAAATCATCCAATACACATAGTAATTGTGTAATTTAAACTAGTACTCTGTGGTTTAATAGACTTCTCCTATTTTATTAAGATTGCAGAAACCAAGGAGGAGTATAAACTCTAATCAGATCACTGTGGTCCCTTATGAAACCTCTAACTACATGATCAAAGTTTCTATTTCCTGCACTTTTTAACACTAGTGAGCCAAAGCAAATGGTAACAGATATGATGAGATCACAGACCAAAAGGTTTTATGGTATTTGGATACTTCAGCCCACTTTTCTCAGAGTACATTCCATTGCTTCAGAAGAACCAGTGTGAAAATCAGTAATATTCTTTCTGCTACTGTGTTGTTCAGTCTTGCCTTGCTGTAAACTGCCCCCAGAGCTGCAGAAAAGTAAAAGCATCTTTCCCAAACTCCAGGAAACCTTGATGTGCAAGACTTCACACCCTAATCCTGCTGAACACAAGTCTTCTAGGAATTATTATTACCCATAATTGCTCAGTGGTGTGTCCAGTGTAATGCGACAGCAGCTTCTGTCCTGTATTTATACAGTTAACGGATAGAATTTGGATTTCACTGGTCATGGCTGGGCATTCTTATAACATGACTAATAATAACAGTGCATGCATTTAGACAGAAAACATGTTCTAGGTATGAAGTGTTTCACACCTCTTCTAATTCTGCCACCCAAGAAGTCTCCACTGGTTTGGAATTTAATACCGTTTCCTAATTGGTTGAGTACTGCAGAAACTTACCCTCCCCATTCCAACACAACCTTGGAAAAACTAGCTTCTACCAAGACCCATGGATTTTCCCGGAATCTTTCATGACACTCTTTAGGCACCAAACGGACGAACCACACTGTAATGTTTGACTTCTCCACTGAGGCTGAGAGCTGGGCGGGAGCTGACACAGGTGCTACCCCAGTCGTCCAGATCAAAGGGGAGGTAGAACACCCAATCTCCTCTGCAGCCCACGCAAGTGCATTTCCTTTCTGAGAAAACCAAGCTGCAGGAGGGAAGGTGACGCACGCACGGGGCTCGCTCGGCTATGAGGTAATGACGTGGATGGGGCAGACATGCAGGTCTAGGGGCAGACACTTCTAAAATCACCATAGGATTTCAATTATGAAATATGCTCTTACCATACTGCATAAATTTCATTATGTCTCACACATATTACCGTGTGAGACCTTGGGCAGGGTATAAATTTAGCTCTGATCCCTACATGGATGTTCTTGTGCCAAATCAACAGAATATAGTTTTTCTATACATGAAACACTTGTGTTGAGTGGTTTTGAAGACTAGACTTTGAACTAGAGATACTGAACTGCTGTGCCTAATAGGAACAGATGTAAACTCCTTAAAATTGTCATTTTTAGTAGTAAAAAAGCATTACAGACACATAAGAAATTCAGTTTGTCTTCAACAGCATTTACATAAGGACCAAGATGGCTGTCCTCCATCTATGTTAATAAAATTATTTTCCACATGAGTAAAAGGGAAAGAAGCAGGAACACTCCTTAGCTCTGAATCCCACTGACACAAAGTTTTCCTAGCAAAAGGTATTTTTTCTCCAGCTTTACATTCAAATTCACATCATGCCAGGTCACTAGTATGGAAATTTGTCCTTGTAATCACTAATAAATTTGCATTTGTATTCATTATTTCTGTGGGGTATCCCTTAAAACTCTCACTCAAAAATAAAGCAAATAGCAACTTCTAATTGGTTTTGGTGAAGAAGGGAAAGGGATGCAGTCCCCTCATTTCCAAAGAACGGCAGAACTTCACAAGGCCCAAGCAAGGGCAACAAAACCAATCAAATTCCTGTTGTTCAGCAAACAAAAAAGAGTCAAATCTTGTAGACAAAGTCCCACCTAATTTTGAGTGTCACAGCACAGGTAGACAGGAAGACTCACCAGCTCTTTCAGTACCAAAAGGTAAAACCATCAAATAAACCTAGCAGGACCCAGGATCAAAACACGCAGAGCCACTGATGTGCGGAACCTGCCAAACATTTGTGCTGTGAGTCCTAAGAATGGTTCAAGGAAGTACAGGAATATTATACTGGCCTTGGGAAAAAGAATTCAGTGTGGGCAAGCCCCTGTTGCTCCCCAGTAAATTCCACACAACCAGTCTGAAGCAAGCAGGAAGAATGAGCAAAGGGAAAATGGCATCAAGAGAACTTTGAGAGAATGATACGACATTGTGACAATGCCTGTGCAAAATAGGGAGCCAGCCACCACTGTGGGGGTACCCCAACACCTTTTGTCCCTATCTAGTGACAAATCTAGGCCATCTGCTTAGCATGTGCACTATCACAGCTTTCAGCACGGCAAGACACAGTTCTTTGTTTGTGGGCTGTTCGCATCCTGTATGGTTATAACCTGACACTGGCCCTTTGACCTAGTAGGGCAATTTCAACTTGCAATTTATCATACATTTCTTAAATCCAGACCCTGAGAACAGTTTGGCAACAACTTGACTTGTCAGTGTATGTACCAGCCTCTTTTCCACTGCAAAACAATAATATTGAAAATCAGAAATCTTTTGCCTTTGGGCTTTCTCTTCTTCTCATCCCAAAATGAAAACAAGCATTGTTCTAATTTGAGCTACCCAGAGTAATTGACAGACCTCAGTTTCTTTCCAACCACAACAAAGCACCTTTTCCTATTAAGTTGACCAGGATGCTCTGATTTGATTTCCTCTTTTCAGGACACCTCCATTTTGCTTTCCTTCACGGATTTGTGCTACATCAGTAGTGCATCTACAGTTCTGCACCTAGAAGTGTGAACCAAAACTAGCAGAGGTTAACACTTGTATTATTTTGTGGGTACACCAAGAACACTTTTAGCAGGTTTGGTGCACATTGTACGACAAGGAACTTGGTAACTAAAGTTTTGGCAAGTCCATTTGGACGTAAAAGGAGAACATGAGTAAACAAGACTAATCATCCTTGTAAATATATGCTGGACCTCCTGAAGATAGATAATTCCTAGACAAAAAGAAGCCAATCAAGTTCAGCCAGAACTCTTGCAACAATTAAACTATTTTCTTTGTAAATTCAGCACACCATCCCTTAATGTGCATTACATCCAGCCTTAATCCTCACCCTTTATTGATCAACTTCCAATTTGGTACTCAGCCTTAACTCTCTAACAGTAATTCATCTTCTCATTCAGATTTGCAATCACACCAAATTTTACCAGAAAACAAAAACACCAAATCCAAAGTTCATAAGCTTTGTAAAATTACTTCCTGGAAAGTAGACTATAGTGACAGGAAACACCAGGGCTCCCCATACCTTATCTAAATCCACACCTATTCAACAATTACAGACAAGATTTTTAGAAAGATGAAATTCATGTGTCACACAGCTCCCGAAGAGAGATTAAAGTTACTTTCCCCAAGGACAGGCTCATTTATAACTAGAACATTTTTTATTTTTAAAGTATTCCCTCTTAATGTTGGTCCTTTCAATGGAAGATTATAATCAGACACTGGTTTTGTGAAGAGATTTCCAATTGTCAACTATTTCCAGGTCATTTTAGTAAAGCCTCCAAAAGTCCTTCTTAAAAAAAATCCCCACTGACATCCCTGCAAGAAAAATTCACTCTAACAATTACTCACTTTGAGGTTGGGGTTTTTTGACACTTTCTCCTGAAACAGTGTCCCTGACCAGGGACAATATTCAACTAGCTAAATCCACTATTCGCTCCTACATTTAAATACTAATACATTAGGGAATCCACTCCATTTATCTGGAAATTATTCTACTTGTAGCATGTATCAAAGAGATGAGAAAGACTGAGAAAAGGCTGAATAAGAAAAGTAGTAAATGTCTCCTTTTGACAGCTTAAAATCAAATGAAAAACAACTGCCACTCAATCCTTTATTCAAATCTTCAACATTTTTCCAAGAGTCTTCCTACTGAGCAGAGTAAGAATATTAAAGGTTTGTTTTCTATGGGTTATTGCTTAAAATGCTGAGATCTGCAAGCAGAAGCCAACCTCTGTTCCCTCAAAGTTCTCTGAAACACAGCTAGAAAGTGTTAAATCAACAGACCATGACCAAAAATTGGTTATAATTTTCAACACACATATGAATTCTGCTGTGGTTCCTGTGACTCTACTGACAGTAACCCTGTACTATAATAGGTACCTGAAAAACCCTGCACATGAACTAGAGTACCAACCAAGACATTCACTTCAGCTGAATACTACTTTGTTCTGGGGATGGAGAAAAGAGGCAAACACCTTGATCAACAAGATGCCAAATGCCTCAATGAAACCACCACCTGTCCCCAAAATTCACCAGTCAGCAGGTTTGCAAGGGCAGAAAACTAAAAAAAGAAGAAACAAAACAAAAAAAAAGAAAGGTGCAAGTTTTCAGATTAGAAAGACAAGTTTAAACTGAGAGGAGTCAGATGCTATGTAAAAACCTTTCCAGACTCTGAAGTTGTACAGATTATGGGTTTAGTCATTTACTTCTAGTCACTTTCTAAAAGAGAAATATCAGCCCTTATTCTTTAAATTAGGCACAAATACTACCAAAAGTATAAACATTCCACTAAAACAAGAATCTTCTCCCTTTCCAAATCCCTGATCCACAAATATTGCTTCCCTTTAAAATATATGGTTTACTGCTAATTAATCCTCCTTGAAAATTTAGGCAAGGCTTTTAAAGTGTTTCTTAAAGCTTTTCAAGGCAGGGTGCATTTTCTTGTATCATTGTTTTAGTGTAACAATATGAAATTTGGAGATATGAGATATAAATCAAATCACCTTTCATAATAGTGCATTAATACCAAGTAAAAAAACCCACCATATGACATGGCCAGTAGTACCTGGCCACAACACTTTTTAAAGGCAGTATTTTTCCAGTTCAGCATTTGTAGCACTACTTTATCCTCTGTGATTCCAGGGCAATTTAAAGAGTAACTTCATTTCCTGTTAAAATGCAATCAACTCTGGTGAAGTGAAACTGGGAGGATTAAATCAATTAATAAATCCCCAAGTAATTCCATGCCCAGTAACAAATATGAGCACAGACTGAACATGATAACTGAAATCTGACCAGCACAAGTTGTGTGCTGACACTAACTGAGGGTTTGCCGTTTCTCAGCGCATCAATACATTCCAAGCCATGTCTTCCTCACCTGATACATTCAATAAAAATGGTCAAAACAAGATCTGTTGTTTTCCCCTGTTGGACCACAAATCCTGCAGCACAATATTAAGCAGAAATGAATCACTCAAACTCCCGTGCACAATTTATTAAATGCTGCATATTAAGATTCCACCTTCCTGCCTAGACGTGCATGCCCCTTCGGTCTTTTCGAAGAATGAACCGATAAAGAGCTGATTCCAATTACATCTAGACTACAGCTAGAGTTACAATTTTGTACACGACTTTGTACAGACCTGGCTGCAAACTTCCTGAAAAGTTCTGACAGAATTCTCAGGCTTTTTTTTTTTTAAGTTCTCCAAGACCTGAAAAAGAAAACAGTAAGAAGCTGGAGAAAAGTTGACAACCAGTGCTCAGCAGCTCACCTTACAAAATGGTTACTATCAAGAATAAATACAAGATACAAACACAAGGTACCAGAGTTTGAAACTACACAAATATTACAGTATTGCAAGCTCCAATAGCTACTAGGACTCGTTTATGACCAGAGACGTGAAATATTTGTACTTCTTTCAAAACCAGGAAATTAAGATATTCTCTAGAGCTGGGATTGCACTTCTAATTAGCATTGAGTTAATGATTAAGGGACAGGCATACATTGATAAAAAGAAGGATAGTAACAGCTGTATTTAATCCAAGCCAAAGTATATTCTAACCAACTTCCAGCAGATCCACATCTCCTCTGATTGCAGGATCAGAACATGTAATGTGGGTTTCCGTAATGCAATGGTGGGTGAAATAGTTACCCACCCAGTCCTGCACATCCCAAATGCTATAAAACTTCAAAGAACAGCAGAGTGCAAACCTGAATTTATTCCACACAGCTTCAGCAGCTGAATTCACTGAGCAGAAGAACCGTGTTTCACATAATGTCAGAACCTGCTGGGCAGCAGGGGGAGTATTTGGCTCAGAACTACACTAAAAATGAAGGAAACCATGAATTTTAAACACTTCACATCTCTAAGAAATCAGCCAACAGACACATGAAGCAGAAAAGATAAACAATTTAGCAATACTATCCATGCCAGAGTTCAGTGTCAGATGACTGGCTTCTGTCAACTTCAGTGCTGTGATACATGCCACAAGATGCAGTGGGTTAGGTATCAGCAATAAAATCTGTAAACATTTTACAGTGGTGCATTTTCATTCTAAGCTGCAGAAAAGTGAAAGCTGCACACAATGAAAAAAGAGTAGCATTAAGATAAACAGCAATACAAGGAATAGTTTATCATCCCTAAACTAGGAATTCTGGATTTTTTTCATAAATGCTTCAAATGTGATGCTATAAAGACTGAGCTAGGCACTTAAGCTTACAATGCCTTTGTGAAAGATGACAGGTAAAAAAAAAACCACCTTCAGACAGGAAGCCAACTTTCTTCCTGTTGTTCAATCAACAATTACTAAGATTAGAAGGCTTCTTTCTTCTTCACTAAAGTAATGATTAAATGATACACCTTTAGGACAACATTTTGTATGGCAGGAGTATATTCTGTGGCCTATTCTATGCGGGAGTAGGACAGCACAGGGAAAAAGTGTTTCATGCAGGAAGCACAAACAGAGGCTGCCAGAAGTGAGTGTGGGCTTCTCTTACAGCAGTGAATGTAGGTAAAATCCCTCCTGCTTGATAAAAATTCCAAAGTGTCATCAGGAGAGGAAAAACAAAAGTAATGATTCTTGCCATACAGGTAGAACATATGAAAAAATGTGTAATAAAAACTCTTCTTTGTGACGCCCCCATCTTTTTCCCCTCCAGAAAGAAGAGTATAAATACACTAAACAGCTTAATGACAACTTATCAGCTCTGACCATCCATCCCAACTCTAATACTTGCATCCAGGTAACACTGACATGATGTGCAAAGTCCTCATCTTTGGCTGTATTGCAGCAGTAATTCTCATGACTGCAGCTTATGGAGCACCTCTTGAGAAGACTACACTACCACCTGATGAAAAAGAGATATGTCTTAGAGCTTCAATATCAGATTTACAACTTCTGAAAGACATCGACAATGTAAGTGGTGATTTTCTTCAAATGAAGGTGATTCATTTGTATTTGGTTTTTTCTATGTAATTTTCTCAGAAAAATTAACATTTCCCCTTCCTTCTCTACAGGATTTCCTTGACTTTTACACACCGAATGACAAACGGGTGAGTCTGAATTCTGTTCAGTTTTAATTCAATATAAGGAGTGCAATTTCTTAAAGAAACTTCTGCTTTTGCTTTTTATTCTCAAGCACTAAAAGGCTGATATGCAATATTATCTCATTGTCTCTATGCAATAAGTAACACAAAATGAATACTTCGTATTCATCCTGCTAAAAATATGCTTGAATTCACAGGAAAAAAGTGGTTCATGAACAATTTAAAGATGGTATAAGATTTGCAGGAGGCAATACTGTTGTGTTAACTCTTAACACTGGAACATTTCTAAGAATGAAAGAAAGAGTTAGATATTTGTAGAACATCCAGACTTGGAAACAGATTAAAGCAGTGTCCACATGGAATCACCCACATTTTATCTAAACTAGAAGCAGAGCCACTGGTTGGTTCTGTTTAAGATGTAAGGTTTGTGTATTCCATCAATGATGAAACTCAATTATGCTCTACTTAATTCTCTTCAGAAATAAAAATTAACCAAGCCTTTCTGGATGTATAAGCTGTAAACCATGTAAATCATGGAGTTAATACCTGAGATTTATTCCCACAAGAACACCATCATTGTGGTCACCTCTCTCTGAAACAGCACATCAGTTACAGAGAGTGTTCCAAATACAGCTCTACTACAGACAGGCTGCTGATTTGTACTACCTTTCATTCAGTATGCAAACAGCCCAATAAACAAGGGCATGAATTATTTACTACTGGGAAGTAGCTAAAAGCTTTACACAAATTATGTGTTAGCTGCTTTGAACTTCTGGTAAGTTTCTAATTCAGAAGGCTTCTCACTTAACAACACTTTTCTTTCAGTACAGATTTAAAGTCAGATTCTGCAACCACTTCCTTATCTGTGTCTTTTTTCTCATTTGCTGGCAGCATTAAGACCTGGCTATCTCAGAGCTCCAGGGCTTATATGCAAATGTTTGGGGCTGATGAGTAACATATTGTCAGTGAGGGCCTGAAATAGCTTGCAAAAGTGGTGCATAAAGTTACTTACCCAGTTCAAAAGCCAGCTCTGATGGAGACATTAGATAGAGCAACCAAAGTGCATCAACTGAAGATGCCTCTAGGAGAGGCCACCTGTTTGCTAATCCATGATTTTTAGAGTAAGGCAACCAAGAGTAAGGCTAAGTTCAGGAAAAAATATTGCAGCTTTGTGTTCCCAAGAGATACGGCAAGACACTTCAAGTGTCTTGTAAAAGGTTACTCACTTTTCAAAAGCTACAGAATTAAGGCCACATGTAACATCCCCCAATAGAACTTTGAGGTCAACAAATGAACTGTAATATACTGCAGAAAAGAAACTGCTCAGTTCCTGAGCTGAGGGTAAAACCAGGGAACTAAGATTTTGAAACCTAGAACAAGGAAAACAAGTCACATATACAACAATTTTGCTGACTCTTGTAGGAGTGCAACCACACAACTCTAGCATGTTTCCTGAAAGAACTGAAGGTCTTGGAACAAGATGTGGAAGAGAAGTACAAGCAACATGTTATAAACATCCAAAGAATCTTGAGGATTTTAAGGTACTCAATTTTTTACAAGTGCTACCAAATAAAAGGAAGTAAAAAGAAAAAAGTGTTTCACTGTTAGTGAAAAACCATGCCAGAATCAGCATGTTCATGCATGACGATCTGTGTTATCAACTCATGAAAATACAGGGTTTTGTAGAAAAACATGCTAAGATTAACTATGTGAAAACATCTATTTGCATGGTCATCTAATACAGTAAAATAGATTTGAGCCTTACTGGTTATACAAGCCAACATTTAACAAAATATGACATTTTCTTTACTGAATCATGCAAAGCATCTTATGCTGACAAAAGCCTGCTTTTAGGAGCATAACAAGTATTTACATAGCAATGGCTTTCAAAACTGTGCTGCAAGTTTATGACTGGAGGGCCCAGGGATGAATGTAGTACACCCTGACATACTATATGCATAAAATTCATGGCCTAGAGATCCTTGTTGCATTTTAGGAGTACTCTTCAGGCTACAAATATTAAAGGTTGTTTTTTGTTAAAGGAAAATCTTTACAGAAGTTGATGTATCATTGTTAAAACCAACTACCAAGAAAGTTATCACCAATCAATAAAATTCTCTCCACTGCAGGATCCTGATTTCTCAAACCCGACATGTAAGAAGTGTGAATCCAATGAGAAGAAAAAGTTTCCTGAATTTCACCAAGAAATGAGCAGCTTCCTGCAATCTATGCTGACAGAAATTATATAACCATTTTTATTTTTACTGCTACATTATTTATTGAAGTATTTAATTCTGAATAATTTATATATTTTGCCATGTGGCATACTACTAGCTTGTTGTCCATTTTGGGACCACTGAATGTTCTTCAAGTGGGTGGTCTGTTCTAAGATCACATTTGATCCTTTCAGTAAGCCCTAGGGGCTCAACACTCTTTGGAAAACTCATTCATTGTCACTTTGTCAACAACCTGAGACAACTATTTATTGAAAAAGCTATTAAAAGTTACTTATAGATTATATTTAATAAATGTTGCAGACATGTAAAAATCGTGTCTAGAGTCTTCTTTGTTATGATACTGTCCTTTTTACAGGTGACTTAAAACTCCACTTTTTTAGAAACACACAAAAAACCTCAATGAAGCATTCAGCAGCGTGCAAGTGCGCAAGTACCAGACTCAAAGCAAGACACCTGCAGTTAATTTTTAAGCAATATAAAATGCCAGTTTATGCTGGCATACAGCACAAGGTATTGAGTACCAAATTACTTCCTCTCCAAAAAAATCCCTTTTTTTCTGAGTTGTACTACTTAGCTACATCTTACACATTTTTCTCATTGGTGTAAGATAAATACATTGTTCTCAAAATTCTTCAGAGACACAGAAGCACTATGAAAACAGTAACACATCTGAAATAACAACTGTGCAGGTAACTGGGGCCCCAGAAGAACAAAACTGACATGAAATTGAGGATTAGTTTATAAATCCATGTTAACGCAATGCATTGTCAGAAATCTTTCTGTGGAACCTCAGACATGTCCTTACTCCCAACGCAGATAGTTATGTGACAAAGAAACAACGTAAGAGCATTTTTTACGGCACAAAAGCCCCAAGTCACTACTAACAAAGTCAGGCTATAATTGATGAAAGTGAGCCTACTACAACAGTTATCAGGTATCATTTAGACTTTGATGTGCTATCTTGGTGGGTGTGGTATGGACTACTTCACCTTACACTTAAAACCAGACTAACAATGGAAAAAACAGCAGTTTCCTTGCATGCTGCAAAGAGAAAATAGGCGTTAATGACAGCTTTCTGCCAAAACTGGGAAAATACTCACAGCACAGTCATCTGTTTCTCTACTCGTCTTCTCTCCCCACGATGAAGGAGTGCTCTGTCCCCACCCACATGGACTCAGGAAAGTAAATACTGTCAGTCACCTCACCCACAAACAGATAAGCTCCACCCTCTCCTCAAATCAGGTGACAGTAATAACAAAAAATACTTGAATACAGTAGGACACAAAATCAGAAAACATGTAAGAAACTTCTGCATAATTCCTTCTACCTTGTCAGTCTTTGTAGAAAAATCCTTCTCTTTACATAGATTCCTTCTTACTCCAAAAATTCTTAAAACACAGCATGCAGAAAGAAACAGTATCACACACAATACATGGCTTTGCAAACAGACCTCTTCCAGTATCAGCTCAGACATTTGTCTGCAGTGCTGCCCCAGCTCTCAGCAACCAGAGAGAAGGTGAAGGAGCAGTTTTTGTTAAACACAATTCTCTTAATAAATGAGGCTTCCTTTATTACTTCCTTAGGCACAAGAGCCCTCGACTTCAGCAGCTGCGTAAAACCTACCCTGGAGTCAGTCTGTGCAGCTGGACATCCCACATGGAATAACCAAGGTATTTCTTAAGTCCCTAAACAGTATGCATTAGGTTAGGCAGGAACAGTCATATAGTTCAGAAAGCAGGAAAGGATGGTAAAGAGGTACTCACCCATGCATTCCTTAGGAAAGACAGCAGCTGGAGTTCACTAACAATTTCACAAGCGGTGTGGAATTATATATGCTTTTTTTGGCATTTAGTCTGCACAGACTGCTTTGAAGTTGGGCTATTCTGAGACAGCTGTAAGTTTACAGTCATGGAAAGAGGAGGCTTTGCCTGTCCTGGCTCAAGTTTTGGGGATCACCACATCACTTTCGCACAGTAGCCATGATCTGCTGTGGATTTTCAAAACATGTTCAGGCTGCCTTGCTCCCCATGTAGCACCTCCAGCAAGAACTTCAAGACACTTTTTCAAGGAAGTATTTGTATAGACTGCTGACACAAAGAACTAGCTGAGGTGTGAGGAAAGTGCTTGTGCTACACATGGTTACAGTCTATCAAATCTACACCTAATTACAGAAAGGTCCACATTCTTAAACAGCATCTACAGGATCAGCTTCTGTATTTGTCCAAGCTTTCAAAGAAGTCTTTAGAGGAAAAGGATGTTGTTAAAAGCATCTGAAAATGCATAACAAGGTGAACTTTACTAGACATACTTCCCCCTCTAAGTTGTAAAAAAAAACCAGAACGCCTGTAAATAATTATAAAATCTGATTTCCTGAGCTGCCTTCCCCGGCTTAATTGCACAGCTCTAGTATCAAGTCAAGATATATGATGTGCCACGACATGCATTTGACATGATAGGGATGTATGCATATGTGGCTTGTGACATTTATGTGACATGTATCTAACACATGAATGTATGAAGTTTGAAAGGTGGTGTGACATGATACAATGTATGACATTATACAGTGCATTAGTCCTGCCTCAGGCAGAGGCAAAACCAACTGCAGGATTGGTTTTGCCCCAAAACCCAGGGACACAGAGCAGGTAATCCAGAGAGATGGGGAAACACAATTTGTACCTGAGGGGGATTTGATTTCTGGGTGAGAACAGCCTGTAATGTTGAATTGTGTAATACTGTATGTATTGTGTGTACATCTAGGATGGACAGAACCCAGAGTGATGGACTAAATTAACTTAATCCACATCTTGGAGGGCGAGCCATTGACTATGGAAATGAGACCTTTCATATGTGTTCGTTCATATGTAAGGATGAATAATGTTCTGGTTCCAGCCAGGACAGGGTTAAGTTTCTGCAATGTCCAGGAGAGGGCACAGCCGAGACAGAGGTCATTCTGTATCACCTCACATCATTACCAGAGATGGAGGAAAGGGATTCACTTCCAGGAAGGAGTTCCTTCTCGTTCAGAATATGGTGGAGGGAGCTGTCCACTATTGTCTGTTACTTGGCATTTTTTTCCCCCCCATGTGAACCATTGCTGTTTCCAGTAAACTGCTCTTATCTCAACTCCATGGCCTTTGCCGTTCTGCTTCCAATTCTCCTCTCCATCTCACTGCAAAAGGGAGGTAAAGTGAGAGACAGGGAAGTAGAGAGAGCAGCATGTGGTTTGGAGAGTCTCAGTGTGGGCACAGAATTGGGAAATATCATTCCTAGAGGTCACTGTGTGAGTCAGGCAGAGCTTCAGCAAAGTAGAAAGAATACCTGCACTCACCACCCCACCCAAACACACACATCCACTCCTCCCCCGGGAGGCTCAGGTATGGGAGGGGAGAGGCTGAGCTCAGCCACAGGCTGCAGCTGCTGCTCACATGCCTCTGTGCCTGCTCCATGTGCATGGAGCTGTTGTGAATACAGCTTCGGCCTCAGCACTGGAACTGCAGCAATCTTGCCTCTCTCAAGCTTGTAGGATTATACATTCTGGAATTACTGAAGTAGCTGAGGAAACACCTGGAGGCAACATCTCCATGCTTTCATTTAACTAGCTTAGTGCATGCTGCATATGCTGATACTTAATCAAAGAACAATTCAGATAAAGAATTGGACCTACATTGGTGCCATCAAGTTACTGCTCAAGGACACAGTGATCATGTCCACCAAACACATCCTTTTCACTAACAAACCTCTCTCTTCCTAAGGCAGCATCTAAGTTCCATGGAAATTTCAGTTTCCTGTTCAATTAATAAAATTGCTGAAGCACACAAAAAAAGCTCAGTACTTGCACATATTTAATGCTACTAGGTCACTACAGCAAACACCTTGCTGCCAGTACCTCGGCAGAAAACCAAGTCCACAAAAAACCGATTGTGTACAGAACGCAAACACACACGTCGTATGCTACGCACATGCAGGGATTTGACATGTATATCCTTTCCCAATATCTGTATGTATACAGGTATAGCTAACACATTGTCAAGGACATTTATTGTTTTAACACTCCTGCAAAAGGGCAAAACTGTGCTCTAGCCTGGAATACAACAGCCATTCCCAAGGAAACATTACGTGGAACAAGCAGTCTCTGGAGCACGTGCCACAATAAAACCACCACCACTATGCAATTCCCCAAAGTTGAGACAGCAGTGGAAAACAAGAAAGCACATTAGACAAGAAAAGATCAAAGACCAAGCAATAACAAATTGGTGAGTTTCAACAATTTGTAGATCAGCTTAAGATCATCCCCACAGAAGACTCTACATAATAGCTGGAAGAACAGATTAAGGAAAAAAATACCAGGAGAAGGAACTCCTTGGAGAATCCGCTAACACTAAGAAGGTGAAACGTGACTACAGCACTACCCTCACTATTTCTGATGTATGGGAACACTGTGTAACTCCCCATTCTTGCGTGATTTACAGAAATCGTGCAACATAATCCAAGTGTACTGTCTAGCTTGAACACATCTGTGTTCACAACATCACACCAACTCCAAACGTGGCACTTAACAACACCCTCCCAATGCTACCATGCTCTTTAACAGGACTTACAAGGAAGTAAATTGTCTTGTGACAGGCAGCATTTTCCAGGTTACTGTGTATGCAGACAATTTCACAAGGACTTGTCAGTGCAGTGATGAAGCCATCTGAGGGTACAGGAGCCCAATTCACCCATAAGCATTATCACTGACGGGGTTTGAGGCAAACTACAAAAGCTGAAAAAAAACTTGCTTCTGGTGACTTCTGCACTACATTGCATTATTTTCTTATTTACAGCCTTGACACCTGCATTATGCTTTATACCCGCTACCAGAACCAGTAATTGTCACAAAATAGTTGACTAACAGCTGGTCATTCCAAGTTTCCCATTTGGAAGTACAAAAATTATTTTTTAACTCTTCTAGCTCAAACAACAAGCCTCTTGGAAAATTCACACTAAACAAAACTCTCAGCAAAGGATGGATGCCTAGAGATAAAGCACAGATTGCCCATTCCTTTTTTTCCTGAAAGACTCTCACATTGATATGCTTTTTTTAAAAAAGAAATCCAGCTTTTACTTTTTTTTTTCTTTTTTAAAGTTTTGAGAAAGGGAGGAAAAAGAAGAAATCAATATACAGAAATCTTGAAACTATCAGAAAAAAAAACACGTTAACACCGGGTGGAGATTTTTAGGAACAGAGGTGAGTGACCTGAAATGAGGTGGCACTGGGACGGGGGCAAGGCAGAACAAATTTACAAAGCTGTTGGATACTCCCACCTCTGAGAAAACATCCATTTTGGGAAAAGACTGAATTGTTACAGGTGGTTTAATAACTGCATTTAAACTGACAAGAAGCAGTTCTGGAATTATTTTCTTCCTGTAACTCCAAACCTAAAGTTTCACATTTTATTACTCAGAACTGTATTTACTGAAACAGATCATTCAAACCGACTTAACATTCAATCCACCTCCATCAATCACTGAACTGTTCAATATGTGGAGACTTCACAATCCATGATCCATAACTGTGCTGCTCTAAGTAGCTCTGCAGCAAGCTTTTAGCTTCTTGGTACAACTGAGATTTAATCTAAAAAAAGAAAAAACAAAAACCTTGAAAAACCTCAAGAATTACAGTTAGAGAGATCTGTGTTCTTTACCACCAACATGTAATAAGCACAAACACTGTAAGAAATGATACCTCTCCCTGTATCAGCTCACCTTTGCCTCATGGTACGTTGCAAACTGGAGCAGATCACCTCGTCCTGCTTCCCTGGCAAGCATCCTGAAGCGGCTGAACATAGCGGCCTTGCACAGGCGGCTGGCCAGGCAGGTGCCGCTGCGGAATGGGGAGCTGCGGGCAGAGCACGGAAATAAGAATGAAATTCAGGAACAAACTCACTACAAGGATACTGCTTTGATCGTTACAGGGGTTTTTCCCTCCTAACACTTTGTGAAGGCCATCACACTGGAATTCATCTCAGTTAGAATCCTCATTAGTTTTACGCATTGCGGAAGCTAGAAGTTTTCACAATGGACAACAGATATCTCCACTCAGCGAATTGTTTTGTTTGGTATCCTGGTATCTCACTCTGAACTTACAAGATCTCTAAAGCTTCACCTAATCACAGGATGCTTTCAGCTAACACAGGAGATAATTTCTCTCATAGCTTAAAAACTGAATACTCCAATAAACCAGCACAAACACATTATTTCCAACAAAATGAAGATAAATGCTGACCTTTCAGTGGTTTTCCCGCTTAATCCATCCACAACCTCCAGGGATGCATCTGACAATGTCCAATTCAAACTAAGCGACCACTGGTTCAAATCTGTTACAACTGGCAGTGCAGCTTTCACCAAGTAAATATGAGATCTGTTGACCAGGTAAGGCACAGGAAGCTTTGAAGTAAGCTCATCATCAAGACGCTGCTTTATGGTTATGTCCAGTCCTTTTGTATCCTTACAATTTCCATTTCCTAGTAAACAGGACAGGTCACAAAGTTGCATCAAATTATAAAGTTAAAAATGCAGATATTTCTGCATTCTTAATCTATTATAGTCCTTTTTCATATAAAATACATGTTTGTAAAGATCAGTTCCAATATTCAATTCACAGAACAAAAATGTTTTCCCACTTTCTTCTCCAGAGGCACCTCTATTTTCATTGGATGCTTTGTTTTTTTCAACCTCTGTTTTTCACCAACTCTTTATGTTCCCTGCAGAAGACATCACTAAAACAGATATTTAACCTTTCAGACTAGAAAATATGCTGAGGCATTTGCTCACATTACCTCACAACCAACAGCATTTCTGACTGCCTACTAAATAAATACACTTTGGTCCACTGCATCTCAAGGAACAATTCTGTAATTCTTCAAAGAACTCGTGGTTTAGCTCATGCTTTATAAAATGCAGTCAAACCAGAATATAAAAACACATGCACTCCCCACCTGCGATTTGCACTGAACATACCAACAAGAATGTTGCTGATGTACATGGGTTCGATGAAGTGGCTCAGCAAGGCTCCCTGCAGACCAACCACCTCCCACTTGGTCAGTTTGTCACCAGCTGACATGCTGCTCACTCTGACAGTCTTGGGGGGACAGCAAACAGCCAGGTAAATCCTGCCTTCTAGAGCAACGTGCAGACTCAGTTCTTCACTGGCTTCGTAAGCAGATATAGACTGGGGACCAAGATGCCTACAGCAGGACAAAAGAATGGATTTCAGTGAGAAAGCACTCTGATCAGAGATTACAGTAAGTGGAATCTAATGTTGTTTCTCAGAAAAACGTAATCAGTAGATCTAGGCCTTGTATTATCTTCAGTGTCTGTAATTCTAAGAAACACCAGACTGAGCTGCTCGAGTGCCTAGAATACTGAAATCAGTATTTAAATAGAAAAGAGCCACTCAATCTAATCTCAACCACCAGTCGTGCACACATTAAAAAGATCAGCTGCAAACACGGTGTCGTTTTTTGTCTGCTCACACTCTAACAGAAGTTACTTGTGAAAAAACAGCTGTAAGGTTGTTAAAATCTCCTTTAAAACTAACTCACACTGTGATTCAATACATTTAAATAAGAACATACAACACTTAAGGGAGACAAATCAATGGTTTTTCTGAAGCAAAACGGTTTTTCCCCTTAGTTACAAACGGGTAAGCCATCAAAGCAGAGCCTTTGATTCAATTCAAGGCTTTTTGTACTCCAACCTTGTAGTGCATATGATGGCATAACGTCATTACATCCACTAGCTCAGTGGTTAAAATCACAATTTAATAGTACTTTAATAGTATCTTGGGAAGGGGGTTAACAGGTTATTGTCTGTAATAAACAAAAGCCCATCCTATAACCCATGTAGAAGTTTCTGGTATCATCATGTTGAGCTGTATCTCATAGTTATTACTAATACCCCGTACATTAGTGTTCCCAAAACAAGATAAAAATTCACATTCCACTGTATCTTGGGAAATACCATGGTAGTTACCATTCTGATTTTAACTGAGCAGTTCCTTTTGGAAGCTGGTTCATGTAGAGAGACAGAGTTGTGTTTTGCTTTAAGGTAAGCAGCTTCGAGCCTGGTGCTGTGCAAAATATGGATCTCTCTGCCTTGGCGGGATTTTTGTTATAGAACAGCAGAAGATGCCTGTACAAATACCTAAAAGAACAATAAGTTACATATTTTACATAATATATAGATCTAGATCTATGTTTATGTTGTTACATGTTATTTTATAGTCAGATACATAACTATAAAATTCAAGAGCAGAAATAAAAGTGAGACAAACTGGCTGCAAGGGAAGGATTTGGAGAAACATTCTTACCTGAGCAGGGAACGCCTGGCAGTGACAATGGCATGACTGTCATGCAAGAGCCTCCCACAGGACTCGAAGCGCCGGCTGTAGTTGCATTCTCCTGTCCCCAGCGCTACCACTTCATGCTGCCCACCTAAAACCAGAGATGGTGGTAGGTTCACCAGGCCTGGCTGCCCACCAAGCTGCTCCCACACTCTCAGTGCCCTGTGGGAACAGGTTTCCCACTCCCCAAAACTCACACTCAAACCAGACTTGCCCTTTTCAATGATGAAGGCAGCCAAGGAACTGCCACAGCTTTGGTACTCGGGGTGTTGGGTAGTCAGGCGGTTAAACACTTCCTCAAGTGTTTGTGAGAGTTTTTGATAGATATGTTCTCCTCCTAAATGGAACAGTTCATCAAGATTTCAAATTTGCAGGTAGGGGAAAAAACAGACATGATCAACTTGCCAAATTATAACCCTGAACACATGGTATAAGCACAACAAAACGTACTTTCAGTATTCTGAAGATCCTCAGGATTAAAAAAAGCTCAAGAACACCTAAACACTTGATGCTTTTATCATCCATTATAATAACAACAGATATAGCCCAAGTCTGATCACCTACTGCACGCTAGCTCAAGTAAGGACAGAGAATACTGTTTCTATTTCTATCACCTGGACTAGAGATAGAAATTCGAGCAATTTACTGAATTCAAGACCTTTTCTGAAGTTGCATCCTTTTGTAGAACCAACCTAGCAATACTAGTTCTTACAGAACTAGTAATAGCAATACTAGTAAAAGCAATACTATTGTTCTTACAATAGTAACAAGAGATCACTAAATGTATTAAAAGATGAAAAATTTTTAAAAAGAAACTATTTGCTGGGAAATTTGAATCAACAGAGGAAAAACAAGACTATTCCTTACCAGTCCTTGAAACACAAGCAGAGTTTGCTGGAGGTCGGAGTTCAGCAGGAACACAGGAAAAATCTAAGAATTCAACAATATTTTGAAGTGGGATGGACATTCCTAATTTCTAAACATGAATCTCGCACTATATTTCCAGGAAGTCAAACTTTCTAATTCTCCATGAATTTTCTTTTCTGATTCTGAAGTCTCTGTAAGCTTAGTATGATTCACACAGCAAAACCCAAAAGATAAAATATCACGGCAACTGAACTCTGTTGAAAGCAGTATCTCAGTGGGGAACCCTTTTAATCTTAACAACTTGAGTACATCTCAAACCCACTTGAGATGTACTTCATGTTGCTGTACCAAGTGAATAGAAAATCCAGTGCAACAGCAACAAATTAATTCCTTCAGTATTCCTAGAATCAGTTGATGCAACTCTTAATACACAAATGTCAAAAATAAACAGTTTCAGAACCAAACTACAGACTTGCCCCAAGGATTCAAAAAACCTGACAGAGGCTGATACTGCAGCATTTAATAAAACCACAGATATTTTGCATAGGACACTGTTAAGCCAAGCATTTCAAGTTCTAATTAGGTGTTGCTACAATATTTACCTGAATCTTCAAAAGACTTTACCCCTGTGTTCTCCAAGTTAAGTAGTTCAGCAAGAGCTAGTTTAGCTGCATTTAATTTAGACTCCTTCTTATTCTTTCCCAGCCCAGTCTTGTAGCAAACACCATTAATCACAGCACAAAAGGCAAAATAAGGCCTTATGACATCACCTTTAAAGGAGAAGAAAAAAGCAGATGCAATCAGTGAAATTATATTAATGCACTTCATCTATAGCTTTACATCCTTATAATTCCTAAAACAAATACAAGATAAAAAGACAATTTTGGCAAGTACAACTTGCATCCCTCACCTCCCCAAAAATTCTGGCAGCTTTTGCTTCATGCCCTCTTTCATAAAGTTCTGGTAACAGCCATAATTAAACATAATTCACCTGATCTATTTCTGTAGCACCTCATCATGAGAAACAGCTGCGGAGGCAACAAAAAGACAGCTAAAACCCAACATATGTGGGGGAAGTGCAATCAACAGTAAAAAGATTCAGCTGTATCAGCACCATCAAATCAACTCAGATAATCTCAAGCATAAGCAAATACTACTTAATTTGGTAGCAGAAGTATTTACCTGCCACACTGGTTTCTTTCAATTCAAGCTGCAGGTGGTGTATTTTGGCAAACATATGCAAGGCACATACTGAGTTTATTACTCCCTGTTTGTATCTTTCAATCAAATCCAGGTCTTTTTGACAGGGAAGGGCTGAAAATGTGGTAGTGTCTCCTCCTTTAAAAAGAAACGGTCCTTAAACAAAATTAAGGAGAGAACTGAACACACTTTGTGAAAATCTGCTTACAATAAATGCTTTTCAGATGCTTCTTAAAAAAGCACACCAAAATTTACTGTAGAGCGTTAGTGCTTTGGACTGAATCCTACATTAGCAACAGTAGCAATTCCAAAATGGTGTGTATATCTTCTTTTAAAAGCATCAAAACTTTTACTTGTGGTAAATCCCATAATCTCTGAATATAGACCGATATTACAAAAAAAAAAAAAAATACAACATATATCCCCCCTCCCCGTCTTGTAAATCAACAATCAAATTACAGTTGCTGATGGCAGATACCAAACAGTGGAACCTGTGTTTTTTCCACACAAAGCTGTGCAGCAGTGGGACTTGCTGTTGTAAGACACTGTAAAAGTTTCAGCAACCACTGGGTGGGGAAAAACTTCAGCTTCAGGGGTGTGACATACCCAAGGACAACTAGTTCCAGCCAAGAACTAAAAGGAAAACCTCGCTTTTAAGAGTCTTAACAGGTACATTTACCTCAACACAACTACTCAAACTGACACAATTCAAAATACGTCCTGGGACATCTCAAACTGCAGTTAAAATGTTATTTATGAAAATTCATGCAGCAGAACATATTCTATATTTTATCAATCTACAGGACTTTTAATGTTCAACTCGAACTTTATAATTAGGTAATGCTACAGACTACACAGGCTACCCTACAAAAAATGGCTAACAACCTTCCACCAGCACAAAAAGACTTCAGAAGAGGATGGACAAGTTTAAGGAGATGCTAAAGAAGTCATGTAAGAAAATACAGCAAAATTAGATAAGAAAAAGCAAAGTTACTTTCAATAGCATTAACGGCCAATCCCGGTGTATAAACTGCATACTACACCTGGATTTTTCATCACCCCTGGTTCACTGCACCTCATAGAAGGTGGAGGATTCAGCTGTGCAGTCACAGGCTCGGAGAGATCCTTTGAAATTGGCTGTCTGAGAACCTCGGGTGGCAAAATCTTCTCGGGTGCGTCGTCAAAGGTGAGCATTGCTGCACCCTCAAAGCAGCCATTGCTGCTCGCCATCTCCGACCGACCTGAGGAAACTTAACACTAACGCTGACAGTAGTAAAGACACCCTGCAAAAAACCCTGCAGTTCTCCTGGTCGAGCTATTTCACAAGAACACCAGGCAGAACTCGCCCAGGGCTGGGGTAGAACCCAGACCCGGTGTCCTTCCCCGCAGGGTGACCACTTCTCCCTTTTGTTAAACCAGCTTCCCTCACGCGTAACGCGGCTCTGCCCCTCCAAGGACACACCAACTCCTCAAGCCGCTCTCGACGGAGCGAGGCGAACTAAAGCAGCAAAGCGGATCCTCTCAAGTTACCAGGACAAGCTGGCGCAGGAGTTGAAGGGTTTAGTACCTGCACCTGCTGTGCAGGGTTCCTCAGGGCTCACACTCCGCGGACAGACGGAGCACGCCTGAGGCCACACGAGGGTGGAGGGGCCGGGGAGATGCCAGCCGCCCTGAAGCGATGGCCTCCGACAGCCGAGTAGTCCTCACGCCTCTGCGCGCCGAGCCTTCAAAGCCGGGGGCGGCCTCACACAGCCCTTCCCGCCATTTCGTGAGGGGCACGGCCGAGGCGCGAAGCCGCAGCTGTGGCTGATGGAGGGGCTGAGGGAGGAGCTGAGGGAGGGGCTGAGGGAGTGAGGCCGCCGCCCCGTTTTGCCCCTGTGCTGCCCGCTCGGCTTCAACAGCGCTTCCCATCCACCTTGCTCGCCTTCCCGGGCCTCTCCCACCGGGCAGGGGCAGCACCCGAAGCCGCCACAGCCGTCACGGACCGGGAGCAGCAGCGTCCCCGCTCCTTGGTCGGGGCGGCGCTTCCCGAGTTCCTGGCACCTGGCCTTTACCTCGCTTAAATCACATTCTGCAAGGTTACACTTAAAACACTCTCTTCCTGTTGTTCATCTTCCTTGATTAATGCAAAAAAAGGTCCTTTACAGTAGTTAAATTTTATTACAAGTGTAATAAACTTCATGATCTTTAGCACTAAGGCAATCACAGTTTCATAAGTTATACATATATATATATATTTATAATTTACACCAGTCTACATTGACAAATCAATTACTGGTCACATCAACAAGGGGTTTGTGTTATGGCAAGTAAAATGTTAACAAAATTCACAGTTAATCTGCAAGTATTGTAAGGATGCAGGATCATATTGCACATCATAAAATGGACGCTGAGGAGCAGATTTACAGTGTTCCAGCTATTCCTTCACAGAATATACATTGGTCATCATCATGCAATAACTTCAAATACAGAATGGTATCAAGTACCACAGTAAACAGTCACTCACAATGTAAGTTTTAAATAGAGTAGCAAAATGCTGTTAGGTTTCTCTTTAAACCATATTTAAGTTCTTAAAATATAATAAAACACTTTGATAAAATCAAATGGAGTTAGGGTTGTCACACTGTACTTTTAATATTCTTCTTTGTCTTTGCCTTTCTTTTCCTTTTCATCCTGTAGTGCAGTACCAAGTTTCTTTATAAGAACTGATAAAACTTTGTCCAAAGGATCCATGACACCACGCTGCAGCCACTTAGGGATAGTAGTCCTTGCATGGTGGAAGCCCAGCTTTTGGAGGATGTAGTCAACACCAACAGGATCAATTTTTCTCCCAGTCCAGGATATTAATCTAAAAAAGCAATAAATAGAAGACTCAGTCTCAAATATATAAATATAGCAAACAGGCATTTGTATATACAAAAAAAATCCATTTTCCCCAGTGTTACTTGTAATCAAATCTAACAGGTATTGTTTTGAACTTGATTTAGACAGATAAAGCTCAAGATGATCTATGGAACATCCTCTCAAAGGAAGAGGATGTTTAAGGAGGTGGAAAACCTGACTGAAATTAATGAGTTCAAGTTTACTGTTTTCTAATTCAGAAGAGCCTGCAACAATGCCTTTAATCTGCATAAATTCTAATACAGAAGTTAATGCTCAGCCAAAGAGACTGCAGCTAAAGGTACTTCTTACCTGAGTGTGGGTTCCAAATGCCAAGTATTGCACATAAACTCCCGCCAGTCAACTGTAGTGTAGGTAATGCTTTCCTCTGCCTCTTTGTCAGTGGAGCTGTCCTCAAGGACACCAACAGAGTTCTTCTGCCCTGGACGAGCAGCCAAAATGCGAGGAGGAAAAATTGCTGCAAAGAGGAGAGAGGAAGAACACCAGTCAATCACGAGCAGCTCACTTGGATTCTTTCTGTACAGTTTAAATAAAACAAAAGCACAAGTCTCAACAAGAAGAGAACCACCTCATGTTTCCAGAATTTCTGCAAAATACCACATAATGCTTAAGAATGAACATGCCAAATTTGAATGCTGCAACTGAACATACTGAGGTAGAATAGTAAATCATTCTGAAATCAGAAAAATGCATGTCTTGAAAGGACTCCACTGATGAAAGAATTGCAGTAACAATAATAAAGCTTTATAAAAAGTTTTCATCTGCCTATACTATCTTATGAAGAGAAAGTTAAACACCAGGTGTCAAAATAGGAGCATGATTATGACTTAGAGTATTTACCGTCAAATAATCTGACAATCTGCAGGTTGTCAGACAAGTGTTACTTCATGAACAACTCACCTTTTTCTTTTTCTTTTAGATAAGCAGACACCAAGTCATGCAGAAACATGATCAATTCAGCATCCATAGTCACACAGATGTGGTCTGTAAATTCAGTTACTACACTGCATTCCACCTTTGGTTTAACATTTGTATCTACAGTCAGATAAAAACAGAATTAATACACAAGTACATACAGTAAATCTAAAAGTTCACAGAATCTGAAAATAATATTTCTTTCATTGAACCAGCAACGCTTGAGAAGAAGGACCACAGTTTACATTTTAATAAATACAAGGAAATCAACCCTATGAAAATAGCCAACATAGCTGAAATGTTCATATTAAATTTTCTTAGTAAGTTTTCTGTAGTGACCAGTCTCTGCACTAGATCTTCACACTCTCAAAATAATTCCTTCTACGTTTTACTACAAAATGTTATCTTTTCTTGCAGATCTGCAGAAATTCTCAGATTAAATCATCTTATCAGCACACTACCTTTGCCTTCAACTCCTAATTTGTGAGAAATAGTTTTTGACCAAGAAGAACAAACCACCTTGTAATGAAGGCTCTTGGGGCTCTTGAACATGGATAGATTTAAAATCCAGCTGCATCCTTGGCAATGCAAAGATGGTTTCAGTCTCATGGTTGTAACTGGAGCCACCCCTGAAGCCACTTAACAAGCTTGAGCTTTTCACTGTCGTGCTGCTCTCTGGGTTGTTGGCATCAACATTCCGAAGCAGGTTCAACTCTACAGGAACAATGGGAGATGTTAAATCATGACAAGGCAAAAAAATTAAGAAGAGTCACTTGTAAAACTGTTGCTGTATGATTATTGAGAAAATGTTATCTTTTATTCTGCTCCCAAATGTGTGACTAGAAAAGGTCAATCAAATTTGTTGTTTATACACTTGAGATTTAGCAGCTTTTCATCAGCTCTATCTGCAAGCAGATCAATCCCCAGACTGAATGAACCTGACTCTAACCTTCATTCCTCGTGGCTGTCACATAGTTGAACCACTCCTTCACACTGGCAACTCCATGGGGGGGATTTTCATGGCGGCGCCGTGTTATCTTGGTGATCGTGGCCATAGGGCTTTCCAGGGCCCCACAGGGCTTGGTGACCATGGTGTTATGGCCCAAATGAAAGTCCAGGGTTTGAACAATGTACGTGGAGTGTTCGCTGGTACCTGCATTGAAGGTGTGGGCAGCGTGGGGTTGGAGAGGAAAAAGAAAGTAAAAGCAGCTTAGTGAGGGTAGTGGAATTTTCTCTCATTCTCCTACAGGTATTTAATATGAATAATTAAGAGTGCTAGTAGAATAAAACCTGGTATAAAGCTTGAAAACAACAGAAAAATTAAATCCTCAGTAGCTACAGACAATATTAACTTCACAAGATTAAGACAAATATAAGCTATAAGATCATCAAAATTCATCATACAGCTAGAAAGGACAACACAAATATACACAATTAAAAAGCCAGGCAATCCACTTGGTAGGTTCATTATCAGGGACATACCCAGTACATTTGAAAATGTACTTTGCATTATTCCACAGATAAAAGCGAATTGTGGTAACAATCTGGAGGGAACGGATTATTTTTAGATAAGTGGTATATTTTTGGGAAATATTCTTGATTCAGACAAAATAAATTTTTCTTTGATTTCTTCTTATGTAATAATACCTTATTAAAAACTCATTTAAAGAAATGTAGAGAAATGAGTAAACACTAATTATTACCATCTTCCAAAACTTTCTGGGCTTCTGTCCAAAATGCAATATTGGGTTCTTCCAGATGAAATAAGGCCCATGATTTTGAGCGGAAATTAGGTCCATGAAAACAAGCCAGGGTCATATGGTTCCCGTGCAGGCTCATGGATCCTCCAAACTGCATCCCATCTTCTGGCAGTGGCATCTGGAACAGGGATATATGGCACCCAGATACCACCTTCAGAACTCCTGGCCAGTGGCGATGATGGGCTGCATCCAACACTGCAGAGCAAATATAAACAACAAACTTCAGGCAAGATACAGAAAAAATTGCTGGCATATTTATATTTTAGGTAAAACACAGAATTACGAGTGTTATTTTCTTATCTATTTCACTGACACTCTCTCTCTTAGGTAATTTTTGCAATTACAACATCCTAACTGGGAATTATGTTACTTTTTGGAAGCACTTACATTGCTCATGTGAGCTTCTCTCTAGGTTGTTTGCCATTGTCTTGGGAGGGAGATAAGGAACAGGCCCCCAGGTGGACAGAGCTCGCTTGCTTGTATCAAACTGCTGAGTGAAGAACTCCTGGAGTTTCATTCCTATTTTTATCAGGTCTGGCGTAGTTGACCTTGAAATCATCACTTGGAAGATATCCCATTTCAAGTCCCCATGGACAAATATCTCACTAGATGTTAAAAATAACAAGAAAATGAGCAGTTAATATATTTCCTACTGACAATTTAGAAAAAAAAAAATCAAACAATGAACCCTTTGCATTCTAGCAGACACATTTCTGGTTAGCAGTATTGGACAGAAGACATTTGGCATTATCAATCATCATACATTTTAAACACAGGAAATATTACCTTTTATCAGTCATGCTCGAATCCAGATTATTATACAGATTAATTTTCCATTCATCCTGCAGTTTAAGATCAGCATTACTGAAGATTCCCATTAGGATACTGGATCCCATATAGTCAACACGTGCTTCAGTAGAACCCATGGTGATTTCAATTTTATGATTGGGCTGTTGGTTTGGGTGTTCAGAAATATGAGCTGAAATAGAACCAAAGCAAAACAGAAATACAGAATTAAAGAAATGAAAATCAGTTTTTCCAGTGGTATCACCTTTATTGACTGGAGCATATGCTATCAGCAAGAGGCTTTCTAACTTACCTACCATCTCCAGGGTGTTAACATCTATGGTACCTCCAACAACTCCTCCTCTGGAGTCCAGCTGGGATCTTCCCAAGCCCACAGACATGCTGATTTCTCGATCCCTGCTACTTCCCACAGACAGACGGCCCTGACTTTTCAAACCACTGGTGGTCCACCTAGAACAGAGGTGAAAATAAACAAAAACTTTCCAGGTTGTCAAAAGAGAAACTGAATGTCATCTATTGGAAAGCAGTAAATAATGTGGTTTAGGTATATGTGACTTCAGGATTAAGCAACTACAGTATTCATGAGGGGGTTCTCAGTTCAAAACTGAAAATGGTAGGATTTTAGAGCTAAAATGCCACAGACTGTTAACAGTGTGTGGGAAAAAAAAATTGCGTTTTTGCCCCCAAAACACTGCCTCTGTTAAAACATGCTTGATCGTACTTTATACTTACGTAGTATTGCCCATTACATTGCTCATATTCATTTGAACATTTAATTGTTTTAGGTTCATAGCAAACACAACCAGTGTTTCCCACGGCGTTCCTTGCTGGCTTCCAGCTTTATTTGACTTATTAAATGGAGTTGATGTTTTTGAGAGAGTATCTAAACAGAAAAAAAAAAAGACAAAAATTTAAATTATTCCACATGCTAGGAAAAAATGGCAGAATATATCCATTTTGAATATTACAAAAGTACCTACAAGCCAAATATTTATAAAGAGCACAAAACCATGAGATAAGTGAGAACTAGAAGATTTGCAATATGCATTGCTTTAGCTGTCACAGAAGCTGACTCACAGATAGGGGAATTTTATGGAAAATATGCCAACAACTTTCATTCATCCATTTGAGGCATTTTTCCTTCTCTAAGCCATTGACTCTCCCGTGCCAGGAACTGTGGAAAAGAATATTTTCAAAGTGGTAATGACATATTTCTTTCATACAACTGATGGAAATACTTAAAAATACCTCTCTGAGGCACTGAGGAGTCAGACACACTCCTGGATCTTGTGACAGCTGGAGACTTGAGGCTGTGAGATGCTGTCCCAGGTGACATACTGCTGCTGGTACTGTGCTCACTGAAAACATTGGGTGACTGTGCCATGTGAGTGAAGGAAGCAGACTGGCAGGGCTGCTCCCATGTCCTGCAGTATGCTTTCCTTGACGATTCAGGAGAAAGGTGCTGGCTCACTCCTTCAATTGAATCTGGTGTGCCAGGGCCTGATGCTACTGGAGAAAAAGCAGCACAGGAAATACAGAAAAACTATTTCATGTATGTCTGACCATATCCTCATATATACTAAGAAGTATTGGGAGAGTGTCCAAATATATTTCATTTAACATAACTAAAAGTTTTCTGGTTTTGTTTATATATCATAGAATTATAGAATGGTTTGGGAAGGGATCTAAAATATCATCTGGCTCCAACCCTGCCATGGGCAGGGGTGCCATTTATTAGATTGGGTTGCTAAGGACCCCATCCAACCTGGCCTTGGAATACGCTCTTTAAATTATTCAGTAACCTATATTAGCAATTTTTCACTTCTTCCGTCTAGGATTTCCTATCAGACATCTCTAAGTGACTGCATATTGAGTAAATCATAACACATTTACATCTATTCAATGATAAAATATAACATGGGTATAATAATAAATGCTTATAAAATTCCTACTGTAACCCTTTGTGTAACAAGTTTTTTTGTGATAAGCAGCAGTCTCCTACCTGGCAGATTTATTGTCTGATCACCCAGGAAAAGCCTTCTAGCAATGCTTCTCCTGTACCAAGCCCTAGGAAAGGCCAGGATCTCACTGAGGCGGCGCATGTCGTATTTGAAAGAAGCAGATCCTATGTCACAGACAGCTGAAAAAGCACATGCACACAGTTGTAAATTCCCAGTAATAAACCAAGTCAAATTCTCCTTCACTTAGTAGTATTGCCTCTGCTGTCATGAAAAACTAGTTCTCCTGACTTGTTGCCGTTTCTCCAGGTCTAAACATTAGATACAAATGTGTTTCATAAAGACATGATAGAACCCAAGAATACAGACTGAGTCCTGTATTGGATTGTGTTTGCTTTGGATGTGCCTCAGACACCTCATGGGTGGATTTTAATGGCAGATCAATCACAACCATTATGCTGTTTGCCCAGTAAGTCAGGATCCCATGTGCAGGGCAGAAAATAAATGCATAGATCTTACAAAAAAAAAAAAAAAGCTGCCAAGAGTAAAGTCCATCACTGGAACATCAGTTCTCTAATTAGCTGGAATTAAAATGAAAGAAGCATTTACCAGATATGTTGATCAATGTGGTGTCTATCTTGCTGGTAGCTTTGCTCGCAGACTGACTCTCAAAAAAGGAGGAGCCTCCTGAACGCCTGATCCGTGACAGGCTGACTTTCACAAACTCCAGGTTGATGCTCAAGGAGTCCTTCCGGCCAGTGACTGAAGTTGGCTCCTCATCCACGTTCCCTAGAAGCAGGAAGGAAACATTTTCATCTTCTGTGATCCTTTCAAATCTGCAGTTCAGAAACTCGTGCCATACTGGAATAATGTCCATAAAAGCAAGCAAAACCTTGTTCCGTACCTAAGGCTCCCGATCCAGGGGTTAGCACAGTGACAGCTGATTTTTGTTTTCCAGCTCCATAGGGATGGAACACGTAGAGGGAGAAGTCAGACATGCAGGCAGTAAAGCTCAGGCCTGAAGAGCTGCTGCTGGAAGTTGTCAGATCTGACTGACTGCTGCTGTGCCTCGTCCTGCCCAGAGGGCTGCCAAGGCCAGGCGATGAACCTGGAGTAATTTTTTGGGGGCAAAAATCAGATTTTGAAACCATTTTCAAACACAAAATAATACTTAATGTTAACAGCAGTATTAAACAGACCAAATGCACTTCAAATTATGCCCTCTAGCAGCAATATAGCTTAAATATTCTGTGTATAGAATCAACATTCACACACATATTACCTGGTGCACCAGATTTACTAGCTGAATTCTTTGAGCCACTCTGTGAAGTACTGCCACCAATGGACACACTTTCTGATGGGTATGTTGTGCCTAAAGTTTCCAGTTCTCCTCGGTTGGAAGAGAAAACAAGATCCAGGGAAGGCAGCTTCAACATACATTCGACTCTGGATACCGGCAAGCAGCTGAACTTGATTTGAGAGGGCTGACAGGCAGAAAGAAAATAAAGCATTCAGAAGGGACACTTGAGTTTTTGTTCTTTAAGAAGTTTTTTTAAGAGTTTTTATTCTTTAAAAATCAAACTTAGAAGCATGGATTGTTTAAAAGACAGTGACTAAAGCCAGTTACTACCCTGAATGTTGAGTTAAAACCTCACCTGGACTCGTACATAAACCACGACATCTACAGGGAAGGAGGAATATGCTGATGTTGAGGATGACACCAAGGATGTTGTGGACTCTTCTAAGGGATCTTGTATATCAAACTGTCCCATGTCTTCATCCTGGGAACTAACAGCTTTTAACAAGTACAAGAACTCATTAGAAAGTGGAATTGAAGGGAAAAGCAGCTCAATATCAAAAAAAAGCACAGAATGCCAGAATACAACTATACAACTGACCTGCGTAATTCCTTTCAATGGGTGTGATGGGAATGGTTTCAAGGGCTTTCTCTAGGAAGTCCAGGAGGCAGGGGCTGATCACCATCTCCTCTGGCAGAGACTGGAGCGCAACCCATGCATAGAGTTTAGCAGTTTTTACTCCGCCACTTCCTTTCCCTTTGGCTGCAACATTGAGGAGATACATTTGTCTAAGGTAATACCACTAAGCAGTAACTGATAAATATTAGAAGACAGTTCATAACTTATCAAGCTCTGCCTTCTAATTTTCTCTATCATCTGAAGAGATCTAGATCAAGTCTGCTAGAAGAAATTAAGTCATTAAGTTTTCACTTTGCAAAAATAACTATTAGCCTGTAAAGCTTAAATGTAGTAATTCCACTGGTCATGTTCTTGACCAAGCACTCTGTTGTCATTGTCAACACCTCACTTTTTAGAAGATAGCACTGAAAGCAAAAACAGACAGTTCTTCTCCAAACACCCAATGCAAAGTAGCAGCAGTTGACTGGAAATGAAAGTGGTACTAGGAAAAATAAATGCACAAGTCTGGAAAGAATGTCAGTTTAAATAGAGAAAAGGCATCAAAAAATTAAAACTGCAAATGGCAAGACGTACTATATTTATGCAAAGAATGACTAAAGATTCTAAAACATAATTTTTGAAAGCTTGGAACTAGCCAGAGGTTTAACTAGTAAAAAGGTTACTGTCCTGTAAATTAGTGGAAGAGGAATCTTGAATCCATGCTCATCAAAATATTATTACGCAGAGAAGATATTAGTACCAGCTCACTTATTGTCTCTATGCAATACAGCTATTAGAATGACTATACATCAATGGAGACATAGATTTAAAATTCTCCAAGAAAACTATAAAAATAACCACTAAAACAGATTAAAAATTCTTTCATTTACTAAAAAAAGGAAAGCACTGACTTTTCATTCTGTGCAAACTATTCTGCCTCCTGTCTCTGACTACACTGTCTGATCTTTCTTTTACTGGAAACCAAAGACAATACAAGAAGTTGGTCTCCCTTCCAGAGGAATGGTTTCCAGAGGAAAAGTACTATTATAAAAAAGTAGTATAAACAATAATAAATGTGTTTCAAAACCATTCAGGACTAATAAATACTTATAGAAATACAATGCATAAAGAAATAAAGCCAATTACAAGCCAATCTCTAGTCTGAGGAGGCATTTATATTATCATACAAGTGCAATTTCCACACCAAATGCAGAGCTTACAGACATTTAACCAGCAAGACTCAGTACCTGGACATGATGTGGTAAGAATTCAAAGGCAAAGATTAGAAACAAGACAGAGAACAAGAAAAGTGAAGTAGCATAAACCACTACACAACATCTGGTCATCATAAAGAGGATCACCGCCTAAAGGAGTAAGAGCTAATGGTTCAACAGCATGGAGAATTGAGGAAGGTATCTCCATTTCACTGTTCTCTCTCAGCATCTCTGGTGATTTTATAAGGCAAAACCCACAAGCACAACTTCCAGTTACTCCTTTTGCTTAGTGACCAAGTTCTGACAAAATTTCGGCTTTGTGTTTAAAGTAATATTTAAATGCCAAAGGAGAGAAGAGTGAATGCCTCAGAAATTGGAGATGCCATCTACATGCCTCTGGATCTGACATGAGGTAACAACAGCCTCCTGCTTGAAAACAGGAATCCCTGAAGACAAAGCTTATTTTAGAACTCATCTTACTTCAATGGCCTTCAGTAGATGAGATATTTTCAGATACTTACACTTTGCTTTCCAATATTCTTTTGTTAAATGAAAACTGGGAGAAGGCAGTGACAGTCCAACACTGGGATATGGTGACTATGACAAAAATATTACTGAGATTGGTTTGGAAAACAATGTCTAAAAAAGCAGCTTTATGAACTGCATTCTTGCTTCTGGGGTCAGATTTCTGCAGCCTAAGTCAAGCCTGGATAAACAGAGTGCTCCAGATAAGGTGCAGCCAGATCTAAAGGCAGTAGATTACACCAAAGAAAAATATAACCATGAAAGGTTCAGAAAGTTTGTCTGTAAGTACCTGATGGGATGGGTGGGGGTTGGGGAGGAAGTAAGGTGTTAGTCTTGCTGTGGATAGTGCTAGAGAGAGGAGGACATGTGGCAGTATCTTTCATACCATACAGCTTGGACTCTTTGGAAAGGGTGCGTGGCAAAGAGGATCCTCGAGAAGTGTTTGGCGATTCAGTCTTTAGTGTCTTGGAGTTGTAGTGCAACTGGAAAGCAAAGCAAGATCAAGTTACTTCACATGAAGATCTCGATTTCTGTACAGCCATTTGGTATCGCTCCTTCCCTCCAAAATTTATTTTTTCTCATTATTTACAGAAATAACATTGTAAGATACATTACATTCTAATTCACACCCTATACAAAACGACCTGAAAATTTAGTACAAAAAAAAAAATAGATAAATTAGGAAACTATTAAAAAATCAACAGAACACAGAGGAACAGAAGAAACTAATTATTTAGGAACACTGTCTAAAGCTTGTTTCTCTCTGTTACATCACATGCATCCTGTGCCACCTGTGCACACAGCCTCCTTTCCGTCTTAATGCATGGTGGAACTGTTCCACTACTAAACACAGGCATACAGAAACTGGCATAAAAAATCAAAGTAAGATATTCCAAGAGTTCACACCTCCTCTGCGTGCACAGTAGACTATCACTGAAAACACAGAACATAACAAAAGTTGTAGAGAATGTTTAGTTATTTCTGAATTTGACTAAAAGCAGCAGGCAGGACCTGAGGTACTGTTATCCCAGAAGACAGCCTGGAATATTGGACCTGGACATGCATAGTCCTTCCACATAGAAAAGCCAAGCTGTATCAAGTGAGGAGCATTTGATTTATGGCATTGCCTCAACTGAATTGCATGAAGTTTTCCTTCAGCAGTGAGAGATTTTTCCCCATTCTTACTCCATTAGGATTTCAAATCACAAAATACAAGGACGTTTCTGTTGAGACCCTTTCATGCTAGGATATAGAAACAATTATTTAAAAACCAAGGGAGTGTACAGTTTGACTGTGTTGGAGAAAAAACATTCTCACTGCCTCCCTGCTGTTATCCCTTCATTTTACCTTTACATCCACCCCAGGAATATAAAACACTGTTGTTTCCACATCACTGGATTTTGTCTGTAGAGATGATGGCACTTTCTTGCCAGCAAGTAAATGAGTAGTAGATGCATAATTAGTTTGAAATTTCTTCTTTTTTGAAGGAGACTCTTGATCTAAACTCCTGGAACTCCGATCATAGCTCCTGAAATAAATATACTCATGTTATTAAAGTAATTCCCTGTGTCACACTGGGCCAGAACAATTGCAACTCATGGTGCTGTTATTAAGCAGTGATAACTACTAAAAATGAAGTACTGGTAACGAACTAATGCGCACATTTCTTACCTTCGCAAACTGATGTCATCGTGCTCTTGCTGGAGCATTGTGGGATGCAGCACACACTTCCCACAATCAATTTCAACCCTGATATCAAGCTCAAAGTCAATGTTTCTCTCCGTGGTGGTGCCAGTGACATTCCTGTTGGTGGGTGTTGTCGGCCAGCGCTCGGTGAACAGCTGGTGCACAGCAGCAAAGCCCGTGGCTTTCTTGCGCGAGGTGCTCCTGCACAGGCACAGGTGGGGGGCAGGTATCAGCAGGACATTTACCTCAGCAGGGGCTACAAGGCATTCCCAAACTATGTCCACACTCAGTGTATAATCTTATAAAAATCTTTTTGGAAAAGGCCTTATCTGATACGCAGCAATACAGTGACCCATCTTGCATGAACACATTGCATTTCTTAATATAGGGTAGTACAAAAACCTAAGTTTTTCTTAAATTCTCAAATAAAAAAGGAACAAAAAATATATATACACAATAAATTTCATATTTTTAAGTATCCACATTACTACATCCAGTTTCTGGAACTACGCCCTGTTCTGTGCCTCAAAAACCTCACTTTTCCAATTTCTTTTCTTTTGTTCCAAGCCCTGAAATTTTGAACAGTTACCTCCTTTTCCAGTCAGGATCCCTCCTCTCCACACAGTCACCTCTAGTGAACACAACCTCACCTGCCTTCCACACGCATACTTGAGTGTATTCAGTACTTCATCAGCAACAGAATTTGCAGCTTTAAATTAAATATTTCAAGTTTGAGAGTACTGAAAGTACTGAAAGTACGTTCAGGCGTCTTCTCAATTCTGTGTTGTTCCTCAGGGCCGCTACTTACGGTGGTTTCCTATAAAGATACGTCCTCTCCCTTTCATGGTCGTCCTCCTTCTCCGAGTCCTCACTGCTAGAGGATAAGCTGTCATCCCGGCGTCCCTCTTCAGGCTGGAAGGGAATGCCGGGTGAGAAGACTACTGGAGTTTTGAGTGAACCAAATACCGAGCATGAGCCTTCACTAGTAGATGAGTAATGGGAGGGACCATCAATAGTTACGGACAAAAGGTCCATTTCTGTCTCCTCTGGAAACTGATTGTGAAAAGACAAAAAGATAGTAAATTTCCACAGATATGATGTCCACTGTGAATGCAGTAAGTAGATCTGGAAATAAAGAAGCAGGAGTGCTATGAGAAACTCTCACTTCTGAGTTCCTCATAACAGCAGGTAAAGCAATTGCAAGAGGGATTATGAAAAAGAAGGGAATGAAAGCTTGGTGGAGAGACCTTTGCCATTGCCTAGTGATTGAGCTCATTCTGGTAGACAAAGACTCATCATGTTCTTACCAATTTAGACAGAAGGGAAACACTTAATTTAAATTTAAGAACTATTTTGAAAGAAAAGGACAGAAGGCAGCCCAAGGGCCCATGACTTGCAGGAAGCATTAGTGAGGGCATGCAGGGCACTACACAGAATGTACAGCACTGCCTCTGGGCATCCTGGCTTGAGCATGGAACCAAACGTCCTAAAGGGGCCTCCTGCTTCTCACAGAAATCATGCCATAGGCAATTTTCCAACATTATATTCTTAAAATGCTTGTGAAAAGCATCTGCAAATGTTGAACACCAGCACTTCCTATGTAGTGTCACTCTTAGAGCTACACAGTTGTCTGCAAATTCAAATTACGGCTCTGCTGAACAACTGGCACCATGTCAGGAAAATAAGTTTTTTAAAAAATATTCAACATTTGATACCTCTAAGTGATTGACAGTATTTTCCTATGCCAACAAAACCTAAGCTAACTGTGCTTTTACATAACAATAATAGGTTGGGTAGCTTTTAAATGTGTGAAGTACACTCCCAGGTCCCATTTATTTCCTGGGAGCATGAGGAGAGTTAGAAGGGAGAAAAAGCACATTCTTATATCTTCAGTTTGGTTTTCTTGTTTGTTTGTTTGGTTTTGCCTTTCCTGATTTGTTCTGAGTTTTGGGTTTGCTTGATTTTTTTTTGTTGTTTTTTAAGAAAAATGCTCTACTATTTTCCCTAAACATGGTTTTGAAAGCAGTTAAAAACTCCACTTGTTCTCAGGATATTAAGTTTTGGAACATTCCCTACTTGCTATTATTTGAAAATGTCTTATTCCACATTAAATATAAGAATTTTAACAGAAATAAGAGTGTGAGAAAATGTCCTCCCACCTGGTAATTCTTTTGTACCAGTGTTGTCCTTACATTGGAACACAATGTAACAGGTGAAGGCACACACTAAAATCATCCTCAAGGCACATTTCAAGGCTAGACTTGGGTCATTTTACATCAGTCTTTCAGCAAAAAGCCAGTAATTCATTTTACAAGAAGTTTTATGTCTACCTAAGGGTGTAGAAGCACTCTGATTCTTGTTCATCAACAATAAATCACATTTCCCTGCTTAGTTTACGTATTAAAATATTTTCAAGCTCGATATACATTCTGTTTAGCTGAGTGCAAAAGAGATGAAATATTGAAAAGCAGCTCCCTATGAGATAAATTAGTTCTCTGGCAAAGAATACTTGTTTCTGCTCAGAAATACCTGAAAATACCCTTCCCCTGGACAGCTGGATTGTTGTGCAATCCCCAAAGCTGTTTCATTCAACTTAATAGAAATGAAAAAACATAGAAATGAAAACAATTACAATAATCTCAGCCATGCAAAATGAACATTTTAAAAATGAGAAAATATATCAAAAAAAAGAAAAATAAAAGAAAAACTAAAACTATCTCAAACCAATTCAACAATCCATTTCAAACACTGAGAAGGATACACCTGTAGAGCTACAGCAAACTGACTAGTACCCACTTGCAAAACTCTAAATATATTCAAACACCAAGAAAACCTAGGTGATTTTTTGTGCACCTCCAACAAAAATTCCAAGAAAATTAATACTGTGCGAGCCTAAAACACAAATCAAGCCATTTTAAAATATTTTCCTCTCCTTAGTCAATTAATTTCTGTTCCAAGAAACCAAAATACACCTGTCTTCTAACGAAATAAGTCTATCTTCCAAGAACACATCTGGAATAATTTGAAGCAAACGCTAACAGAAGCAGACACAATTCAGGTTTGCCTGGATACAATTATCTCATGAACTGATCACCAAATGGCACAGGAAATACAATTATGTCATAAAAAGTAATTCTTACAGAATCTTGTATATTGAAGGTTACTCTTGGCCCAGGGGATGCAGCATCCACACGGATATCTGGGAGGTCTTCACTGTCTCCCAGTCGAGAGCTGCAATCCAAATAAAACCAAAATAGCTTCTTGAGTTGTACTACCGGATTTTAGGATCATGCAAACATTTAACTACACAAATATAAGGTCATACTTATCATTTTTTAGGAAAGAATATATAAAATCATAATTGAAGCACTTGGGTACATGAAAAGGAAGGAGGAGGAGAAGAAAAGAGAAGGAAGCTGCACATGACTTGGCCAGTATTCTATCTCTGCTAATTTCTCCATGGAAGCTTTTCAATCCTGAGCCAACATGCAGAAATTACAGAAAAATAAGCTATTTGTAATCTGCCACATGGAACAATTATTACTCACCCATAAAAAAAAGTATCTCCCTTTCTTTTTCTCATTACAACAGCCGTTTTAAAAGGCAGATGATTGTAAATCAGGTGTAGAAAACAAGATTAAACTATGCCATTTTTCCTTATATACATTTCTTCAATATGTTTTGAAAACAGTATTCTGTAGAAAACCCCAAATTGCTGTAGAAGTGAAATCTTCTCAGAGGTTTCAGAAAAATTGAGAAAAAAATGCTGTTTAGAACATGCCTGCCTTGCAAAACTACCTCCTCCTATCCAGTTCCCCCACAAACAGCTGCTGCCTGTGGTAAAAGGACTCTTCAGGCCGAAGTCCCACATTTCCCCTGTTCCTGTGCTGTTGTGGCTATCACAGATCCCAAATTCCCAGAGGCTCACCTTGTTCTGTCCATTCTCTTCAGAGGTGGCCTCCCTGATGCCGAAATGCTCTTAGATCGGCTATAGCTGGGTTTGTAGCTCAGACCCCACTTGTCTTTCAAGGAGGCAGCCTAAACCAGAAATAATATTGAAATGCAACAACTGAGAACACAGAGAAAAAATTCTGGCAAGCTAAAATGCCACTGTACATGGGAGTACCAGCAAAGCAAAAGGGGTTTTGGGACATGAAGTCCTACAATATTCTCAAAGCAGCTTAATCCTGCTCACCCTCATGCTGGATCTACGGAGCTTTTTGCGGACATCCCTGCGGATGTCGTTCACAGCCACCGACTCCAGCTGCTGATAGCGTTGAATTTCTTGGTTTATGGTCCCTTCACTTGCACCTAATTTCCTGGAAACAAAGCATGGTTGAATTATCTTACAGATATTATTTCCACAGTTTCAAAAATCTGTGTTGTAAGAATGCTTTTCTTGGGAATTACCCCATTTTCTCTTTCGTCCCAGTACTTACGACCAGTGCCAAATATAGCCACAGCAGGATGAAAACAAATATTTAATTTAAAATGCTAATTTCGGATAAAATTTCCCTCTGAATGGTGACAGCAATTTCATTTTAAGTACAAACAGTAAAACGTGTATCCCTTTTCATTATTTAACACATAACTACCAACCTCTGTATTCCCATCCCAGACAGATACATTTATAGTAAGTCTGTCTTGGGGAGAAGGAGGAAAAAAGCCCAAGCAAGCCCAACATACCATGTTTGCAAATACTATTAACAAAATGGACAGAAGGTCAGATGAAATTTGTGAAATTTGAAATAATTATTTTCTTAAGGGTTTTCTCAAGTACAGTGTAAGAAAGTTTCCAAGTTTTATCTTGGAAACATCACGTACAAGATGCAAAAAAAAAATCAAAAATATTCTTCTTCTTCCTAAGCTTATTACACTTTCAAAGTAATATATTTTGCTAAAGTAATCAGCATGGTAATAAAACAAGATAGAACTATGATTTTGAATCAACGGGAAAAGGATTATAAATCAGTCATTAAAATGCAGAGTCAGAAAAATACTGACTAATCTGACACTTATGGAACAACCAGATAGATTTGAGAGAGTACTTGCATATATAGCCTTTGCTTTTGGAATCCAAAGGGACAATCTTCTATTTTAAATAAAGGCAATGATTTGCACTTGACCATAACAGTGCCACAAGATGTATGATAAGAAGAGAAAACAAACCCCACTTACTTTAAGTCATCAATGACTTTTGCTTGCTCATTGAGCTCTCTAATATCTACTAAACGCTTCATAAATTTCCTTCCTCGTTGTTCTCCAGTTTGGATACTGGAAGCTCCCTGCCGCCGGTGATCAACGATCTCCTGTTTAAAATAAACATTTCATTAATGCTCTCATCAAAAATTGGACATCAGTATATTTTGAGCAACAGGCAAAGTGAATTTCACACCTTCAAATTTGGACTAGTGCATGCAAAAGGATCAATTCATGTGAATAGGCAGTTGATTGGATTTTTTCCAGCGATCCAAAGCCCATCATTCAGTTAGACACACTGTAACTACTACATACATGTCCCCATGAGCAGGATCTGCCTGCTTTCATATGTGCTCTGCTAGGCTGGAGCAAATCCTGCTTCGCTGAGCCCAAGAGATATTCTACAGGAACAGAGTATCGGTGGGTTGGGGGGCTCAAACCCAGCAGGTGATTTACAATCCGCTGCCCAAATGTGAGCTTGCGTGCCTCTCCACCCAAGGAGCCTCCACCTGATTTCTGAACAACAAACAGGAGCATTAGTGTGCTGGGATAATGTTTCCACTGTTAGCAGGCAAGAGACATTAAGGAACAGCTGTTAAAATGGGTTTGTAGAAAACCAAAAAGCAAGGTCAGCAGTAGAAGTAAGTTTTTAAAAGTTTTTTCATGTTAGTAATTTACTCTCCTGTGAAGAAAACCTAGAAGAAAGCCACAGCTTTTACAGTTCAGGTACCTGAGGTTAGGTGCTGTGTCCCCTCCATGTTTTCAAATCCAGATCAATATTTCCACATAATACCAGTAGAGATATGATCTGCAACTTGTTGCCTTTGAAATATGCAGTTAGAAAACACACGCACAAACGTTTCTGATTTGCAACAGATTTGTATGAGCTATAAAGACTCGCATGCTGGACTCAAGACTAAGACCTTTCCATTTGACAGAAGACTTTTTCCAATTAGTAGCAGTTATTTCGGTGGATTCACTTACTGCATGTATAGTGGGAGACATGGTGTCTACTTCATCCTCATCTGAAAGGTCAGCTATGTTCACAGAGTTGAGGTCAGCAATGTCATCAATATCTTCCTCTCCTGTCAATGTTGTGAGGGTGTTGCCCAACGCATTCAGTCTTTTCCCAATGTTTGGATCCATGTGGACATCAATACCACACATTTTCCACAACACATTCAGTGTCCAGGTTCCAGCACTACTACTTTCTGTGTTTATAAAAAAAGTTGAAACAGTTTTTCCTATTTTAAGAAATCCCCCATAATGAATTATGTACTCATTAGCCAAGACAGTGTTTGTCAGGTACAAAGAGCTGAAATACTGCCCATTCTGTGAAAAACACATTCCACAACTGAAATGCTTGATGAAAATACTCCACAATATTTCTTTAACAAGTGATATAACACAGGCAGACCTAATGAAAATACATTCCCTCCAGAGCGAGTAAAGAGCATCTCAAGCTTCAACTCATACAAATGCAACCAAGTACACCATTCCAAAACAGAATTTCTAACAGCAAACTACAGAAAACATGTCTTTCTGCATGTACAAATGCTGACCTATTTATTCAAGTCTTGAACAGCGATGCTGGAAGATGTTATATGTGTTGTGTGCCTAGTGAATATCCTGTCTGCCCAAGATTTTTCTGACTGCCACTTTTCAGCATCAAAATACAGACCTTGCTCTAAGCATGACTACACAAGATACTGGTTTTCTTCTAGATGGAAGTATGACCAAATCAGAGACTGACAGGTATTTCTGAATGTTCTGGAGAAGGTCCAGACTACTTAGACTGGGCAGAGAGGGAATTTGGGAAAAAGAGAAACCTTTTCTGGGAGAGGAGAGAGAGGGATGGCAGCTCAGGGTGGAAAGCCTCAGCACGAAGAAGATTTAACAATCCCTAAGACAGGAAGCAAGGGATGACATTACTGTTATGGCAACTATTGCTGACTCTTCTCCAACCAATTAAATTAAAACACAGTTAAAGGACTTAAATTTCATATTTTATGAATGCTTTTTTATGTAGGAATTGATTTATTGAAACAAGCACATTACCTGCTGCAGCTTGTCCTGTTGTCCTAGAACACACTTCATAGGTTCCATCTGGCACAACACCTAAATGAAGCATTCAAAGCAAATACACTGATTAGGCAGCCCTTCCCAACCCCACCCTCAGTCTCCTGCCTGCCATAATTAAAGAATGATAGGAGTTCTAGTTTTATTTCCCAATAAAGGACTTTTCTTATTTAGTAAAGTGAACCTACTTGGTAACATTCAAAATTTTAAATATGTATTATGTATAAATATATATATATGTCTTGAATCAACTTAAAATTAAATAAAAATGTTAGAATTTTAACCATTCTATATAAAAATATTTTTTATTAAACTATTAAAACTGAGACCTTATTATATAAAAGCAATGCATCCAACTCTTCCAACATTTCAGACAGAGCTTAAACTACTACAATGATATATAAAGCAGCAAAGTTTATTAATAAAGGAAAACAACAACAAAGGAATATAACCTTTTAAATCCATATTATTTTGTTTTCAAAAGGCCAGAGTCTTTTTTTCAGTTTTTTTGGGAGGGTTCAGCTGTTTTTCAAGTCAATGGAAAGTGGATTTATATCTGAAATACTCTTGTCTGGTAGGAAATCACCCCACTTACATGCATTCATGACTAGGTCTCCTCTTATTTCTGGTTTCCAGTCATCCCAGCTTGTCTCAAAGCCATCAGCAAAGCGGATGCAGAAGTTTTTAAAATGACCTTTGCTAACTAAAGATTCTGAGGAGCAGGCAGTGATGAGTGTGCTTTCAATGGTCAGGACTAAAGCAGAGCCAGTGTCGAGATCTGCAGAGTGGTTAGACTGGAAAATAAAATCACGGGGAGAATTTACTGGTCAGTGCAATGTCAGAGTGATATTGTACATTTACTAATGCCATTTATCTTTCCTTGTTAACTGATCCCCTGCTTATATCTCCTTGTATTTTTCCTTCTCTGCAGAGAATTTCAAAAGCATCACTTTTGCCCATACCATGTCTTGCATTGCTGTTTCCTAAATGCAACACCTACATTATAAATTTATTAGGGCAGCAGGAGTCAAGCTTATCTGCAAAAGGAACAAAAATCCATGTTTGATCAAGGGCTATAATTCATATGGCCCCATGACCACAGAACACAAGCTCAGGATCAGTTCTTTTTCTCCAAGAAAGATGACACATGACTCCATTGAACAATGAGGAAGAAGTAGCTTTAATTTTTATGTGATTTTTTTTGCGTTTATTTTGATGTGTACAGTTATGTACACTCTTAAGTGTACAGACTGGTTAACTTCTAGCTCTGCATATGAACATCTATAATTATGTTTCCCTATAAAAAAAGCCCACATATTTCCTCTATAAAGCTAGACCTCTTTTGAAACATATATTACCTAGTTCTTGTATGTACCACACACAACTTGATATTTTAACAGACTTCCAGTAGTCACTTTTGCTTACCTGGGGTGTGTTTGTGATGGGTAGGCAAATTCCTAAGTCATTGACAGTCAGCTGAAGGAACAGGGTCCCAAAAGCCTGTGCAGAGGTTTGCTGGATTCCAGGCAGCATATCCACCACTTCTTTTGTAGCCATATGAATATCTTTATGTAAAGCCATTCTCTGTTCATTCCAGTTGTCATATGCTGCCTTGTAGTTCAGCCAGAATAGCACAGCTTGATGAGGAAACCAAAAATGCTTAATTAAAATCAACATGTTAGGAAAACCAATGCATGTTCACTAAATAATTCTTTTTCCTTTTTACAGCTCTTCCATTACTTCAAGTCAGAGTATGTGTAACAATGGACACACACACATTCACGGTGCAGTGATCGGGCTTGTGCTTCAAAGGACAAAATGGACAAACCTGATCATTTACCATCAGAGTTAATACATTAAAATAGAGAAAGTCCTGATGTTTTCAGCTTTATTCATCTGTGAGGATTTACAACAGCAACTTCCTCTCCAAGGCATCTGAAAACTTATCACCTCAACATGTAGAATTTCGATGTTTGATGACAGAATTATCAATCTCTTGGCATGAAGGAGATCTAAATTTCTCATCTACTTAACATGAAATATACTGAGTCTTGAATAAACAGGCCTTTTGAGAAAAGAAATCTCTTCCTCAGTGTGAGCAAAAATTGTCTCTACAATACCTCTGTCAAAGGCCACAGGCTGGGCAAAAACAATGGGTCTGTTCAGTGTAATGAGCACAGCTTCCCTGTCTGATGAGCCACTGATTTCTTCTCGGAGAGCATTTCTTAATCCAATTCTTGTCTTGAAATAGGCAACTTGATGGAAGTCTGAGCCAGCTTCTTCATAAACCTTAAAACGTTCCAAAAAAATGGGAAGAGTTCAGGGATGGGGAGTGGGAAGGAAAAAACCCCAAATTACTGCATTTGACAAAATATAAAATTAAAACAGCAACTTATGTCCTTTCCTCTTTTTCTCCTCTAGCCAAAGTCCCTTTGAGGATCTTCAATATTCTTGCATTAAGGTCTGATCACAGCATTATTTTCTTTATTTATCAGAAGTTGTTAACTAATGTAGCTACTTCTATATCCAGATCCACTATTGTGACAGTTGATTTATAGGCCCTAAGATTTCTATTTGTCTGTTTGTTTCTAGGCGTCACAAAACACTTTCATATCCTAGAATGAGTGATTCCAGGTAACAGCAGGTTTAACAATACAATAAGAGGTACAACTGCTAAACCAGGACAGACAAACTAGGTTAAAATGTAGGTCTAGCAAAGTTTGGATCTCCTCTGATCTTATTCTTTTATTCAAATATTCTAAAAATTGTATCAGTATCAACAAAAGTTTTGAGTTTGACTCAGTAGAAAGGCTATTACCCTTCTAAGGGGCTAAGAAGTTCCAAGATACTAATAGTATGGGGAAAAAAAACCCAAACCAAAAAACCAACACTGCACAACAACCTTGGCTTAATTATGTAGTTTTTAAATCACACATTATTAAGAACATTACATGCAAAGATTTTGAGCACTAACCTGATGTTTAACAATCTGTCCCAGTGCCAGATTCAAATCCACCTGGCATTTTCCAAACAGTTTGAGGTAGCTGCTGCTTCCAGGCATTGCTTTGGTTTGCAGTCTGTTAGAGAGCTCAAGTTCTATCAACCCTGTTTCAAACCTCACAGCACGCATTGAGGGAGTTGTAGCTGTTACCTGAATTCCCTAATGGATAAGGAAGGTACAAAGTTATAAGCATCTGGTTCAGAGACATGATGAGGAAGAAAAAAAACCAAACTACTACTGTTTTGTCATCATAAGATTACCTTAAACTGCAGGCTCAGCGAGTAAAGAAGAATTTTTGGTTTATCTCCATCTGTTGTACCATCATGTTCATTCCAAAGAGGTATTGGCTGCTCCCCTCCTGTACACATTAAATATGCACAGTCACAGTTTTACCAAAGAAAAACAAATTTTAAAACAAATACATATAAAAAGGTGACCATGAATTAAGCCATTAATTAATGTCATTTTAAACAGTGACTAGTTGAAGATTTATAAAAACAAATGAGTATTGAAGACATCAGTGTAGATTCATCTTCTGACATATAATTAATATCTCTCCACTAAGAATGAAGGAACAGAGGCGTCTTCCTCCCTCCTGGGAAACTTTCCACAGGAAGTCTCAAAGCCTGTAAGGAGTGACACCTACGTTTCAAAAAAGGTGTTATTTGTCTCCTCCACTAATCTACTAACCCTACTTATCTGACAATAAAAGTTTAACACTTGACCAAACACTATGCAAATTCCATGAAATGAGGAATTGAAATTATATCAGTATTTTTCAATGAAAGGAGTAAAGAGTATTCTGCAATTACTTTATTTTTGGGTTTACTTCCTCATATCCTGGCACATTTCATCCCAAGTTATGTACCCTTGAAAAAGCAATCCTGGTTTTAATTCTCCTTGAGATTTATCTACATCCCAACTTAGGAAGAGCTTGCTGCTGGAAAAGCAGCAATTTAATTCTGAGAGAATTTAATTTTCCCCAAATATGCCAATTGATCTAATTAACAGTTATTTGGTGGTAAGGACAAGCACTTAAATCATAGATTCAAAAAAATCTTAAACAACAATAAATTTTTATCACTCCATTTTGTATCTGGATACTTTTCTTTTAATCAACACTGTCTTCAACTTCCAGATGCAATTATTATGGACTGCTCTGTTCATTAACTAGCTCTCAATCTGTGCAACTTCACCTTCAGTAATTGGTACTTACACAGTTTTTCTACAAAGATAATATGCAAACAGTATTTTAGTGCAACACAAACTGTAATTAGAAAAAACAGTCCAGCACATCACACTAATTGGTATTTTCAAGCCATTTAAAAAATTACTTTGCTCCAAGCCAGAGGGACCAAGCCAATTTCTGCCCCCATTGTTCCACACTGAGCACCCAGACCCACGGATTGGTGACCTGACCACATCCCTGCTGTGCCCTCCCAATATCAAGGCAACAGTCACATTTCAAAAACCATCAGGCTGCTACTTGTAATACAAATTTACCAGCCTGGAAAAGCAGAGAACCAGCACTGGTAATAAATTCCTCACATAAAAATGCAGGGAAGATTGAAATGCAGAGTCTAAGAAATACTGTAAAAGCTAATACAGGTTTCCTTGTTCAGCACTGTAAGCTCCTCTACAAAAAAAAAATTCTAATAGAATAATGACAGCTGTCTTTCCCTAGGCATTTTCTTACTACCCAATACAAATATATTTTGGCTGGAACAAATATCAGGGTGTTTGTTAGCCTTCAGGGAATTTGGCATTTTCCATTTTATGCACTGCATTTTCTAACTGCCTCAAGGGCACATCATGTGGACCTGCACTGTTCTTTTATTGCATTTGTGTACCTGAATATATATACACATACACACACACACACAGAGGGACATGAAAGGAGGTAGATGTACGCACAGACAATCTTTTCACTTAGTTACCATTTTTTATTCTTTCTTTCCTTATGATGTTTCCAGCTATTGATGAATCTTTCCACTAAAAATTAGCTGCATTTCTGTAACAGCCTTTTAGGATAACTCAAAAAATGTTCAAATCAAAGGAAGTGAATACAGAAAGTAACCCAGCCAAGGTCACACCATGGAGAGACACAGAGGCTGATGTCCAGAATGCCAAACAATCCGGCTTCCCAATAAAAGTCCTGCCTATGATAGACCTAGAATAATTTCCAGGCCTCTGTTATTATTTCGAAGCCCAGTTCTCTTACTGCTGCTGCTTGTAGTGTTAGAGGTGAAATGAGGGTGTCTGTGAAATTAAAGAGCTGATCCTGAGAGCTACATAATATTGCCATCAAACAAGGTCTGAGGATCTTACTTAAAACAGATTTTAAGTGCTCTGCTTACCTGAAACCTTCTGTATGACCTCGTTTACTTCCTTCATGAACACTTTTTGCACAAACACTAAATGGTTTAAAAGGTCAGTTGTGAGATTATGCTCAAAGGAGCCAACCTGCAGAAGTAGAACATTTGAGAACAAATCTTAGTTTTAAAAAAAGTGGATTTTTGGGTAGGTTTTTTTTAGCTGCAAACATCAGAATTCTCAATTACAAACACGGCAAACTGTTTTTCTGACTAAAGAGTTAGTAGGAATGCCCTGCTTTTACCCAGCAGGTAGGTTTCTTTTAAGCAGCATCACTTCTCTCTCTAGGAAAATTAACTATGGAAATTGGCACTCAAGTAGAACTTGTGAATAGAACACTGTGTTGAGCAGAAAATTTTCTATCACTAAGGTGTTATGTCATGTCATTATTGCACTTGGAGCTGTCTAATCACAAAAAACCCCCCACCCAGCTATAAAACACAGTCGTCCAGTTTTTCTGTATTTGTATTGTATTCAGCCTGTAAACCTGAGAGTTCTGGAGGAGGCAGATTGTGAAAAAAATGTGAAAACAATGTGAAGATGCACAGACAGAATTGTAACAGAAGGGAAGTAAGTTATCAAAGATGACTGCAGGCTTCAAGACCTACTTCAGCCACGCAGCGCAGGTAGTTCCCCTGCAGGTAGTAGCCTTGCTTGGCAGGGAGTTCATCAATGCTCCAGATCTGGTCGGAGTAAGTGTCGTGCTCTTCCATGACATATTTCCCTGACATGGTGACAGGAGGCAGGTTAAGACTTGCCGAAGGAGGAATGGTTGACATGTCAGTGGCAGAAACTTTGGAAGTGAAGCGCAGTCTGTGGTTTGGAAGCTCAAAATTAAATCTGGTTTGAGCACCTGTAAAAGGAAGGTGGGAGAAGAAAAGGCATGAACTGGGAAAAGAATCTCTTATTTACCCTTAAATTTAAGAACAGGTTTTGAACAATAAAAAAAAATTGGAATGTTTAAAATGTTATTGAAGTGCATAGACCTAAAGAACTACAAACATCCACCCACATGATTCTGGGGTGCCTTAATTTCTACAGAAAACAAAGACTCCACAGTAATAAGATTGTACCTTGAGTGTACTGAGGCCTTCCAAGACTATTCTCAAGTAGCATTACAAATTAAAATTTAATTAATCAAGGATCATAAGCTGATTTTAGCAGTCAGAGGGAAGCTTCCTGGGAGGATGCTATATAGGAATGTATAGATGTCTTCATCTCCCCTTGCATTCTGCCTCTGGGAATCGTTTATAACAACCACAGTGTAACTTCACTACACAGGCCCATCTGATTGAAGCCCACGTTAAAAAAAAAAAGGAAAAAAATAAGGAAAAAAAAAGGAAAAACAAAGAAAAAAAAAATGGTGATGGCAACAGATTCAGAGCTCTAGCTATAACTCAGCAGAAACACTGAGTGCTTTTGGATGCTTACAGGAAGGCCAAACTAAAAGCAGTGATGTTTCAGAATTTCCAGAGAACTGTTACCTGTCATTCCATGACTCCTCATTCTTCCCATCTTGTATTCTGCCTTCAGGGAGGGCAGCAGCGCTGCTCCAATAGCAATCCCATCTATCATGGCACTGAACTTCAGCACGATTGGCTTCTTTTCCAAGCCTTCTGGCAGCTGTGGGAATTCATTTGTTTCAACCGGTGTTTGATTGATGCTCGTTGGAGTCTTCTCAGAGGGCAGAGGAGTCGCCACATCTTCTTTGGCTGGCTGGGGCCTGCGGACCAAGACAAACAGCGGGAAACCCTTCCTGTTAATCTGCCTGCCTGTCCCACAGACACCTGAGGTGGCAAAATCCTGGTATTCTGGAGCACTCACGCGGTGGAGGGCTGCCGGATGAGATCAGAGATCTGCTTGGAAAGCTGGTGGGAGCTGCGCACCATCATGCTGTGCAGAGTGGCCGGGTGCTGTGGGATGTTGATACTGATGGCCCCCACCTTCACCACGGCCGCGTTGTTGGTTTTCAGCCCTCTCTGGGCGCTGTACAGGGCCTGGGATTTCGCAATGCTGCACTTCACCACAGTTCTGACAGCAAAAGGGAATAGCGGTCATTTGCACGCCCTTCCAGTTGCAGGTGAAACTGAGTTTTTGTTAGCTGAATTTTGACATAATATTGTTTGTCAACTACACCCACATTCCTTTTTCTTTCACTTTACACACAGATGCACTACATGCCACAAACAACTATGCTACACTTAAGCGAACTACATGTCATGCATGGCAAAAATACCTGTTGTTCAAAACTGCTATTCTTGCCTAAAGTAAGGTCACTTCAGTGCATACACACCAGGCTGCACATAGACAAATTTGCATACACAGAAACAAAAAAAGAGCCTTCCATTTCAACTCCTGTTCAGGAATAATCTTGAATCATCCTTTTGGTAAAAATATGAGTTTTGCATCCAAATAGGTCATTGGAAGAAATACTTAACAGTAAATACATAGCACCTGAGAGATGAATTTGTGAATTAATACTGATGTTTAATTCAAACATATTATTCCAAAATACATCATCTAAACTTTATTTTAATGTTGAGGAGGATATGGTTCACAATAGTTACCCAAGATAAAAATGTAACTGCACTAAGCTGACAGTTTTTGATGTCATAATAGAATTTTGGCATAGCAAAATTCACTAAACTCCTTTTAAAAAATATAGTGGGGTAACACATTAATGTCTCTATGGTCAATTCCTGGAGGGTTACTCAATGGAAATATATTATGCAGCCCAAACAGAATTACAGCCTTGAAGAGAAGGACGTGTAGTTGTTAAGATGCAATACATCAGCTAAAATGGCTGAAAAATAGACTATAAAATTGCAACATTCAATGCAAGTTTCTCAAGTACTGTATTTCAAGGGATATAGCTAAACCACTTTTTGTATCCTGTTTAAATTGTTTATAGACAGTTTGGTCTCATGGTGAAAGATATTCTATGAACTCCACTCTCTAAGTAATGTTTCTTCTTATTCTTATGTTAAAATATCAGCAAGCCCAAAGGAACCAAGATGTGGAAATACAAACCAAAGAAAAAACAAGACATCACCTTTCTGCTTATAATCAATAAATACACAGCACTGTAAGGCAACTACTGGCCTATCAACAGCTAATTAATTGACTGAAGGTCAAGGAACATTCTCAGATTTTCACAGCTATTTAAGAGATGCAAGTGGCCTAAAGCAGTTCAGAATTAATATTTTAGGGCAGACTGTCAAGTAGAAATTATTTCAAAATACGTGATGAAGGAGGAAACAATTCACAACAATTTTCAGAAAAAACATCATACAAATAAACATTACTTAAAGCCAGAATTGATTTAATCCACTTTTTTAAAAGGAAAGTATAATTATTTCTCTTGATATTTGCTCATTTCCTACTCTTTTCCTGCTACCATTCTGACTCAATTGTTGTGAAGCCAATCAAGAACACATTTCCATCTCCACCTATAACACAAAATACTACTGCCATTCAAACCATTTTAAACATTTCCTTAATTAAAAATGTATTACAGCAGTAATACTGTTGCAGGAGAAAAAAACCTCAGCTAAATTACCTGTGCTTTATTTTTTTTCATACAAAAAATTAACTTCACTGCTGCTTGCCTACAGAAAACCTACTTCCACATGACAGAATGAAATGTGGAACAACTGTCAGGCTAGACACTTATTATTAAAGATCTGCAGTTTGCTTACCTACAGTGATATGCCTGTAACACATCTGGTTGTATCTCAATAAAATCATTAATCATTATTTAAGTTACATACCAGTAATGCTTCCAGAAAGAATTCCATATTCTTATATCAATACCACAAATGATCACTCTCCAGACAAATTTGTGACAAAAAGTCTTTGTCCCACTATAGAACTGATTACAAGGCCAGAACTCAACAGATTTTTAGGAATGTTGTAAAAAATGTACAGGGGGAAAAAAGTCAGCAGGAGGCCTGTAACACACAGGAACTACTGCACCAAGTCAGTTGAAAACTCAGGCAGCAGCAGATACCTGAGAAGTGAGTAAAGGGATTCTTCCCTTAATTCCAGCCATAAGGTATTTCCTTTCAAAGCCAGAGGCTGTATTGTGTTCATGACTCACCACCAGACCTATCCTACACTGATCTATCCAATCCTTTTAATCATTTATACTTTTGTTGATCACATCATGTGGCAGCGAATTCAACAACTCGGCGGAAGTTTAATGCTGCAGTGGTTTAATGCTGCTACCAGACAAAAAGGAACACAAATCCACTTGCAGCTTTACAGTCCATCACTTCTCTTTCCATAGCTATAAAGACATTTTAAAGCTAATCCCGTATTACCACAACACTGAATAAACACACTGTGAGACAGGAGACCTGCACCCACACACACACATCTTCAGCATGCCTGGGAGCTGGGAAATAATGACAAAAAGGAATTGCCCTGTTCATGATGATACCACAGCTATCACTCCAAGCACAGCAGTTCCAAAGCAAATCTCACTTCTGTGTTCCCTTACATTTATCAACAGTATTTCAGCTCATTAAAATAAGTGCAGAAGCAGATCTAAAGAACTTAAGGGCCAGTGAAACCATTCTAACATTAGTGACTGCAATGCAATAGCAGCCCCTAAAACTACACTGCTAACATTGACAAGGGCTTTTTTAAGGCAGATATTTAGCAGGCTTAAAAAAGCTTATCTAGGTAATAACAGATGTTAAACCAAAATGTATTCAAGCAACATCCACCTTCACAATCACACACATTAGGAATGCAACCATTAGCTATACAACACAGAGTTAATTGCAAGACTATTAAACATAATAATGTGACATACAGAAACTCTTGTTTGGCTGTGCTTGTAGGAGATGTAGGAAAATCCTCCAGTCTACAGATGAAGATTGAAGAGAAAGCAAGAAAAACAAAAACAAAGCAAGTAAAGAATAAACAGTCATGCAAAATTAGTCAGTTAATTACTTGTAACCCACAATATGACTTTTTTTTTCAAAATTACCAAGCTGAAGGTTTGGTTTTGCTGATGTTTGTTCTTTGTTTTTGCTGTTTTTAAGATTTATCATTATTTCCCCACTTTCCTTCTGTACCCTCCCTATATGTAAAACAGACATGAAGAGCTTTGGTCACCTTCAGAAACCTTTCATGACTGTCAGATGAAACTTCTGTTTATCCCTCTGAAACAAACTTATTGGAAGCAATTTAGCTGAGGAAATTATAAAATTCTGTATGTTTTAACTTCTATAGCATTAGCATTGTAGCATCCTCCAAACTACCCAGGAATTAAAGGGGGAGAGAAACTCAACTGACATTGTTTAGCCCCTTTCTATACGAGTCATGTTCTAAGACCAGTCCACATACTGAGGGGGTTACCCAGCTAACACTCCAACTGTGTGAGGATGATCTGTGCTAAAAAGAATTGTGGTTCAGCTCATTCTACAACTCAAACAGCAGGAGATGCAGCTGGGAACAAATTAAAATAATACGTGGCCTTTTTGAGTCTGTGGACCTGGCAGAAATAAAAAAGCCAGAACAATTTAGATGCTGAGCAAGTGATTCACAATGTCCATGCACAAGAAGTGGTTCTCTTCCACTCCCCTGTCAGGTTGTGTCAATTATATAAAGGTTAGAGAAGGGATATTAGAACTGTAAAAATAACATGAGAGAACATAGAATGATGCATCATGAGAGCTGAAAAATGTATCTATTAAAGAGCCACTATAGCTCTTAAACAGGAATAATTAGCATCAATAGATCAACTACTCCCTAAAAATCTCATATGGCTTGAACCTACAAGTTTCAAAAATCAATTAGAAGCATAAGAGAAAGAATACAACTCATTCCACTTCTATGAACTTGAACAATTTTAAATCGTGAGATTTCCTACTTACTGGATATTTGGGGTAATTCCCTCCAGCAGGACAATATTGACACCTCCTATGTGAGCAGTGGCACATGTCTCAGTCATCTTTTGGTGTAGCACATCTTTAGGAAAAAGAAAAATGTTTAACAGCATTTCAGACAGTACAGTACTTCAGGTATGCTTACTGCTTTTAAAAATATTTCAGCAGGCAAAGAACTGTAAAATTACAGCTTTAGCAGTCACATTACATGATGTCAATTATAAATTGTGACAAGAAGACAGCTTTTGAAAATGAGTGTCTTCTAAGAGAATTTCCTCCATGGCATTTTCTGAAAATCTCCCATCTTTTTATAATCTTTCAGCATCCTAGTAATAGTTTTTTAAAAGAACTTGCTGAATATTTTTATATTACACACACATATATTATATGTGCACATGAATATATAAAGCTGCCAGGGAATTTAATTGTAGAGAACTCTTTTAGCTCATCCCACCTTTCATCTTCTCTTTCAGGGTGAAGCTGCCATGGATTCTCTTCAGCTCAGATTCCATGGTGAGGCCTCCAATGTCAGCCTCCAGGTGGGTTCTGTTCACCATCCCTATCCCAAAGACGATGAGGGTCACGTGCTGCGGCTCTGAGGTCACCAGGCTGCGCTTCCGCCCATTGTCCTGCTCATTCTCAAAAACCACCCTGCAGGCAGGCTCAGTGGGGCTTCGAACACCTACAGAAACACCAGCAGTTATTTAAGGCTATATTTATAATAAATCCTTGGCATATCCCATTTATATTTGTATTTCAAACCAAGGGTCACGTATCTTTCATGGCAGGGACGCTCTTCAGGAAAATTATCTGTGCCTCGCTCACTCCACCTGAATACCATTGCAACTGAACCAAATCCAAGACACAATAAAGATAACCATGAGTGATGTGGTTTCATTATTATTCATAGATATGCTCTTATGTACCTTACATAAATATTTGTAATGATCTGATTTTATTGTTATACCAGAAAAATGTCCTGACAGTTTCCAACTGTCCCGTCTATTTTTTGATCATCCCACAGACAAAGGTTCTTGTAATTCTGTTTTGGATGAGCAAATTTTCCTTTTTAACCCTCAGGAGGCTAGAACAATATAAGAAAATTTACATTTTGTGCAGATATTTTAACTGTGGACATGATATTCTGTGCATGAAAGACATTGGCACCTGTTTAACAAAAGCACTCATTTCCTTAGATTTTTACTCTTTAGTTAAAAGAAATTCAAAGAGAGTATAGCTATAGAGCAACTATACCATCCCCTGCACATTTACAGCAACCTAAGTTCAGCAACAAAAAGAATGATACTAAGTCAGCTCTCAGATTTACTCTGCTGTGCTGAAATACATTGGAAATAGCAATAATCACACCAGATCTCAAGATTTTAGGTGAAACTATGATCCAACCACCTGTAACTTTTGCGGGACTTCACCAAAATCAGTATTTCACCTTTTCTGCTCTCACAACAAGGTTCAGATTTTTTTTTTTTTTCCCATCAGTCATTCTCAAGGCAGAAATTGTCTCCCTCTAAATGGCTTATGTACACACTTGCATATTTTCACAGAATGATAATAAACAGCATTTCCAGTACCACCCTGAACACAAACCAGCACTTCAGGAGAACAAACTCAATCCACACTATGCAATTAGTGAGAAAAGTAAAGCTTTCCTTTTGTATATCACCTTGAAGTAATTACAAGCTCCCTTCCATCCTCACCACCTGCACCTCTGATCCAAGTTATACGTGGTGGGCAACTTTCAAAAACCATCTCACAATCAAGCTTTAGAATACTCCATTTAAACAAAAGCATTTCGTTTCATGAAGCACTTTACCTGTAGGCCCAAAAGTTTCAGAAGACTTTTCTAAGATGCCAGTCGGATCAGAAATGAGTGAATAGAAGTTCAGTAGCTTATACATGTTTTGCCAGCACTCCGCAGAGGGCTCGCTCTGTTCTGACACAGTAATGGAGTCAGAGTCATCCATATGGATCGTCACGTGGTCAACTACATCTTTGGAGCCTTTCCTGGACACTTTGGAAGTCCTTCGCTCTGACCTCCCCAGGGAATTCTTGTTGCGAGATTCCTTCTTGTTGTTGTCATTGTTTGTCCGCTTGTTCTTGGTGTTGTTCACCCTGGTGCCTCCATTTAGGCTCCCCCGGGAGCTGCGGCTGAAATCTGAGGAGCGGAAGTCCCTGTGCTTGCGGGTTTTGAAGGTGGGGGTTGGGGAGGCCGAGCCAGCCGTATACCTGCTCAGTTTGATGTCTGTCTGTGTGGCCTTGATGTCATCAATCATGGTGCTGAACTGGTGGATGAGCCGCACCAGGGCCATGTCCACGTGCTGGCTGATGGATTGGCAAGAAATGGTGAAATTGCAGTGGAAGGTGTTGTAATAGCGCTTGTTCAAGTCATGGAAGGAAAGGGCGTTGGTGGAGTTGTGAGGGGTGCACATGGATTTCTCCATCACCACAGCACTAATGCTGAAAGTCTCTAACATCAAAGCTGGTTTGAATTCCAGAGGGGGAAGATTGACAGCTCCTTGCCTAAAGAAAGGAAAGGTACAAGTTACTACTGTGTTGCTTTTTATGAGAGTGAGATTCAAATACATTTTTTACACAGCTTACATCTAATTTAGTGAACCCAGCCTTTTATTTCCCTTAGGATATCACCTTTTTACCACATTCCTAAATACAATAAAATGAACTTTTACAGTTTCATCACTGTGTGCTACTAACATAGAAACCATCCAGTTCTATGAAACCTAGCTTGGCATGCAGTCATTCCATTATACGCTAAAGCTTTGCCCAAAATTGGTCTGGGGGAAGATGCAGCATTTTCACAAAAAGTCACATCACATTATTTACAGGATTAATTATTAAACACCATTTCAGAGCCACTCAAACTCCCTCCCACTATTATTCCCACCAGCTCTCCCCCTTCCCCAATCTCCAATTTTCAAAAGCAGCTGAGATTCAAACCATTACAATTCCCAAACCATTCCACAGGAAGATGAAAAAAAAATATTGTAACAGGAAGAAAAAATTAAAGATTAGAAGAATAAAGGGCTGCTCCTTATCCTATGAAAGTGCTTTGAAAATCTGTCACCACGTGAAAAGCCTAATTTCTGTTCTTTAGCCAATACACATACTTTTAAATCTCTCACTATACCTTCGGGCTCGCTTGCTTTTCCTTTCCTTTGCTGTGTCTGAATCAACAATATCTGCTCTGAGGCAATCCAGAGATCCTGAGAAAGAGAGGTACTCTCCAAAGTACATCCTGTAGCACAGGGGCATTACATCCTGCGACTGAATGCCTGTGTAACTTAGCAGAGGTTTGAAAACAACCTACAAAACAAAACCCACCCATTTAGTTATGAAGGCCTTGATTATTTCCACACTCTCGCTCATCATTTGGTGATGTGCAACCACAGTTACCTGTGCATCTGCCAGCTGGACAGCAGGAAAGCCCTGGTTGCCCTCTTCTACTCCTGCAATGTCATCCTGGCTGGTGCTGTGCTGTGAGTGGGTGCCATCCAGGGTGTTCTGGTCGCTGGACAGAACTGTGTTGAAGTCTGAAGCAGAGGGGATAGTAGGAAGATTGGGTGCCACACCTGGAAAATAAATACCCATGGAACACTAACACCACAGCAAATCTTACCACTACTGACTAAATTAATTCAGCAAAATTATTTATATAGATAAACAAGCCACAGTGAGGTCTGTAACCTCACAAAGGTGGCATTCAGAATAAAGAAACAGCCTGATATTGCTGGAACAGGTAGAGATTGTCTAATTCAAATTTGGAAAGAGTCTTTCTGCAATGAAACACATTCCAGTTTACAAAGGAGCCACAATAGTTCACCACTATATACAGCACGATGTCTGTAAGACCAGATTATTGATTCAATATTAAAAACAAACTAAAACAACTTCTTATTGCCTAAGATTAATACAGCAGTGTTGAACGAGTGTTAACAGAAAAAAGATTCAAGTATAGTGTTAGTAAAAAAGAAAATTAAGACACACATTGAAAAGTCTGAATGATGACAGGCCAACAAGAAAAATAAGTAAGCTTCAATAAATTGTTACACATTTGGTTTTTTAATACATCTAAGACTTTCAGAAATATTCTTTTTTCATTCCCTTACACCAGTTAACCCATTCCTAAGTTACTCTCAAAATACATGTTTATGTTCAGTCTCAAAACGGAACTGCGAAAGAGCAAGGATTCCAATGCACAAATCACAAAATAAGCATATGTAAATTAGACCAAAAGTAGACAACAAAACCAAGGAACTTGGCAACAGAAGATGCTTTTATGGCATAACTTTTGGCAGGTACACATGGATTTGGAAGCTACACCAACAGTTCCAAATTTAAGAAAAAGCTAAATTTTTGGAGGCACGGTGAGGCAAAAGAAAACAACCATTTTGCTTAAATCCCACCTTTGCATTTTCCACATTGCTGGAAAAGTCCCACTAGTAATACTTTGAACCAATTAAGTTCTGTTGAACATAAATCACTCTCTCAATTACTACCAGTAAGAATGTGACAATCACAGGCCCAGCCAATCCAGAACCATCTGGAACTCAGCAGCAAATTAGCAATACCTGTTGGAAGGCTGTTGTGCCCAGACCTGGTGGCTGGACTTTCCTGTACGACACTTCCCCTGTTGCCCACAGCATTGGACATCCAGTTATAGAAACTCACAGAGGAGGGCTCAGACAGCAAAGGGTGCTCTGACAACATGTCTGTGGCCACAGTATTTCCTGTGCAGATAAAGCAGAAACTTCAGCATTTCTTGCCTCCAAGTCAACAAAAACAAGGAAAATGGCACGATTTCACTGACAACACCTATTTACTATAAAAATAAGCCTAATCCTCAAGGTTTATTGCACTAAATTTTGAGTCAAACAGCACTACAGGTGCTACCACAGAAGTTATACGTGGCACTAATGGGTGTTGCGCTACACAGGGCTTTGCATTTGCTCATCTCTACCATTAATTAGAGGAAAGGAGTCATTAAGAAACCAAAATACCTTTTTTTCTGAACAATATTTCAGTCCCTGGCAGCAAAGGAGAGTATATATACATACAGTACATAATTTACATATAAAGAAAAACTGATAACAATACACTCTGAAAAATAATACAGAGCATAAACACTTCAGTGTTTCAAGCTTCTAAAATATTTGTTGAAAAAAAAGTTATTAAAAATCTGCAATTTATCATATGCAAACTAAGTTACTGAAATATTAGTTTCAGGTCTCTTTTTGAGCTACTTACAAGGTCAAGAAAAAACAAATAAAAAATGGTTATTTCCTTATTCATTCAAAAAGACTCAAAAATTATGCTACATCACACCTGTTTATGCTACATCATACCTGTTCTTGTTAAAGAACTACTTTTAACTGCAGTTGAACTTCTTTGAGGAGTCCCTTCCAAAAGATTGTGCAGGCTAGGAAAGCTCCCAGTGAGATAGCTGAGCAGACTTTCTTTCCTTGGACTTTCCCTAACTCCCATTCCGGAGCGGCCAACGTGCACTGGTGAATCCGTAGCTGTATCTCCACTGGTGTAACTCAAGGAATGATATGGATGGATGCCCTGTGAGCAGAAAGCAAAGAAATTAATGAAGTACTGTGGAAACTGCTAAAACAAAGCAACATTTGGTCTAAGGCTGAAACCTTAGATAATTTAACAATAATTTTACTAAGATAATAAAACAATAATTTTACTACAAGTTACTGGAGAGCTTTGCCAGTCTTCGTTTCTGTATCATGATAGTTAAATCCTTGTTTCTGCTGCCATAAATAAAAGATCCAAGGCTGTAAAAGTTAGGGCACATCCTTAAATGATGCACATGAAGTTAATTGGCAAGAAAAACAACAAAAAAACAGATGTAGAATATAGACCAATTGCTGGAACATCCCTTTTGTAAGGTCAGGAGCAGATCTTCCATGTGCTGTAGTTACTTTTTGCACGCATTTATTCATCTGCAGCTGAAGAACTGCTCCTGAACAGGCCAGTTACAACTCCCTTTGACCTGGTGCCCAGCCCTGTGCACTCACCTTTATTTTCAGCACAGAATCACTGTGAGTGTGAGTCTTGGACAACTTCCTCATGATCTCAGCACCAGTGACAGGCCCAGAGGAAGCGCTGGCAGGGGGAGGGCGATTGGCTGTTCCTTCCAGGAGCATCGTGTGCTCGCTCACAGTAGCTGCACCCAAGCAAACAGTTTTCCTCATTTAGATATATTTGGAGAGCCAAGATTATCTATTATCAGGCATATTTATCTACAAGCAGTAATGAACTTCCAAGTGCTGACACACACACCTACACAGTGCTGTCTGATTTGTAGACAAATATGAACACCTCAGTCAGGGGTCTGCTGGGTTTTGTTTAATAATCCAAGTGTTTCTGCTTAATCAAAACAGATACGTGAGAGAAGGAGGCAAAAATTTCCATTATACTGTATGATTACATACAGGTTTCTCGCAAAAACATCTTTGCATTTGCTCTCTTAAAGCTGCTAACTGCTGCTTGGCTTTCAATTGAAAGATAGCAAAGTTGATTTCTTTTGTGCAGGAAAAAACAAGACAAAAGATGAGAAGAAAGAGAGGTCTCCTGTTTTGTTTTTCCCTGAACAAGCACTGATTATTGTAGTACTACAATTACCATTGTTAGCAGCAGCTTCAGAACAAAGGTGATATAAAAAAAGAAGTTTGATAATTCTAAAAAAGGAGACTATCATGTGTCAAGCATTAGAACTAACGAAGATACAAATGTCTGAGAGGAGCTGCTTGTCCCTATGAATTTTTATGGAGACGAAAATACCTGCATCAAATTCAAACTCTGCTCCGTCAGCACTTGTGTCACTCTGAAGGCCCCCTCCACTGTCCAATCCAAGGCCATCCTCATTCTCACGGCAGGCATTTGGCTGCAGTTTCATTGGCTGGGTTGGTCTGTGCAAGCTGACTCCTTTAAAGGCTGGGGTGACCACAATGAACTTCATCCACTGCCTTGCTAAGGCAACCAGACCTTTCTTTAAGGTCACTAAGGCAGGAAGGCCATCACTCTTTAAATAAAGAAAGTATTAAAAATTCATATCACAGCATTTTGAAGTAAACTGGAGGAGAGAAAAAGTCAAAGCTCTCTTAAATCTCTGTGCTTAAGAGGCTTATGACAAACATGCTGGCACCAGAACACATCAAGCAAGAAGCCAAGTAGCTGAGAGATAAAAATTATAGCTCCACTTAACACAGTAAATACATTTATCTACATGACCTGAGGATCTAGCCCAAGTGGGCAAAAACAAACAACAGGAAGCCGTTTTGTTAAATATGAAGCTAGAAGTACTTGAGTAATTATCAGGCTCTGAACTATGGGCTAAGATTCATGTCAACTCTGTACAAACTGAACTGAAATTAAAAAGATTGTTTTTTCCATTTTTCATAAAGCAGTATTTTAGGAACATAAAATTGAGGCCAAATATAGGTATTGTTTTGATTACATCACTGAATTGTCCTAAAGAAAAAAAAAGCTTGGTATTTCGAACACAAATCAAACTGTGCTATTTCTGCCACAAGCTGTGCTATTCCTGATCACTGGCTCCCGGCTGAATATGTTGAAAACCAAAGCGTTTAAATCTGACAGCTGTGGAATTGGATTATGAAAATGACACAAAATCAGGAATAAACACTCCTCTCTTATGCCTGATGTTTGTTCAAATAACTATTTCCCACTACAATCTAGACAATTTACATTCTAAAGCCATCAAGGAAAGTATTCAATTCTTAAACCCCTAAAGTCTGTACAATTTCAGTTCCTTCCTCAAACTGTCTGCATTACCCTAGTGTTTCTAGAAGACATGAAAACTAATTCCAAGGAGAGAATTTGGAATAAACTAAATAGTTCATGCACTTGCCTCAATAATTGAGACTTACTCAATTTTAAAACCATGAAAAATGAAATCTTATAAAAAGGCCATTGAAATATGATAGAGGGGGAATGAAATCTGATAAAAAAGCCATACACAGTTTTAAAGGCATTCCTTTTTGGTTTATGATCTCCTAACTATTTTATTAGTATTTACGAATTTATTAGTAAATACTAATATTTATTAGTATTTACTATTACTAATATAGTAATAGTAATACTACTATTACTAATAAAATAGTTAGATAAAAATTATGCATATCTAGAGGTCATAAAAATAGCAGATGTCAAAGAAAATGAAATGAGAGAAACATTATCTTCTTATCCCTTTAAAGATGCCTATGAGTTTGGGTTATATTTTCTTGTTTGTTAACCTTCCTCAAACTGTTGCCAAATTTAAGACATTAGAATTAACATATTTGAAACTAAAGGACTGAGATATTTCCAGTTTTCCTGGGCAACTCACCATAGTGGCATCCTCAATAATGGAGTAATTTGCTTGATGAAGGTAATGGTGCAATATATTACACAGTAAACAAGAAGGATTTTCTTGCAAGAAACGAGCCACTTTGGTAAGCCTGTTGTACTTGCTTCTCAGAGGGAAGTGCACACTTTTATTCTAGATTAAAATAAAAACATTTTCAACATATGAACATACTTGCAAACAAAGCATCAATGACAAGATTTCACCTATGAGACACCAAACCTCTAACCCCATTTCAAACTTCTGCAATAAAGATTTGCGTCATGGGTACCCACCATATTTTAAATACTGCATGTGAAAAATCATTCTGGATGCATATTTATTTACATGAAGCAATAAAAGAAAAGCCTGGATTCAAAATGCAGGCCTTATAAAGTTACTTCTGGACTAACAGACATACATACAAAGCCAGCTGCAATTATCAAAGAAACAGTTTATTCCTAGTTAAAGGCAAAACAGGTCGTTTTTCTACTTTGTTTTAAAGCAAGAAAGACTGTAGGAAGAAGAAACACGAAGGGAGGTAGGAATAAGAGACTGCTGCAAAGAATAATCTTTGAGCAGAGCTGAAAACCAGCATCATGTTTAGGTTATCCATCTCACTATGAAAGACAGGATCTCAGCGTGGGTATCATCTCAAAATCTTCATGCTAGGTGGTGCCAATCAAACCAACAGCAAACAAAAATACTTCATAAAATATAGCATGCACTACAGCCATACTTCTTACTTTTATTTTACCTGGAGATGCACTCCTGTAAGAAGCATGAGACTTCCTCAACAGTAAAAGCTCAGAAATTCAAACTGTGTACAAAAAGCACAGCTTTTTGTGAATTCTTGTGACCAATTGCAAAGGCTCACAAGAGATGCTCTAAATTTGCCAGCAAAAGCATCCAAAATTTCAAAAACTATATATTACCTATCACACTGTCCTGTTCTGATATGTTCATGGATTTTATGAATGTCAATTACCTCTAGAGCTTCTGTCATAATGCACCCCATAACAGCACAGATTCGCAGGGTTCCTTCAGTTTCCAGTTTATTTAATGACGACTTCACTTGATCAATGGGAACAAGCCAGGCACCAACTGCAGGCGTTGCAGTGCTCAGGAGGTTCAGCTGCCTGTGGAGACAAATACAGAGAAGGGAGTATTCACAGGCAGCAGTAGCGATGAGCAGGATTTTCTGATGCTGTTATGAATGACAGTCAAACATGTGGGACACTGATGCACAGTAATAAACGCAGACTTACTGCCCAGAAAACAACTGGCAAAAAGTACCTGAGGCAATTTTTGTTTTACTCACTCACACACTCATGATTCTTCCCCCTTTTGCTACTGCTATTCCTTCCTTTTCCCATTTGTATTCCCTACTGAAATCATACCGTTTGAAATTCTCATCATTGACTGAATCCCACATGAAGTGCTACATGTCATGAAGGACTTTTGCTAAAGGGCTGAGGCAAGAGTACCAGTAGAGTTATTTTCTAACTTATGGCTCTATACTGACAGACTGAAATATTTGGCTTATTCTACATACACAATGTGAAAAACTATCTTAGAAAGACACATCTTGAAATTTCTAGTGCAATAGCAGTCGGATCACGGATGATATCAGGTTGAAGTACCAAATTCACTGAGCTGTTCTCTTCACTAGCATCTCACCTACTCAAAACAAACACCTTCCCCTGCCTTTCTCCCTCATACATCTCCATCTTGCCAGCAGTTGTCAGTGAGGGCTTTTTGCTTCATTTGAGTTTTTTACTCTTCCTTTTTTCTTTTAATCACATCTAACTAAGAATTTTCTAGCAGCATTTCCATAGAAATTACAACAGTAAAAAACTGAAGCAAGTCTTACTGCGATATATACAAATTTAAAATTATAATTTCCAAAGAAGCTTCAAAAATTATTGTAATTCCATTCAGAACCTACCAAATACAAATCCAATTTAACAAAGCAGAACTGCCATTTTCTCTCTTTTATATCAGGTAAAATTATACCTTGAATATACATGGGCTGGGGAGCGCACATTGGTGGGAGCCGCAAAACTAAACCAAATTTCTTTGATTGTCAGCTTCATGCTGCAGGAGTCAGGGGGAGGAGGCATCAAGGGGATATCTTTTTTCAGATCATCTGATTCAACACCTTCATCCTTCAAAAACAAGGAATCATGAAGTTAGAAGGGAAATTGCCTTCCAAAACTATTACACTGAAAGGCATTAACATACCATACATACTCATAAATTTTTTTCACAGGCATTTAGGCAAATTAAAATAAGCTTATGCTGTCCACTAATCCTCCAAAGGGACATTGCAGAAAGCTGGAAGTTTAGCATCTAAGCAAACAGGATGAGAGACCAATCATTTCTACCCAGTTTGAGCATACCTGCTCATCTGAAACTGAATTTCCATTAATATCTGAAGAGGGACTTATTCTGTCACAAGGGAGGTTATCTTCAGACACATCAGTGTTGTAGCCACTACCAGTGGGGGAATCTGAAGAGTTGTTTGATGCAAGCAATCCACCTCTCTCTGTGTCTCTTGATTTACCCATGACTCCAAATGTGTTATACAACACTGCCCCAGACTGTCTTCCCCCTGTAAAAATACCCAGACTGTAAAGGTTGGCAGCACATAAATAGCTAGAAGTTATGCCCCATAGAAAAGATCTGTACTTAAGCAGAGAAACACACATGATTTTCGTTAAACAAGATGCATTACCATTTTATTCAACAACTTATCATTACTATTTTGAGCTTCTGATGGTCTACCACAAGCAGGTGAAGAGTACCCACATAAAGACTTTTAAAATATTAGTCTCTGGGAAAAAAAAAGTAACTTGGATGACAGAAAATACACATATACTGTGGTGGTTTGTTTGTTTTTTGTTTTTTTTTACTTTTTGTAGCTGGTTTTCCCCTCCCAGAACAAAACTCTGGCTCTATAATGCACTTTCTGTGGATAAGGTGAGAATTTGAGTGATCAGTGAAAGAATCAATTTCAACCTTAAGTTCAGAAACTGATGAAAGCAGTTTATACAAAATTATTTCATACACTATTATTAGTGGTACTTACAACTAAAAATGTCTTTATTGTATAACCTATGAAATTTATTTACCACAGACATATACTATTCAGTATAACCTAGATTCAACAATTTCTAATCAAATAATTGTTAAGCCGGAAGACCTAACAACAGAATTGTCTGTAATCTCATAATACAAAATAATATAAAGCCTTTAAAAGCTTTACCTTTTATAGTTAAATTTTCAATTCCACACTCAAACATTATCCAACCCCATTTCTCTTGACTAGGACCAATTCGAGCTACATCTGGAACAGCTTGCTGATCTGTTTCATCCACGAAAGTGAACTCATCCAACTCTTCCAAAGTAAAAAGAACTTTTGATTTCCCAAAAGGAATGGCTGTTATTGCACAAGTTCCAATATCTGTGAAAATAAACATATTTACTACTTTGTTCCAAAATGGAAAAAGCTTTACATCTTCCAAAAGCTCTCTGAAGTTTAGAGTGTTTTGGGGGAGTTACCTCTTTACTATTCCTCAAAAGTGGGGGGGGTGGGGGGAAGAAAGAACAAGTTTTAACTTGAAGCACAAGCTAAGAAAAAAGAAGCACAGAAAGTAGGAAAACAGCCTTGCTCCTGGTGTGTTAATCATGGACAGGATAATTTTTAAATTTGAAAAAAAAAAAAAAAAAGGACTGAGCAATATTTTAAATCATTTTATACCTAAATGTCAAATACAGGAAAAGAACTCCACTGAGTCACTTTATATCCCTTCTAATCTTTACTCTCTGCCTCCAGTTTCTAACTGCATCCACTTTTGAAACAAACGTGAAATGCTAAGATCCTTAGAAAGGCACTTCTCAGACCTTTTAAACAGAAGATGATGACTTTTCTTGGTTAGAACTCTAGAACTGGCACTCTTGAAAATGTCTGTAGCATACCTGACACAGGGCACTACTGCTAAGATTCTATCCATAACTAAGTAAAAAGGGAGGCAACCATTTCAGTGTTCTCTGGTTTTGTTTTCTTCCAATTTGATTTGGTCACTCATTTTGCACAGCAGTGGGATTTTCTGTTGTTTATTTATTTATTTATTGTGTATTTTTTAATCATCCTGCCTTTACAGAGTACTTCCTTATGTATAAAGACTCTTGTTCCTTATGGAACAGAGTAAAAACTGGTATAGATTCCATCCAAATAGAAGCAGTTTAACAAAAACTGCCTCTACTTTTGGTCATCTTTTCCTGGTTAGTTTTTCCAGGATCAGGAGTTATAGCAAAATTTAACTCACAGCTTCATGAAGGCATTTCCTTAACACAAACAAGGAAGTCAATTGGGTAGAACTCATTTTCAGCTTTAGAGTCATTATAGTTAAAAATCTACAGGTTGTCATGCTGAAATTGCTGGTACAACAGGCACATTATTGAAAGTGTTAGAAAGTAGTAGGAAAGCAAATAAGTGTAATTCATTCCCTGCAAAAGGTGACAAAAATGGTAGCTGAAAAGAAATCAGCTAGGAGGAAGGGAGCTCAGGCTTTAAATTCCAGCAGTGCAGGTCAATATTTACAGGGCAACACATGTGCCACACAAACTGCTTACAAGTTTGTCTTGACAGCTTTTAGTTTGCCTAAGTTTAAATCTAACACTTAGTGGAATAATAATTCATCCCAAACTTTTTTCAAGTACCTGCAAAAGCTCTAGGTGCAAGTAGCTTTTTATCCATGTTGATAAAAAACCTACAACCAAACTACGAGATCAAGACCAACTGTAACTATTTGCTTCTACTAAAACTGACATTTCCACATTTTAATACTGTTTAATACCTGTTGTATCAAGACCTCTAAGCTGTCCATGAACACGATGGATGTTCAATTTAGCAGCAATTTCTTTTCCTTTTTCTGCTCCAGAATTGGATCTCAGTGAGCCAGAAGACTGGGGCTGCATTTTGCTGGTTTGGATGTAACGATCAAATGTGACAGAATTCCTCCCAGTTTCTGCACTGTTGGAAGGCTCCTCAACTATACCCCTTTTCAGTATCAGGGAGGAAAGAACAATTAGGCAAATCTCAAGATAAACAAAACCAATTAAATGAAATATGTCTGAAATATTTGTCATAAATAGTGACATGTACCATTCTTACCTGTTCATACGAACTTGAGTGGCAATTCTATCAAAACACAAAGCTACTAAGGAAACGTGAGTCACGGTTTTGCTGGAAGAAACTCCTGGGGATTCATCTACAGATGCTTGTAGCAAACACAGGTTCACCTGTACATAAAATTCCATCAAAGAGTAAAGACACTTAGAAAAGCACGTTACATTAATCACTAGTTTCTGATACTTGTCTTATACTGTCAGTAAAAAGAAAAATAAAACCATCATACCTAGAACATAATTTAAAGACATAGCAGCCAGTTACCCCTACGGTGGTTGATATCTAACTACTGCATGTCTACCAACCATCATAAAATCAAGCAGCTCCAAAATTCAAAACTTCATTTCTCTAGCACAAATGCACACTTTCACTTCAGCTTTTGGGGAACAAGCAGGGATGCAAAATAAGGGTGATTCTGTGAGGCACTTTTCTACTGATAAGCTAAAAAAAAAAGTTGTTACCTTTGGAACTGTAACATTGGCCTGAAGTCCTTTAATTGTCACATTATCTTGCTTAAGTGAGAGATTGGTCTGTGCTGGTCCCTGGTTTGTTGTTCCAGTTGTGGTGGTGTCTATTTTTGTTCCTCTGATGTCTTGCTTCGAGGACAACTTGAGGAGGGGAGAAAAATAACTTATTAGCACAAATTCAAGAGTTGCTGAGCTCAGGAGTAACAGGATATTTTATTAGCATTGAAGCAGAAAGAGATTCTGACTTTATTTTAGGCAATTTACCACGATTTCCAGAACAAGGGCTGCAGCACTTAGAGGTACAGTAGGTCTAAAACTGTAAGAGCAGCAGTGCCCTTCTGCAGTAAACTTACCAGATTTCAGCTGGAAGTCTGAATTCTACACATGTAAGTTATATAAAACAAATTACTATGAAGCAAATTATTTGTGTCCACTACACTGTAAAGTCTAAGAGATCATAAAATATAAATATGGTCATTACCTTGGACAGAAAGGACACCTAATTGGGTAGAACTACCACATAATTCTTTTTAAGTTAAATTAATTTTTTAAGGTCTCAGATGAACTGCAAAAAAACCCACAGGCACTTTCACAGCTCTCCCTAGCTACTATAAAATAGTAAATAACATCTCACTGAGATGAATGCAATACTTAAGAATACTAGCTATAGCAATTTCAAAGACCAGAATGTGTGATTTGATCTCATGTAAATTACCCTAGACTATCCAAAACAGAAAAACTTCAATCCTGTAGAAGATTTCTGGGCAGCGAAAGACAATATGTAAGAGTTGATTATGAAAACACATGTAAGTATGCATTCCATATTAATACAGTATTTAGCTGTTAAATCTCAAAACACTAAATTCAGTTAAAACATTTTCTATGTCAGATACAGAAAAGAGCATTCTCTCAAATCCCTGAGGATTCCCCTTGCTCCTTCCTCACATTTTCTGAGAAGCTGGTCTTGCTGTTTTGCACAGCATCCCTCAGGACTTTGCAGTGCAGGTCATCCACGATTGCTGCCGGGTGTCGGGAGCTGGCACAGTGCACCATGGCCTCGATGTACCTGCAAGGAAAAAACAGCCACAAGAGACCATTGAAACTCTCAGTTTCACATGGCACACCATCAGCCACATGTAGTTAACACTACAGAGGAAAAAACAAGCACTGAAAGACACAAAGGGCACTTCCCATTCTTCCAAGCCATCTCACAGGAAATGTAGAATTATATCTGCTGGGCACCAGGCCCTGCTGTTTCATCAGCAATGTTATTCAATCCTTTTACCTAAGCCAGCCCTTTCTGAACAGAATAGTTGTGATTTTAGAAAATTTTTAGTGCCACCAAAATAAAATTACCTATCCAGTGCCTCTGCTACAAGAGGAGTCAGAACTACATCTACAGTTCCTTTTACTTCCACGATTGCCGTTGTCCGTGTCTGGAAGACCGGGTGATCCAACGTCCATTCCTCTGTTATTGTTTCATCATCTGTATTCTCTGCAGACTTCTTATCCAAAGGAGTGTAAGGTGTGCTAAACAAGTCAAACACACGTAAATGATCAGGCTTTGTAAGAACAAATACAGAAGAGTTCTGGTATCATTTTAATCCTTAATAAAATCAACATAGCAGCAAGTTTCTTCTACCGTGTATCTTAGAAAGTACAAAAATACAATCCCAGAGTAAGGTCCTCCCTAGATTCAAGTTCAGCTTCTGGCAGTGAAATGGACACCTGCCATTAGCACCTCCAAATTCATTTAAATGAAATCACTATTCGTAATCTTGAAATCGTACAAGTTAAATAATTTAATGCTTGCACAGTGTACTTTCTGTTTGACCAAATCCAAATATTTCATAATAGAATGATCTGTTTCAGATCTGGTACTGAAAACTACCGCTGTAAATCAAAGTTTGAAATGGCTAGCAGGAGCCAAAATATTTCAGAAGAGCAACAGGAAAAATCCTACTCTTTAAAAATATGCTAATAAATGTCAGGCTATGTTCAACTTACTTAGATGTTGATCCTGTAAGCTGCATGCCTCTGTCCAATAATGAATTAGCTGTGAGACCCTGTTTAACAATCTAAAATAAAAGTGCAAAGAAGTTTATTACATTCCTTCCATATATGATAAAAACCCCAGCCAAGGGATCTTTAAGAATTCCTCTTAAAGCTGTTTTTCTTAAAAGAACCCTTAGAAGCAGATTCTCCAATACAGGATCCAGGAACTCCTAGGTTTGCTTTTTAAATTCCTCGAAAAATCATATTACACTGCTTTTACATAAACATTGATTCATTGCTTCTAAAAAACCCCTTCAAATACTAATCTACGTAAGGTCTGCATCAACACAAAGCTTTTCTGCAAAATGATAAATTCAGTTCCAGAGCTCAAATACCTGTTTTCTGTCAAATAATTTCCATTATTTTTCATGTATTTCATTTCAGCTCCTTCCTTAAGCATGTATGCTCAGGTCACTTAAAAAAAAAAAATTCCTAAATCTGAGTTGCAATTTTATTTTGAAATAAAGCACGGAGAGCCTGAATTATACCTTATCAGTATTAAATGTACTGCTGTTGCAGTTCTATATAATGTATTTTAAACAAAACTCACATAAATGTCCTCCAGCTGCACATCATTCAACAGGCAGCATTTTTAAGTGCAACAATGATAATTCAGAACACACATCCACAGAATTCTAACTCCATCGTTTTTTGTCCACAATCTTTCAGCCATTCAGCCCCATGATCTGAAGTCAGAAATTCAAGGTATTCTTTAACTAAAAGCAAAGAAATTCCTAGTTTCTTGTAGCTTATTCACACAACTGGTACTAAGCCATTTTAAGTTATTTTGAATTGTTACTCCTTTTTCTACTGCTCCATCTTCCATACCTTAAAAGTTGGGACAGAGAGTTGCTCAAAAGATGAGGAACTTTCTTCACTCGTTGGTGTGTCAAGGTCTAAGGGGCGATGCAATGAGGATTTGGAAGTTCTTTTGTTAGTTGGATGCTTTACTGACCAGTTGATCACCTGGAACTGTGTCAGGTAATTTTGGTAACATGCCATTACAGGCTGCTGGGAAGTGATTTGCTCACGTTCCACAGTCTTCTCAGAGTCCAGGACGTACATGTTGTCAACATGCTCATCATCTCCTCCCAGAGCTGAAACAAATGAAGCCTGGGAAGGATGAGTCTTAATTGGCAACGTTTTCATATCTTGACTGATTTCTCTATGGATTGTGCTTGTTAAGGGTCCTTCCACACTGTGATAAATAGACCCCCTACTGTATTCAGTTTTCTGAGTTTGCTTTTTTCTCTTCTTCCTCCCTGGATAGGTTCCTGGACCTTCATCACTGCTTATTGGCTCAAACTCTTCTGCAGCTGAAAAATAAGCCTCGCTATCCGCCATGGACATACTGGAATCCATGGAGCGGTACTGGTGGAACGAGTTTGAATCTGCTGACGGCGTGTAGGGGAAAGAGCCAAAGCTCCTCCTCTGCTTTGGGGAGTCCAGGACGTTCTCATCGCTGCGGGACACATCGCTGCTGAACTGCACTCCCACAAGGACGGGCTGCTTGTCCCCGTAGAATGCTGCCGTCAGGCTCTTGGTGCTGCCCAGCCGCGTGGAGCACACAGACGCTTGTCTCTTCAGCGGGGACCTCATGGGAGACTGGCCCACTGGCCTCTCCTGGGGGCCAGGGGATGCAGGCCGACCCTCTACACCCTCCATTGCCACACTGGGAACAGAAACAAACACTTCACTTGCTTGTTTCATTAATAATGCTTCTCTTCCTACACTGTAGCAGCTGTCAAATGCATCAGTGATTCTGTGACTCTCTATTAGCATAGCCATTATTTTCATAATGCTGGTTATTTACTGAATTCTGCCACTTGTCTACATACAGAGGATGTAAAACCAAACATTTAACAGCAAGTGCTGGTGTCTTTACATGCTGGATTTTCTACCTTGCTCAGGTAACCATCCCCTATTAGGGATCCAAATCACCATGCAAACTAGGAAACACATTTCAGCAGCACCATTAATACTAAAAATTTCTAAATCAAAGGCTTTTCTTACATCTTAAAGCATTCAAGAGTTGAATTATATGCCTGCCTGGACAAGAGGACTAACCTTCCATGAGCATCTTCCCTTTTTGTACTGGGGAAGAACTCCTTCTGCCCCAGGTGATCCTCAGCAGTGGATATGGGGCTGTCCTTCTCCCCTGCAAGCAAGGGCAGGGCAGCACTGGAGCTGCTTGTTTCCTCTGAAGAGGATGAGGAGCTGTGGGAGCGCAGTGGCACTTGGAGGCTCAGGTGTTGTGCTTTCCTATCCATTTCTATCCCCACAGATCTGCAGTCCCAATCTTTTCTTTTGACACCATTTGCTTTACCTAGGACCAGGGGAGGAAAATAAAAACTGAGTATCTGATAACACAACTGCAGTGGGCTCCTCCCTGCCTACTGAAATAAAAATCATTATTAAATAAAAGCCCTAGTTTTGAAATGCATGCACATACTAGCATGTCATCCTGACAAAAATTAATAAAATCATGTCAGCAAAACATCAGATTGTCTCGGTTTCTTCATATATAAATTTCTATATAAATAGAGCAAGTAAAAAAAATCTCCTTTTTACTTAGAAAGGAGGTGCATGTTAATATAAAAATCCAGCATATGAAAGCTTGCTCAAGCTTTGTCTGCACTTAGAAAGGGTCAGGCCAGAAAAGCACAAGCAGTTGTACTTATTAAACAGATTCATAAACACGACAAATAGCAACATATTAAGAAATTATACTTTTGGGCAAAATAGAATAAAAATACAGTACAGTGCATTCTCACCATCTAAAACTTTAGGAATCTCCTTAGTAATTATCCATTCTCCTGGCTGCAGTAAAGACTGCCCATAAAACATATCAGATTCTGCACTTGTGCTTGAGAAAGCAGAGCTGCTTGAAGGTGTCAGTTCCTCAAGTTTGAAAAAATCCAGTCCTGTTAAGGTGCCACCAAAGAAGCGACAACCACCAAGACAGCCACACTTGTTCTTGCTTCTCTTATTTCTTAAATTATCATCAGGCCACAAAAACCACAACCTACAAAAGGCAGAAAAGCAGAAAACAAACCAAAAACATGACCATGCTGAAGCTTAGTGAAAGCAAGATTAACAAACATCCCCTCTCAAATGCACCTCCCTCGACTGCATCGCTCACCTCTTGGTTCGGTTATCGTGCGTTTCCAGGAAATGCCTCTGCACCTCGTGTTTAGAAGGATGATCTGCAGCTAATGCAATGTCAGCAGTGATGAGGCCCAGGTTGACAGAGCCAGCTTCCAGCCAGTACGCCCTCCTCAGTATTGGCTGGAGGCCAGTTCTGCAGTTGTTCACTTGCTCGACGTATTGCCTGAGCTGGAGGTCCTGGATGGCAGCGCTGACGCCTTCCCCGACAGACTGGTTGTGGAGGTTGCAGTTTGCAATGCGTATGGCACCCATCTGAAAACAGGATTTAAACAGGAACTCTAAATATTTGTCAGTGAACAAAGGAAGAGTGGCCTTAAACCTGTTAACACATCCCATACTACAGCCTAAAAAGATCTCAGCAAAATTCTCTCTGGGGAAGCAGTTTTATTTGCGGGTCAGCATACACAAAAAAGAAGGCAAACTTAGAAATTAATCTCAGCCACTTTTTACATAACAAAAAAATACTTAGGAGCATCCTTTTGTAAACAGATCAAAACAGAAAACAACTGTCAATAGACATTGTCACAAACTTTTAAAAACTTCAATCATTAACTTCTTCACTGTCATCTAAAACCCAAAAATCTGAAGCTTTCAAACTCATTTAGTCTTCAAATTTCATCTAATCTGACGACATCAGACCAAGTTTCCTGCACAGCTTGAGTCCTCTCCAAAATGTTACCATGAAGCACCTGAAATTTCAGATGGAGTTTTCCAACTCTAAACAAATAAAAGCTGAATGATAACCCAGCCATGGAAGAGCTACCCACAGGGTTAATATTAAATTATTGTTTCTCATCCCTGTCACAGATGATAAAGGACCACTGGAAACTTTTTTTTTTTTTAATTTGAATGAAACACATTCAGGATATACTTTCCTAGAGTGGTTCAGGTTATTAAGCTGCCTTTGAAAATACTGCCATTCATATTTATGCCTGCAGATACCATTAATATTTATGATGGCGCTTTTTAATATTGGATGCAAAAGAATTTGGAGGTTCAAACATCTTTTTTACTGCCACAGGGCAGCAAGCCATTCAAATGATGAGATATCGGCATCATTAAAAAAATATTTAAAATAATTACTAGTGCTCTTTAGTTAGATTCTTGCTCATAATGTGAAGCTGTGCCCAAAACTTTTAAGTCTACCCTTTAAAATTGAATTTATTAACTAACAGCACAATTACTACTCAGTTATGTCAGCATGGCAGTTTTCTTCTTTTCTGTTGTTACTGTAACTCAACTGTATCTAAACTTATATTTTGCTACACTGAGTAAATCATCCCTTTTTTTTCCTGTGCAGTAGGATAATGAGAGAGAATATTAGCTCTTCTCTGCATAGCATTTTTGAACAGAGGATTTAGTCAGGCAGCGGCACAAACACTTCTCCCTTCTCTACCAAAGATAAACTAAATTCACACAAGAGGACAACGAGTTATCCAGCACTGACTTGTTCATGATCCATATCAATCATTTCCATTTGCTGATTTATTAATTCACAGCACAAGCTCTTATCAACTCTCAGGTAAGAACACTGAGATTTATATTGCTGGGAGTGTTCCAAATTATTTTGCACCAACCCTTCAACAGCTTCCACTTTTATTTTGGGAAACATATACTCCACTCCTCCTTACCATTTGCCAACGTAATTAATGGAATTATTAAGTAGAAGCCAAACTGACCTTCTCCTGGCCCAGTCCATGATGACCTTTTACCACTTAAAAGTTTTAGAAATTCTGCTTAATCCACTGCATGCAAGCAAGCCATCAATTCAGGTAGATAATCTATCAAGAAATACAAATATCTCTATGGACAAGTATTTTAATCGCTGTTAAGAGAAATATTTTTACCTTGATATTGGTGGCACAGCCATGTTCTACCACATACAGATCTGCTCCATCCATAGCTAAGCGTGTCATTGTGTACTTTAACTCATCTGACGTCGGGCATGGCCCAGGCACAGAGTTCATCTGAAGGAAAAGGGAAAACAAAGAGTAAAGAAAAAAATACATAAGCATCTATTAGGAGCTTAATTTGTGCCAATCCTTTTAGTTATATTCTGGTAACATTAACGGTGGATTTCTGAATAAATCCAGGTTCCAGAGAACCTGTGCATGTCCAGTGAGCAGTAGGGATGGACAAAAAAGTACCTTCGGGTCACAAAAGCGGCGATCAATGCCGTGCTGGCACAGGATTACAGATTTGGGCCTCTCCAGCTCAAATTCCCGACACACCACGTGAAACACAAAGGTCTGCCCCCATTCCAGAAGACAGGCAAGCTGTAAGCAAACAACAGGACTTAGTCCATCACCACCCACACAAACTGGACTTGTGGTGTTCCATGGAGAACGGAGAACAACCCCAAGGGCTGGGATGTGCGGAGGAGGCCTCAGCACAGCCCCCTAACTGCAGCACCTTCCTGCAGCTCAAGGCTGATTTTTGTTCTTGTGTGCACCACAACATGCAAGTCTGTACTTTTTCATGGAAAAGCATGGTGACATTAAAAAATTTCCTAAATTATTTCTTAATAAAAGGCAGCAGCTTTTGCTCTTACAGTCAGCTAAGAACTTCATTGTAAAGACAGAGCTCCCCCAATTTTATCACAAAGAATAGCTCAAGGTAATTCATTACCATTCATAATTTAAATATCAGATTTGCTTCTATAAAAGCAACAAAGTTACAATTAGAAAGCACAGGAGGAAACTGGCTCAACAAAGCACCGCTGATTCTTGCTAGACCTTGCTAGTAACTAGCCTATTGTTGATTTAAGTCTTTTATATAGTTAGCTTGCTCATAAAGGAAATGATTCATGACTGTCTGTCTCTGTTATGAGAGGGAAATGGGTTTTCTTTGGCTCACCAAAGGGAAGAGAACTTAAAATCAGCAGTAATTTGAATGGAATTTAAACTAGCTCTGACTGTCCTGCACAAAATCTCTCCTCCTCCATTCAGTGTAGCCCCTTCACCAATTCTTGCAGTACATCACACTATGAAAGTAAAAAAGCCAATGAAGCTGAAACAGCAAATTCAAGTGCTGACAACTGAAAAAAAAATCCTGTATGATGCATACAATTGAGAATGGCTTTATAAAGGAACGAAATCCTTCGGTTGCAAGATGATGTAGAAGTATCTTAAAATTAAAAATAATTAAAGCAAATAGTAACTACTAAATAGAATTTATGTACTTTTCTTGTGCCTCAGAATATACTGGCAAAGCAACCCTTCTCTAAAGATCTGGTAGACCACAGCAGAAATAAATCAAAATTATCTGCCTGTTGTATACTAGGAGCTACTCACCCTAGGTGGAAAGACAAATGTAACATAAATGGCAAAATTAAAAGGGGTTAGTGCTACGACTGACCTAACGAAGTGCAATACTGGGAAAGCAAGCTATGTTCCAGTGAGACCAAACAGCAGAATTTATGTAGTGAGCAACTACTCCTGAGGCCTGTCCATACTACACTCCCACAAATGATCTCATTTGCCTCCTACTTTAAAACACGACTATGATAATGGCTCATTTGGCATCTCCTATCCCTTTACAGAAATTATTAGATTTCAAAGTTATAAAGTAAAGGTTACTTAAGGCACAGATCATGCACTTTCCAGAAATCCACACTACACCAGTTTTAGAAGAAAGAAGAATACTTCAGTACTTCAGATTGGTTTCTAGACAGTACCTGTGGTGCGGTCACTTTGGCTGTGAGGCTTCCAGCCTGCACATCTATCAGCCAGGCATATTCCAAAGTGTCACTTCCCAGGGGCAGCCCTTCAGCAGAAAACATGGCATGGGCACGGAGCTGCAGGCCTGACAGGCTGATGTGACCCTCCCGGAGCACCTCATCCACTGCAGGGCGCTGCCAACGACAAGGAAGTGGGAGGCAATTTTTGGAAAAGATGCAACACTGGCCTAATTTAATCCTATTTATTTTACTGACAGAATGACAAGAAAATCTGGACAAAAATAAAGATTTTTACAAAATACGCGTCAGATTTTTCTTATGTTTCACAAGCCTTAATAAACCTTTGCACAACAGGAAAATTCCTACCAAAAAAGAATTCAATTTTAAAACCAACACAGCTTCCACAATACAGCCACATAAACACTAACTGACTACCTGATAATTGTCATTCAGAAACAGATTCACTGGAGACAGTACAAGCTGAAGCATTGTTTCTCTAAATCCTTTCTTCATCTCGAAACATAGCCTCTCCAAGAAAGCTGTGGGGCACTCTGGACCATCTGGACTGCAATGCTGAAATAAAAAATAAACACATCTGTTTCAGAACCTGAAAGTACATAGTATGGTTGAAACTTTACTATTAATTGCAAACCTGTGAGCAGGAAGTATGCCAGTTTTCCTCTAAGTAGAAACTCAAAGAGAAGCCTGCACAATTTCAAAAACCTTTTGACAGCTGCATAAATGGCAATTCAAAAACATTTGGGTGAACCCAATGCTTTATCTGGATTTTTTATTCCTGGAGTTCATTCAGAACTCAGGAGCACAGAGCAGACTGCACCATTATAAGACAAATTTGCTAATCAGCAGAGAAATTGTAATGGTCAATCAAAAACATCACACAAATCAAGTTCTGGGAATAACAAACATATTAAAAAATTATCCAGTTCTGCCTCCCAGCAGAAGCAAAATAAATCCTGTCTCGAAATGGTTTAGATAGCCACAGTTTCCGCAGAGAGGATCTAGACATTTTGGTAAGCACTACAGCAATTGAATATTCCAGGCAGTTAAATGTGGATCCAGATTATGAAAAAAAAATTACATGAAGTGAATTCTTTTATGATTATAAAGTACTTACCACTGGCAATCGCCCATGCACTTTGTACAAATTAACAAGCACAGTGATATCCCATGGGCGTAAAGTAAGGGGGTGAACGGGCTTGACTGAAATTTCATTTTCTTTTTTGTCATTTTCCACTCCTACAGCTGTCCAGCCAGAGCTTGACGATGTTGACAGGGACAAAACAGGGCTTGAAATAACCTCTTCAAAATCAGTGTACATGTCGTCTTCCCCAAAATAATTTTCCTAGGAAAAAGAATTGTTATGATCATATGGAAAACAAATGAAAAACATGCAGGCAATGAACTGACATACAAATCAAATCTTCTGGTTTTAATCCTCCCTAAAGTAAGTGGCATAGCTGTAACCTACAGCTAAAGGAACATAGATACTTTTATTTTATGAAAACTGGATTGCTTAAACGTGCAAATTTAGGCATTGTGCTTTGCAGGAAATAAAGGCAGCTCAGTAGTTCTCACAGTACTGATATTTGAGACGCATGCAACACAAGTAACTGTTCTGAAATATTACTGACACTTTAAAACAGATTTTGTGCTTTTAAAGATACATAAAGAGTAAGAACACAAAAATCCTGCAGGAAATCACCCTCATCCAACTTTCTGAACCTTTTTTTCCAGCAAGCTTAAACATATTTTATATATGTTCTAAAATATTTTTCTAAAATTTAAGGCCATAAGCCTTTCTTGCTTGGGTCTAAAAGCCACCATGTGTCTAAGCAAATCCTCTTCAATTATCTAAGGCCAGAGTAACACTGCCAAATTCTACTGGGAAACAGAAAATCCATCAGGTTTCTGGCAACTTATCACATCTTCTCCCTTAAAAGAAAAGCTAAACTCTCAAGAATTTTCTTACAGTGATTTTTAATAAGGCAGACGCAACAGAGGGTGGTAGGAGCTCCAGTAACTCACTCCTGACAACTCCTGCTGAGAATGCCAGCACCTATAAATCATTCATTTCCAGACAGTAAACCCTTAGCAGGGTGTACTACACCAAAAAACTACCTCCCAGGATTAGAAGGGTTAACAAAGCTGCATGAACAATGTGTGCCCAGGGTTCTCTACTTCATATATTAAAAAAAGATCAATGAAAACAAACTGAAAACAACCACAAGTCAGGAAAACAAACAAAAAAATCCCTCCTAGAAATCTTTCAAAAGATAGTCCCGGCACAGCTGGACAAAAAGTTCGAAACAGAGTCACAAAAGTGCTAAAAAGAGCAATAAATGCACGTTTTCATAAACAAGCTATGAATCTAAAGTTTTTCTTGAGAATTAGAATAGAAAAGCTAAATTTCATCTGAGAAATCTGCACCTAAAAATGAAATCATTGTAGAATCAGGGATCTAACGCAGCACTGTTTGCATTTACCTCCAGAGGCAAAAAACACTGAAAAAGTGCTGCTTTGCTTAAAAAGCCAGAACTCCCTCATGAATTTATGGGCTTCAAAAGAGGATTCAATAAACAATTTAAACATGGGTTCATTTGCCCTGTACCAGGAGAAATCAAGTCTTCAAGATGCAGTACTGGCCTAATTTTAATTCTATTTATTTTATCAACAACATGAAAAAATAATGAGCCTATTTGCAAGTCCTATACTCTAAAAAACAGTGTTTTCTGCTATTCCTTGCTTACATGCTATACCTTATAGAAATTCATGAAAATGACTGTTTCAGTGAGTCCTGATATAGATCACCTGTCTCAGAAAATTCCTCAACCTCTGCTCCAAAATGCCAGTGTCCAGAAGCATTACCTTAGTCTAGATCTGCACAGGTTGAAAGAGATGTTCAGAGAAAAACAAGCAAGCAAAAACCCACCAAAAAAAAACCACCCCCAAACCATACACACACAAAAATAAAACAAGCACAAAAATCAACCAAACCCGAAGCATTTTGCTGTTTGTCAAACAGAACTGACAAATTCAATTGCCTTGGCTTTTGTCACCACAAGGGAGGGTAAGGGAGATGGGAAGGAATTAAACTTAGACAACCTAAAAAAATCAGTCATGGAAGAGAAGACAGCAAAAAACCCCCAAATCAAATACACATTCTAAAGCATAATAGATTAATGTTAAGAAAAGGATGCATAATCCTTCTCCAATATTTATTGAAGAAGCTTTTTAAATTAAGCTTATTCTCATGTCTTTCCCCAGCCACCTCCATGATCCTAATTCCAGAAATGTCTACTGGAATCTAACTAAGAAAAACAACACACTGCAGAACTTAAAAAAATGCACAAAAAGCATGGGTTCTGGTATAACTTTGCATAAAAATTGGAGTTTAGATAAGCTCTAGTTCTAATCATGGAATTTTTTTTTTTTATTTTACTAGTGGAAAACTGAAAGAAGAAAATTACTGCACGTGTCCAGAACACACAGTATTTTTTGAAAGAAAAATTATGCTGATATGGGTATATCTATATATGTATGTAAGAAGTCTCCTCACAAGGTTGTGACAATAAAATTCATCCCAGCTATACCAGATCATCAAAGTAATTCTGAACTAGAACTAGTGCCTACCAAAAATTGTCATCCAAATTCACATATTCTTCAGAATTCCAATTTTCCATTTCAAAACTAATTATGTCCCTTTCCTACAAGTGGCCACCGATAAATTTTACAAGTCGTGCTCCTCTGCCTACCTTTATGGAGAGAAAGGCTTTGAGCAAGGGTCCATACAAGGTTATCTGGGAATCTGGGGAGAGTTCCAGCTCCACATGGAGCTTATCTGGGGGCAGCTCCGAGGGGTCCAAGGGAAGGTGGGTGGAAGCTGTGGGAGATGAAATCACACTGTCGGTGGTTTTCTGCGACGGCCTTAGCACAGACAACATAGTTTCTTCCATTTCTGACACTTTGGAGCAAAAGAGTAGAAAACAGATTTTGATAACAACTTAGGCTTTTGTCAGACAAAGTTCAGCTAACAGGAATGTGTATTAAATATACAACTTTTAGCACCAAGCTTGTGTAATTATGTTAGCATGTCTATGCTACAGAACAGGTTTTTCATCTCAAGTAACTGTGGGAAGACAAGAAAATATTGACTATTTTAGTCAATGTTAATTATGCAAGAGAAGAAACAATCCCTCAAGTTCTGAAAAAAAGAATTCAGTGTATTTATCCTGCTTTTGAAGTTAAACAGAGACATGCTTTCATTTCAGCAGAGCAGATTTCCCACGGCCACACAGCTACAGCAGGATAAACAAGAGAGAATAAACATGCAAAGTGCAAAGTTGTACTAAAAATCTATTCTGAACTGGTAGCTCTGTAGACCAAAATTTTGTCTCCAACAACTCAATTACTCTAGTCCCAAAGCAGTTTGGAAATACAAATCTTATTTCCTACCCCTTCTATCTAGTTGGAGTTAGGAACAAGAGAGCCCAAAAACTGGCTTTCTGAAGTGAGGAAAGGCAATGAGAATGCAGTAACTGGAAGTGTTTTGGGGATATGAACTGATTGCTGAGCAGTAGAGAACTCTATGGGAAAACCATCAAAAATCGATGCTCCAGCTGGAGGAAGATTTCAGGTGCCAGTTTAGCGGGAAGAACTGGCATGTACAGAACTGCAGACACCTGCAGCCAGAAACCTCCAAGGCTTGAACTTGCCATTATTGTCTAGAATTCTTGCTCAGTGCTTGCACCATCTTATGAGTTATACATCAGCCAAATGCTGCAGTGAGATGACCACTTTTTATGGAAACTACATCTTTTGTAATGCAACATATTTCTCAGAGTTTTATGGACTGACTCAAAATACAATACATATGTTGCAACAGGTTCCATCAGCACCACAGAGTAGGAGTGACGTGGGCTGCTCAATTAATCACTGTAGGAAGCTGCAGATGAATTACCTGCCTATGTACAAACATGCAAATGCACGTTCCAATTGCTACGATTACGAGGAAGTGCTCTCAGAATGTGATGCACATTTGACACAAGCTGAGAGTCTCCCAAGAGCACTTAATGAGCATCTGCAAAATCAATCTCACTTTTTCTGCTTCATCCTCGCAAATTAGAGTTCTTTTAGATGGGAATTGCTGGAACTCAAACCCTAAAAAATGCCATCCAGTATGTCTTTTAGCACCTGCTGATGGTGGCCCTTCCAAATTAGCCCTCATTATTCTTCTAACATCTCTCCTCCGTCAGTTTTGCTTCTAGAATCTCCATCTGAAAGAGTTGTATGGAACCCCATAACTTCCTGCATACTTCCCTCTGCATTTAAACTAATTTACTTTAATCTCTTATAAGTGTTTTTAACTTTTTTTTTGCAAGCACATACTTACAGGATATTTTTTATCTAGAAATATTTAGACAGTTGAGTTAAAATAAATTCTTAGATATTAGAATTTGGCTGACCAGTCCAACACTTTAACAGTGAACAATGAAATCTCAGTTTGCTATCCATAAAGGGAAGACAATATTATTACATCTCATATATAGTATATTTAAACATTTAAATCATAAGATAACATCACAACATCCAAAAGAAAAAAACTTAGAAAAGCTAAGGAACATGATATGGCCAAAAATATTGTACTTCCTATTTAATATACTGATGTTTAATATACCAAGTCATATTTTATCTTGTGCAACGTATTTAAGAGATCCATTTTGTTAAGGACAAGGAGAAGTCAACTGCAGACAGTATCCTCTTTTTTACACAAGGAACTGGGACACATCCTGAAATGTAGCAGCATGGAATGCTGTCAGGTTTTAAATCAATCCCACTGCATTCTAATGATCAACACATTCCCTTGAGACATAAAACAGCAATTCAGTTCCAAGTTCATCTTGCAGATGGAAGCAGTGTGATCCAAAATCCCACCAGCTTCCCAAATGAACCATGCTAACAAGGAAAAGGTAGTGACACTTACAGGATTGCTTTAACTGCTCATCTGCCTTCTGAGGATAAATTGGGTGCCAGGAGTAGTCAATTGTAAACACAACACTTGGGACCGTCCAGCATTCAACCCATCCAGCCCTTTCAAAAGGAAATAGCACCCTTTTATTTCAAGCAAAATACTTCCTTTAAATATCTTTAAAACAACCTCAAAAATTCATGAATCACAATTTAAATAAATAAATAAGGAGAGTCAACATAAAGCTATAAATATATATATAGGTATCTCAATAAAACTCACTCTTCTTGAGTAACGTTCCTCCATTTGGGCTTGCCCGTTTTCTGACCACTTTGACATTCCGCAGAAATACAAGACTCAGGATTTATTTTACTGGACTGACAATCTTTTACCAGCATAAAAAGGGAGTATTTACTAGGATGGCAATCAGGCAGATACAAATGAAGATCAACATCTTCTCCCTAAAAATCAAACATCAGCAACGGGAAAGTTAATTTACATTCACTTTATGCATAATGCTCACACTATTTTCATGTTGGTATGTGCCATCATCTTCATTTTACAGGCAAAATTAGACAAGAAATCTGTTTTCCACCAAGTTTTAGTACAATCCCAAGAGCTCTACAGTTCTGAGTGCTTACAAGTCCAGTAACTTGCACATAACCAGAGCAATCTATAATACACTGGACAGCCTTTTGTGATCCCTGTTCTTCTGTTGTTCAAACCATACTGCTGAAATTAAATAACTAAACAAAGCTTACTCCATAACTCAGCTGAATCACACTTTAAAAAGTAATAAACCTATAAAACATTGATTTCTTTGCTATCAAATTATACCAAATTAGCAACATTACCATCAACTAGTTTTTTATTTTTAGCAGCAGTAGACAGCTTCTATTTTAAGGAAGACAAAAAGTACAGTCTGCATCTGTTAAAAATACTTTGTGATCATTATTTATGCTACAGAACCTCTTAAAGATCTAGAAGATGGCTTTCCAAGATGGTTTGGAGCTAGCCAGTACAGTATTCGATTCAATCTTTGAACATACATTACATTTTCATATTTCATAAATAAAGGGGAACAGAATTCCAAATGATAAAACATATACACAGATACACAATTTAAGTATATACAATAAATATACATACTAAATGTGTGTATATACATATGTGTGTGAAGTATATACATGTTTGTATTTTCAGAAATATTTTCATTTTTATGTGTGTATATATACGTATAAATAAAAACAGCCTATGATTAAATGATTCACACAAGCAAACTGAAACCATTTACCTCTGGGTTACTTAAAGAAAAATTCTATGAACTGGAAGTGAAAGAGACTATTTTTCATTCAGAAAAGAGTTAATTCAAAATTTCCTGATTCAAGAAGGTAAGGGAAGATGTCTCACATTTACAAGACAAAAGATCTTACCCTTAAGGAGAATCTAGTATTGCATGTGGTTGGAACAAAGTCAGTGAAAGGCAGAGAAAAAACAATGTTCAAGGTTTCTCCACAAGCTGCTAGATAAACTGGGAGGGAAAAGGAAAAACAAAGAGATTTGTCAGAATTACACCCTATTTTGCTCTTAGATGAAGTATCAAACATACAGGTAGAAATAATTAAAAGATATCCAAGAACTCATGGCAGAATATTACCATTTAACTACACTGTACTTGGAGTAATAAATTACTGTAATCATTTACTTTGAAAGTATTTACTACCTACAGCTTTTTCTTTCCAGAAAGACACTGTACTTAGCACAAGAAAATTGCAAGCAAACAATAAAAAGTAACTCTAATATCTTGGTGCTTTTCTTTATCCACCAGGTTTTGGGTGTAATTCTAGTACTTTCTCTCTATATACTTTTATATACACTGTATTTTGTTGACGATTTTTGTTGTAGATGCTACTTCTTCCAAATAAAAAAAGTGATCTCACCATTCTCCTGTTGTTTGGTGGAACAGTCAATCCAGTTGTGTTGATTTGCTGCCCAGATCATTTCAAACTGATGGAACATGACTTTGAAGTTCCACATATATGGAACAAATGAAAAAATATCAGGTGCGCTGTCACTGGACCAGTCTTGGATCAAATCTAGACCCATACCAAGTAACAAAAGGTGAGTTAGCAGCTATCAGGTGAGTGATTTCTTAGGATTTTTGTGTTGGAGAAGTTGACGTTTGCTCTGACCACAGCAGCACGTGGTCACACTGTGCACTGTGGCACTACTCAGACAATGGCTCTGGCCTCACTCAGAGGATAACTTTATCAGCATGGCACCATGCCTGCACTAATTAAACCTTCCTCCCAGCAGGGCTAATTAGCCCAGCCAGCACTGCAGCAATGGGGCTTTATTATTTCCATTAATGCAACTGGAGCTTCCAGCAACAGTTGAGTGGTGCTGGACCCCCCTGTGCTGCCTTCTTCCTCACAGTCAGAATCCTGAGGAGCAAATTACTTTTCCTCATCATCTATCAGCTACAAGGACACAATCCAAAGCCCAAGCAGTTGAAAATGAGCCAAGCAAAGAGAGATAATAGGAGAAATCACCATCATGTGTAACAAATACTAAGCAAATCAGTAGCCATGATAAGAGTTCTAGCAAGAAATAAATTTTGGATCACTTAACTGCAAATCAAGTTTATTTAGGTATTAGAAAATTTAATTATTTGTATTTCTACTCAAATGTAAGAATAACATGTAGTTGGACATTCTACAGGCATCAGGAACTTTGTCCTCAGAAACAATTTGTTGCCTTTAACACATGATATCAGAGAACCTGATCTTGCACAGTTCAGCGAAGTTTGAAAAGAAATCCCAAAGAAAGAATATTTGATTTAACATGTAACTTATTTAGCCAAGAGGTTACCTGTAAAGAAGCTCTTCTGAGCAAAGATGAAATGATAGGTTGCTTTATAAACCTCCAGCTCACACTGCCATGTCTGTGGCATGTTCCATATCCGGGGATAGCTGGCATTAATGTGGAACTGTGGACAAGAAATTCAAGCATCAACATTACCTGAAAAGATGACAATGCCTGACCCTGTCTCTCAGCAGTTTTCACATATGTACCCTGCTGAATAATTAAAACTGTTTTCCTGCTGGGATGAACAGAAGGTCCTTCCAGTTCCTTAATAATTTAATCTCTGTCTCTCCTTCTATGTTTGAAGGTCAAGTGTTAGTGTATTCATTTATTTGGAAAGGTATATTATGAGTTTCAGATACATCTGCTGCTGTAGATATACAAACCAATTTAAAAAGCGAAGTTTTCATCAAAAGCATCACTGTTCACAATATATCAAAAGAAGATTCCCCCAGAATAGACTATTTTTCAACCAGTGATATATTGTTCAAATTCAAACATTAAAAATATCACTCTAATAAGATCATTTAAAAACCAATAAGAAGGGCAATCTACACAATTACAGTACTGCAGAAGTGAAATATTAGGCAAACAAAAGAACAATGCAGTATTAAATCTGTCTCAAGTAGTTCCAGCATACTTGAGTGCTTTTAAGTACTTCTGCACACACATCCTTTTGCAGAGCTAGTGAGTGCAAACATTTATTAAGGCAAAGCCTGTATGAACACGTGGCTACATAGTAAATCAGGCATCATTTGTAAATACGTAATTTATACACTAAGTTAGTGCTTTTTAAGTCACTAAAGGTTACAGACATGCACAATAATGTCAGTGTACATAAATTTCTTATATGTTAAGGTCTTGCAAAACACATTAAAAAGGCATTTTCCTGCATTAAGAAACTAAAGACTGCTCCACAGAAAATAAATATGTTCTTTATTAAAAATCCTCTAGAGACTGAAGCTTTGTGCTTATTAATGCACACTTACAGCCAACATTTCTGCTTCCAAGAGAGTCCTGTACTGCATGCTGCTGGTGGCATCCACGTGGAGGAGCTGCCCTTTAATTGTAGGTGAATAGCCTGGCAAACAAAAGTTATCAAATGACCATTCAGACACACGAATTACACCAATATTTAAACAATTTTTACCAGTGATTTCAGCAGTCCACTACCAAGAAGTATCCTAATGGATATTTGCCTTAATATCTTGCAGTAAACTGTACAACGAAGTATTTTTGTTCCTTTCCTTAGGAATATACATCTCAAGATTACAAAAGAAAAACATGAAAAGACATTCACACACACAAGAATTAAGGTAACTGTTCAGGAAAAACAGTAGGGAAACAAATCAGTCTTAGCCTTAACTCACCATTTTCACCCACTGTCATGGGAATATTTATTTCCAAATAGGATCCTGCACCAACGTTTACATGTACAGCATTTGTTTCCTGCATTGCAAGAAAGCAAAACAGCCCAAATGTGATTTCTAGGTTTATTCATGCCTCTGGCTCTCATTATCCACACCTGGACTAAAGCAGCTGATGATTAAAATCTTTCTTGCCTTCAGAAAAATCACTAATGAACTATCAACATGCATTGATACAAAATAACACCATTTTTAGGCTTAAGAAATACTGACCAAAGTCCAGTTAGAGAAACAGCATAAAATACTCTGATCCAAGGCCTGGGAGGGCAGACTAATAAACGTTTCTAACACTACAATTCTAACCCTTGCAGTCCCCCCACAAAAGAACAAAACAGGTGTACAATGAAGTGATGCTGTATTCCATTTAGAAGAGTAGCAACAAGGAGAAGAAAAATCCAAATTCCTACACATACAAGTTTTGTTACACCCAGTGTCATCTCTTCATTCAATATCAGAAGAAATTGTTTTTTCATCACAGTCAGCTTAATCAGAATTTAAGATTGCACAGGACATGCTCAGATCATGAAGCCCCAAAACTGTATGAGCTGGCATGGCTTAAGATGTACCATTAAAATTTAAGAGAAACTTACAATAATGCCTTTCAGAATATATCTCTCTTTGAAAGGTTTGCTCATAATTTTAAAAATTATGAAAAATTATAAACGACTAAGACAAAAATCACCCAGCTTTTAAAACGATAGTTCTGTAATAAACACCTGAGACAAGTAAATCTGTACAAAACCAGAAAGCACAGTGCAAACCACAGTAGACAAAGTTAATTTCTTGATAACGTTTCATTATTTACCCTGTTCTTGGTAAAAAGCAAATCAATGGTGGCATCTGCAATGATATTCATCCGCAGTTCAAAAGCAAGGATCTGTCTTGGTTTCCCAGGCTGAGCAATTTCTGAGACTTTCATAACTTGGTAGTCTGGTGGGAAGAAAAACTTCCACAAGCAATCCCTAGTGGAGAAGAAGAAAAAAAAAAAGAAGAGTTGTTTTTTGTTCACAGAAGAAACATAAACATGTATTTGTGCATCAGCTTGTTTCATTTAACTATCTTCCTCTTTGCTGAGTCTTTAGACAACCAGTGGATGTGATAAGGAGAATGTTGAAAATCTTCATCACGGGAGCCTTCCAACTCATTGAAATCTCTAAAAGTGTCAATGGCAAGAAGTTAACTTCCAGACAAAAGCCATAAATTTTAATTCAGAAGGCAAACAAACCATGTTTTTCTTCTTATTTCTAATCCTTGGTTTACAAAATCTGCTACAAAAGCATAGTAGGAAGTAATCTCTTTATTCCTCAGTTTGTGCATAAATCATTGATGTAAGCCCAGAAATAAAAGAAATACAAAACTTCAGGACCTCAGAATGGAAACCACACTTCTACAGATTTATGGCTGAATGTGCCATGAAATACATGACAGGAAAGGCAGAGTGATGAAGCATAGACAGCAGAGCTTCCATAGGTCTCAAGGGGGTGGAAGTCCTTCCTGCACCCAGCACCTGGCTATTCTAGCAGCTTAAAACTTCCATGATCTATCCATAGCTAGGTGCAAAAGTGTTCCTAGTATGTATCTAGGAACTCCATGCACTCTGCACTAAACTGCTTTCTTCTGAGTCAGTTAAGATTATAAAAAGCATTCCATTATAGGGCAAGCTTTCTTTGGAATATTAAAAGTATCATTAATGATTCACTGACCTCATATTTCTAGCAAAGAGTTCTAGAAAGCAACATTTTCTCTTAAATGCACTATCATATCTAATGACTACTCTTTGGGCTGCCATCCTCATGCTCCTGACAGACACCAAATCGTAACAGTTACACTGGAGAATTAGTGAAAGCCAAATACCAGCCTGTAATTAACGGGGGAAAAGAGGGAAAGCACTGATTATGTCACTTCTGCTTAGTAGTCCTTTACTCTCCTATAATCCTATTGTGCTCATCAGAAATGCTCATGTGCAAAACATTCAGGGCCGAGTGAAGAACAGAAGAACTCTAGCCTAATACCTTGTACTAAAATAACTAGATAATAAATACTTTGGAGATAATATCAAGCTGCTGATTATGCTAAGCAGGGATAAATTATTCCTCCCTCATTATTTTCATAGCCAGATTTCTGCTTCCCTAAAATTTCCTCATCAGCATGCAGTTTATTCCCATATTAGCTAACAGGACCTTGATAAATCTAAAGATCACCAATTAAGAATTTAAACCTTTGGGTATGTGACACTTGATAAAGTAAAAATGCTTTGCTTACAAAAAGGGAACATAATCTATTAATTTAATAATGAGAGTAATCCTAACTTTGAAAAGCCAACAAGATAAACATCAGTGAATTTACTAATCTCAAACCATTGTGGCAGGACTCTTCTTACAGACTTCGTCTACCCTAAAGCACGTGAATTAGAAGTCTGAGCAACCACACAAAGGACACACAAACTTGGAAAGCTTTCTCAGTAATACTGGATATTAAAATGAAAGCTGTAAATCATGGTCATACCTCTGCCTATCAGCCCAAGGCCCATAGTTGAAATCTGTCCCTTTTCCACACACAATGTCCAAACCCCAGCATGGTGGCAGGTCCTGTAATTTGCTGTCTTCATTGCTGGCTTCTCCATCATTACTTTCCTCTGTCTCCTCTGGTACAAGACCTGTATTACATAAAATAATGAACACACTATTAAAGGGAGCGGCCTTCAAATTAGCACGAGAAATGTTTGCTTAAGCACAAGACAATTAAAGTGTCCTGATGTCAGTTTTATTTGAGAGCGTATTTACAGTATGTAAACATCAAGACAATTCAATGCAGACTTCCAGTGGAAGGCCAAGAAATACGATCAAAAATGACCAAAATTACCATCTATCCTATACCTGTACACACCATTACCAAATGTGTTGTCTTTGTTCAAGATTAAGGCAATACTTTAAGGGCAGTCAGAGCAAAAGCATATTTATGATACTTCTATTGACTCCAAAACATCACATTAACTCTCTTGGCATAAAGATTTTTCACCATTAAAGAAAATAAACTATCTTTGTATTTAACAAACTGTACCTGGTTCATCCATATAGTAATAGATATCAACATCATTGGACTGCATTACAACAAAACCTTCACCCATCAGCCTTGGAGGTCTGCAAGGAAAGAGTGCAAAGATAAAGAGTAAAAATCCACATGCTAAGACTGATCTTTATGAACTCAAGTGATTTTAAATGCAACATATAGGATTTACATAATGATTTGAGAAAAAAACCAAACCCTTGATCATAATGTTGCTATTATTATTATAACTGTTACATTAAACAACTTAAAACTTTAGTTAACTCAAGCATGAAGATACCAGGTTCTTCTCCACAAAGGTATTTCTCAGATATTCAAAACCAGAAGTAACTACTGAAGTTTTGCTTTCAATGTTTTTTTCAGTCAAGAGTTCCTTTCTCCTTGTCCTATATTGTTCTTTCACCTGCTAATGGTTTTCTTACTAAAATAAAATAGCCCTCTACATGAAAGGGACAAGACTTTCAGTAACTAGACCATTAGTTAATAAAAAAAAAGGAAAAAAAAAAAAAGCTGTTCTGTCTCAGTAACACTTCCCTCAACATAAAAGGATCTAAGTGATAAAACCAAGAGATGAAACATTTCTCCTAACATTATTACACTGGTATATTACAATCCCTTTCCCATGGTAATTTACTTATTAATAATTCTGGCTTTACTGCAAAAGACACTACTGCAACTTCTCAGTCACTTTCATAAACTGTCATTTCTTGACAAAAAAAGACAATTCCTACAATAGTGGACGAGTGTGACCTGTTAGAGCACATTGCCCATTTTACCACAGTTCATTTTCAAAGGCAGGAAACCTCAGAAAATATGGAAGGCAGCAGATGTAGAGATCATGTACTGCCAGAAACTCTTCAAAAGCAACAGAGCAGGAACCTTGAAACTAAGTTTACTTTGACAGTAATGACAGCAGCAAAAGACCAAATATTTTAACATAAACTAGATAATATCAATAAATTAAAATTATATTATAATTATCATTTTTAAGTATTCCCTAATATCTACCCTGAACTACCACCTTGAGCCTGCTGCCTCCAAACTTCTTCTGCTTTGACCAGCTTTTCCTAGCACCATTTTTTTATTTTCTTGAATTTCAGAGGACATATTTTCAAAGAGTGATACAAGTGTTGAGATGGATGTTTGTAACAAAAAACGTCAATCTTCAAGGTGAAATTTTGATGTTTGTATTGAACAGTCAGTCTGTTACAAATTTCATCAAGTCACTTGGCTGTTTTTTATATATTCAATAGCTGCAGGAATTTCTGGAAGTTAAAACACCCAGCTCAAGTTTTAAGCCAAAGCAGTATAAGAGGGCAGGCTCTATAGGGTCAAACATTCTCCATTTCTAGTGAATTGGGCAATTTTTTGAATTTGCACATTAAATTAAAGCACATTTTGTGCACAGATACCATACTTCAGCCATCAGGACCGACCGAGATGGTTAAGAGCACAAAAAGCAAATACTTAGAGGAAGCAGGAGGAAAAGCTAATAGTTTGAGTATCTTAATCCTATTTTGTTTTAATCTTATTTGTCTTCAATATTAATTGCAGAAATTTCCTTTGTCGTCATGTTGAAGAGTAAGAATCTGTAAACAGCCACAGAATGTTGTTTGAAAACATAAAGGCATGTTACAAACAGCAGTATTTGGCTGATAAAAAGCCAGTTAAAGTACAAATGATGTACAGTTTATTTTATTACTTGATTCAAGCACACAGGCTTGTGTTTGACTTCTTCAGTTTGTTCAAGCTGCCTAAACCCGCTTATACAGAATACACAGAGGTAAGAGGATCAGCAATCTGTCTTCAAAAGATAACATGGTTTCCCCTCTACCAAGTATTACACAGTTTTTGCCCAGTTTGGAGGTTTTTTAAGTATTTCCTAAACCATGAATCAGCTTTACAGAAGCCAACACCTTAAACCTTGCATTTCAGATAGAAGTTTACTGCTGGCAAAACCTGTGTACAGCTCTAGTACCTGAGAGAAGGAAAACAGACTTTGGACACAGCATGACACATCCCTGGAAACATTCAAGGCCAGGCTGGATGGGGCTCTGAGCAATCTGATCTGGCTTAAGATGTCCTTGCTCACTGCAGAGGGGTTGAACTAGATAGCCTTCAAAGAAACCTTTCCAACCCAAACTATTCTATGATTCTATGTTTAATAATAGAGAACACACACACAAAAATGCAAACTTAGAATAACACAGAAAACCAGTGCTTTTCTCCATAAATGAAATTTGTTCAAAGTCCAAAATTAAAAACCTTTAGAGTGGTAAACATGGCAATTGTTTAAACACACTGAGTAAAATAAAGACATTGAAGCACAACAAACATTCTCTTGAGTTCTTAAAATAAATTATAAAATAATATGGATACAAAAACATCACAAACTTACTCATCATTTTGAAGACCAACATATCTTGGACTTGGAACCAGCATGACGCGAACATTTTCCAATTTTCCCTTCACAATGTGCATGAACTGATCAAGGTGGCTTGAAGGTGGTTTTGTGGTGTATGTCAAAAAGGCATCATCAAAGTTAATGCAAAGTGTTTGTGGCTGATAATGATTCCCAAACGCCAGGCGACCCTAAATCAAAAAGCAAACCCAGTAACTCATTGGTAATCACTGATCTCTCGTATTTAAATATCTATTTACACTGATCTCTTACATTTAAGTATTTATTTACCCACAAAAATGCAGTTGAACTAGCCATGTGCAAAAAAAGAATGTGGACAGAAGTCCTGGCCATAACCTGTGTATATCTAAAATACTACCTTATATGTTAAACTCTGAATTTTTCCTTCTATTACCTCAATAACAGTTTTTCTTTTCTGCTGTTGATTATTTGGGTTTTTTGAGGGGGGATGTGGTTTTGGGATATAACATCAACTTTTGATGAATGTTAATTAAAACATGCAGGGGAAAAAAAAGAAAGCAACCCCAAACGCCTGCCAACAACCCAACACACTCCATACCATACAACACTCACAATTTAATTACTTGGTGATACTCTGGAAATCATTACTAAGGCTAAGGCAGGAGTATTTCCCAAAAGTTAGAACATAACTGTGTTTCCACCAGCACGATTTGTGCCTGTGTTAGGGGAATGCTGATGGTGTAATTTTAACTTTTTAAAAGCATGAAGGCAAACAAAAACTTTAAATAGAATGTGTAAGAAAAATGAATGGCAAGTGCCATTTTTAAGCAAATCCTGATAAATATTTTCCTTACAAGGGTCTTTTCACTCACCGTGCTCACATTGACTTTAATGACTGGAATAAGTGATCTCCATGAAGAAGAGGGGTCTTGAGATTCTGTTTTTACTTTAACACTAAATTAAAAAAAGAAAAAAAGGGGATCATTATTTTGTCTTTTCTGCAGAAGAACCAACCAAATTTTTTTTCCAGAGGTCTTCAGGGCACAGATCTTGGGGAACACTCCTTCCCCAGAGGGGTGCCTCCTGCAAAGCACCCGCTAGCGGACAACTTACCAGGCTTCCGAAGCCTGGGAGAACAGCAGCAAGCACATGGAGCTACACCTTGGTGCTGACACAGGTAGGAAACAAGCATGCCTTGTTTAGCTCAGAGCAATAGTTAAATAAATCTTCCTCAGGGGATCTTGGCCTGTTCTAAATACTCCTGTTGAGACATGGGATTTTTCATTTCCCAAGACACATCCTCCTCAAAGGCAGATATCCTTCCTGTGCCTATCAATAAGGGCTTGAGATAAAAACACAATGACACCAGCTGGGAGGCAGAGCCCCTACTCAAACTCAGGACTGCCACAGCATCCTGCAGCTGCCCTCTCTGTAATTTAGTAACCGGACAGCAGCAGTGGAAGGACTCAAATCTCATTAGATCTCCTCTGCTCCTGGTAGTAAATCAGTCTGCTGTGGTCTCACTCAAAGAGAGGCTGATTATTGAACATCTGACTGCACTTCACATAAGCCATGTAAAATTCCTTACATTTCCACACCATGGGATACCCCAAGAAGAGGAATTAACAGAAGACAGTTTTTGTAGCTGTACACAAGACCATCCAGACCCTCACATTTTGCCTATTCAATGTCTTGAGCAGCTGTTACTTCTACTGAGCAAAACGATTATTATTCTGCCAGCATAATCCTATCCACACTGTATTTCAAATAGATTTTTCAGCCTGTCTCTCATCATTAAACCAAAGTGTTTTGTTTTGTCTGGCTGTGTTTTGTAATTATTACTGGTAGAAAATCTGAGGAAAGGGAAAAGATTCAGACTGTCAAGCATGTCAGTGCAATTCCTCTCAATTGTGCTTCCCTCCTTTGGCCTCCAGAGCACACGTTAACAAAACATTCCCCAATTAGTTCAGCACTTTGCAGAACAAAGCATCAACAAAATAGCAAAATGAATAATTATTTACCTTTCAAGATTGGCGTGTGTTCTCTGCCTCCCATTCACTTGTGCTCTCTCATTATCTTTCTTTGCTGGAATTATTGTGGGATCCAAGCCAAACAGTTCTTGAAGTTGTCCATAAAGCTCAGAGCGGTTGTACACGTGAAATTCAAAGTCATTCACCATAATATACAATCGAGTTTCTGCCTTTGGATCTAACCAAATAGTAGGAAAAGAGGTTCCAATTCTATTTCAACATTCCCTTGAAATATTTACAGTTTCTCAAATATGTACATTTGGCAAAACCAATTCACACCATACTGAACAGCTGCTGAAGTACATATTAAAAAGCACTAAAAAACACAAATTAATTACAGCATTCTAAGCAAATCAGTAAAACTTGGCAAATAAGACAGCTGCATACAAAATATTAAATCTGAAAGGCACTTCACCCCTAGGTCACAGTCTAAAAACAAATCTAGACAGAAACTGCACAAAATGCTAAATGAAGTTTTTCAGACTCATGTATGAAAACAAATATCCCTCTTGATGTATAGAACAGAAGCCTTGATGAAAATTTCTGCTTTTTAGCACAGATATCACTGAGATCAATTCAATTTCAAAATCCAAATGGCTTTCTAGCCAAGCTCCCTGGTACAGCATGTCTGAAGTAAGAAAAAGCTTTCTTTTCTAGAGAAGCAGAAAACATTAATACACAGAACTAACAGGATCATACTCATTTTGCACAGTCAGTCAACAGTCTCACAAATTTAAAATTTCAACTGTTAGATCAGCTTGCTCTCTGATCCTTAAAACCTATTTTAACATCTGCTGATCATATAGAGAGCTGATTGTGCCATACTTCGACACACTTTTGCCTCAGAAAGTGTGACCTAATTATGCGGTTAATGTGAGGGAAAACTTGCACCACTTCCTCCTAATTACCCAGTTGAAAGAGTGCCCATTACACATTGACTCAAGAGACCTGAGCTGCTCTAAAAACCTCATCTGGTCTAAGTCAAACATACTTCAGGCAGCTGAAGAATCAGTGGTTATTACAACAGTCCCCAAGCTGTAACTCAGGGGGTACAAACTGAAGGCAGCACTTCCCAAAGACACGAGAAATTAAAACTTGGAGCAAACATTTGTGGTCAGTCAAAAGAAGAAATGCAGATGCCCAAGATCCAAGGTTTAAAGACATCTGCTTGATTAAATGCACCAAATTTGATAAAAAAACTCACCTGTCCCCCAAAATCACACATCTCTGCAACACTGTCCCAGCAACAACCCACTTTTTCCCCAACACACCTTAAGTACCAGAAATTTCCATATAATTATAAAAATATATATATATAGAAAGTAGGTTTCCAGAACACATTGACATCACAGTTTTCTTGAACAGGAGACAGAGAAAAGTTAATGAGCCAGCTTAAGTTCCTTCCTGTTTTCATAAAAGCACCATCAAATCCATTTGTTGCCAACCTTAACTTGCATCAATAAGAGTCAGGCAAAGAATGACATGGACAAAGATCGGGACAGACAATTGCTCACCTGGGAGATCTCAGTAGCATCAAGTACACAAATAAATGTAATTTTTTAATTCCTGGATGCAAACATTATTAGACTTAATTTACTAAATGAAATAATATGTACTAATTCATTTCTTTAAAGGGGATTTAAAGAGACAAATATCTCTTTTTTCAAACAACAAAAATAAGGTTTGACTTCCACACATCAATTGGTGGGCTAACACACTTTTGGAAAAGGAAAAAAAAGGGCAAGGAAAAAGAGACAAGTAAATCTGAATGTTATTATACTAAATGATTCAAAGAAGCATTTATGTAGGTTATGTACAAGTAACTACCAGTTTGTTTCACAATGTGAAAACTGATAATGGGCTGTGGCTCCTAAGCCAAGTCATTGGGGTCTGCCCTACCCACAACATGATCCTCCAGCTTCTGTTCCTAAACCACTTCCATTTGTCAAGTATACACAAAACCTCAAGCCCCAGCATGATTTAACACTTAGTCACGTTACTTTGTTGTCAGACCTGGACACCTCTACCTTCTGTGGTTGCCTGGATTATTTGTCCAGTAATCATGTGGCCTTAAATGCCCGCAGAAAACCTTAAAGCCATGCAATATTGCCAAGCAAAAATGCCACCGTAGAGGACAGGCAACCATCTTCACTGCATTAAATTAAATTCATTTTTTCATTCTCTGAGCCAGCAGAGAAATATGTTACAACTAGCAGATGAAGACAATCCTATGAAAACCTCTTGGACAGTAGCCTTTGGTTGGCAAAATCTAATTAACTCTAAGACTAGGTTCCACTTTTTGAATTTTTTTTTTTATGGTATAAAGAAATGGAATTGTGCCCTACCACCGCAGAGGGTGAGCAGTGCCTCAGTAAATAGAAATCAGCAGATCTTCCAAACTCATATCACTGCCCAGAGTGGTGTCTCACATTCACCTGACTGATTTTGCATTCAGTACTGCTGCCACTGTTGAGTTGGTACTGACACAGCAAAAGCTCCACGAGCTTGCTGACAAGTCTAAGAGGCTTCACACCAGCAGAAAGCACTTCCAAAGGCAAGGACGGGAAAAAAAAAAAAAGCCCTCCAGTGTTCAATGACCCACTCAATAAGTCTACTCAGCTGTAGACAGCTGACATTTCTGGACCTCTTTGAATGAGCAATGGAGTTGTAATGGCTCCAAAAGTCAAGAGAGGCAGGACCTGAGTCCCATTGAACAAGATTCTAATCCTATAAATTATTAAGTACACAGCCCTAGGCTACTTATGCTTTCTCACTGTGTTTTTTGCAAATCCAATTCATCTCTTGCATCTGTGTTAATCAACCAATCTTCAGCCAGAGATAAAGAAGAAAAATAAATGAATTTTTCATTTCCCTATTTCTGCAATCACATGTCATCAAGGCACAAGATTGTCAAATACTAAGAACATCCCTTACTGTAACACTTTACCTAAAATACTGAAAGCACAATACTCACTGAAACTCAGAAACTTGTATCTCTTGCCACACATAAAACATCTCTATTCATCATAGTTATCAACTTCAATACAGAGACAATTATGCTTGGACTCCAGCTAATGAAGGCTACTATTAAGATTAATGGTTTGTGTCAAGAAGAGTTCATGTCCCCGATAATGAATCCTGTATTTATTTCATCTACTCTGCAACCAATGAACAAATCCATACCTTCTGAGGATCCAGAGTACTTCAGGGACATATTAACAAAGCAATTGCAGGCCTGTGATTGTGCAAATGAAGTGTATTTCTGTAGGCTACCTGTAAATTTAAACTTTGAAACCTTTTTGGGAAACCTACCATGCTGCTTCTGCTTAGGGTTGTACATCTTCCACCAGCGAAAAATGATAAATCCATCTTGAATTCTAAATCAAATAAATTAGAATAAAACAGAAGTTGAGAGAGTGACAATCCAGCATCCTAAATGCAGTTTGTGCAGATATCTGCAGCTGAGGCAGTGTACAAGCAACATGAAAGCACAAAGCATTACAGCACACAGTGTGTTACACAATTCCTGCTTTAGCTGTAACTCATAAAAACCCACACCCACTGTCCCCTCAAGGCTTTCCAAATCTGACAGCAAGAATCAAAACTACAAACTATTTGCTGGCATGCAGTTTATGAAACAAATTATCTTGAATCTCAGTAAATAAATGCCAACTACTTGGCCAATGTGAATCTTCCAGACTTAAGAGCAGGAGCATGGAGTCAAAGACATAAATGAAAAAACAGTTCTCCTTCACACACCAAAGTGGTTTATTTGATAAGTATTAAGGACAACTACAATCTTATCCAGCACTCATTTCCAAATGATAAGACTAAAGTGGGAGTGTTAAATATTTGCACCAAATGAGACACTCTAAATACTTATAAATACACTGCTCATTTGGAAGACTGCATTTTGATTTATGCTATTTACAAGACTTATTTAGAAGGGGGACTCCCTTGGAAATCTGTACCTGATGGACATGTCCTCTGTGATGAAATAGATTTCACGCACCATGACTTTTCCAGACAGCACAGAGAACGAAAAGGAACCTAATTGTAAAAAAAAAAAAAAAAAAAAAAAAGTGTTTATTAGCCTAAAGCTGTTGATTTTGCGAACAGAGAGAATACAGCATTAAATTATCTGAAATGGGTTAACTGGGTGTCAGTACACAACTAAGGGATGCTGGGTTTGCCACCACCAAACCCCTGAGGCACATGAGTCACTCAGAAACATCCAGGTGCCTTGCAAAGCTCAAAAGAGTTAGAAAAGCTTTTTTCAACATTTAGAGTCTCAAGACCATAATGAGAGAAATAAAAGATTTCTGATGGACTGTTTTCAAAAATTTTAAATGGCTGTAAGGATTTTGGTGCAATTATTAACAACAGATTATGTTTACAGCAAGAAGGATTAATAACTATGAAAAGACCAGCAGGTAATGCAGCAGCCCAGATTTTTCCTAAGGCTTTTCACCTCACTAAAACAATGGAAACCAAGCTGTAAATCATGGGATTTAATTAACATTATGTTCTGCTTACTGATGAGGTTTACAAAGAATACCACATATTTGGCCAGCCATATCAGCTGTCCTTACTCAATGGCAATTTCAATAAAAGCCTATAGATCAAGTGTAGCAGCCAGTAAGTATTTAATCTATTTTGCTCTTCAAAAAAGCTAGATTTGAACATGGTTTGGAATACAGTTCTTAGATTCTTGAAGACATAAGCAAATGAATTGCAAGAGTGTCTCTGGCAAGCCAAGCGTGAGTGGGAGTTTTTGGGTTTAAGTTTTCACTACATTTATGATGTATAGTTGCAGAAAAAGTCCAGAACTAAAGTCATTGCTATTCTGTGAAGCAGACAGAGGAAGGCAGAGGAGCAAGTGAAAGAAAATTAAAAATGTTATCAGTGAGGCTGTGGGCTACAGCCCTCTGTGACTCAGCACCAGATATTTTTGTAAGTGGGTGAGTGCCCAAGTGATTTGCACTGACCCCTTTTATTGAAAAAAAATTAAAATATTTTAATAAAAAGTTAATGGATTTTGATGCAAAATGTTCTAGCCAGTATCAATTCTACACATCACAGTCCCAGTATGGATTAACCTGTGATTAGTTGTTCCAACAGCTTATTTAGAAAGCAAGGACAGTGCTTGAACAGGGACCCAAGGCTTGAGTGTCTGCTTTGAATCCACTGAATGTTTTCAAATCACTCTAACAAAGGAACACCAGGTTCATTTCAAGTTTTTAGCAAACTGAGGTATGATAAAAAGCAGCGGACTAGGAGTGGCATTACATTAATCATAACTTACCAATATGGATGTAGCCATGTTTATATAATCTGTTAAGAACCAACGTTAAAATGAGTCCAATGTTCCGGGAATTATAGTAAGTTAGGTAGATAATCCATCCACAGGACAATATTGTTGCTGTTGAAAGATTACAATGAATTAAAGCATTTTTTAAAGTACACTGACCCAGATAAAAACCTTACCCATTAGGACCAGGAGGCATAGCAGTGTTCTTCCAGCTCTCCAAAAAATTTGAAACTGATGGGACACTTTAATGGGTGTTTTCAGAGAGATGTTGTGAGAAGGGTGTGAAGAGAAGGGCGGAAAAAGGGGAAATGGGAAGTCCAGAAAAATATAGATTCTTCACTGCTCTTCAATTCCCCAATATTAAAAAATCTGTCCTCCCAGAGGACCTGCAGAAGCCACCACATTATTTCACTACATCACTTACCATCTAAGAAGTTACATGTTCTAGATTGCATTGTAACATGTAACATCACCAAAGTCATACTACATCCCTTCCCTACTCTCCTCCAAATTGTGAACTGCAACTTAAATTTCTAGTCTTTCGTATATTATCACAGGTAACATTATCATGTATGAAACCATTTCCTGCAATGCTGTATCCTGAGAGAAACATACCCTTGGGTTAGCAGAAATATGTCAACGGTTCAAGCACTGGAATTTGATAGGGAAAAAGGAAATAGCAATCCAATGAGAAACATATTTAAAAAAAAAAATTAGGTCTGCTAATCCCCAAAGTAATTTTTACTTTAGTTGATTAAGAGCTAGTAACCTATTTCTAATTACAAGGGTTCTCTAAGCTTCCAGAAGGACAAATCCAACAGGAATGGTACTGCCAAGGAATGGACTAGTTCCAATTCATCTTACTGATAATTACCATTCTGTTTCACCCAAAGCAGAGTAGGGAAAAAACCTGAACTTTGTAACAGGAGTTTTTCATTTATGCTAAAAATAGAAAATTTTAATGGAAAATCTAAAGTGCAGAAAGGCATAGGAGCAAGACACCTTCACTTTGAAGAGAGTTCAGATGATTAAAAAAAAAAAAAAAAAGACAAATTTACAAAAAAAATCTGTTCTTCCACTGTTCCTTAATTTTTTTCCAGTGGGATACTCCACTGCTTCAACAACAATACTTGTTGAAAGAGAAGGAGAGGGTGAAATTGACTCCCATGACTTTTATTGCTTCCTTACTGGAAAATGGATCCAGTGTGACCAAAATTCAAGCAGCTCATGCCCACAGGCAATAAGCTGCTTGACACATAAACAAACCCAATCTGTGTGGTTGATCACACATGAAAGAGCAGGGAGGGTGAAAGCTACATCCCAGGAAAGAAACTCAGGCTGGCATTGAGGATAGGCACACTCCAAGGACAGTGTTCACCTCCCGCACTTTCAGGTGAGTAAGCTCCTCACTGCTGGTCCTCTGTGGGGAGGGAGAAAGGTGGGATGACTCACACTCTGAGAGTCCATAAAGCTCAATTTGAGGTTAAAGTTCAACTAGACACTGCCAGATGGCTGAAGTCAAGAAGGTGCCCTCTTAAGGTGAAACATACTGAGAAAAATTGGGAAACCAGTGCAGTTTCCAGTCCTGATCCATTGTCTTCAGCACTAGACTCACCTCTGCCACAAACTGTAGTCTTTTCCTTCACCAAATCCCATAAACTTCATTATTTCATTTCATAAATTTCATTATTATATTCTTGATTTATAAAGCCTCTTCACTGAAACCAAGTTTTGGAAATTGCATTTCCAAAGTTTTACTGCACATGATTTTAAGAAATTATTCCAGAAGTGAGAAGCAGCTCTTTGAAGAGTATATTAATTTCTGGAATTCATCACCTTTTACTGAGACCAGTAGCTAGCTGTTTCAGCATTCAGGAGAGGAAGTCACTGATATCTTTTTATGTTCCCTTATAACAGAATGCCATAGGTCAGCAGATAAAAGCAAAGGAGGAAAGGCTGGTTGAAACTGGATCAATTAATAAACATCACTCTAATGTGTTTCTATCCAAACCTCGTAACAGGAAGCAAGTCAAAGCTTTTGAAGACAAAATTTTCAGATCTACTTGCATCTGTTACACATTTTACTATGAGCTACTACCAGTGACTTCCCTGTTTTCATCTTGTCTACACTGAGAACTCTGTTCAGTACAAACTTTCCATTTCAACACATTAAACATGAAATAAATAACAAACAGTAAGCACCCTCAAATAATTTACCTATGTCCTTTCTATTTAATTTGGACTACTGAAAAATAATTCCAGTATGTCAATACTCAACAGACTGCATTAACTTGTCAGAAGTGAAAATGAAAAAATAAATTGTTTCTGTGTTGCCCATCACTCCAAGTCCAAGACTCAAGGCTGGAAAGCAGGCATTATCTACCTGTGGAAAAGTCTGAGTTCATTGCACACCTTCAGTATTCTTACATGGACCTGAGTACAACTTCATATTTATTTTGCTGTCCTTGATGCTCTTGTTTATAGATTAAGAAAATAAAAATACCTATACCAATATAGTACTAGTGCTATTAAAAGAAAAAAAACCAGCATACCTGAATAAGGCATGTTTACAAATCCAGCTCGTTACTGATTAAATGACAGCTTGGCTTAAAGGCTCATTGCTGCACACAATTTAGTCTGGAAGCTGTGTCATTAAACACAATAGTCCTTAGATCACTTTCCAAACGACACCAGATTAAATGGCAGGTAGGCACATATTGGCATAAGGAAGTAATTGTAGCTGACTGTAGTGCAAATCCTTTGTTATGTTATCATATAAGAAATTTAGCCAAAACAGAAGAGTTAACCTTACCTACTAACAGCCAAACCACATTGGAGTCATGTTCTGTCAGGAAGTCTTCCAGCTGTGTGATACTTGGGACAAAACTATCATTTTTTCTTTGATCCATTGCTACACTGTTTTTGCACCAACACCTATAGAACTGAAGGAAAAAGAAAACTATTTCAAAACCAAAATGAGTAACAAGCACAGTACAGTTTGGAAAAAATGGACTATGTACCACTTTAAATCATCTCCAGCAGTCTGTTTCACACAAATACAAACATACTTGTTTTATTCCTTCAATAACAACTTCATGATTCTCAGCTACTTCTTCTTCTACTCCTGAGCTCCAGAAACACTTCCCCTCATCTCTGCTGGAATAGTTTCCAGGCACGTGACTGCCCCAAACAAATTACATAATACCAACAAAATACTAAAATATATTCTCCAAATTTAGTATCCTGAATGCCCTGTACAGCATACACAAGCAAATAAATGTCTAAAACTGTTGTGCCACAGCAGTAAGTCAAAAGGCAACTGAATACAAGGAAATGAGACTGTATTAAGCTAACTAACGTGCAAAAATATAACATGAGACTAAACCCCTCCCCTTGCAGACGGAAAGGCCAAAGGAGACAATTCTAGGAGTTACAGAAAATTCCCAAAACCTCCTGATCCACTGTGCTCATTAATTCTGCTTAAGGATGGATTTGCATCGTTTTGTAAAAACTGACTACCTGGTTGATCTGTTATAGAGAAGAGAAAACCAGTCCTTCTGATCTTACACACTTCTTCAAATCACCCATAAATCACCTTGCAATTGGGTTGTATTAATTAAATGTGATTAGCAGGGAGTTGCTCAACTCAGCAACATCTGTAACTATACAGCAGTATTTTTGTTATATTGGTTTCATTTGAAGTCTTCTCCCTTGGACATTATCTGCCAAATCTTACCAAAAAAAAAAGGAGCATTAATTCTGCTTTTTTTTTTTATTTTCTAACACCTTCCAGCTCCTCACAGCCTGTCTTCCTAACAATATTCAACCCTCAAAAAATACGAGTAGACTTTATTCTCCTTCGTTATGAAGTCTCTGCTGGTTTCTCAAGCAAGGGTTCTAGAACATAAAATTAGTATTTCATTTTTCAGCAGCATAACAGCTTTGGAATAGTCAGTATTTGCAAATGTTAGCAAGAAATGTAGCAATTAATCTGTTTTTTCCTTCCTCATACTACTCTCATTATTTGAACTGGAAGAAGTTGGAAAAAAACTGCCTTTAATGCACTTGTTTCTCCTGTTGTACCCCAAACAGCAGCCTGTTTAGAATTACAATAGGAGTACAGTCCCAGAATAAGTGTTAATAATTTGTTCATTACTCCTTCTGCAAGCAGAATAGAATGGGGAGGAAAGAACATGAAAGCAGCAAACAGAAAAAAAGAAACAACAAAAACACAGTGAACCAACATCACCTTCCAGCAGGGATCATAAAAAAGCTACCAGCTTACTTCCCTACAAGGAGGAGAAATAAGAGGAATAAACATCACACACACGCACACAGACTAAGAAAGGAGCCGTTTTTTCAGAAGGGATTTTAGAACAGCAAATTAAATCACATAATGGCACTGTGTTTTGCTTTAAGACATCCACAGCACCTTAATAAAAAAGCCACATGTCAGTTTGTATGATGAAGCAGATGATGTCTCTGCAGGCAGCCTCCAGGAGCTTTTTAACCCCTGACTCACAAGGTAAAGGGAGAAAGCCAAATCAACGCTTCCAGCATAAAATGATGAAAGAACTTGTTCTCTCCCTTCTCACCAAGGGACAACAGGGTCACTCTGTTGTGACCAAGACCACCATAGAAATGTTGTCAAAAGATGAGGACTGTCCATCTATTGCCTCAATCACCAATATTTATCTTGTCAAAGAAGCAAACCATGGCTTTTTCCTAAGAAATTATCACCCAAAATTACATGATACTGAGCCATGATTAAAAATCATTAAACAGGATTGTAGTGAGACAACTTGGAGACTGAAAGTATTGAATCTTGATACTTAGCTACTTAAGTAAAGACAGTGCTCATCATTTTTTTCCATTACTATCCAGAACCATAAACTAGACATACTTTCAGTTTTGTTCTGGGATACATGTGCTACCTGCATGTAAATGAATTCAAGAATCCCACATCACTCATCCTGTGTCAATACAACATGTCTGAGCTTCAAGGACAATCCTTTAACACCCTGGCCCACTGATTTTTTCTTTCCTCCCCTCTCTTGTTAGGGTAGTCTTTGCCCTTGATTAAGTTCCTTGAGGGCGGATGATGGCAATAAAAATGTAACCATCCAAAACCAGGCAGCAGCAACACCTGCACTGGATATAAGTTCTCAACACACCTCTCAGAGGAATCAAGTGCTTAATACACTCAGATTACGAATTACTGTAATAGAAAGGGGATACAAGCAGAGACTTAAGGAGTACACACTGTTCATAACATCCTGGTGCATTTATAAGGCCCAAAGGATGAAGGGGCAGGATCTGGACCACCAGGATCGCTAAGACGAAGAGATGCAGTCTTTTCAGAACAGATATTTGCTGCTCTCAGTAACCAGCATGTCTTCCTGCCCACAGTCCTGCACCTTCCACCCCCTATACGCTGTAACCACTGGTTTAAATCCTGGACCTTGCAGCCTTCCTCTCCCATGCCCTGTATACTACAATCATAGGTTTGACTCCTGCAGGCCTCTCACTGCCTACACTCTGCTACATTTACACCTGTGTGCAAACTTTGTGATCAGAGCAAACTGCTGCACTCTCCAGGAACAGTGATCCATAGGCTGCTGAGCCTGGAATGTTCTTTCACACTAGCTACTGTAAATTCTCTGAAGTAGAGTCTACAAGGAACTACTCCCGGAATGGTAAGACCCAAGGGTGTGAAATTGACTCTTGCCAACCATGCAAATACACAAAAGAAAATGTAACAAATAGGAACAGAAACCCAGACCTTCACATTTGTAGTTCTGCATTTATTTATAATTTTTTCTCAAGGTCTCTGCTGTTCTGTGATGAACAGCTCAGTCAGCATGCTGAAGTATAGTCCAAAACCAGGAAAAGTGTTTGGATTTATTTGCCTTCCCCCCTGCCTTATTTTTTAAACATATTTTTACTATTCATTATGTCACTTGAGGCTCTCATTTACCACATACCATGTTAGTAAACACAAAATGTATTAGCTTTCTCCTGGGAAGAAGACAGGAGAAAAGGAATATTCTGTGGCACAGAGGTGACAGAACACTGATTATCATATTTTATCTTCACAGCAGTCCTTTATGGCGTCACGTAGTCATCTTTCTCTAAATGAGTATCTGAAGCAAGGAGAGATAAAGGCCAAATCTCTTATTATGATGCCCAAACTGAAATACTAGGGGCCTGCTTTTCAGGTTGTGCACGTTTAGAGCACTTAGCAGGCTCAAGGCAGACAGTGGACTGCCTTAAAGATATGCGGGCTCAACTTTATTGTCAAGTTGCACCTCATGGTCAGCCAGGCTGTCTTAATAGCAAAAACATATACTTAACAGACTTTTAAAAGTGAATTTTAATTACTTGTGTCACACATAATCCATTCTTCACAGTACTAAAAAGAAGCAAGGGAAGTTATAATCCTGGGAGGATGCACTTCATTCTCAGCCTGCTTCCAGAGTTACAAACCCAATCCAGTTTTCACCGCAAATATTCCATCCCTAAAAAGTCAAACACTCAAAAGTGCTCCTCCTAATCTTTACAAACTCATTTCAATCACATCAGATAGGTAAACTCGTTTTAACCTCAGCCTGGCAAATTAACTCAACACCAAGAACAAACCTCTGCTTGGGCTAAGTCATTAAAAATTTACAGAAGGCATGCATATATGCAAGAGCTGGCAGGAGAGAAACCAGAAACTCGGTGACCAGAGTGCAGCCACTTGGCAGGGACAGCTGCACTCCACCTGTAAAAGGTCTGTCCTGCACCTACAGCTGAGCATAAAGGCAACAAATGTTCTACTCAGTGCCTGGGAGCATTGTGATGTGGGTCTTGAGCTGGGCAAGAAGAGGAGAAAGAAAATGAAATGCCTGTTTACTACATATTTTTGTAAAACCGTTCTTCTGGCACACCCTTGTAGAAACAGCTGAATAAAAGGGGTGTCCAAAGGTGGGGGAAAAACTGGCATTTCATACTGAGAAGAAATACTTTTTTATGGTCATGAAGTGGGTAGGTAAATAATGGATAGGGCCAATTCCCTTATTACTGCTGGAATTCACGGGGGGAATAAAACAGTAGTTTAAATTCACCAGATTTCCTCAGATCTTCACAGAAATCAAGTGCTTATTGAATAAATGTTAATTGGTGTTATTAGAGGTTAACTACCATTCCAAGGATACTCCCAACTTCTACAGCAATTATTAATGAGTGGAGTTACAATTACACCCAAAGTGTCACATTAAATGACAGGAGGCAAATTCCCCATGTCTCAATAAATGCATGTAGATAATATGTCTGGATGCCTCATCTCAAAAAATAAGCCATACCTAAGGCAGCTTCTTAAAGGAAAAAAAAAGGCATTTGCATTGCCCATCAATCACTGCCTTTCAAAGGGTCTCCAGCACTTCTGCAATGAAATCAGAGGTTTAGATAAGTAAATTATATTATAAAGGAGGCTCACAAATGTAGACACAATTTTCCCCTCAAGATATTTTAACACTGTCAGCACCCAGAGGCACATTAAACACATCTCACAAAACATAAAGCTGCCAACCTTGGCGCCTGTCCCAAAACTCTCCAGCTAGGTCAAACACTTCAAACCCATCACAGCACAGCTTAGGAAACTCAGCTACTCTTCAGCCAACAAGCGAAGGAAAGAGGAAGGAAGAGAAGGAAGGTTGTTCTCAAAAAAAACCACACAAAAAACCAAGGGAAGTGACAGCACTCATAGAGCAATTCTGCCACAGTACAAATTGCATCGCCTTCATACCTAGTACCCAATAAAAATTAGCAGCTCTGGGCTTTTTAAGAGAACACCAAAGATTCAGGTCTATTTTCCTCCCTGTCTGCCAGTACTTGAAGTGCCACTAGCAGGAACTGTAAACAAAATAAACTAGAGCTTTAATTATACTAATGAAATCCTGCTACAACCCCCCAGCAGAAGCAGCTGCACTGAAAGCAGAGCCCAGCAGAGCCACACCTGGCTGAGCTGGTGTGTGGACAGCCTTAGTCAAACAAAATTTGCACTACAGTAGCTTAGTAAATAACAGGTCTACTTCAAAACTAATTAAATCAAAATTAAAGCATACTCAAAGGAACGCTAAGATACAAGATAGAAATCATTCTCACAATAGCCTACCCAATGAGGCAGAGTTACACAGCACAAGTGGTCTCTCTTATTTATCTATTTTTAATAATACATAACATGAGTTTTCCTACAGAAGAGATCAAAGACAAACTCCTGCTATGGCAACCAGCATACAATACTTCCACTGCTAGCCTAGGAATCCCTGATTGAATTGGGATGATTTTTCACTTAACTGCTAAAAAGTAAAAAAACCCTGCTTAACTGTGTCTCCCAGACTTCTTCAGGGGAGCTGGTTCTTTTCCTGCTTACATTGCCAGGCTTTGATGTTGCAGAGGAAAAAAAGGACAAAATGAAACAAACAAAAAACAAACAAACAAACAAAAAACCCAACAACAAACCAAAAACCAAAAAAAACCCCAAACCACACAAAACAAAACCGAAAAAAAAAACCCCAAACCCACAAACAACAGAACTTAAGGCTCACAAAAGTAGAAATAAATAAGAATTTCCCTCATGCACTCTCCTCAGCTTAGAGAGAAAAAGAAAAATATTGCCTTTGGGGCCTCTGTTGTTGGTCTTAACAACCAGGCAATAACTTTTTCCTCCCCTTTTTAAATTTGAGTACAGGACTGTACCTTTGAAATTCTTTATGAAACTAAGTCATCTACTCCATACCTACAAATTTTTCCAGAAGTATACTTCCTCTAAAATTCTCCTCTGACACATCACCACAATTGGGGAAAGGGGAAGTCTTTGCCATAAATCAAACTAAGAGTCAGTCTTGTAGCTACATATACCATCATCCTTAAGGGAACCACCTATAGGTTCACCCCAGCCTGGAGTCACCACAAAGATTTTGGTGCAGCAGCAAGTGCTAGAGTAAGTTATGTGAGGAGATAAGAAGTTACTAGGAGAAGGTATTACATATCATAGTAAACACAGGATAATTCTGCACACTATTAACAAAAAGGATTAACCTCTTGCCTATTTCCCACGGGATAAAATGGTGCAAAAGAGCAATCATCCAACAGCAGCTGATGCACAAATTTCACATGCCAAAGTTCTCCAAGAGCATTCCCAAAAGGGTGAGTGACTTCAGCATGTCACGCACAAGTATAAGAGCTCACCCTAAATGTATCCATACCTTCACACAATGAACCCAGACAATCCACCATGAGCAAAACCTACTCATAAACACTGTCAGAACATGCAAATTCAGGCTATGATCCTAAACAAACATCCCTGAACATCCATTCAGAGACAACTGCCAAACGGGGTGCTCAATACTGTTTTTATCAAAGGCTATTTGAATAACCTATTAACATACTTTTACAAACAAGAGAAATACTCCCTCCTCCACTCCAGTTTTTCCTCTAAGCTGCCAAAATTTCTGGACCCCTTGTTTAGCGGGTTACTTCACATAAAAAGTGTGTGTGTTTCTTGCACAGCTGCAAGAACAAGCCAGAAAAGCAGAATTACTGGATTAAGTGACACAACAGAAGAACTCATATGGCAACAACGGTGGCCTTTTCAACATTAAACCTGATAAAGTTACACGTGGCAGCAAACTACCAGCTTGGGAAGTTTTCAGAAAGTTGAGTGAAGGCTGCTATAGAGATGCATCTTAAGATGGGAAACTGTCCAGAGATTGTGATTGGGATATTTGCTACATGGCCACCTCCAAAACACACCTCCGTCGTATCACATTATGTTATGTATTTTATCTGTTATGCACACGTAACATTGGTAACTACATCAGGTTTTTTATTGGTAACGTAAAGTGCAAGCATATTATCATAACATCATTACGCATCATCACTACAGCTTCAGACACACCAAAAAGCAAGTGCATGTCCTGTTAAATCACTGTGTGTGTGTTAAACCCTCTCAGGATCAGACGCACTGGCAGAGATCGCCTTTCACCGCTCAGGGACCAGCACAGGGAAACTTCCCTCGCAGGCCAAACACAACCGGAGGCGCCTGAGCTCCCGCCCCCTGGCCTCACACCCTTTCTGCACGGCGTCAATCCACGCCAAAGGGAAAACACTAAATCCCTGATACCGGAGGGGCTTCTCCTGGCACCGCTCCCTCGCGGAGCGGCCAGGACCACGGGAAGCACGGCGAGATCGGCACCCGGAGATCACCACACCGCCCTCCGGGACGTAAAGATAGGCATCAGGCCTTCTCCCCGTCCCGGCCCGGCAGAGCCCCGCGCTGAACCGCGTCTCCTCCCGGCGCGGGGGCGGCTGCGTGCTCCCGGCAGGCCCAGGGCGAGCGGCAGGGCCGAGCCCTGCCCGCCGGGCCCATCCCGATGGGAAGCGGAGCGCAGCCTGGTCCCGGCTCCCCGCCCCCACTTACGCCATCGCCCTCCGCGGCTTCTCCCCAGCGGACCCGGAACCGGCGGCGGCGGCGTCCAGGGCCCTCCCGTACCTCACGGTGAAGCTCGGCCCCGCCCACGGCGCCGCCGCAGCCAACCGAGAGAAGCCGCCGGCCCGCGCGGCCAATGGCGAGGCCGTCCGCCCCCCCTGAGGGCGGGACCGAGACGCCGCTCCGCCAATGGCGAGGGGCGGCGCCTGCCCCCTATGTGTGTGCCGGGAGCCGCACCCGCCCCTCCGCGGCGCACGCAGGCGCGGACACAGCTGGAGCCGCCAGATGTGCGCGTTGCGCTCGGGGCCGCGGGCGTGGCCGGAGCCGGTACCTTGCCGGGCTGGCGGACACACCGGCCCGAAATTGGGAGCCTCGCTAATGGATCCCGCCCCCGGCGCGGTTGTCTGCCCGTTACGACGGGAGAGGGGGTGCTGCCCGCCCGCCAGCGGCTGGCGGAGCGAGCGCTTGCGCGCCCGGGGCACCTGCCGCTCGCCCTTGTCCTCGCAGCGCTTAACTGCGAGGCACCGGAGGGGTTTGTTGGCTGAGCCGCCCGGTAACGGGCTGTTCGTTTTCCCGCCCGTTGTTTGTGCCCTCCGAAGGAGGTGAAGAAAGCTGGCTCCCCGAAACCAGACAAAAAGTGAATTTTCGGGCATTTTTGAACACATGTGGCTGTGACTTGACTGCCAGGTGTAGCCCTATATAATAAGTGCGCACATTTCTTTAGAATCGCCCAGGCACGATAAAACACATAGATTTCTCTAAAATCACCCAGGCGTGCATCCTCCAGCCTTCAGTAGCATACTAGAGGAAACCAAAACAGTGACTCTGCGTGTGTACCTTCTTCCATCAGGTCCTAGCACACTGTCAACACTGGTGCTGAGCTCCACATTCCCTCAGTGCCCCCGAGGTTTCCAGAGGCTGCCCCACGCCATGTCTCCCGAGCACCTGAATCAGAAGGTTTGGTACCTGCAAAACAAATCCTGTGGGTGAGCAACACAGATTCCCTAAGCTGTAGTGCTGCTCTCACTGGCCTGACTGCAAGGCCTGTCTATGGGCTGCCTGGATTTGCTTGGGCCAAAGTGAAACTGAGCCCATCTGAGCAGAGGGCTCGTGGCTCCTCTCTGTGAGCCACGTGTTCTGCCTCCTTGGCTCATATCTGCTCAAGCATTCTGCATGGTTTTCCCTACAGAGCCAACTTTCAGCTGGATCAGCAAACAGCAAGCATGATCCCGCTTGCTTGCACAAGGGCATGGATGCCCCTGAGAGCCAGGCAAGAGCTCTTAACCTGGCACAGAAAGGCCCTGGCAGGATTATCCCTTGGGCAGTGCCACAAACCACAGGTGAACCCTGACCCCAACTGCCCACAGCACCCTCCTGGACAGAGCCGTGCTCAGTGCAGCTCCAGGCATCCTCCACCCAGCAGATGAACTACCATCAAAGCCAGCCTTACCTAAAGAGGTTTATCCTTGCTGTTTTACATTACATTCCCATCATATTAAGCATAGTAAGAAAAATATTGTTTAAATATTCCTGGTTTTCATATTGTAGCCCCTCCTTCCACCTCCTTCCCTGCTGTTGCTATAGCTGTGCACTCCAGCACACTTCCCTGACCTGCTGTGCTGAAGGGATCGAGTCTTCAGAGGCTCTTCCAAATGTTTTATCCACATGGTGCCTGAAGGCTTTAATGAGGTCTACACAGATAAGTCACACAAAGAAATTTTAGCTCAAAGGTGTCACTAAAACTCTAGGAAGGTGGGCCTGTGCCTGCTGTAAGAGATGGAGGTGAAAGCTTTAATGCTGATACAGGCCTGGCTGGAAAACTGAAATACAGAATTAACACGAGGAAAAATATTTACCCCTCTACACCTTTGAACTTACTTGTCTTCTAAAGGACACTAATATTTACATTCTCTGTAAAAGAAATGTGCACTTTCTTCTCACAAAAATATTTTTATGTTTGACTAAACTTATTTTTAAAACTCTTATCAATACAGGGCAGAACGTGTCCCAGAACAACCAAAATAAGGCAAAGAGAGAAATTATTTCTATTCTCAGTGTAATACCACACATTTAAGTTACCAGGTTTGAAATAAAAAAGCCAGGATAGCCAAAACTCTGTGTCTTGTTCCAATTCCATTGGTGGGCAGGAAATGGAGAGGCTTTAAGTCTACTTGTGCAACAGATACAATCAAACCCGTAAGGCATTCCACACAGTATTTTTAAGCAAAGGTCAGCTTAAATCTAAAATGTTCACCTAGAAAATGAGCCCCTGTGTGTATTTGTAACATCCCTGCTATTTAACAGCTTCACTTTGCCTTAGGACAGCCAGCAGCACTGTAGTTTGCTATGTCTTTGTTCCTTTCTTTGTTAATGCAGCAAGTAAGAACTATTTCCAAAACAGGCAACAAAGAGTAATTTTAGCAATTAGTGCCAAAAATTCATATAATTTTTAGATTAAATTTGTTCTGTTCTCAGATTCCTCTATTTTTACACCTGAGAATTATTTTTTCAGCATCATTTCACTCAGTTCAAGGAAATTGGTTCTTCTCAGGCTCTCACCATGTCTTGCACATGGACAATGCAGAGTCACTGCGTCCGAGCCTGGGGCCATGGAACATGGGTGCCAGATTTTTTTTTTTGGCTCTTGGTGTTATGTGCAAGTTTCTGACCCATGAGTGCAGCTCCCTGGAAGCAGGGGTGTTGCCTAGGTGTGACTGGGACTGGAACTGGGGACTGCTGTAGGTTAGTGCTGACGTGAGCTTTGTGGATTCTCACAGCACCCCTGCCTGATTGCCTGCTGCTTTTTTGAAGATTGCATTTTTGGAATGTTTGCCTCTGATGCTGATTTCCATCACCAGTTTCATTCCTTCCATTGCCTCCCATGACCTTTTGGGGGAGTGTCTACAAATTAGCTCCTGATATTTTTCCCCTGCTTTCTTTTCATTCTCTCTCTTCTTAAAGGGGTTCTTCCTTCTGTTTCTTTCCAATAAGGAGTGATGCCAAATCACTGTTCTCAGCGCTTCCTTCTGTATGTTGATTCCAGACAATAAAATATATTCGACATTTGAAATTTATTTGCAGAAATTACTTTTAAAAGGGTAAACTAATAATCAAAGCTTCAAAATATCTTAGCCACAGAAATGTAAAAGCTTATGTCATAAGAGAAACGAATTAATAATTACCTTTGTTTTCTGTAACCCAATTGATGACTCAGATCTGAAGCACCAGGAAAGCCTCTCCTGACACATGGAGCCATTCTCAAGGCAGCTTGAGATTAACGGATGAAATATAATGTACTGCAACACAATTCCATACCTTTAAAGCAGAGTAACAAAATGACAATAATATCTAGATTCACATTTTGCAGGGTGGGGCTAAATCAGGGGGTTCTTCCATTCCTGTCTGCTCTGTAACATACCAAAGGTTCATTTCCTTTTTGGGGGAAAACTGGCAGCTTCTGATGGTGTTATGTATATGCACACAGCATGAATGGCCCAGGCTTGAATGTTGCCTCTAGGGTGTGATTTTCAATCTTGCCCAAATTTTTCTCATGGTCTAGGAAACAGAGAATTCAAAGCATTCCCATTTACCTCAGTATGTTTATTTTCATGCCTGAAATTCCAAGACTTTCTTCATAAGCAAAGAGTAGTAGTTGAGTAAAAGCGCTGTTTTTATTTATGTCTCTTCTGCTTTGCACTGGAAGATGCTTCTCTGAACATTGTTCGAAAAGCTCTCAAGTCATTTAGCCCATTACTTTATCTTTGGGTGATGCCACCCAATGGTCAAAGACAAGCTAATGCCAAGGCTTCCAGAATTTATTCAGACAGAACCAGAAGCTGCTGGGTACTTGGCACTATTTAACAAAAGCAAAAATGACTGTGAATATTCATAGTCTTTTCTGGGACTTAAACCATTTACCTTGTATGGGCAACCCTGGCATTTTCCAGGGGAATGGAGCAGTCACTGCCCACCTGACATTAAATGACACTCACAGGTATGACCCCTCTAAAAATCCTGCAACAGCCCAGTAAGCAGAACCAGGCATTCACCATCGTGGAGCTGGAAGCTGATTCACTGGCATCAGTTACTTGAGGAGACAATCCATTTAATCAGGAGGCTGTAAAGAGCCATTCCATAACCTTATCAGATGGAAAATCCCTTGTCAGGCAATCCTCTTGCAGGGAGTTCTCTAAGAATACCAGGGAATTGTTTTCCTGATGCTGCATTTAGTATCAAAGGAGGCTGCAGCGTGCAGACATGGGCATCTCACACCCTCAGTGGACCAAGAGCAGCATCGTAATCAACTCAGAATTCTAAATATTTCTCTCTTGCTCCCAGCTCTGAGACAAAAATTGCAAATATATAGGAAAGAAAAAAGCCCATTACTACCACTCTGTGTATTATGAAACTTAATTCTGTCTTCAGCTCTGCTTTAGTGAGGGGTTTGAAGTTGCTGGAGCTGTGAGGATATCAATGGTTGATTTATGCTTCTTCTAAATAACATTAGTATTTACTATAGGAGTTCATTCTAGATTACATTAAAAACAAACAAACAAACACTGAGCTTAGAGATAAAGAAATGGAAATAGTCCTTATGCAAAATATTTACAACACTGCGAAAACTCACTTCAACAAGCCAGAAGCTTCTGGGTCAAAACACTCACATCCTTTAACTTCAGGGCAAAATCCTTAACTCCTTGGTCTTTTCATCAGAGGGTAAAATCACAGACACTTAGTTCAGAAAACAAACAAATCTTAATAATTTGTTTTAAGTACATAATTTGCCAGAGCTGGAAGTCGCTTGTTATCAATTACAGAATTAGTTTATTCCATACTTGACCTTTCAGTACTCAGTGTCTTTTTAACTTCCAAAGCATGTTTATTCAGGGAGTTTCACTGAACGTGGCCTGTCTTTCAAAGAAGTTCCCCACTCCGTGGTGCACTCAGAAACTGATTCTCAAACAGGTTCCTTAACTGAGGAAATCATCCTTGCTCCATGAGTAATTTACTGGTGTCTGGATCTGTGCATCCAGATCTTACGTGAATATAAGAAAAATATAGAAAGATCAAGGTATTCTTCATTCAATCCCTAAACATATTGCAAAGGAAGATATAACTTACCTTACATAAAGATTATGCTGTCATATTCCTCCAAACTAAGCAATAATTTTCACTTTGATCAGCAGTCAGATTAGAATATGAGAATACTACCAAAACGTGTTCATTTTTATTAGTTTCTTCAAACTATCACTTTCATAAACTCCTTTCTTCTGGTGTAATTAATGAGTGTAACTGTAAACCAAAACTGATAATAAAATCTGCATTTTAGATACAAGTGTTGTTTACTCAGATTCTCAGGACTGTTCTTGTACCTCTCATTCAGACCTATTGGACACAGATTAGCCTGTGAGAAAAGAGGCATCAAACACACAAAATTAACAGTGATTTCAGCAAGCCCAGGGTATAGCTTGTAGAAACCAAAAATTTTCCTAAATATCATCTATCAAAACTGTTTTCAGACAGAACTGAACATCCTATTTCTGTGAAAAATTGGTACTTTTAATTTTGGAAAATTACAGGTGAAAACAAACAAACAGGTAGGGATTCCACGAGATCCCATTGCTGTATCTTGGCAATCCCTAAAACACACTTGAGTGTCCTTGTGTTGCACCTGCACACATTTTTTCCCCAAATCCCTCATTTATTATTTTAAAATCCCACCTTTCTACCCCACATCAGTTGCTGGATGTGCAAACATGAAACTTAATTGTGCTACTGCTTCCTTTTTTCGGTATGGATTTATTTGGTATTTACTCTTAAGAAAATGGTTGCTGTTGTGTTTTCCTATGATCTGTTCACTGGACCCACTAAAAACCTGTGCCTGGCTTCAGGGTAGTATTTAGAAGCCCCTAAAGATCCTGGACATCATCCCAGCTCTCTGACATGGCCCCAGTGCCACTGTATGCACCACAGGTGAAAGCAATATCCAGCAGCGTAGAGCTCTTTCTCCCCATCTTGTTTCTGGCCAGTTGCATTCTTGATTTATACTGGATTTTATTGTGTCTCCAGCCCTATAAATAGTTATCTGCAGGGTAACTAGAAGCAGCTGTGTCCATTCCTCCAGTGTTCATATCTTACATTTCACATACTGCATTTTATGCTGTTCTGCTGGTAATAAATGGCATCAGATGGTAGGTTAGCTTTAGGGTTTAAAATTTCTCTTATTTTTAGTTATTCCGGCTCTCAAAAGAAGTGCATTATACTGAAACACACTATTATTAGACTTTTTGTGCTAGATGTATAGGCACATAGTATAAGCCTTTTGTTTAGGCAATCTAAAACCCATTTTGGACATACAATGAAAAGTATTTACCAAGTAAAGTTTCTTTTTTAAACTGGAGAGCCCATTCTTGGCACTACTAATTATGTAGAAGAATGAACTGCCACACAGCAAGTGGGTATTACACTCTGTTGCCAGAGAAAGGGTGCAAGCACATTCTTTTTGGTGGTTCATGACTATTTTTAACTTTAATTTCCTTTGTAATTATTTCCTTTCCTGGATTCATAAATCTGCAATAGCTTGTTATATAAATCTCAGTTATCCCATGTTTACAAATAATTCTGGCTTATACTCCATGTTCTTTGCACTTTGGAAATTCCCACAGACTTGAAGTTTGGGTGTACAAAGGCAGACACAGGGGTATCACCCCATGTTTAATACCAGCTCTGTACAATAAGCCTTTTTTAATAGCAAATGCCCACCTACACTTCTTTTAAACCTCCTCCAGCGTTTTTGTTGGAGAAGCTACATTTCACTTGGTGTCTCAGTGACTGCTGTGTGGCAGGACTATACTGAGACTTTGTGGGAGTTTATTCCTTTCATTACTTGTTCATTTTTTGGTTTAAAAGTGAAAAGGATGGAGGAATCCAACAGTGAATTCTTCATGCACAAATATAGCATGCATTTTAAGGGGTGATATAATTGTGCCACTGAGGGAATAATGATGCTTAAGTGCAGATTTTAAATTACGATTTAGAGGTGAAAGAAGAGATGTAAAGGTAATAATTGTGGCACAAAAACCAGACCAAAGGCTGTCAAAATTGTGCTTGTGGAGAGCCATTAAACACAGGAAACAGTGATGATTTATTATTGTGAATTACTGTGTAATGCAACTTACCTATGTTCAGCGCTTGAAATGCTTGTGCCCTAAGTGACCAAGGGCTTTGGAAGTTGCCTAGGAGATCCTCTCGATCTTTTCCTCGAATGTCATCTTTTCCCAATCTTTTGTGGATAGCTGCATGTCAGGGTATCTTTGAGGCCACGGAGGTGACCACACTCAGCTAGAGCAGTGCCTACTCCTGTGATTGGGTAAAGTGACTTCTTCACAGGTATTTTTCAGGTCTTCAGTGTTTTCCAGGGTAAATGGGAAAAATACAGCATTGACAAAGCTGTAAGAACAGTGTCTTAATTCACTGTGGATACCTCTGCTTCCAGAGGCTACAGCGTTGAATTGCAAAGATCCTGCATCTTATCTTCCAGGCTCACAACACTTCAGCATGAGCAAGCTGACTTTAAAAATGTCACTAAAATAACAAGCAGCAGTAGAAATAGAAGAGGAAAGGCTTCAAGACATACTGCAGCCAGGGAAGGAATTAATGAGGTGTCAGCTGACCATGGAGCTCTGGCCCACGGGGAGCTCCCAAGCCCTCAGCTCAGAGAGTGGGATGATGCCAGGAGAGAGCAGAGCAGCACATGTGAGGCTCGCTCCTGTTCTCAGTGAAATTACTGGAAGTTTTGACCATGACATCCACGGAGGCAGGGTGCATGCCGTTAATTTTCTCCAGAGACTAAGAGGAAGTGTTGCTGACACTTTTAGAGTGTATCACTGCAGATCCCACCAGGGTAGTGCACAAAGCACTGCAAATAAATACATTGTTATTGGTAATAAAATATGATGATGAAAACTGGCTGGTGGTAACACTTAGCATTGCTAATATACAGCTCACAAGCTTGGAGAGATATGATTTTGGTGATTTTAACTAATAAATACTTCACTAATTATATTTACAAGGAGTAAGTAATTTATAAACAAACAGTTTATCACATTTGCATTCATTAAACCAAGCAGCTTCCCTGATTATATTCTGACTATTCTGCCGTTTGCCACCCTGCAAGAGTGAGGTGGTTTATGCCTTCAAATAAAATTAGCTGTTCATTTTTTCCATCTTGTGGGTAGGTGGCAAATGACAGCTCCACATTTTCTGTTTGCACAGTGTGTCCTCTCTGTCTACCTGAGCCACCCTTGAAAACAGTCCACACCAGCAGGTGTCCTTGAACTATGGGCTGAAGTTACTGAAACTGTAACTGTTGTTGAAAAGAGAACACTGGTCACCATTTCTGTGCTGCCTCAAAAGCTGTTATCTGAAATCCTGGACGCTTCCTATGGCAGTGGCCAGAATGGGGGAGATAGGGAACCACTATCTTCTGGCAGAAGGAGCTGCACAGTTTCCCTGTCAGCCTGCAGTTATCCTACTTCCCTGGCTCAACATGTGCACAGGAAAGGGTTTGTTGGTAGACTTTGAAATGTGTTTATGGAGTTTGCACTTTTATTTTTATTCAATTTCCACTTGCAAGCGGCAGGGAAGGAAACAAAAAATACACTTACTATGGAAAGTGTTTTCAGTATTAACTATGCAATATAAGAAACTCTGTTCCTACCAGATTTTACAAGTGAAACTTCAAAATCTTCAGAAACAGGGCTTCTGCTGAACTGACAGTATTCCTTTGACTTTGACCATATTAGTCATTGCTTTTGCAGTCTTAGCAAAAAGGAAAACTGCTGGCTTTAGCATCAGCACTCCCACAAAAAGGCAAGCCTACTCTCTTTTGGCCTAGTGCAATATAGATGCCAGCTTAGTATTTCAATCTAAGAACAAGCATCTTTGTGAGTCCAGAGTCAGCCCTTCCTGGCAGGGAGTAGCCGTGGATCAAATTATGTCCCCTAGGTGTAGTTCTCTTTGTCACTGTCACCCACAGACACATCCTCTGAAAGCAAAGAGCCTAAGAGTGATGCAGCTGACTGCTAAGCAGGGGGCATCATTCAAGCACCAAAATGGCTTTTGACCAGCCAGACTCCAGTAGCTTTTGCTTAATCAGCTCTTTTAATACTTTGTATTGGTTACAGATCTAATCTGAAGCACACTAAAACCAATGAGGACAGGCTGTGTCACAGGGCTCTGACGATGATGACAGAAGTGATGGATTTAGTGTAACTATCTGCAAACATAAAATCCTCCTGAATACTGATTTATTTTTTTACTATTTGCTCTCAATTTTCTACATGCTTCCCTTTTTGACACTTGCTGCTGCATCTCCCACCTGCCCCTCCCCAGCTCCAGAGCCCTGGGTGTATCTTATGCAGAGAGATGGAAGAGGTAGGTGCTGACAAACTGGAAAGAGGCAGGGAGAGCAGAGAGAAGGAGAAGTTAGACACCAGCAGAGCAGGAAGCTTTTGACAGGGTGACTTGGCAGCTCCTGCTCCCCTCTCCAAGGTGGATACAGCTTCTGCAGAAGCAAGAGGAGAGTAGAGGAGAAGAGTTATGATGAGAGGAGGAAGCTCAGAAAGGGCTTAGAAACTGTACCTGGATGCTTTCCAGTTGTGTTGCTGATCTGCCTTCTGAACAAACAACCCCAGACTGGGACCTTGACATGGCCTTTTGGTGGTATTAGCAGTTTTCCAGCTCCCAGGACACACAGGCTTCAGTGGGGGTCTGACAGGGACTTAGAGGTGATGCCTGCTCTGCCTGGCAGAGGCATGTGCTGAAAACTTGCAGGTCTAATCTACCAGTCCCAGCTGAGGGTATCACCAGGAGTGCTGGGCTGAAAATATCCCAGTTGCCCTCCCAGAAAGGGTGTGTCTGGTGAGATGAGGTGTGAGCTGAGATGAGGTGTGAGCACAGCCCTTGATCTCACAGTTGAGAACTAATCACCTTGAGAAAATGAGCATCGAGCTTCTTTCCTACTTCCCCAGTCACCTCTGATGGTCACCTCTGCCTCAGCCCAGCCCCAGCAACCAAAAAGATGGAAAATCACTTTAAAACAGAGCTCTTGTGATTTACAGCAATAATGAGTTCTTCGGGTGTTTCTCTCTGGGAAAGGTATTTTCTTTCAGCCTGGAAAAGACAGTGATCTGAGAGTTAAAACAGCATGATTTTACTTTTAGTGAGAGAAGGGGATAACAAAAGCTGATAACAGCTGTAGGTAACAGCAGAATTCAGTATATTCAGAAGAGCTGCTGTTTGGGGTTGGGGGTTATGGTGAGTGTTTGTTTGAGTGTGTGTGCTTCCTTTACATTTTAGACTCAGGCAAAGGAGTCCACTCTTGTGTGTGCTGTTTTGTTTTTCTTGCCTGAACTGCAGTGCTGTGTGTTTTAAATTCAAAAAGTGGAAACTCCAGCATGTACTTCAAAAGATTATCATGTATTGTTTCACATTCTGTGCTGGACCTACAAGAAAGTATCAGCAATTCTCTGAGCTGTGGGAGTCCTTCCTCAGCTCCCCTGGCCCAGCTCCAGTAACAAAGTGCCTACCAGAACCTTCTGTTCAGCTAAGAACTTCCTAAAGTTCCTGACTGAACTTTGTCAATGCCTTACTGTTACCCAGGTCCTGTAAAAGACAAAGTCATGCAGTATTGAATTAAACATGTTTCTTTTTCTTTTGCTTGTGCAATGCTAAGGGACAATTGCTCAGACAATTTCATTTTACTGTTTCAGTAAGAGCTTTCATAATAAACTCCAGTATTGGTGGACCTACATTGCCTCAAACATCAGCTTTATACCTTTATGCTTTTCAAGCTTTTAAGATGCTCCTTCTGTAGAGTCTCTGGCTTTACCCAGACTGATAAGGAGCCTCTAAAGCAACTGCCAAAGGTAGCACTGTCAGCAGCATTAGGTGTCCTTCAGATGATCTATGCAGAAACTCTCTCCTATTTGTCAGCAGCAGCTGCTTGAGGGCAGTTCCATCCCCATAGTTCAGCCAGGGAACAGATTACATGAGCTCTCCTCAGCCACTTCAGTGTTAAATCAGCCGAGATACTTCAGGCAACCACAGCAGCAGAACAGATTAGATTAGATTAGATTAGATTAGATTAGATTAGATTAGATTAGATTAGATTAGATTAGATGGGCTGACTTCTGCAGTGTTGATGAGGAGCACTCTAGTGATCCATTCCCCCTGCTGAACTACCAGGGTGAGTTCTGGCACAGCAGTAACAAAGCAGCTCTGTGTGTCTAAAGCTGACACTACCTTCCCAGTAATGATTGTCAGAATTAGTACTACACAGCCTTAGTATAGGAAATGCTAAAATTACTGTTGGGATTTAAACCAGGTATCACCTTCTCAGGAGTACATGATGTCATCAAAGTGCACCAGAGCCTATTCTACATGCATGTCCCTAACAGTGGGTCCTTTAAAGGGCAAAAGGTTTCAGCAAATCCTCTGAGTAGTAGGATGTCTTGCAACTAGCATCACTGACAGGACTTACTTTAGACACAGATGCAAACTCATAATTAAACTTAAGAACAACCCTGCAGTCCTCTGTGCATAATCCCTAGCTCCATAATTTCTTCTGCAAAACTGACTCTTTTCTCATTCGATACAAACACAACTGGCCAAAGTTCATTTTTTGTTTAGTAACTGAAAACTTGTGATAAACTCCCAATATATTTGGCAGTATCAGTAAGTAAGCAGGTCTGCTGGCACTTTTGTTCTCCCAAGCATGTGGCCCTTAGATAGGACTATCTGGAAATGAGCTTTCCCACCAGAGTACCTACATACCACACTCCAGGGTGGCAGAATTTGCTTTCCCTTCCAGTTTCCTGGTTTATAAATTCTTCTCGCACCGCCTGACTCTCACAGGATCATACATGTCAACAAGTAGTTTTTCTTCCATCTGTAGCTGTACTTTTATCCTTCTCACCTGGTCTGACTGCATCTTGTAGGTTGATCTCATTCTCTTTGCAGCCTATGAAAGAGAAAAGCAAATGCAGAGTCTCTCATTCAGTATACCCCAGAACTCCTGAATGTGCTGGTCTTTCATTAAACTGATCTGTTTGCAAGTTCAGAAGAAATAAAAACTACACTGACAAAAGAAGAAAACCAGTTTTTTTCACCTTTTTAAACTTCTCATAAGTTAATGACCAGTGTCAATCTACAATCAGAAAGAAGGAGGGCAAATTGTCTTTTGTTCTTATTGAACCACATACAAAGACTGAATTTTATTATGATACAAAAGGAAAGAATTTGTCATCATTAACTGTAATGTTTTCGGGAAGGAGGTTAGATAGGAGACTTAGCATCATTAAAGGTTTTTATCTAAAGATTTCCTGCCTCAAGTAATTGTTCTGAAGAAGTAAGCACACAGAGAGATTATGTCATTAATTCTCTTTAATGAAGTTCTGTGGTAAGTGTTGTTTTGTAGGCTTATTTGAAAAGTTTTTGAAAAAATCTCTGGGGTTTTGTTTATTTACTTATTTGGCAGATGCTTTGCAAAACTGTGAGTAAATAATATATTTTGTGTTAACTGTATTGCTACTAGCTTAGTTCTTTGAAATCAAAGGGGATGGCTGGTTATGGGGGTCCTTTCCATAATTACCAGTGGAGCCTCAGGAAGCTAACATGGATACAGAAAATTTGGTCTAAATTATATTTTACAATATTAATTTCTAAGCATAAGCATCTGGTTAAACTGCTTTACATATCTGTACAGTGCTATAATACTGTGTTGTTTATACAAAATACCTGTGAAGGATCAAGCATTATCTCTATTCCTCGTTTAACTATTCTGAATATTCCTTCTGTTCACTGGGCAGTTCCTAACTTCGAAGTGTCTGCATTTCCTTTTCTGAGAGGTAATCCACATCATACACATAACCCTGATTTGTGCAATTTATACTTTCTGGGTTCCCATTGCTTGAAATACTGAAGCAGATTAACAGAGACCAGTTCCTCAACATTTGAAATATGTATATTTTCAACTTTTATGGGAGACTACAAAGAAATTTCAGTAGGTACTCTTCCTATCAGCAAATCTGTAGCACTTTTAACTTTCTCTTTTTATCTAGTAGTACAACATTCTAATTTTAAAAGCAACTTTAAAGAGTTTTCCCAGAGAGATTTCTCCTCAGGTCCCTCAGTAAGATGTTTCTCTGAAGGAATCTCATGAGAACTTGTTGCCTGTTCTTGTATAGCAGGCATGGTCTGTTAGGAATTAATTGAAAACATTTTCCAGAATGGAGCTGCATTCTAGCAGCTATTGGTGGTGCAAGTAATGCTCCATTGTGTCACCAATGAACTGTCTGATTATACAATTATTTTTCCTTTACTGTGGGACCTGACCTTCTAACAAAGTTTTGACCCTTCTTAATTTGTGGGGCAATGTAAAGCTTGTCTTTACTGACTTCATTATGATATTACTTTTCACCTGTAACTCTTTTGGAAGCATGAAAAATGAGGGGAAATAACCTGCCATTTGCTTTCTCATTGCACTCTTCAGTGGAATTGCTGGCAGGAAATCTGTAATGCCAATGATTTTTCAAGTGCTCCCATCTTTTTCAAGATTTCCATGGAAAGTGGGGATTTTTCCATCACATACATATGCAGAAAATTGGGTAAAATCTGGTGAAGGAAATAAAATTGTGATGAAAAGAATTTTATCACTTCAGAAAATACCTGTTTGCCAAAGTGAGATTCACATGAAAATAAGACCTTTCTAAACATGATGGCAAACCTCGAAGAGTGCATTCTCTTTCCATACACCAGCATAAAGAATATTATTTTCCCCCTCAAACTTACACTTGCCTTAAGGGAATTAATAAAAGCAAACAATTGTTTTATTAACACCTTCTGCTCCCAAGTACCTCTGCAGGACCTGCACCATTAGTGAGGACATCATGGAAGAGACTTGAGTGAAGGAGGTTAGAGAAACTGTATAGCAAAGGCTGCATTATTCCTCCCTTACAAGAGGCTCTAAGACTCTGCTCCAATTTCAATTTTCCGATTTTCCAGCTTCTTTTTTCCTCAAGGCACATTAAAGAAGAGGGAACATTTGTTCTGCATCTGTTTCTTTCTGAATAGTGAGCGATCATTTCTGTTATGTGATTAGGGCTTGCTAACGTTCCAAATTAATTAAAAATTAAAGAAAAAAAGGAGGAAAATGATTATTTTAGCATTCTACAGTGTTGAATACCTTGGACAACACAGCTGCTTGGCTGTGTGGTTTGGGACAACTACTCTTGGCTCTTGCTGCCGTGGGCATGTGAAGGATGCCTCAGCCATGGTGGTTCAGAGTAAGCAATTTCTCAGGACAAAGCCTGAGAATTCTATCCTCCTCAGGGTGAAGTTCAGGCAGTTTCTTGGGAATCTGAGCCAAGGTACTGCAGGTCCCTGTTCTCTGAGGTAAGGCTCCTTTGGAACAGTACAATATGCTCTTTGAGGTGTTTTGTTAATAGCATCCAAGTACACAGGTAGGATGTAGCTCTCCTCCCACAAAGCAAAATTACAGGAACAATTAATAAAAGGTCTCCAGTTCAGGGGATTATTCTGCCTGTGACTTAAGCCTGAGGAAGATCATTATCACCAGCTAGCAGAGGATCTATAAATAACCCATGGAGCTGAGTTTAAAGCATTAGTTTAGCCTCTCAGGGGGAATTCAGATCATTGTCTAAGAATTCCTCTGTGGTTTGAGGCAAATATTATCGTAAAGCAACTTATTGTTTTACTTCACAGCAGCGAGGAAATCAGCATTTCTTATCAGGACAACTGACATTATTCCAGCCCATCACAAAGACTTGTGGCAGAACAGGGAGAAGGAATGAGGCAAAGCTGCAATTCCCCAGAAAGCACTTCTTCTCAGAGGAGGGGAGGAGAGGATACCCTAATTCTGGAAATGCTGGCTGATAGTTGTGGAAATAGGCCCAGTCCACCCCTTCATGGGCAGGTAGAGCAGGAGCAGCAGGCAGGCGCCTCTTCCACAGCAGGTTCTGCAGAAATGCTGTTTTCATAAAAATTTCTTTCATGTGTTCCTATAAAGGCTGTGCACACATTATGTCTAGCCAACTATTTTGCATCTCCCTCCGCTGGCTGGTCAGGAGATGAGGGCTTGTGGGCTTTATCAGATGGTGAAGTTATCCTGGTAATTTAGTTTGTACATTCAACCCCATGCCTTGTGATGTGGTCCTCGCTTTAGTGAAAAAATGTTGCATGCCTGCCAGTAGAAACAGGCAGTATTTTTCTTGCTAAAACAGTGATATTACCTCCAGAAATGTTGATAAATCCATATAACAAAAGCAAAGCAGTCCGATACCGTGCTGCTAGAACTATGATCCTTTAAAAATAATGCCTGAGTAGGCTAGATCTTCTATTTTTATCAATTCAGCATTATTTACTTATTATTAATGGCTACAAAAATGGTTTTATTATTCTTAAGAACCTGCACAACCGCTGTTTTATCTGTCTAAAGATACTGAAGCAGCCTGATACTTCCCTTACTAATGAAATAAGTTGCAGCCAAGGCGTAACTGGGGAGAAAAAAAGGAGCCTTATAAATGGATGTCCCATCTCTGGAAGGGTTCAAGACCAGGTTGGACAGGGCTTGGAGCAACCTGATCTAGTGGAAGCTGTTCCTGCCCATGGCAGGAGGTTGGAACTAGGTAATTTTAAGGTCCCTTCCAAACCAAACTATTCCATGATTCTCTGCAAAATACCTTTTTCTACATGTCAAAGCTGTACCACCCTACCTGGAAAATAGAAATATAATAGTCTATGCAGTGTGAAAATAATTATTTATATACCAGCCTATGGAAATAAGTGGATAAAGCACTCCCAGTGTGAGGTCTTTTTAGGGAAACTGTCCTTGAAGCCTATGATTTTAAAAGATTGTGATATTAAGGTACCATGGCTGCACTCAGTAGGTCAAATTAGGTTAGAGTGGTTTCAGTTAAAAAAAATCCATTTTTGGTCTACACATTGCACAATGAAATTAAAAATTAAAATAATAAGGGGAAGAGTAGGGAAATAAGTTAGCAAGAGCCAACCATTGTCAGGGCCCTGAGTGCACCAAGAGAACAAATTACAGAGTGCTCATTTTATAAATTAAATCTACTTTTTTGTGGCAAGAGAAAAATAATTTTTAAAAATTTAACTTTTGTTGAGGATTAGATTTGTTGGATTTTTTTCCTTACAGAACTTTTTCCCATAAGTTGCCAGAAAACTAACTACTGGGTATTTGTAGGTACTTAAGCACTACAAAGGGGCCAAAGGAGAGTTGTAGCTTCTTTTGTCTCCTGGGAGTTTCTCTCGGAGTGGGGAGATACATCGGGTTTCGGGGGCAGGTAAAGGACAGGGCTGGAGGCAGCTTCGCTCTCTTGCTCTCGGCATTGGGGAGAGGATGCTCAGGCTGCTGCTTGCTGCGGGAGAAGTTTTCACTGTCACCACCGGGTCCTGAGAAAATCTACCATCATCTGTTCGTGTGCCCAGGAATTCTGAGCTCGCCTCCTCCTGCCCTGCTGGGCCGCCCCTGTCCCACCACTGCCGCTTTTGTCTGCACTGCTTTGGGGTTTTTTGCTACGCTGTATCCCCGCACTGCTCTGCCCTGCCAGGACACCCCTGCCGTTCTAGCTACCACCAATGGAGCTTCTGATACATCCCATCCACCAGCCCGGGATTTTCCACCGTTCCAGTTTGGTGCTCTCAGAGTCCCGCTGGGGCACCGAGATCAGACAGCCCCGGGCTTTGTTTCACAAAGCCCCCTCTGTTTATCATTAATGCTGTAGCTGTTGTTGTTTGTTTGCCTTGTTGTACATACTAGTAAAAAGCTGTTATTCCTATCCCCATACCTCTGCCTGAAAGTTCCTTTAATTTTCTAAGTTGTAATAATAATTTAAAGAGAGGGGATTTGAATTCTCCATTCCAAGGGAGGTCCTGCCCTCCCTAGCAGACACCTACCTGTCTTTCAAACCAAGACACTTTTAAACTAGATTTTAGCAATAAGGAGATAATTTCCAGAATTTGTGGAATCTGCATTGCTGGGCATGTCTAAGAACAGGCTATACAAATATCTGTGTGAGTTACTACACTTGATCCCAGACAACAGAATTTATGGCTGGGATTATACACAGTCCTACATATCTGTGGTTTCACAGACCTCTACTGTAGCAAAACAGATTTTCATTTAAATATGGTATCCCCTAATCAACCCCTGCCATATTATATTACCTTAATGGTTTTGTAGGTAAGAAAGCTTGATGCATAATTTATAAGTTGTTCTGTACACTAGTAATGGATGTGTATGAATACACATTTTCCACAACCTGAGTAAGAAACTCTCATCACATTTGGCCAACCAATTGACCTTGCTGCCTCAAAAGGCAGGAGAGGAAATGCACTTAAAAAGCAGCCAGACTAAGTGGAGTGACCTGTACATATTTGGTATTTAATAATCTGAAAGATCAGTTGTATTTACTGTTACTGCAATCGTAACACAAAAATGTATTCCCAGAAGCATTCTCTGGAATAGAGCACAGTGACTGCTAATACAGCAGCAAGATGACCAATCCAAATTCAGAGCAAATGAGCTGGGCAATGACCCAAATATATTTGCCTGAGCTGTGACTTAGTGAGTGAGAAATGAACATTTTGGTTGGTTGAGAACACCTCTCACACAGAATGTTTTATTTGCCTTATCCCAAGCCTGGCCTGATTTTAGATGTATGTCAAAGTCCTTTTTTATCCCTGAAACTTAATGAAAATTATTTAATTTCTCATGCACAGATAAAGAGGTGTGCATTTTTTATGTCAGCTACTATTTTTTGCTTTTTGCCAATGCTTTACTTAAAAAGCTCATAAAACTAATGGGTTTGTTCTAATAAAAAGGAAAGCCCTTGAGACCTCATATTCCCTGGCTGCACAGAGCTGCACAGATGAGGGCAAATTTCTCATAAATCCCTTCAACCTGAAAGATGTAGTAAAACTTAGGTTTTACTGTGTTTTGGAGGCCAGAAGGCATTTGCAGGCATCTGCAGAATCAAGGGACAAACCTGTTTACCTCCATGCTCCAGAAAAACATGTAGAAAGCAACAGGAATCGTCAACCCTGGAAACTTGAGAAGAAACCTCTTCATGTAACTGTCTTGGTTTATTACCCACTATCTTCTTTTCTACCTCCACTTTCAGGGTTCTCAGAGATGACTTCAGTTTATGCCCAAGCTGTCATCAAAGTGAAAAACTACTACTACCTTGGCTCATCATTTTGCAGCTCTCACAAAATCCTGCCTGTCCTGTGACAGGGAGGTTGTTATTTGTGTCAGCCTGTGCTTTTTCAATGTCTTCTGTGGCTGCTGTAAAGGGAAGAAATTATCATCATCTCTCTACAGCTGCCAGCTATGACTGCTTTTGAAAGCACTTTCAAATCTTTTCTAAGATGCAGGCAGATCATCTGGCCCTAAGCTTGTTATGAACTTAGCATTTTGAGCAGTGGGTACACCATAGCAATTATTTATGTTATTTAAGCTCTTTGAAAATAAAATGAAGCACTCTGTAAGCATTAAACATCTGTTCATATGGCAACACGAGCATTCCCAGGTGAGTTCTTGCACAACACTGAAAGATCTAAAAACAACTTTAAGAAGCATGAAATTCAGGTGTACTCAGGTCTCCTTTCTGCACTTTGCCCATGGGCCCTGCTAAGCAGTGCCCACTTGTCATGTTCACATCACTCTGACAAGTGAAGCTCCCCGGGTGAGTTGGGGTTACCAGGAAGGAAGAGGCTGAACACTGCAAGCTTTGAATAGAAATCCAAGGTGACTTTTGCACTTGAGACCTTTTCACCTTCTCCCTCGTGTCCTCTACCTGTGTGTTCCCTGCATCCTTCCCTAAGGAAGTGTCCAAGTCTCATAGCAATCAGAAGAAATCTTGCAGTAACCATTTTGGCATTTAAAGCCCCACTTCCAGCATTGGATTCTGGTAGAGCTGTTGTCTCAAAGTGCTTACCATGCCTCTAATGTGCCTGTGATAATAGGCACATTAAGGAAAACTTAGATAAAGCTGGTAAGGCAATACCTTTCAGAGCTTCCCCTTTCTGACCATAATGTACCACCTGACCTCAGGGACCAAATGTAGGTGGCCAAAGTGGAAAGCCAGTTAGATTTCCTTGTTACATTCCCTAATGCAGGCATTTAGAGTGACCCTTTGGAAGAGCTGCTGCTTTTCTCCACTGATACGTAAGAGAGGTAGGAAGGCGCTTAATTCATTACTTAATTTCAAAGTTATACAGTGTGATAGTCTTCTCTGCTCCTGCTTTGGCTTACTGCAGGATGTTCACCTGAGCTCTGAGGCAATTTAATAATTATGATGTGAATTGGAGCGAGATTGATTTTAAAGGCTCTTTGCTTTTAATACTGGAATAGTTTTCTAGCTTGAAAAAATGACACACACAAATCCACTGTGTTGCTGCATGTAGTCCCTAGACAACAATGGTGTTCAGCCATGGAAAATTATTTACTTGCACAAAGATGAATGGTTCTAGAGTAGCTTTCTAACAAAGGACAAGACAGAAGAAGGTAAAACACCTAATTACTTTCAAGACAAGTCCCTTTAGATTTAGGGAGAGCACTTTGTAGCACTAATGGGTGGCCAGGCATCAGATGCCCTGCCTTGCCCTTTTTCTAAGGATTTGGACCTGCCACAAAGAAGACAGAGTGGAAGATGATGTCATTCTGAGATTATCCATTCCAGCTCTGCCTTTGCCTGTAAAAAGGTTTAAATGGTTTTTTTTTTATTTCTTAATTCTGGCTTAATTCTGATAAGAGGTTTTATGGCTGTGGGCTAGGTAGGTTTGTTGCATTACGCTGGCTGAAAGGTTTTAAAGACAGCCATCACTGAATTGTATCTCTGGTTTACCAAGACTGTTTCCTTCATTTTACCTAGAAGTACTTCTGTCACAAGACCACCACACTTCTCAGCCACACAAATTTTAACATCATTATAATATAGTAATATAATTAATAACAATATTAAATGTGTCTCATAAATAAATCTGTAAATCAAGAGTGATGCACCAAAAATCAAGCTACATAAAATAATGAGTTTTAACAGAAATCATGCAGCTTGTAATTGTTTTTTATATAGGGAAGGCTCAGAATAATATATACAGTTATTTTAATCCCAATTGGTGTCTGGAACAATACCCTCTGCCAGTCAGTTTTAATAGAAATATAGGACCTGCCATGCTCCATTATGCCCATGATCCATCAAGTCCAATATTGTCCCCTCTGCTTGGCAAATGCAAGATGCTTCAAAGGAAGGCAAATTGTCCATCATGCACTTGGCCAATTTTTCAATTTGAATAGTTCATTGTGCAAAAGCCACTGCATCCTTCATGTCAAGTCCTTGTCCCATGTGATTGCAAATGTTAAAGTAATCAAATGGCACAAATGACCCAATGTACTGGTTTAATATTTTAATAACATTTAAGGCTGTGTTTATGCTCTGGCTGGGTCTGTTTCTCTTGAACTGTCAATTGTTTTTGTGCACAATGCTGCTCACATTAATTTTCATTACCTCTCTCATTTCTATTTCAATTCAGCAGTTGAATAAATCAATAGTATTCACAAATCTCCGCAATTCTGTGGAGATTAAAAAAAATCTGTGTGTATTAAAAAAATCACTTCTGATTTTAAATAGATATTAGAGGCTATTTCTATTAAACAGCTACAGACAAGATGCACTGATCAGAGCCTTGTGGGAATGCTGCACTGAACTTCCTTCATTTGAATCATATTCTGTTGCTGCTGAACTGGGTCCAGATGCCTCAGTAAGAACTACTGGTAATTGTTGCTGCATTGTGTGGGGATGGCAGCAGAGGGAAAAGAGGAAAGATGGGCAAAGTAAAGGAATATAAGCGGGGAACTTGCATGGGAGCAAGCAAGCTTTATGTGCCCCTTGGAACACAAAATTTCCTGCTTGTTCTTCTTCATGGGATGTACAGTCAGGTTTAACATCTCAGTATGTGACAGGGATCTTTCAGTTCCTGCAAGTCAAGGGCATCCTTGTGCCTTGTATCTGGGTTTTATTTGCGGTTTCGACAAAACTGGATGCTAATTATTTAATTGGCTCATCATATCTAATCTAATAGGGCTGCAGGGAGACACTACTGAAGACAGTCTCTAGCAGTCCTTTCAGGATCTGATGAGCTATGTTGTGTTAATTGTGGGAATGTCACAGGGAGAAAAGGGCAAAAATGCTGATACACTCATGCTTCCTTCCCTCTGAATATCTACCCCCTTTCTGTGGTGATGTCACCTCTGAAGATGGCCGAAACAAGCTCTTGCCTCCTCCCCAAAATATTTCATTCATTTCCTATGTATCTTACTGGTTTGGGGACAAGTCAGTATATCATTCTTGGCCTTTTTTAGAACTTTGCTCGTGTTCATAATAAATTTGACACTCTCCTTTTTACAATGCAAATGTAAATGTTAGAAAGTTTAAGTGTGTGAGATTCTTGAAGTTTTCCTTTTTTAATCTGACACTGCAGATTAGTTATTTTTTTTGTTGATTACATGTGTAAATGGGATTTTATTAATTTGAGAACCCGATTTTGGCCACAATGCAAATTTTTAAAATTCTTCTGTAAGTCTTTCAACATACTGGTTTTACACACAGGATGTATATTTAATGTATATCTACTCATTGAAATTTAACAAGCCCTTGAATAACTTCTGGATCTCTTCAAATGAATTCTATGCCCACATCAAAGTCCACAATGTGCAGATTCTCAGTTTTCCAAAATCTCTGACTTGCCAGGCACATATTTCTGTCAACAGCTGTTCCATCTGATAAGGAAACCGTTTGTATCACTTTTCCCTTAGGGACTAATTTTGACACTTAAGATTTCAATTTTTCAGGGCTTACTCTACCTCTGATTATTCAGACGAATTTCCTTTGAGCTGTCTGTCTATTGGTGAGAAATCCCTGTTAGCTGAACCTGGAAGCTGAGGGGGTGGGATTCCTAGCCAAAGCCCTCATTGTTGCAGGCAGTTTCCACACAGCAGCTCTGGTAATGTAATGAAAAATACTGAGGGAAATGGAAATATCTCTGTTATAGGCATATAAATGCTTTCTGCATGAAAGCCACTACCTTGTGTCTGTCTGTCATGTTATCACAAAATACTTGGTTTTCTACTGAAGCTCTTCTGCTGAATAAGCACCTCAGGTCCCATCGTCTGAGTTTTAATGGATGCTGCAGTTGCAGTTTACTCCTAAAAAACAGGATATGGATGTTTTAAAAATTAATGCAACATGTGGCGGTCTCCTGAGTTTTACCTTTTCTCCTCAATTTGTCTAAGGTACCAGTCCAGCTGGACTTGGGTCTGCTCTGAAACCCTAGGAGAATTTCTCCCAGCTTTTCATGGGTTACTTTTTCTACTGAAAGCCAAATATGAAATCTCAAACTTCACTGAAAGTGACTGCAATGGGATTGATGGAATTGACCTGAACACCAAAAACAAAAAGGACAAGATCCTTAAAGGGGTTTTTGCTTTCCTTAATTTGGAAAGTGAAGTGGGAAATGTGATGTCCATACCTCTGTGTCAGCACCTGGTCACACATGCTGAGGTACCACGGGGACCAGTGAAAGACAGGAGTGCTGAGGTTCTTTTTCCTTATTTTTAACTCTACAAACCTCTTCTTTCCCAAAACATGTATTAATTCAATAGGACATTACCTGTTATTGACAATAGAAGAGTTATTCTAATTTTCACAGCAAAAGATTTTGTATCTTCACTATATTCTAAATTGCCTGCAGGGAATAATTTATAATAATGTCATATCTCCCTTTTCTCACACTTTCTCATCTTCTCTGTCAGTTGCTTCCAAGATTGTTACCAGCAAGTGTAATAGGAATAGTCTTTTTCCAAATAGCCTGTTTGCTTGGGGTTTTCTTCTTTTTGTTATTGAGCACCTCTCAATTGCTAGAAATGTTGGCATTTCCTGGCTCCTTTTTATGAAAAGCGGCTTTTCTTACATACAAGGCAGGAAAACTGAAACAAAAGTAAATACAGGATTTTTATTTTCATTTCATAACACAGAATCTAGGATCCTGACCTTATAGAACACCTGAACTTGCCCTAAGTTAAACATGTTCTATGCTATGGAAAAGCAGGGTCTTGGCATCTGTGGCTGCTTTAATAAGACTTCAGGCTTCACCATGCCTCTAATATCAGTTCTGATTAATTCCTAATGAATGTGTCTGCATCTTAGCTCAGAGGCAAGATGTGGCTTCTTTATAAAAATTTTATTACAAAAGGCTTAAGACTTACCCCCCAGTTGCCAATATCATCTCCTGCTGTCCCGGGAACAATGATACTCAGAATGCTCAGCCCTTCACTCAGCACTGAACAGCATTTCAAGGATAGGAAGTATTTGGTAGAGCTGAAACATGATTTTTACTGTATCAGATAACAAGTTTTTTTTTTCTCTTGGCCCCAAATGACTCTGGAGCTGCACAGGAGGATGAGTTCCCACTCACAGCATAGCTACAGTGCTTAGCAGGATCTTTCTTTGATCTCTTCCCCCTCGTACCTTTCCATCCCTCTGACGCAGGGTTTTGGGATGACCTCCTGAGTTGCTGTCACTCAAACTGAGAACACCTGTGGTGGAGTGTTATCACCTATTCCACAGCAGCCCATGGAAGGAGAGATTACATTTTTAATTCCACTGTGCACTGTGGTATTTACTCCTCTTCCAACCAGAGTTTAATGCTCTGAGGTATGGCAAGTAGTTTGGACCAGATGGTATTTATCCAATGATGAGATTTAAGTAAAGTAGGCTCTGAACTATGACAGAATCAGGCAATCTTTCAGTCAAAAGTGCCAGACACCCTGGACAAGGGAGCTTAGAATGGTGCAAACCTGGATGAAGGATTTTTTCCTCCTCAGGGAGCCACATTTGTCACTCAGATTTGTCTTTCATATCGGTGAGCTGCTGTTTAAAGTTCTTTCTGCTAAGGAGTCACAAGTAAGAATGTGTCTACAAATTAAAATATATTACAACACAAAACAGCATGGAAAAAGCCATTTGTTTCTGGGTTTAAAAATCACAGTGAACTACTTTAATTCACCACTGGATCTTTTTGCCTCTTGCTATTATTTTTATTATGTTCTGCTTCCCCTGTTCTGATCCCCACAGTGACTCAAATCCCCCAATTAGAGAACGATCAAACTGTGTCCAAAAAACCTCAGAATTAATTACTTGCACAGGATGGAAATCATTGATAACTTGCTACTCTGCACTCCACACATCCATTGCAAGCCTCAGCCTCATTAGTTGAAACACTGGAAATATCCATGCAATAACTCTTGCTATCAACCAGCAAGCAGACAGGAGGGCACATTGCACTCACCCAGCCATATTTGAATCAATGTCAAAAAGAAAAACTATTTGTTAAAGATGTTGGCTTGTGACAATAAATTTACTTATCACGTGGTTCCCAGCACTGTAGACTAAGGTTCATGTTTACATTTCCAAGGAGTATTGGCTGACACAGGGACAGGAAAACCAATCTAAGGAAAAATATCCAGCCTTTATATATAAATGATATGCAAAACTTAGGAAAGTAAACTTTATAGACATTATAAGCTACATATAGTCCCTAGGGCAATGCAGAGTTAAGGGAATTGATTCTGCAGTCCCCTTCCAAGTGACACTTCTACTAACTTCCAATTTCTACTAGTCGGACTGAAAAGAGAGGAATGAAACTTAATTGGCACAGGCTCAGGATCCTGGGGATTTGTTCAAAAGTGGATTGGATTTGTCTAAAGACATACCTGGCTTACCTTAGGAAAAAAGGAACTAATAAGTGCAAATATGTAAATGTACATAAATGTAAAAATATAGTTGCCACTTAATGCCAAAAAAAGAGAGTATTTATCCATTTTCTCTTTGAAAATGTAGCCAGTGTCTATCTAATGGTACCACTGGCACTTCAGTAGCCTTCTATTATTACAAAGTAGACCACATAATACCACTGCAACACACAGCTCTGAGGGCCTGGTTTGCAGTAGGTGATTTGACAGCACTTTATACCCACTCACTTCACATGGGCCTGAATGGCTGCACAGGGTGCCTGAAATTACAGGCTCAAGTCTCAGGAATGTGTCTTTTCATCTCCTCATGTAAAAAGCCTTAAACCATAATATTAGTTCTGAGGTTGAGATCTGCTTACAGATCAGTGACATCACATCACTCCTTCTTTTTCCTTCATGCTGATTTAACCTGTTTAGACTTTCATAGAAGTCCTTGATGTAGGAGCTAAATGTCCTTGAAAACACTAGGTTCTTGGCAAGTAGGCAAATTCCCAGTATGAGGCAAAGAAGGCAAATTTTGCTTTCATTACGCTGTTGCTATTCCCACCAACTTCCCAATTTTTGTGAAAGTAGTACACACACGTTAGAGAAGGGTTCAATGTACTGCACAACCTGGATTCTATTTCTAGCATTGCCATGAGTGTCTTTTTGCTTCTCTTCACCCATCACTTCAAGCAAATAAAAACCAGTTGTGTCTCTTCAGGGAAGGTACTCTTCCTTTTTTTTTTTCTTAATAAAGCAGGAAATAATAATTTGGCATGTAACATACAAAGTTGCCCCACAAGGGAAATTGTTGCCAGAAGTTTCTTGAACATTGCTGGTTCTTAAATCTAAATCACTTGGTTTCAATAAGGAGGTCTTAGTGTCTACAACACAATTTTCAACACACAGGTTAGATTTCTTTTCAAATTAAAAGTGTTAATGTACCTGTCAGAGAAGTTCTAGTAAAGGATAACCCCAGGGCATAATTCCCTAAATTATATTTTTCCCCATCATTTTTCCCAATCCTACTTAAGTGCATATCTACTCACTTAGGTTCCTTATACACCCACAAGGTCTTATTGCAACGGTAGTTTAGTCTAAGAACCTGGATATGTTTCCTGATATTTTGTTATAATAAATGCTAGCTGTGCTGTTTTCATATTTCAGATCTTCATTCATTCATTCATTCAGTTTAAAGAAGCCGAAAAAGAATGAGAGAGAGAGAAATAGAGAACTCATTTTTCTGCCAATATTTCAAGGAAATGTATTGCCGTGGGTTCTTAGGAGACACTTCGTTTCACTTTAGAAAAGCTATTTCTTGATCATTCCCTTCCAGTTGAAGAACACTGCCAAGGGAAATTTTGAAATCTGAATTGTATCTATCTCATAAGTTTGAGGAGGACACAAAAATTCTGTCAGAGAGTAACTGATCCATATAAACACAGCCCTGTCCCACTCCAATTCCACCGTCTTAATCAAGTCAGTCTGGCGAAAAGAATGAGGGATTGTATTTTGACTGCAATTCCAAATCAAACATGAAATAGATATGGCATTGAATCCATGTTCTAAAAGAAAATTATGAATAATCTAGCACTTTACTAATAAAACACAAGACCTGTTACATTTACCTGTTAGCTGTAACTCTTTGGGGCTTTTCTGCTCCTGCTCTGTCCTCAGGATAGTGTTGCTTTCATTAATTCCCTCCTGTCTAAGCAACTTCCAGGACGCATTTTTCTAGATTAAAATGACATCACTTCCAAACCCTGTAAATTCAAGTCAGCATTCACAAAATGTTCTGGATTGGCAGCCTTTGACTCTGAAGTCTTTACCCAGCTGAAGCTACAGCCAGCACAAGCTTGCCTGCCTTGCTCTGCCTGGTATTTCAAATTTATTCATCTTTTCTCCCTCACTTTCTTCAACTTGGCTATGTTGACATCTGTTTGATACTGTGATAACATGAAATATTTTTAAGAATAAGTATTTAGAACATTGGCATTAATGAAATTATAAAGGTTTTCAAAAACATGAGCCATGAACAGAAATCACTTTTCTGGGACATTCAGCCCTGACCAGCATTTTGTAGGAACAGTTTCAGTACTTTTAGATTTCTCACTTGTTCTGCTGTTTCAAAAGTGAAACTTCACGCATTTTATTTGTCTGAAACTGGCACTTCAGAGCCTCAACCATACCACCAGGGCACAACAATGATTATTAAATTCTTACTGTCAGGTAAGGCAGTGATGGCTGAAGTTTAATCATACAAGGATTCTCATATGCCTGTTCCAGTGGTAGCAGCCTGACACTTCAAACTGTGGTTAATTTTCTATAAACCATTTCACTATAACCAAGATAATTACCCTACACATTCCAGTTAGAAATATGCATTATTTCTAACACTATAACCATACAAAGTATATTTGAGATTTGCAATGGATTCTTTTGTTGCCATGCTGGCTGGTTTTACGTTGGATCTCATGGAAAGAAACAAAAGGGAATATTACTCTTACTCTAAACACATATTAGGAACCATGTATTTCAGCTTGGTGGCTCTGTAACAGTATGGGGAGAAAGAAAAAAAGGATTTGGTAAATTCTTTTTACATTACCCTTGTCCTTCAGTACTAAGATTACTCGGGGAGTTATCATCCTACCTCTCAAAATGGAGAGACGTATTATGAAGGCTTCTGCAAGGATGACTTCCAAATCATCCTTCCGAGGTATTATCAGTAACCTGGATAACAAAATAGTGGGCATGACCTTTCATTATAGGAACAGCAAACCAATCTCTATTACACAATACTCAAATTATGAAAAAACTCAGCACATAGAACACAATTCAAATTAGTGATGGGAGGTGCAATGGAGAAAGCAAGAATAAGACTTCCTTAAAACTAAGAACTAATATTAAAACAATTTTCTATCTATTTCTGAAAAAACAACCCCAAACAAACCTTGATATGTGAAATCCTTGCTCTGAGCATACATTTGTGAGGCAAGAGCATTTCTCATTGACTTTCAGCTGTACTTTTGTGTTTTGTTCTCAAGGGAAATACTCAGGGCAATTGAAAGTCCATTCCTGTAGCCCCCTGTAATAACAGAGGACTTTTTTAGATAAAAGGAACACAATATGGGCAGTACCATTTTTTGAGTCAAAGGATCCCTGCAAAGAATACAAGGTTGGATGCAGACAGATTGCTGCATGGCTGTGCTCTAAAATGTATAACACTGATACAGATGTATAATTAGGTTAGACACCTAGACAGTCTTAAATTAATAACCCCAAGCATTTTAGAGTTACAGTAGCTACACAATATATTACTTTCTTAGAGAACAAAGTTTGCTCTATTGTGCACATGCCACTGAAACTCAAAGGGCTTTTGCATGTGATGAAAGACATAAAAAACCACTTCCCTAAACAGTTCAAGATGCAAGTTAATTAAACTGACGAAACCAAAGCCCAGTTCTTCCTTCAAAGCCGTAGCTCAGTAAATTATCTCTGTGAAACCCTTGGTTGGCTTTTCCCGTGCTTCATGAGGACAAACTTTGTACATATGGAAAACAACAAAGGCAAAACCAGGGATGGCACTGAAAACAGTGTGAGTTACTAAGTATTTTACACTAAGACTACTTGATGATGCTCACAAATGAGAATGTCATATTAGTGGTGATACGTGGATTGAAAGTACACTTTTTCTGAAGTAATTGGAAAGCTTACATAAATTTTAATTTCAGCAGCACCTGAATGCAGATTTGGAATGCAGCTTCATGGAAATTTATACCAATACTGCCCAAAAAAAGTTTAAAGCAAGAGAAAAATGGCATCTCAGCAGCATGCAGACAAAGTAATGGCTTTATTATATATAAATTAACACATGTACTGTATAGGTACCTACTGTTCTGTATGTTCTGCATACAAAAAGCACACAGGCTCTGCCTTGATTTTAAAGGGGATGCCCTCCTATCAGAAAATAATTTTACCTGGGAAAAAACATACCCCCCAAAAAAAAACCCCTCATAATAATGGAGGAGGTAATACATCTCTGTACGGCAGGAATTTTTGTGACTGGGGTCTATAGAGCATAATTAGTTCTGATTACATGTCATGGGCGTCTCAGCATCCTCCCACTGTTTTTCAGCTTAGCACCACACAGTACTAAAGTAGTCAAGCCTAAGGTAGAGACATCTGGAACACTTTGGGGAACCTCGGCTCGCTCGGTAAGTCAGTCAAAACCGCCTCTTTTTCACCTGAAAATTTCAACTTCAACTATTTTCAGTGTGGAGCTGAATAGTTCTCTAAGTACCTGCCGAGCTTTCCGCAGGTTTGGCCGGGCTGTTGGCCGCTTCTGCGCCGTTTTGGCGAGAATTCTCTTGCTGCTGGCAGCCCCCCGCCTCATGTTAGCGGGGCCAAGGAGCCCAGGCTCCCTCAGGACTTGGCGCCGGCTTTGCGGGCACATCCTGAGGGCTCCCCTCACGCCCGGCTTGGCGGGAACAGGATTTACCTCAGGCCGGCGGCACCGGCGGACAGCCGAGAGACATTTGTAGCGCTGCCTCCCCCTGGCGCCCCCGCCTCTCCTGGGCCGTGAGGGGCGGAGGTGGGACAGGAGCGTCCCCTCCTCTCCGGACCGCTGCGGGAGGCGGGTGCGCTCTCCATGGCCCCGCTGCCTCCGTGACGATGCCGTCCTAGCGAGGGATGATGACAGGCAGAGGAGGAGGAGGAGGAGAAGGAGGAGGAGGGCGGCAGAGCCGCCGTCGGCAGCCCTGTCTCTTGCTCGCCTCCTCGGTACTTCCCGGCTCCCGCTGCCGGGCTGTGCATCGCGCCGCCTTCCCGACGGGCGGCGGGGTGGCTGTGGTTTTGTGGTGAGGGGTTTGTCCTCTTCAGGTGCTCTGTCCCCCGCCGGGAAGGACTTGTGTCTCCCTCCTCCTCCTCCTCTCTCCTTCGCCGCCCGCACACGCTGCCTGACGAGGCCGGTCGGGAGCGGGAGCAGCGGCCGCCGCCGCCGCCGCCTGAGGGGACCCTGATCATGTCGAGCAAGAGCAGGAAGAGCAAGGAGCAGGGGAGAGTGACCTTCCCCCCGCAGCAGGAGGAGGAGGAGGCAGAGGAAGAGGAGCAGCAGCGCCGGCGCCGCGGCTGGAGAGGCGTCAATGGGGGGCCGGAGCCCCTTCCGCCGCCGCAAAGAGCTGTCAAAACCCTCCGGGAACCCTACGGATACTACCCGCCCCCCCCTTTTGCCAGCACCATGTAAGTGGGGCCCGGGGGGGTGTTCAGAGGGGGCCGCCCGGCAACTCCCCCGGAGCAGGGTTGCAGCTCCCGGCCAGTTTCGGGCCCGGGGGCGCGGTCCGTCCCGGCCCAAAGGGAGGGAGAGCGGCCGCTGGGCACAAAGTGCCCTGAGGGCATCGTCCGGCCCCTGCCTGCCCTCGGCCCCCTGCCTGCCCTCGGCCCCCTGCCCAGCCCCGCGGCTTTGCTTCTTCAGCGTCAGGCGGAGACAGGTGTGTGCCGGGGCAGCGAAGATTCCATCCCTTCCTTTCCCCCTCACCCCACCTCTTTTTTTCCCCTTGGATACAAGCGTAGCTGCCGAGAAATTGCCTTATAATTGGCTCACCTAAGGTGTAGAGAACCCAGTCCTAATGCATCCGCTTTATCCTTATATATATTTTAAATCTGTGCTGAGATAACACCAAATTCCCCACAGAAGTCTAGGACACCTCTCCAGAAAAGCCTTAGTTCTGGAGATGCACCTTATCCTGTTTGGATGTGCTCTTCCAAAATTTCCATTTATTTTTAAAGATGAAAGTGTAAACATCTATCTATCTATGTAGATATATAAAGAGATGCTGCCCGTGCAACTAGACTTACTGCAAGATAAACGCATTCAATTTTACTAGTAGGGATGTTAACTTTCTTTTCCCTGACTTGCAGAATGTAGGTTGTCCATGAATTATTCACTAATTTTTATAACACACTGCAGTTTAGGTAGACTTAACCTCAGAGGATTGCTTTACTGTTTTATATTTTCAGGACGACATTTAGTTCTTAATTAAATATTTTAATTACCAGCTAGCTAAGTTTTAAGATAAGATATTCAGCATTTGTAGAAGCCGTAATTAAAATCACCCCAGAGACAATTGTAAAATACGGAAATAATTAGGGTAGTGCTTAGAAAGGGATAACCACAAATAAAAGTGGGGTTTACCATGCCTGTGCAGAAATTCTTCACAAATACCCTGTGCCCAGCAAATTGCACTTTGAGTGAATTGGTCTTTCACATGTCTTCAGCCATCAGGAAGTTAGTTGTGCTTGAGTTACTTGTCTAGACTCCCATGTAGATGATGGAATGGGAGAGGAAATATCAGTGGGAAAGGCAGCGTAGTCATTTATCTTCTTTTTTGGAGGTGCCTGTCTTTATTTGCCATAAAAAGAAACTTGGACACATTATTTTTAGACAGTTGAAGCTGGTTCAGATGAACTGTAAGCTATGAGTCCTCAACTTCTGGGTCCCAAGTGTCCTTCTAGAAAGGTTGACATATTCCTGTGTTTAAGAAATGGGTACTACACCATTTCTACAGGGGGATCAAACTGGAGTTCAGTTTAGCTGCTCAAACAGCTATAGGTGTTTGAGCCTGGAGCGAGCTCTGTCTCATGGAATTGCTCCCTGGTAGATAATTCTTGATATCCTGGGTATCTGTGAGCCCCATGGAATGACAAACGGGCTGACATGGATTAATGTTAGTAGGAGTGTATTGAACTGTTGGGCCATAGAGGCAAAAGACACAGAACTGTATTTTCCCTGTCATGCGTCTGTGGTCATCCTTGGCATAGCAGTGGGATTTTTCTCCTGGAGTAACATTCTGTGTTTGGTGCTAATGCCTAAAATCATTGTGCATGTTAACGAGATAAAGATGAGCATCAGCTTGCTCCTGATGTGCTTGCATTGACACATGTCAGGCTTCAGCAGGCACAGAGTGAGAATCCTTGGCTGGAAGGATTTGTAGTTAAAATATTCAGCGCAAGGTGTAAGAGGAAAGAGGCAGGAAGATGTGAAGTAGTTTGCCAAGGAAGGCAGACCTCACTGGGTTTTGAAATCTCTGAAAGTAGCCTGTACAAGGTGCCTGTCAGTGTACAGCTGGCTCCCTCCTGTGCCAAATATTGCTGGGAAAAAAGTAATTAACCTCAGATTCCCACTAAGATTGCAGACTGGATGTAATACTTGTTTCACAGAGTACTATATGCCTCAGTGGGAAAAAGGTGGACAAAACCTGTAAATTAAATGTATTAGGCAGCAGATACCTGACTTCCTGAGTCTCTAAAAATCACAGCATAGTTTTCTGGCTGGAGAGACAGAACACAAAGAAAGGACTAAGTTTCAAAGGAGCTTTAGAATTCTTTGTTGGTACAGCCCTGTTAACTTGGTTCCTGGTGAGATGTTTGCCTTGTTCTGTGTGTGTCTAGATGTCCTCCTGCCATCAATATATGGTCCTTCTTTTCCCCACAGGAATTCAGATGGTTGGTATTTTCCTTTGAGGAGTTAGTGAAGGGTAATGGTCAGAAAAAGCTCTGCATAGTTTTATGGGGCAAGAGTTTGTTCCATCCCCTAAGTGCATGTACACCTTCTCTTGATATCTCACTGTAATTTTTTTTGACTAAATCTTTCCAGTTTGGAGCCAGAACTCCTGTGAGATGACACGAGGGCATTTTGGATGATGAATTATGTCGTTTCAAACCAGTGGGAGAGTATAGACCTCAGTCAGATCTTGCAGCTAGCCTGATTTATGTTCTGCTGTTCAGCTGAATTGGCCTCCCTCTTCTAGAAAGCCCAGGCAGTAGCTCACAGAAGGGAAAAGGAAGCTCTCATTTAATGCATTTAGGATTTGGTGCAGGGACTCCCAGATTTATTTTGGAACGTGAGCCAACATGCAAGGAGACACTGGTTTTAGTGGTGAAGAAACAAATTTACCAGTGGCCTATTCTGACACATGGCTGTAGCAGAGCTTGGAGACATGGGAAAGCCTTCCTTTGGGAGAGGCAGTGAAGATGGGGAATTGTCCCTCCAGCACTGCTTGTGGCCCTGCTCAGAGTCAGGAGTCGCTTCCTCACATGGAAGAGCTGGATTTTTTCTGTGACAGTAATAAAGAAAACACTTGAGATTGCTTAGTTTGAAAGATCTCAGGAGTCATTAGCTACAAGGCTGCTCTTATATATGTGCATGTCTGAACACCTGTAAGGCAATTACCAGTCTTTAATTTTAAAACTGGGACCTCAGAGGTGACTTCTGGCAGAACAAGGGGCACAATCTGCCTCTTCTGCTCGGCTGACTCCAGTATTGTTGCTTTTAAACGCTGTTGGCATTAGGTACTTACCAGATCTGTCTGTTACCACCGGACTGCATTTCCTTTTCAGGGCTAGAGGACTCAGGATCACTAATGTGCTGTAGTTTAGCAGGGGGGGGAAACTACTTGTAAATTGTTGATGCCGTCTTTTATTGCATGTGATAGTTCAGGGAGAGTAACAGCCTGTTCTTTAGCACAAATTGCTCTACGGATCTGGGAAGGCCCAGGTTGAAATTTCTGTTTCTCCTGCTACTCTGCTTTCCTTTAAAATTGCTTATGCTGCATGCAGTGTTAAAAAGTAGACTTAGAAACAAGACTGTAAATCTTTTGGATTCTTGTAGATAATGAGCAGGATAAGGAAGAAAGGAATTCTCAGGTCAACTCTTCATCCCACATTTCTGCTGCAGTTCTAGATTGAATGTGAAAAGGGATAGGTAGAATAACAGAGTCGAAATCTGCAATTGAAACAGCCCATGGTAGAAGCAGAGGGATTGTTGTGCTTTTTTCAGCCTTTTGCAGTTGCTGTGCTGCTCAAATGTCTTGCCTTGTACATTCCTTGTAGGAATAACTCTGACCAGGCAAGGATATGATGCAATGTAAGGTCATAGTAAATGTGATACGCAGAAAACAGGAGACAAGTGGGCATTGATTGTTCAGTGGAAAATCTTTTTTTAATATTTTTTTTTTCCCCATATGGAGGTCATACATGAAAATATTTGAGGTAAGCATAAGCATGTTATAATGTAGGATAAGTTTTTGTGTCTTATTTACCAGGTCTGTAATGAGCCAATTAATTGTTGAGAGTGCACATAACATTGCTCTATCTGAGAGTTTGTGATACTTACCATTAGGTAGAGGTCTTGAAAGGTGATACGCTGCTTTAGGAGCCTTGGCCTCACTTGTGTGGGAGTTCTGCTGCAAAGCAGAGCTGATGAATGGGTGGTTCTAAAGGTTCATGTACAGTTCCTGAAGTTCTTCCTTCTTTCCAGTGAAATTTTTCAGTTCCTCAAAACAGCTGCTTAACTGCTGCAGGGTCAGGGCCGGGTGAAACTTGTCCAGATGTGGTGGGACAGGTGTGCTTCTGTTAACATGACTGATCTCCGATTCCATCCCTCTTTATCTCTACTGACTAACTAATACAGAATAATTGGGCATTTTTCTTACTTGATTCTTTTGTGGGTTTTTTGCCATGCATTCTACAGATATTTTTATATTTTTGTGTGTGTGTTCTTTCAGCTATTTGGAACTGTTGGGAAGAGGAGCATTGTGATTCCCATCTCTCCTTCCCTCCTTTTTAAATGTAGGTTGTCAGCACCTTACAGAGACAAGGCTGAGTATCTGAACTTTAAAGGCTTTGGAAATAGAACACAAGTAATTAATGCACACTTAGTTCTATTTTAATCATATTTTTAAGCCAGCCTAATGATGTTGAGAGATGCAACTTAAGATTTCGCTAGTTTGATTATTTCAGATGGCAAATAATACATATAAAATATGCTGAATATGGCCAAACACTTAAAACTAAAATTCTAACTATTTTATTCATACTTTGGGATAGCTAAAAATATTAGATGTAAGAAAAGGAAAGCAGAAAATGGAATAGGAGACCTTGTACCCAGTTGTTACAGGCATTACCCTGACCAGAGCTATGCTGGCTTCTTTGAATTCTTCTTTGAAGAAAAGAGGGGAGAAATGGGGATGAATACAACAGCCTCATGGCCCTGTGGTCCTGCACAAGATTTTTTGCTTTTCATTTTTTTGGAGATGTCTTGACAATATTTTAGTCGTTAAAATACCAAGCATCGTGCATCTTTATTTTGAGAAGGTATTGCAGTCACTTCAGATACATCATTTCTGTCACAAGGTTTACAGTTAAAGATATCTTCCTTATTTGGAAGCCACTCTTGAAAGGACACTTGAAAGGATATGTGTCTTTCTACAGAAGTCAGATGAATCACCTCAGTGATCACCCAGATAGTGGGGTTTGAAAGGAAGGTATATGAAATGAAAATAAATGTCATATCTCAAAATATGCTGAAAAATTATACAGAATATATAAGGACAAATTTATTTTGTATTTCATAGAAGATAAATGAGGTTCAAAGTGGCAGTTTAGAGTCTTCTTAAAGCAAGAAGTCAGTATGAGGCAATTTGTTTTGTCTTCATTACATTTTAATAGCTGTAATTTTTTTCTTCATAACATTACAGTAAACACTACCTTTCTGCATCTGTGTGATTTTGGATGTGGAGGAATAGGGGAAGAGCATAAAAGACAGTAAGATCTTGTTTAAAAGAAACTATGGGAGGACAATGTATCTGGTTTTACTTCTGATTTTGTTGGGGAATAAGGTAGCAGTGCACTGTGGCAGTTCGCAATGTGCACTCTGGGCTCAAGTCTTTATTTCTGAGTACTCCTAAGTGGGAAATATGCCTGAGGTCTAAGACATTAAATCAATTTTGTGTTCAACAGAGTTACAAATTGTCTCTGTTATGCAGCCTTTTTTATAGATTTAAAGAAAGCGGTGCAGAAGTGAAAAAAAAAAATTAAAGAACGGGTCATGTCATGTTTGCCAGAGCAGTTTTGCCACATCTTTCAAAAAGTAAATAGTAGTTAGTGTTGCTTATACTGCAGTGCCACTCAGGCTGTTTCAGGTAGTCTAGAAATGCCAGCCACAGATAAAAAGGTAAAAAGATCAAATGCTTCATCCTAGGAGAGACCTGCCCTTGCTAATGAGTTTCACAGTCTCTTTGCTTGATGTGCAAGCAAAGAGATTTGTGATTTGTGTTCACTGAAATGCTCAGGGTGTGAACTGGGTTTTAGGATATTTGTAGCTGTGATAAAGTGACTAAGATTTTACATTTTGATGTAGGTAGCTGGAAGGGCAGGCCTATCCTTACAACCTGAATGGAATTAGCTAAGCCAAATGAGAACTCCTAGGGCCAGCAGTCCTGCATCCAGTCATGGCAGCCGACGTATTTTGGGTAGTATCAACAGAGCAAAGCTCATCATTGAAAGATCACACCCACAAAAAACAACCCCACCAGCACTTAGGAGGCTGTTTCTCTCTCTGTAGATTTGAACCTGCATCAGTTTGGATATTTACCTTTTGAAGCTGCCCATGCAGGTGCTACTGTGTCCACTTTAATGCAGAGCCCCTGTGTGTCTGAAGGTGCCCGTGGCATTTTTCACTTGGTTCTGTCCTTTTTGCAGACTGACTAAGGGTTTGCTTAAAAAGGGCTGTTTAATATTTTGGCTTGCCCTTGGCATTCATTACATGGACTTACATCTCTTCTAATGCACTGAGGGTAGAAGGAATAATTTCCTTTTCAGTTTTGCCGTCTCACCTTTTACTCGTGTGTCTGAGTTTTTCAGCAAAGTGAAAAAAATTAATTTTCACAATGCTCCTGTAAAATGGGAGCCAACTGTTCTTTTTCTAAAGACGAGGAACAGAGGCATGTAAGACCTAAGAATCAAATCTGGAACTTAAAAGATTTCCTTATCTCTATGTAGTACGTGCGTGTATATATATATAATGTGTGTTGTATGTATGTTCATCAAATCATCTTGAGTGAACTCTATCCCTTGAACTACTGGATGAACTGATAGCAACTGGAGGCTGCCTTCCTCACAATTCACTATTGAGCTGGACTAGAAAAGGCAAGGGAGATTGCTGACTGGTTTCATATTTATGTGCAGATGGTGATGAAGGAAGGTTAGGGTATCCTAAGTACATTTTCAGGCCTTTGGCCTCTGCTCTGGCAGGCACAAAGGCTTCTGTTCTTCCCCCAGCTGTGACCACTTTAGCCTGATCCCATCCATTCTGTTGTTTCAGACCTTGCCAGGCAGTTGTCTCCTGCTGCTGTTTCTCCAGCTAGGCAGTGTCTGCTCCTCAGCCTCTTATCCTAGGTCCCTTTTCTTTGCAATTTCTATCCAGTCTCACTTCTCTGAACCTCCCCGCCCCTCTCGTTTCCTTGTCTTGCTAGATCCAGCTCAGCATCCAGTCTGCCTGTTCTCTCAGCCAGTACCTTCACTGGTTCATAATTCCAGTTTCTGTGTTAGCCAAATTAGCTTGCTCACCCATTCTTTTCACCTGTCGTCCTTCTCTTTCCTCCATCTTTTCTTCTTTTGCAACTGGTTTCTGTGGAGAGTTCATGGATTCCTTGGTTCTCATTTTCCTTTAAAACATCTCACTTTCCTACACCCAGCTTTCCTCTTTCTAGTGCAGCAGTTATCCGAATTTTCATTCATTAGCTCTTTGACTTTCCCATTTTTTTTTTATTATGGTACAAGAATGTAAACACAGACGCTCTCAGCTCCTGAAATGGGTGATGTAGAAACAGACATAACACAATCCCCACAGCATTGCAGAAGTCCACTGGAGTGAGAGCTGATCCCAGTCTGTACTGGATGGCTCCTGATGTCTGGAACCTGTGAGCAGTTTAGTTGCGGAAAGTCTGCTGAATGTGTATGTACTATTGTTTCCCAAAAATTAGTAATTTGACCAAAGTGACTTGTGAGTAGAAGCTTCCAGGTTTAATGTTTGTAGTAGTAACATGAGAAGCTGTGATCAGGCTTCATCAAATGTTGCTTGGCAAGACATCCTGAAAAAAATGTGTTTTCACCTCCTTTTTATAAAGTGATCCACAACATGGTAAGCATTATTGCCTTAGTTATACCATCAGCTGATTGCCTGTGATGGATAATATTAACTACTACTGAAAGCAGTATAGTAGATGTGTTTTCATTGTATATATGTGGTGAGTTGGGAAGGATTTCTTAAAGAGGAGCAATGTCTTAAAAGAAATGAAAAATGTTAATAACTCTTGACGATGCTAAGAGAACAGCAATGGCCCGCAGCATTAAGCCTGTAAGTGCCTTTAGATTGCAGACAAGCAAGAGCGATCCCAATCCAGGATACTGCTTGTCGGTAGATGGGCAAAGGACAAGAGACAAAATAACTTGTTTTAGCCACGGGATTGGAAGTCACAAATTACCACCATAGTGAAAATTTGTTACCCTTTCATTGTTTTCTCCTTAGGTACATGGAGGAGAGCCCATCCCTAAGGCGTATGACCGTTATGAGGGAGAAGGGAAGGCGGCAGGCCATTAGGGGCCCGGCCTTCATGTTCAACAACAGGGGCACAAGCCTGACAGCCGAGGAGGAGCGATTCCTGGATGCTGCCGAGTACGGGAACATCCCTGTGGTGCGCAAAATGCTGGAGGAGTCAAAGACACTGAATGTCAACTGCGTTGACTACATGGGCCAAAACGCCTTGCAGCTTGCTGTGGGGAACGAACATTTGGAAGTGACAGAACTTCTGTTAAAAAAAGAGAACTTGGCACGGATTGGAGATGCCCTGCTGCTTGCAATCAGCAAGGGTTACATTAGGATAGTGGAAGCAATTTTGAATCATCCTGGGTTTTCAGTAAATAAGCGACTGACTCTGAGCCCTTGTGAGCAGGAGCTCCAGGATGATGATTTTTATTCCTATGACGAAGACGGTACCCGCTTTTCTCCAGACATCACTCCCATAATTTTAGCTGCCCACTGCCAAAAATACGAAGTCGTGCACATGCTGTTGATGAAAGGAGCAAGGATAGAAAGACCTCATGATTATTTCTGCAAATGTAATGACTGTACAGAGAAGCAAAAACATGATTCTTTCAGTCATTCTAGGTCAAGAATAAATGCGTACAAAGGACTGGCCAGTCCAGCTTATCTATCCCTGTCCAGTGAAGATCCAGTGCTCACTGCTCTAGAACTCAGCAATGAACTTGCCAAGTTGGCCAACATTGAAAAAGAATTTAAGGTAATGGTGTTTTTGTGTTTCTCTGTCTTTGTTATTATTGTTTTAAAGTTGCTGCTACTTCATGTTGTCCTTAGATGCTGAAATGATTCCCTGCGCTTTTACTTTTTCAATATCAAATACTCTCATCTTATTGTCTCTTTTATTCTTGATACATAAGCCTTTAAAAAGAATTTTTAATGAAATGAAATTGCTTTTGCACCTGCTGTGTTTGGAGAAAATTGGTAAAATTGGAAACTGAAAAAATTGGGCGCTCTGATAACCTTGCAGCAGATGGAAAACAATTCCGGTTGCTGCAGCACACAAGGATTGTTCTTAGTTACAAATGCTGAGTAATATAAGTGCAGAAAGCAGAAACATTTTGCTTTTCTTGAGGGTACTGCAGCACTGACCTTATTCCATCTTAATTTGTACTGATTTTGGCTGATGTCTCTAAATTAAGAATACTTGAAGTGAATTTTTTTGGACGCACCTTTCAGGAATGTCATGTGTTCAAAACCACCTGTTAGACTGCTTACAGATGTTGGTCCTCTTACCTGGTTTTCAGCTGTATCTGGCTTTGTATATCAGTGCCCTGACTTCTTTATATAGTTCAGCTTCTCCCTCAGACAATTAATAGCTTAGTTAACTGTTGCCCAGTGCTTTTTTAGTGATTTTTCCATTCAGTTGCATACCTGGAAAAGGACCATGACAGCTCTTGTCCCCCATTCTCCCCCTGCAGCCAAACCCCACAAAAAAATCAAACCCCAGTAGACTGCTTGTAATGAGAAAAGCTTGGCTTGGGGAATGACAGATGGCTCCTATAGAAATAGTCACCGCATTGTCTCTGGGTGTAACAGGAAGTTTATTGAGTTTCTGCAAGGCCAGTTTTGAGTAAAACTTGCTTGTTTAGTATCTTCAAAATGATCTGAGAGAGACAGAAGATGCATTAACCTCTCCAAACAGCAGCAAGGACTGTTTACCCTGTAGAGGACTCAGAAGGAGTATACAACAACCTGGAGAAAGACAGGCAGAAATTAATAAAGTGAAATTTAACAGAAGAGGAAGAAAACTCCTGAGAAAGAATAGGTCCATATTCAGCTGAGTGAGTTAAAATAGAATTTAAAAAATAAATTTTCAGTGATGAGAAGGATTAATGTATTATAAGCCACACTGATGAAGTGTAAAATTCATCTTAAACCCTTCCTCCCCTTTCTTTGCTGAAGGAACTCGATTATGCCATGCTGTGTATAGTGTAACCTGGCAAATTAATTGAATACTTCCTCAATGTATTTATTTGGGGAAAAATGTCAGATTTTTCTTTTTCCTCAGATGAAAAGGTACCCTGCCACCAAAAGCTAAATTAGGGCAAGCTGCATTGTGTTTTTGTTAGGTAAGGATGTAGATGATTAGAACTGCATAGAAAAATTACAGTGGAAATAGAAATTCATGGGAGACTCCCATCTCACAGGTAGTAATACCATGCATACAAATTTCATCAGGAAAAAAAGTAGCTCGAAATTCTGGGGAGAAAAGGTGAAGTTTTTTGATTAAGCTTCTCATTTCAAACCAGAACTTAAAAAATTATTTCAGTTTTTAAAAAGGTAATTCTCTGCTATTTTGGGATGCCTAAAACCCCAAGAAATTCACTGTTTTCACAGATTTCAGTATTTTTGGATAGCACTTACATGGCTACAAACCTTGCCAGGTGTATCAGATAATTCAGTTTTGGCACCTGCAATAAAAATTGTTCCTGACTCCTTGCTGGCATGGAAATTCCAGCTTCTCATCAACGTCAAAACATTCCAGTGAAATAATTACTCTCCTCATTGATGTCACATCTCTTTTTTTTCCTTTTGTTTCTATCAAGCCTGATAGGAGAGCTGAGTGTTTTCCTGGAGTCCCTTCCATCTGTAACTGCCTTTTCAGTGCTTTCTTCCCTATAGATGTGTCATCTAAATGTGTTTGGCTGATAACTTGTGTGCTTTGTCACATCCCAGAGGAGAAGGCTTCTAATCCAGCACCTGCATTCCTGCAGACTTCTGCTGCACTCTCCTCTGGAAATGCTCAAGTATTTCACTCAAATTCAATCTGTAGCACAGCACTGTTTCAGGGTGGAGAAAAATAGGCAAAATAATTCACCTCTGTCAAAACAAAAAAAATGAACAAATCTGTTTAAATCGTGATTTATTCACAGTATCTATGGAATATTGAGGCCCACAATGTTTCCTGTGCATGCTCCACTTCCAAGATGCAGAGCAATCCTACAGGAAATACTGTTCTGGGTGGTTTTCCCACAGAGAAAGAGCATAGGGTTGAACCTGTTTAAAAACACCTGAGGGCCATTAAATTGAACCTAACATCCATTGCATATGCAAAGTCCAGTCTGCCTCTCTTGCTTATCATTTACACTAAGAAATTCTAATGCACAAACCAGGGTTTGCACAAGTGAATTAGAAATGTGGGAAGGTGACTTAGGCCATTCATTCATGACAGTTCCTCAAGAAAACCTGATTAATTACACTGATTTTTAGGATTTTGTTTGATTTTCCTTTTAGAAGGAGAAAGGTTTCAAAGAAACCACAGAGCCCTGATTTTTCTTGGAGGATGCAAGACACATAGCTGAAACAAAAGTACTGAAAATTAATAAAAGTAGATGAGGAAACTGAAGCCCTGAAGACCATTTAATTCTACACCTTTCATCTCCAAGTTTCCTTACTTCCATTTGTGAACTCCTTGTTTCAACCTGCTGTTTGTCCTTTTGCTCTTCATCTATTATATTTATTTCTTCTTGATGCTTTTATTCCTTTTTGATCTTTGCATCCACTTGTCTTCTTCCCATGTATTCTTCTATTCAATTCTTTCCAGGGCAGGGAGTACAGTATTTCTCTTGACTTTACTCAGAATTCCTAGTCCACCCTATTCTCCTAATTCCAGGGGTTGCCTGCAGGATTTCGTATGACATTGGGAATTTCAGTTTGATCTCAGTCAAGAATGCTACCAAATTGTAAAAACTGGAGCTGTATTTTGTCTTAATGTAAATAAGTGACCATTACCATAGTTGGAGAATTATCTTTTCCTGTCCAGTAGCACCACAAAATACTTTGCAACACAAATATTCCCAAGTTTTTCCTGTTTTCCTGTTCTCCTAGTTTTAGCAGACCATGGCCACTGCGGCTTGGCTTGGGGAAAGACAGGTTTGGGTTACTAAAATTAATTGATATTCACCCTCCTCCCTGAGAACTTCAAAGCTTTTATGCACAGGGAACTGAGGATTTCTGGCAGTCAGAACAGCCAATGGAACTTTCCTTTGGAGTCACCATAGGAAGAGAGAGGACAAGGTAGCTAAAAAGCCCCGTGGTTATATCTTTATACCAGCTTTCAACTAAATACTGCCCTGCGTAAGCAAGCTCAGTTCTCCCAGCTGAAATGGCTCTGGTAAGGATCAAAAAGGTTGTACTGCTGCTTTCTATAGGATAAATCCCTGTTCCCAGTTTTGCTAAAAGCTCCCACTGAACCAATGGAAGATGTGGACGTGCATCTAAAAGCAGAATCTGTCAGTGTTCCAAGTAAATTTACATAGTGTTATCTCAGCTAACAAAGAGTGTTCAAGCTTGATCTAGGTTTAGGCCCAGCTTTTGAAAGGACAAGGCCCAGATCCACAACCATTAGTGCAATTATGTGCTTGATTTGCATATACAGTTACATATGCAAACTCACCATATATGTGGTTTCAAAGTGGCCATTTACCAGATAATATAAATTTATGATTCAGTATAATGACTATGAATTAGTTGTGCATTACTCATGAACTTTGGTGCTTGCAGGAGTGTGGCTCCTGTAACAGAACACAGATCCCTAGATTTTGTTCGACTGCATGTGATTGCTCAGTATAAATTTCACACAAATCTTGTGTGAAATCAGCTGAGGGTTTTCTGTTCGTGTGCTTCGTTCTTTGCACACAGACTGATACATTCTTTGTCAAGACTCCAGAGGAATTCACAAGGCAGTGCTTGATCTTATGAGTGAGAGCAGAACACACAAATTTGGGCAGGCTGAGATCCAGCTTTTGATGTGCGTCAGAGTCCTCTGAAACTGCTTGTGAGACACAGCTTTGCAATTCCAGTCATCATCAGTTGTCCTGTACATGCTGGAGTCAGCTGTGGAACCTAGGAAACACAGGGTATAGGCTGATATTTTTTGATGTTAGAGAGGTGTTTGTGCAACTGTTAGTGTTGATCTGGTGGCTTCATTTGTATGTTCTCAGGAGTGAGCAGAGGTGATTTGGATGACTGGGACCATAGATTAAAATTTCTGATATCTACACAACACCCTAGAGGTAGAAGGTCATTTGAGAATCAGGTACTGTTTGTTTGTTTAATTCTGTAAAGCAATCAGATAGACTGGGATAAATTTGATTTGCTAATACTTAGGTAAATAAAGACCTGGAGACAGAAATCTGACAAGTTTTCCTGCTGTAAGATTCAAAGCCAGAGTGGGATATTAGGAATGCACATACTAGTTTTCAGTTCTCATAACAGCATTTGTGAGTAATGTGGGCTGTATTTAATCCTTAAATTTGACAGAATAAAACCCCATCCATTATATTGTTAATCTTACCTGGCAATAAGCATAACTTGTATAAGCAAATGGTGCCTCTACCAATGAAGAAACATGTCATTCATATTTCTACTGTTATTCTACTGCTATTAGAAGAAATCTAGGTAACGCTTGTGGTAGGCAAACATGCAAAGTGTGGAAATAACTCTTGTTATTTCCTAACCATTAGAAATACACTATTTCTTCTTCTATTTCTTCACAATTAGCAAAAGAATGAGAAAACACTTTGTAATTGAAGCCTCTCCCTGCAACTGAACGGACCGTGTTCATTCATATAAGGACAAAATTTGGGTTGTGTTATGTCATAAAGCACTTGAATAATACAAAACCATCTAAACGAAAATTTATTAAACCTTAATAAGATACCACTTTAGACTGTAGGTTAGGTACAAATAATAGTAAATCAAATACCTCTTTTTTTTCATGGGAAAGTTAAAAAGTGCCTGCAAATTCAGGTGAGAAAGAATGTACTTTCTCTTTTAGTTATGTTGTATTATTACTGAAGTCACTGCATGAAGCACATCCTCCCATGCACTTTGAATAGCAGATTTAAAGCTACTTTAAAGTATTAGAGAAAAATTGATTATCAGTCTTATTACTGTTGAATTAATGTTAAGCTGTGTGTGATGATTTTCATGGTTTTTGCTCAGCCACCTTCTTTAGTAAATACTTCCTTTAGCTGTAGTGAAATGTGTAAGCAGCTCCTGCTTTAAATTAGATGCTAAAGGAAGAGTGTTTGAGTTCTCACCAATATTTAGGAATTCTTTTGTGGAAACAATATAAACAGCATAGGACTTGAATAAACTGAAGGCATGATTTTTAGCTTTATTAGATTGTCTTCAGTGACTCCTTTTTCTTCAGTGAATAAAATCCCCATCTTCTTTTTACAGTGTGTCGCCTCCTGGTGCTTGCTTAATATTCTCCATAACCTGAATTCTAGCAGTTTTATAGCAGTACTAGAGTTTTGGCAGTTTTATAGCAGTACTTAGAGTTTTGGCTTCTGTGATGAAGCTCTTTCTTGACTAGGCTGTCATGAAAAGCTGTTGCTCTTGATTGTTTTTTGTTGTTTTGGGTGTTGTTTGTTTGTTTTTGTGGGGTTCTTTTTGTGGTTTTTTGTTGGTTTTTTTTTTTTTTTTTTTTTTTTTTGGACTGCTGCTGATTTTCTAGCCACCATCCTGGAGGCTACTTTTGCAAGGTTTTAATCTTTGTAATGTCTGAGATCTAATCACATTTAATGTAAAAGCTCTATCTGCATTCAGGCCTCCATGCTAGCAAGTACATTTCACTGCCTTGATTAACTTTTTTATGAGACTTTGCCTTTTTCAAAGTCCTAAATCTTGGTCATACATAAGCTTGCTTATCCCTTCACTGAATTTAATTGCACCCCCCAGTATTATTTTTATAATTGGCTCTTCTGTCCTGTTCTCCTTGGTTACCAAAACCAAAAAAAGGTTGTCTAATATAACCTTACATCCTGTTGCTTCACTGACAACTGAATTAATTTGTCCTCTATGACCAAAGGAAGTAACAGGATCCTGTTTAAGGTCTCTGATTAGGACTGGTTGTTTCAAGTCTGTATCAGGGATGTTAGTCTTGTGTAATAACACAGCTTCTCCAGGAGTATTTGTTTGTCTCCAGTAATGTTTCATTTTGATTCACATCTGAAACTGACCTATGGGATTGATGGCTGATTCTTGTACTTACCCTATGCAGCCTCTTTTCCCATAGTTTCTCAAAATAATTTGAAACTACTGAGAGCACATTAGTTTCTCTGTCCTATTATATAGATGCTAAGTTGAAAATTTAGCATAACTACCAGTACAAGGAGGTAAAATTCCTTAGGAAAGGAGGAAAAAGTGAGGGTTTCAGAAAAAATAAAAGAGATAAAGTGAGAAAATTATGAGGGCAGAAGCAGTAACCAAACATTTTTGAAAAGATGGGCACCTCTAAGGGAAAATCTGCATTCTCCAAAAGTGATTTTGAAAAGGCAGTGTCTGGAAATGAACAGTAAAACACAAAAAATTGAGAGGTGGAGGGCTCAAATTAGTATTTTGGTAGCCTGATGGAAGGAAAAAAAAACCTGAAGAAAAGCTATGGAGTAATTGAAAAAGGTATTTATGCTGTTTCTAGTTGGGCATTGAAGGTAAAATTGGCAGATTCAGTCGAGTTTCCTCCTCCAGCTGCAGCGTCGTGAGGAAATCAGAGGCCACATCTCAGATATTGAATTTCTAGAAATCTGTCTGAGAGGACATGGACACAAAAATGAAGACCAAGGTCTCTGCTGAAGCAGAGATCAAGATAAGAATTTATAGGTAATGTCACAGAGGTGGTGGGAGACATTTATAAGTATAAACAAAAGTACAGGCAAAATTTGAGACGTGCATGCTTTACAAAGTTAGCTAAAAATTCTGAAATGCAGCCACAAATGCTTTGTCAGAGGAGGAAGGAGATTAGAGAGAGGTAAATATTTGATGTTAATGTATTTGATAGTCCTTGGAAAGACTGAACAGGTATGGAAGATGAATTCTCCTCTTGTTTCCAGAGCACTTCTGCAGGAAATTTGGGGCATTTTGCCCACAATGCTGGTGTCCAAGTTTGTCCTGCAGTTACTTGTAACCCACTGTACCGATTGTTGGCTCTGGGACCTTCCAAGGAAGGTGGGAAGCAGGGAGTGGAAAAGAAAAAAGGGGGAAATGTACCTGGTGTACATCAGAGTAATGAGTAATCAGCCACTTTACCGGTGTAGAAAGAGCTAAAAGATATTTGTAGCCTCAGAGGCAATTATTTCATTAGTTGTCAGCAAAGTTTATGTGAGAGTGAGGTTACTTTTTTGATAGTCCTGGTCTTGCTTTGTTTGTGAAATTCCTAAATTTTCAGCTGCCCCTTTTTGCCCATCCAGGTTATTTTCATCACACTCTTATGTCATGTTCCCATGCTGTGTTTAACAGATGCTGTTAGATGTTCACCTCGTGTCAGAGAATGAATGATTCTGCTGTACAAAAATTCTGTAATATCTGATGCCAAACTTGACACAGTAAAAATCAAACACTTCATTTTTAGCAACTTGTGCAGGTCCCTTTTCTCCTCACCATTGACTCTTCAGCACATTTGTCACAGGCCATTTTCTGTTCCCCTCCTGTTCCAGAACGACTATCGCAAGCTGTCCATGCAGTGCAAGGACTTCGTGGTTGGTGTCCTGGATCTGTGCCGGGACTCGGAGGAGGTGGAGGCTATTCTGAATGGGGATCTGAACGCAGAGCCGGTGGAAGCGCAGAGGCACCGAGCATCCCTCAGCCGTGTGAAGCTGGCTATTAAGTACGAAGTCAAAAAGGTAACTCCTCACAGCCCTCAGGCACCATGGCAGGAGGGCAGCACCACCTCCTCCTTCTGTAGGCGTTGTGAACCTCTAGTCAGGTGCACAACTGAGACATGGTGTGAGTAATCAAGACTCACACAAGGCAGAAAGGGCCTGTAATGAAGGAGTTTGGTTTAATCTGCTTCCCACTGCTGAGAAGTGGCAGGACATTGCAATAGCATAAATGAGGTGTGTTAGCAAGGCTTTGCACAGCTGGTCAGATCCTTCTCCTGATTAATCCAAAGAATATTTCAAGAGAGCCAGATTTTCACTCAGTGACACTCAGGCTGTGTCTTCCTGTCAGTCAATGCAATAATATCTAATCCAAAGAGAAGGCTGTGTTGGTGAAAATATTGGTTTCAACCCATAAATAGCTCATCTGCAACTATGTGTCATAGTGAGAAATTCCACATGTGTGGATTTACTGTGTTTGTTCCTTCAAAAAATGTTTTAAAACTCAGACCTGGAAATGCATGGAATATGTCTGTGGCTGCTTGATCAATTTATTTCAGTTCTTCACCTCTGTACCTATGTTTATTGGTGTTTTGGCAAGCGTTTTCGGTAGATGCCTTACAAAAGTAAGGCAAAAGTAATACAAAGTAAGGCAAAAAGTAATACAAAGTAGTTTGAATTTTGAGAGTGAGTGTTGTGCGTTGAAAAATGGAGCTGTACATCACATATTTGACATAAATACATATCCTTTCATTGTAGTTTTTATTGTATTGCTATATTGTTCTCCTCAAGATCCCACAATAGGCTAGCACAGAAAATATTTAATACTGTGTCCTGTTGTGAGAGGAGCCAGGAAATACAGCAGTGCCTATGCATTATTTACAGCTACCTATTTACATGATTAGCATCACTTCCATTCCTTACAGCCATTATAGTTTCATCATCTCCACAAGAAGCCTTGTGTCTCAGAATAAATAACCCTGTGCTCTGTGGCCACCTCTTGAGCCAATCTGTCATATAAAATGAGTTGTAAGGATCCTGCCAGAACAACTGGGGATTGCTGGTGTTTATGATGGCCCCAAAAGATGGAGAACAAGAATTGTAAACACAGATCCCAAGCAGCAAATCATCATTTCCAGTATAGAATTGGTCTACAGCAGATAAATGCGTATTAATTACCAAAAATCAAGGTAAATATATGCAAGCATTAAATTAATTTAAAAGACTGGAACAGGGGAAAAAAAATGGAGTGCATAAGCATTCTAGTGTCTAAATGTATACATTCTTTATGCTATTGCAGTTTAATGTGTATGAAAACTTCGTTGAGGCTCATGTCTCAGCTTTCATGCTGAAGGCTGTGGTTTTCTTTCATGAGTTTGTTGTCACTGATGAAATTCACTGCTGAGGAAAGGGCCACACAGATCTGTTAAGAATAACAGAAATTTAAGTAGTGGAAAAAAAAAAAAAAGAGAGAATTCCTCTTTGCAAACTTGTTCCCTTCTCTTGCAAGAGATAAACTCAGAATGCTGGCTGCAGTTCATGACAAATACAGTTCAGAACCTACAGGAGAAATGATCCTGGTGGGAGGAAATAGATGGTGCAGAGTTGTTGCTATACATGTGCAGTTCCCTGTAAGTGGCCATTACACACAGGGCATGGCAAGGATGGAAATGTCTCTGCTGTCGTGGTGCTTTGATGCTGGGATTTGCTCTGTCAGAGCTGTGACAGATTCTAGTGATATCCTGACTGGAACAGGTTCAGATGTGGAAACTTCACATGGGATTATTTCAACCCTCTGACCATAGGAAGCAGACACAGATGTGGCCTATTTTCCTTAGGTATCCATACTTCTAGCTGTGCTTCCAGGTCAGGTCTATCAAGGTCAGCTCCCTGTTGCCAACAGAGCAGCCAAACAGAGCAGCAGGTCCATGAAATAGTTAATGAGCCTATGCCCTGTCCAGAGTGAGGAGAGGCAGGAAAAAAATGTACCACAAGTAGCAAATGTGCTCAGAACTTCACTGCTAGGGAAAGGGAGTTTTTAATTCTCTTAGTAATGAAACTCTTGCACTTAATGCCCTAGGTACTGCATGGAAGTGGAGCCCATCTTTTAAACATGATGTGATTTTGAAGCTAAGGTTGAGACTGAAACTGCAGCCCCAATAGGGAAGGACTAAGGGAATTAAGGGAGGGAAAAAAACCACCAAAAAGAAAACAAATTAGTCTTGCTCTGTATGCTGAATTACTGCTGTAGTAGTGCTTTTAGTTTTGTGTTTCAACTCTGTCTTTAGATTGCCAACAAAGTTCCAAAGAGCTGACACCAGCCCAACTAATCTACAGTTCTTGCCAAGACAAAAATCAGGATGGAATTTCCAAGTGAAATCAATAAGAGCCGAAATAAAATCACAGGAGTTAATTTCCAAACCCTGAAGTGTTCAGTTGATAGATGAGAAAGAAGATACAAAATTCTCTTTGTATTTGGTGTGTTAGTGTATCAGAGTGTGCCAGGATTTGTTCTTGCTCCATCTAAACCCAGCCATTATGATGGTAGAAGTAAATAACATAATCACTCTGAGTCATACAGAAGAATATTTACATACTGATGACATGGTTCACAGTCATGAAACTGAAAACATCAGAAGTATTACTGTCAATTATGCTTAGAAAAGCAGCTACATTAAAATTGGGATATTTTTTCTTTTAGTGACCAGATACTGTTCTAATGCACCATTTTTGTTCACTGGGGTTCTGCTTGGAGCTGAAGGTATTAGATACATGTGATAATAAGTTCAACATATGTAATGAAAATTGAGAAACTACATGGAAAATAGAGTGAGAGGAGAAATACAGGAAGAACAAAGCTGTAGGATGATGTGAGCAGTAATAAAATGTGATGTGAACCTACTGTCCTTGGAGGAGATGAAGCTGCAGGCAAATACAGGTAATACAGACAGAAACGCAACAGGGGCGGGCATAGTTTAAAGTTGCTGAAAATAAAACAAACATAATCATCAGATGAAGTATTTCAGTAAAGACTGCTAGAGGAGGGATGAATTTCAGAGCTTATATGGATGAGAAGTGACACAACTCGCTCCAAGGGCTTAGAAGTGGTGCACATAGTGCAGTTAACAGCAGCTAAATAAGTTGCTACGATCTTCTAAAGAGCCTTTACACTCACTGCCAGAGAAGAACTTGCCCATAACCCTTGGCATCTTATTCACTAAATCTTCCCTTTTTTCTTTTTTTTTTCTTTTTTTTTTTTGAAAATTACAGCAGATCTCTTAGTGTCAGATCAAAAAGTTGATAGATCAGGAGAATAAGCCAGCACAGAGCTCTGGATGAGGTGCCAAAGGGCCCATGGGCTGATTCCCAGCCCTGGGTGAACTTCCTTAAAGCTCCTTTACTGTTTCTTCCCATTCCCTGTGGTAACAGAAGGAATGATGTGGGTGTTTCTTCCCTCCTCTTCCCTACAGTTTTAAGCCTGATTTTAAAAAACGTCTTTGTAATTTGAAATAATTATTTACTTTCCTGCCTTTGTCCACAGTTAATCTGCTGTGGGATTTGTCCCTTTGATGTCCTGAGTTGACAATGAAATTTATCTTAGCAAAAGAAGAGGCTGGGGGCATATGTCAGAATGCACAAACACAAAAACCCAATCTCTTCTTCTCAAATGGGCCATGTTGGCAGTTTTTATGGTGCATAAGCTTCAAAGGTGACAGCCTAATAAAAAGAACAGAAGCAGTTTGAGTCGACATGAATTTCTTAAAGGACTTTTTTACAATCTCTTTATTTATTTCTCATGGCCACTCCACTTTATGTACAAACTGCATTAATATGTGAAGTAATTGCTTAATGCATCACACACCAAAATGCTTAGGGATTTCAAATTTTACAGCAAAGTAGATTAAAGTATGAAGATTGCCTCCCTTTTTAAAGTTCATGCAGCAGTTCAGATTTCTCATCTTGAGAGATTTTGGGTTCCCTGTTTTCATTGCCAATGATTTAATTTGATTTTCTTTAAGAAGTCTGTCCTGTTGTACTACTCTATGCACTTTTTAATGAGATTTGGAATACCAATACGGTTTTGCAAGCAAGACCTGGCAAACAACAGTGTATGCAGTACATAATGATCTCTGTAGAGTACAAGGGATAATAAAATGGGTATCCAAGGTTTACAGTATTTTAATTCTTTTTACCAGAGTATAACCAACTGATATCAAATCTCATTCTTAACCTAACACAAATTAAAAGCTATTAGATTTATTTTCAAACCCTTTTTTGTGAAACACCTAGCCTTCTTTATTCTGATTCACTAGTTATTGATAAGTATATCACCAGATTTTTCAAACTGCTGTGAACACCAGGTTGCTCACCTTTGTGTTTAATTGGTATTCCCACATGCTCTTGTGATGTGATGATGCCTTGAGAAGGCTGACCTGGAACAGAGACTGGACAGATCTAGAGAGTAAAGTAGGTATTTATTAAAAAGGCCTTTAAGGATACACCTTGGGAAGTACAAGAGCCCAGCCAGGGCTACACCCAAGGTGGATCCAAAATAGTCACAAAATGGACAATCGGTCACCAGGTCTCACACTTTTATAAGTTTTGGTTCATTTGCATATTGGCTTTTAATTGTCCAATTACAGCTTCAGGTTATGAGGTCCCATCCTTCTTGTTTTCTCTCTTCAGTCCGCCGTTGTTTATGCTTTTGGACCTGAAAGTTGTACTCATTGTCCTTGGTCTCCAGCAGGAAAAGGATTTGTTTTGTCTACCTACTCTGTGAGGAGAGCTTACTGACACTTAATATAGGCTCAGAACTGTACACCTAGGGAGCACAGAATCTGAAAAACATGAAAGCTAAAACTTAAGGCATCAGTGGTAGCTTCTTCTTTATTTATTAACCTTTGCTTTAAAGGAAATGAGAAAAAAAAACCATGGTTCTTAAATATCTGGTGTTAATTTAGACCTTAAGGTGATCACAATTGTGCATGTATTAGTTACATAACTCTTCTTATTAATGACAGCCTGTCTTGGTTTGTCTTTCTTTTTCTTTGCAGTTTGTGGCCCACCCAAACTGTCAGCAACAGCTACTGACAATCTGGTATGAAAATCTCTCAGGATTACGGGAGCAGACCATAGCTATCAAGTGTCTGGTGGTGCTGGTTGTGGCATTGGGCCTTCCCTTTCTAGCCATTGGTTATTGGATCGCACCATGTAGCAGGGTACTGCATTTTATAAATTATGTGTCTTGTCCTGTTCTCAGGGCTCCTTTTCCTTTCCTGGCAGTCAACATGCAATTTCTGCTGCTTCAAAATTTTAACTAATTAATGATATTTTTAGCAATCTCTAACATTGAGCCAAAAGATACTAAGAGGTCTCTTGTTATTTGCACTGTAAAGAGGGGACCACAATGATGAAGTATGAATATAAATTAGCATTAAGCTGAAGGAAAGAAAAATAATCTTCTCTGAGAGCCTTTTTCTTTTTTAAATTTCCCTAGGTTGTGCTCACCTCACAGTGTCTGCTGTGTAATTTATATGTATTAATAATATGGATTTTTTGGAAGTCACCGCTCAGATTCTTTATTAAGTTTCCTTTGGTGGCATCCTAAGGTCTCATGCTGTTCCCATATAATCCATTAGCAGAACATCTGTTGACTTTACTGATGCAGTACTTAATCCTAAGTAAAATATTTGTTATCCCAGCCTTAGGAGGTCTGTTTGCCAGCTGAACCATAGAGCAGAAATTAAATTAAATGTGTAATTCCGACTATGTAGTAGGGTATATTTGTAAAAGAGCATAGCTGTAAACTCTTACCTTTTAAAAATATGTTAAAGTGTAAGGGTGTAAGGGTGCTCCCACCCTTCCTGCTGATCTCACAAGGAAAGAAGCAGCAGTTTCTTTGAAATCCTGCTGGTCTGTAGCACATGAATTGTTTGCAAGTCAGGTGTGTTGATATATCTTTGGTAAATCAGATGAAAGATTTCTCTGTTGCATTAACATTTTTTAAAAATTCAAGTACATTAATCCTGTGCTGAATGTAGTCTTTCAATTTTATTTCCCTAGCAAGTGTAAAGCAAAGAAATGTGAGTTTCTTTTATATTTCTTTGTTTTAGAATTCATCTCAATGAGGATAAGGTTTTTCTCATCTACATATTTGAAGGGAACCTTATCTTTTCTCTGGGTTAAATATTTATTTACTTTAATGATAAACCTTTATGAAAATAGTGTAATTGTTACTCTCATTATCCTCTGAAATGTCACTTTCCATTAATACCTTTAGTAAATATATTCCTCACAGCTCCATATAACATGAACATATTAATATATTTTTAGCTGGTGTCTAATATGGAAAAGTGATGTTTGTCCTTGAGTTCTAATTCCCAGTAGCAGAAACATCTGATGTTTTTTCCTCAGAACTCCTGTCAAATAAAAGTGCTATACGTTTAGGTCAGTTGTTGGATATTGCAATTACAAAATGCTTTCTAATGGTCAGGAGCAGGAAGGGAACCTGAGATTGTTTGCTGAGGTAGTAAATGCAGTTTAATGTGTGCTGGTTTTCTTAGTTCACAGTAGCTGACCCAAATTTCAAGGAAAACAATTTCTTGAAAAAAGAAAGCTCATATGGTCTTCTGGAAGCAGCTGGTCCCCTCTTCCACTGCAGACTGCCCCTACTGCTCCTTTTTGTTCTTTTACCAGGTGCAAATGTGAATTAAACCTGCTAAATTTATTTTAAAAAACACTAATATTTCTGATCTTATTTTTCTTAGTCCATTTTGTGGAACAGCCATTAGTTTTAATAGACACAAGTACTTATTTGGCGCTTAGAGCTCTGAACATGTGTTATGTGGCTGGAATATAGTAACCAGAGATAAAAAAACAACTAATTTTTCCTAGAGCTGTAGTTACAGAGAAGTTAATAGAACACTGTTGTTAGGGAAAATGTTTCGCTGGAGTTGGAGATTTTAATAATTTATCTTCCCCTGGGCTTGCTTTACCAAGTCTTCCTGGTCACTGCCATTGTACATTTGCAATCCCTTGGAGTGTTTCCCCTCAAACATTGCCATCTAGAGTTCATGGAATAACATGAGCACTCACTAACAGGACAACATACTCTGTGCGGCTCCTTGTGGGAGCCTTTTGTCTGAAATGGCAAAGCATCACAGTTGAGTGCTCTTGGAAGAATATCCTCTAAGAATGAGGTTTCTGGCTCTACTGAGCCCATTTATGCTTCTGGAATGCCTGGTGTTTCTTTGAGAAAACTGAGTGACTGCTTTCATTCTGCCTTTGCAGCTTGGAAGAATTCTTCGAAGCCCATTTATGAAATTTGTGGCACATGCAGCATCCTTCATTATTTTCCTAGGCCTGCTGGTGTTCAATGCTTCAGACAGATTTGAGGGCATAACGACACTGCCAAATGTCACTGTTACTGATTACCCCAAGCAGATCTTTAGGGTGAAGACCACCCAGTTCACATGGACAGAAATGCTGATCATGGTGTGGGTTCTTGGTAGGTATATTGACCCTTCATCTTCCTGTTTTCCTGAAAACAGAAATTCTGAAAGGGAGGAGAGAAGCCCAGGTCCCAAATCTGGGACTGATCCAGCTGCTGTGTGCAGCAACTAATAGACCCTTAGGGCAGGTAACAGGGCATTAGGATAGATTTTGAATCATTTGTATCTCCTGGTTTAAGCACTGCTTTACCCTAAACTGTGTCAGGGTAGGGAGATAAGTATCACTTGCATGGTGCCTTTTGGGAATTCCAGCTTATACTCTTTATTTGACAGAAGGCAAGGACTGGGATTTTCCAATCCAGTGTATGGCTGCTCTGAGTGCAGTTGGGATGGCAGCAGCAGCCCCTTTGAATTAGACAGCTAGGGAAACAAGAAAAAGTTTGTGAGGTTGAGATTTTGTTATTTGTTGGATTTTTATTTTCCCTGAGAACCTCTTAGAATCAAGCAAAAAGTCTTGATTCACAGCAGCTGCATTTCATGGTTATGGTGAGGCTATGATCTGGATTAAATCCACATAAATTAATTTCTGAGAAGAAGTTTAAGTAAGAAATCTGAATTACACATAGCCATATTCCACTTTCTATGCTGAAAAGCATCTTATTCTGTAAAGTGAAAAAACTAGTATAATTGTGCCCTTTATATTTGGTCATCTGTGTTGTTGGGTAGTTGTGTTCTTGGGGAAAAATTAAACCCTCTGATTCAGAAGTGGCTCAGGAATGTAAATGGTAAGAAACTAAGGGGACATTTTTTTCCCACACTTAATTTTTCCTCCTTTGGAATTGCAGGAGTTTTGCTGTTAGGTCACAATACTTTAACTGCAAAGTCAGGGCTCTACTCCACCCTCTGTGGGGTGATGTCTGAACTATATTTTCTCTAATTAATCTCAATTAATACCTTGCTATTTGATCAACCCTGTTGAAACCAAGAGAGAATAGCCTTAGTGAAGGGGAGGATGATGCTGTGATACTGCAAATAAGTGAATCTCTGCTCCACTGGTATCACCCCTTCTATGAAATGGGAGAATACAGGGAATTTAAATGACAACAGTTTGGCAAACATTGCTGTGCTTTTTCATTTCTTGTTGCAGGTATGATGTGGTCAGAATGCAAAGAGCTGTGGCTGGAAGGACCCAGGGAATATATCTTGCAGTTATGGAATGTTCTGGATTTTGGGATGCTGTCCATTTTCATTGCTGCTTTCACAGCCAGGCTCCTGGCATTCCTTCAGGCCACAAAAGCACAACAGTATGTGGACAACTACATTGAGGAGAACGACCTCTCTGAGGTCACACTTCCTCCAGAAATTGAATATTTTACTTATGGTGAGCTTAGTTTTTCTGCCAAACAGATCTAAACAGAGGAGAGCTTTGAAGGATGCATTTAGAAGTCTCTCTTTACCCTAGTGCTAAATTTGACCCCCTTGATTTTAAACATTTGGAAGTTATATTTTATTCTTGGCTAATTGCACAACAGATAAAATGTTGATGTGGTTCCTTTCTCCTTTTTTTGGTTCAGTTGTTTGATAGTTATTCATGTTCATAAACATCTATCAGCATTTCCTCCTGAAAGAAGGATGCTGGCCCTTTGAAGGTCTGCTTAAGTAGAATAAAACTACTAAATACTTACTGCAGTGCAGAAACTGTCAATAAAGGCATGATTAATCTTTGCAACACAAGAAAATAGTGCTGAGAGTGTATTTTAGGATGAGCTTCAATATATTATAATAGCAGACTTGGTTTTGTTACTTACCTTAATTGCAATATCAGCAATCTGAACTTGTGCATATGTAAATATGAAATCAACACTGAATTAAAATGTGTTTCATATCAAAATACCCTGTGTTTCTAAATATGCAAATACACATTTAGAAACACTGGGTATTTTAATGTGAAACACATTTTAATTCAGTGTTGGTCTTCTAAGATGGCGCATGAATTCGCATAGTAATTTATGAATTTCTGTATAACTCAATTATTTCTGTGCATATTGTGTGCAAAACCCACAGTCCTATTTCTTTTGAGGTAATTGGCAAAAATCTTTATGGTCACTATGGGAACTAGGTTATATCCTGAAAAAAGGAAAAGCTTGGTGTGACTAATAAATGAAATTGTTCATCAGGCAACACGTAACTTCCCATCAATAAAGCACCAAATAGGAATAAATTCCGCAGCTTTAGTGTAGTGCTTGTTAAGACATGTTAAAAAATGCAGTAAGGAATTAGTTATTGTCTTGTTCAGGTTAAAAAGCACACTGCAGAAAAAAAAGTCATGTTTCTTCAAGTCACTTTTGTTGTAACAGAAGGTAATGTAACTCATATTCATAATTTGTGATTTAAATTAAATAGGAATAGAGCAGCAACTATTAGACTCTTCAAATATTTGTCTCAACTAAATTCAGACATGTTAATGGAAAAATCCTGTCAAGGTTTATTCCTCAAGATTGTGATAAATGAGTAACCCCTGTATTTCATATCTTCCAGCTAGAGATAAATGGCTCCCATCTGATCCTCAGATAATATCTGAAGGCCTTTATGCAATTGCTGTTGTTCTCAGCTTTTCTCGGATTGCATATATCCTGCCTGCAAATGAGAGTTTTGGGCCCTTGCAGATCTCACTTGGAAGAACTGTTAAGGACATCTTCAAGTTTATGGTCCTTTTTATTATGGTATTTCTTGCATTTATGATTGGAATGTTCATACTGTACTCCTACTACCTTGGAGCTAAACTAAACCCAGCCTTTACAACGTAAGTATGAGGTTCCATTGTAAGGAAAAAGCCAATCAAAACTTCAAGGTTTTTCACTAAGATAACAAAGTCTGTGAGATATTGTGTGCTCTCTCTTAGCATTAAAATAAAACTGAAGACTTCAGAAAGCAGAACACAAAAGACCAATTGTTCCCTGTTTGTATAATGGAAGATATGATTTCAGCCTGAAAAAATTTCACCTGTATATATTTCCATCATGCAGACTTGTGCGCAACCAATTGGAGGAGAATATTACTTGATATAAAGTACCTTTCTAGTTCCTGTAGTTCTGCATTTATTGTTACAGCTCTATTACCTGTGATGAATAGTGGAGCACAGATGAGAAATGGAAAGTGCTGTGAAAAATGCTTCCTTGCCTGTTTGTTGTTTTGATCAGTGCTCTAAATCACAGACGAATCAATTGAGGTTGTTTATCAGTCACTGTAAACAAAACTTATATATTTATTTGTGTGGTTACTAATAACACCTTCCTCTCTTTTTCCCTACAGTGTAGAAGAAAGTTTCAAGACCTTATTTTGGTCGATATTTGGCTTGTCTGAAGTAACATCTGTTGTCCTCAAATATGATCACAAGTTCATTGAGAACATTGGTTATGTTCTTTATGGCATATACAACGTCACAATGGTGGTGGTTCTGCTCAACATGCTGATTGCTATGATCAACAGTTCATATCAAGAAATTGAGGTGGGCTCTGTTCTCATGCTGTTCTCTTCTGTTATGCTGGAAAAAGGGCAGAGTTAATAGGAATTATTTCAGTGGTATGTAAAAAGTACAAAGAAGAGATTACCACAAGAAAGGATATCACAAAATGTATAAAATAAGGCTGACTTTATCTAGCAACTCAGCCAAGCTGCAGAACCTCACAGGATCTAAACAAGTTTATTTTGTGTCATGTACACATTATATTTGGCATCCAACTCCAATTAAAAAACAAGTCAGAAAATGTATAGTATTGAAGATACTTGGGTTTCAAAAATAAATCTTAGGTTGCTGAAATGAAAGTAAAAGTGTATTTATAGTGCCAGCTTTCCAGACCATGAGTTCAGAGAGTACTACATTCACACAGATGCAGGCGCACACCCCCTCATGAACAGGAAGAAGGATTATCTAAGACATAGTGTACAAATGGATATGTCATTCCCAGTCTTTTCAATGAGTTCTGGGAAATGTTAGGGAATTCAGCAGCAGAAAACTAGTTATAATCCATCTTTGGAATACTTCAGTAAGAACGCATTATGACAAAATAAGTTTGTCAGTATTTAACACAATTTCTTCAGGACCACAAAGTTTGTATTTTCTGTACTCCCTTATAAATCAGAGTTGCTTGTCCTGGTTATGTAAAAAGCTGTCAGCACTACCATTTTAAGCCATTTTTTGCCGTGAGTCAAATACTTCAACCCTTGTGCAAGTACCAAACTCATGTGACCACTTTAGTAAGAAAAGCAAGACTTGAAAAACCCCTGAAAGCTCCACTTTAAATAGCTTATATGTTGGCTTTCACTTGATGCAAAAATTATGCCTGTTTATGCTTGTTCATGTGCTTGAACTAAGCATTCTCAATGAAATGTTGCCATAAGAAACAACTGAAATTTGGTTAAAATAGACTAAGTAAAGTGGTTGCATTTTTGCAGAGCTGCTGAAGTCTTACTAGCAAGAAAATAACATTTTATCTAAAACCAGAAAGATATTTCAAAGCAGTTTCATTGGAAAGAAGCTTTGCATTTCATAAAACCCAAGAGCATCATGTGTTTTATTTCCTGACACAGGATGACAGTGATGTAGAGTGGAAGTTTGCTCGTTCTAAACTTTGGCTGTCATATTTTGATGATGGAAAAACATTACCTCCACCCTTCAGTCTTGTACCAAGCCCCAAATCTTTTTTCTATTTCATCATGAGGATCATTAACTTTTCTAAGTGCAGGAGGAGACGGCTACAGAAGGACATTGAAATGGGAATGGGCAACTCCAAATCAAGGGTAGGTTCTGAGATCTTTTCATTGCAGTGAAGAATTGTGTGTCCATTCCAGCAGTCTTCTTTTCTTTTTAGTTTTAGCCTATAATCAATGCTTCTGATGATAGTAGAGTAATTAACCATTTATCTCAATAAATCTCAATTTCAGACTGCCTAAACATACTGCATGAAACAAGAAATAGACTTAAATTTTGTTAGAACAACTAAATCTGGGCAAACACAATTAAAACAAAAATTGATGAGTGTTCAAAGATGCAAATAATTCTCACAAGGAGTTACTTGAATATTGATAAAAGATACTTTAAACCTATTTCCTCAGAGCAGGATGCCTAAAATTATCAGCTTTAAAAAAAAAAAATCAAAACCAACATATAATTCAAGGCAATCTCATTTTTAAAAAAAATAATACTCTAATATAGAAAAAGATGGAAAGATCCCCAACATGTCTAAAGAAAAAGAATAATGGAGCTGAATCCTAACTGTGAATTCCATAATTTATTTTAATTTTGTCTAATTTCTTCCTAGTTAAACCTTTTCACTCAGTCAAACTCCAGAGTTTTTGAATCTCACAGTTTTAACAGCATACTCAATCAGCCAACACGCTATCAGGTAAGTACATATAGGGATCACTGTCCTGAGTAATAGAACTGTGAGAAGGTTCTAGCAGAATTTCGTGTTTCAAGTACATTTTGCCTTCACCAGATAAAGAAAACCTCCTGTAGAAATCAAAGTCTAGGATGCTCCTTGAAAAAAAAGACAGTTATTGTTCAAGCCCATCATTTGAAGTATTTCAAAACCAGCTCATGCAGTACTACTTAAAAGTGGTCCCTGATGTCCCAGTTGGGAAAGTGTGAGGAGCAAACATCTGGAACTGGGGAAGGAATATCTGAAACGGGTTTCTGCGTAAGGGATGTGAAAGCTGACTAGGTTGGTTGTCCCTTCCTTTCTCAGTATGCCCCCAGAAGAGCCCATTTGAGGCAAGTGCTTCATCTGGGGCTGTTCATTCTTTCTCTTAGGCAGATGTGATAGAGAGAGCTAAGAAAGAAAAATGAACAATGCTTAATTATATAATCTCACCTAATTACATAACTGTTTTAATCTGGCAGCAAATAATGAAGAGGCTGATAAAACGTTATGTTCTGAAAGCACAAGTGGACAAAGAAAATGATGAAGTCAATGAAGGTAAGAAAGAGACTGCAGTATTCAGAGGCAATTTTTTTCATGTTGTATTGGGAACCAGTGTTACAGTGATGCATGGGTGGCTTGAGTGAAAAGAGGGATTATTTCTATCTCACATACACTGAGGCTCCAGATAGTAATGGAAGTATGCCCATGTCATCAAAAAAAGAGGAAAAGTAGGACTAAAGAAGTAGAACTGAGAAATATTATGGGCCCCATTTTTCAGATAGAAAATGAGAGCACAGACATAGTGCACAGAGGAAATCTGTGAAGGAGCCACTAACTATATTCACACTTCCAAAGTCCTAATCAAAGCTGCAGAATCATCCTCTCTGTTTCATTCAACTGAACAGACAATTACACACAATTTACCACTTTACACCATGAACTACTTGTCCTGCCTTCCTTCATAAAGCTCTGAGGAATAATCACCTGTGGAGCTGCCCGTCATTAAACAAAGCTCCACAGTTAGCTGCATGGTGATAAAAAAATGACAAATGTCACCTCTATTTTAGTTGGAGACCTTTTGAGAAACAGTGGATCTGAGCTCTCTGGCAGATGTGAGAGGTGCTTGCTCCAGGTGCACGCCCTAGTTCACCACTGGGATGAGATTATGGCAAAGGTTGTCCTCCTTCCTCCAACCTTCCAGGGATGAAACACAGGCCTGTAGTCCAACAAAGAAATTCCTGTGCTCTGGGCAGATCCCCAAACACAAACTCTAGCTAGAATGTTATCAAGCAATAGCGTGATGCAGTGATGGACAGCCTGGTGTCAAAAGATACTTCACTGGCATGGCAGCATCACACAGCTGTGTGCATGTATGACATGAGGGGCCTGAAAGGGCTGCTCAGCTCTCAGCTAAGGCAGCAAAGCTTCTGTTTTGCTCCTTAGTTGCTCTCTGCTTACCTGTAACTCTCTGCAGTGAGAAGCAGGGGGCAAAAAAGATTAAATTAAATCCCCATCAGTGCCTTCAAAAGGCAGCATTGCCCACTGACTATTATCCTGATGCTTCCCCATCCTGTGTGGCTGTACAGAGCTGTGATTGTCAGTGATAAAAGCAGAAAGGCTCCTAAAAGGTAGTCTTCTCAGTCTGCTGCTCTCCTGAATTCCCACTGCTTTCCTCCTGTTCCTGCTCTGTGATGTAAGAAATCATCTACCTTGTGACTGATGAAAAGACTGTCACCAGCAGCGCCAACCGCTTTCAGATCCCTGAGGCCACTTTGGTGTTGGCAGAGATGTCTTTAAATTAGGAAGACAGTGCAGAAGAATCAGGGTTTACTGACATTGTGGTTCTGGCTTTGGCACTAGGTTTTGTACAGCAAAGTCCACTTTGAACAGGGCAAGTAACTCTTGAGTTTCATTCTTCAGCTGCACAGCCAAGTGCTCTGTGTGTCCTGAGCATCTCATTGGTACCCAAATTACAGACCCAGCCTCTGAAAACACAATTCTTCAAGTCTGCCATACCCTATACAGAAAACATTGGCATTTCTATGTACTACAACTACTTTAACAAAAATCTAGAGATTTTCCCTGTTCTGCATCACCAGAGAATTTAGGTTTCTCTTCATACTCTTTTGTTTAATACATGAGAAATCATTTCCAGAGGCAGATACTGTGTAAGAATTCACATCCCTCACACTTGCTGGAAGAACAGTATTTGAACATTATTTAAAGCTTTTGCTCTTGAACTGAATATCCTACAAGGGAAAACATGCTGCTGCTTATTACGAGTCTGACCTTGACAGCTGTCTTTGTTTAAATGTGGTTTTTATATTTGTGTCAAATTATAACATCATGTTAAATTGATTGACTTTTTCTAATTCCAAGAATGTTGGTAAGGAAGAGGAGACAGGCTCAAAAGCTGTGAGTTTTACTGCCAGCTCTGCCACACTTTGTGATTTTGGCACATCCCTTCAGAAAAAAATCCCTTTTCCTTTTCTCTCTAAAAAGGGGATACTAATATTTACCAGCTGTACAGCAGTGTTGATGTGATTAATTCATTAAACTTTGTACAGCCCTTTGGGAATCTTTGGTGTTCTGTATACACATGGAGCACAATGCGAGACCCCAATGGACTGTTAAAATTCCTTCGGTACTATTTAGGGATGGAGACACATCTCACTGAGAATGAAGAAGAGGTAAATCCTCCTGACCCGTCCTGTACTTGCTGTCATGAATATTTTGGGATGATAATCTGAAACAGGCACTGATGCCACATAACAGAAGAGTATTGACTGAATGTTAAACTTTGCTAATGAGTGTTTCTTTCCATTATTAATGCAGGTGAATTAAAGGAAATCAAACAGGACATCTCCAGTCTTCGCTATGAACTGTTGGAGGATAAGTCCCAAGCAACAGAAGAGTTGGCAATTTTAATACATAAACTCAGTGAGAAACTAAATCCTAATATGCTGAGATGTGAATGATTCAACAAAGGAGTCATGGCTTTGAATACAGCACAACTATTTATTGGCAATAATGTTTCAGTATCTTATACTTGAAAAAATGTATTGTAGATTTTTAGCACTAAATAACTTCATGTACAGCTTCTCTGGAATTTAGTTGTAGGAACTTTTATTAACTCACCACAAAAAGATTGCTCTGTTCATTTTAATTGTCTAAAAGCAAGAACTATCATAACTTTTTTTTTTTTGCATTTACACATTAAAAAGGTATAATGGTATCGACTGCTGATATTTTAACAGGTTTATGATTACATATGGAGAATTCTTTGCACTAAATTTGCAGGACAAAAAATTAACAGATGCAGCGTAATACTCTGTTCCTTGCAGTGTCCAGGTACAAAATAGGATTTTTCATACTACAATAAACCAACTAGAGATGAGTGGAGGATTGCTTGAAATCTTTGTTCTTTATTAGTGGTGCTAGTAATGCGAGTAAGCCTAGAACTCATGGTTATGGCCACAAGGAGTTGCTGAGACCCGGGTAAGTGAGAATGTAATGGCAGCAGCGCCGTTTAACGTCTGTGTATACATGTGCCCACATCGACCCTTTCTTAATTCAGTGTGTTTACTCTGGGAAGAGTAAGGATTTTTTTGTAAACTCAGACTCCGTGCAGGGCTGGTATTTTTGGCTTCGCCGTTAGATAAACCATTCCTCGCGTACGGTTCGGCACCGAGCCCCGCGATCCCCTCAGGGCTGTTCCCGTCGGAGCCGCCCCGGGGCGCTCCCGGCTCTGCCCGCCCCTCGGCCCGGTCCCGGCGCATCTCAGCCAATGGCAGCGCCCGCGCGGCTGAGGCCCCGCCCCGCGCCCGCTGGGAGGCGGCTCCTCGCCGAGGTTGCCGCGGTGACGGACGGCGGGCGCGCCGTGTCCGCGGGAGGGACGCGCGTCCCGCCGGAGCGATGGAGCCCAGCCTGGCACGCGTGGATTACCTGCAGGTGGGCCCGGCAGCGCTGGCAGCCCCGGCAGCATCCCGGCACCGGGGCGAGGCGAAACGGCCCGCCCGGAGCTGGGCGCCGGCGGGGCCTGCGAGCGGCCCGAGACGCGTCGCGGCGCTCCGGGCCCCGCTCAGAAGCGTCTCTTCCATCCACAGGTGGGAGTCACGGCGCAGAAGACGATGAGGCTGCTGCCCGCCTCCGGGAAGAAGGCCACGCAGAAGGTACCGACCGCCTGGTGCTTCGCTGCCTCTCCTGTCCTATGCCTCGTCCTGTCATTAATAATCTCCGGAGTTTCCTTAGCTATAGGACGTCATAGGGAAAGACTGTGCCACCCCATTTTGAGGGTTTGGAAAACCTTTTTTTGGAAAAAACCAGAAGAAAAATCTGAATTTGTGGTTGGAAAACTTTAGAAACGGGAAGAAATTTTTGTAGTTTATGGCATTGCTGACACCACAAGGGAGTTTTTCCATATTTCTCTACTTTGATTTTACTAACACTTAAGAAACAGCCTGAAACTGAGACAAGGGAGACTCAGATTAGATACTAAAAAGAATATTTTACTGTTAAGGTGGCCAAGCATTGGAATAGGCTGCTCAGGGAGCTGGTGGAGTCCATTCCCAGAGGTGTTTAAGAGGTGGCTGGATCTGGCACTGGGTGCTGTGGTTTAGGGGTTACAATAATAATGACAACTTAATGGTTGGACTCGATGATCTTAAAGGTCTTTTCCAACCTTGATGAGTCTATGAAATAGTTCTTTTTAACTTTTTCTTAATATAAGTTCAAATTAAGGAAACTTTGTTAGGGAAACTCAATAACAATAACTGCGGGTTGGTTTTGTTTTTTTTTTCCTTCAATAATAAGGTATTAATGTGAAAACACAACTCTCCCCAAATACGTCTTCACATCATGGTTGCCAACGTGTGCAAGTAGAAGCAGGAAAAGGATTGTAGATGCCTGTACTTAAACTGCTGTTCAGTGTCCTATCTATAGCATTTTATATAGATCTTTAAAGTATATTCCCATATGTAATTAAGTTCTCCAGAATTTTGAGTCCTTAAATGTATGAAAAGATCATAAATTTTATAATAGAGGGACTATTTACAATACCATGTAGTGACAGGACAAGAGAGAATGGCTTCATACTGACAAGAGAGTAGGTTTAGATTGAATATTAGGAAAAAATTCTTCGTTATGAGCATGGTGAGGCACTGGCACAGGTTACTCAGAGAAGCTGTAGCTGCTCCATCCCTGGAAGATTTCAAGGTCAGCTTGGATGGAACTTGAGCAGCCTTTCCAACCCAAACCATTCTGTGATTCTATGAATACAGGAAGTGCATTATTTAAAAACACAGTTGTGTGTGTAATAAAAAATAACAATGTATTGTACCTTTGAAGGTGGTTGTTGGAGATGAGGATGGGGTCGTTACGTGTTTTGGCATTAAAAAGCGGGAAGCTGTGGTAAGTGGAATTGTTCCATTTAAAATTTTATTTTTGAAATGCTCTTCCCAGTGAACTTTGAAAGTCCATTTTTTACTGTCCTGGTAAATAAGATGCCTGTGGAAGGTGTCTAGGCAGAGCTGTGGACTGATGCCTAACTGTGGTGAGGGCATGTTGATATCCTGCCTGATCAAGCACAGATTCGTCCACAGTTACAGAGTCAAGAACTAATGTGGGTCATCACCAAAAAAAGTATTTTCTACACATTTTGCACCTCAGTTAAGTTAGGCTTAAGCCTGGGCATATACATTGTTATTGTAACGGGACAAGAACCTGCAGAGATTCATTAAATCACCTTAGGGGTTTGTACAAACTGATTGCTTTTTATGCCCAGCTCAATGAAAAATTATTTTCTTTCATGGGTTTTCTTCTCCAGGAAGTTCATGGTTAGCTCATAAGTATCCTATAATACAAATACAAATAAATCAGTGTAGACTTCTGGAATATGAATGTAACATGTGAGAGGGAGGGAGTTTGTATGTGTTGTTTTTTAAAATAAAAAGTAAATCACAAACAAAACAGCTGACAGCAGTGCTGAATTTTTCCCATGGATGAATAAATAACACTGAAGTAATGAAGTCCTAATTTATTATGTTTTAAAGCTTTTTGTATTTATTTACTGATAAAATGCTTGGTTGCTCTGTGATTCTGAAGATAAATACACAGATTATTGTTGTCTTTGTACAACCCATTGCATCTTGGTTTTGACAGAAATTGTAATTTCTTATCCTTTATGTTAAAAGATTACCATAAATATGATATTGTCATGATGAAAATTGTTTTCCTGTTGATAGCCAGTGTTCAAGACACTGCCAGGAAGAAAGATCTCCAGACTGGAGCTGGGAGGAGCTCTTAATACACCACAGGAGAAAATTTTTGTGGCTATAGGATCCGAAGTCAGAGGTTTCACAAAAAGAGGAAAGCAGTTTCTTTCCTTTGAAACTAACCTTACTGAAAGCATCAAAGCTATGTATGTATGATATTTTGCATTTTTTTAAGAGCTGTAGCAGATTGTTAGTTTATGGTTTTATGCAATAATTTTGAGCATATTGTGTAGGTGACACTAAGTACCAGTCCAGCCTCAGCTTGTGCTGCAACCTGTAGCAGGAATTTTGAATACCGTGGAGAAGTCTTGGAAGTGTAGGGGGAATTGGGAGGTCTGGAGGCACTCACAGCAGTGCAAAAACTAAGTGAGCAGAGCTGAGGTTACTGCCACAGTGTGTCCTGTCCCCATAGCTCCTGGAGTAAAATCTGGTTTGGATTGTGTTGTAAGATGCTGGCATAGACAAATCAGCTTAAAAAATACAGTAATGAAATCTCTGTAAAGATATTATTAGGAATTTACCGGAAGACAAAGTAGAAATGTAAGAGCTATAGAAACCACGTGATTTTAATATTTATAAGGAACTCTAAAAGCTGGAACAGCTTGCAGGGCCCCGTAATACCTTGGAGCTGCAAGCATAGTAAGGTATAAAAGCATAAATGACTCTTGCTGCAGCAAGATGCTATAGGAAGTGTTTTCTTTTCCTCAGGTACATTTCAGGAGCAGATCTCTTTCTCTGTGCAAGCTACATCTATAACCATTACTGTGACTGCAAGGACCAGCACTACTTCCTATCAGGAGACAAAATCAATGATGTTCTCTGCCTTCCTGTAGACAAAGTGAAGTGCATCACACCAGTGCTTGCATGTCAGGACAGAGTCCTCAGGGTGTTACAGGTTAAAATGCTTCCTTCTTTATGTTTTATGTATGGATGCTATGGAATTGGACTAATTATTCAGGGAATATATATCAGCATGGCTTAAACATCATAAGGATCAGTGAATTGTTCCTTACTTGGCAGTGTTGCTGCTGGTACATTCCCTTTCTGTTGTTTTTTTAAAGGAAAATCATTGTAAACTTGCAAAAAATGAGGATTAATAAACCCACTGTAAACAGGCTTTGGAATTCCTAGGTGGAAGTCGATGACAAATTGGTCCCTTCTAACTAAAAGTGCTCACATACACATTTAATTTCCTGAAGTCTTTATCACTTTGGGAGTTCTTGCTCTCATAAATTACTGTTGCAACAAGTCTTAAGTGATACTAAGCAGTTTAACATACTAAATTGCCAGATAAATTCCTGGATCATTTTTAATGATAACAAAACGTTTCAAGAGTCGTATGTTTTATTTCGACAGACTTCACCCTGGTTTTGGCTTAGAAATGGTTCTGCCATAGGAGTTTGAATAAGCAAATCTTACCTTTTAGTATGATCCATAATAATTTTGTCATTGTGGGGCTTTGGTTTGGGATGTGGCTAGTGTTTTGGGGTTGTTCTTTTTTTGCTGTTTTGGTTTTTTGGGGTTTTTAAACAAATTCATTTAAGATTGTTCTCTTTGTCTTCAGGGATCTGATTTGCTGTATGAAGTAGAACTTCCTGGATCACCTACTGTTCTTGCTCTGAGCAATGGAAATGGGGGTAACAAGATTTTGAATGTACACATAATTAATAATACTGTTTTACTATATTTTTAAGATTCTGTAGCTTATTTTTGCTAATTATTTTATCTTGATTTTTAAATTTTTTGATGTTAATGCAGCAGAAAAGTGACTATGTGAGGTAATTTTTTTACATATAAATAGACGTAGAGATATGACTGTTTTAGTTCCAAATTATGTTCACATTTAATTGAAGGCCTCTTACAGCACTAGTGAGATCTGAGGGGTCTCATCGTGTAAAAACGAACTGGACTTTTGAGGGCCATGTCCAGGTTTTGGATTTGTGTTTCTCTTACACATGGATTTCCATACCTGGAATACATGGATGGGATGAGAATATTGAGTAGAGCTAACAGAAACTAAGGCTGGAAGGTTCAAACTTAAAATAGTTTGATCATCCTTCTTGCTAATCTGCTCTAACCTCATAGAAATCGCTTTAGGGTGTTAATCTGGTGCTTAATTTAGTTTCAGTTAGATTGTGTGACAAACATCCAGAGCTGATTTGGGAAAATGGTTCTTGTTGCTGAAATTTTGGCACAACATTCACTGCTGGGTGTGTGTTCTGAAAGAATTTCTCTGTTTTTCTTCTGTAAAGTCCATTGAATAGCCTTTATACTTCAGCTTAACTTTGCTGAAATATATAGTAATAAATTCTGACTGATTCTGAGGCAGAACTCCAGTGCAGGGTGCAGCCAAACGCAGAATAGTGATAGCCACAAGGAAATGATCAGGATGGGTGCAGTTCTCATGGATTTGTTTTCAGGTTTGAAGCCTGACAGTTCTGTTGCACATCACTAATTCAGTGTTTTCTTTTCCCATGGGCTGCAGAGTGTAACTACACAATATTTTGAAGTTGATGTGCTTGATTTTATCCAATCTAAATTCAGTTTCTGTGTTTAGGAGATTCTGGGGAAGAAATTGTGTATGGGACTTCTGATGGGAAATTGGGTCTCACCCAGATTACTGGTACCAAGGCAATACCAAGGTGGGAAATTGGAAATGAAAAGAAGAGAGGAGGTATGTGTCTCAATTTCTCACTCTTTAGCTTTCCAGCATACCTGAGGCTTCATTAAGAGTAGGGTAATCAGGAAATCTTATTCATCGATAACTTTGGAGGCATATTGTGATTATGTCAGTATATGATATTAATATGACTAAGGTCTCTTTCATTCTTCTGATTTTCTGACAAATAATTTTTATCAGTTTGTCTTGATTTTGATTTTGTGTTCATATTATTTTCAGTATTTTAGCACACTTTTGTTTTTACGCTATTTTTAAAGTGGTGTTTGTAAAACAGTGTTGATTCAAATATGATTGATTGAGATGTTTATCATTTTTCTATTCCCAAGTGTGTCTATATTTGGCAAATATACCTGCCAAACTTACCAGATGTTCAGTAGTTTTAAGGTCTTTAAGAATCATAATAAAGGGTTTTGTCCGAAGGTGAAATATATCTCCACAATAACTGATCAAAACTTGTCCAGTTTTAGCCTTGGTGTGCTGCTTCTGGACCATCTATTAGCCCATACTGCCTTGTAAAGGAGAAAATCAGGAGTGGAATGTATAAATACATTTTTAATTATAAGAGTTACCACCTCATTGTTTTCTTAAAATGCTTCCTAGTATGTCCTTAGTCTTTCTATGAAATATGGAGCCATAAAAGTTAACCTTGAACCTGAAGCACAGGGGAGAGACTTCAGCCTCAAGGACTCATCCAGGAATCTCATTATTAACACCTGAAAAGCTGGCCAGGAGTCTGTTTCTCTGTACCTGAGTGTGGCCTGTGTATTATTGTATCATAAACTAATAAAGATGAAGCAATTGGCTTTGTCTTCTTCTTCATTAGGTATTCTGTGTATTGATAGTTTTGATATTCTGGGAGATGGAGTTAAGGAATTACTTGTTGGACGAGATGATGGAATGATAGAGATTTATAACTTTGAGAGTGCTGATGATCCTGTCCTTCGACATGATTATGTAAGTCCTCATTCTTCATACTCAGCTGGAAAAAAACATTTAATTAAAAATAAAAATCTGTATTTCAAAACTTACATGATCATTACTGCTAAAATACATGGTTTGTTTTTTATTTAAGAGGTTTGTAATGTTGACAATATGAACTTGAAATCAGTATGGTAATATGTAAGAACCAGAAACTGAAGTAGTCGTGATTTGAGCAAAAATCAAAATAATATTGAGAGTGTATCTTAAAGTTTTGGCTTAGTTGACTGCTGGGTGAAACCTAATACAGAGTTGCTCTCTGGGTGAAAAAACTGAGAGTGTTGTGTATAGTCTGTGATTTACAGATTAATAAATGGAAGCTGCCAGGGCTTCACTGAGCATAATTGCTTTGGTTATCAATTGTTTAAAATAGTAATTGCATCCAGAGAGATCATTTCACTTCAGTCAGATTGCTAATTTCTGCTGGAAAAACACTATTAAGTGTTTTGCTTTCAACATTGCAATGTGTTTGCTATGTGGAGTAGAATCTTCTAAGAACTTCTAAAATGAGTGCAGTGATATTTCCCTCTGCTTGAATGTGTTCATTTGAAGGCTTTATCAGAGAGCATTGCATCAATCCAGGGTGGCTGTGTGGGAAAAGAGGGCTATGATGAAATTTTAGCAGCAACATACTCAGGTAAGCTTCATATTATTGACACAATAAATGCCATGTGTGCTGAGGTGATAAAATGAAGCAGGTTATGTTGTTAGTGCAACTCACATCTGTTAAAGTTTTGTGTTGAAAAGATCTCTTCTGACGTAATATTTACACTTTAAAAAAAAGATTCCTACGCCTAAACTGTGGGGATGTTATATTTTAAGATATTCATCATGTGTAACACGGTGACTAGCTATATTTTGGTGGTAACTGCTGCCTTATTGTGATGAATTAATGAGTATGTCTGAAGGAAGTAGTTAAAAATTTTTTAATACATATTAAAAACTTTGATATACAAGCATGTTTTTCTCCTGGTTTTCTGTGTTTTACATAATTCCATTCCTTTTCAGCTTCACAGTGCTTTAAATGGGCTTGATTTTGATTTTAATAGGAAATAAAGCTCCCCCATGTGAGGCATCTCAGCAGCTCCTCTGTAAGACTTGAGCTATTGGTCTGTCTGTGACAGAGGCCATGATAAACATGCTGCATATGTCAGTTTCTGGGAGCTGAAAGATTGCTAATTCTCTCTCTTTAGTTACCTTCAGTGCTAAAATTTAACCTATTGAAACTTCTTGTAATGAAAGTCATGTCATTTGGCAAGATACAATCCTCGGTCAGTTACTGAGAAATAATGGTGTTCCAAGTATCTCTTTGAAACCTTTTTGAGTGATCAAAAAACCCTTACACGTGACCTCATATGAATTGTTTTGGTATGACTGGCCAAAGTACTGTTGCAGCCTAAGTCCTTTGTGGCTTCTTTTAGTGGGAATGTTGTGAAGATCCATGGCTCATAGAAAAAAAGGAAAAAGTGAAAGCCTATGTTCCCCTGTGGATTTTCAAAGGTGAATTCTAGTAGGTGCACTAGACTGATTTTGGCAGGGGACCAGAGCTATAAACACCCATTCATGTCTGTGTATTGTGCCTGAGGTATCACAATATAATCAATTAATATTTGCTTTTACAAATAAATGTAATTTAGTATGCAAAAGTATAAAAGTTTTTTCAAGCAGCAGCATCCAACCTCTAAGTCCACTGGGCAGCATCTAGTTTGCTATAAGTACGTTGCACAGCTTTTGTTTTGTTTTCAGTACTGCTAGTAATTCAAGGTTTTGTCAGAAAAAGAGAGGTGAGAAAAAAAATCCAACTGCTCAGTTAAAAAACAGTTAAAAAGGAATTTATTGCTCAAAGTACTTAATGAAAAAAAAAGTGATGTTTTCCAGATTAAGAATGAAACCCATAAATGATGCTCAGTGTCTAGGATTACTCCTTAAAAAAAGGATTAAATTGAGCTCAATTCTCTCTGCCTAGTGTGTCAAACAAACATCACTCCACACATACAGTAGCTGAGTGTAGAATTTTCTTGTTAGCTTATAAGGAACATAAACTTCATATATTGGTTTAGGCTGGCTGACAGGACTGACTACAGAACCTGTCCATAGAGAAGGTGGATCAGGTGAAGAACTAAAATTAAGTCAAGAAATGCAGAGCAAGATTTCATCCTTAAGGTAATTACTCTAGAAAGAAATTTAAATGGAATAATGGAAATGTTAACAGCTGAAATGTCATCTCTCCTTCCTATCTCACTGGATTTTCTTTATCATTAATATATCTAGGAGTAGAATCAAACCTTTTCAAAGCAGAAATGAATAGCAGCCTCATTTCATGGTCTTTATCTTGCCTTCGCATGATGATATCTTAATGCTTTCTGCCTCAGTATCAGCAAGATAAGATTCCTTTCTTCCTTGCTGCTCTGTAGCTTCTAAATGCTGGCAGGACAGAAGTCACTACCATATTATTCAAAATGCATTGTACTCTTGAAGGAAAAAGATTGTCCTTTCCTGAATCTCAAAAACCTCTTTTGGCAAGGAACATGTAAAATCCATGTGTCCATGTGATAAAGTTTATATTTTATCTTTGCTAAGTATGTCAAAGGGGAGTCATCAGTCACTTCTGGCTGGAAAATTGAGGACAGGAGATAAACATGATTGCCTTGCAAGTTTAAACTACTTTATTTCTAGGGTAGCTCTACTGTTGCCTTTTTAAAAGACATTTAAAGAAAAATGTTTCCCTTTTCTAGGAATGAATTGGAACAATTGCAGATAAAAGTACTTCAGGAACGGGACAAATACCAGCAGTCCTCTCAATCCAGCACTGCAGTTTCATCAGTACCTGCCTTCGGTGTGAATGACAAGTTCACACTGAACAAGGATGATGCTAGCTACAGCCTCATCTTGGAGGTGCAGACAGCCATAGATAATGTCCTGGTGCAGGTCAGTGGGGCTTTGTTCTTTTTGGCTTTCTCAATGCATAAATAAAACACTCAGAGACTTTCTAGTTCAGAAAGCCAACTTACAGCATCTTAAGGACATGCCTGTTAGGGAACAAATACAATAAATTTGTATAGAGCAGAGCAACCTTACCTTACCAAAATATACCAAAGTGCCTTCTGTAACAGAAGATTACTTTGTAACTTTGTGTTTTCTTTTGCATGACCTTATATAAACACCAATTAAATGAGGTGCACATCCTCGCTAACAAGTCAAGTTCCCTCTGTAGTGGAAAGCTACTTTCAGAATGTTGTGGGCCACCTGTTCACTTTTAGTGTGGAACAGCATCTGATTTGTATGCAGCTGGGGAGAAATACTCCTGCCCATCACAGCAACCTTAGTTAATTATTTCTTCTACTGTATCAGCTGAAATTAATGCCATCTTTGGTAGCCAGAAAGAGTAGCAGTACTGAATTACCTTCTTTTGGGAAATGCATGAGGAGAAAAATGTGACAAGGAGGAATTTATGAAGCAAGTTTTCTATAACAAATGAGAAAGAAGTATTGTAGGTTTTTATTTTTCACTTCTTAATAAAAATCCTGTTTTTATTAAGGATGTTACAGAGCAATGCTAAGCTACAGCTAATTTGCCACTGTATAATATCAGATGTTTCCATAGCTAAATGAGAAATAATTAAATTGTTTAATCTACCTTTCATGTCTGAAAGACAGTTACAGATTTTACACTGAGGTTGTGGTAAGCCAGCCCCCCAGGAGTTCAGGACTCTGTAAGGGACTAAGAGAAAGATCATCATGTTACTCTAGGATTAAGTAGTAAGCTGCATGTCTGTTAGGCTTTTGCCTCTGAAATGAAGTAATCTCCTTGCTTCTCCCTTATTACAAAGGCTGGTGACAGTTAGAGGATAAATGTACTTGGAGCTACTCAGGAATGTAAGCTCTTTTTTTTTTTCCTTCCTCCTCTGTTCTGCAGAGTGATGTGCCACTAGACTTGCTGGATGTGGATAAAAATTCTGCTGTTGTTAGTTTTAGCAGCTGTGATTCTGAGGTGAGTAAAACAGAGGAGGTGATGTCTGTAGAGATGGCATGATGGAAACTCTTACTATTGTATAGTAAAAATAGAACTTGGATTTATAGACCTCTGATTTCAAATACATTCAGTTAAACTACTCATGTGGTAATTGTGGAGAGCACAGCTTCATTAAAGATACTGCAGAATTAGGAGTTAAAGGCAGGTCCTGATGTAAGGCAGACCTAAATATGTGCAAAAATATGCTCTCTTCCTTTTTTTTCATTCATGAGGAGGATTGTGAGAGACACTTAGTATTGCTCTCCTCTGGATTTCATAGATCCATGTACATTTACTTCCAAGTAATTCAGGCGAAGAGTGTTACATTTCTTACTTAGTTAATTTCTAAAAACAATCTTTAGAATGTGACAGTTCTGCTGTGTGGAGAGTCAAATGTTTGTGCGCCTTTTTTTATATATAATAACTACAGAGTTAAATAGTTACAGAATTACTATTGAAACTGAGGGCTAGGGAGAAAATCCAGAAACTACCTTAGGATTTATGAAAATCTTCTGTAAAATCTTTTCTCTTCTAGCAGTCATTTATTTTAGTTATAAGAACTGAATTCGTACCCTGGAGCTCCCAGAAATCTGCTCTTTATTTTAAGTTTTGTGCCATTTATGATGATTAACTTAGCACTTTCTAGGGTGTATTTTCTTATTATCCTGCTTTAGTTTTTGAATGTTGAACTAATTTTGCAGATGAGTGGGGCAGGCTGACGTGCATTTTTCAGATGAAAAGTAGTATCTATGTAATCTTGGTAGAAATGTTAAAGAGTATAAGAGGCTTTGACTGTATTCTCCTTATAGAGAGGGGTTTTTTTTAACTCTCTCATAATTAAAACTAGTTGGAATGTTCAGGAGAACCAAAGATTGCTTTTTTGTATTTAACTCCTGTAAGTAGCTGTACCTGCATAGCAAAAACTTGACTGTAACAAGTGAATATCTACAGTTAAAACAGACCAGTAGAAATTTTGTGAATCCACATGCCTATTTTGTATTCTTTTCCTGTTTACGTTATTTTTTTCCCCCTTTTTCAGCCAAATAGCAACTTTCTTCTTGCAACTTACAGATGCCAAGCAAATACTACAAGACTTGAACTGAAGGTAAAATGCTCAAAATTATGTTCCGTGAAATTAATGGTTAGTCCTGCTTTGGAATGGAGAGTTCTCTATGTCAATCAGTCCAGTTTCTACTGCTGTTTTTTTCCTGAGACCTTCTAATCTGGGGTTTGTGTTCCTTTTTATTTGTCTTTAGGATTTCTAGGGGCTTCTAAAAATATGTCAGAGGAGAACCTTGGGGTCTTTTTAAGTGTCTCTATGATGGAAGCAGTGGGGACACCACAGGTTGGGAAAATACAGGATTCTGAAGGCAATGTGTGAAACTTAAAGCTGAGGGAGGTGTGGGAAGGAAAGCTCTGGCACTGTTTATTCCCTGAAGTGTTTGAAGGAAGTTACATTGGGAACTAACAAGGGAATATAGACTCAATTTGTATTTTGGACAGGAAGCAATTCTGTCATCCTGTGCTTATTACACTTAAAGGCACATGGGTGTTTTGGACCTTATTTTTAAGAATCCACCAAATTCACACATTTTATGGCAACCACCACAGGAAATAATGAAGGAAATCCTGATCAGGGAAATGCTCAGCATGTACATAGGCATGAAGTTTTCTCTTTTTTACTGCAGCTTCTTAATCTGATACGTGTAAACCTCTCAATTTTGAGGCATTTTATTTTAACCGATCAGAAAATGAGTTAGAGGGTGTTATTTTATCAATATTTAATTCATCTAATACAGCAGGACTTCACTGGACTATGTTCCATTTAGTTTTAAAACTCATCTGCTTTATTTATAGTGGCACTATCAAGTAAATGTAGTACTCTAAATATTCTTGAAGTGCTAGAGGCTTTCTTTAACATACTTCAAATATTCACTAAATTTCCAAACAATGGTAAAATAATCTTTTCCCTTTTTCTTTTCTTCTGTGGGTCGTTCTTTCCTCTCTGCAGGTTCGCTCAATTGAAGGACAGTATGGGACACTTCAGGCGTATGTAACTCCCAGAATTCAACCAAAAACATGTCAAGTTCGTCGATATCAAATTAAGCCACTTTCACTTCACCAGAGAACTCATTCTATTGACCAGGACAGGTAAGTGCAATGAAAAATCAATGCCTTTTTTCACTTGGAAAAAATGACACAAGCCAGCTGAAACATTTGCTCTGTAAACTTAAGTATGCAAATTCTAACCCCTAACCTACACTTTAGAGCCTGTAATTCCATTTTATGTATTTCTTAATAGAAATTGTGGACTAAATGGGTTCCTTGCCATTCTTGTTTTGGGCCTATGTTTCATTCTACTGCCCTGGGTTATAGTTCAGCCCCATGTGTTAGTAGAGGTGAGGGTGTGGTAGAAAGGAAACTGTAGGTAACTGTGTCTTTTCAGTTTCACCCTCATTCTCTGGTCCACCCTTTGCCTCTAATTTTTTTTCTCACAGTTAACTTGGCCCCAAAACTGAGCCAGGACTTTTTTTACCTTTATCTCTCTGTTACAGGAGTTTAGTATTTTACAAAATTTCTGATGGATTTTTGCCCACCTTCAGCTAACATCTCATATTGTCTCCAAGGATCTGCTTGTTCAAACCAAAACTGAAAGACTGAAGGGAGGATACCAAAGGCTTCAGTGTGCAAATGAGCTCCACTATGCCTTGTTCTTGATAAAAATGCTACATCAAGGGTTTACAGCACAGGAGGCTCTTGAGGCTCTGTCTTACTCATATTTGCTCTTGTCAGTTATTTACCTTTGTCCTAAATTTCAGGTTTAACAACTTGCAAGGGACATCAAAAACTTCCAACTTGGTTTTTTTTTCTAGATCTGACATGCCTAGTAGGAGGTAAAACTTGAATGTGCATGTAGCTTTGCATTTTGAAGTACAGAAAACCAGCTTTAATCTGCAATATGTATCTGTACTTCGGGAGAGACCTGATTTTTTACAGGGTGCTGATTAAAAGGAAACCACCATGTGGAACTGAACTTTTTTTACATGGACAGTGTCCCTCCTTCTTAACTATTAACTGTCCTTTCTTTCTTTTAATTTCACAATGTCACAGGCCCATGAATACACTGATGCTCAAAGGCCAGTTCAGTTTTGCTGAAATTCACTCCTGGGTTGTGTTTTGCTTGCCTGAGGTGCCTGAAAAGACTCCTGCTGGAGAGTGCATCACCTTTTATTTTCAGAACACTTTCCTGGGAACACAGCTTGAAAGTACCTACAGGTAAAGTACAATTACTAAACCTAATGTATGCATATGTGTTCAAGTTTGTTTATTTAAAATTTTTCTTCTTTTATAGAAAAGGTGAGGGATATTTTAAATCTGATAACATCTCTACAATATCCATCCTTAAAGATGTGCTTTCCAAAGAGGCTACTAAAAGGAAGATTAATCTCAACATATCATATGGTAAAAATCCTTCTCTATTTTGTTGTCCTTCAGTTCATTTGTTATTCCCATAAATGGAATATGTAGTACTCATTTGCTTGTTGGGGTTCTTTTTTACTCCCTGCCAGATGTAAATGAAGAATCTGTGAGGCACACATTGCAGCTTATCCACCCTAAATTAGAGTATCAGCAGCTGCTGGCCAAGAAGGTTCACTTAATAGATGCTTTGAGAGTAAGTATCTGAACTCTCAGGGTTGATTTTTATAGGGGGGTTATGCTGTCAGATGCCAAACCATGGTTCAAGTCAGGTGTGTGTCATCTGGGGATCTGTTCCCTTAAGTTAAATTAAATTAAAGCATGTATTTTAAGTGTCTAGGAGACAAATTTCTTCAAGGAAAATTCTCTTTTTTGCTATATAGTGAATAACATGTAGGATTACTGAAGATGCTTAAATTGGGTGGTAGAAGGGCAGCCAGCTTTATCATCTAATATTCTCTCCTAGCTTGCTGTTACTTTCCAGCTCCTTCTGTCCCTCTTTCCACTAACATTTATAGTTTTTTAGGTCATCCAGGCCAGATGCAACTTCTTTGCTTTGAAACTTCATCATGCTGTCTCATAATTTCTGAATCGTCTGCTTTTGAATCTTTTGCTTAATACCCTACTCAATAGCCTTTGGGAGGTACCAGTTAAGCAGCTTGTCTCAGTTCTTGGACTTTTTTTCCCACAACCAGGATTTTCCTGTCAAAAGCTCACCATTATCAAGTTGGTATTTTTTATTTAATGGAAGGGGAGGTGAAAATGTTTAACCAGTTCTCTCTTGTCCTTTTGGGGAAATCAAATACTTGTCAGAGCTCTTTAGATAGTAGACAGGCTGGCTACCAATGAGAACAGTGTGAATCTTTATTATCATTTAAAGGGTTTTACTTGGGCTTGGTTTGGCAAACCAGGGATGTAAACAATAATAGAGAATTTATTCTTAATGCCTATTGTGTTTGTGCAATAATAATGGTGTTGTACATCTTGCTTGTTTTAGACAGCAAATCTTCGACAAATTTTTGGTCACTTATTTTTTGGATGATAACATTGACAGGCAGTAAAATAATCTAATGATTGATAAAAGCTGTTATTGCAGCAGACTCACAGTGCACAACATAATTATAAATATATCTCTTATCTCTCTAGAAGAGAAGTGCCTTTCTCTGGAGGATAAAAAGATCTATACTATCAATCATCCCAAATGGGTTTGCTGATAGACCGAGGCTTTTTACAAGACGCCTTCAAAACTTTTTGCTGTCACAAATTGAGTGATACTTTCAGAGTTTACTTTTACCTTCAGACTTCACTGCATGCTACACTTTTTTAGGAATTCACTTATTCTAAAAATGAAGCTATCTTCAAGGCTTGAGTGTGTACAGTGTGATGCTGTTCTGGCTCAGAGCTGGAACTGTAATACACAGGATTTTGGGAATCCAGTCTATGAAATGACATATGGTATTTCATTAGAAGACTAGAAAATGAGGCACTCTGAAAATAACACTTGCCAGTTTAGGAGGGGATTGTCTTCCCTTTGAAGTACTTCCTTCTGACATAGCTAAGCTTAATTTTTTCTTACTTACCTGCTCTTATGATACTTACCTGCTGTTAGCTGTTACCATTTTAAACTGTCTTTGAGGAATTACAAGTTCATGAAGGCAACGTGGACTTCCTGCTCCCAAAATACCGCAGCATTTTGGAAGAGGCAGATCAGCTGCTCGAGGAATACAAGAGACAACCTGCACATCTCGAGAGACTTTATGGTTTGTTGACAATTCAGCTTTATTTAAAAATGGGGCTTAATGTCCAGAGACATAGCTGAAATAGACAGCTGCTTATTATTTAGATAATTCTTGTCTTTATGGATGTAGTTAAAGATGATGTTCAAAACCAGGATGGCATTTGAGAATGTATAAAAGTTGTGGCTTGGATTTGTTTACAAGCAAACCATTGTTTAAAACATGAAGTTTAAAAAGTCTTCTAACAACTAGAATACTTGGTACATAATCATCAGTTAAAAATAGAGATACCTCTTACTGAAAATAAATAATAATTCCTGGAATTTTACTTTGACAGGTATGATCACAGATCTCTTCATAGATAAATTTAAATTTAAAGGTAGCAATGTGAAAACCAAAGTTCCTCTCCTTCTGGAAATTCTGGATAGCTGTGATCAAGATGGATTGATTGCTTTTTTTGATGCTGCCTGACAAGGAAAAAGCAGCGTAATTTTTCTGGTTTTAACCAAGGCACTTCAGTATCAAGTCAAAAACGCTTTTACTCTTTTGTTGTACTGTCAGCTCTTGGGTTTTATTCATATTTATTATCATACTGGATACAGTAGTAACTTCATATAAACTGCTGTGTATGTTAACTGTGTGCAGAGGTTTTATGTACAGTGTTAACAGCTCAAGAAAGATCAGATGTAAATACCAAATATCCTTTTGGCAAAGATGCTTTCACTACTGTTTAAGATGACATGGAGTAAATAGCCTGTCTCCCAGCTGCAAGAATGGATGAAGAAACTGGTTTCCAGAGACTTGGATGGACTTGGAAGAAATCCGTGTGTTTAAGCTGTACCTAGCTTAGTTTTTCCTTTTGTGTTGAGAATGTGGTGTGAGAATCTCACCAGCTTTGATATAGCTTGTGTGTGCAGAAGGGGGAGAACTCTGAATTTTAGACTGATGACAGCTGCATTTAAAGCCACATTTGTTTAGGAATGGATGGCATTAAACTTCGTCAGTGCTTCTCCAGCCTCCCTGTACTTCATTTCAGAACTCCACCTTTCTCACTTGGTTTTATTTAAAATTAGAAGATAGGAAGCAGCGAGTGGAGACAGATCTGTTTGAAGGTAAAAAAGTTTAGCTCCATTGGAAGTGACATAGAATCATCAGGGGTGGAAGAGACCTTTGAGATCATCAAGTCCAACCATCAACTTGTCATTATCACTGTAACCCCTAAACCATGTCCCCCAGCGCCACACCCAGACACCTCTTAAACACCTCCAGGAATGGTGACTCACCCTAGCAGTGATAATTTTTTTCTTAATTGTCTCATCTGAGGGTGGTGAGGCCCTGGCACAGGTTCCCCTGAGAAGCTGTGGACGCTCCATCCCTGGAACTGGCCAAGGCCAGGTTGGATGGGGTTCTAAGCAGTGTGGTCTAGAGAAAGGTGTCCCATGGCAGGATGGTTGGAACAAGGGTACCTTTGTGGTCTGCGATTCCTTGATAATCGGAATCTCCCCTGTCTCATCCTGAGGCCATTTCCTCTTGTCCCCTCGCCGCGTGCACCTCACAACCCCCTTTCAGAGAGCTGTAAAGAGTGATGAGGTCTCCCCACCCGAGCCTCCTTTTCTACCGCCTAAACCACCCCCCATCTCCCGGGACACGATCATGGACAAGCTCCAGCACGTTTCCCACACAAGTTTCCCGGCGGGAACGCCCGAGGCTCTTCTCTCCCTGCCTTGGGCGGGCGCGGGGACTGGTGACAGCCAGTCTGGTGAACGCAGCCGCGTTCCCTCTCCGTTGACTGCCCGCCCTCCGCGTCCGCCCGTGTCGGTCTGTCCGTCCCTCTGTCCGCCCCATCCGGCGCGGCCGTGACGCCGCGCGCGCCCATTGGGCGGTTCAAGAGTCGCGGGCTACTTGAACGGCGCGGGCGGCTCCAGGCGCGCCCGTCCCCGGCCCCGCCGTCGCCCCGCCGTCCCCACGGCCGTGCCCCCCGCTCCTGCTGCGGCCATGCTGGCGGAGCAGGAGAACCAGGAGAACGTGCCCCCGCCGGCGGCCGGCAAAGCCGCGCCGCCCGCCGCCGGCACCCGCGTGGCGCTGGGGCTGCTGCGGGGAGCGCAGCAGCGCGCCGGGATCTCGCTGCAGGTGAGGGGGGAGCGGCGGGGTGCAGAGGGACGGGGAAGGGCCGGCGCCGGTTTGGCGCGGCGGGAGCTGTCAGGGCCCGGGCGGTGACGGCCGCTCTCCCCACAGGCGGCACGGGGCGGCTGCGAGGGCCATGGAGCGGCGGCGGGGCTGCGGCAGGATCAACATCAGCCTTTCTCCATCCATGTGGACGAGCCCGATGGGGAGCGGGAGCCGCAGCGGCAGCGGGCCGTGCCGGCGGGGCAGAAGGAGGAGGAGGCGCTGGGGCTGCGTGCGGCCGTGCATGCCCTGGGGGAGCGGCGGCCCCTGGCCCCCCTGGGCAACGCCATGGAGCTGAGCTTCGGTACGTGACACCCCGGCCCTGCTGCGCCCTACAGGCCGCGACCCACCTGCTCCCCCCTCAGCCCCCTGCCCCCGGGGAGCGCGGAGGAGCTTACCCACGGAATGATTTCCAGAGCCAGCTGCAGGGCTGTGGTTTGGGACAAGGGCTGGTTTGCTTCCTTTGAGCCTGCCACCAGGATGCAACAGCTCTTCAATGCAGCTGAGCCTCTGTGTTCTTATGCCCTGCTACTTTAGGCCATTTTATACTGTATAACTTTAGCTATCAGTATCTCATGAGAGAGGCTAGATTACAGACAAGATCAACCCATAAAAGCCTCGCCCTTTACTACCATTGCAGAGTCAGAAGGGGACTTTACCCAGGCAGATCCCAAGGTGTAAAAGGTTTTTCTCCCAGGTAGTGGTGCAAGTGTTTTGAGCTCTTCCCAGTATGTGAGAAATGGGAACTGCCAAATCTATCTTCTGTAGCACGTCTGAATATCTGAGGGCTGATTTTCCTGTGGTCCATTTCTGCAGGCTACAGAAAGCTCTGGCACACTTGCCCTGTTTTAAACCATAATCTAAGCTTACAGGATCTGCATCTATGTAACAAGGTAACACAGGTGGCACTGAGCACTACATAATTGCAAGAGAGTTTTCCATCTCCTTATTCTGAGGGAAGAAGAAGGAAGGGGAAACTTCCTTGTTGCCTTTTAATATTTGACTTCCATAGAGCCTCCTGAACTCCCAGTCCAGCTGAGTGAGCCTGCACAAGCTCACCTGTGCTGTGAGGGAATGATGTGATGGTGCCTATTTTAACATGGCTGTTATCCTCTGCTTAGATTCTCCAAGTATTATGGATATTTCAATAACCTCAGAAGCTGAAGAGAAAGCACCAAATGTTAATAATGTGCCAGACTATATCAGTGAAATCCATACGTACCTGAGGGAAATGGAGGTGAGCTGCTGCCCCTTTTCTTATTTGCATACCGCCCATGGGGGAAAAGTTTGGGGAGGAGAACTGTATCTGAACATGAGTTTCCAAGACAATGACTAAATTAGAGCTTGCTACAAAGGGAGAAATAAGAGCACAGGACTGGTTTATTGTGATAAAGTTGATTGTGCCATGCACAAGCTGGAAAGCAAGATTACAGAAATAGAACTTGCTGATCCTAAACTCACCAGTGTTTACTTCTGATTTGTTAAACTGTGATAAATGAAATTTAAACAGTTGCTTCCCTACCAGCACGTGGTCCAACCTCAACTTTATCTGTCATCCAAACCTACAGGTGAAATGCAAGCCTAAAATAGGTTACATGAAGAAGCAACCTGATATCACAAACAACATGCGGGCTATTCTTGTGGACTGGCTGGTGGAAGTTGGAGAAGAATACAAATTACAGAACGAAACCCTGCACTTAGCTGTAAATTACATTGATAGGTTTCTTTCTTCCATGTCTGTTTTGAGAGGAAAACTTCAGCTTGTGGGTACTGCAGCTATGCTGCTGGCGTCGTAAGTGAAATTGCTTCATTTCAGGTTCCACCTGCTGGTTTCATATAGACGAAAATCTTGTGGCTGTTCTGTTGCCTAGAGCAGGACTGACTCGGGAGGGCTTCACACTAGGATAAAAATCAGGAGTTATAACTACATAAAAGTTGGGCAGTTATCTTTGAGGTTTGCCCCTAAAGTGAGGATCTGTTATTTCCAGCTGCAGCAGCTGGCATTTAAACAGTATTTGAGGGAATATGCATAAGGCATGTGAAAAGCAAGTTGTGCCTGCCCCAGTTACCAATTTAGTGGATTATTCTGGAGTTTCAGTGGCTCCAAATCCCAAATTCCTTAGTCCTAAATTATCATGCTGTTGTAGCTCTCTTTCAAATCCTGCTGATTCAAGAGCTATCGAACCAATTGCAGCAAACTTATTTGGCACCAGTGCCCAGCTCCTTCCGAAATCAGAATTTAAATGAGCATTTCATTAAATGTTGATGGTTTTGTAGTACTCCATTATGTACTCATAAATGTTTCTCTTGGCAGAAAGTTTGAAGAGATCTACCCTCCTGAAGTAGCTGAGTTTGTCTACATCACAGATGACACCTATACCAAGAAGCAGGTCCTAAGGATGGAGCACTTAATTCTGAAGGTTTTGTCGTTTGACTTGGCAGCTCCAACAATCAACCAGTTCCTCACCCAGTACTTCCTACACCAGCAGACAAATGCTAAAGTGGAGAGCCTGTCAATGGTAAGTAAGGATTACTAGTTCAGCCCATGTAATTAGAGAATTTTATTGCAGATATTTATTGCACACATATATATATATATGTATGTATAACATATAAACACCTTATGGATTGTGCTCCTCCAGAAGTAGTGCCCCACTGCAGGGCACTAACACTCCTCTTGCTGCTTTCTGTTTGGGATACTCCATGCTTATTAGAGGCTGGCACTTGGCCTGGCTCAAGCATATACTCTTACTCAGAGCAAGCAGAGATTAATGAACTTTAATTTGGGGCTTGTTGCACTGCTAGATGTTTCCCTCTCTCTTATCTACAGCTGCCACACCTACTCCCACACACACTTTGGCAAAAAATGACTTTCAGTTTGGATTTCCCTTCAATCAGCAGCAAGCTCTAAATCCAGAGGCTAAAGCAGAGCACAGATAACATTTCACCTGAAGTTCTAGTAAATCCTAGCTATATGGTAGGTACCAGAGGTCCTTTGTCTCACTGTGCAAAGGTCAGACCTGACAACACTCCTCCCTCTAGTTCTTAAATATCCCTAGATATAAAATGTGTTGGGAATGCTGTTGGACACTAGCTAGCAGGAGATGCTTAAAGACAAAGTAAGTGGAAACTAATAAAAGGTGTCTTTCCAACTCATGACAGAATTGGAAGCTCAAGTTAGGGTTCTAAAGCAATTGTTAACTTTTGGAAGCATGCGATTCCCTCTTTTGTTTCCCTTGCAGTACCTGGGAGAGCTGAGTCTAATTGATGCTGATCCTTACCTGAAATACTTGCCATCAGTTATTGCTGCAGCAGCATTTCATCTTGCGGACTACACACTCACTGGACAAACCTGGGTACGTAGCAGTCCAACATGAGCCTTCAAGGGCCTCTGTGTGTTCAGTCTATTTGTACACAGTGCTGAGTGCCGGTCCTGGGCTGCAGGAATTGCAACCCCTCTGTGCTCCTAGGCTGTAGTTAGGGATTGATCCCTGTGGCATTTGAAAAATGGGATGAGGAGGCACGGTAAATATGGTTCAACAGGAAGCTAAAAACTCCACTAGTGGTGATCAGCATAAGTGAGCGGCAACATTCAAATGTCGCCCTCCCTTTCTTTTTTCCCCTCAGCCTGAATCCCTGTGCAAAGTAACTGGCTACACCCTTGAAGACATCAAGCCTTGCCTCATAGACCTACACAACACCTACCTCAAAGCAGCCCAGCACACACAACAGTCCATACGGGAAAAGTACAAGAGTACCAAGTGAGTATCTGTGGAGGTGTTAGGGTGTGAGTTGCCCAAACATGTAACTGCCTGGAAGGGTGTGGGATGTATCTTATGAGTCTTCAGGCAGACTCAACTAACCAAATTCACCTTTGTAGTGGTGACAAGGCTCCCTGGGGTTTTTGCATGGTGGTTTGTCAAGCAGTACTTGGTGTCCTGTTGCTGCCTGAACTCTCAGATAGAAACTGGAGGAATTTTCATGACATTCCTACAGTTGGTGATACCTAATGCTCCTAAAAATCTGTGCGGGGCATGGCAGCCAACAAGCCCCAGAATGTTTCCTGCCTGGTGGGAAATGTGCTTTGCTGCAGTTATGCTGCAGCAAAGCACACTTGGCAAAGACCACTTGAGCAAGATGACATCCTGCCTCTTTTGTTCCCTCTCTAGGTACCACGAAGTATCGCTCATTGAGCCACCAGACACACTAAACTTATTGTAATAATCAAGAGACTGATCTTTTTAAGAGATGTATATTACCAGGAAATGATGTACAGTTTTAAACATGGTTCTAGATATGATCACTCAGAATATTAATACAGGCTTTGATGACTTCAATTATGAAGTTAGTTTCATGTGGTTTTAATGTAAATCTTCTGTACATGCAATCTTGTTAAGAGTTTTAGCTATGTTTTTATCAAAGTGTTCTCTTCAGGCACAGAATTAACCATGCCGGCCACGTGAAGTCTGAGACTGCTTATCTAATTATAGACTAAATGTTAATATTAGCAATGCATTATTATAGTAGGGCTTTTCCTCCTTCTGGGTAAGAAAGATTTGGTCACCACAGAGTATTAGTAGCATTTTTACACTGTCTAGTTTAAACTGAGACTTAGCATAGATCCAAAATGTGCCTTAATGGCTACAAAACTGGAAGAAACTCTATGGCCATGAGGAGAACTCCTTGCTGCAACCAACTCATAAGGCTCTTTAGGACACGCCCCAGTTGCTGTATACTGTAGTGCCAGATCTTCATCAGGGGAAAGGCTGAATGCTCTGCTGCAGGGACTGCACAGTTAAAACCCCTGCACCAGTTCATACCTTGCACTTCTGCTACGCAGAAAATGGTCTTGCTGTCGGTATTTTCTAGTCCAACTGTAAAACTGGTACTAATCTAAACCCATGGACTTCCCTTAATGTGTTGGCTGTCCCAAAAGTTCATTGATGCCTATTGAGGGAATTAATCCTCAGTCTGCTTGCCTTTTACCTCTGTAGGGGTGGTAGCAGGATTAAACTGCAGTGGGTGAACTGCTACTCTGTGCCCTCAGGGGCAGGGAATGTCTTCTGGCATGGACAGGCTGCGTGAATTCTGTCCACCCCTCACGCTTGGGAGGAGCTCCTCTGTGGCACACAGCAAAAATGTGCCATATTTTTCCTTAGTTCTGGAACTGTGACGTGAGCAAACTGGCATTCCATCAACATTAGATCAAGTGGATGTTTAACTTCAGCCTGTGTAAATGGAGTGATGCTGCCCTGTACCCACTGTTGTTTGCATATAAAGCAGCGAGTGCATGGAAGTGGGCGGAATTGAGCCATTTCCAGGCTGGCTAATAAACAGTTTTTGTATCTGACGTTAGTGGTCTTGCCAATGGCTTAAAATCACTGAGGGGTAGAGTACTGTCATCTTAAACCAGCATTCATTCCTAAGGCCTTTTGCAAGGGGTGCCGTATGAAACCTGTGCCTCTCTGACTTTAAGCTGAGTCAGTGCTGTTTGGTTATCTGGGCACCCAGCAGTATAAACACCTCCTCACAGATGTCCAACAGCTGTTAGGGTGTGGGCTATTTGAAATAATTCTTTTAAAATCGTCATCTCTGTCAGGCTGAACAGCAGATGTTAATGAAAAAGAACTGTCTCACTTCAGCAACTACAAAGTTACTGCTCTGCCCCCACCCTTGTGCTCCTGCCTGAGCCTTCCCGCCTGAGCCTTCCCTGAACCAACCACCTCAATTACAAAACCAATGGAGCCAAGTGGTGGTCAAAAATCTGGTTGAAATATGCAGCAGGACTGGCCTTTTTTGCCAATCTGAGCTTGTTAGGATGCACTTGGACCTTTATGCATATTCTAATAGTTAATGAAGAACCACGTTTCTTTGGCCAACAGCCTTGATTTAGATTAATTTCAGTGGGCTGCTACCAAAATGCTGAAACAGATTGGGAACAGCCTGTGCAGTGTATCATGTCTGGTGCTTGGGGCTGGAAACACTTTAACCTTGCAGGACAGGGAGTTTACATGGGGAGGAATGTGTTTTTCCCCGTTCGTGACCTTGGAAGGGTAACTGGCAATGCTGACTTGAAGATAACAGGCCGCAGTGCTCTTCCTGGGAAACTGGGTTCTGCCTTCCCCTTCCTTTCTGTGGTGTATTCCAAGACCACTGAGAAATATGAATTGGAGGAGTAATTTAAAGGAAGCTTACTATTACTTTCTTCAGAAAAAGAGCAAGTAGCAGTACTTAGGTGAAAAGACTTCAATGAATTTTAGTATCAATTTAGTGCTTAATCAAAGAGCTGTGCTCAAGTTTCAATGGAACAGGTTCCCTTACTGTTCCCATACCACAGAGAAAAATTCTTCCAAGCTCCCTGAGCTTTATTTTCACCATTATCAAACATGTCTTCCTCTGCAGCCTAACAAAAAATCTCCAGTCAGGGGCTGGCATCTCTGCCCAGCATGACAATGTTTCTCCTTCCTCAGGGCAGCTCTTGCTTCTGCTATTATGTGCTTTTTTTACCTCCTCAATTTCTGAACAGAAATATGGGACAATTCCAACTTTTGCTTCCAAGCTTTGAACAAAATATCCCAGGTTGTACTGTACTATTATTAAGCCTATCCAGGTTAACTTCTAATCCTTTCCAACTAAAGGCTCTAAGGAATATAGGGATGTTATGTGTGAAGAAGCGAGAAACTGCAAAAAATACAGTTCTTTTTTCTGAAGTTTACAGTCTTGTGGTACTACAGAACTAAGAAGGAAGTGCATCTTCACCCATTTTTGTACTTGGGACAGTGACTTTTGTGTTGGAAGAACTGACACTGCACTGGTTTAGCTCTCGGAGAAAAGAGGTTTTGTGTGTTGGTCCCTTCCTGAAAGCACAACTTGATTCAAGCTTTGCCTGGCTGGAAGCAATTTTATATATATATATATATATGTGGTTTTGGTTTTTTTTACATTAAGTTCTTAACCTGAATTGGGGACAGTAAAATCTGCAACAGTAACTTCTCTCCTGTTCACAGCTCATATAACACTGAGGGCACCTGTAAAATAGTTCTGCTTCACTCTGTAAATATGTGTGTGTTTTCAGTGTCACTTGTTTGCAAACAAAGTGCCAAGATCAGGTATTTTGGAATCCTCATTGTCTCTTTGTTTCGCCTGATCCTGAATTCAGAGCATAACTCTTTGCCTATAGTTCCAGCATGCCTGTCTGTTGCATGTAATATTTAATTAAACTTTTTAAGAAACTCCACTGCTCAAGTTCTGTGCTAGTTTGTTAAGTCCATTCATTCCTGGTGATTTTCATAAAAAAGCAGTTTGAGTAGAAGGTAAGGTGCAGAGTAACAGGGGCAAGAAGGTTTTAGTCACAGCACATTGATTTTCCCCTGTGAAGAAGGCTGAACTAGGTGAGTTTTTGCTGCAGCTGGATGCCAAACACAGGATTTCAGTTACAGGTACCATTTTTTAATTTAAATCTGTGTACGATTGTTTTAACATATACATAAAAGCAGAAACAGATATTTGGAGGGGAGGAAATAAAATTATCTACAAAAATAAGTTCAGTAATAATACACCAAAATCCATATTGTATATACAGCATTCCTGCAGGAGGGATGACAGCTTTAACGAGAAGTTCTCTTCTTTCTTCTCCTTTTGTTAAATGCTTTCTTACTTGGATTTTCTTGTTTGGAGCTGGTCTGTGTTCTGTCAGCAAGCAACAGTTATATCAGAGAAATATACTGAATAGTTTTTCAAAATAACACAGGCTGATTATCTGTAACTTGGCAACTACCCACCACGCCTGGGACCAAAGTGTAAGTTAATCTTTTTAAAGTGCACTAACAACAAGGGTTTCCATGGATACAGCAGCAAATCTCACTTCTTGGAGGTAAAACTCAGCATCAGCTTTAGTGCAGCACATAAAATCTCTGCAGCACCTCTAAGGAGCCACTGATTGAGATCCACTTTTATGCTCTCACTCCCTCTGGAAGGACTGAATGAAATAGCAAAACTGTCTTAGCTGAAGGGCAGGTAGGCTCTGGCCTCCCAGGACAAAAGGTCAGAGATCAAGCCTACATTTAAACTTCCTTGCTTTCAGCTATATCTCTATTCCCTTTGATCAACTGAAACTTTCCTTGGCCTTGGCAAAATCCTGTCCTTCCTGGAGATACTCCTTACAAACTCCTTTCCCCTCCTAATTACACTTGGTGGTCACCTTGTTTTCCTTGGTAGTTCTTGTGGTTCCAGAATGACAACTTCTTCGTCCTCGCTGTCAGACAGTACAATGGGTTCACCTAAAAAACACACAAACCCCACCAACCCCCAACCGCTGATCAGTTTTGTACAAACAACCCCTGTAAATAATAACCACAGCATTTTAAAAAACATTCAGTGGGGCTACTGATTCATTTGGAGCCCTCCCTATACTACTACTAGAAATCAAGTTTTGAAAAGAACTGACCAGGACAAGTGGAATTAGCAAATGTGTAAAGTGGCTACAATGGTTCTTTCTTTCTTCCTAAGGACCTTTCACATTTCAATTCTGAACTGTTGATAAAGTGATACCATAAGATCTGATATTTAGAAAATCAAATACTTACCACTCTTAGTTTCCCTCAGTGTACTTGTATCCTCAGTTTCCACTTTCTCACAATCAAAAGCAGCTGCCTCACTTTCACCTTCCTCTTCTGCTGCTTCTTCCTTCTCAGATTCTTCAAGGTCTCCCCAGGAGCTCTCTATTCCTTCCCCAATTTGGGCTGTCCCAGGAGTGTGCAATACTGGATTGGCAAAACTGCAGGAGTTAAGAAAAACCTTGGTGTTTGCTGGTAAAATGATTTGTATTCTGAGAGCAAACCAGGTGGTTTATAAGCTGGGAAAAACAGCCCTGAAGGGAAATTCAGAGTGCCACTTCTCCCATCACTATAATAATCACAGTTCCAACCTCAGCTTTGCACTTCAGGCAAGGAATTAAAGCAGACTGAACCAAAACCAGATGATGATGATGTTTCCTCTCAAGGTTATGTAGCTACCTAAGCTATGAGGCATCTTAGATGTGTGTTTAGCCTGGTTTTTCCCTGAGTAATACCCTGGAAAAGATACACTTCTGAAGGAGGGTCAGCTTTAGCGATGATTTCTCCAGCCTGTTCTTCCACGTCGTTGGTGTCCACAGCAGCACTCTCCATTTTGAAGGCAGTGATCCTTTGGTTGGGGATGGATTCAGCGAAGCCGAACTTCCCACCTTCTTTCCTGCTCAGTCAGGGACAGATATTATTTCAGGATAACCCAAAAACTGTTTCTCTCTTCAAGTTCAAACATACAAATGCTTGCTATTTAAAACAAATACAAGTGAAGACAATTTGCTGCTGAAACCACAAGCTGACATTAGTTTTCACTACATTTCTTAAAAACCCCCATTTCCGTCCCTTCCCAAAATACCCACCTGGCTTTTTGGTCATTTTCCAAGGCTTTCTGAATCAGTTCTGTTATTTCTGCGACCTTAACAGCTGTTATTTTACTGCATCTCAGAATCTGTTTGTTACACACACAAAAAACAGCTTACAACCAGAAAAACAAGAAGTTTTAAACTGAAACTGTAGAGCATCGTAAGAATCACAAACATTTAATTCACAGGAATTACAAACACTTAAAATATGGCACCTTGGAATGAGGGACTGGATTCACTGAGACTTATGCAAAAAGTTAACAGCCTCCAGAGTGCAACTGGAAGTAATTGGCTGGCAGGCTTTTTCAGACAAATCACAGGGAAAATAAAAAGATGCGTATCTGACAAAAAACTATGCATTTCCTACGTCCCTTCTGCAGCATGGAATGCAGTACTATGCTCTTCCACTAAAAAAAAAATAATCTTTTCCAGTAAAATCAGACAGTTAATTGATTTCTCAGCTTCCAAATGTCATGGATATTTCCACACCAAGACTGCAGCACAAGAACCAGTTTATACACCACAGAAGGACTGGTCAAGGCAAAGGTTTACCTGATCCTGCAGCAGCATGACCACTCCGCTGGATTGGATGGTACAAATTTCATGGTGTTTATTCATGGCAATTACAAGGAGCCCATCCATCACCCGCTCCTCACGTTCAGTTGGATCCACCAATAAATAAGTCCTAGAATCAAAGTTTGAAATATGAGGCAACAGTAGAAATTCAAGGCACCTTACTACCACTAAATATAATTAAACAAAGGAGTTGGTTTGCATATTAATATGGGTACACAAGATTTATACCTCTTACACGGGTACATAAGACCTCAAAATCTTACCCTTGATGGAAGAAGGCAAAACTGACACAAATGGGCATGTGGTGGATATTCAAGGGGACAGGATCACGTTCCTCAGGAGTGTACTTTGAAAGGAATTGGCCCAGAATAGTTATTTATGAAACTCATTTGATTTTAAAATTACAAAGACATTTAAGGAAATTAAAAAAAAAATCCCCCAAAAAAACCCAACAACAATTTACCACAGTAACTTCTTCTCCTTGCACAGACACATCTGGCCTGCGAAAATGACACAAAGCTACAATCCCTGCTATGCTGGCAGCATCAGTGATGTTACCATCATGGTTTAACAGGTGCATGTCCAGCCGAATTTGCCAAACCTGAGAAAAATACAAAAAATACAAAACTGTTCTATTCTACAGAATCTTTTCTTTTTCAAAACTAGTTCATGTTTTTGAACGAGAAAAAGAACCAGCATATATGCCTTATATGTCTTTGATTAAGAAGATGAGAGATCTTGGTATATTTCAAGATACCCACAGTGCCAGATTTAATTATGACAAAATAAGTAGCACTTCAGCACAATTTAAGCATCATTTTGTAGGGTCCCAGCTACTGATGTAGCCTATGTAGACATGCAAGTTAAAAATACCTCCCAAATCAGATGAGTGGATCTTTACATTAACCTAAAATCTGTACTTTTACTATCCAGCACAAGACAGAGACCAACTTAAAACTGGACTACACGTATCTTTTAGTTTAAACCCACCAGAAATTAAGAAGTTTTCCTACCTTTTCACCAGCAACAACACAGAGAGATTCGGTGTCAATGCATTTGGAATCTCTGAGGCATCGCTCCAGTAGTCTGTTCAGTGACACCAGTAACTCGGACTGTCTGTTGGAACAAAATTAACCTAACCTTAATATGATTACAGTGGCTTTTATGCAGTCCTTGTTTAGTCCTTTTAAGACATTCATTACCTGCCAGGCTCCAGCCCAGGTGCAGCCATGGGTGAGAGCTCCAGATTAAAGAAAAGCACACCTTCCGTGGGCCGGCTGGGCTTAGGGGGAACGAGTTCACATGACACCTGTGCAAGAACCCTGCCAAGGCAAATAAAGCACCAAGTCACAGAACATACCAGAGAAAAATCTAGAAACAAAACACATACTTGGGAAAAAAGCATGTGGTTAGGGTTTTGGTTTGTAATTCTCACTCCTGACAGCTTCTTGTTCAACGCCTGTCACACAGATTCCAACTCTGGTCAACAACCGAAAGAACCAAATGTAAGAACTAGAACATGCTCCTTTTGAGGCTAAAAATTGACTCGAACACATGAAAAACTGTAATGAAATATTTACGTAAGTGCATATATTTCACTTTTATACAGTCAAAAACGGGTCGTTTGGTTTGGGGAAGAATGCAAAATGCGAGATCAGTGAACAAAGGGATGAAAACTTGGGAACAATTTTGCATTTCCTAAATTATTTGTAACTGCAATCATCACGGAAAACCCATACCTTTCCAGCTACTTTCTTTTCCATCTTCTCTTTGCTCCTACCCTTGAAATACTACGACTTTAAGGCTTGAAAGGTTAAAACCTGCTTACAGAGACCTCTGCGAGCTTGGGAACCTCAGGCTCTATTTGACCCGGGGCCCGCGGCCGAGGCTCCGCACCCACCTGGTCCTGCCCAGCTCCACGATGCAGCAGCCGCGGTCTGCGCCGAAGGAGACGCGGATGTTCCGGTAGTCGTAGCACTGCCTCCCGTCTAGGCGCTGCGGGAATACACGGAGACACACACACAGAGGTTAGTGCGCCAAGCCCAGCATGCGACCGGGACCGCGGCGGGGGGCGGATCCCGGCGACAGCCGCGCTCACCGGGCGGCGGGAAAGGGGATGGGGAAAGGAGCAGGGAGGGGGATGCTGGTGCCTCACCTTCTTCTCATGGACGGCGCGCAGGAGGAAGCGCCGCTCGCAGTTGGAGAGCGGCGTCGCCTTCATGGCCGCGCAGTGAAGGGGCAGCGCGCGAGGATGATGGGGGGGGGGGGGAACGGGGGGACGCGCGCGTCATCGCCGCGCGCCGCGCGTGCCCAGCCCGCACGCGCTGCGTTCCCGCCCTTGGGCGCGTTCCCTCAGGGAGAGCACGGCCCTCAGAATCCCGTTCCGTTTCCCAAACGCGCTCTGTTCGGAAAACCTTTTCCTGCTATCCAAGCTAAACCCGCGCCGACTCATCTTCATGCTGTTTCCTCCAGTCGTGTCTCTGGCCACCAGAGTGCAGAGATCGGCACCTGCCCCTCCGCTCCCCATCCCGAGGATGCTGCGGTCTCTTCTCTCCTCAGTCTCCTCCAGCTGGATAGACCAAGTGCCCTCAGCCGCCCCTCACACGGCTTCCCCTCCAGACCCTTCAGCATCCTCTCCAAGAGCTTAATGTCTTTTCCATAATGTGGTGCCCAGAACTACACACAGCACCCGAGCAGGGCGTGCACCTCAGCCATGAGGTGGCACGAAAGGGACAGAGGCAGCGTGAGCCGCTGCCGTAGTGCCGGTCGTCGGGAAAGGCATCTGGAATTTAACACAAACAAACAAACAACCACAAACAAAACACAAAACATGCATGCCAGACATTTCGACTGGTTATCACTACTGTGGTGCCCAGCTCTCAAGGTGCGGATGCCCTGCAGCCCTCAGGAAACAGCCGGGCTGGTATGAGGAACACGGCGGTCAGTGCTGCAGGCATAAAATGCAACCAAGATAGCCAGTCTGCCAGAAGAACATCCCTTTCTGCTGTTCTGAAATATTGCCCGTAAGTAAAAAAGCCTTTACAAGTGGCTTTTTTGCTTAGTTTGAGCTAAAACAAGAAAATCGATTATCTTCCCACCAACATTTAACTCCAGTCACTTCCATTTTCCACATCAAAGTGTTGAAGCATCTCAGTTACGCTGTCTTTTCAAAACTTGTTAACACACTACAGTTCTAGTACAAACTAAAATGTAAGTCATGTTTCTGAATCTCACAAGTGAGGACAAGTGCTGCCTGATTTTCTCACGCTGGTTTTGTATTTTCAGTTTAGGATAAATGAATATCGTCACAAATATTCGGTGTAAGATAATATTGATGAGATTATAGAAAGACACTCCTTCTCCAAGGATAAAAATAGGCAAATAGCTCTTGAAATTCTACTGGCAATCTTTACGTGGAAATTCTGTCTGATTTTACTTTTTTCTGTGTGTGAATTTGGTGACAATATTCATTAGTGAAGTTTTGAGGTTAAATTTTCTAACTCTACAGTTTACTAACAGTAAGTTTGGAAAAGTTTTTATTGTTCATGGGAGTCATCCAAACTATGTTACTCTTCATCGGTTACAAAAAAAAAAAAAAAAAAGAAGTTAATTCTAGCATATGTTGCAATTTCTGCTCGAGGTGGAGTGGGAAAAATTCTTGTTCCTGCTCTCTCAAGTGAACTGTTAGGTGCCTCGATCCATCAGGCTGATGGCAAAGTACCCTTTTCAAAAAAGAGAACGTAGTGGTGATGGTGAACTTCAGGGGGAGCTGGATGTAATTCTAGGGGAAATGTATTTATTTATTAGAAGCTGAGTAATTTCTGTGTTTCTGAGCAGTGAAGGGCAGGGTTACAATGGTAATGAAATAATGGAAATACTCTGGGTATTCAGAAGGAGTGAGTGTCACACCCTGCAGAGTGAATAAATGACCAGGAATTTCTAGAAAAGCAGGAATTTTTAGAAAGAAGATCCTGATGATCTAATGTGCTCACAAGGAAGGTTTATTTGAGCTGAATGCCCTGTGGGCTGAAATGCTTGAATTGGATTATCTTACTGAAGAGCCTGGAGGGGAAATCACATTTGAAGGCTGGAGAAGAAAACCAAACTGCATCAGAATCTCAGCATCTTGACAGCAAGCTGCCAGCAATTTTTATGGCCTAGTCAAAATAAATAAGAAATTGACCTTCTCTTTCCACGGTAGCCTTAACTGCAATGTGCCTTTGCTGCTTGGCTGCAAGTCCTGCTCATTTACACAACCATGCATGATATGATGTATGCAGTATTCCAGCTGATAAGGTTATTTGGGAAGAAAGGCTCTACCTAGATGTAATAGTATAATTTATAATTTGGTTTTATGATTAACAGTTCCACGGGGATGGGAGGATGGGCAATCCTTGCAAGCAGTGCTGCTGGCAGAAGTGAGGCATGAACAGTACCTCCTGCTGAGATGAGCAACAGGATATTCGGTCCAGGATCCAGGGAAGCACTCAAACAAGCTCTTTATCTGAAGCAAAGATAAGCACCTTTGTCCCTTAGGAACGTGTCACAGGTTCCAAGGCTAAGAGAGACCTAGAACTACCAGGAAATTATCCAAATACCAGCTTAAGGCAAGTTGGTAATAACATCATCTGCTTGCTGGATGCTTGCTTGATCATCTTCCATAGGCTAGATTTCAGAGTAAACCCCAAAATATTCTTGCTGTTTCCACCTGTACCTAGCCTTCACATCATCTCTTGGGGTTTACTGCTCTCATGCAAGAAGTTTTTTGCCCCAAAGGGTCCTGCCAGAAATTCTGATCCTGTAGATAGTGCCGCATTGAACACTTCCCAGCTCTCAGCAATCCCTTTGGGAAAGTGGGAAGTGTTTCCAAGGTTGGATGCCAGACAAGCAACAAAGTCAGAGGAAAAGAAGTTACACCCCTCCCTTTTTTGTCTCCACACCCTGCAATTTCCCTGTCTCCAAGCAAACTGTTTCCATGCTTTCTATGGATTTAAGTGAAACCAGTTGCTAAGTAAAGTGCCATGCTAAGCCAGAATTGTTACAGCTTGAGTTGAAGGCTTTGAACATACAAAACCAATGTCTGAGTTCAGATTTTAGTGTGGTTTAAGATTTTCAAACCTTCTAGAAGCATCTTCAAATTCTCTTAAGAAGAAACAAACGTCCATGTTAAAGTAGAAACTGTAATTTCATTTCATGAGGAATAGGCAAAAATAAACCAAAACTGTTGCCAGAAAAAAAAGCACTTTCTTGTATCCGAATCTTAAATATTACTTGATAGATAGGTTAAATACTGGCTTAATGAAAGAACTCAGGAGTGTGAAAATGAAGTGAATATCTATTTGGAAACTGGGTGGGGTTTTTTATTGGAAAGGTGTCAGAAAATGTTGCATATTGATAGTCCTACAATACAGGGAAAATCCAGACAAGCTTATGAGTCACATCTGATCCCTAAGAGATGCCAGCACATTCAACAAAATGGGGGGATTATCAGATAATCAGATTAAACCATTAAATCAAAATGGCTTTTAAAAAAATTATTTCTCCTGCTTATTCAGCTTCCAAGTATCAGTTACAGGCCAGCAATTAATCTTGATTGCCTTGAAATGCTGGAAGTCATAATCTTTCTCAATCAAGTATTTTTGTTGTTCTGCATGGACAACCGCTCTTAAAATCTTGATACTAAAATGCACCTTTTAATACAGGGGATACATCTTGTTGATTCGGCTGATCTTAAATGAAATTTCACTTTTACAGTTGTATCTTGGAATGCAGGTGTTGTTAAAAGATAGAAGTGTGGTTGAGAAGTGCCTCCTGTTGTGTAGAGCAGCCACTCACCCGCATCTCATGCACAAGCGCAGACTGTCTCACACGAAGTATTCTGTGTACCACATGTAAGTGTTAATTTCTCCATATTTCCCGAAGATCCCAATTCTTCATTCCCTGCCAAGAAATGCTTACAAGAAAATGGTTGTGGGTAGTTGAATTCCTTGTAGTAATACAAGCAAAATGGGAAAGTGCCAGTTATTGTGTCAGGAACCACAGAACCAGGATGAGCACTGGAGAATGATGGATGCTGGCCTTGCCTTTTTCCCCCAGGTAATGTTTTCTACAGTATGGATGAAGTTGTCTGAATGATGTTTCAAAAAAATGCAAATGATCATTTTCTCAAATTGCCTCAAATTGTTATATTGAGCTTTATTGTGAAGTGTTATTCAGAGGTCCAATAAGGATAGAAGATTTGGTGTAAAATCGTAACTCAATACGTATTTGTCTCCTTAGCTCAGACTTGGGGTGATGCCGTACTTATATTAAGAACTTGGGAGGTTGGATGAAGTAGAATTTATGAGCTTTTTTTTACTGTATATTTCTTCAGAAAACAATACACTTTCTCTGGCCCTCACAAAATTTGCAGTATATGCAGCTGTGCTAATGTTCCCTCTGTGAAATTTTTATATCTGGTTTATAAATCCATGGAAGCTTTGGGAATATGACTTGAGTCAAGACAAATCGTGCAGGCAAGATGGCACCATGAAAAGCAGAACTCATGGTGGGTCCATCACAATTGTATCATTCATCAAAATCTGAGTCAAGCAGCCTGTTATAAACGACAGTTTCCCCAATATTTTCCTTTAAGAAAATTTATTGGAAAAAAACAACAAAGTGATAAATCGAGAAAAAGCCACAATCCCCCTATACAGTCCTTACCCGGGAAGTCCTGGGTGAGCCGAAGAAAAGAAGGGTGAAATACAGACTCTATCTGGCCTGCAGCCCCTTTCCCCGGTTCACAAATTGTCCATCTTTCTAAAGTTCATTTATAGGGGAAAAAATGTCCTCAGGCTATGTTATGGGATTACAGTCCACCGTATGTATGTAAAGTAGTTTTTCCAGTAAATCCGCTTTTTACAGTCCATAATATGTAAAGCAGTTTTCTGGTAAAACCGATTTTTCTGTCCATAAATTATTCCTGTTTGTTGGGCTACAAATCTTGGTTCCTGGTGCCACCGAATTCCGGGGAAGGCACGTTGATTGGGTCTTGTCTGTGGGCTGGGTTGGCTGGGTCCTGATGGGCCTTGGTGATCGTTATCTGTCCAGCTGGCCCTTAGTTATGGTGTCCTCCGGTAGCTGGTCCGCCCTCCATTCAGGTGAAAATGTGTTCCTTAGACGTGGTATGTCGGCCATTAGCTGGCTTAGTTTGGAATCCTGTTTCTTGGATACAGTTATAACTCACACAAAGTAATGATTTTAATAGGGAATAAACTCGAATTAAACATATATTTATAACAAGCCAAAACACGGAATAACTTTCCTACTGCCACAGCAATACCTGACGAGTGTTAGTGCTTCGGGACAAGGGCAGGGTTCTCAATGTCTTCAAGGAGAGACATTTTCTGGTACCACCGGACGTCGGACCTGTTTGGTCTGTGCTGGGGTACGGTGACGCGGGCTGGGGAGGCAGGGAGGATGGGGGCACATGCGGGCATTTCAGTCTGGATGGGAGGCTTCGACTCCAAGTGAGCCACCCCAGGAGCTTTGCCGGTGACACGTGGTCTCGGAGCGTCGTTTCTGTGACAGGGGACCTGTGCCCAAGGAGCAGGGACGCGGTGCAGCCCCGGTGCCCCGTGCACCCATCGCCCCTGCCCCAGTGCCCTCCTGCTGCCGGGGCTGCCCCGGCGGGAGGTGCCGCAGAGGCAGGGGGTGAAGGCAGGACGGGCTCCGCGGCCCCTCCACGTGGTGCTCCTCTCCTGCCATAGGGGAGGAGGCTCGGCCGCCGCCGGCACCGAGGGGTCCACGGGGAGCTGAGCCGCTTCGCAGGCGGCATGGAGTGGGAGCTGAAGCTGCTCCTCTACTTGGCGCTGTTCCTGCTGCTGCTGCTGCTGCTGCTGCTGTTCCTGCTGTGCCTGCTCCTCCGGCAGCTGCGGGGCTCGGCGGGAGCCCCGGGCTGAGTGCCGGGAGCCGCCCACCGCCGCCACCGCCTCGAGCCGCCCCCGGGTGAGTCCGCGACAGCAGGGAGGGCTGGAGGCTGCCCCCGCGGTCGCCTGCGCCTCTCTGCGGCCCCCGGGAAGGCACGGGCTGGCTGCTGCTCCACTAGCATCCTCTGTCCCTGGTCCTCCACTCTCTCTAGGCTACGTTTGCCATGTAAAATTCAGGGGAAATTTTGAAGGTGCGCTCACCCTGCAGCTTTCACTCTGTAAGAAAGTATTATAAAACTCCCCTCAGGCTCTCTTTGTGGAGGAGGTTATGTTGACTTTCCTTTGGCATCTAGATATCCGAATTTGACCCAATCAGAGAATTTTTAAATGTAGCAATTTTCAGTGCAGAAGACACTCACCTTTTAGAAGAACTTTTTTTTCCCACTCCTAACTTCAACCACATCTAACTCAGTTTTCTTCCTTTTACTCCACAGGAGCTATTCCATCATATAGCTAAAATGCCAAGTAGGCTTCACTCCCCATAGGGTGGGAAGAGACCTGGCAACAGCCCATGGCTGACCCTGCCCTATCTCTGATGTCCCCCAGGGACCACTTTGGCCCCAGCACAGCAGCTGCTGCTCCCCAGGTAATGCTTGGGGCTGGTGCCCATGTAATGTGGCTGAGCAGCCACCTCCTGCTGACTGCCCCCATCCTGTGCAGGGCATCAGGAGTGGCACAGACAAAGCAACGCAGCTGCTGGGCCTTTAGGAAATTCATGCTTGAGTGCAAAAAGAAAAAGGGACTTCACTCTATGACCAATATGATCGAAGTGAGCCAATTTATTTAATTTTTCCAGTCTCTTTTATAGTTCTATGCCTTAATCACGCATTTCATACTACTTTACAATTGGTTGCTCCTAAAAGTACGCGTTAGCCTTCTAGTCTCTATTGGTTAATTCTTCTTACATACACAGCAGAATTATACCTTTCTTTTTTCTGGCCTTCTTCCAATTCCCACATTCTGGAGTTGTTTGAATTCTTTTGTTCTTTGTATGTGACTTTTTGCATCTTCTTCTTCTTCGTACGTGACTTCTTCATCCTTGAAATGGTTACAGGCCTATCCTTTCAGATAAGCTGGATTGCTCATGTCCCCATTCTTGAAGGAACTCATTCTCCACACTTGAGGCCTTTAGGAAATTTGTGCAGACCTTGGGCTGCAGACCTTTCACAGCATGATGTTTTGATAGCTCTCTGCAACCAGGGTGTCTTTCAGAGAGTGAGCTTAAGCAAACATGAGTTCTGACCTGTGCTTACTCTGGTGAGTTTCTGCACCATGGCAAAAGATGGACAGACACCGGTTCGTCCGTACAAGAAGGACCTGTGGAGAAGCTAAGAATAGGTGGTAACAGCTGTGCAGTGAGTGTGGCAAAAAGAAATTATTTTAGTGCTGAAGAGCTGGTGTTCTTGTTTAAAAGTGTGGGGCTTAGAGGTCCTTCTTTAGGCCACATTTAGATGGCAGTTGTTGGGGCAATGTGGCTGCAGGTGCTGAGTCTCCAGCATTGCTGTGGGGTGTATTTTTACAGGGCAGGTTGCTGCTAATTCAACAAGTGCCTCACTAATTCAACAAGTGCCTCAGTACATGATCTGCCTTCTTCACTCCTGCTGTGCGTTGCTCTGTTACAAGGCAGCATGCTGTGAGCACAATGACTCTGTTAAAGGGAACATAGGATACTCCAGCTCTCCAGCCCTTGCTGCAGTGATCTCAGCTCTCCTATGCTGATTGCTGCTAGGTAGCTTGGCATGGGGGAAGAATCTGCTAATGGAGCAGGGGTAGTTAAAATCAAGTAGGAGAGACCTTCCTCCAGAGGGTGTTGGCATTGCTCTGACCATTTTCCCAGCTGGCTCACTATGGCTTTTTGTTTCAAGCTTTACAAATTGTTGCACACTCTGTGATTTAGGCCAGGTCTTTTATTTGCATCATTACAGGTCCATCATCTCTTATACAGACTGCCCCAAACAGGCAGTCCCGCTTGGCGGGGGCTTTGCAAGACACAAGACATTCTCTTTGGGGTACTAGTCCTGGAGCTGATGCCATGCTGTGTCACACACCTTGGGACGTGAAGATTTGCTGTCTGTAGCCCCTCCTAGTGCCTGATGTCCCAGCTGCCCTTCTCCACTCTTGGCTGGTTTTCTCAGTCATGGGAAAATGATGAGAGAAAAATCCAGTGTAGGTTTCCCTGACCCATCAGCCTCTTATCTCTATGGTTTTCTTATTCTTCCTCTGTGAAAATGGTGGGAATGATTTTGGCCTCACATCAGTGATTAGAAAGAAGGTGAGTAATGGTTTTTCTCAATTAATATGAGTAAAACTGTGACACATATTCTGTATGAGCACCAAGAGATTACCTTCAGAAGGTGACTTCACAGATAAGTAGCCCTGAAGTGCTTATAATCTTGGGAATGATTGGGGCACTTTTAGCAACTTGTGTTGCAGAAGCTCTTCATACTTATTGTATTTCATGGAGCAGAGAGAATCTCATTTTTGTAATGACTCTTTACAAGCATGACTGACAGGGCACCGTTGCCTTTCTCTGGAAAATGTAAACTAGTACATGATTTTTCTCTGACATATAAGCATTTTACACCAACAGTGCAGGAGAAAAGTTTGTGGGGGCTACTCAGTGAAACATCTGCAGGTCAGAGGACTATAATCTCTTTGTCTTGTTTTAGTACTACTACTGCATCTCAAATGCTGCTGTTTCACAAATACCTGCAGTGTAGGAATAAATACCTCAAATTCACAAGATGAATGCCCCTTTTAAGAGCTCCGTGTTCCAGTGCTGTGTAATTTGGAAGGACAAGCAGGGGAGTTGTTTGGCATTGTGTACTGAAGAGGCATCAAACATCTGCCCCATTCAAACAATTTTCCATTTCTTAATTTGTGTTTTAGAGCACAGCTGTGGAGGCAGCACTTTCCCCTCTGCTGGTATGGTCACAGGGCAGGAAGGTGGGTGGATATTCAGCTCTTCTGTGCTGGTGTTATAGGTACTTTGTTTTCCCAAAGATTGATGCTGCCAATCCTTTGATTGATCCTTTTGCTCAGGAACGAGGACAGGCTACCCCTTGTGCAAAGAGCCTGTCCCTCTGTCCAGAAATGTAGGAAGCTGCTAAATTCCCAATGTCCAACCTCTCAACAGAAGGTGTACACCTTTTTGTTTAATCAGTGATGAGAGGCAGAAGTAAGCCAAAGGTTCTAAAAGATTAGCCAGATGAATCATCACGGGAAGATGTAAACAAGCTGCAGGGTGAGAGAAATACAAGATGGAATCATTAGTAGGAAATTACTCCTGAGCCCTGCGTGTTGCTGAAGTGCACAGGCACAGGTATCCTGTCCTAGCAGGGGGCAAGGTCTCCCTTCTGTTCAGCACTGAGGTGTAGGGACACCTCATTACTGGGCCATTGCCGGCAACACCAGAGGCAAGTCAGACAAGAGCCGTGAAAAGTCTTTGAGGAGTCCAGAAGGAAAGACTAAACCAGTTAAATATGTATGCTTTTGTTAGCTGGCAGCTATAGGGTAATGAAATAATCTGCAAATATTTGAAAGATACAAACTGAAAGATACAAAGGAAGAAGATGATTTATTTAGCATGATCTGTAACTGGGCATAAGAGAGTACAGACAAGGACCGATAACACTAAAGGCAGGAAAAAGTACTTGACAAGTACTCAAGAATGATATCTCGGGGAAGACACACAAAGTTCAATGCTTGCCCGTTGAAAATTAGACTGTCACTAAGAGGGAATAATGCTGGGCTCTCATGAAGAGTTACTAACTAGATTGTCACCTCGTTTCCCATCTGTAGATTAAAAGACACAAAGGCCCATTGGACCAGAACAGTTCCCAGCGAGGCCTGAAGAATTATGCCAGAAATGTCCTAATTTGGGTATTTACAAATACTCTAAACCAAGCACAGCAATCTGTTTCTTTTTTCTGATGATTAATCTGTTGTATTTTCATAGGGATTGGTAGTGGCATAGCTCCACTCACAGCCACAGCTGTGCAAGGCCTACTCGGTACCTTTAATTTTCTGGCATTCCTGAGAAACTCTGTGTTGCTTCCCTTCAAACATTGTTATATCTCTCAAATTCCACTTTGAAAATCCACCTCTTTGAATTGTTGTCAAAATTCTGACAGTTTAAGATCTGTTTTGAGTTGCCTTGGGCGGAGTTCAGCCAAAGCAGGTTTTCTGTTCAGGTGTATGGGCACATCTGAGCTGACAAAGCTTTCAATACAGAATATTATGGTCCATCTTATTTGGACTTAGAGAAGAAATTTTTTATTATTATTATTACTACTACAACTACTGCTACTTTGATATTTTACCACATGGTAATGACTGCAAGTTTTAAAGAATGGGAAATATATTGCTTCATGTAGTTACAAAAATTGAAGTATTAATCAGTTCTGTAATAAGTATAATAGATAAATTCGTGTGGATTTAAGCTACTAATAAGAAGCTACCCGAGAATGCCTCCAAGATTCCAAAGTTCCTAAACACATTTACAACTGTAACAACAAGGCAGAGCAAGAAGATGGCCCAGCCATCAAGGGTGGATCCTCACTTCACAGCTCTTCAACATTCGATACCGATCTTGGTGGAGATCCTGGACGATCAAGATCACCCCTCCCAAGATGAATTTCGGAAGAAACTATCAAGCAACCTCTCCATGCAGACAGGACTCTCTTGGAAACACAGCATAACTGGACTTTCAATAGACTTAGCCTTAGGGTAAAAAAACTGTATAAAACCCACAGGCTGAAACCTAGCAGTGTGGCAGAATTCGGAGGGTACTTTTGTACCGCCACTCTGTCCACCCAACTCTCGATCGATTGTTGTCCCATTTTTATTGTGGCTTTAATTTGGTGTTGGAAATTTCGCTAATAAACCCTGTTATTTTTAAATTGGCTTATAATCATTTATAACAAGTTCTGTGAGAAATCTATATAATTATTGGAGGAAATTTATGGAAAGCCTCACAAATCCAAATGTTATGTGTTTTCAGTGTGACTTTCAGTGAAATTCAGCAGCATGTGCCTCAGGTGATTTCTCTCTGAAATGCATATCATCCTATTTTTGATTTCAGACAAACGAACATCTTCAGAACAGATCTTGTCAATAGCAATGATCTTAAAATGGTATTTTGCATTTCCTGGATCATTTTTTTTAATAATCAGGGATAAAATGTACGTCCTCAGTCTGCTTAATTTATCATTTCTATCTTTATGGGTGAGGCTTTTTAGAATTTGATTTTGTACTTTTTCTGGATCTGTGTTGACAGAAATGGCACTCTGCAAAAATGGTTAGAAGACAAGTCCCTGCTTGCTGAAGAAAGCAGTTAATAGAGAAAAACAAATTAACTTCCATTCCAGCCTTTATGCACAAGGCTTTACTTAATCTCTGTGTTAGCAAATGGCCCTTCTGCTTTTTCAGTAAGATTTAAATGCCTTTAAAAGCTCAGTTCCCTGCGAGTCTGCTGCGATCACCAGGGCACACTCACATCTATTTAGCACCTGGGAAGTAGTGTGTGGTGTCTTATTAAAATTTGTGCCGCATTAAGGAGCCTGTCAAGAGGTACCTCTGTCTTCGTGCATGGTAATGAAGTTTTCAGAGGAATCTGTTCTTTCGCAAAAGATCACCTGTGTTTGGTAGAACAGGTTTTGCTGGAGCCTTAATTGATAGCTGGAGACAAGTTTAACTGCACTGCTTGGAGAAAGGATCACGGGTGTACACTTTCCCTCCACTGTTTTCTCTTCCTTTGGGGTGATGGATGTATTCAAACCAGTCCTTTCTATGTGATGTGAATGCCAGGTAACATGAGACGTGGCATAAAAACTTAATATTCCCGTCCTGAAAATGAGAAAAGCCTCCCAAAACCTCTCAGATCTTCATGTTATGACAATGTCGCTGACTCTTTGGGATAGCCTAGGGCTGCGTCTGTGAGCCCTGGGGGATTTTGATGGACAGGGGGAGCCATGGGGGGAGTGAGGATTGGCAGGAGGTGGAGCAGGAGCAGAACAAAACGCAGGTGTGGCCAACACAGAGGGGATTGGGCTCATTTACTTGCAGCTGAGGGTGGAAACAGAGATTAAAAGCACTGGGACAGGTATCTGTGGGTTTTCTGGAGAGAGGGGAGGGCTGGGAAGGATGTCCCACGTCTTGGCTGCTGGCCTGGGCAGTAGTGGTGCCCTCTGGAGCATCTTGGTGGGTGTCTGTCAAGAGAAGCAGGTGAGGATGGAGGGGCCAGGGCAGAGGAGATCCACGAATGGCAGGTGACATGTTTATATATGTTGGGGGTTAGATTTGTTTCTTTTTTTACCTATAGAATTTTTCCCGTAAGTTGCTAGAAGACTTTAACTACTGGGTGCTTATGGGTGCTTGACCAAAACAAAGAGGTGGCCAAAAGTCGGGAGGGGGAGATAACATGAGTTTTGGGGCAGGTAAAGGACAGGGCTGGGAGCAGTTTCTTTCTCTCTTGCTCTCGGCATCGGAGAGAGGACGGCGAGGCTGCTGCTTGGTGTGCGTTCGCTGTGACCACTAGGTCTATTCCTGAGAAAATCTACCATCATCTGCTTGTGTGCCGCAGAACTCTGAGCTGCCTCCTCCTGCCCTGTCCCACCGCCGCCGTTTCCTTCGGCACTGCTTTGAGGCTTTTCGCTACGCCGTGGCCCCGCATCCCCCTGCCCTGCCGGGACATCTCCGCTGTTCCAGCTACCACGGAGCTTCTGATATATCTCATCCAGCAGCCCGGGATTTTCCAACGTTCCAGCTTGGTGCTCTCAGAATCAGACTGCCCCAGATTTTGTGAAGCAAAGCCCCTTGAGGTTCCTGGTTCTGATTTATTAAAATATGAATATCGATCTAATATCGATACCCAACTGTGATGGACAAAAGAATCCCTAACTGTTAAAGTTACAAAGTGTATGTTTATTACGACGCCGGGCAGCGCTGGGATATTTCCCTAATGCGCGCTACAAAGATCACAGGGTGATTACAAAGCCTTTTATCCACAAAAGTGTTGAATACACAAAATACAAATGCATATTCATACCCTTGTCACCTCCTCTTCTCCGCTTCTTCTGCTAATTAACAAAATTAACAAAAATGCTATTAAGCATGCGTAGTTTGTTCCCTGAAATGAGTTGGGGGTCTGTTCTGGGGAGGGGTCACTAGAAATGAGGAAGTAAAATTAGTCTTCCTCGTTCTAACCTTTCAACCTTTTGCTGTGTCATGATTCATGGATCCTTGGTAGGACCCCCTGTTTCCTGTTTTCCAGGCCTATTTCAATAGGTTGTTTCTGAAAACAGGAGGTTTGCAATTGTTTTGTATTCCTGGGGTATCGATTAGCTTCTGTTTTTCATTGCAAGGAAGCTTCACACAAACATAAAGTTGACAAGCAATGAGTTCTTAGATCTGGGATACCTTATCTAAAATCCGGTCTCTCTTTAACCATCCTCTGAGTTTTAACTGATTTCAGCAAAGCTTATCTTTTCAGCTAAATCAGCAATATACATAGCTTTTCTAAAGTCTTCAAAATTAGCGCCTCAGTTCTGTTGTTTATACTGTAGTTCTTATTGTTTGTTTGTCTTGTTATACATGCTAGTAAAGAACTGTTATTCCTATCCCCGCACCTCTGCCTGAAAGCCCCTTTAATAGCAAATTATAATAATTTGGAGGGAGGGGGCTTACATTCTCCATCCTAAGGGAAGCTCTAGTTTTCCCTGGCAGACACCTGTCTTTCTAAACCAAGACAGTGTCTTATGCTACACTTGGGTTATTGTGTAGGAAAGAGCAGAGCATGGCCCTCCTTAGAGGGTGAAGGGAAATAAATGTACATGTGGGGCTATTTTGTCTTCTTTAGCCAAATGGTTCCCAGGAAAACAGGGAGGTCTTACAAAGCACAACATGATGAGGCCTCACCTGCTTTGTCAAATCTCCCTAGCAGTTCCATAGGGGTTTTGGTGTCTGCATACAGGTTTTTCTGTCTGTCCTGTGAATGCAGCTTAGCACCCTTTTCCTAGACAGAGGGATACCATGTCTTGGGTTGATGTGCCCTCCTTACTTTAAAATTGTGGAAATTAGATAGTATATCTTCATGGTCTTTTCATAAACCCCAGTGAAATAATTTTGTTTAGAGTGCCAGTGTCAGAACCCAGGACATCCCTCTGGGTGCCCTGGGTGATCCGAGACCCTGGCAAGGGGTTCAGAGATAAGCCATGAGAGTTTGATTAGGATAGTATTAATTTATCACCAGGTGTAGATGTAGAATTTTGGGGTTTAATGGAGGTTCAAGAAGGCAAGATGGAGGAATCTGGGCATGTCCCTGTCCTTCTGCTTCTTCTTCTTGCCCTCCCATCTTCTGCTGTGGTGGTGGCACTTTTGGATTGGTTTAGTGTGAAAGCACACAGTTTAATAAAGGTGATGGGTATTGGCACAATATTGAAAACAACTAGCATGTAACAATTAGTATAAGAGATAGCGACCGCCCATGAGCGGGGCAGTTAGCCTTGGACAACAGTGTAGGTAGCATCTTCGCTGGCTGAAAAGGAATGTATATAGATAAGGAAGAATAAACAACCTTGAGAAAGAAACCGACGCATCCGGACTCTCACTTCTGGCTTGGAAAAAAAAGGACTTTATCTGCAGTCTTGGAAGGCTATCAGCCTGGGATCTGAGATGCCAGTAGTTGAAGTGATGTAAATCACTTCTTTGTTAAAATGCACAGTTTGGTTAAAGTAGAAGTCTATCAATTTTATAACTCTGCTTTAGTGAAAACTACTTTAATGGACTTGTCTATGTCTGTTGCCCTGATTCACATATGAACCCCTGGAGATTCATCAGCTGTCACAAAATATGGTTGTTTATCAGAGGAATTAAGGGTCTGCAATGTGTTATTGTGCAAAGAATAAGCACGGAGGAAAAGATGATTCATTGCTGCTCTACCCCTACCCCACAAATCTCATTCAAACCTGACTGAACTCAATCACCTTATCTGTGAAAAACGAGGTTTACTTTCTTGGAAAAATTTAGAAGTTTAATAAAAAAATAAAAAGAAAATAGACCATTAGGAGAGATAAAAGCAAAATACATTTTCTTGGCCGAGGGTGTCTGGCACAGAACCAGCCAGCATACCGTTAACAAAGAGTTTGTTCTTTAAATATGTCAGCCTGTTGCATATTTAATAATTCACATGCATGATTCAAACATTCCTTTTGAGTGTGAATTCCTTTGTTTAGTCCCAACTCCCCCCCAACCACTCCATCCAGCAGACCAGTCTGTCCTCGGGTGGCTCCAATCCATCTGATAACACAGGTCCATAAATTCTTGGGGTTCTGGTCATTTTCATTTGGACAAGATACTTGATAACAGAAGTTTAATCGCTTTCTTGGTCAGCAATCTTCATGCAGGAAAACAAAAGACCCCAGTCTTCTAACACTAAGTTACAATCATAAGAAGTATATACTCATCACATTTCTAAATTCTATTAATAAAAGAAAATACAGTACAATCTTCCCACATTCTGCATACAGAATTCATTTTAATATTTGCGAAAAGCCAGCTATACACTATGCATTTACAACATTATCCATGGCTCAAAAAAACTGAGGGAAAGGTGCTGCACCTGGCCTGTGTGTGCACTGCTCGTCCTCTCCTGGCTGCTGGTTTTTTGGCAAAGCCCTGTTATCCTAATTTCTCAGGCAGGGAAGCAGAGGCACAAAGTGGTTCTGAGCAGGGATACAATGCAAGCCTCTGGTGGGGGTCACCTGTGAGGAGTTTGTGTGCCTCTCAAAACCTGAGCGTGGGCAGTGACCCACCTGCCTCGAGGGCCCTGGTGGCTGAAGCCAAAATTTTGGGTTGCTGGAGCTGAATATAAATAGAGCTACTTCTGCATGCACTGTTACCTGCCACTTTAATGCAGGTCAGAAACCCAAAAGACTGCTAGAAATTGTGTTATAATGCCAGCTAATAAAGCTTGCAATTTGGCCTTCAGTTCAGGGAAAAGTGCACTTTCCCCCTTGTCCTGTTGTAGTGTAGAAGGCAGGTGAATCTGCTTATGGAGTAAGAGCTTGTTTTGCCTCGTGGGTGGCTGGTAATGGAGAGTGCAGTGAGGAAACTTGTTTAATGAACCCAAAAGGGTCCCCCTCCACCCTGTGACAGCAGCTTTGTGGCCTTTACTTGTGGCCCTAAGCCCCAAAACAATTTTTTTTTTCAACCTCCTGTTTCTGCCACCAGTTCTGTAACAGCAAGCTCCATGGAAAACACAAAGGTTGACAAGATTTTAGGAATAAAAGATCTCAAGCATCAGCAAATGCTTGTGAAAGGGCAGAGCTGTGTGATGTGTAACAAACTCATCTGTTTGCTTGTCTCAGCCTGCAGTGCTGAGAAACCAAATATCACCTGGGAGGTTCTGTAGAAATAATTTCACTTTTAAAGGAAATGCATGGTCTTGGAACTGTGCAACATTAATTTAAACAAAAATTAAAAAGGGGATTGGTTTGTTTTTATCTAGTACTTCCACTTTAGTCTGGTCCTTTGAGCATAGTCAAGGCATGACTGGATTTCTCGTTCACCATTTGGAAGCTGTTTGCTTGATATAATTTGTGAATATCAAATTTTAAAAAAAGAGTGTGCTTGACCAAAATCTGCCTTGTCTGTAGAGACACTGTTGTAAAATCTTTCCCATTTCAGCTTTCCTTTGAGAGGAATTATTTGAACACTAGAAAGCACTGCAATGCTATTCAGTGCTAGTACAGAGGAAGGCATGAAATGCATTTATGAGTTGTGATGGTTTTGGTTGCAGTCTCCACGGAAGTAACGTGACTAATCAACAGGCTTTACTGTTTCGTCCTTATTTGTTCATCACAACTGTAGGATTAGTATGCAGGGGTTTTTGGCATGAACTCTTTCCTTAATGTGTAACACGTACCCAAAATTAAATAAAAGTCTTAATAAGGATTGATGACAAAAATTTTTTAAAAACCCAACCCAGGACCTTCTGTTTCTTCCTCCTTAGTGATCCTACTGCATCTGTACTGGATTCATTTTTCCAGCTCGGAACTGAGCTTTCCTTTGTTAAAGACAAACTCTTGGCACGAGATTATCTATTGCTATGGAAAATTTGGCTTACAGAAACCTGCTCACAGTTTGATACTGCAGAAAGCAGAGCTGGTGGGGAATCTGCCTAGAGCTGCTGGGAATGCTTAGTAAGCAAAAATATTATGGGATCAAATATTAGGATGTGGAGGTAAACAAAACCTTTCTCTTTTCCCGAGCAGTGCCACTAGATGGCAAGCTTTCTGTAAGGTTCATCCCGCTTTCAAAATCCCTGGGACTATTGGCAATGTAGGAAGGGATTTCAGCAAGTCAGCGTTTACATTATTCATCTCTTCACTTCCCCTTTAACTATTACCATATCTATTTTTGAAAAATTTGCTACTGAGCGTGGTTTGAGATGGTTTAACTAAAGTTCCGACAGTGACTGAGACGGGGAGCTGACAAAAAGCAGGCATCTATCCTTCTCTGTTGAGCAGAATAATTTGTGATCAATTGGTATTAAGCTGCTGTACAGCAATTGTATATATCCCTACTACAGTGTGCTATAGATCCTGGCGCAGATGGAGGCTGGAGTTGCTGTGAAGTTGGTATTTCCTGGTTTCTCCCTCTGGTTAGAGGCACAACAGCTGTTCCCTGTTCCTGGGACCTAAGGCGTTGCCTCTTGTTTAGCCGGGTGAACGCTCCCAACCCTGAAAGGAAAGTCCTAATTAGCCATAAATATTTCTTTATTTTGGCTGAAGGCAGTAAGGTAATTTATGTCCACAGCTGTCTTAAGCAAATAGTAGAACACCAGGAAGGAAATAGGTTAGCCATTAAAAGAACAAAACACATATGCTCTTGCTTGGTAGTTTGGATGCAAAGTTTAAACGTGCTGATTTGCCAGGCGTCCTGGCATAGATGGGATTGCACCATCTTTTTCTGCAGCTCACAGCCTGATGCTGGAAGTCCTGTCATTGCAGTGCCTAAAGGCTTTAAAGGTGCTGGAGGGATCAGGGCAGGAATTTCTCCCCTTTTCCTCCCTCTTACCAGTCCAGAGCTAGGAGTTGTGCAGTTAGAGAGGAGCAAGTTTGCCCTGTTTGGAAAAGCTGTGTGACAAAACTTTAATGTTGTCTAACCTCAGTTTTACCCATGCCAGGGGATAGTGAGGTCTGGATATTCTTCTTTTCTCCTGGGAAGATGATTTGACTGGCTCAATTGTAACATCTCATTACTTCTTAACTCCACACTTGGATTTGGGCAGTGGCTTTTTTGAGCAACAGCCTCCAGACCTGGAATGGAATAGTAATTTTATTTTTAGGGTTTTGATACCTGGGATATGGTCAAGCAGGTGGTGTTGCAGACAGCTCATGAGAAGTCAGTCAAACCACTGACTGGAAATAGATACAACAAAATGAGGAGCTCAGGACATAGGAGGAGGAGGAGGCAGGGAATGATATTTAACATCAGGTAGTCTGTGGTTGCCCTTGCAAATGGGATTATCCTGTAGCATCTGAATGCCTAAAACCCACTTTGATTTTTGGTCTGGTGAGGGATCAGGATATGTGGCAGGAGTTACATGAACACAGCAAAACCAATTCTAATCTATAGTTTAGGGTTTTTTAGTGCTTGTTATTACTTTGTGGGTAGGAATTTGCATCAAGGCACTTTTATGAAGAATAAATACTGTTTTAACCATATCACTCCTGGGAAAAGAGGCTTGAGGTTTCATAGGAGCCTAACAGTGGATCTTGAAAAGACTCACAGCCCCTTTGAATTCATCCTCTAATCTGAAAAAAATCAGCATTAAAAATGCCATCAATAGAACCAAGAAAACCAGATTTTCCTTTGTGAATACCTGAATAATAACTACATATAAGTTATTGCTGGGATGGGAGGAGGAACACCTTTCAGTAAACAGAACTGCAGTTTGCATCAGGATGTCCCTTGTTCCTGTGTTCCTGGAGCTTAACCTGGCTATGGTTTATCTACAGCTCTGCTGTCATTAACACTACTGGAAGTTGTTGGAGTGCTGTATTAATTGTTTTGAGCTTGAAAATGTGAATTAAAGTAACAAAAACTCCACCAAAAGAGATACTGAGGCACTGAGGTTTTTTAGAGGAACAATACCATGGACATTTCTCCTGAACTTATAGTTTATTCCCAGGCAAACAGCTAGTTTAGGAAGAATAAAAATACTCCATCATACAGCCAACTCTTCAAAACTATGGTGGAGGTGAGAAATTTAAACTACCAGCAGTGTCCTATTTTTTAAAAGTAGGGCCAGTAATGCATGGAGGAAAAAAAACCCCTTGTGCCTTGCAATGATCAGGGTGGGAATAGTAGAATGCTAGGAAATGCTATTTAAAATTGTGTTTGAATATTTTCTTGAGGCAAAGGTTGGAGTTTAGACAGTGGCAGGCCCTTCAGCCTCGATCTTTGTGGGTCCCTTCCAACTCAGAATATTGTGTTTCTGTTTGATTGTGTGTGACAGTGAGCAGGAGAAGGTTTATGGAATATTTTCCTATCCACTGTTATGCCCAAAGCCTTGTGTTTGCATGGCTTTGTTCATGCATAAAGCTTTGAGTGACCTGCTCACCTTTTAAGGTTTAAAAATTAAGAAATTAAGACATGGAAGATTTTAATCTAGGGTGTCTGAGTGTGTTTTGGCAATGAGCAATTAAAAGACACTTTACTTATGTACTGGCAGTTTAGGTAGGTTTGTCTTAGTTCAGGTATCAAAATGTATTGTAGAAACCAGGCTTTAGAGGTCTTGAACTAAGTGCTAGAAATATTTCTTGTGTTTTAGAGTACTGAACATCCAGTGTTGAGGATTATGTGAAAAGTTTTAGACAGAAAGAATGGAATTAAGTTCTAAGCAAATCATTAAAGCTCTGTAGGACACAAGTGCCTCCTGATAAAACTGTTGGGTTGTCTGGGTTTGATGTGGGCTTCATGCAGTTGAAAATCAAATCAGAGCGTTAGTCAGGGTTTTGGTGAATAGTCACTTGCCAGGTTGAGATCGCATGTTTTAGAAACTTAATTGAAAGGCTGAAGAGAAAAGTTGTTGATGTAAGCTTTGATTTTGTCTCCAGGCTTACTTCCTCATAATCAAAGCAGAATTTTGTGGGCCTGGTTCTGCTCTTCCTTATGGGAGCCAAGGCTTGTGCTGTGTCAGGTGAGAACAGCCACCAGGAGGTGGGAGGGTGCTTCTTATCCTGGCACCTTCAGAATAATTTATGGATTCTTTTCTTCTTCATGAGTCAAGAGGTAAACCAAGGAGGCAATTCTCAGTGACACTGAGGGCCTGGCAAAGTAGAGAGAGGAAGAACAAAGCAGTGCAAAGTCAGTAGTTTGTGACTTGAAATCTGGGCTCAGTTTTCAGTCCCCAGCAGTTACCTTGGGGACACCATTGAGCCTCAGCTTGCCTTTATTCTCCACTTGAAAACGAAGATAATGCTGTTCCTGTATCCCAGAACTCTTGTGTGGCTTCTAATGGGGGGCCCCTTGGTGAGAAAGAGGTCTTGTTACAGGACCTCGCTTAGAAGTGTTTTAGGGAACAGTAAATGCAAAGCCCACACTTGTTTAGTGACCTTCTTATGCCAGTTCATTTCAGCTAAACTTCTCCACAGAGAGGGAAACAACCAGTCATGAGTGATTTTTATTTCTGTGCCTCAGATTTTTTGATTTTCCATTAAGCTAACAGAACTCAATTATTTTTCTCTCTGCTCCTCTCTCCTAAGTAGAACTAATGGCCTTAACCATTAAGGGAAATACCTATCTGAACTAGAATAGGTTGCTCAGGGTAGTTAATTAGTGTGGGCTCGATATTTTTGTGCTTCAGGAATTCTGCTGCTAACCATTGCATGCTGATTCCCATGGGAACAAGTTTCCCATTCTCAAAACGCTTTCACTGTTATTGTAAATATTTATGTGGGCTCAACTCTTCTCAGGATTTTCTCGTAACATTCTCCTTCACCTGTTGTTTACGAAAGGGGAAGAGAATGAGTCCTTCTTTGACCAATCACTGCCCTTTTAGTGGACATGTTATAAAAGGGACGAGAAAAAGCAAGACTTTAGCCTTCTGATCACCATCAACAACTGGTCTCTCTGTGTCTCCATTGTGTGCTCTATTGCGACAATTTAGTGCTATGCCAAAGGTTTCAAATGGCTCTTAAGTTCTTCACACAGTGATTCAAGTTCCTGGATGAGGACAAAACAAGTGTTTGCTATTATAGATAAGCTGCACCCTCATACACTATCTCTGTGTGGAAGTGTAGAGCACAAAGCCCAAGTGATCTGCTCATGATAAGCTGTAGTGCAGAACAGCTGGAAATGCAGTAATATAGCCTGAGGCCCTATCTCCTTTTCTCTCTCCTTTCCCCAGATGAGAAGCTGTATGAGTAGTAATTAGGGATGTAAACTGTGTTCCTTAGGAAGAATTAGCCTGCCTTAGGTAAAGTGCTGTAGAGCTGTCCTAATCATCAGGAGCAACATCAGGGGCCTGAGACAAGGACTAGAATCTGGCTAAAATGATTTGTCTTTGCTTGAATTGAGACTACTGCATTGATAGCATCCTTGTGACATGTCTTACTCTAACGACAATTTCAAAGAAACCTGTACCTGTCGCCCTGTGTATTTTCTGGGGCTTCGGATTTTACTGCTGGCTACTGCTGGCTCTTTCCCATGGGAACAGATTCCCATTCTCATGGCAGTGTCTTTGTTGTTTTGTAAACACTAAGAGAGCTTTGCCCTTCTCACGCAAGTTTCCCAAAACAATCTCTGTCACCTGTTGTTTGCTGAAGGAGAAGAGACGCAGTCCTTCTCTGACCAATCGCAGCCTCCTTTGCGGAGCATCTTATAAAAGCACAAAGATTCAAAAAGTAAAAGCTTCTGATGACGAAGAACGGGGTGTGTGCTTTTCCTCGCCGCCCAATCACTGTAACATGTACCTCCTCTGAGTAAATGAAAATAGCAAAATTTTCCAGTAAGAGGAAGTCAGCTGCCTGCTGCTGTAATTGGTATGAATGCCTGTACTTCCCATTAACCTCTTCACATTGTACTGGTGTCCCCAGAGAAATAAAGAATCTGACAGTGTTGCTCTATAATGGTTTGTGGATTAGAAGTAATGAATCGCTTGCAGGAAGTTGTCTTTGCTAGAATATAAGACTATTTAGTCTCCAATTCTCAAAGTGCTTTAAGAAACAACAAAATCTTCTACTTTGTACTCTTACACTGCCCTTCAGCAGCCTCCTGATGCCAGCACTTGCAGCAGGGAAAGAATTTTATAAACTTTCTGTCCGTGTTAAACTCTAAAGTTTTTTCCCTGCCTGTAAACCAGTAAAACTCTCTTATCCCTTATTTTAATGGTGTTACTGCTTAGTGTTTGCCTCACACCTTCCACCCACAAGGTACGTGAGTGCAGCGCAAAGCTCTCTCCATATTTGCTGAGCTGTCCTCGAGTAGGAGCTCAGGGAAATGAGACACTGAGGATTTTTTACCCTCTGACACTAAATCTGGAACAAAACAGATTCTTCTCTGTTAGTGTTCATCAAACAATTAACTTGAAACTGCTCTATTTTTCCCACCCTCACCTTTGCTTCTGACTGTGTTTCATCAAGGAGTTTGGACTGTTTCACTTCCAAAGAGACATTAAAGTGTGGAAAAGTATTAAGGGTTGATCTTCAGTTATAATTCCATAAGGAAATGGTCTGCTCTATGAAATTTCCCAAGCCTGAAAATCTCCCTTGGTAGGCCTATTGCCCTTCAGTGCCTCTACATAGGCTTTCAAAATATTTTGCAATGGGATTTTATTTTTAGGAGGAAATATTTTAAGTAGGACAGTAACAGGCCTTGGCCTTTCTGTCTTGTGTGAGAAGTGCTTTAACGTGATTCCGGTGCTCCAACTCCGTTTGATAAATTGAAGGACCTTTCAGTAGAGCAAACTCAGTTTTGAGGAGGGCCTTGCTCTTTTATTCTCTTCTGTGATGCATTTAATGGTAGTCACGTAGGGTCACATAACAGCTCAAAAATAGCATTGGTTACAAAATGAGGTGTGATGCTTTTGGGCAGAAGGTGAGGACCTGCTGGGGGGCTGCCTTGATACAGCAAACCATCCATCTTCCTATTTATTCATTTTTTACTCCTCAAAGCAACTGCAAGGGGCTGTACTTCTGAAATGAACTGCTTTTTTGCTAACTTTCCATCCCCCTAGACTTCTTGATTGTTTCCAGAAAAACACAGAGATGTGTTTTTAGTGTTGCAACCAGACTCTGAAAACATTTTCAAGCCCATTATTAGAAACCCCACATCAGGTTAATTATTTCACATATCTGATGATTCCTGCATGCACTCTTTGCCTTCCTGTGCAGCTACAACCCCAGGATTTCACTCTGTATGGACAAGTCTTGTGTCTTGAAGTGGATTTGGAGCTCACAGGGCCCTGCTTGCAAAGTCTCAACGTGTGCCAGAGCTAAATATACTATTAAGGCAATGCCACTCTTTTTCTGATCTTTTACTGCTGCTTTTCATTCCAGGTGTTTGCAGCTCTGTGTTAAAGAAGAAGAATTGGAAGTGCACTGTGCCAGCACCAGCCCTGGGAAGCAGACTGTTACATCCTGGTATGATTTTAGTAGTGATTGAAGATGCAAAGCACAGCAGGGGGTTTGGAAGGTGAAAAGACCTGCTATGACATCATGTGGTTTCTTAACTTGTGTGAAAATTTGTCTTAATTTTAAAAAAATTACAGAAAGAATTATACTACATCTAGAAGGCTTATTTGTGACTTGTGGGTGGGCACTATTGACTGTTAGAGCTGCTGTCTAGAGCTGCTGCAGGTGAAATACCTGCCCACGGTGACCATGAAGGTCTTGCAGCTGGTGCTTGTGAGTCACTATCTCCAACTGGTTTAGCCTAACTTGAATTGTTTCTGCAATTCAGTGCAAAATGCATTTCTCTCCAGGAACATGTTCATGTCTTCAGGTTCATCCCGGATTCGCTCATAGTGCTACTCCTACCTTTTCCTTTTGTGTTCAAATTGATGTAAATGCTGAAATTCTGTGATAACCAAATTTATTTTCAAACATCTGCATCTTGCCAAATGGCCTGGCAAGTCTTTCCCATGGTTTGACTCTAACATTTTCCCCTGCTCCCCCAGGCCTCTTTGCTTTATGAAGTTGTGTAAATATTCCCTTGCTTAAATACACATTGATAACATTTTAGGTAGACTGAAGTGGGTTCTACTCCCAACAGCATCTATTGGCAAGGAGATCCTTCTCTTCTCTGTTTAACCTTTTCCTACCATTGCAATTCATCTTGGATCATGCATTTCCGACCCCTTTCCAGACCAGGAAAATATTCTGTGTTCTTACTCCAAGATTCTTTTCCTTGCCCTTCACTGATTAGAAATCCAGAGGTAGCCTCCCATTGATTGACTGTTACCTCATGTTTGTTCACAGAGAATAGAATAACAAGCTGGTGGAAGATAGAAGAGTGGAAAAGCATTTCAAATATTTTGATTTTGAATAAAATAGACTTCTGCCAGTGGAAGTGAGAAGCAAAATGTACAGAGACACTTACTGCAGAACAAAAGGTATGTGCTGATTCCAAACCCACAGCCCTTAACACAAAGTTTAAAGGGCAAAATGGAATTCCATACATCTGTTGGATCATTTCCTTGAATCTGAGAGTTGCTATAAAGTAGTAAGAATACCAAATAAGGCACAGGAAACAAAAATCCTATAATCCAGAAAAAATCCATTCTCCTAAATTGAAAGGTAAAAAGCCTAGCTGTCCCCTCTTTCCTCTTAATGTGCTATTATACACAACACACTTGGAACAGATTCTTTAGGATAGCAGGAATTGTGTGTCACTGTGCCTGGGTTAAACTATACCCAGCACTTCAGGGAGCCAAGGATTCAAACCTTGGATTGCAGCACTGGGAGTTGGGATGGGCTTGCTGCTGCAAGGAGATGAAGGTAGAGCAGATGCAGTCCAGGTGGTCCCATGCTAACTGCTAAATAATTTGTCAGACAGATACCTTTTTCCAAATTATGCAAGGGTTCGTTTTATTTGTGAAGTTTAATAGATGTTTTTATGTAAAGAAAACTAACTTACTTATCTTTGTATGATATTTACTGTAGTAGAGATTCTATTAACATATTTCAAAGTGATGATGATTACAGATTTATTACTTCCTAGAGTCTCATTAATTGTTCACATGATACTGATACAGCTTTTTTAAAATTTCCATCTCACCCAATAATTTTTTCTTTATAACACATATGATTCACTTCCACTTCAGATTTGACTCCCATGTGGCACTTGAGGAGCCTTTACTGCAGTGCTCACGTGCCTCATTCCAATTGACAGCATTTTGGAGCGTGTTAAACAGAGTGGATTTAGCTCCCACTGCATTTTCTTATGTCTGCACTCTCTAGATGTTACAGCTTGAAACATGATCCAGTGTAGCCTGTGTCTCATCTGGGTATGATGTGTAAAGAGAAAAGACTTAATTTCGCAGAAAGGGGTGGATGTCTAAGCAAGGTTGTGCTTAAGTTAAAAGTAACCAATTGGAATATCAACTGCTCTTTTTTTAAACTATAATCTATAATGCTTTAATATTGTGATTCTATATCAAATCCATATGTGCGTTTCCACATGCATGCTACGAGCAGCTCTCTATTCCCTTCATGCATCTTTGGGCATATGCGGAATGCCACTTCAATAGATTAAATTCAAATCAGAGTTTAGTAAGTAAATCAGGACATTTCAGCAAAGAGTTTGTTCCTTGGTCCTGCAGAGGAAGCCAGATGGGTGGATCCCATGTTTTTGCTGAATTGTATGTGCCCTGCTGGGGCAACAAGAAATGCTGGACAAAATATTTAAGTTTACATAATGATCTATGTTTCTCTTGCTGTTTGTGAGGTAAATGCAACTTAAGACAGAAGTGACTGTTACACGTTAAAATGCTCACACAGCGGGATTATGTTCATGTTTTATTTTGGCAGAGACAGTGAATTCCATTCGCATTGCAGTCACTTTTCCTCCTTTCATCTGACTCAAGGCTGTGTGGCTGAGGGAATGAGTCTGTCTGCAGCTTAGACGGAGCAAGCTCCTTGAGTAGCCACGAAGACTGCATCCTCCTTGCTCTCCCAAATGGGGTATCTTCCCTATTCCTGGAGCAGGGAAATGGTCCTGCTGGAAGACTTCATGTAACAAGTGTCATCATCTGAAATGCTTGCAATTTCTGATAGTCGAGAGCTACAGCCCTGACATTCCGTTCAACACTGTGCTTGTTGTGCTAACCTGGCTTACTTGGAAGCCAAGCTAGGTCAGCTAATGACATGTCTGCTTTTTACCGAATTCAGTTCAGACTTGCCCTTTAGTGCTGGCATAGGATCCCCTTCAGATCCATGGGAACCGATTTTATACAGACTTCATCCGGAGGGCGCTTGAGCACCTGGTGGAGGCTGTCTGTCGGCAAATGTAGTTTTTCTCTTAAAATATTCACAATCGCTAACAAAGCACAAATGCCACCCTTCCAGGGCATCGCGGGAAGTGGAAGAGAAAGCCGGGACGACAGCCGGCGGTGCCCGGCCTGTAGGCGGCCCCCGGAGGCGCCCGAGGCTCGCTGCCCGCCCGGGGTGGGGCTGGCTCGGCCCCCGGGTGCGGCAAGAGTGACGGGGCCGTGGCGGGACCTCCTCCCTCTTCGCTCCTGCCTCGCTCGGCGCCTCGCTCGGTACCTGTCTCACTGCCTCCCTCGGTGCCTCAGGCCGGCGCGGCGGGAGGTGAGAGGCGTGGGCAGCCGAGGCGGGCGGGCGGTATCGCTTTCTGTGCCTCACGGTCGCATCTCTCTTTGCAGACTCGGACTCAGCCCCACCCGAAGGATTCCAGAGATGGCGAAGGTGAGGAAGGCGGCGGCTCCGGGAGGACACGACCCGTGCCCGGCCGCTCCCGGGGACATCCTCGTACTATCCCTGTCCGTATTTTCCCTCCTCACCGATTTCTTTTCGGGCTCCCTTAAACTAGCGCATCCCCAAGCCCGGGCGGACACGGACGGGAGGGGGACGGGGATCAGTGAGGGACGCGTCATGCACAACTTTCCCCCTCCCACCAGTTTCCACTAATTTGGGCAAGTTTTCGGTACCCTGTGTTTATATTGTGCATGGGTGGAGGCTCCTTCCACTGAAGGGAAGGAGGAAAAAAAAAAAATAAATCGCTGTGGCAGTGACTCGTGGGGCCTCGGGGCTCGGTATTTCCATTCTCAGTTTTCCCATAGCTAACATGAAATTTTCTGGGAGCCTTGGAGCTATTTCTTGCGCAGTTCTTCATTTGGGGATTTTTCCTTTGCAGTCCTTTGGTCGCTGTGGTTTGAGCCTGGACAAAGGCGTGGAAAAGGCGTGGGGCAGACTCCAGCATTTGTTTCTATAGTTGCATCAAATGCATACGCTCTGAAAAGAGGAGTTTAATGGCTTAGTTGTAGGGTTCCTAGGGGTTTGTAATGGCTTTATGGGCTTTGTATTGCTGCAGGAAGTGAAAGCAATCAAGATCTATTAGGGCTTTCACAAAGGTCAGAGTAATTGCACTTAATGAGTAATTAGTAGTGTTTTAATACCCTAATGAATATTATGTCTGGATTTAGTTTCAAAATGAAGAGAGGGAACTTATTGTAAAAAAAAAGAGTTTTTAATAGTGTTTTTCTAAATTCTTTAAGTTGTGTTTTGTTTTGGGGTTTTCTTTTGAGTGACAAAGAAGGGATTTTTCTTTCTCTAAACACGAGGCATGGATTGTAGGATGCATGTTAGGAGAACAGGAGCCCTTACCCATGCCAGTGCAGGGCACCTGGCCAGAGAGATATACTTGGACAATAAGACTTTAATTAAAGTATATGTAGCATTGCTTATAGGCTTAAGGGCAACTTCCTTGTAGTAAAAGCATGGAAATTTACAATATTCTTGACTGTCACACAGAGACAAACTTTAATTCATTTTAACAGGAATATTTCATTCTTCACTAGTGCAGACCAGTTACTCTTGGCTTCAGGTAGTAAATTTTCTACTGCCTACGGTGACACTTGGGATGGTTTTTTATCTGTGGTGGGTGGTGGTAGATAGAAGTCATTGGAACAGTGAGGGATTTTATTAGGGAGGCCTTGTTCTCCAATTTCCATGTTCAGAGGGCTGCTTTCCAGTAAGCAGTATTCTTTGCCTGTGCAGTTAGGCAGCCATGAAAGATTGAGAGTGTTAAAGCATTGTAGCCTGTAACTCATTTTATGAAAACAGAAAAAGCAAAGTTGAAGAAGAAACTCTACTTCTAAGGACAGCTATCTGTTCTATATGTTGCGTTATGAAATGGAGGTAAGAGTGAAAATGCCCATGAGATGTTGACTGTCAGTTGACAGAAACTCCTTGTGTACAACTAAAGCTTCAGAGTACACAAAGGCTGCACAGCACAGTGTACTGGAGTCCAATTTAGCCTAGGTACATCACTGAAGAATAAAGCCCTTGAGCAAAATAAGTTATATTTAGTGTCTTGGTCACTGAAGTACCTGTCTCTGCCCAGTTCTGTGAAGCTTTTTTTTTCTTTGCCCAAAGGCCTGAGGAATTTTGTGTGTTCACTGTCCAGAACAGAAAGGTTCATTCATTTTGTAGGAAAACTACAGCATGCTGTGATGTGCTGCACAGGCTGATCTCTCCCTCCCTGCCTGTGTTTATCTGCTTGCTTTGAGGGAGTGCTGCTGCCCTGACAAGCTGCCCTTTCTCTCCCAGCTGTGTGTGCAGTGGTCTTGGTTACTGCAGCGATGCACAGGGCACCATCTCCTCCTGCTCAGTGAACAGGCTGGGAACTGCTGCCCTGTGCTTGCTGGCTCAGAAATTTGGAAAGAAAGCAGCAAGTGTTGTGGACTGATCTGTTTTGGTCTGCTACTCGCAATTTTTTTCCTGAATAAAACTTTGGGAGTATTTGGTTGTCCATTTGTAAACTGCCAGGAAAGGACCACTTGCTGCTGGTGAAGGTGTGGCAGCTCTGTGCTGTATCTGGAGTTCCTGTTCTGCCAGTGTGCACGTGTGCCTCGGAGCACAGGGATAGTATTGCCAGCTCCATAGTTCTCTAGAGGATTGTCTCACCTTCCAAAGTACAAACACTTCTTCAGAACTGGGCTCTGCCCCCTCTGGCTCTGTTGAGGTTACTTGTGAGGATGGGTTTCTTAAATGTCTTTGTGTTGGTTCCTATGTGGCTGCTGCTTGCTCTTCTCCTTCTCTCCTACCCCTTCTCTTTTTTTTTTTCCCCATCCCTCCTCCCTGTCTTTGATATCTCCATGGTGTACTGACTCAGAGTTCACCACAGATGTTGTGTAATTGTTTTTTCTCAAGAGTTTAAATTTAGTGGGGCAGATGTGAGTATAGTCTGCTGACCTGAGCTTACTTCTCCTGTGCAAGCAGATGGTCTGAAGCACTGTTAAACTTGGAGGGGTGTTTTGTAGACATGTCTTTATAGTTTTTCATAGTTTTTTAATATTTAGATCAGCTCCGTGCCTGTATCCATTCACTCACAATGTCATGTACACTGTACTGCCCTTGAAATGTCAGGAAGTAATTGCATATTTCTTGTGTCATGTTGGTTTTAGAGTAGTTTGAACTGGCATCTCTGTGTGGGCTTCAATGGCTGTGAAGGCTTTCAGGTCAGCAGTGAACACTGTGTTGTGTTTATCTGCAAGATGGTTCTTGTGTAAGACATCTTACAGCAGTCTATCATTTATTCTAGCACATGACCTTCTGGGGTCTCGTCTGTCTGCTGGAAATAGCATACCTTCTCTCTTTGATGATAAATATTCTCCATTTCTGTTTCCTGCCTTACCAATCCACAATTTTCCTCTGCCATCTTATAACCAAATGACTGCTTAAAAAAAGAAAAAAAAGGTCTCACAGCATCTTCTCTGCACTAAATACTGGGTTTTCCAGCAGCAATTTTTGAGACACTGTTTCTGTTGCTGCAGAGAAAGGGCGTGGCTCTTCATCTGTGGAACTCTGACTGAGAAGTTGCTGTACATGGTACAGAGCTATGGTAGTGGGCAAGAAGTCTCAATCAGTTCAAGTATGGTCTGTTGTTTGCTGATACCAATGCTCTGCATTTAGCAGAGTGTTGTTGGCTAAACACAGGGGCTTGGGGGTGGGAAATATTTTGTGTCTTGGTGAGGAAAATGAAAAGGAACAGCCACTCGTTAAGTGGCTGTTGTTACTGTTGCCAGGATATAAGGCAATATTAATTTGTGACCCTGAATTGTCTCTAGGGAGACATTCACTTTGGGCCGCTGGTTAGAAACATTTCACCTGATAAGGTTTTATCTTCTCCTTCTGGAAACCCTTGCTAGCATAGAATTGGACAAAAATACCAGAGAATGTGAATTTCCTCGTTTGGAGTGGCATAAATTATAAAGCAATATTATCTCTTGCTTTGTAGTCTTCTTAATTTTTTCTTTTTTTTTTGCCTCTGCCTTTTCATGCTAATTTTTTGTTTCTAGGAACTTCATTGGTCTCATAGGGAAGTGTCTGGAGAAAATGAAAGGTGCTGTTTATTTCTAGTGTGTAATCACAAATTTCACTTGCACCTCACATGACTCCTTAATAACAATCACTGTATTGGAGAATGTAGACAGAAAAGAATGTGTGTAGGTTTTGGGATGTTACAGTCTTGTGATACATTTTATACTGGGTTTTTTTGTGTTGTGCTTCTCTTTATATTTTACTGCCTAGTGTAAGGCGTGGTGATTGAGTAAGGATAACTCCAGATTACAAAAGGGCTTGTATCAAATACTGTTTGTCTTTTTCACTGATATGCTTTGGCTGCTACTAGGTGAGGAACTTACTATCCAAAGAAAAAAGGACCTGTGAGGCTGTAGTGTTATTGTGTATCTGGTTACTTAAAGGCAAGTTTCTGGTGATACTAAGGATATCTTTTCATAGAGGTAAATAAATAATGAAGTTTGTCTGACTCATAGCTCCCGTTTCAGATTTGCTGGGACAGCAAGTTTGGGTCAGGCTGTGATGGTGGTTCAGAAGAGGTGCTGCCCTCTCTTTATGTGGCCAAAATGTGCCGTGTTTGGGAAGGAGGAGACAAGCTCTTCCCTCCATGGATGAAGTATCTTACTGCTGCAGAGCTTTCTGCTCTTGTCCATGTATTTCACAAATGAGAAATCTGCACTGGAATAACTAAAAGGGCACTTGTGCATAGTGAAGTGTTTTAGATGGGTTTGCGGTTGTTGCACACGGTGTGCCTGAGTATTCCCTACTGTAACCTAGTTGTCAGGCCACACTGCAGTGCTCTAAAAAGCACTAGGTTGAGTCAGGCTCTGATGTGAAGTTAGGGATGTCTTCACCCTTTCCCAGTACTGGGCCAGATTGGGAGTGTCACATCTGCCCACATGTGGCTCCTAAAGGCAGGTGCGGCTCAGGTTCTGATGGAGGGTAGTTGTGGCAGGTGGGGAGCCAAATCACTGAGTGCTGTGTTGCCACAAGGGAATGCCTGGAATGCAAACGGTGCTCAGACATCCCGGAAAGTCTTGGGCTTCAGCTGCACTAGGAGATTTTCAGGAAATGTTCATCAAGCTTAGTGCATGTTTAGGCTTTCTATGCAGTGCTTTGGAAAAGAGAGTCTTGAAGGATTCCTGTCAGTTAACAAAAATGAGAAGGCATGCAGAGAGAGATGTCATCTGGCATTTAGTGTTCACACTTTGTCTATAATAGCCACACAGGAATGTTGTCACAGGACTTAGGAATTGTGAAGGGGAATTCCACTTGCTTATAACAAGATAAGCAAAAGAAAGCAAAAGATCAATATCTGCATTCTCTGACATTTGTTGACATTTGTCATTTCCAAAGGAGAATTGTGGTACTTCTGTAATATTAATTATGTTGACATGATACGGAACAAAAATAAATAACCCCTCTCTGGCTGGAGTGGTTGTAAGGGAGGAGGAGGGAAAGTATTTTCAGTCTTTATCTGTTTCACTAAATTAAATTCAGTTCATAAAAGTGAGTCCCAAAACCTTGAGATTTTTTTCATGGTAGCCTTTGGAATTAGCTAGGAAGATGATAATAAATACATTCAAAGTCTACCTAAAATAATTGCTTATAATGGGACAAGCAGAGTGTTCCAGTGGGATTTTCATGCCTCTGAATTATGCTGGAAACCGTCTGCCCAAAAGAAATTTGTTGTTGCTGTTAAACACCGTGATGCTTTTGTTCTGATCTGTCAGAATATGTGAGAAATGAACCTGACTCCTTGGCTGCTGCTGCTGCAGTGGCAGCCGTGAGGAGTCTCTGCTGGCAGGAGCACACAGGAGCCCTAGGGCAGTTTCTGGTTACTGCTCTTTTCTCCCTGCCCTTTTGGCTGACCTGTTTCTGGTGAGTGCATTGACTCTAGACCAGAAGCACAGAGTGGCCGAAATTCCTAACTCCAGGGAAGGCCAGATGGCTCTGCTGCCTCTGCAGTTATCTGGTGCCAGTCTCAGTAGGTGTCTTGGCACTTGCTATTGTGTGCTTTCTTGAGAGTGGAAAAATGCCCTGCCTGTACTGATTGCTGCATTTTTATGGCAGTGCTGACAGGAAATTTTCCCTCTTCAGCTGTTGGAAGCACCTTCCTATTTCCCAAACCCAGCTGTTTCCCCTTTTGGCCACTTCCATAGTTAATAAATTAACTACTGTGCTAAACACATATAGGTTCTTGAACTATCCTGTATAAGTAAACGCAAAAGTTTTCCACAAGGGTGATGAATGTCCTTTTGTGTTTAATCCAAAGAGAAATTCCCTCAAGAGCCATGTTCCATGGAAACCAAGTGGGATTATTTTTGTGTTTGGACAAGCTGATCTCTTATCCTTATGTTTGAACTGTTTTGTTTTTTTTTTTTAGCTGTAAACTAATGTAGCTCAATCACTTTTTAAGAAGTTGCTTGTGTCAAAAGCACTATGATGAAAAATTGAAAGCCATTTAGAGTTCAATGCGTCTCACTTGCAGGGTAGTGAAAAAAATCGGTGTGATTCTGCTTGAGAGTTCCAGTAGGGTTTTCTTCAGAAGAAGCTCTTATTTCCATATGTGTGCCATTTGCCTAGCAGACATGATTTGTGCAATTGATTTTTCAAATTACTTTAGCAAATGATTAATTCTTAGTCATTTCCCTGCACTCAGGTTTCAGCTTTGGAGGTAACAGTAATTTGCAGAATTGGTATGTAAATATACTCAAATTTGGCTGGTGCACTGCTAAGGAAAACCATAGTAGTGCCTCTGGGGTGAGCTGTGTTTAAACACCCACAGACTGCTCTTTAACCAGACAATTGCAGGAAAAATACAGTCAGCTTTTGGATCGTGAATTCAAGTTTAGCCTGAGGTTGTGTATGAACGGAAAGATGCAATATTCTATTTCATGCCTTTTCCCTCTCCCCCTTGACCCCTGTCCCCCTCACAGTACGCAAGAGGCACCGTGAAAGCCTTTGCTCCTTTTGATGCCAGAGCTGATGCAGAAGCCCTTCGTAAGGCCATGAAGGGAATGGGTAAGGATAATTTTTATTTTACAAGAAAGAAAAGGCTCTTCCTCCTTTGCAAACATCCTTTCTGATCTACTTTTTCGTCTCAGTAGATGAGAGTAGGGCGTGTGTCTACAAGCCATGGAACAGCTGCCCCGGGACTGCACTGGTCTGGGTGTGTCCTGGTTGTGACTACACAGCTCTCAAGGATGTTTATTTTTGGATTAGCATGGAGAAAAGGAGTTTACACATTCCCCATTAAGAAATGGATGCTCCACATGCTGTTCTGGGCACACAAAAGTTTTATAGTGCAGTAGCCCTGGATTTACAGAAACAGCTGTGGAGAATTACCAGCAGCATGGTAGGAAATCTGCATGGGAAATCCACAGCAGCCTCCTGGGCCTGGAAGTGTGTGAGTACAGTGTGGTACTGGGGCGAGGAATGTGAGCACACAGTGTGAATGCAGACTAAGAAGTGGTCTGTAAACCCACACTGTAGCTTTCTGCCCCAAAACTTCCCTGGGAGAACAAACCTCAATTTGCTGCTTCCTCTGAAGCCACCTGTAGAAGGAAGCAGAAGGAAGGAGAGACGAGTGATACACCTTGGCCTACAGGCAAACTCAGTAGGGCTGGGAAGATGCTGTGCTGGGAGGACCTACCTTTGCAAGCTTTGTCTATAAAATGGATAATATCTGCATGCTGCTGTCCTCTGGGGTGTTTGGGTTTGCTGGACTGAGTTTGGCTAGGAGTTGGCAGTTTGTTGGTGAGCCCAAAGGAAAGGCCTTTCTGTGGAATACAGACTGTGACTAAATGTTATAGCTATTGCTTGGAGCAGAGTCTGGATCAGAGCACTGATGGCAAACAAACAACATGTTAAGTCCTCCAGTTATGTTTTTGCACCAAACTTTGTGGCTCAGCTTGGGGTACGGTGATATTTGTTGTTTTAAATGCTTCTGCTGTTTGCCAGTAGGCTGTTGTCAAAGCGTCTTTCACTGCCTTTTGAGTTTGTGCCACTGCAGTTTGTTTTTCAGAGTGTATTTGTAACTCGTTCTTTCTGACTTCAGGCACTGATGAAGAAACCGTGCTGACAATCCTCACCACCAGAAACAATGCTCAGCGTCAAGAAATTGCTTCTGCCTTTAAAACCTTATTTGGCAGGGTAAGAAGAAATACCTGTGGAAACGAGCTGGTTCTGGCTTACAATGATTACTTTAAAATACAAGGCACATTCACCATATTCCCTGTAAAACATTCCTTGCAAGAAAATCTACTTTTGCTTTTTTCTCCTCCTCTCCTCCACCCTACCTTATCCTAAAAAAAAATCACAATGTGTTTCAGGTTTTCCAAATGCCTGTTTATCCTTTTCTCCTGCCTTATTTGTTTCAGCTGAGGTACCAATTAAAACAAAAAGAGAGGTGTCCCTTGTGTTTTTTGCTGTGTCTCCAGAGTCTTTCATCCTGAAGATTGTGTACATGCTTTTAAAATGTTTAGTCCTCGTTCATCACAGCCCTGTTTGTTCTGCACTAGGATCTCGTGGATGACCTGAAATCAGAACTTACTGGCAAGTTTGAAACCTTGATGGTGTCTCTGATGAGACCAGCATATATTTTTGATGCTCATGCACTGAAGCATGCCATCAAGGTAAGAGGAATTAATGTGTTACATGAAATGATTGGTGCTTTTGGTTGATTTAAAAAAAAGAGAATGAGCAAAGTTGTGCCAACACCTGCCAATGTCATGGTTTTGTGCCTTTTTTAAAATCCTAATAACTCGGAGGCAGTTTAGAAATCTACACAGCATAAGAATTGTTCCTTCTGGTTTAAATACCATGAGTAGGTATGCATGTTGCTTTCACGTTCTTTTTGCTGTTCAGGTGCAGTGCTGAAGTCAGAGTGGGCTCTGAATTTTTCTGCTGTGAGCAGACAAGGTTTTATAGCTATACAGCGGTACAAAAATTACTTCAAAGCATTTAATGGAACTGTGGTGCTCTTTGTTTCTTCTACACTGTTATTTAAGCTACAGAGTGTTTTGCACTACTGGATTGCAGTGCAAGTCCAAAACTGATGAGCTTGTGTAAACTGGTGTCCCCCAAAATTAGGAGCAGGTGTTGTCTGTAGTATTGAATGTGCTCTAAAAACTGCCTCAAGTAACACAGAGGGAATAATTGATGGCCCTGTCAGTGTTACCCTTCTATATTTTCTCTTCAGTGAATGCATTTAGCACCTTTCTGGGCAGGCCAGGTAAACAAACATTTTACAGTGTGGATGTGTAGGAATTTCAGGGTCTCTTCCACGGGCTCTTTTTTTTCTGCCTCTGTCACACCTGTGCAATTTCAGGAATTGGATGTCCCTGGACTATTTACAGTATTGATCAAAACAGAGGACACTGAACTTGACTCTAGTGTGAGGTAGTGCTTTGTGGAATGACACTTCCATGTAAACTCCAAAGATCCTGGATGAGCAGCTGGTTAATATGTAGGTTTTAATCAACTCTGCAAGCAAGTGCTCATGCACCTGTGACCCAGCAAATATTCACTCAGACAGAAATTTTGTTCCTGGAGGTTTTCTGTAATGCTTTTATGTGTATTGGGGGAAGGGGAGATGGTCCCTGGCAGAGAAACTGATAAAGGCCTTGTTGATTAATTTTAAAAAAAATTGTATTCCCAAGCTTCTCTTACTGATTTAAGAGTCAAAGACTGACACGGAAATTACAGGACAAGTGGGTGTAGGAGGTAAAGTAGAGATAGTGAAACGAGAATGGTTTTGTATTTGTCACATAGCAAAAAAAGGTATTAAACCTTAGAGACCGTAGAATTTCAGAGAATGCGTCTGCACAGGAAAGGATGCCAGTCCTGGCTGCTATTCAGCGAAGGGTGGTAACAGTAAAGCAGGTGTGATGGCAGGGACTTGAGTGCAAGATAACTCAGCTGAGGGCACTAACTCTGCTGAATGCTGTCTTACCAATTTTCACTGCTGCTACTTGGATTAGAGTAAGTTTAACTGTGCCTGCCTCCCTTGTTGAGTAGGCACGTTCATGAAACAATCTGCATTTTGGAAATGATTGCCTGTAACCTGGCAGGTTTGTATTCTGGATAGCTTTGTGTGCAGTTGTATGTCTTTGTATGTGTTTAGTATTCAATGTTTTCCCTACAGGAAAGGTTGTAAATAGCATGCTGAAGCAAAAAATGCTCAGTATTGCATTTCAGTGTTGCTTTTGTGAAATGACTCCTTTGTATGTGTGAAGAGCAGTGGATTGTTCTTCAAACAAAATAGGCTTAGACTTGTGGAAACAAGATATTGGCCTGGCTTTTTAAAGTTTTATCCTTGTAGAAGTGAAAGAGTGGCTGTTGTTTCTGCTGTCATTGGGAACTGAAGAATTGCTGGAACTGTCTGGGTTAGCAATTCTTTTGTAAAGCGTGTTTGCAGTGGAAGGGGTTTGTTTGACTGCACAGTTCACAGCAGGGTGCAGATCTGTGCTGGGTGGCTCTGTGTCCTGGCTGGTGACAGAAACCAGCTAAGCTATGAATTAGAGCTAAGATGCAAAACTTACTCCATTCACTTCTCTTGGTGTCCTTGATTGTAATAGCAAAGAACTGAGGCACACCTGGCTGTGCTTGGGCATGGAAGGGCCCATCTGAATCCTACAGCACTGGGCTTTTATAAATTGGGCTGATTTTGAAAACGATCAAGACATAACTGGGATTATCTTCAAAACCCCCACAGTATACCAGAAAGAACAAAATATTTTTAATTTGATCCAAATGTATAAGTTTGTGCTTGGTTTTGATTGTCAAAGGGAGTTCTTGTTTTCCTTTTGTTATTCCATCAATTGATTCATACTTGCACCCTTGCAGGGAGCAGGAACCAATGAGAAAGTGTTGACTGAAATTCTTGCCTCCAGAACACCTGCAGAAGTGCAGAATATTAAACAGGTTTATCAGCAAGGTAATTTTCTGTATAAAATAAGGATCTGTATTCAGTTCCCTTAATATGATTTTAGCTCATCTTTCAGATAGGGTCTATCTCAGAAATGATGGCTGTGTCCAATAAGAGGGAATTCTTTCTGCTGTGTTGCAAAACTTTGCGTTGAAAGGAACTAGAATTTGAATTGTAAACTGAAATAATTTTTATTTCAGGGCTATGATTGCAGGTTGAGGTGCTTTGTGCTTTATGGTTAGAATTCTTTCAAAAGCATTTCTTTCCTCTATCCATTGTTTTCCTCCCTTTGACTGAAAGGTAATTTTTGGTAATTGGAAACAAGAAAACTGATATCACATAAAAAAACAGAAGCGATTTTTGTTTCCTTTTGCCCTATGTTGTGTTCAAGTGCACTTATGCTAAAGCAGATGCAGCTTTTGGCTGTCCACAGAAATAGATGCTTTTACCCTGTGGTTGTGGGGTTGTTTTCCAGGGCAATGTTTAATTCAACAGATTTCTTTTAGCTCTGTGCAGATTCCTGCCACACAAGGAGTTCTCACATTCTAACAAATTTTGAGCCCAAACACAGAGTCTCCGGGGCAGAATTGATTAGTAGCAGGCTTTTCTGGGCTCACAGTTTTTGTACAGTGAGACTGCTCTATTTTAACATGACTTCATGTCTGTATCCTCTTTAGTACCTTAAGGAGCTGAACCCCCATGCATGCCACCTTGTATTTCAAAATATTGTGAGTAATCTGTTCCTGACATGAGGTGTTAGGTGCTGTATTTTCCTCTTTTAGAGTAGTGTTAGGTTGTAAGTGAAAGCAGAGTATGTGCTGAGTGTTAAAGATGTTTCTGATAGATGATTCTATAAATTGTGAGTCAAGTGAACTTCTTGCCTTTCCTTGCTTTCCCCTCAAAAAAGTGAGGGAGCCTGTAGGGTGGTGAGTGGATGTTGCTCTTTTGCAGAGTATGAAGCCAACCTGGAGGATAAGATCACAGGAGAAACATCAGGCCATTTCCAGAGGCTGCTGGTGGTGCTGCTGCAGGTCAGTGTCCTGTTGTGTGATGTGCACTTACCACTTTCTGCTTACTACGCAGGGTTCTGGATGGGCCTGGTGCTAGGTGGGATTGGCTCTGGAGCTGAGTCACTTCCTCCAATGTGCAGGGTCAGCCTTGGACTCTCTTCTGAGTCATTTCCGTATCACTGAAGCAAAAAATTTCTGTGATGCCCATGGGTGTAGCAGGTGCTGCTACATGGGGTTTGAGGGCAAAATGGCAAGAGGACACTTATTTCATAGACAAATGCAAGGAAAAAGGAAAAACAAGGTGGTTTTGGGGAAGATGCATTAGGGGTTGACTTCTCACAGTAACTTACAGGCTCAATGTAACAGATAAATGCTTTTTGACTTATCTTCTAATTCCTCAGTTTAACAACTTCTGAATTTCTCTTTAGGCGAACAGAGATCCTGATGTTGGAGTTGATGAGGCTCTTGTTGAGCAGGATGCTCAGGTGGGCGTCTGACTTAGCGTTTGGGGTATTTCTACAAGTTATCTCACAAAGTTGGTAAATAGCTAGAATTCAATTGTGAAAGAGTTGTAGTTAAGGTTCTATGTGGTTTTTAATATGTTTTCACGTGCTTTTGTATGTTCGGGACAAAAGAAGTGTCAAAACCTGAAATACTGGAATCAAAATTTTTGGCACTTCCACATTTCAGTTTTGCTTATAACTTGATGAGGGGCCTGAATGAACCAGTGAGTAGATCATTGGAAGAGAGGCTGATGCTCGGTGATGCTGAGGAGCCCACTGCTATAAAACTCCGATGTTAACAGTTCATTCCTTAATACCTGACTTGAACTTCTCTCTGAATTTAATCCCTTGTCCATGACTGCTCCCTAACCTTGTGCTCTGAATGGAAAGGAATGCCAGCAGTTAATTGGTGTCCTTGCCAGTCTCTTGTGGGTGCCATTTGCTTTGTCGGAGTGACAGTCAATATTTCAGCAGTTTGATTACAACTCATTTAATACGTGTTTCTTCCCAGTTATGTCAGACAACTCTGCATGAGAGTTTTCTCTCATAAATTGTCTGTTGAGATGAAAGAAATACAGGGATTGTTCAAGGTGACATGGAGTAAACACAGAATATCAGATCAATAAAACATTCTCCTGATAGCACAGCAAGATGGAGAGACAGACTAGCAAAATATATTTCACTGGCACAGGCCTATCCTTTGTCACTTAAATTCAGAAAGCATTGTTGTTCTGCTGTTAATTTCCTGTGACAATTACAGCTGGAAAATTAGAGGGGCAAATCTTTTGAATCTTAAACTAGTCTGTTCAATGAAATTTTCAGTCTTGCTTTTGACTGGGCCTATGTAATTAAGGAAACCCAGGAAGCACCGGCCCTGGTAGAGGAGTGTGAAGGGGCCAGATTCCTTTGGCCCCTTTAATTGGGTTTAAATGAGCAGCTAAATTTAGGAGGCACCAAACCCAGCTGTTGAGAAGGTCCTGGTTTTCCAAATAGTCTCTGTGGTTTTCTGCATACATTTAGCTTGAGCTGGGACCTTGAGTCAATGGACTTTCCATTCACCACCCAACACAGCTGGAACAGATTCAGTCATTTTCTAATTGCTATTGCCAGGTACAGTAAGTGGTCGGAACTGAGGTACATGACTGTGCAAATGTAGGAGTATTTTTGGCTTTCCAATTTTTCTTGAGCCATATATTCTGGAAAGGACTTGATATGTTAGAAGGCAAACTTTTTGCTCAGTGGTGATTTTTAAATTTTTTGTGTTTATGATTACTAAATATTGACTCAACGCAATAGTGAGACTTTTCTGAGAATGCCTGAAGGAGAAAGTCTGACTTTTTGGAAGAGATCTTGTGAATATCACTTTTTAAAGTTACATAGTTGAGGTGCATTTTGTGTATTGCCCAGTGGCAAGGCAGGTAAAAATTTAAAGATGACATAAAGTTCTATTAACAACTTCTAGTTGTAAATCAATCCTTTGCGGTATTTCGAAATGCTGTACTGGGTCTTCTCATCTGCTACTGGATGGAGAGTGCTAGTATTCATTCATAACATAGCATATGTTATTTGTAATAAATATCCATGCAGTGATTGCCTTGAGAGCTTTTTCCTCTTCACTTTTTTTTATTCTGTATCATTAATATTAAAAAGAGCGTATATACTACAGTGTGTACAACCTTTCTCCTTAGAGTGTTTAGCAGTTTGGAATTTGGAAAAAGGCAAAGTTTTCCAACTGTCAGGAAAAAGGACTCGTTTCATTTTCCGAATTTCTTTTTCTTTCTCATTTTCTCCTGGCTCTTGCTTATTCCAGCTTTCTGAAGTGCATTACTTTCCTGGTGCTGAAAATGCACCCAGGTCTTTGTCTGCATCAGAGACAGACTTACCTGAAAAGCCATGAATGTGCTAAAATCATGATTATAATCTGGTTTCAAACAACTAAGAATTTATCAGCCCACAAATCCTGTTTCAGAGAGCTAGATCCACCTTCACCTCTTTCTTGGAAAACTTCCTCCTGAACCGAGTTGGCAGGGTTCTGCTGTTAAAGAGCCATCATGTAACAAAATTTTGCTACTCTGTTTGAAAAAGGAAAGGGGAAAAAAGGGCTGAAAAGGCAGTACTGTGAATAGATTTTATCTGCTGTATTATCACAGTTTCAGGAAACTTAAGGCTTATGAAGAGGACTATGCACAGTCAGTTTCAGGGCCTGAAGCTGCATTACTCATGGAAATGCCTTCACAGTCCATTTCAGATTTTTTCATTTATTTCTAAGATGAGTTCAGTACTTGGTAATTTTATTTCATTTTTCCCCTCCAACTATAGCTTGTTAGTAAATTCAATGCTTCTTAGAGTGAGACAAATAGAGCTTTTCAACAGGATGCATGGACACAAAACAAATGTTGATGTTTTGATCTCTTGAATCCATAACAGATTTTGTTCAGAGCTGGGGAGCTGAAATGGGGAACAGATGAAGAAAAGTTCATCACTATCTTGGGAACCCGCAGCGTTTCTCACTTGAGGAGGGGTAGGTAGTGTGGTTAATAAGGGCCTGAAAGCTTCTGCCTGAAATCCAGCCTGGAAAAGCTCAGCCCATATTGAGGTGCCTACTTCATGAGCTGATAATAGAGAGACAATACCTTTTCCCCCTGCTCCTTGCCCATCCATGTCTGTTTTACCAGTCTTTTCAGGCAATTGGGAACAATGCACGGGGCTGTCCCTTCCAGGTGCAGGGAGGGGGGTTGTTCAGAGGGCATCTGAGAAATTGGTGCTCAGAGCAGGACAGTGAGTGGCAGTAGCACCTGAACTGTGGATAAAGACACACAGGTAACATTGTCCTGAACTGAGGGGCACTGGCAGGAATGTTGGCTGTTCACTGACTGAGCACACTTTGTTTTGCAGTGTTTGACAAGTACATGACCATTTCTGGCTTCCAGATTGAAGAGACCATTGACCGGGAGACCTCTGGTGATTTGGAGAAGCTGCTTCTGGCAGTGGGTAATTGAGTTGTAACATGTCTAGCACTAGGCTGCCTTCGCTTACTCCCAGACTTCTTAAACTGCAGTTGTCACAGAGACTGGCATGAAAAGAGGGTTCCTTTAGGAAGGTAGTCAATCACCTGGGATCTATTTTTATATCTAGAGAAGAGGTGGTTAACTGCATTCTGTTTGGTCATGTGCACCTCTGCCAGAGGTGAAACAGAACTCTGCCTTCACCTGTGTTCCTGGCAGCTTATCTAGGACAGTGTTTTAGAGTTTGACTGATATAGTCTCTCTACTATCAGAAATACACGTTTGTTCTAAATCCCAGAGCCCAAAGAGTTGTAACAGAGGAACAAACCAGGTGACACCACTGGAGAGAACAATCCAGTATGACACACCTGGTCTTTGCAATCAGAGATTGCCCTGCATTTAATAGCAGTCAATAATTCAATCATTTGGCTTTCTGCAGTGAAATGCATCCGAAGTGTGCCTGCCTATTTTGCTGAGACCCTGTATTATTCCATGAAGGTATGTAAATGTTCTCCCTAGGTCACTTTCCATCTCCTCCAGCTACAATTCCTCTCCCTTTAGCTTGTTCTTAATTTCTTCTGCCACTGTAAATGCTGACAGGATACAGTATCACTGAGTATCTGTAAAAGGTTCAGGGAATGCAGGTCTGGGAGAGGATGCAAACAATTCACAGTTTCCTTGGAGTTCATCATGGGTTTGTCAGACCACAGACCTTTTAGTCCCATCAGCTGTTTTTTGATTTGGTGTTGCTACATTGGAAAATGTCTGGCAAGATCCACTGGGCACTTCCAGCTGATTAAACTCCAGTGCCATTAGGTGGTAGATGTACTGAGAAAGGAAAGGATTGTAAATTGTGCCAATTAGTGCTCTTTGATTTGAATATATTTCCAGACTGAGGGCATTAGGTAGCTTTGAAGCACATTTTGGTTACTACCCATCCTGTTTTGAGAAGCAAAAGAAACTCAGCAGAGAAAAGGAAACGCTTAAACTGCTGCAAAAGAGTACATTAGTAATGGATGCATTAGTACATCCATGTTTCTGTTGGCTTCACCTTCTCTTGGGTGGGAAGAGATGAGCAGGGAAAGCTGAAATTTTTAACTCCCAGTGAGTAATATTAATTAAACCAGAGGCAGATAGTATGTTGTTTTCAGGCCCCAGCTTCCTTGAGGAATTCCTTCCTTCCCCTTGCTAGAGAGCCCTACAATAAGTATGTTTGCCAGAAGATGAGGTGACAGCTTGAGAGTTAGTGATGAGACACAAAATGATAGTTAATTTTTAAAAGTCCTTTACTGCTTTTATAGATAACAATGTAGAATAAGGTTCAGGTGAAAAATACAAAATATTGTACCAGTACGCTGAGCTCTCTGAGGAGGATTACTTTTTTCTTAATTATTAATTTTTATTTTTTAAAGAATGAAATTTTCCTGTAGGCTTTAGATTCTTATACACTTCTATTATGAGGCGCCTGACCAATGTGTGCTGGTTAGATCCTCAGTTGTTGTTTTTTTGATTTGTTTTTTTTTTAATATAAATAAAAAACATTAAACACTTCAGATAAGAAAGCTTTTTGTCAATTTTTACTTTGACAATGAAGTTTGTACTTCCAAATTATCAGTTTGGCATGACAAGGTTCTCCACTGAGCAGAGTTTGGTTTCATGATTAGGTGGGACAGAGCTTGCCTTTTTATTCTTCAGAAACCATAGGACTCGTGGCATAACTTTTGAGCAGCTTTAGGGCATTTCTAGGTGTAATCCAAGAATATTGCCCCCAGAAGGATTGAGTGGCCCTGGATGTTAGGCTGAAGATGACTGTGGGGGTCTGCCAAGTCCTTCCCTGAGGTGCATCCGCAGGTCAGCACGTGAAAGTTTCTATGGCTTCAGCTTGTGTGGAGTCTGTCTTGTCTGAGCAGAGGGATCAGGACCTTGGTCTGCACAGGAATGTGAAATGTTTCAAGCACTGAAGATAATTAACAGAGTGGGGCATGTTTGTGTGGTTGGAAAAGGTTTGTGAAGTTTGCTCCCATAATAAAGAGCTAGAGAGTTCATGGGATGAGTTGCTCTGCCTGTGTCCTGCTGTATAATGTTCCTTTGTACTGGTCACTGCTGGGATTGAGGTATCCAGTTCCAAAACTGCCTGCAGCTCTGTAGCCTCTGGGTGCACTGCAGGGGGGATTTACATGTGATTCTGGTTGTGGTGTGCAGTTGTGCTACTGTGTAAGCTTGGAACTGGATTCTTTTAAATTTATGTGGGCATTCCCAGTTGAAGTCTTAGGTGAAACATGAAATAAGAGGCCTGAGCATTTGGCACTTGATAGAGGCCCAGGGATTAGAGCACCCTGCATGGTCAGCCCTGTGTTCTCCACATTTTGGTGTGTCTCGTGGTACTGTCCCAGGTATTCTGTTTTGGAGCTGAACTGTAATGCAGGAGTAGTTTGAGATGCCACTTGTTGCTTTCATGTTGTACCATAGTTGTTTGTGTTTCATGTTTTGTTGCAGCATCTGTCCAGAACAAACTCATATTTGAATGTTACGTGATTTTTTCTCTTTAGGGGGCTGGCACTGATGATGACACCCTGATCAGAGTCATGGTTTCAAGAAGTGAAGTTGATCTGCTGGATATTAGACAAGAATTCAGGAAGAATTTTGCTAAATCCTTGTATCAAATGATTCAGGTAAAATTTCTGTTCTTGGGGAGCACAGGGGTCATTGAGATGTCACTGTTGTTTTTCTTGGCAGAGAGTGGGTGTGGTTAGAGCTGGGTGAGCTGGGCTCTGAGATTGATGAGTTCCTCTGGAGTTTTGACATGGCATTGTTTAAGTTGGGGACACTTCCTATTGAAAAATGTTTCCTTCTAGTATTCACTAGGGCAGGTGATGTAATTTTCTGAAATTAGTTACTTATACACTATTTTAGCTACTGCATCATTTCCTTGTTCTTGTCTGGGTTCCTTATTGTGCAGTGCTTCAGAGAGGGTGCTGGCTCCAGGGAAATAACACTGCAGTTGGGAGTCTGAATTACCATGAGGTTGAAGTTTAGATTTTGGGTTGTGATGTGGAACCCTTTGTAACATTTCCAAGTGGAAAGGGTTTCGCTGTGGAACCACTCTGAGTCATAATTTGCTTTGAGTGGATGGGAAGGAGCCAGCAAGGAATCTGGAGCCAGCTGTTTCTGCAAAGTTAAGCCAGAAGGCTTTTTTTTTTTTTCCTTGTTTTATTTTGAAAGTCCTGCTTTTTATGATTTTTCTACTGTCATCCATGACATTGTGCTCCCTTAAGTAGGCTAGGTGTAGCTGCTTTTTGGCACTGCCTGTCAGACCCTTACGAATTTTGTATCAGAGCTTCCCATCGATTACAGGGAGCAGAGCTGGCACCTTTCTGGGCAGTGAAAGGTGCACTGAGCCCATGTGTTGCTTTTGGTGCTGCTTTGGGTTTCTCCTTTGGACTTTCCCCTAGAGACAAATGCATCAAATGTATGCAACAGGCAGCTCTGTTCTCTAGTAAAGCTTTTGGAGGTTTTTTGTCTCTGGCAGTCTGTCTGTGTAAATAAAGCTGGCATGTGAGAGGTAGAGAGAATTTCCTTGTGTCATTCCCGAGCAGAGAGTCATCTGTGTGGATTTCCTGTGGGTGGGATGAATGTGTAACAGGCTGGGGCCCTCCTTGGCAGCTGCTCTGATGACTCACAGTGCTGCTGTGCTGCATTGACAGAAAGACACGTCAGGGGACTACAGGAAAGCGCTGCTGCTCCTCTGCGGCGGAGACGACGACTGACAGGCGGGGGACACACAGACTGACAGGCGGGGGACACACAGCAGTCCTTGTACTCCAGCTTTGCAGCCCTTCATTAGCATGTCTGCCTGAGGTTTTGTATCTTAATGCTTTGTGGCTGCTTGAATTTATACTAGGATTGTACTTAGTAAAAAGAGCGCGTTGCTACCCCTCTTCTTCCTTACATCCCAACTTCCAAGAATTTCAAGTGCCTTCTGTGATTTGCAAGAGTCACCTTCATGGAAGGTGGATGCTGAGCATAGAACCCAGTTCTTTACGGTGTCTTGCTGAAACGGAAAAAAGTAATCATGTATTTCACAATAAACTCAAGATTATCCTTTTTTGCTTTTATTCCTTACATTTCCACTGAATGTTAAGCTAGTTCTAACATGGCAAGGAAACCCTTTGTATGTAATATTTGAATGAATTTGCTGAATGTATTACAAGTAATCATTGGAAATCTAAAGGACCAATAAATTTTTTTCCCCTCTCACCACAATTGTATGTGGTTTTTAATCAAATTTATTGGGTTTTAATCTATTTTCCCTTTGATGTGATTCCACTGCCTCAGACTGTTAGTATATATTTCCTCCCATTATTGAGGTTTTGAAGTATCTGCGGTGTTTTGCAGCTCTCCATCTTCATGTTTAGCCTAGGATATGGATGCTGTGGAGATGCTGCTGTTCAGTATAGTTGGAAAAACGAAGTGTTGATACTTGCTGGGCATTGCATTCTCATTTTGTGCTGCATTGTGTTTTTCTTCTCCTCTGGAGCAGGGGGAGAGAAGGAGAGTTGCTATGGAGGGCTAAAGTAGAGCAAATGTGCTGCACTCTAGGGCCAGTCAAGGATGTCTGGGATGGAAGCAGGTGAAGAAGAGATGGGATCTGTTCTTCAGGGATCTTGTGAGAAAAGAGGATTGTTGCAGCATCCCACCCCTCAAGTTATCAGGGAGCAGAGCACAGGGTGAGAGAAGCACCAGCCTGTTTTGTGGGCTGCCTTGAATTCTCTACTTTTGTTCACCATTTATGACTGGATCTGAAAATCAAACTGACATGTGAAGGAGAATAAAGAGACTTCTCATTCTTGCCTTGGTGAAGTCTGAACACCATGGCTTTTAACTTGGTTTATCAGTCAGTCACATACATCAGCTGCAGAAACTGCACATTTTAATAGTCCTCCTGAAACTGATTCTTTGCAGATTATTAAGAGCTTCAAAACTTTCATGTTGAATAAACGTAAAGTTTTAATTTTTTATGTTGTAATTCTGAATTAGTACTGTCATGATCTCTTGCTACTAAGTGTTGTGTTCTCAGTGTAAAATATGCAGAAGAAAAAAATATATTGTGCTCAGATTTTGTTTTCTTCCCTTTCCTGAGATGAATTGTCAGGTTTGGTTTTTGTGGAGCCTTTACAAATGTGTTAGCAAGGATTGTTAGTTTACAGCTACTCATCCTGGAATGATGTGGATGCATGCTTGGCATGACCACTGGCCTGGAAATATTTTGGGATAACAGGAGGTTTTGGGGGTTTTTGTTTTATCTTTTTTTTTTTTAATGATTTCATATTTGCCAAGCCAAAATCATACACAAAAATCTTTAAGACACTGCTTTCTACTGCTTTAGAGATTTAATTTAATTTATATTTAATTTTTCAACTTCCTTCAGTTTCTTTAGAATTTTTAGGAAAGTACCATCTGATCTTCATGATTTGTTTTCAGTTCTTTGGTAGATTTTTGGTTCACACATAAAGCTGTTCCAGCAGAGTCTGATCCTGGTCACAAACGTGATGTTTATGATTTAAATGGAATGATCTCAATTACTTCCAGAATTTGTAAGCAGTGACTGTGACCAGGAATTGTTAGGGGTCAGTATAGAAACAGTCACCTACAGAAAGTTTTAAGATGCAAATGGGAAAAAGCATATGAGTTTCCCTTTTGAAATAATTGGAGAGAACAAAGTCTGAGAACCTTTCTTACTCTTAAGAAGTTTAATTAACATGTAAAGAAGTTAATTGAATTGCAATATTTGTAGTATTCACTGTGTAACATCCCTTTATTTTTCCTAAAAGTTTTGGAATGAAATTGAAGTTTTGGAATCTCAGTGCTTTCCTAAGTGAGCTTTAAATTACAGCTGCCAATGAATTAATTACTTCCTCTGTGGCAATAGTTAATCATTGGTGTGTTTGGCTTTTTCCCTCTATCTTCAGGAATGGGGTGAGACTTCTTCAGTCGTTGAATGGCTGATTATAAGAATGCTGAGCAGGTGCATTCCTTGCACTTGTGAGTCATGCAGGAACGGGTGGGGCTTCTTCCATCCTTGAGTAGCAGGCTGATGAAGAGAGACTTCTAGGGAGCACGCCAGCGACCCAGCGACCCAGAGCAGGGAAATGGGCAAGGCAAGGCCCTTTTTGCATGGCAGTTTGTGCAGGCAAGGCAAGCAGGCAGGGTTGCAGGTTTTCTTGCTAGTAAGGCATGCTGTGTGTTGTTTGCGGTGTTTCTGTTGGTTGATTGGTTTGGGGGGTCTCTTTTAAGTAATGGTTTTTACACGATCCAAAACTGTAGTTAGTACAAGTGCATGTAACCAAATGGAACCCTCCAAAAAGAATGCCTCTGTACAGACCCATTCCTGTGCAGAGTGTTTGAGCTTATCAGTAGTTTCAAGGGGTGCTGCAGAGAAAACCTGCCTGTGGTGCTGAACAGGTGAACGATCTTTTGCTGGTGGCCGAGCTTAGGGAGGAAGTTGAAAGACCAAGTAGTATCAGGGAAAGTGAAAGGGAAGTAGATTGATGGAGTTCAGCCCTTCCAACCTCGTGGGAAGCCCACCAAGAGTCAGAGGACTCCTATGCCTCCCACTGTCAGGCAATAGAAAGACACCTGGTAGATGAAGGGGAGTGGAAATAGGCCCCTGCTCGGGGAGGTAATAATAAAAATTCCTCCCGACATCCATCGCCTAGCCAGGTGTCATTTCAGATCAGGTAGGAGCCCCTGGATCTAGAGAGTCAGACAGATGATTTAGAAGAAAATTATCTGCCCAGTGAGCCTCCCAATTATGATTCATCTGTAAGATGGATCACCACCTCTAACATCAAAAAGAAAAGAATGGTAGTTGTCGTGGGGGACTTCTTCCCCCATATGTCAACTGGACCCATCCCACAGGGAGGTCTGCTGCCTCCCTGGGGCCCGGGTATGGGATATCACTGAGAGACTTCCTGGGCTGATTCAGCTCTCTGACTATTACCCACTGCTGATACTCCAGGTTGGCAGTGATGAGATTGAAAAAGAGGAGTGTCAGGGCAATTAAAAGGGTCTTAAGGGCAGTGGGTCAAGTGGTTGATAGGACAAGGGCACAGGTAGTCTTTTCCTCAGTCCCTTCGGTGGCTGAGAAAAACAGTGAAAGGTAGGAGAGCTCACATTATCAACAAGTGGCTCAAGGGTTGGTGTCATTGGCAGAATTTTGGGTTCTTCATGGGGCAACTTTTATGGCACCTGGCCTGCTGGAACCAGATAGGCTCCATCTCTGTGTTAAGGGCAGAGGTTTTTAGCTCATGAACAGAGATAAAACTGAACTGGGCTAAGGTGAAGAGGCAGTGATTTTGGGAGGGTAAGGGCATCTTGTTCCAGGAACAAAAGAAAGAAAGCAGAGGGAGGGATCAAAGAAAGAAGAAAAGGAAGAGAAAAGAAAATGGCAGAACTTGTTGAGAGGGCTTTAAACTAGGTTTGAAGGGAGAAGGGGATGCAGCTGGGCTATCTGGAAGCAGGCCCAAGGGTGGTAAGCCTGAGTTAGGGGTGAAATCAGTATGCCAGCTGAGGTGTAAGTATACCAATGCATGCAGCATAGGTAACAAACAAGAAGAGCTGGAGGCCATGCTGCAACAGCAGAGCTGTGATGTAGTCGCCATCACAGAAACATGGTGGAATGACTCACATAGCTGGAGCACTGCACTGGATGGCTACAGGCTCTTCAAGAGAGACAGGAAAGGGAGAAGAGGTACAGGGGTGGCCCTTTATATTAGGGAAGCTTTTGACATCATAGGTATTGAAACTAATGATGATGAAGTTGAATGCCTATATGGGTAAGAATTAAAGGGAAGGCTAACAAGGCTGACGTCCTACTGGGAGTCTGTAACTGTCCACTCAACCAGGAAGAAGAGGTGGACAACTTACTCTATAAGCAACTGGAGAATATTTCAGGATCATCGGCCCTTGTTCTTGAAAGCAACTTCAACCTGCCAGGCATCTGCTGGGAACTTAAAACAACAGAAAAAAATCAACCAGGAAACTTTTAGAGTGTGTGGAGGACAACTTTTTGTTGCAGCCAGTGGGTGAGCCCAGCAGGGAGGGACTATGATAGATCTGTTGTTTGCAAATAGAGATGGGCTGGTGGGAGATGTGATGGTTGGAGTCTGCTTGGGACACAGTGATAACGAAATTACAGAGTTCTCGATATTTGGTGAAACCAGGAGGAACATCAATAAGAGTTTTACGTTGGACTTCTGGAGGGCAGACTGGCCTATTTAGGAGACTTATTCAGAGAGTTCATTGGAAAGCAGCCTTTAAAAACAAAGGAGTTCAGGCAAGGTGGACGTGCTCCAAAACAGAGATCTTGAGGGTGCAGGAACAGACTGTCCCTGTGTGCTGAAAGACGAGTCGATGAGGCAAATGTCCAGCCTGGATGGGCAAGGAGATTTTGGAAGAACTTAGGAATAAAAAGAGGATGTATCATCTTTGGAAGGAGGGTCAGGTCTCTCAGGAAGTATTTAAGGGGGCTACTAGAGCAAGTAGGAATAAAATTAGGGAGGCCAAAGCTCAGTTTGAACTTAAAATGGTGATGTCTATAAAGGATAATAAAAAAGGTTTTTACAAATATATTAATGGTAAAAGGAAGGGTAAGACCAGCCTTTGTTCTTTATTGGATGCAGGAGGGAACTTAGTAACTGCGGGTGAGGAGAAGGCAGAGATGCTTAATGCCTTCCTTGCCTCAGTTTTTAGTGAAAAGACGACTTGCCTTCAGGACAACTGTCCTCTTGGGTTGGTTGATGGTATGAGGGTGCAGAATGGTCCCCCTGTTATCCAAGAGGAGGCAGTCAGACATGATGAGACACAGACCCTTGGAGAAACCTCCTTCCACAATGGCACTTCTGTGGAATTGTCTAATATTTGATTCTTTTTTCAATTTTCTGTGTTTTCAGTTTTTAATGACTGTTTGAGTTTGAGGCTCTACATTCAAAGGCAAGCACATTCAAAGGCAAAGCTTGTTATAATTTTTTATCTATTTTGATTGTGTGTCAAAATTGGTTTCTGATTTCCTGTTTTGTACTTAAGGTTACACAGAAAGGGTATTGACCAAGCAGTACAAATGCACACTAGTTAATTGCATTTGTTGTTGTCTAGAGAATAATGTGTTAAATCTATTTTTGTTTATATTGGTACAACGTAAAAGTCAGGTTTTTTATTGTAGGTGGGACTTTGGCCACACTTTGGAGATGGTAAAATGAGTCTTGTTCTGGATGTATAATGACCCTTAGCCAAAGCTGAGCTCTTGATGAGCCTTCCAACCAAAGGTTGCATTTGTAGCCATTCATTAAAGAAATACACAGGATTATTAGCACTAGGATATGTATCTACTCGATAACAAAACACAGACTGACCTTTCTGTATTGAGAAGCTGGACAAGACCATGAAATCAGACCTCTGCTCTTGTTGGGAGCTCCATGGTCAATAGCACCTCCCTGGGTTGCTCCCTGAGCCCTGGCCAGGCTTTGGAAGGAACTCAGCAGCAGACTGACCCCAGATGTTCCTGCACTGGAGCTGTGTGAGCCTGTTTGTGGCACCCAATTGTCCAAGCTGGGCCCTGTCCCAGCACAGTCAGAAGCCCCTTTGCCCACTGGTGGACGCACCCATGGGAATTCCCAGTTCTGGGAGGGGCTTTCCAGCTGGGACAGGGGATTCCCAGCTGCTGCAGTGGGGCTCTGGAGGCTGGGGAAGTGTTAGGGTGTAACTGGTGCTCTGTCTTAATCACTGTAGGCAATTGGCCAAATCCAGGCACCCACAAAAGTCATTCATTCACTTTTTTTCTGCTATAGTTGGGCAAAGGAGAGGGGGAAAAAAATTAATGAAGAACTCATGAGTTAAGAACTGGGAGAAAAACACTGTAAGGGCAAAACAGGTTCAATTTTAAAGGTATAAAGTTAATTTATTATTAATAGCATCAGAGAATGATAGCAAGAAGTAAATTAAGCCTTTAAAGCACCTGGGTTTTTTCCCCCCAGCCCCTCCCTCTTTGCTACCAACAGTGCAGGGAGACAGGGTATGGGGGTTTTGGTCAGTTCATTGTTTGAGATTTTCTTCTGTTCACTCAGGGAGAGGAGGTTTTTTTTTCCTATGCCCTGAGGTCCCTCCCACAGGTCAACTCTTCCCAAAACTGTTGCGGCATGGGTAACTTGTCTGCAGGGTGCAGGTTTTTAAGGATTGGTTGCTCTAGTTTGGAAGCAAGGGCTCTCTTTTTCTCTAGAAGCAGGGGCCCTCTCTCTCTATTCAGGTCTCCCACTGGATCAAAGCTTTCTCTGGCTTCCACCCCCTCTGGCATGAGCACTTTTCCCACGGGCTGGGAGTGGATCCCTGCATCCTCTGCAGACTTACTGCATTACAGGGGCACAGTTTGTTTCATCATAGTCCTCACAGCTTGCAGAGGAATCTCAGCTGTGACATTTGGAGCACTTCTTCCCCCTTTTTTCCATTGACCGTGGTGCTGCCATGTTGTTTTCCATTACGTTCTCACTTCCTTCTCTTCTCTAACCAGAAGAAAAACTGCTGCTTGTAGGTACCATTGCCAACAAGTTTCACCACTTCAAAGATTCCTGCAGGATCCCACAGCAGCAAGCGGTTGATGTCGTTTAGATTCCACATCGGGGAGCCACTGGCCATGTTTTTGCTTCCAGCCGTGTTCCCCTGCTGGGCCATCGTGCGGGCAGCGGCAGCCACCGTGGCACTGGCACTGTTTAACACCTCTCCTATGCGCGGTGCTGGGAGGAGAAGCTGCTGCTGCCACCCCTGCCCTTGTCCCTGCAGCGTGGCCAGCAGGCCGGCTTTGCTGCGGCCGCAGTGGTGCACTGCCGTGTGCCACGCCGGGATGGCCCCTGGCGGCAGTACCTCACAACCCCTGGAAGACAATGTGTGTGTGCTGCTTTGATTTTCTTTGTAAATGTTATCACAGAGGTGTTACCTACCAACCTTTGTAATTGGGCCAACAGCACAACCTAGCTATGCTATGAGGCATGTGGTCACTTTCCTGCCCCTGCTGAGCAGGACAGGGCTAAATAAATCCTCTCTGTTCTCAGAGGAGAACAGGTACAAGTGGCTCCACCACTGGCATGAAGAGACAGCAAGGACCAAATTCCTGTCTTAAATGCTGATTGCAGCACACAGGGAAAGAAACCAAACATGGTGTCCATCAAGCAAACAGTGTGAAGGACAGGAGTATCAAGACAAAAAGTCCACATTGAGACACCTGTTCATCCAAACTGCTGAGGAATTGCCTTGCTACTTACTACTCAAACTTGATACTGTTTGAGGGGAAAGAAAACATGACAAAAAAATAAGCCGGGCGAACCACTTGCATGGGAATTACTTCTTTGGGGATTGGCATCTCACTTCTACACTGGGATTTCTCATCCAAACACCCATCTCAAAAACACTCCACTCAATTGCAAAAAAAAACCCAGAGCCATCAGCGATTGGCTGTTGGTCATTGTGGAAGCTTCTAGCAGCTTGTCACACTAAAAGCTGGAGGAATCATTTTATCCTTGGTTTTGGATACCCATTTTGTGTTTTCTCTCTCTTGCTGACACCATGTGGTGAAGCAGCACAACTGGTTCCCAACTTTTCAGTGCTGCTCCCTGGAATAGATTGTGAAACAATTAATTCCCTGCTGGAATCCCAGTCACAGCCCCCAGATCAATGTGCAGTTTAAGGTCTTACACCTTGACCAGGACAATTTCCCATCTCTTGCCATGGAAAATAGGGGAAAACTCAGACTGGACTGGAGCCAGGATCCAGAGTGGGTAAAATCAGGCAGTGTGCTAGGCACAGGCAGGGGTTGGTACAGGGCGTGTTCCCTGCTGGATGACAGAGGTGTGCAACAGATCCTTCTCTTCCTCTGTCCAAAGTCCAATGGCAAAGGATTGAAAAACTCAAAAGTGGGGCCTGGAATGAAAACGGTTCTGTTCAAATTAGGCAAAGAATGCAATAAGAAAAAATGGGCATCCCTTTTCTGTATGAAAAAAGTAGGGAAAAAATGTTGAAAAAGGCCACCTGGCTTATTTGGTGTCACCTCTCATTTTTTATGGATAGAACCCTATAGTGGACAATCAGAACAGAAGTGGCAAAGCCAGGAGCCTTTGACTTCCACAGTGGACCTAATTTCCATTCTTTCCTCTCTTTCAGGACAGGAAAACCCACTTAACTCGTCCCATCTTCACCAAAAGCTTTGGTGTTTGAGCAGCCCAACCCAGCGGGCTCTGGCCCTTTGGCCTGCACTGGAGGGCCCCCAGTCCTTCCCATGGCACAGGGTAAGTCCCCAGAGTGCTGCGAATCTGCAGAGGGATCTGCTCTGGTTTCAGGCTGTCCTTGCCCTGGTCCCTGCAGTGCCCAAGGCCTGAGACAGAGAGAACCCTGTCCCAAGGGGCCTTTGGCATCTTGTCAGGAATGTGGTGGCAGCCCCGGGAGCAGGTTGGAGGTGAGAACTGGGGCTGTTTGAGACTGATCCAGGTCATGTGAAATGTGGGTTTGTGTTTAGTGTCAGGTAGAAAAAGATGGCCTTTGTAGTTATGGTTATGAAATGTGTGGAAAAGGCCATAGGGTAATTATAAAAACATCTGTTTAATGAACAAAACGGAAAAAGCATGGAAAGGGGCTTTGGAAGTAATATTTTGCTTGCTTATAAGTGAATCATGTGAGCCTATAAGGTTTTTAATAGAAGGTTTGAACTATAGCTTTAGCATATATATATAGAAAGGATTGTAATCACCCAAATAGAAGGAAGTGAGCTATTCCAACCTAAAATTAATGATCCTGGGAAGAGGAGATGGACCACCACCTGGAAGCTGGACCACCACCTGGAAGCTGGACCTCACCAACAAAACTGATTTATAGACTTGAAGAGGAAGACCGAATCTCTCATCTCTGGTGTTTTTCCTTCTGAAGAAGGAAATCTGGATGCTGCCACCACCACTGATTTATGTCCTGGGAACCTCATCATCACAAGATGTTATTTCTGACCTCACTGATTTCATACCTTTTGAAGTATAGAAAATTTAACATCACCAATAGAAATTGATCACAATAGGTATAGAAATTATATTTCAAAAATAGAAATTAGGAGGAAACTAGAAAAAAAAAGGTTGCTGAGAAGTGATTATGGAAAACCTCAATAAATACCAGCAGAAAAACAACGGTCGGTGTGCAGTTGGAGGGGAAACCCCCACTGTACCCAGCACTGTTTGCTCACACTTTACCATTCTGTATTAATTAATAAATTGATTGCTGCTTGATATATTGGCCGAGTCAAGCTCTTTATTTATAACAGTCAGGAAGGGATGAGTCGGGTAGGGAGAAGGGTTGGGCTGGGGACAAGGAGGGGGGAAAGGAAAAGGCCGGGGTGGGGGGAGGGATGATTGAGAGAGAGGGGGAACAGAAGGGGAACAGAGGGGAGTCGGGTTGGGGAGAGGGCAGCGAGAGGGCCGAAAGGAGGGTGGGGAGGGTTCGGGGATGTGCAGGGAAAGGATGGAGAGAGAATAGGGAGGGCTGGGGAGAGAGCAGGAGGGGAGCTGGGAGGGACAGGGAGGATGGGGGCGAGAGAGGAAAAGCTGGAGGGGTAGAAAAGAGGAGATAAGGGGGGAAGAAGGAGCAGGATAAGGGCAGGAGAAAGAGGGGAAAGAAAGAGGGATAGAGGGGTGCTCTCCTTAGCCGCGCCGGGGGAGCCCAGATCGGCACTAGCCTCCCCAACACTGAGGGAGAAAATGGTGGTGGGGGCGTGGCTGGGGCTTAAATCCCTTCGGCCCCGCCCCGCGCAGCCGCGCTGGGGCCGGGCGCACCCGAGCCGGCCCCGCCCCTGAAACCACCCTGGCCCCAGCTCTGGACCTCCCCCGGCCCCGCCCCAGAGCACCGACCCCGCCCCTGAAAGCTCCTTCCTGCCCCGCCCCTGAGGCCTCCCCCGGCCTCCAGAGCCCCGGCCCCGCCCCAGAGCCCCGGCCCCGCCCCTCTCACCTGGGCCGGACCGCGGCTGCCACCTCAGCTCCGGGTCCTGCCGGTGTCCCTGGGGTCCCGGGCGGTGCCGCCTCTCCCTCGCGGAAGGGGCTGTGGGTCTCGGGCCCGCAGCCCCGAGGCGGGGTCGGCACCGGGACCGGCAGCAGCCGCTCCGTGACGGGCGCTGGCGCCGAGGCCCCGCTGCCGCTCCTGCTCCGCCCGCGGGGCTGGGTTCTTGCCGGGGCTCCGGGCGCGGTCCGCCGCGGCCAGCCGGGGCCGGGCCGTGCTCGGCCCGCCGGGCTGGCTCCGCTCGGAGCCCGAAACCCCTCCCGGGAGCGCACGGCTCGGCCGGTGCTTCTGACCTCTCCGCGGGGCCGGGGCAGCCCGGCTTTGGACCGTACCTAGGGCGCCGCTCGGAGCTCAGAGACACGGACTGGCCCTGCCGGAGGAGCCCGCTCGGAGCACCCAAACACGGCATTCGGGCTTTCGTTCAAGTCCCACAAAACGCTGCACTTTAAGTCTCTTTTGGTGAAGGCCGAACACTGGCTGACTGACCCCGGCTTCAAGGCCTCCCAAACACAGGACACGGTCTTCTCTGCTTCAAGCCTCTAAAATGCACACTTGATCTTGCTGAGATCCCAAATGCTGTCGCAGGGACCCTGGTTTCAAGCCCCCCAAGCCAGGACTTAGTGTCTAATTCTGTACTTGGCCAAATGAGCCTTGTTTGGAGCCCCAACGCAGCCTGGCTCTCTGTGAACCCCAACACTGCTCCAGTCCGTGGGGTTTGGAGCCCCCAGAAGTGCCCTGGGCCATGGCCAGAGCCCAGCGGGGCACAGCAGCTGCTCCCTCACCCCCCCAGTGGGATGGGGAACAGACAGGAGACAAAAATGCAGTGCAAGGGGTGAGATCAGAACAGTTTAATAATGGAAACCAGGACAAATATAATAATTTAATATTAATGACAACACAGAATAACAATGAGAGCACAAGAGCAGTATGTACAATAATGAACAGGAGAGAGAGAGAGAAAATTCCTCCACACCCCCCTTTAACATTATAAATCCACAATGTAATCCAGAGCACCGTCAACTCCGAGTGTCAGGAACTTCCACATTCCTGTTATTTTCTTTGTGTTCTGTCCTGGGGATTTGTGGACTAAGGGAGGCACTGGCTGCTCCTCTGAGCAAGGGAAAGGCTCCTGTGCTATTCCCAAAACCAGAACACCTGGAATTAGTGCACTGGGAGCCAGTCCAGCCTTCCAGTGACTGGGGGTCACCCAGAGGGCCTTCCCAGCATTAGATGAAATGACATCCTGCTCCAGTGCATTTCCAGCAGGATTGGACACTCCTGGCCAAGGGAGACCAGTCCATGAAAGAGTCCATGAATGGGACCAATGGCAATCCAAAGGCGATTTTAACTTGGAGACTCAAAGCAGAAACTCCAATTTCTCTTCAGCACCTCTTGCTTAAATTTTCCCTGTTGGAAGAGGTCAGTTAGTATTTTTACTGGCCACTTTATTCTTTATTGCCAAAGCAAGGGAAAAGCAATCAGCATTCCCTGGCGCCTCCATCACTTCCAAGGCCATCTGAACCCAGAGGCCAATGGGCAGGAGCCTGCCCGAAGAGGCTCCAGGGATGCTGTTAACTCCATTATTCCAAGGTTTGAACGATTCTGGCATCATCCCCTCATGTCCCTGAGTGTGCCAGAAAGCCCAGAGCTCCAGGAGCTGTGGGCAGCTCTTTTTCCTTCCCAGCTTTTTGGGACTGTGAGTGAGGCCCCTTTCCCTGGCCAGCTCTGGGAGTTATCCCTGACACAGACCCCACACTGACCTTGGGCCCTGCTGGAGCCAATTCCCTTGGCATGGCCCACATCCTACAGGAAAATGGGAAAGTGCCCTGCCGGCCCCAGTTTCCAGTCAGGAATGTCTCAAGCAGTACTGTGGGGTGTTCCTCTTGCTCTGGAAGGGAAGCTAGGATAAGCCCCATTCCCAGGGCCTGTGCAGGGGCTCCCTGTGGAACAGCACTTCAGTTTTTCAGTCAAGGGCTTTTCCTGGTGCCCTGAGAAGAACAAAGGTTTAATTTCCCTTTCCCACAACAACTTGTTCTGCTCTTTCCATCTCAAAAGGTTCCTTGTCTTTGTTTCAGCCTCAGAGGATTCTGTGAAGAGATTTCACACCCACAAAATCAAGATCCCAAACCCAGAGGGTTGTCCATAAAGGTGGAGCAGTTTGGTTGTCCAGTGCATCCTCCATGTGCACACCTTAAAAACCATTACACCACTTCATCATTACTTGAGCTGGTGCTGTAACAATGACAAACTGTTTTCCATGTCCAGAGGCAAGAGATTGTCGTCAGGCTGTGAGACCTTAAACTGCACATTGATCTGGGAGCTGTGACTGGGGATTCCAGCAGGGATTGAGCCTCGTGTGTGTGCAAGCCCAGTGTGGGTCTGGGCAGGGTTCACTGAGGGAGGATTTTGCATTATTCCTCAGCCATTTCTCTCTGGAATATTAAACAAAGAGGGAGGCCTTGTCCTTAACCCAATTACCACAGGGCAGCAAATTACTGCTTCTTGTATACAAGCTATGAACAAAACTGAGAGCAGCACTGAAAAGGTTGGCAGCTGCTGCTTCACCACAGTTGTGTCAGCAACAGAGAGAAAACACAAAATGGGTATCCAAAACTGTAGTGGCGCGTTTTCTGGTTTTACTTATTGTTAATAATAATTGTTCTGTAATGGTTTTTCCCAAGTTCCCCCTGTACTTCTCCCCATTTGGTACAATCTCCTGCCTGGGAAATTCCCTTTGTTCCCCTCTGTTGCAATAGTTGTCAATCATCTGTTAGTCTCCTCCAGTGCCTGCCCCACTCCGGGAAGCCTCTCCCCTCATTCCAGAGACTTCGGAGGGACTCAGTCCTGGATTGGAGCAGGCCTGGAGTCCCCACCCCTCGTTCCTATTTGCTGGCTGTGTGCCCTCCCCATTCCCCTGATTGGTTTTTCCTTTGTATCTACCCTCTTTCCAGTCCCTTATAATCACTGACCCCGCCCCCAGCTCGCTCTCTGCCTTTCAGCCTCTGCCTCGGCCTGGGGCCTCACTCAGGGCCTGGGCCTGGGCCTGGCTCTGGCCTTGGCCCTCTTAGCTCTCTCTGTCTTGGGACACTTGAGTGCCTGCACCATGGGGTGCATGTGACAATAAACTCTATCTTGCCACGAGGCCTCCTCCTTCTTACCTTCGTCGAGCCTCCTAACAGCTCTCGTGCAGCTTCTGAACTACCAAAGGAGGTAGTGGCCGGTCTGCTAGTCATGCCCAAACCAGACTTGAAACAATTCCCAGCCAGGGCAGCCGGGATTCGCTGGAAGGACCATCTCCAGCGGGCACAGGAATTATTCACAAAACCAAGGATAAAATGATTCCTCCAGCTTTTAGTTGGACCAGGGCAAATTCTGCCCTGGAATGACAAAGAACTTCTCCCTCAGATCTCCAGAAACCCCTTGAAAAGCCGAAGTGCAGCAGGGAGGGACAGAGGGCACCTCTGCCTCACCTGCTGGGAACCAGCACAGCAGGTGCTGGGGGACTGGGGATGTGCTGAAGCCAAAAGCACCTTCCCAGGCTGGAGGGCTTTTCCTAAGCACCACCTCTGGTTCCCATCCTGCTGGCTTTTCCCTCCCTTGGGAAAAGAAGGACTTCATCTAGAGCCTGAAAAAGGAGGAAAACAAGGAGGCCCAGCCCAGGGACTACTCAGATGAGCCATGGGGGCACACAGAGGCTATGCAGGATTTCTGCCCCAGGGGTCACATTCCTTCAAACTCAGTGCAAACTCACTAAAAAGACCATTCCATAAATCTTCTTAAGGCACAGCAGAACCAAGGAAGAAAATGGAACACACCTTTGTTCCATTGGCCAACACACCCCAAATCCAGACAGACAAGTCCCTTCTCCTTGGAAGGCAACGTCTCCTACCTGGACCTGTGCTTCCCCAGCCTTTGGTGGCTGCTGTCTCCATCCTCCCACATCATCCTCTTCCTCCTCAGAACGGTTGGCTTCCTCATCCTGCAGAGCAAACACAGGGACAGTCACCAGCATGCTCATCCAAACCTGGGCAGCAGGGACGGATGGTGGCGCTCTATGCATGGTCACCCTCTCTGCTGGACACCATCCCTGCTCCGTGGTCCAGTCCCATTCCTGCCTTGGCATCTCTTTTAAGGGGATGTTAAACCACAAACGTTTGCTCTGCGGGTTTTGGGGCATCGGAGACTCCCCCGAGGCAGTGGGCAAAGCTCCTGTTCCCACATCCTCTGCCTCCCAAAGCCCTGCTGGGGCTGGGCAGAGCAAGGGAAACGTCTCAGTTCCTGCTGAAATTTCCTCCTGTGCCCATAAACCCAAGAGAAATTGTGGCTGCTCCATGCCTGGAAGTGTCCAAGGCCAGGCTGGAACGGGGCCTGGAGCAGCCTGGAATAGTGGAAGGTGTCCCTGGACTGAAACTCAGCAGTTTCTGGCTTCGGCTGTGGCTGTGCTCGTATTGTTGTGGCCTTAACATTTTGAACATGACTGGTTCCTGCCCAAATTACAAAAATCAGCATTTTCAGTCACATTCCATTGATTTCCCTTTCCATTTTTACTTCGTGACATTCATTATTGTTGCTGCAGGAGAAATAAAACAGGCATGGAAATTTGAGAAAACAAAGGACAAAAAAATGGCTTTTGTGCACATTTTATTGAGAAATCAATTCTCTTCTTGAAACAGGACTTCAATTTCAATCAGAGCAGAGATAAAATCCGCTTGGAGGGAGATAAGAGAGAAATCCTCCACTTGGAGGGCCCATTGGGTCTGATCCAGCTGGGCAGGTACAGAAAGAGACCTCAGGATTTCCCGGAGTCTGTGGAACGAGGTGGTGCAAGGACCAGCACAGGTTCCGAGCCCATCACAGCTCATCCTGGGAGACCACAGGCACCACATCCACCTAAGGGCATTCCCAAGGCATCCTCCTTCAGGGAAACGGGAGTGCCTCAGATCTGACATCTCTGCAAGCTAAGGAAAACTCGGAACTCTCCACAGCTGTGCCATCCCAAACTGTGTTCCCTCCTGAACATCAGAAAACAAGGAAAACACCTGGGGAGCCCTGGGAAGGAGCGCTGCTGGAACAGCTCTGCTTTCACACATGGACTTTACAATCCAGTGTCTCCCGTCGGGGACTTCCCCCACCTCCACTACTGATTGCCTCACTTTTACCTCAGAACACTCATTCTCTCCCCCGCACAAAACCTCACATTTTACCTCCAAAATGTCATTTTGCCCCTTACAGAATCCGCCCACAGAACGAGGCCCCGGGCCCGCCTGGCCAAGGCAGCCCCGGTGCCCACAGCTCCCGAGACATCCCTGTTCCTGCCAGGGCTGTCGCGTTCCCCACCGGGGCTGTCGCGTTCCCCACCGGGGCGTCCCCATTCCCCATTCCCTACTGGGGCTGTCCCTGTTCCCCGTCGAGGCTGTCCCACGTTCCCCGCCAGGGCTGTCCCCGTTCCCCATTCCCCGCCAGGCTGTCCCTGTTCCCCGTCGAGGCTGTCCCCGTTCCCCGCCAGGGCTGTCCCCATTCCCCATTCCCCGCCAGGCTATCCCGTTCCCCACCGGGGCTGTCCCATTCCCCGCTCACCTCCGAGCCCGCTGCAGCTGCCACGGTGCCCCCGGCCAGGGCCCGCTGCTCCCCAGGGGCTCTGGCTCACTGCAAGGCATCGACAGCCTTGAAGGTATAAAGTGATCACAGGTTGGAGCTCTTTTTATCCAGAGCGAGCCCGAGGCCATGGCACCGCCCAGGCTCCCAACAGGCCATGGCACCACTCGGGCTCCAACGAGGCCATGGCACCACTCGGGCCCAACGAGGCCATGGCACCATTCGGGCTCCCAACAAGGCCATGGCACCATTCGGGCTCCCAACAAGGCCATGGCACCACCAGGCTCCCAACAAGGCCATGGCACCACTGGGCTCCCAACAAGGCCATGGCACCACTTGGGCTCCCAACGAGGCCATGGCACCACTCGGGTTCGCCGCCGTATCCGTGGCAGCTCGGAGCATCGGTCCCCTCCTCGAGCCAAGGGTCACCTGTGCCAGGTGCACCAGAGCATCGCCCCTGTCTTGAGAACCCACAGCGAGCACTGCCAGGCAGGGACTGCAGATCCCCACTGGTGGCAGGGAAAAGAGAGCAAGGAATCTTCCATGGAAGAATAAATGGAATAGGAGTGAGGTGTCATCATGAAATGTGTTAGGATGCACTCACAAGGATACTATTGCTCTTGGCTCAGAACATGGAAAAGAAGTGGGTAGACATGAATCAGAAGCTGGTTGCAATGTCTAGGGACCAGTTATCTAGATAAAATGCTACCAGAACTGCAATTGCTGGAAAGCTGTATGGATGACTAATTACCATTGCCAAGTAATCTGGACTTGTTAGGGACAGCATAGTTATGTCTCAAAAATTATCTGGAGCCATGATGAAGAAAATTCTGAAGAAAGGTTCATAGACCCGCATTATAATCAGTTGCTGTGAGTTTGATAAATGTAATCTGCATTTATGCCATGATTCCCCTGAAGGTTTGAATTGTGGGGATTTTTTTATGCAGGCATGCATGCAAAATTTGGGGATCTAAGGTAAAGTTCGTTTATAAGGGATATGGAAGAGACTGGCCTTGGATCAGCAATATGTCAGCAAGAGACAGCTGAGCCATTATTAGAGGAAGAACAGCCCTACAATAGAGGTGTGAGCCCTGGCTGATGTTCAGTAGAACCACCTTAGGGAGAATCAGTTAGAAGATACTGGAAAGTAAAGGGTCTAATCCTTTGGTGCAGTATTTTACAGACTTTGGGATCACTATACCATTCCAAATGGCTTCCCCTTCCGTCAGAAGAGGCTTCCATCTCTTCCACAAATTGCCTACTGAAACATTTCTACTCCCTTCCAAATCACTTCACGACTCAAGCACAACCCTCACGCACATCCCCCTCTTGCCCCTCTCCCAGCAGCTCAGAGCTGCATCGCACAGTGCTTGCTGTGTGCCAGAGATTGCAGGCACTTTCTCCTGGAGCTGTGTGAGGCACTGGCTGCTGCAGATCTGACCGGACAAGCTGTCCCTGCCTCCCGCTGGCCTCGGTTCCCCTGGCAGAACTGCCGTGCCTGAAGGACGCTGCCCTGTGCTCGGGCCTGCGGAGCAGCCCGGCTCCCTCCCCCTGGGCCCACAGTGCTGCACACACTGCTCCCCTTTCCCGAGGACTTACAGGGCAGCTGGCACAAGACTAGGAATCCTCAGCCAGGGCTCCAGCCCTTGGCTGCCCTTCTCCTTTCTCTCCTCCTGTGCAGACTGCAGACGGCCAATGCCACCAGGCTGTGCTGTGCCCAGCTCGGCTGCGCTTCCCCTCAGGAGCAGCCAGCTGCCAGCTGGGCTCTGAGAGCCCAGGATTCACCCAGCCCCAGCAAGAGGCACCCAGGGCCGGGCTGCTGCCTCTTGCAGCTACCAGGGCCTCCTTCCAGCCTGCCTCTGCCCAGGCTCAGGCTGCTCCGGGCCCTGCCGGGGCTCTGCTGGGGCTCCGCCCTGGGCAAGCCTGGGCCCTCTCTCACCTCACAGGCACTGACAGCTCTGCAGCAGAGGAGACCTTTTCAGAATGCCCTCGCCGATCTTTCTGATTTCTCAGTTGAGCGAGACTCTCCTGCAGCCAAAGAGGCTGCACTTAGGGATACAAATCCGAGTGGCAGGAACCCAAATGCTCTCGAGTCACAGCTGAAGACCTGCATCTGCACAGGATGTTTTGGCTGCCCCACTCCTCCTTTGGTTTTGCCTGCAAATGCCACTGCCCTTTTTGGCCTCAAATAGAAGTACCACAGGTGTGCAAAATCCGGCCAGTGGGCCGTGTTCCAAAGGCAGTGTGGACTGGAGAGGATGAGTGAAGAAGAGCCTTCCTCACTTTCAAGGCACACCAAAGAAGCCGTAAATGTCACTTTGTACCTTCAAGAGACAACTGACAACTCAGAAGGCAATGCTGAGCTTATTCACAGGATGAGAAAGAAAGGAATCTTCCAGATGAGTTAAAGTTTCAGAAACTTTATTTATTTGCAATGCTACTCTATATTCCTACTCTATATTCCTACTCTACAATCCTACTCAACTATCGTGCTCTAAGCTGGTTGGTGGAGTATCTTGTCCTCATGTAATTTTCACAGTGTTATCTTCTGCTTCCTCCTCTTCACTGAAATGATGTGTCCCACCAAGGTGGAAGCAGGCTCAGCTGATGTTATAAATGGATGCTGCCGACAGAAAAAAACCAACAAAAATCAGTGAACCATGATTCTCCAAGGTCAGTGCTTCCCATGCTCAATCAGGATTCCTCTGGTTCCTGGAAAGATGCAGAAAGAGGATGGACGGGACTATGTGCACATCAATCCTCTTGTGCAGGACCTTGCAAACACAGGTGTACCTGGCCCCAAATGCCACTCATCTGTTTATTCTGGTGTCTTCATCCTGATGGGACTTTTGCCCTACCAGTGCTCTGGAAATGGTGCTTTCTGTCCCTGGGGTTTCCTCCTTTCAGGAAACTCCAATGACTCACATAGATCCTCTCTTTGAAAGACAGGCACTGTGCTGATTTCCACAGGGACACAGACAGCACCTACCTTTCCATGCCCTGCCCCTGCTGTGCTGGATGGCACCTTCCTTCCCAGCAGGGACGGCCGAGTGGCACTGGGTCCTGCAGTTCCCTCTCTGCCACACAAGCTGGCAGTAAGCCTGGGGCAGTTCCCATCTGCCTGACGGTGCCAGGCAGCAGATGGGGCTGGGACAAGTCCCTCTCAGCTGTCCCTGTTTGTGTGGCAGAAACCTCCAAGAGTAGGGCTGGGGACACAAAGCAGGGCCCCTCAGAGGCTCAGTGAGCCCCCCACAGCCCTTCCCCTTCCCACAGCCAAATCTCTGACTGCTTGGCCACGACTGCTTTCCTTGGGTTCCTCCACCACCATTTCATGCCTCTGTACTCTGCACTGCTCTACTTCAATTCATTTGTCATTAGATAAAACTGAACATCCCACCCAATTACAAAAGACGGCGACAGAAACAGTCAGAGGACAGAGCACCTCTCCTCTGAGGACAGACTGAGAGACCTAGAGTTATTCAGCCTGGAGAAGGATTTGCCACTTTCCAAAACTTCAAAGTAGCTTCTGAGGGAGTGCAGGACACCTTTTTTAACAGGTCCAGTTACAATAGGGTGTGAGGTGATATTTTTAAACAAAAAGGAGATAGAGTCAGGGTAGGTCTAACGAAGAACCTGTTTACTCAGAGCATGGTGCAACCCTGGCACAGGTTGCCCTGAGAGCTGGTAGGTGCCCCATCCCTGGAACCATTCCAGGTCAGAGGGAAGGGGCTCTGTGCAACCTGATCTCTTTAAAGATGCCCTTGCTCATTGCAGGGCACTTGGAGCAGATGAACTCTACAGGTCCCTGCCAGCCCAGTCCAGTCTGGGATTCCTCACCATTCTCTAAATTTAAACAGCACCAAGAGTGAAGGTGAGGAGGAGGGGGCTCATCTGATGCCTTGGACTTCAGTGGAGGAGGAGCCCATCCCTCGGACACTGCTTCACCTGCAGCCCCTTGGCATTTTACCTGCAGGAGCTCCTTGGCAGACCAGCGCCGCATCTCGTCTGTCTGCAGGCAGCACCTGAGGAAGTCGCGCATCCAAGGCGAGAATCGGTTGGCCTGCCGCAGCTTTCGTCTCCCTCCTGAGACTAGCAGGGGTTGAGGCTGGAGAAAAGGGAAACAGGAGTCTCTCACCTGCTGCGTTCCCATCTGTAACTGCCCTCCCAGATCCCACTGTTGAAGCTCCACTCTGCAGTGGCAGTTTCTGCCGTGGCAGAGAGGCAGAGATGACTTTCCTGTACTGACAAAACCCCAAATCCCGATGCAGCACAGATTTTCCAACATCCAGCAGCTCTTGCTTTGGCAGCTGGTTTCATTGACTGACCTAGTTAGTGGGAGCTACATCAGCAAAAGCATGTTTCCTTCTCTGAGGATTGACACCAGCTTGACAGGCCTTTTGGAAGTGGGACTTTGCTCTTCTAACTAACCCTAGAGTTTCCAAGCATTATTACATGAAAGGCATCTCTGCACTGCTTGTTGGTCCCTTAAGCACAGCTGCCATGAAACAAAAGGCATCAGACTTTTTGTCCTGTTCTAGAAAACAATGGTAATTGGAAGAAAAGAAAGGAACTCCACCAGGCATTCCTCACGTAAGGAAATAAACATTTGGAATCTCATCTTCAACACAGACACATTAGGATGTCTGCACAAAAGTATTGGGATGAAAATGCCTGTTTGCACACACAGGAGCCACCTGCACTCTGTCTCTCAGCAGTCTGCAAGTTTCATCTTCTTTATGTGGCCAAAGGAAACCTTTTCATGGTCAAATCAGAAGAAGGAGAAGTGCCATCCCTGTGATAACCCTCTGCTCATGTGGATACTCGAGTCAATGCATTAATGGTGTGCCCATTGCAGAAAGCACTGGGCAAAAAATGGGAGGTTTTGGCAGGCTCTCCACATGACACCAGGCTCTGGCCTGGTCTCCATAAAAACACCCATCACAACACTAACAGCTCTGTGCTTGTGGCACTGAAATAGATGGTGACCAAAGAGACTTTGTTAATATTCTCTTCAAGCCAGAGGGAAATTTCCAAGCCTAAAGCAGCAATCGCACTCCCCTGGAGTACAAATAATTATGGCAGCTTTCTTTCCTTTTCCCACACCACCAGAGGTCACAAAGGGGGTTTTATCCTGTCCCTCTGCAGCTGAGCTCAGCCACTGGACATGGTGGGGAGCTGGAGTCCTCACCGTCATTAGAACTGTGCAATCCCGGGCTGTCCCTGTGCCTACGGTAAAGGAACAGCACCGGCACCAACCGCACACCTGGATCCCAGCCCCAGGCACTGGACTGCAAGCCCATCACTTGTTAGGGAACCGAGAAACAGCCAAGGGCCCGGCATACAATTCTGACTGCAGTCAGAGGAAAACACATCCTACACTTAGGCAGCCCACCCAGCCACGTGAGAGAACAATGTACAGATGATTTGAATGCCTGAAAGTTTGGAAGACCCACAGGAAGTGGAAAAGATCCTGCGATGTGGAGGAAAATTGTGCTGTGGTCCAAAATAGGAAAAAGGAAGCAGAACTGCTTGGGGATTGTTTTCGTGGGGTTTTTTTCCTCTTTTTCTTTTTGTTTTTCCTTTTCCATTACTTTTTCTTTTTTGCCTTTGCTTTTTCCTTTTTTCTTTTTGCTTTTTCATTTGCTTTTGCTTTTTCCTTTCTTCTTACTTTTTCTATAAAATTGAAACTGCGAAGATTAAACCTCCATTTTGAAGGGTATTTATAACACATGGAATCATTTCACTGAAAAATTCCTTTCCTTCAAAGACAGAGCTCCAACAGTGTTCAAAAAGCAAATGTGAAACGTCAGGCATGGCTGAAGGCCAAAATGGCAGGTTTCTAAACTGCTTACCTGCCACTTCCCTTCGGATGCAACCAAACCTACAGCAGATGCTGATGTGCTGCAGGGACATTTTTAGAAGGGGACCTTGGTGGAAGTGGTGCCAGCAGATGGCAATGGAATTTTATCCAATAGCACACAGAACATGGGACAGGTGAGAAAGACAGAGGGATCAGTGAGTATTTGAACCTTACCAAGACAGGAGTTTCCTTCCAGTGAGGAACTTCTCCCACCATTTCGATGCCCACGACTCCAAGAGACCATATGTCCACTTTGGGGCCATATGGTTGACCTGGCACGACTTCAGGTGCCATCCACCCAGAAGTCGTGGTCATTGAGCTCCATCTACCCTGTTCAGGGGGGAGCTGAGCAAAAAGGCCAAAATCAGCTGTGGAGAAAACAACACACAATGAAAGCCAGCTCAAATTAGGAAACCAAGGAAAAGAATTCCCCACTCTCAGTCTAAGAATGTGCTGTTGAATCTCCTGGATAACTAACTGTCCACATGTGGTTTCTTTCGGGCTTAAGCCAAGGAAGTATGGGATTGGCCACTTCCCAAATAGCCCAGGTTTTTAAACGCTGCTCACAGCAGTGTCCATTATTCCCCCAAAGCTTTAGATTGTATCTCCCTCACTCTGGAAGGGACACACACACACAGAGACCAACACCACTCTTGACTGCTTGTGATTCCTTGTCACACCTCCGTGCACGTTGCAATTGTGCTTTCAGCTTGCAGGTGGGGCCCCTGCACTCCCAGCAGCACCATTTTTGGGGAGCTGGCAGTCACTCAAAAGCTGCCCCACAGCCCACATCCCTGGAATGCTGCACCTGACCAAGAATCTACTGACCCAGCTTGACAGAGCCGTCAGTTCTGAGAAGGATGTTACGGCTCTTCACATCTTTGTGGATCACATGGTGGGAGTGAAGAAAATCCAATCCTCGCAGACACTGAGAGAGAAAACAGAAACAGGCGGGCAAAAATTAGTGATGTGATTTCATCACACAAGAAAGGAAACAGCGCTAAAAATTCCCTCTCCAGGGCAGTGGGGAGTAATGGCAGAACACAGTGCCATGGAGAGGAAGACCTTGCTGCTCCAAGACGAGCAGAGCAGGAACTTTCTAAGGAGAGGCATGTCAGCTTTGGAAAGAGCAACAGCAACTGCTGTTGTAGACTGTCCCTGCAAACCAGTCAGAATGACTGCTGCTGCAGTGGTTGTGCTCTCTCCATGCAGAGGACAAAGGAGGGTTTGCCAGGAAAGACAATGTCCCTCCCTTTGTTGTCAAGTGGATCACTTTTTGGTGGGAAGCTGCATGACAAATGTTTTACTGCTGGCCTCAGCACAGACTTGGAAGTATCACATCAGTCACCTTCCAGAAGCAAAGAGCTTTTTGGCTGCACTACTGTCCTTTTCAGCTGAGGACTGTGAGAAATTAGTCTCTCTTTTTTCTTGCTGTTCATTTCACATCCTGCCACCAACACCTTTGCTTTTACAGGCAAGGAATGCAGTGCAGACAGGCTTGAGGAAAAAAAGAGGCAAGGTGGAGAACAGCAAGTACAAACACAAGAGACAGAGAGAGAATACAACAGCAGGAGATAAGAATACAGGAACAGAGTAGAGTGAGTACAGGGGCCCTGGCAGGCAGTTCACTTGAGAAGCTTTTACTTGCCCACAGCATACCAGCAATACAGAAACAAAGCCTGGCACATAAAATCTCTCCAGTTCTGAGCCCCAGTTTCCCAGACAATCCTGCCCAAGCCCTCAGAAGCACAGATGGCCTCGCTGACCTCCCGACTGATGACTGCCATCTCATCTTCAGTCAGGCAGGTCTTGCTGATGACATCACTCAGAGTGCCTCCATCCATGTACTCCATAACCAGCCAGAATCGCTTATCCATAAGGAAGCTGAAAGAAGGAAACAAGGGCATGGAGATAAAAAATGCATGGCTATCGATCGATCGATCGATCTATCTCACTGTTATAACCTCTCTTTACTATCCTTCTGTTGGTACACACATCAACACTCGGTAGCAAGTGCCCCAATCAGCAGTAATCCTGAACTTGCTCTCCTGTTGCTTCAGCCAATCACACTCTTGGGGAATCTGGAGTGTGTAGGTCCTTATGGAATGCAGTCAGACCCAGAGCACTGCACTGGGAACTGCACTCTTTGTGCATCAGTGCTCAAGAAAGTTATTCTCTTGGACTCAGCCACACTAATGGCGCTAAAATGGCCATAATCAGACAAAAAGAACAATTGCAAACAGCTCCTGTGATGTCTAGGGACCAGCGGGAATACCAGGGCATTGATTTCCTTTCCAATTCCCAAAAACACCACACACTGATCCCTTGGCTGCCAAAAGGCATGGACACTGTTACACTGGAAGTGGTGACCAACCCCTACTAGCTGGCCTGGAACACCGGAAGTTCCATCCACACCAATGTCCCTGCCCCAAATTACAGACTCTCATATAAAAATACTGCAATTTTAAGAATTCTCACACTGATAAATAATATGTAAGAAGAATCTCTTCCAGTAGTGGAAAAGGCTAGGAAATCATAAACTAAACCAGAGATAGTTACTAGGAACACAGAAGAAGAACAGATCTTCTCAACCTAGCAAAAAAAACCCCACAACAGAACAGCCCCATGAAAATGTCATCACCACCAGAAACAAAAGACTCGGATGCTGTGAGCGGATGCTGAAAGTAAATCATAAGACTCTTCTCCCCAGGGTAAATATCGACATCACTTCCCTGTTGGACTTGTCGGTGACATCCTATGCAATCGTCCTTGTCCTTCTCTGGACACGCTCCAGCCCCTCAAGGACTTTCTGCTTCCCAAGGGCCCACAGCTGGACACAGCACTCGGGCTGCCGCCGCAGCGCTGCCCAGCACAGGGGGAGCGTCACTGCCCTGCTCCCACGGCCCCACTATGGATCCCACAGGCCAGGATGCCCGTGGCCTTCTTGGCCACATGGGCACACGCTGCCCCATGTTCAGCTGCTCTTGACCGGCAGCCCTGGCTCCTTCTGTCCCACGCTGCTCCCCAGGCACGCAGCTGCACTTTGGACTTCAATGACAGCATCCAGAATTTCAACATCTCCTTGCTGTTCTTAGCAACACACGACAGTACAGCCAAGGACTGGCAGCTTCACCCCTACTCAAAGCTCCAGGGCAGTTTCCAAAGCTGCAGACTTCACCACCAAATGGATCAACAGAGACATGACATCCTGCTTTTGCTTCTTGCCTCAGAACAAGGCTTCAGAACTACGCAGCTTCTTGCTTTTGCCACACGGGACAACAATGGGCCCCCACCGCTACGCGCACAACACAACCAACTCCTTGGAGCCTATCAGAAGCCAAAAGACTGGTGGGCCCACAGACTCCGTGGAAATGAAGAATTACTCAAAACAGCTGCACAGCAGCGCCACAAGCCAAGCACAGGTCTCCCAAATGGAAAAACAAACCAACAAAGCCTTGCCAGCTCTAGAACCACCCCGTGCGCCCCTGGCCTGGGAACTGCAGGAGCCAAGAAACAGAGCTTCACTCAGCCAAGCAGACACATGCTCACATGTGGAGGCACCACCTCTTTGCTGCCTCAACACAACACAGCAAAGCCCATTTTTCAGCTGGCACTGACTGGGGAAATCGCTCGCTCCTGCCAGGACTCCAGCACACAGCATCCTCAGCAACCAGCAGCAAGTGCTGCCTGCTCAGACACCCGCACCTCTGCTCTCTACTAAAGACAGCACCCTCCAGAGATGCCACTTACTGTCTCTGAATCATCAAGCTGTGCTGTGACAACAGCCGGAGTCACGAATTCATTTGGCTCCATTTGCTCCTCTTCGGCCTCTTCTCCAGAAGCAGAGGGAGCCAGGGGAGCCACGGCCGTTGCTTCTGTGCTCTGTGGAAAGAGAGAGAGAGCATGAGGGACAGGCCATCACCTATCATTTCCAAGCTTCTTTCCTTTCACATCTACAACCAGCTCTACTTAGGAGAAAGCATCAGCTTGGACAGCAATGCCATTCTAAGTCCCTCCAAACACATTCCAATGGGCCAATTCGAAAGAACTGCACAGGGATATGAATTCGGGATTCCTCCCTGCCTACTAGCAGCAAGCAACCTTCTCACACAAAACTGAGCTTTTCGGTCTTCACAGCTCTGAAATGGAAAAGCAGCGACTAGCCAGCGACGCCTTTGCCATTGCTGCTGCACACATGGAAAACTAAAGCTCTATCAGAAGCTCAGCCAGGGCTGGAAAAGGGCAGGAAAGCTTGTGCACAAGCAGCTTTGCTTGCGGGGAAAACAGAACACAAACACAGCTTCTCCACCCAGCAGACCAAAAAGCCAACGAGCCAAGAAACCAAAAGATGAAAGTGTGCACCGACTGCAGTGCCTAAAGCACTCGCATGCAGTCATGGCGTGTTTGGCAGGGAAAACGCCCTTGTGCTGACCACTGTCAGCTCGGCATTTCTGGAAGTCTGCCGCAAGGTCCCTCATGAGCCTCCCCTTCTCCAGGCTAAAGCTCCCTCAGCACATCCTTGCTGGCCTTGTGCTCCAAATCCTTCCCCAGCTCCCTTGTCCTTCTCTGGACATGCTCCAGCCCCTCAAGGACTTTCTGCTTCCCAAGGGCCCACAGCTGGACACAGCACTCGGGCTGCCGCCGCAGCGCTGCCCAGCACAGGGGGAGCGTCACTGCCCTGCTCCCACGGCCCCACTATGGATCCCACAGGCCAGGATGCCCTTTGGCCTTCTTGGCCACATGGGCACACGCTGCCCCATGTTCAGCTGCTCTTGACTGGCAGCCCTGGCTTCTTCTGTCCCACGCTGCTCCCCAGGCACGCAGCTGCACATTGGAAGTTTGTGACCTGGTCATGGGATGACGCCTCACGTCTGGTGGAGAGGGTCGCCACTTCCTCCTCTTCCACGCTGCAGTCTTTTGAGTCTGTCTTTCTCCTGTTACATGCTCATTAGAAGAATTAGTGCTTGTAATGGTTTCTAGGTATGGTTTAATGTTTTTGGCTGGGAGCCACCTGTGTCCTGCAGGGGTTGATACACACCCGTATCCTCTCCCCCAGGTAATCAGTTGATGAGGTCCAGTGATTTGATGTGTCTCGGGGTCCTTGACCAGCACAGGCGGCTTCTCGGTAAGTTTAGCTTGGGTCGAATTGGAGAAGTGCCTGGTAATGGGGGGGTCGGGCTCAGTGCTAGAGCAATTTAGAAAGTTTATCACATACAGAGCCTTACAGAGCCTCTCAATGGGAGGTAATGTCTCTGTTCCTCCCCGCTGCATGTGCAAGACCTCTTAAGTGTTTGATGGGTCCTCTCAACAATTGATTGCCCTGTGGGTGAATAGGGAATCCCCTTATCGTGCTGAATGCCCTAATCCTGCATAAAAGCTTTTAGCTGTTTTGAGGCATAAGCGGGGCCATTGTCTGTTTTTATTTTCTTCAGGATCCCTAAGGTGGCGAAGGCCAGCAAAAAATGTTTCTTCACAAAAGAGACATTTTCTCCGGCATGAGCTAATGCAAACACAGCTCCGGAGAAAGCGTCTACTGAAACGTGGACGTATTTTTGTCTCCCAAAAGATGGGACATGGGTGACATCAGTTTGCCATAATTCATTGGAGTTGAGCCCATGAGGGTTGACACCTCGGTCAAGGAAGGGGACCTGGTAGGACTGGCACTGAGGGCATGACCCTACTACAGCTTTGGCTTGTTCCCGGGTAAGGTGGAACATCTTGACCAAAGCAGAAGCATTCTGGTGGTAAAAGGCATGGGATATTTTTGCTTGTTGTAGGGTATCTGGGAGAGTTGGTGTTTGTGCCGCCATTGCCAGTGCGTCTGCTCTCTTGTTCCCTTCAACTATGGCACCTGGGAGGTTGGTGTGTGACCTAACATGCATTATATAATAAGGCTGCTTCCTGTGGGAGATAAGATGGATAAGTTTAGAAAGCAGATTATACAAATTTCGGTTAGACACCTCCTTTAAAAAGGCATGTTCTGCCCTCATAGCTACTCCTGCAACATAAGCCAAATCAGTTACTAAATTAAGAGGCTGATCGCTGAATTTCTCGACAGCTCTGACAACGACTGCTAACTCTGCAATCTGTGGGGATCCTTCCACCACACGGACATCAGACTCCCACTTCTGAGTCCGAGGATCCTTCCAAGTCATCACTGACTTGGGAGAGGACCCTAAGCCATCAGTAAAGATTGTCACAGCCTCGAGAGGCATTTTACTTTGGATGAATTTGGGGACTAATTGGAATTTGGCTTTAAATAGCTTGTGTCCAGGAAAGTGAATTGAAATTTTTCCAGGATAGCTATCTAGGGCGAACTGGAGGTTCTCATTTGTTTGGAGCAGAAACTCCAGCTCCTCTGTGGTGCCAATTGGTAAAAAAATGAATGAGAAGTCACACCCTGCAAGAGAGCGGAAGCGTGTCCTACCTTTTCTCCTGACAGCTGCTATTGATTCTTGAGGGGTGGTCACAGTCTTACTAGGCTGTGAATGAAGAAACACCCATTCAAGAATCAATAGGGGGTCTCTTAGATCTTGGTCCCATTGAAAAATCTACCCTTGGTGGTGTGGTACCTTTCCTAATACAGCGAAAAGGAAGGGTAGTGAGGGCTCATACCTTGCCGTCTGCGCCATCGAGAGGGCTCCTTGGACCAGCGCGATGGCTTGGCGGGCCTCGGGGGTCAAGGTCCTCGGTGAATTGAGCTTGCTGTCCTCACGTAGCAGGTTGTTGATCGGGGCAAGGTCTTCTGAGGAAAGTCCCAGAAGCTGGCGAACCCAATTGATGGAGCCACAGAGCTGTTGCATCTCGTGCAGGGTCTTTGGGTTATCCTTGATGATAAGTTGCTGTGGCGCAATGGTCTGTCCTTTCACTCTCAGTCCCAGGTAATTCCATGGGCTGGTGAGCTGGATCTTATCTTGTTGTATCTCAAACCCTGCATGCTCGATGGCATCGACGGTGTCTTTTAGAAGAATGTCCAGTCCGGCTTGGTCTTTTGCACACAACAGCAGGTCATCCATGTAGTGCAAGATGACCGAGTCTGGAAATCTTTCCCTAACAAGGGAGATGATCTTTGCAATGTACCACTGGCAGGTTGAGGGACTTGCCCTCATTTCCTGCGGTAACACAAGCCAGTGATAACGTTGGAGCGGTGCTGGGAGGTTTAATGATGGGACAGAGAAGGCAAAACGAGGGGCATCTCTTGGTTGCAGAGGGATTTTAAAAAAGCAGTCTTTAATATCAATCACAGCAAGTGGCCAGTTTCTAGGGAGCATTAGGGGAGAAGGCATGCCTGGTTGGAGGGGACCAAAGTCTTCAATGACTTCATTAATTCTGCGTAGATCTTGTAGCAGCCTCCATTTGTTTTTTCCAGGCTTTTTGATAACAAAAATTGGGGTGTTCCAGGGACTGTTTGAAGGTGTGATGTGTCCCTTGGCTAGTTGTTGCTCTACTAGTTCTCTTAAAGCGCACAATTTCTCCTCTGGGAGGGGCCACTGATCAACCCAGACTGGACGGTCCTGCCGCCAGGTGAGTTGGGGAGTTTCTAGAGTGTGCACTTCAGTGGCCCCAACTAAAAATCCCTACAGTTGATTTGAAGGGATACACCCCATTGGGACATCACGTCCCTGCCCCAAAGTGTGATTGGTGCTCTCACCACAAAAGGTCTGACTGTAGCCACTTTCCCCTCAGGGCCCCAGATGACAATGTTTCGCCCTGACCGCCAAGAGGTGGCAACTCCGCCTATCCCAGAAATGAGACCTGCCACTGGGTCTAGTTCCCAATCATTTGGCCATTCTGATTTTGCAATTATGGTGACATCAGCACCTGTGTCCATCATTCCGTATCTCCTGATTTTTTCACCTTTTGAAAATAAACTGCAACGCACAATGGGCTTGTTGGTCCCCATTAACTGAGTCCAAAAAACTGTGGGATTGGGAGGAACTGAATCAGAAAAATCTTTTGGGAGTAAAAATGCTTGGGCAATTGGGACCGCAGCAGGTAAAAAATATGGATAATCTAAACACATAACTGAAACGAAAATTTCTTCACCTGGCTCACAGGTGATAACTTCCGGAATGATGGCAAGGGCTGAGGGCTTGTGCAACCGATCTCCTATAGTTAAAATGTCCCATGGTCCGTTGAGGGGCGCGCGTTTCCCTGTGGCTATTTTGTATATACTGTCATTTTCAAAATTGATCGAGAGGTTGCTCACCAGCTCGCAGCGGGTTCCCACCTGTACCTCGGAGTAAAAGATGTCTCCGTGACCTCCGGAGGCACTTTTGTTGCTGGGATCTTGGGCCCGTGTGGGAACTGGTCTTTCTGCCACTTGTTGTCGTTGACGTGGTTGGGATGAGACGGCTGGGCATTTGGTGTCGTCGCGCGGGGCCATCGATCCGCGCTCTGCTGGGAGTTTTCCGAATGCCACAATTTATTTTGGTTTGCGCGCAGCCAATTATGGTTTTCTCTGTGGTCTGTGAGTCCAGGTCTATGTGGGCATTCTGCCATGAAATGCCCAAAGTCACCACAACAAAAACATCTTTTGTTGTCTTTGGCTGCAACCACTGCGAATGCACCTGATACACCTTGTGCAATTCCTTGTGCAACTGCCTGCACAACAGTGTTTTTGGTGGAGTTGCGCTTGACACAGACCTCAATCATTTGATCTATAGTTGGCTCTGGATCAGGGGGCAAGGATCTTAGAATGGCTTTAGTCTCTGAGTTAGCATTGATCATGGCCATTTTGACAAGCATTTCTTTTCTGGCTTCTCTGCTCTCAGTTTGTTTTTCCAGAGCGTTTTTAAGGCTATCAACAAATTTTATAAATGATTCATCCACCCCTTGTTTAATGCATGTAAAAATTTGCGAGGGTACAGATTCATCGGGTGTCAGGAGCAGAGATGTTTTCGCAGCAATGGCGATGTCTGCCAATGCGGCTTCTGGGATATTTATTTGATCTTGAGGCTTGATGTAATTCCCTTCACCTAGCAGTTGTTCCAATATTAAATTTGGTTTGTTTGGATCATTTTGGTATGTAGAAACTAATAGGCCTAATTGTCTTTTCCAATTGCGTTCCCATAACAAAAATTCGCGGAGGATAAAAGACATCCCACAACGTTTTTGATGTCATGTGGTATGAGAGTGTGCACGGTGAAAGTCGCCTCAAGTAGATTTTTAAAATAATGAGAGCTTCTTCCATGCTCCTTTGCTGCCTTATACAGTAAATTTAGTTCAGGGAACTGCATGGGTTCCCAGGTGGTATGTCTCCCTGACCTCCTCCCAGTCTTTACAGTGATTGGAAAAGCTGTGATTTTATTGGCTAATTCCCAGTCCCCGTCTCTCATTGCCTCCCCCCTAGTCTTGGCACAGTGATCCCCCCACTCTTCATCGGACAGCGAGGATTCACTGCTGTCCTCAGAAGTGGAGGAGCGCCTTTGATGTACTTGGCACTTTGCCAGGCAAGCCGGAGATGCCTGATGCTGTGTGGCTGTGAAAACCCAAGATGGCTTCCTTCCGGCTGCCTTCCCGTCCATTTCTGGCAGAAGGCCGGCTGAGGGCAGGGCTTTTCGGGGAGGCAGGACTTGTGGAGGGGGCATGACTGGGGGCGTGATTGGAGGAGTGGTCGGCACAGGAGGCGGGTTCCGCATGGGGGGTGTAACCTGGGGTGGGGCCAGCCCTGTCATGGGAGGGGTTATTCCCGAAGACAGGGGAGGGACCCGACACGGTTACACCAATCGGAACGCAGGCAATGGAACCAGGGGAGGAGCAACACGGAAGAGGTGGTGGCATAGCTTGGTGGCCATTTAGTGGACAAAGGGTGGGAAAACTTGGACTTTGGAAGGACGAAATGGCGGGGCTGGCCACGTTGCTGCCGCCATCTTGTGAACTAGGGTACTGAACTTGGGGAGCAGCGCCAAATGGCGAACTTGGGCAATAGGGCATAGGAGGGGGATTTGAGGAAAATTCCCGACCAGTGTGGCCAGCACTGACCTGGGGAGGGGAGAAAGAGGGTCTGGGGATGTCCAGGAGACGGGAGCAACCTGGCGCGGAGTCGCGAAATCTGTCCGCTGACCAACCCTCATGCAGGGAAGAGGGTTTAGGAACACGGGGTGAGGGAAGATGGGAAGGGGTTTTTAACGAGGGTTCCCCAACTTTTTTCCCGCTTTCGTTTCCTGAACTGATTCCCTCTAAAGCCCTTATAATCAATTTAAATAAAGGAAAAAATTGTGCGACTGAAAGATCCCCATTTAGTTGTATAACATTTAACTTGTTCCCGACTTTATCCCAAAAAGAATCTAAATAAATAGAACTTAACTTAGTATTTGGAAAATGCTTAAAAATCCAGTGAACAAAACGTTTCAGAACTCCCTTCGAAAACTTAAATTTTGCCCCAACAAGGATGTCTTTAACTTGGATGTAAAACTCCTGCTCAGAAGGGGAGAGCATCGGCTTGCTCTGGGGGTTCCCCATTCTCACTCCCACCCAGCAATTAGAAGGGAACAAAATTCAAAAACTGAAGGAAAACTCAACTTCTCTTCGCCCGATGGCGATGGCTTGAATTGCTGGGGGTGGTCACCTACGCTGGATGGCTGCTGTCCGGTGGTGAATTGCAGGTCCCATCCGGCGGCTCTCCGGTTGCTCCTGCTTTGCAGGAGGGCCCCTTCGAGCAAGCGACTGCCCAAGGTCCACGACTCTCTCTGCGGCCGAGCCGGACAGAGAGAGGACTCTCAGAGGGGCAGACCAGCTGACGAGGTCAGAGGTCGCTGCCCCACGTTGGGCGCTACTTGCCGCTGACCACCCCTGAAGCGGGGGCCCGGTGCCAGTCTTCAGGGCGCCGCGACTTTCCCCCGACACCCCCTCAGTGTCGATGGGGCACAGGCACTCCTTGTGAACTAGCTCTTTTGTGAGGTTGCCTGGCTCCCGATCTCAGGGGTCAGCAGTGATCAGCCCTTGGGCTGCTGCAGGCGATGCAGAGAAGGAGCAGGAGTCGAGAGGTGATCTTCAGAGCTTCTTTATTCTACGAAGTCCGAGGCTCCAAAGACCCCGAGGGTCTCTGAGAGGCTACATTTATAGTGACACTTGGGGGAGTGGTCAGGGGAACTGACCAATGGGGGAAAGGATTGAGGAAAAAAACCAATCAGGGAGAGGATCCAAAAACAACCCATGGGGAGACAGGAAAACCAGGAACTGTGAAAAAAAACCAATAGGGACAATAGGGGTGAGGTAATAACTTTCTAAAACTTTCCCTAGGCTGAGGACCTGTTTGAGGACTTACACTGAGGTCTCAGCAGGATGCCGCACTGCCTAAAGGGTGATCTCCCTCCATGGCAGCGTCCCTGACTCAGCCTGGGCCTCAACTTCCTCCCCAACAAAGAGAAGCTCGCTCAGCATCGTTCAGGCCTCTCCCATTACAGGAACTGCTTCTGAAACTGTTGCAGTTTACACGGAGCTGTGCACACGGTTTTTTGCTAAAAACGGGGGGTTTTTTTCTTTGGTCTGATCTACAAGTGCTACTTGTTCTCTGCTTTCTTAGCTCAAAAGAAGCTCTCTCAGCATCGTCCATGCCTCTCCTATCACAGAAAGTGATTCTGACATTGTTGCAGTTTACACGGAGCTGTGCACGCAGCTTTTACACAAAAAGGGGGCGTTTTGTTTCTTTGCTCCTATCCACAAGTGCTACTTGTTCTCTGCTTCCTTAGCTCAAAAGAAGCTCTCTCAGCATCGTTCATGCCTCTCCCATCCCAGAAAGTGCTTCTGACACTGTTGCCGTTTACACGGAGCTGTGCACACAGCTTTGCTCAAAAAGCAGGGGTAGTGTTTCTTTGCTCCTTTCCACAAGTGCTACTTGTTCTCTGCTTTCTTAGCTCAAAAGAAGCTCTCTCAGAATCGTCCATGCCTCTCCCATCACGGGAAGTGATTCTGACACTGTACTGTTGACATGGCGCGGTGTACTCATCTTTTGCTCAAAAAAGGGGACTTGTGTTTCCCTGCTCCTATCCACAAATGCTACTTGTTCTCTGCTTTTCCTAGCTCAAAAGAAGCTCTCTCAGCATCGTCCATGTCTCTCCCTCACGGGAAGTGATTCTGACACTGTTGCAGTTTACACGGAGCTGTGCACACAGCTTTTACTCAAAAACGGGGTTTTGTTTCCTTGCTCCTATACACAAGTGATAGTTTTCTCTGCTTTCTTAGCTCCAAAGAAGCTCTCTCAGTATCGTCCATGCCTCTCCCATCACGGGAATTGATTTTCACACTGTTGAAGTTTACAGGGAGCTGTGCACACAGCTTTTCCTAAAGAGAGGGAGTTGTGTTTCTTTGCTCCTTTCCACTAGTGCTACTTGTTCTCTGCTTTCTGAGTTCAAAAGAAGCTCTCTCAGCATCGTCCTTGCCTCTCCCTCACGGGAAGTGATTCTGACACTGTTGCAGTTTACACGGAGCTGTGCACGCACCTTTTACTCAAAAACGGGGTTTTGTTTCCTTGCTCCTATCCACAAGTGATAGTTTTCTCTGCTATCTTAGCTCCAAAGAAGCTCTCTCAGCAACGTACATGCCTCTCCCATCACGGGAAGTGATCCTGACACTCTTGTAGTTTTCACAGAGATGTCCACATAGCTTTTGCTCAAAAAGGAGTTTTTGGTTTCTTTTTTCGTATCCACAAGTGCTACTTGTTCCCTGCTTTCTTAGCTCAAAAGAAGCTCTCTAAGTATCGTTCATGCCTCTCCCATCATGGAAAGTGATTCGGACATGGTTGCAGTTTACACGGAGCTGGGCACACAGCTTTTGCTCAAAAAGGGGAGTTTTGTTTCCTTACTCCTATCCACAAGTGCTACTTGTTCTCTGCTTTCTTAGCTCAAAAGAAACTCTCTCAGCATCGTTCATGACTCTCCCATCACGGGAAGTGATTCTGACATGATTGCAGTTTCCACGGAGATGTGACCACCGCTTTTGCTCAAAAAGGGTGGGGGTATTTTCCCTGCTCCTATCCACAAGTGCTACTTGTTCTCTGCTTTCTTAGCTCAAAAGAAGCTTTCTCAACATCCTCCATGCCTTTCCGATCACGGGAAGTGATTCTGACACTGTTGCAGTTTACACGGAGCTGTGCAGAAAGCTTTTCCTCAAAAAGCAGGCCTTGTGTTTCTTTGCTCCTTTCCACAAGTGTTACTTGTTCTCTGCTTTCTTAGCTCTAAGGAAGCTTTCTGAGCATCATCCATGCCTTACCCATCACGGGAATTGATTTCGACAGTGTTCCTGTTTGCACCGGGGTGTTCACACAACTTTTGCTCAAAAGGGGGCCTTGTGTTTCTTTGCTCCTTTCCACAAGTCCTGCTTGTTTTCTGTTTTTTTTTAGCTCAAAAGAAGGTCTTTCATCAACATGCATGCTTGTTTCACCAGGGGAAGTGATTCTGACACTGTTGCAGTTTGACAGGGAGCTGTGCACACAGCTTTAGGGGGATTGTGTTTCTTTGCTCTTTTCCGCAAGTCCTGCATGTTTTCTGCTTTCTTAGCTCAAAAGAAGCTCTCTCAGCAACGTGCATGCCTGTTCCACCATGGGAAGTGATTTTGACTGAGTCCTTCGATTTTTTATTTTCAGATTCTGTGCTGCCTAGGCATGAAGTCTGGTATTAGGAACGGTACTAAGCTCACTCCACGGAGCAGGTTGACAAAACAAATCCATTTCTGCTGGAAGACCAAGGACAACTTTCAGGACAAGAATACAAACAACGATGGACTGAGGGGTGGAACAAGAAGGATGGGACCTCATGGCCTGGGCTGTAATTAGACAAGTAGACCCCAATACGCAAATAGACCTAAACTTTAAAAAGGGCAAAATCTTGTGACTGGGGGGCATCTTTGCTACCACTTGCAGACCACCCTGGGTGCAGCCTTGTGTAGGCTTCTGTAATGCCCAGGGTGGATTCTGAGGACCTTTTAAAAAATCCGAATTTTACTCTCTTGTTTTGCCTAGCCTCTGTTTCAGGTCAGCCTTCCCAAGGTAACATGACACTGTTGGAGTTTTACTGGGAGCTGTGCACACAGCTTTTGCTCAACATGGGGGGCCTTGTGTTTCTTTGCTCCTTTCCACAAGTCCTGCCTGTTTTCTGCTTTCTTAGCTCAAAAGAAGCTCTCTCAGCAACGTGCATGCCTGTTCCCCCAGGGGAAGTGATTCTGACACTGTTTGAGTTTGACCGGGAGCTGTGCACACAGCTTTTGCTCAGAATGGGAGATTGTGTTTCTTTGCTCCTTTCCACAAGTGCTGCTTGTTTTCTGTTTTTTTAGCTCAAAAGAAGCTCTCTCAGCAACATGCATGCCTGTTCCACCACGGGAAGTGATTCTGACTGATGCCTTAGCTTTTATATTTTCAGATTCTGTGCTGCCTAGGCATGAAGATTTTTATTTGGAACGGTACTAAGCTCCCGCCACAGAGTGGGTAGACAAAACAAATCCATTTCTGCTGGAAGACCAAGGACAACTTTCAGGACAAGAACAAAACAACAATGGACTGAGGGGTGGAACAAGAAGGATGGGACCTCATGGCTTGGGGCTGTAATTAGACAATTGGACCTTAATTTGCAAATAGCCCTAATCTTTAAAAAGGGCAATAATATCTTGTGACTGCGGGCCATCTTTGCTACCACTTGCAGACCACCCTGGTTGCAGCCTTGTGTAGGCTTCTGTAATGCCCAGGGTAGATTCTGAGGACCTTTTAAAAAATCTGAATTTTTCTCTGTAGTTTTGCCTAGCCTCTGTTTCAAGTCAGCCTTCCCAAGGTAACATAACACTGTTGGAGTTTTACCAGGAGCTGTGCACACAGCTTTTGCTCAACATGGGGGGGCCTTGTGTTTCTTTGCTCCTTTCCACAAGTCCTGCTTGTTTTCTGCTTTCTTAGCTCAAAAGAAGCTCTCTCAGCAACGTGCATGCCTGTTCTCCCAGGGGAAGTGATTCTGACACTGTTTGAGTTTGACCGGGAGCTGTGCACACAGCTTTTGCTCAAAATGGGGGGGCCTTGTGTTTCTTTGCTCCTTTCCACAAGTGCTGCATGTTTTCTGTTTCCAGAGCTCAAAAGAGGCTTGCTCAGCAACGGGCATGCCTTTTCCAGCCCGGGAAATGGTTCGCACAATGTTGGAGCTGTACCGGGAGCTCTGCTGATTTCATCAAAAAGCTCTGTCAATGTTTTAGCAGTCTTGGGAAACTGGAGAGGTTCCAGCTAACTGGAAGTTTTTCCAGTTCTCCAGAAGGTTTGGATGGAGAACCCTGGAAAGTATAGGCCTGTTGGTTTCACTTCAGTGCCTGGGAAAGTTATGGAGAACTTTGATGTGACGGTGGGAGCTAATCAAATACACTTGTCATGGGTCACAGCCAGCACAGCTTTGTGAGGGGCAAGTCCTGCTCATCAAAGGTGATTTCCTTTTCTGACAGGGTAACCCGCTGGGGTGGCTGGACCTTGGGGAGTTCCTTTTGTTTAGCCAGCTTCATGGAAAAGTGACATCCTCAGAGGCACTCAGCGCTGCTGTGAAAGAGCTGTGCCAGGACAGCACAGGTGATTCTTTGGTCAACAGAAACCCTCGATCAGATTGCTGCTCAGCCAGGCACCCCAAGTGACCAGGGAACTTCCAATGACGAAAACTTGCAGCGCTTTTCATCTTTCTACGAGTGACCCTGGAATCTCTAGAGACAGAAGAGAAGCTACACTTGGTCAGTGTGGTTTTGTTTCATGCCCGTGTCCTTGGAGCCTTCCTGCACCAGAGATTTTTTCAGTCATTAACAGAGCATTAGAGGCTGATTTTTAAGCAGGAGTCAACGAGGGTGATATGAAATAGTTATAACAACATAAACGACTTGTGCTATTAGTTTACTAAGAGAATTTAAGTAGGTAAGAAGCGCTGTAAGTACAGAAACGCCTGATTTTGAAATCTTTGGAGTAGTTAGTGTTTTTCTCAGGCAATACCATGATGTCTGTATGAACCTGGAAAACCCCCCCGGGGTGTAGGAAAACGCACCAAAAAAATACGCTTGGTAACACTTGGAACAACATCGTTTTGATTGCAGCACTAGGGAAGAAGGGAAACGCTGTGCAGAGAATTCCCTGAGCGCAGGAATTCCCTGGAGCACCTGCCCGCGCGGGGCGGGGGTGGGACCGGAGCGCCGGGCGCCGCCATTTGGGGGCGTCCCCGAGTGCGGCCGAGCCGGGGTCGGGCCAGGGCGGGGATCGGGATCGGGATCGGGATCGGGAACGGGATCGGGCCGCGTGGGAAGGTGCGGCTGCAGCCGCGCGAACCCGCAGCGCGGGAGGCGGCGGATCGCGGTCCCGGCTGACCCGGGGATCCCGGCTGTCCCGGCTCTGCGGAGGCACCGCCGGGCACGATCAGGACGAGGATCAGGAGGATCAGGATCGGCTCAGCGGGTCCGGGTGTTCCAGCGGGGCCGCTCCCGGCGCTGTGGCTGCAGCTGCGCCTGTTGCTTCTCGCCGCTCCATCCCGCCGGGAGCAGGGCTTTCAAACAGACGCTGTGAGGTAAATATTTATTCTCGCGGCGAGCAAAGCTCCCAAACTCGAGTTCCACTGGCAGCTCGGTAAATCGAGTGCTTTGCTGACGGAGGGCAGGGGCTCAGCAAGCGCTGGCAGTAATGACACCCAGCTGCAGCCGAGCTCTCGGAGGTGGGAGCCTCTCCTTCCTCCCCTCCCCAGGCTTTGTCAATCACCTATAAAAAGCGCTCTGTAGGGTGTCCCGCTGTTGAGGGGGAGGTTTTTTAAAGGGTGTTTGGGAAGATGGAGCAGGCTGTTGGAGCAGTACGGAGATAAGGGAGGTAAGGGTATGACATGGGGATCATGTCAGGTGATCCCCAGTGCCGTCGGCTAGCGCTCACGGTGTCGGGCTGCTGTGATAAAAAGACCTCCTCCTAGCATTTGCAGGAAGGATAAGGAGCCACCCTCTCTCGTGAGTCGTCATTTGCTCAGCTTTGCGTGGGGCAGAAGAGGATGCTGAGTATCAATTTGGCAGGTCAGCAGCTGCGGGTCTGGCTGTGCACGGGTTCAGTGCCATGTGTGCTTTTGAAGGTTTGCGTGTACCAAACTTTGTATTTCCATGGCCAAAAAAGTAGTTTGCAATTTCAGATGTTTAATTTCAAGGTTGTGGATGGAGGGGAATCGCTGAGGGGTACTTTTCTGGGGTTGTGGGTTTTTTTTTTTAAAAAAAGGAATATGTGAGCAAGTGCATGAAGGACTTCATTCTGAAACTTTTACGGAAATGTGGAAGGAGCAGGTGGGAGAGCAAAGAAAGCAGAATTCCAGTGTTCCATGTTTATTGATTTACTTTGCCTGTGTCCCTCGCTTTTATTTGCATCTGCTGTGTGAACTTGTTTTTAAACTTGGTTTTAACCAATGAATCTTTACGTTTCTCTCCATCTTTCTAATGGAGAAATACTTGGAGCAGAACTGGGTATACCAGGAAAGTGAAAGGTCATACTGGGACAAGCATAAACAAATAGGGGTTGTTGTTTTTTAAATTATATGGGTTTTCCATCCACTTGCTCGTAATTCTAGTTGAGAACAATAATCAAGGCCTCTTGAACCTGAAGGCAACCCAGTGTAAGTTAAAGCAGAGGGAGAACTCAAAAGAGACTTAGCTTTGTCCTAAGGACAGGTATAGCTTGGTACGAGAATATAAGAGAAAGATAATATGTAAAAATAGTAATAATAAAATTTATAATAGATACAATGATTTCAAGTCCTCAGTAACAATACTTAAACTGAGGGATAACTCAAGACTGGTCTCCCCACTGACTGCTGAATTTTTTTTTCTGTTGTAGAGACACGTCACTTGTCTGTAACTTTTTGGAACTAATGTTAGTATCACTTTTGAAAATTGAAATGCCTTGCTTACCTAAGCCAGGTAGTAATCAAGTTTCTTGATAAAACATCCAGCAGCTTATCTGTCACCCATCTGGGACTCTGCCCTGTGGAAAGCCCAACTGAAGGGGAGGAGGCAGAAACTGTCTGATCTCTGTGAGTGGAAGCTGGTAGGAACTGGGCTGGGAGCATTGTTTCCTGATTGCAGGTTCCCTGGCTGCTGTCATCTCCCATCCCAGGAAGCAGAGGAATTAGAGGCATGGTGGCAGAGGGCACTGCTGCTACCATCCTGATTTCACTCCAGCAGCCCCATCCACATGAGGATAAGCAGGGAATGAATAGGTGATGAGACAATAAGAGCCATCTTCCCCTAACTCGTCCTGTATCTGCTCTCACTTAATTTTTCTTCATGTGGTACCATCAGGGTGGAAAAGTGATCAGGGTGGGTGGAGGTGTGTGTAGACAAAGGGAGAATGTTTTGGTGTTGGCACAGGCCACAGAAGTGCTTTCTTGGTTCTTTTTCCTGTCATGTTGCTTACACTGATTCAGGGTTTCTCCATGTGGGCTCTGAGGCAGTAAAATGTGACTCCATGTGGCAGAGAGGATTTGAATGGAGGATGGGAAGAGAACGGGTGGACAAGAGTGGAGAGGAAACCAATAGTCACTTTCCTTCAATGTGCTGATAGTGTCAGCAAAAAGGCAGGAGGACAATGTCCTTTGAGTGCAGAAGATGAGAAAATGAAACAGGAGACAGTAAGCCACCTCTCTGTTATTCCATGTGCAGCTCTGCTTCCAGCCCTCATTTACCTGACTTGTTTCCTGTTTGCCTCTTTCTGGTCTCTCTCCTCAAAACAAACTCCCACAAAACCCTACAAGGTACTCATCCCCAGACACTGCTTTCACTCTTATTAGTCTCCTCAGAGGCAGAGCAGAAACTCAGTTTGTTTTCCCTACAGCTATAAGATTTTGTTTGAGCTCAGGCAGCCTGGATCTGGTAAGGTTAGCAAAGGACTGTGCTCACACAGGTAAAGCAGGGCCTCGGTAGGGCTCTGCTTATCAGCCAAAAATCCACCTTCCTCCTGCTCCCTTCCCCGGAAAAGACATTTTCAGCAATAGGATGAAACCTCCTCCTTGCTTTAGAAGTCTATAATGTGGTGATTTAGTTTATCAAAGCAGAGAATGATGAATAAGGGAATGTGTTTTATGATAAGGATCACTCAGTATAGGTGCAAAGTCTTTGTACGTGCTGTAGAAAGAAAGGCTTTTCTGTGTTTTCCAGAAATACCCAACGGTGTGGAAATAGCACTGCAGCAGCAGCAGACATCGTTTAGGGGAGTAGATTAGGACAGTCAGAAGTCACTTTTCTATCAGTGAAGTTGCATCAATCCAGTCTCTGGAGATGTTTATCATTCCTGTTTGCCACTTCATCCCCAGAGATCCCTTCAGCCTCAGGTTTAGGTATAACCTCGAAAATGTCATAAGTTACTGAAGAGGGTTTTGCAGCAGTGGATGTCCCTGGAGGGACACTTAATCACTTACCAGAGTTCTGTAGATGTGCATGAAAATACCTTTGCTTTAGTCAATGCTCTGAGAATTGGAAAGTTGGAGCAGGAAATGAAGTTCTTGAAATTTTCCCCAGCTTGCTTTTGTCTGTTCAGTGCTGTTGACTCACCTGTTGCTTTGAAGCTGAAGAAACTGGGAGTCCCACCTTGACTCAGTCTGCTCTTTAGCTTTGTGTAAGCACCAGCTCTGAGGTGATGTCTTTGGTAACCTGTGGCAGGTTGAATTTCTTCCTGTCACACCTTTATAGCATTTTAGTTCTTTTATGTAGATGCACATTAGGCAAGAAAACAAAAGTGTTTTCTTTTCCTTGTAGCTGGATGCCTCTGCCTCTGTGTTTTAGTGTGACATTTTTATTTCAAGTCTCTCTGACCTTGTAACATTACAGTTACCTCTTGTTTCCATCTTCACATGTTTCTTTGCTATTAAACTATTTCTCAATAGCACTTTTATCTGGCAATTCATTGATGCAGGGAGCAAAGCAGTTAAATTTAGCAGTTGTAGCAGTTACAAGGATAATTTCTTTCTGAAACAAACATAAAAAGTAAATCCTGATGGCACTGTTGCCAGTCTAGGTCAATTTGTGTTTGCAATATGCACCTGCCAAGTTCCAGTGTAGTGGTTTAGAGGACTTTAAGCACAACCTGGATTTTAAACTCTAATTTGATAACCTGTAACACAAGATTTTATTATTATAGTGTGGGTCACTGGTATTTCTGCAAAGCCTGTGACTGAAACCTGCTGAGGGGAAAGAGCTGTATATTTTCATACTGATCAAAAAGGAAGGTTTGGTATCTTCAAATGCCTAAGACAGGACATTATTTCTCTGTCAGAAATCAACAAACATGGGGAACTGTTAGTGGTTTTCTCAACTCTGTGTATGTGATATATAAAATATATTCAGTGTTCCTCTGTTTAATTGAATTTTCCAGGTTAAATCTGAAGTAACTGAGGATTAAACACAGGTTAAAACAGAGCACTTTATAGAGGGGTAAAGATAAGAAACCTGCTGTGACCAGATAGTATGTGTCATTTGAGGAATGGTAAATAATGGATCTGTCTTCCAAAAAGTTGCAAGTATGAGCTGGTGATTGTATGGGAAGCCTTTGGTGTACCACCCAAGGAAATGGTGGTAAATTGATGGTGGAAGCAGATGTGAATTTGGAGAAAACAGATCAGCTGATTCTCCTTCAACAAAACCTTGCATTCGTTTGGAGAGGTGAAATCAGACTGAATGCTCCAAGTCAAGACAAAGACAAGTCCAAAGGATGCCTCTGTTACAAGTCTTGCTTATCCATTGCCAGCTGGGAGTGTTGTTTCCATTAGAACAACATCAAGTATATAAATATTCTTAAAGAGTGATTCACTAGTTGCTTAGGTCTTCATATTCTTTAAGATCAACAGATTGTGTGCCAGTTAAAGTAATTGGTGAAGAGAAATCTAAGCTGTTGCATTGTAATCTGAATTTCCAGCACTTACAGTATGGGAACTGGTGTTTTACCTTATCCTCGTCTGAAAACAAGTCTGGTTGGTGTCTGCATTCAGAGGTGACTTAGCTGGCCTTGCCTCCTTTCTTCTGCATGTACTGCTCCTACAAAAAAGAGAGTAATTTTATTTCCAATTTGCACTATTTTCAACCCAAACTTTATTTCAGAAATCTTATTTGGACAGGAGAAGATACTTGCCAAGTGTCTCTTGAATGTAGTAAATCATTTTTTTATTCCTCTACAGTGCAGATGGTAGCATCTGCTTTAATGAAGCATACTCAGACCATCTTAAACTAATGGCATTGCAGTAAGATTTATGAGTGTTTCTGGGGGGATCATAAACTAATGAACATAATCCAGTCAGCTCCCAAACAGAAGAATTATGATGTTTCACTGCAGACAAAAAATAAAAATCTCTAACAGAGACCTTGTGGAGATAACTTGTTTTATGTGGCTGGGCAGGAAACAAGCACAACCAACCTATGAAAGTGGGTTATTCTCTTAAAGAGTGTGTTCATGACATCTGAAGAAAAGAAAAAGCAAAATTAGTGAAGTCAATATTTTCTTTTCTTGAATTAATCTTCCGTAAATAAAATAAAAGTAAACAGTAAATAAAAGTATATGCACAAAAATTTTTAGTACTAGTACAGATTATATTAAACCTGAAAATTTCAGTCACGGGCATTATAAATGATTCGTTAAATATTTCTTGAATGAAACGTTCTTCAATTTAGAAAGCTGAATGCATGCAAAGTAGAAATTTTACCTGAAGCTGTCAAGTACAATTTTCAGTTGGCTCTGGCAGACTTTGTATGTAGAGAAAGAAAACCATACTAGAACCTTTGTCACTAAAAGAAAGGAGAGTTGTTCTAACAAGCTTTTGTGCAAGGAGAAGGTCTGTTCTGGCCTGCTTTGCAGAGCATAGTGCTGCTCTGTTGTGAATAACCCTCAAGAGTTACTCACCCATACTATGCCCAGAGTGTGCAACATTTCACAATAATTGTAAATCAGGCTAAGGATTAGAAAACTATTTCAAGACTTGTGGTCCAAATCTGTTTTGCCTTGATTTCCTTCTCCATTTTACTTAGGAAACTTGTTAGCATTTTCAGTTTCCTCTGCAGATTGTGAAGTGCAGCTGGATCTCAGTTAACTGGCAAAAGGCAGATTTTAGAAAACTGCTTTTTTTACTGCTTTTTAGTATGGGGAGAGCAGTTTGTGTTCAGAGTAAGTGGTTTGTCATAAAAAGAGTTCATACTCTGAAATTTATCTGGGATTCACCAGCCGTTTGTAGCTTTTATTTAATCAAAGCTTCTGATTATCCAGGACTAATTGCAAATGGGAGTAGCAGCTGCTCACTTCCTTTGGAAACCCAGATTTGGGCACTTAGAAGAAGAGCTTCCAAATTAGCGGAGAATGATAAAAGTGCCGTGCCAGGCAGAATGCCAGGCAGAATGTTCATAAATATAATTTCACTGGAAATGTATTTTATTTGTTTTTCTTAGCTAATGAGTAAACAGAACTGTTACATGTACGTGTTTACAGCACAGTCTTGAAGTAAAACTACCCCTTATCAATAAACACTACCAAAGCAAAACTACTCCCAGATGATAAACACTAATAGAGGAATGAAATTTCTTCATGACTGAACTGATTTCAGTATTTGCCAGTATGACAGTATCCTTCTTTTCAAGTAGGAATGGAGAGGATCTATATGATTTCGGAATTAAAGAAACTGTCTTGAAGATTTCCACTTGGAGGTTTGAAAACAACTGGAACGAGGGGGACTAAATTTCTCTTCTACAATAGCAAATCAAATTTTCCTTTCAAATTTAATAAAGAGTACAAAGATGCCACAATTACTGATATGGAAGTAGACTTTGATCCATTTAGTGGAAAATTAAATAAACTGATGACACTGATAGTGAATTCTGATTCCCTTTTCTCTCCTGAAATAGATGCAAAAGAGAAAGTTATCCAACAGATGGTCATTTAAATACTTCAGTCTTATGTCTGTATTTTATTTTGATTTTGATGCAAGTGGCCCCAATTGCAAGAAACTTCTGAGAAACTTTTCATGGAGGCAAATCAGCTGGTAGCTGTTAGGGATTAAAGGACTTTGCAAGTCATTAGCCTGAAATAATTTCATTTTGTGGCTGTATTAATAAACAGGTCAAATCAAGGCATTGCTATCAATTAAAACACATGATTAAGTTATTACCTCAGGAAACTCCATAGGTGTATTCACAGACCAAATAGGAGTAGTAGGATTTTCAAATAGTTCTCAAAAGCTGCTTTGAGTCTGAACATATAATACTCAGGAGCAGGACAGGATGTGTTTTTACAATCAGCACGCCCCCAGGTGACATTCCTGCTTTTGACAGTGCATTTGATGACTTCTGGCCTTGCTGTGGTGACATTCAGGCCCTGTAAAGCAATATAAGAATTCTTTTTCATTTTTGTGCTATGCCAGTACAAAGGTGTCTAGTGCATTTATTTCAGAGGCAGTAAAAAATGACTAAATTTATGACAATCTATTGTTTTGGCTACAGTTATACTCTAGCATCTGCAATTTTTTATTTATTTCAATCACATGAAGGAGTTCTTCTTGGGACTGGAAGTAATATGCAGTAGAATTTTAGCTACAGTTTTATATTTTTGGCAAATCCTTTTATGTCATTGTTTGTGTTCAAGTAGTTAAATACTTATCAAAAGACTTATCTGGAAAGGAATCTAGAGAAATCCTGTGTGTTCATTATGGTGGTTTAGCCTGTGGATTTTTCATGCCCTGAAAGTAATGGGAATCCAGAGAACAAAAGATATCCTTTAAATATATCCCAGTGATGGATTATGCTGACAGCATCCTGAACTTCAGCTGTAAAGGTGTTTATAAAACCCAGAAGAGCACTGAGTTTTATGAATAGGTCTGTTCCTAGGTTCAGCTCTTGCATTCAGTTGAATTGCAAAACTTCCAACACCTTTCTGAATCAGGTGTCTTAGCAGCCCTGTGAGCCAAAATGACTGAATTGGAATATAGAAACTTAACAGGCTCCCAAGTTCATAAGGCTCATAAGTTTTACTGCGTAATCAGTCTCTATCTGGAAATGGCACATGCTTTCAGAGTTCTGCAAATTCAAAAAGGCATCTTGATGCATGGAATGGAGGCTTTGCTTTTTCTTATCTCTTTCTTAGTTCCCTCATAGAATGTATAATGTGTAAGGAGAAATTTACATTGGTTTGGCTTGCCCTTGATCAGATGATTTGACATGGAAATGTAGCCATTTTACATTTGTATAGACCTTAGAATAAATGCCTTGAAATGGTTGGCAGACACTGCATGATGGGCTCTGTGGATGGTAAGAACCTGGGAACACCTCTCATGGTTGATACTGAAATGTGCAATATATTCCAGGAGAATTTCGGGATCTCTCTTGTATCCTGAGCCATAGGCATATCCACTTTGTGGGAGCAGCACAGTGAGCACCTCAGAACTCTTTTTAAGCCTGTAAAACATTTTCCCCACATATTCTAAATTGGATATACAGTTACCCCTTTTTAAAAATTATTATTACTTAACTTGTTTTACTTGCGGTGATAGAGTTAAAACAGTACCAGTGCACACAGCTGAGTGGGAAATACAAGAGCTGAGCACTTGAGTGGGTTTTCGGGGGGGTGAATTCCTTAAGAGCCTTCCCTAGGTCCGTATGTGTTTTTGTGAGCAAATAACAGCTCCTGTGTCGAACAGGTCATTGAGGAGACCTGTTGTTTTGTCACACATTTACTGTGGGATGCTGCCTGTTCCTTCTAAAATCAGTTTCTGACTTCAGTGCATGCCTAATCTGTCTGTAGGCATCTTGGTGTTCATTGGGATGAACACCTTCTAGGTTTCTTCTAGGATTTTCTTCTAGGATTCATTGGGAGAACTAGGATAAAGGGTGTTTTGTTCTTCTTGCCACCTGTAATAATGTTTCTTCAGCTAGGGGATGTTACATGTTTCTCTCACCTCTGTGAATCTTGAAAGTCTTAAATGTTGCTCTTGGATATCCAGTTACCCTTCTGTCCTGCAGCATTGCCTGTCTGTGTGCTGCCTTTTTTTTCCAAGTTAGAAAATTGTGTTACTCCATGAGGCATGGCACCATGAGGTATGGAAAGCAATTATGATAGGAAGCTGGGATGTAAAATTTGGCTGTGGCACAGGGTTTGATGCAGATACGTTCTTAGTGTTGGCCAGTTCTGCAGGGAGTAAGATGTCCCACGTTGTGGATAAAGGAGGAGCAAAACCAACAAAGTATGTCATTTTAAATCAAGGTTTTACTTGCTGTGAAGAATTTCTACCTCTTGGTTACGGTGTCCAGGTGTTGGAATGATGAGTTACTTGTCTGTAGAATTGTCATGTTAAAGTTTAGGGCTTGACATGATCTGTAATCTCAGACTTAGGGGGAACTTAACAAAGCTTGGGGATAAGGATGTACCACTGATAATGGGCACAAAGAATGCAGAATTTAGAAGTCACAGGGACTTCTGAAAAGATAAGGAAGAAAGTAACAAAGCCAACTCAGTGACTGGTGCAACTCTGCTCTGTGTGGGGGTTGGTCTCTTGCACACCAGGTGAAATAACTTATTTGGGGACAACAGTTATACCTGTCCTTGAGGCAGAGAAAGAGGAAAAACTTGAAGATGGCTTTTTTTTCCAAAGATATTTTCAATAATCTTCAGGCAGCAATCTATATAGGAGTGTTTTGTTTATAAGCACAGGCCTTAAACTGGCACAGCTGTTAAAATTTATATTTTTGTTGATGTGCTGAGTAATGTGGGATATGGTGCCTTTCATCATGATCCATTTGCTGTTCCACTAATCCAAGTGGATTCAACTTTGTTGAATTTGCTGTTTCTAGCAGAAGTATGTTTTTTTTCTTTGTTTCACAGACACTTTCCTCAAAATAGCTACTGAAGCTTCAATTTATACAGAAGTGCTTGATAATGTCAGTTCTTGTTAGTAAGAGTTCAGCATATTTGTATCCACAGATGCAGATTGGGTAATATTAAACCAGCCTAGTGATGTTTCCTGTTATTTATAAACTGCTGCACGGAATGTTTCAAAGGAGGAAAAATACTCATATGGAAATGAATTTTGCAAAGTCAAAAAGTTGACTTTTTAGTATACATTTTTAGTCTTTACATCTAAAGCTGAGTTTAAACTTCACAAGAGCCTTCTTGTCACATTTGTAAAGCTGAGGGAAATTCAGGTCAGGGCTTTATAATCAGTAATCCAAGAGTAGATAGTTTTGTAATAATAAATATTCATAAGAAATATTTTTCTTTATTGTGTTTATGCTGGACTGTTTCTCTGTGCAGTCTAGCCTAGACCTCAGGTTTTTTACCTTAGGTATCTTGTGGATGAAAATTGCCTCTTTGGATTGCAGGAAGTCTGTTTCCTAAGTCATCAACCCTGCCCTTTGTTCTGAGGTTCTGCTGCAGAAAAACACATCTCAGGTACCTCAGCATCCACTGGTACCAATTCCTTCGCTGCCCCTCACATATTCCAGTGTGTGCCCATGTTAAGGAGCCTTTAGTGCTCTCCACTCCTCTAAACCTCCAAAGTGAGTTGTTTCTGTAAAGATTCGTGGCTCTTACTCTGCATGGAAGTGGTCACAGCTTCTGTGATTCTTTTGCAACATTTTTCTAAAAATCAGAAATAACCTGCACCTTGAATGATTCCCATAGCATTCCAAGGGTTGTGTGGGCTCTACACACTCTAAGGAGCATTTGCTCTCTGTTGGCAAGGCAGCTGATTTTTACAGTGGCCCTCTTTGGACATCAAGGGGCTGAAGAAACCGAGAACACTTGAAAATTGGACCTTTGTGCATTTGTTTGAGATATGAGATCTGGCCCTGTGTTAGCACTGTTAGTTTGTCTACATTTTGAGGAGTTTTACAGAGACTAGCTTTGAAAATTTTGCTTATCACATCTACCTGATCTTTCTCCGTTTCTGTCAAGGGTTTGTCCTCTGCTTTACTCCAGGGCAGAGTTAGTTTGTGCATGAATTCTGTGTTTACTTTTGCTATAACTCCTCACCTTTCAATTTACCAGAGCATGAATTTACTTTCACGATGTGAGGGCGGGGGAAGGGGTTGAGCAGTTTCCCAGGCATTGGAGCTGGATTTAAGTAATTTCAAAGATCTCCTTGAAATCTTGACCTTCATGGAAGAAAATTTGCAGCTCTGACCTTGAGGCCAGTGAGATTGGAAGGAAAATAAAAAAACACAGTTTATTTTAAATGTTGAGATTTTGAGGATCTAACTCTTCTTAGTTGTAAAACTCTGTGAACTAGATGTGAACTGCAATACCAAATCTGACTTTCGTATGTGTTTATTTTAAGAGCAGGAATGCTCATATTCTGGCTCAGAAACTTTCCTATTGTTTATTTTATCAGGTAGTGTCTTGTTCAGCTGAAGTTTATATCCAAATTATTTATTCATTGTGTTGCTTTTTTTTTTGCTTTTAAAAAAATTTAAATAGTTAGCTGCTGGAATGATCTAGAATTCTGCCCATCTAGTTAGATGACAGAAGTGAACTAAAATAAGTAGACATTTTGGACTTAATACAGGAACAGTTAATGCAAGTTTGGTTGCCAAGTCAGAAGCTATAACATTTTTCCTTTATAGGGTGTATAACTCAGAAAACTTCATATATCTCATAACAATATGAAATTAAATTATGAAGGGCTTTTTTAAGCTTTTATGGGCAAAGTTGAAAGCAACATTGAGGAATAAAGGGCTTCCTGCAGTTGCTCGAAGTGTTACAGAGAAGAGGTGAAGAGAGCTTGCTTTGTACGTGCCATTCTGTCAGCGTCAGCTTTTATATGTAAGGATGAGACTTGGTGCAAACACAAGTCAGGAAATTTGGTTATGGTACCAGTATGAACTGTAATTCAATATCCATCAGGCTCATGGAGGAGTTGGTATGAGGTGGTATGTGTTTTAAAGCATCAAGTATCAGTCAGATCTAGCATTTTTTAAAGGGGGCTTTCTTTTTTCCTTCACCCTTTGTTCCCCCCCAAAACTGGAATTCAGACTTGCATTAGCAAACCTAATGGGTTTATTTTTGGAAAGAGATGTTTGGCTTTGACTTTGTCACTTCATAATACAGTAAGTTTAACTATGTTCTGTTCCCTTCGTATTTTAAATCAAATTATTTAGCATATTATGTTTAAAAGCATCATTGCTTTCTGCTTGTTGCTCTGACTTGCATCAGTAACACACAAATATGGTGGGTTTACAGTGCCAAGGTGCTGTGTTTCACTTAAGGATATTCTCTCATATAAGGACCCCCAGCAACAGGTTGGATAGAGGCTTTAGCAGTTCTGCCACCTACCGGAACTAATTTGCTATCAGGTCTTTGTTCAACTTTGGCTAATCTATATTTCCTTTTAGAGCTGCCCATTCTGCCTTCGTGTGGGCACTTTACACTTCCCAGTTGAAAATGAACTCGATTTTTTCATTCCTATTCTATTTTTAACATTCCCATCCTATTTTTAAAAACCCTCTGAAAATAGGGTCTGATTTTACTTATTACAGAATGAGTAATCAGTGAAAGAAGAGGGTTTTTACCTCTTCTTTTACCTTTCTGCCTATTCCGGTGAAGCATATGAACGGGAAATAGCGCAAGTACCATCTGTATTGAGAAATAAATGAAATTCAAGCTAGAACCACAGAATGGTTTGGATTGGAAAGGACCCCAAAAGTCATCTGGTTCTACCCTTCCTGCCATAAGCAAGGATGCGTTCCACTAGCTCAAGTTGCTCAGAGCCCCAATGTCCAACCTGGCCTTGGGCACTTCCAAGGATACAGGAGCAGCCACAGCCTCTTTGGGCAGCCAGAGCCTCACCACCCTCATAGGGAACAGTTTCTTCCTGATATTGAATGGAAGCCTACCTTCTTTCAGCTTCAGGCTCTTACCCCTTCTGTCACTACTGCCCTTGTTAAAAGTCCCTCTCCAGCTCTCTTGTAACCCCTTCAGGCACTGGAGAACTGCTGGAACATCTCCCTGAAGCCTTCTTCCCCCCAGGCTGAGCAACCCCAGCTCTCTCAGCTGTCAGATAAATAGGATTTCTGGCTGGGTAGCCCTGAAGGATCCTGCATAAATACCTTAGGCAATCACTGTAGCGACCATCAGAAGTGATTCTGTTCCCTGGATTGCTGGTTAGGCCGAAGGATTATCTTGATTAGAGAGTTACAGCAGGTTCTAAAAGACCAGGATCCAAATATGAATTTATAACTTTGGTAACTGCTGGTGCCATGAGCTGCAGGGATGAATCAGTGGCTGTGCTCCTGTCTGGATGCTGCACAGAGTGTGGCTGGGGGGAAAGAAAGATGGCAAAGAGAGAGGGTGGAAGTTGGGCACATTTCTGCATTCCAGGGCAGGAGTCATCTTGCAGCTGAAGGAGAGCTTGGAGGACTTCTGAGGCTTATCCAAGGCACTTGGTATTTCATTATGCCATTAAGTACAAAGCAATGTAATACTTAAATATGAGTGTTTTAACAGTTTACAAACATGTATTTATTCATCCTAGGGAAAAATGGTGGTGGTAGTTAATTATTATGTGTGTCTGCTAAATGTAAGAGGAATCCCTAGGCCACAGACAAGATGTGGATTTCTGGAGTTTGTGTCAAAAACCACACCCCTTGTGATCAAGTTGGTAACCTCATTATTATGAGCAACCCTGGGAAAACATCTGAGTTGCCTCAATTCATATTGTTCATATTCTTCATATTCTTATCTCTGGGCAGCTGCTGGTTCAAGCCAGCCATGAAAGATTCAAATTTAATTAAGGCTTTTATAATTCTGAAGAACATCTTGCTCATAGTGAATATGTCTATTAAATGTTATGTTCCTTTTGGACACAATAAGTTGTTTCACATAGAGAATGTAAGTTAAGAAATTTGCAAGGGATATTGGCTCTGAGCACTGTAGTTCTACCAGAGATTTTTCATTTTGCTTGAAATGCAAATCTTAGATTAGGACTTACAGTGTAAAACCAGCTTAGCAAAATAAATTTCAGGAATTCAGACCAGTTTGCTCTGTCTGTACTTCCTGGAAGATCTCATTACTTAGGCAATTATAACAAACAGGGTTGCAATGCCTCTGTGGGCTGGGCTCTAAATTAGTATGAGCATGTGGCTTAGAAGGGATGATAATAATTTAGGCTTATGTCTGCTTAACAGTAAAACTTCGGCTATTAATAGCAAGGAATTTTTACTGATCAGGGAAAAAAAGTAAATTCTTTTCCTCCTAGAGACCTGGAATGGTGAGTAGCCTGGTTCTTTTATTTTGCTGACATGTATTATTCTAATAAATCCTGAAGGTTAGAGTTTGCTAATATTGCAGCTTGTACTGTAATGTGAGAGGTAGCTTTTGTTCAGTCTTTAGCAAAGCTGAAAAAACTTGGGGCTTTTAAAATATATGTATGTATTTACATAAGTAACTCATGGTGTTCTGCATCTGTTGATGTCATTCAAGAATGAAAACTCAAAAAAAGATTTGTAATTAAAATGCCAGCAAATAGATGGATCTTGTTTGAGGGACTGTTACAAGTGTCTTATCATTTAATAATATTGCAGGAAGAGTCCACAGTTGAAGATATTTCTATAGAATTAGATCAGAAATTGTAACTAAAAGCCCAGGAGATCTAAGCTTTTTTCATAACACTGCTTAGAACAGCCAAAATGTAAGAAGGGAGTGTCTGGGAAAGTGAGACTTGCCTGGAGCATACACAACAGGTCTGTCTAGAAAAAGATGTCAAGCAAGTAATATTACATTATCTCTCCAGAGCAAAGAATGTTGTTTTTATTAATAAATCCTTGTTTGATCAGCAGGTTTTGCTATAGCTTAATGCAGTTAAGCAGCAAATACACTGTGGGTACAGGTGAGAAAATAGGCTGACTGTGGAGTCAGGGAGGAGGTGGAAGACTTACTTCAGGTAGAGTTTTTCAGCAAAACTTCCTGGGTTTTACCAAGGCTTTGATGAGAGATTTTTCTGTAAGTGAATTTTCAAGTTTGTAATGCAGTCTATCAGCGTTTTCTGTACCTTTGTCACTACAAATGATGAAATGCTATATCAGATGTGAACAAGAAATGCAGGACTGCATTTCTTGTTTGAACAACCATGTGCTGCTTCAGCCCACAGAGCAGTAGCTTTCATTACAAGTAAGAGCATGGAGTGCAACATAGAAATAGAAAATCTATGCTGTATTTAGTGTTTTTTCGCTCTTTTTCTGCCTTCTAACTCTGAGCCAGAAATCTGCTGCCCTGATTTCCCAGCACAGCTGGTGGCCATGCATTCCTTGGAGAGTGGCTGGTGGTGCCAGAAAGCCTTGGTGCCCCTCAGGCACCTGTTTGCTGTAGGTGGATTTCCTGTCACTGAGGTGATTATTCCTCGTGGTATGGCTGCTTTGAACTAGAGGAAATACTGCAAGGAAGGAGGATCATCGCAGCTGAGAGGCCTTTGCTGGTCTGTGATTTGGCAGCAGAAGATAGAAGTCTCCCAGAAACCAACAAATGGAAGCAACAGGATCAGGGGGAGTATCTGGAAAGTTCATGTGTGAAAGGAAGCAATTTCAACTTTATATCAGCTGACTTAATGACTTTCCAGATTGTTCTGGGTGCAATTTATTTCCAGTGCCATTAGATGAAATACTTAGCTGACACGTACTTTGGTTAAATTTAGCTTTGCTCATACTTAAAAGATCATTTTGACAAAAACTAAGGGACCAAAACCACCCATTCATTTACGTTAATGTTGGCCTTGGGTGACACTAAAGATGGGCCATTCTCACATTGCTCTTCAGATCAGTGTGATCTGAAGTTGAATCGTGGCTTACCCACTGTGACAAGCTACAAATGGCGGAGTACAAATTAGAACGTTGCAGTTTCTGACTCATTGCTGCATCAGTCTCTCTAGGTCCTGGGGTTATCTACATTAACTGGAATCAACATAGGATGCTAATAACACAGAGTTTCTTAATAAATCAGCTTTCTTTGTGTATGTTTCACCAGCACCATGGAGAAAAGCCCATCTTGTCTCAGGATTCTTAGTTTTCAAGAGAAGAAAATAATTTTGCTTTGATGGCACAAACTTTGACTGTAATATCTATTTCAATACAAACTACTTGAATTCTTAGCACAAGTAATCCCATGATGAACACATATTAGTGGCATTTCAGTAGGATTGGAATACCATAAAACACAGGCCCATTGCCTTTCCACTTATCCACAGCCTGAGTTATTTGAAGGATATCTCTGTCCCTTGTCAGATGGGTGTCTTTTGTGATAGCTGTTAAAACTGAACCCTTTTAAAGCACAGCTCTTACAACTCACTGTGAAAGAAGACTGAATACCAAGAGACTGAATTGCAGCCTTCATGGAAGAGAAATGAAAGTCCTGTGACCCTGTGTGGGCTGTGCGAGTGCTCTGAGCTGTGTGTCAGAGCCCTGTGAATCACAGACACAGGAGCCATCTCTGTTTCCTCACTGTGTGGACACTGCTCTCGTGCTTCAGCAATGAAGTGGTGTGCAAAAGGGCCAGAGGGGGGATTTTTCACTGGCAGGGAAGTGGGCTGCATAAATTCTTCTCCCCCTTGAAATGTCATCTGCTGGCAACAGCGGCTGCTGCTTGACTTAGAGTCTAGCAATACCAACTCACAAGCAGAGACTTATTCTGGAATTTTTTTTGTTTGTTTTTGTTAACCCTAATGTCAGATGGTAACATGACTGTATTTAATCCTGTTTTAAAGTGGCAGCAGTAACTTCAGAGAGCTCATTCCTGGGACATTTTGGTTATCTGAACAGAAAGAATTGGATTTTCAGTGTCATGAAAGAGGTGGTGGAAAGACTGAATGGGGATATAGACAGGAGGAATAAAAGCTATTTCAGAATTTTCTTTACTCTCAAGGCAAAAATCAAAGCTCCTACAGATTTCTGCTTATATGCTAGACATGTTTTGCCCTTTGTCTTTATTCCTTCATTGAAACTTAGTCAATCCTCTTTTTATCCCCACAGAGGAAAAGACTGAAATGCGCTGAACTTTGAATCTAGGAAACCGTTGTTAAAGATGAGGAGCAGGAGAATCTCAGGCTTCCAGTATTTGAAATTCTTTGGGTTTTTTATTTGCATTTGATTGTTTTAGTAAAATCTCTTAGAATCAGAACTCCCAAGTCACCTATCAAGAATAGGAACAGTTTCATTTGTTTTCTTATTAGTAGGCTGTATTTTTGTATCACTAGGCTGCATTACTAAGCTAGCATGTATTTTGTTTGTGTTGCCTGATGTATAATGTGACAGTGAAGTATTTTCATCAGGCTGCTTAGTGTAATACATATGGTTTATTCTGTCTTTGCAATAGAGGGAGTAAAGATCTGAAGAAATCCCAGATGATGGCTTCTGATGCCAGTCATATGCTGGAAGCAGCTTTGGAGCAAATGGATGACATCATTGCAGGTACAACAATGTTTTATTTTACACCGTGCTATCTGGAGATTTAACTATGTCTGGTTTACTTTTTAAGGATTATTCTCAATTATCAAGGTCTCTGACATGCAGATTTTACTATTAACACTCCGGTTCAATAGCTGTGTGGATATCCTACGGTTGCACTATGATGTGTGTCTCCCCAGTCGTCTGTTGGGTGCAAAGGGGAGGGGAAGCGTGGTTTGTTTTTCCCCAGGAAAACTCTGCTAAGAATGTCATGGGTTTTAGTTGCTGGCCCAATGCCAGTGCACCCATGAGAATATAGTTCTTTAAATTGATGCTGTGAGTGGGACTGGGAATAGAGCAGAGCGGGCTCCAACTTGGAAATAGAAAGAAAAACTTTATTAACTTACACGATATAGAAAAAAAGGAAAAGACAAAATCTAGAGTGAAAAGAACCTTCTAAACCACTCCTCCTCGCCCCACCAAAATTCTCACCAAAACTTTCTGAGACAAAACCTGGAACTCCCAGCTAAGTTATTAAGAGAGAGAATTCTTCCTTGTGCCCCATAGAAACTCCCACAAGAAACACAGTCTCTTGTGGCCTACACTCTTCTCAAATGGCCCACCCCACACAAAGGAAATGTGCTACTGAGAAGCCCTTCTTCCACGGACAGTGCTCTCACCACCACCCATGCACCAGAAACTGCTTGTAGAGTTCTCTTTTTTAACGATGCCTCTGGGACAAAAGTTCCCGTGATTTCTCCCTCAGGGCAGAGGGTTTTAAGAACAGAAGCCTCTTCTGAGGGCACCACCACACCGTCTTAATCCTCTGTTCGCTCACTCTGGCACTGGCATTTCTACTACTCAGTGCCCACTTTGCATCCCTCTAAACACAGTTTCTATAAGTTACAGGAGCATTACTGCAGTCTCCATGGCCACTACAAGGAAAGTCCAGCCTAAAGCCACTCCATCATCTCTTCTTCTTTATCTTCTGCTGGCACCACTCCATCATCTCTTCTTATCTTCTGCTGGCACCACAAGTCCCAGGCTGTCTCTCCCATCACTTACAGAAGCCACAGCTGATGAAAAGTTCTTGATATCAGATTTAAAGCGGCGCTGGTCGAACTCTCTGGGGAGGGGGCGGCTTGGCACGCAGGACGTCCCAGTGATAAATCTTCCACCCCTCCATTCTCAGTCGGCCTGGTGAGCTACACAGTTCCATTCTCTTTTTTCTCTGGTCTGAGGGAGGGGCTCGGCCAAAGCTCACAGGCAGCTGTGCTGGCCCAGATCCAACAGCAGCAAAGCTCACAGACAGCTCTGCCGACAAGCTGGCAAGTGCTGTCCAGGCTTACCCCAGCCCAGACAGCATGGCAGGCCTTGACCTTGGCCAGGGGAGGCCTCCCCTCCACAGCCAGGAGGAGGAGGGCAGCCTGAGGAGCCTCTTCACTCTCTGAAGGCCGGAAGGCAAAGAGAGGACCACCCTTCCCACTTCTCATCCTGAACTGTGTGTTCATAGAGGTGAAATGACCTTTCATTGGTTCAGCAGGGTGCTAATCTCTGAGCCAGCGCTCTCTCACTTCCTAGGGCGGATCAAACCACGACGTTTTAGAAAACTGAAAGTAAAATAAAGGAAGGGAAATAAACCCTACAATTTCCCCTCAGGTGAATATTGAATTAAGAGAGATTGCCTTTGCTTTAATGCTCTATTATGAATGTAACTTAATTTAACTCTATTAATGTAACTTAAACACATCCTCAGCCATGTGGTAACATTCTAGATTTCATAAGTTAGTTTTTTTATTTCAATGTGTCTTCAAAAAAGTTTTCACCAAGTCTTCTGGCTAGCTGGATAATACATAACTACATCAAATGCATGCACATATAAATACATAAAAAATATACATAATTTTTATTTTTTATTTGTGATATGTTTATTTCAAACAGCTTGCCTATTAATTATCTTCATGGCCTGTCTTTTTGTCAAATTTTATATCCGGAAGTGGAGTCATGAATTGATTTTACAGAGCTGTCCACTAGAAAGGCACACGATCCAAGAAGAATTTGCTGTCTTTTGGTGCTCTCATGGCAAGGCAATTAGCAGATTCTTTCTCACTATTCCAGTATGCCATAAGAGAAGTTAATTTCTGTGGTTAGGCCTGGGTAGCCTTGTGCTTTATGTTCACACACTGTGCAGTAGGAGCTCATAGGAGTGTCAGGGTAGGGCATGATCTCACTTGTGTGCAATGGGAAAGCACTAAAGCTTTATAAATTGAAATAGTGACACCCAAGCTGAGCCTTCCTCCTTGGTATTGAAGACAATGACATCAGCCTTGTGTTGCTGCAGTCATGCTGCTCCTTGATCTTCTTCCTGCTCTTCTAGGAAAGCCTTCTGTCCAGAGAGTGATATGGGCCTTTAAATGTCACCATCAGGCTAGACCATTATCTAGGATTTTTAGTTTAAACAATCACTAGGGTTTGGTTTGTTTGGTTTTTTGCATCCTCATATGAGTCTTCACTTTATTCTAAATGTGCAGCTTTAACAGGCTACTGAGATGCCCAGAATTGTAAATATGAATATGGGATAGATATAACTGAAATGACTTTTCACACTGATGGAGAAAATTCTAGGCAAATAGGAAAAATTGCACATATATTTCCTTGTCCTGAATGCAAAACCTTATTCTAATGATTTTAACTGACAGAAGTTAACTGGGATTTTATTTTTTCACTCCTAACAAAACACATAGATGAGGAAGCATTGAACTTCCCTCAGATGTATAAGGAGAGAATAAGAAAGGCAAGTCCCAAACCATAATTTCTAAACTAGGAAACTCCAATGCATTTTAGCCACTGCAAGCTTTGGTATGCTATGGAACCTATGCTCAGAAATCACCTATACCCAAATGGAACTCGGTGTCTCTCGTCTGTAGTGATTTATACACAGCTCTGCACACATTGGGGGGGGTGCACTGATGGTTCCACTCTTCAGAAAGAGCAATAGAATGAAAAAATGAGTCACTCTATTTAAAATGATTTTCAGATTAGACACTTGGGTTTTTTTATCCAGGAGGTATCAATTGTGAGGTGAGTCCTGGTTATGACAACAGGTGTGTAGTGTTGGGTGTTTTTTCATGGTATGGAAAGAGAGCCTCATAATATGTGGCATACTTGATTAAATAGCAATATAGGACAGCCTAAGAAAATCCTATTTTTTTTAATCTAAGATTTGTGCCAGAATAATGAGGCCAGAAGACAACTTTCATTTTGGTTGGTTGGTTTTAATATGCTTTTCCCTGCTTCTTCTTCAGATTGTTTGTGTCATACCATTTCAGGGTTTAATCTTGATAAACAAGGAATAGAAAATGAAATTTTTCCAGGCTTTCAAATGACATGACTTTTACCCCCATCACTTGGCTGTCTTGGTGGTGTAGAACAATAATGCAGAGAAGCAAAGCACATGTTGAAAGAACTATTCACTGGAAATCAGCTGACCACAGCTGTTCTGTGCTGGTGACCAAGCTCTAAACTAAAAAGATTCAGGCATGCCAGTGGCACGTGGAGTTTATTTCCACAGTGCATGGGTGGTCACGAGCAGATTGGCAACCTCTTCAGTAGAGCTGAATTTGTGACTGAATTACTGGTATTTTCAGACTAATGTCCACTGATAGGCAGCATAACACTGAAAACAGGCTTATATAAAGATATCTAATGGGAGAGGAAACAAAATATTTCCCAGACAGTGCATCTGTCAAACCTCATCTATGTTAATTGAGTGCTTCTCATATGATTTCAGAGTTATATCTACTTGTACTAATAAAGGAACGTATTGATTTATTCCTATACTTAGAGGAAACTCAGTTCTTTGGAAAGATTCCTTAACTTATTTATTTATTTAATTTTCCTTTGTAGGAATAAATAACCTTTTTAAGACAGGTTAAGTCTGTTGTCATTCTCCTCTAGCCCATGTTCTGTGTGTTCCAGAACTATTTCTTGAATATTCTGGCATAATTGAAGGACCAAGTACATCTGCTGGAGTCTATACTTGGGATACAGTTATTATCTCCAATTTGTCTGAAACTGAGGAACAGAATGATTATTATTATTATTATTCAAGTTTGATCTCCCTAATTCAATCCCATAAGCTTCTGTATGCAATTTGGGCAGGTACTGGAAAACAGGAGTTGTCTCTTGTCTTGTATGGTGAGAGAAAAAATAAGGTAGAAAACCCCTTTGAAAGGATGACTGTAAGACTGTACTGAAACAAACCAGGACTGAGGTCTCTTCAAATATGGGGAAAATCATCCATACAAATGTAGCTGCTCTTAGAGTTGACAGGAATCAGCAAAAAATCAATTCTTAAGAGCTTGTGCTATTTCAGTTCACTGTATCCAGATTCTGTGAACATCTCCAGGATTCAAAGACCAAGGTTAAACTTCATGACTGATGTAAACTTAAGTAGCTGATAAAAAAGATGTTCTCTTTTGCAATGAGACCTGAGTGAGAACCAGGAGAGCCACACATTCCTCTTGGCCTCAGAAGCTTCGTCTTTAGGCACAAAATTTGCATAAATCCTATTTTAGAGTATTGAGAAGTCCAGAGATGTGTATCTGACATTGCTTAACTTTTGAAGCTTGAGCATAAATGAGTATGTACATGGGCAAAACCAGCATCCTCTCTCTTTAATCAGCCCTCATTTCTTTTGTTCACTTTATTATCAATAAAATATTGGATTGTGGCTTTAGAGTAAGAACTGGGTATATGCAATATATATTACAAGTATTTACAGATTTGCACTTTCAGCCTTTCAAAGAAGTCTTTCTTTGCACTTTCTAGAAGTCTTACCCCTTGCTCCAAGAGGAAACATCTCTCATGCATGATTCTGATTAATCTGACCAAGAAGCCCCACTGCAGCCTGTGCTCCTTCAGTGCAACACAAAACCTATTAGTGCTCAGACTGCACGAGGGGAGGATTGTGAGGCAAGATGAACAATTGAATTTCACTGGGCCTGATCCAATTTGACAGATAGGTCAGTGTTCCCAAGTTTTTATGCTTCAGTACATCTGTACTGATAGCCCGCCCTCAGAGCTATATCAATTAGGCACGCTAAATGCTTAGCCTTGTTTGACTAAAATAGCAAAAAAGGACTAATGTGATTGTCAATGCACATCACTTATCCATTAGCTGGAGTCACTTGCACTCCAAAGAGAGGCTTCTTCTAAAGAAAGCACCACATATCAGATCTGTCCACTCATTCTTCATTTCAGGTGCGTGACTTTGGCCTTGCTCCTTGGAGCTTTAACTAAGTCATTACTTCTCCTTTTATTCAGCTTGTACCCATTTATTAAAATGTGTTTCTTTATAGTACTGTAGATTTTGGTTATTTTTCTTTGCAATATATCATAAAATTAATACAGTTTTTATTTTACAATTATTTTATATCAAACTACTTCTCTCCATCATCAGTTTGTAAATCCATTCTTTCCTTTTGTGATTAGTGACCATTAATTGTAAGTTCTAAAAACTCCCATCACAATATAGTTTGCTGCAGGTACAGTCTCTTCAAATTCAGCAAGTCATCAATGTAAGTACTGAGTTTCCTTTTAACCAGAGCTCTTGCAATTATTGCTCACTGGAGAAAGTTAAATGTGTTATCACATGGCTCTGTATTCTGACTATTTCAGTATTAGCACAGAAAGATCATAAAGTAAATACAGTTAAAAATTGGGCAAGGAGTTGTCCAATGAGTGTTCCTGTTTGAACTCCCTTCTCCTGAGCTGGCAGAATGTTGGTGTTCAGTTCATGGCTTTGGCTGCTGAGTTAGAAACCCAACTACTTCCCACAGCCTTGCTAGAAAAGGGGCCTCCAGAGGAAATTGTACTTAAGAGATAAACATGCTTTTAGTTCAAGTTTGATATATTTTCCTCATGGGATTTCCAGCCAGAATTTGAAGGAGCACCTGTTTGTGGGGAATATTAAATCACCTCTAATAATTATTAGAACTTGAATTCCAAACAAAAAAGAATTCTGACACTCACTTGAACTCCTTTGGCTGGACTTTAGGTTCTGTGGAATAAAGTTTTCACTGAGTTCCTAGATAAATAAAAGGAGATCACAATATTTCCTAGTGACCTCATCCTTCACCCCTGAATAGCCACATGTCATCACAGGATTCATTCAGTCTCACAGCACTTTAAGGAAGGGGATGGACATCTCTGTTCTGCTTCATGAGGGATTGAGATTTTCCAGACCAGACAGAGAGCACTTAATCCTGTTTTTGTTGGGGAGGTGCTGGTGGGACTCATTTGAAGTCCATGCTGGGTGACATGCAGCTGATGGGCATGGCTGTGACTGTGTAGAATGGCTGGAAATATCTTCTGTTTTTTCTTTTCAATTTGTGCACTTCCAGATGGTTTTATATTTTTATCACTTAAATCCTATTCAAGGTTCACAATACTTCAAATTCAAAGTTTAGTTTCAGTAGTAGAGGTGTATAACTTTTTATGATTGTAATAGGAATCTTCGTAGAATTTTGCTTCAGAGCTCTGAACTGATGACTAATAAAATAATAAGAAAACCAGAACCATTTAAATACTAAGCAATTTCCTTCATTGTAGATCAGGGTAAGTGGACAACAACAGTTGTGGGTTTTTTTGCATTTTTGAAGTAATTGTGTTAAAAGGCCATGCTTCCATTATGAGCAGTGCATTTCCTCTTTATATTCTGTGATTTTTCAATCAATGATTTAGGCTATTTTTTCTGAACAAAAAATATGTCTAGAGCACTTGTTTCCCTTGCTCACCTTACTTAATGAATAGCAGTAATATTTGTGAATTATAATATTGCGGCTTCTTTAACCATTAACTACAGTGTGTTTATGCACAGATCTTATAGCAATAGAGATATGAAAAAGGAAATTACATAGAAAATCACTTGAAACGAGGGCTTTGATAGAGGAATATATAACTTCCTGTCATAACAGTTCGAGAAAATTATGTGTCAAGAATATGAGGCTTGGGGGAAAGGGAAAGATAACAATTGTGTGTGACCTCTAAACATCCAGGATATTAAAGGAGTAAATACAAAAGCTTAAGGCAATATTTATTGCTTATAATTTGTGGGATTTTATTTTATGGCACTTAAAATTTGTTTAAGGTGCTGACATTTATCTTCAGATACTTGATTTCAGAAAAGCTGATGAGTTAATTCTCAGATATCAACAATAACTTATTTACAGAAATTGAAATATTTTAAATATTTAAAAATAGAGCAGTTCATTGTTTTTCTTTTACTCAATTCATCATCTTTCATGTCAGCTCTCAGTGGCCTTGCTTTTAATTTTGTTAACAACACCTAAAAATGTACACTCTTGAATAACCCTTACAGCCATTTGTTACTACAACCTATAAGAGCTATTTATCAAAGCTTTGGTATGTGCTGTAGCCTTTAGGTTAAGACCTTGCATAAGTGTCCAGGTGTATTTTTGGTCCATGTTTTCAAAGTATGTGAAAATCAGGGCACCTTGCATGCTGATTTGTGCATGTGCAGCACGGCTACTGATCTGTTCCCTGGGGTTGCCAGAGCAACCTGACCCTTGGAATTTCCTCAGTTTGAGTGTTTAACTTTGCAAGAGGTCGTTACAGCTGTCCCCAAACATGCTTCCCATTCTCACTTTCTCAAAATCATGGGGCTCTGAGCACAGCATGGAGAGGGGAGACTCTCAGTCTTGTTTGCAGGACTGATGGATTCCCTCTGTAAACAGGGCAGTACTACAGAACTTAGAGAGCTGAAAGTATCTTTCCTATAAATCCTTAATTATAATCTAAAAAATGGGGTGTTTAAAATTGTTTTCTGTAAGGCCGAGTGCTCCTTGGAAGGTCCAAGTCAAACTGATTTACTGATCATTTTGGTCTTTGGCTTCCCTTGCATATGTTTCTGCCTTTCCAGCAAAACAACAAAATTAGAGGTTTTCTTGAAAATAGGAGTTAAAACTAATTCAAAATGGAAAAATATTTACAGTTTAAATATGATACTTTAAATTCTTTATTTCTGGCAAGAGATAGGTTTTTAGTATAAAACAGTAAAAATACTGTCTTGTCCTAGACACCTACACCAGCTTACCAAACTGCAGTAAAGCATTGCATTTATACCAAATAAACTATGTACATTTCTCTTTGTGCTGAGTTTTGAGGAAGGACTGGAAAGAAACAGAAATCTAAATAGCTGCAGAAACAACACATGGCAAAGAAAGGCAGTTGAACCATGATAGCCAAAACCTCATGGGACTGAAAATCTGAGACACAGAGGTCCTTTTGTAGTTTGTATGATGTGATCTGGTTTTCAGTACATGAGTGAGTCAGTTGTTTAGAGGCAAGTGAAGAGAAATCTAGGATTTAAATTTAAAGACATTTGATATCATTAAATTCAAAATCACATCTTGCCCACTTCTTTCTTTAAGCTAATGAAATTGATTTGAGAGTCTTTTAAAAATAAAAACAGTGTAATCTTAATGAAACAAGTTTCCTTCATTTCCTCACAAACTGAATGCTCTTACTACTGCTTATTACAAACAATTATAGATTTTGTGCTAAAAATTGTTTTACTTAGACTACTGGTTTCACTGGCCCTAAATATACTCCTTTTTTAGTGCAATTTAAAAAAAAGAGGAATGCTTGCAAGTATTTTTTAATCTTTAATAAATGTGTTGGTCCTGTTTTCTGTGCAATAGAGACTCAAAATATACTCCTTTTTTATGTGACATTAAAAAAAAGAGAGAATGCTTGCAAGTATTCTTTAATCTTTAATAAATGTGTTGGTCCTGGTTTTCCTGTGCATAGAGACTCAGCCTCAAACCTCCATCACAGCTGCATAATCCGTGCTCTTTTTTTTCCACCAGGCTGCTCAGCTTGTGATAGGAGAGACTTTTTGTTGTAACTGTGTGTGCAGTCCCTAAAAGTGCTGCACATCATGGCTCAGCATTTAGAAGCCTGAGTAGTTACACCTATAATTTGCATAAGAAATTACAGATGGTTCTTGGAAATTGTCTCAAAGATTCCACGTGTGATTATAGGCAGAGCTCAGCTGAAAATCATCTGAGCTGTGTGAAGCTCTCATCTGAATGGTCATTAGCGTTTCTAGGCTTGGAAATTTTTTCCTAGGGCTTCCTGCTAATCCATCTTAATAGTTACTTTTCCCTGTAGTTAAAGATCTAAAAGCAGAGATTTGAGGAGAAGTTAATGTGAGCTGTGATTCAAAACACACCATTTGTGATGTATTCTGTTATAGTGAGAGACGAAAGGATTGTGTGAGCTCCCTCTTCACTCATTTTGCAGGAGGATTAGGGACGAGGAGGCTGAAATATGTCCTGTCCAGCCCTTACTGCTAGTTGACATAAATTCACATTTTCAAGGCTGTCTTCATGAAAAAAGAGAACTGTGCTTCGGAGAAAATTTGCTGTTTATTCTTGAAGGAGAGAGGAAGAGCTTGGACAACCTATATGCTCACTGAGTAAAAATTCAGGTAAAAGGTGTGTTCTCTAGCAATGTAAGGATGACTGAAAGGCCAGAGGAAATGTATGTTTATAACTTTCTTCTAACCACTGTTGGTCAGATGTCAGAATTGTTACTCATGAATATTTCAACTTTACAAAAGTCATCCTTACCCAGCATGGATGTAGTTTTTGGTGTTTGCTGTGGGTGTTTTGTTGGGTTTTGCTGGTTTCTGACCTCAAGGAGCCAGCAGTCTTAGGAAAATGCCTTTTTAACCACTGATGGTTGAGTTGTGCGTTACTGGAATTTTTTTTCAAAACTCAGCCAGTTTGAGAGTGAAAAAATTGAGATGAAAAGGATGAATGCAGGGGATCAGAAGTTAATATGCAAGGGAGAGATCAGACACAGTATCTACTGCTAACAGAGATGGAAGCTGTGTGATGGATGAATGCATACAGCATAAGTGGAGAGAGAGGGGATTTTCAAACTGGCAAAGCTTTTGCCTCTTTCTTTACTTGTGCTTAGTAACTTATTTTTTGCAAGCTAGCAGCAGTGCTATTTTCTGAATAGGTTATGTATTTGCCCAAAAGGAATGTTTCTTTCAAGTGACTCTGCTAATTGCAAAGAACTCTGAAAGAAAAATGTGCTTGCACAGTCAGGGTGTAAGAAGTGTGTTACTTAAAGTTGTTTTGTTTGTTTTATTACTTATTTTATTCTTTCTGCCTACATATGATGTGTAGCTGCCTTTGACCTCCTTCACTCACTGGCTGTTTGGGGAGGCCAGGAGTGAGCTACTTGGAATGTCTTAGTTTCAACACTTTTCCTCCCTTTCTTTTTTTTCTTTCCTGCTCTTCTAAAGTGTACATTCATGATGAATAATTGTGTTCCAGTGGTACTCTAGGAAACCATGGTGTTGGGTATTATATAAACATCACAACAAAAGATTCCCCTGTGTCCTGTTTACCCCTGGAAAAAAAGTGAGGTACAGGAAGACTGTGACTTGCTCAAGAAAAAAAAAAATTAGTCCTTTTGCAAAAGTTCAAAACTGTGCTCATTTTTCCTGAGTATTGATAAAATTCTGATGTTTGAACTGCATTCTTCCCCTCTTCAGTTATCTATAATAAAGCTACACACATATAAAGAGCTGTTAATGGTAGAGAATGCTGGTAACAAATAATGTAGTGTGGCATTTCTTTTTATTTCCATTATTCTGCAAGGGCATCCAAATTCTTACTGTCTGGTGCTAAAACTTCATGTACTTTGCAGCACAATGCTGTCAAGGTTTAAAGCAATGCAAAGAAATACAATTATCTACTCCTACGCACTTCTGTTTTCCAGGGTGTGTTCTTGTCCTTCTGGTGAGCAGTGCAATCCTACTTAATATGAAACTACATGGAAAGCAAATGAGAGAGGCAAGCCTGTGATTCATTTGAATTTTAGCAGTAAATCAGGAAGTTTTCTGAATTAAAATGCTGAGTTGGGCTCGGTATTTCTGCATTTCTGTACCTAGTACAAATTGCATTATTTGTTGCATTCAGAGGAGTTCTCCATTGTCCCTTGCACCAGGAGAATAAAACGTACCATGTTTGCAATCCATAGCAAACCATTTTTAAAGTAATTCAGCATTGTGCCAAATGTGAGGATGCAGAGAATTCTGCCAGTCTGAACTGTCAGTTAAAGTGCCTGGGATAACTCAAGGATGCATAAGGAGAATGCCCAGCCTCAAGAAATCACAGAGTTCCTGGCTGGCTCTGCCCATGCTCCAGCAGCTTAGAAATTTTATCCTTTATAGAATTAGTTTCTTAGAGGTAACAGTCCATGTGTGTATGTGTTGTTTTCCCTGGTATTTTGGTAGAGGCAAATCAAATAAAGGCCCAATGAAATATGTGAATATCACTGACACTGAATTTTCCCACGTAACCTGTGATTCCTTTTCTGTGGAAGGTGATGTTGTAGTCATGATGAGGCAAGAGGTGATACACAGTGAGTCACTTGGGCTGGTGAACAAAGCTGTTACCAATACAGTCCTGGAGAAAGTTACATTTGATGTAGGTGTATATTTGACTGTATAAACTATCTACCTAGTATAAGAACTGAACTCCTGAAGGAGTTGTTTTAAATTTATTTAGCTTGGCTTTTTTTCTCACCTGAAGTATTTGTTGTGGGCCTCTAAGTTTATGTGGTTTTGTTATATTAATAACATGTCTACAAAATAAATATATATATATATAAATAACATGAAAAATCTACAGCTGAATGCTCCTTTCAGTTTTTTCCCATTCCATAAAATACTTTACATTACCAGTTCATTGAAGGGTAGCCACCAGAGCCGCTGATGAAATCCTGTCTGATTTTTCTAGAATGAAAAGTGCTTGCTAAGCAAAAAGACAATATTGGCATAGGGTTTTCTGAAAGCAAGAGTGAGAAATGGCCCAGTAAGCAGGGAATCAATGCTACTGAAGAAGTCAGTGTCATGTATCAGTTGGTGTGTGCATCTCTCAGAATGTAATAAGCCTCTCTGGCTGAATGGAAAGATGTCATTGGTTCTGTGATCCAAATGGCCCTTATGCAGTTTGGAACCCTGTTATTTTTAGTTTAGTAGTTTCATATTAATCTGCATTAGGAGATAAAGAAACAAGCTGGCCTGAGTAGCTGAGAGCATAGAAATACATAAGAAAGTATCATTTGGTGGTTGGAGAACACAAGTCCTGCAAACAGTCAGTTGATCCTCCCCTCAAAGGAAGCAATTCAGGAAGCCAAGGTTGGTTTACAGGGTGAGGCTGTCTCGTGTGGCAGCCTTGGGAGCACCAGATATTGGAGAAACTTTATCTTGGACATGGTCTTAGCCAGAAATTAAGGTGAGATCTTGCACCTGAGGTATTAAAGTGAACTCAGGAGCAGCGGAAGTCAATAGGCTCAAATGGAATATTCTGAATCTGAAAAGAGGTAAAGGTAATATGAAATCCTCCATTCTTGAAAATGACTGTTGCTTTATCAAAATAAATTTAAAAAAAAGCTACAACGGAGCATTGCCAAACTTCTAGGGAGGGCTTTTCGTTATTTAAAACAGTCAAAAAACATCCCCACATAGATTGTATGGTAGAATTCAAGGCACACATTTTTTTCCAAAGACATGATTTGGGTCATTGAAGGAGTTTTTGAAGAAAACCTGGTTAATATTATTCAAATTTTCCCAAAAGCTGTGAGTAAAATTAAGCATTCACTAAATGAGAAACCAAGTATTGTTTTTGTTCAAAAACTGGTTGACATGGGAATAACATTAGCATTAAATGACCAATTAGAAGTTTGGTTAGAAGCTACTTTAGGTGCAGAAATGATTTCTGTGTACTAGGACCTACAGCGTTGGTGTATTCATGAGATGTGTATCAGACTACACAAAACGAAGCACTGGCTTCAAACAGTTTGCAGTGCCCCGATCATGGTAGATGAATGACCACAGCAGGCAAACTAACACTGATTAATGCCATGCAGTGTGCATTCAGGAAGAAAATCTGAGTTCCTTACACGTTTGTACATCACATTGGATACATCTGCTCGGGAGAGAAATAAGCTTAGCAGATAATTCTCAAAGACCCTGTGAAGATTGCTGTTCCTTTTGTTACTAACATGTAAACTATGGTAAGCACAGGAGTAAAAAGAATAATAGCGAGGAGATTATTAAAATCTCATTGTGTACATCAATTATGTGGTCTTCTAGTGAATACACAATGCTGTGTGGAGCCAGTACAATGTGAATGGTCAGAAACTTAAAAAAAATCTTCCATTAAGTCAAATAGGAAGGGAAATTGTGATTATTTATGCCATAGAGAACATGAATCTGTACAATCTATTATGTACACGAGGTAATGAATTGTAAATAAAAATTTTAAAAGTAGAGCAAATAGAAATGTTCTACCTGACTGGTTCTTAAAGACACAAAAGCATATTAATGAAATTGAGGTCTGAAATTCAGGACTGAGAAAAGAGAGCTTATTTTAGTGTGCATCTCCTCGAAACACACAGGGTACTAAGACAAGAAGTTTTGGAGATATTAGAATTTGTATTATTTAAAATTCTTGCATAAGTGAGTTATTGTTGTTGAGAAAATAATATTGGTGTTAGATGACTGGCATGAGAGAGTGCAATTTAGAGAGCTTTTTGTAATTTATAATGCTAGAAAAGTTTCATTTTCCGTTTGTATTGCTAACTTTTGTGGTGATGTTCTTCATGGGAGAGTTCTAAACCTACTCATGGTCATTTATATTTTTCTGGATCTGGTAACATGATCTGTTTTGATGCCAGTTTCTTGTCAAAGAGCTGCATCAGTCATTCTTACGTTGCAGAGCAGTGTGCTGTGTGGGGACTTTCAATGATGTGGCTGAGAAGTTAGTGACATCTCATGGTAACTGTGGGAAATTACTGGTGATTTGGGATAAGCTTTGGGGTTTGTCATTTGAGCATTACAAATGTGATCTAGGTGAAATTTTTTTTCGATAGGCATGTAGACACCTCTTGGATTTAATTCTCCAGATGTCATGATTTATCTAGAGACTAATTCAATTATTCTAAGCCTGAAATGAAGATTTTCAGCCTAGAGTGAAAATGGTCAGTCTCAAGTACAAATATTGTAGTTGCAGTGCCTTTTAATTTGCCACCTACAAAGCAATTGTATAACATGATTGTCTCTGCTCATTTGGTTTGTTTTAGGCACAAAGTCAGCCACAGAGTATGCTAATGGTGCTTATGATATCGTGTCACCTGCTCCATCAGTGCACCTGGGCACATTTCAAATTTTGCACCTCCTGGAAGATCTGAAGATGGCCCTGGAGATGCTGGAGGACCCTCAGGTGAAAGAAGCACTGCGAAACCAAATCCAGGGGCCACAGCCCTGTGCTGAGGGATTGGTTTGAGGAGAACCTGGTGAGCTGCTATTTGAGCTTTTCCGTGTTGTCTGCCAACAGGATTGGGACAAGTATTTTCATACTCAAGTTATTTTTCTAATAACTGAAATCTGCATCCTTAGAAAACTGCAGTGGGTGGTGAGCAATAATAGCTGAGGATATCCCTGCTGTATGTGCTGATTTCTAAAGCAATGCAGATATAGGAGTAGAAGAAGTTGATAAAAGACCTTATTTTCTTCTTTGAGGAGAGAAGAGAAGTAGAAATGAAGTACAAAAAAGTTACCTTTTCTGTGTGTTTTTTTTTAAATTTGATTTGCTCTGTTTCACTCTTTGCTGGAGAATACAAGTGTATAACTATTTACAAAACTTCTAATTGTTAAACTGTCAGTTTAGAATAGAGTGGCACTGTCTGTTGAAGGGACAGATGCAGACTGGATGATCCTGCTTTCCCTTTCCTTGCTGCATTTCCTTTGTTATCAGTGTTATGAATCTCCAAAGCATCCTGTACACCGGGCAGTGGGGGGTAAATGTAGGAAAGCCTTTGATTCTGAAGGAGAGATGTTCCTGTTGGGATAGATGGGGAGCAAACCTCTGGCTGCACTGGAAAAGACTGAGATTTAGCAGGTGAGGAGCAGATCTTGAGTCAGACCTCACAAGAGGAGACTGCCTGGATGTAAAGGAAGAGAAACACAACATTCCCCTTCCCCAAACCTACCACTGCCAGGGCCTGGTGGGTTCCCCATGAGTCAAGCCTACCTGGGGCTTCCCCAGCTTCAGAAAACTTCCTAGATTCATGTTTTTTTCTTCTGGCTTTGTCAGTGCCCATGACTTTTCTGTACCCGTGCCTGTAGCCCGTGGTTTGGGGTTTCCTATCTGGTGTAGCTGCCGTGTGCTGGCTGTAACCCCATGATGTTGGGAAGGTGGCTGCTTTTGTTTGAACTTGTCAGCTGCTGCCTCGTTGGCATTCCTCACAGAGTGCAAGTCTGTGGCTGGAAAATCCTGTTTGGGCCCACAGGAGAGAAAGGAAGGAGAATTTAGTACCAGTTTTGAAAGCTAAATGTGTAAGCAATGTTTACTTTGCATTTACAGTATTAGATTTTGGATTTAGATATCCTCAGGCCAGCTTGTACCAAATGCTTGCCTCAGCAGAAATTTTAATGATTTTTCTAATCTTTATGTTAGCTAAGAGATGGGTTTGGTGCAAAGACAAGTTTTCAGAGTTATTTACAGTAAAATTGGACGTGTATCAAGAGAAATATTCATTTGACAAAGCAATTGGGCACTCTGGATTCAAAACCAAGAAAACAGGGAGGATAGTGGTCTGGAGTATGTCCATTTCAGTATGTAGAGATTTATTATTTTGCACTGCTCTGAATCGAGGGAGGGTAGTGCATGGTTGCTGTGACTGTTATTTGAAAATGGATAGTAATCTCACGTATTTGAAGAACTTTCGTCTATGGTGTTTTTAAATGCAAATAATTTGCAAGCATGCATACAATTTCTGAGGAGGAAATGTGATAAAATTCAGCTTGTTTCAATGAAATGGAATATGTGTTTCATAGTTGTGTCCTCATACTGAAGTTTCCTTTGTTCCAGCCCAGAGCTATGAAACATGCCACTTAATGTGTGTCATGTGTGAGGATAGCAGAGGCAGTGAGTTCTAAAGAATGAATCCATTAACACTGGAAGCCTCGAAAGCAGTTTGGTGATCATTATGAAATGCTGGAGTATCATTAAAAAAACCCACTCAGATGTGGCACATTGTCCAGTGGAATTGTGCTCCCAAGTGTCTATCCTAAGCATTCTATCTAAAGTGCAGGCTAATAACTGAGCACAGAGATTTAGGGTATATTTTAATTGTTGTGTTCAACTGAAATGTTACATAAAACAATGTTTAACATCAGTAGCAGTAATTGAGTTGCAACAAAGGTTGTATGGGAAATGCATGCGACCAACAGCGAAGGGTGAACTGATTCCTTCGAGATTTTATTGTGCAGAGTGTTACAGGTCAAATAACAGCTATAAATGGAGAGGGATTTTCTTTTGCGGGTCATTAATTCCACATCTGGTTTTTGGAGGTCCATGCACCTTCCTTTGAAGCTGGAAAGCTGCTCTAGCATGTCACTGAATAGCTTCAGAGACTACAGCAATTGCTCTGTTTCTAATATTTTACTTGAATGGGCACCAAAAATATTCCCAACTTATCCTGATTAGGCACACATTAGAAACTAAATGTTTTTAAAAGCAGATAAGTATGCTTCTTTCCAGAAAAGTATGTTGTCCTTCACTTCAGGGTGTGGTTGAAAATTATATTAAAAGTAATTTCAGCTGCCACGGTTAATCAAGACTACAAACAATGTGCCTAATGGAATAATTTGAATGTGTATTTTGCCACTGCCCCGTGTTGCTTTGCTGGGAAACCACAGGAAGGGAAGTCAGAAGGAGACTGGAGGCTCATTCCTGCTGGATAGCATCAAACAGCAGCATTTGACTGACAGCATTTGGGTTTAAACAAGTTACAGGACCAAAGTCCCAATGATTGCCTGGTGTGTTCCTTCTGCTTGAGCAATTTTCATAAGCTGATGCAGCCCTGAGAGCTCTGAGGCTCAGGGTGGGTGTCTCTGCCCTATGTTTGCCACACAGCAGGATTTGGGATTTCAGCTCAGAGGACAGAAAGTGGCTGAATCCTCTTGGTGTTGTTTTTATTGGAGTAACATCTAGAAACCAGAGATCAGTCATACCTGCATGGGGAAAATAACCTCTGCAGAAAATTGCCCCTTGGCCTCCAACTCAAGTAGCTTTGCAGCTCTGAGAATTGCCACTTAATGTGCTGGACTGCACCTTCAAATAAAGAAATAAAGGCTGTGGAGTTTAGCCTTTGGTCAGCTTTGAGGCCCTCAGGTTTATCACTGATCAGTCAGGAAGTTTCTGTGGTGATTATAGATCCTGCAGCTGTCTCACCTTCCTTCAGGCCCACAGCACCCAACTAGGGTGATATACTAGAGAATATTTCTATACTGTCTATACTACTCCAGATACCAGACTATCTGATAATACAAGAGAATTTATCAGGCATGAAAGTCACCAAGTGATGTTTGGTGGTCTGATCAATTTAAGTTTTTTTAAACCAATGGTAACTCATATTCTTTGTCCTGCCTGCTCTGGGTGTGAACACCAAAGATGTGGGGAAATTTAGATATGGCTAGAACTGGAAAACTTCAGGTACCATGTTTCATACCTGATATTACCTTCCCTATTAACTCTTTGAGAGCAGCTGCCTAATTCCTTTTTCTTCTGGAGCCATTGGTGATTTGGTGTTTCCTCTAAGATCAAGGCACAGCATCTGTTGAACTAAGGGTGATTTTTTGAAAAGGTTATGGTTTTTGTTTGTTTCTGTGGTCTGGGTCTATGAACAATTCAGGTTCCTGAGTTTACAGCAAAACTGGATGCAGTAACTGTGCTGTCCCTGCTTTGAGGTAGATGAAACAGGTTTGACAAAGTTAGCACTGAATTTGGAAAGGTTCTGTGTCATGTAGAATGAAGATGTAATTGTTGCTGTAGTTGCACAAATGTTTTGACAAACCTAAAACAGAAGAAAACATGATTAAATATAGACTTTAAGCTACTTTAGAATTGTATTGAAAACTTTTGCCTGAAAAGAGCTGTTTTACATGGCTTTATGATTGTAAATTCTTTGGCCTTAAAAACAACACAAAGACCTAGGGATTATCTGGGACAGTTCATCCAAAACAAATTTGTGGATAGTGTCAATGTTCCTCATTAAATATTTCAGTATTGCCAGTGACCACGTGACCTATCACAAAGCAGATAGTAATTTCAGCATTAAAATTAACTGCTGCAATGTCAATTTGGCTTTGTGAGCTATGAGAGAATGTATTTTGTTACAGTTTTATAACTCTACATGAATTTCCACACTGTTCATTCTGGGTTTTATTCTATCCACCTTTATGGAGTAAAGAGGAACACTTCTGTTCTTCCAGTGGACCTTAAGCCTCATTTTCAGGGTTGCAAAACATGATCTTCCTCCTAGGGGAACATGCATATTTAAAGCAAACCACTCCATCACGTAGCTTTATATGATGAGCTTTCAAGTGTCAATTCTTGAAAACTCATGCGTATTCTCCTGATTATTCAAAGGTTTTTTGGAAGCTTGACTCTGAAAATCTTTCTAAATATTCTCAATTTGAGGAAATGGAGAGAAGGTCAGAAGAAATACTAGCGGAACATGTGGCAGAGGCAATTTTTAATAGAATGTGATTTGCCTTATATGTGCTGTGCTTTGTTTCTTTTGAAGATCTGTTCTTAAGTGGTAAAACCAGAGACTTTTCAGCAGAAACAGGATACATTCCTTACAGTCTTGGTTGCTATTTTCTCATAATTAATGTTCCAAAAAGATAGTTTTCCACTGCGTATTAAAATAAAGGAATATTTTTCCCAGTGTCTTCACAAAGACTTGAATTAAAGCTCAGTTCAGAATTGTGACTTGATGGAGCTCGTGGGTTTTGAAATCACTTCAAAGTTTTATTTTAAGCATGTGTTAAAGTGCTCTGCTGAAAACCAGTCACTGGCCTCTTTATTTCACTTTTGTCCAAGATTAATTTCTCAGGGTTATCCAGCCAGAGGAGAGGCAGAAAATTACTGAGTTCAGGGCACTTCCATCTACTTGGAAACACATTGTATAAAAATATCAGTAGCATTTTTCAGCAACAGCTGGTGAGAAGGGAATGCATTCTGAGCACCACCAATGAAGAGCCAGTGTATTTATCTGCTGGTAGATCTGACTGTTGAACTCACTGCTGGGAGTCCTGATGGAGATTTATAGCTGGATCTCCTCCCTGCCGAGGGATATTAACACATGTCAGAGTGAAAAGGGAGCAGCAGAACCTGCTTGGGACAGTGTAGAAAAGCAGTCATTCCATAAGCATTCATGTTTGTTTTGCCAGCTTGAAACATTAGATGGGTTCTGTTTTCTGACAAGGACTCAGAGCTGAAAGTTGAATATCCCAGTCCCCTGCTGTGCTCCAGCTCCTTTTTGGTGAATTCATGATTCAAGGAAGG